>CM064434.1:44862466-46169186 GCA_032690845.1 Eleusine coracana subsp. coracana | reverse complement strand
ATAGGCTATTTGTTCGTTGATATCATTCCTTTCCATAAGCTCAGATAGGTTTGGTTTTTTCTTATCTTTAATTAAAAATCCTGGTAGGCATGATTTTATATTACCGGCCGAGGAAGTTTTATAATTTGTAAACCTAATACTTGTTTCTCCTTCATCATTTTGATAGCTTATGTTGTCCGCTGGTTGTTTTAGGTCTTTTTTCCTATTAAGTCATTGATATTCCATTCTTCTCCTGCTCTTTCTTCGGAGCTTATATTTAATGGGCTCATAAATTGTATTGCCTTTGATTGCATATTTTTTTATTACATCATCAATATTTACTTTATACCTAGTTCCACTTCTGTTTGTCAATCTTCCTATGAATTCAATGCTTATTAAGAGATTAGTATCCTTGAAGTCTTCATAACCTTTTGTTTGGAAACCAAAATATATTTTTTCTACGAATTCTTGTATTAGCATTATTAAATCTGGGGCTATATAGGTTACTAATTTATTTTCATATTTATCTCCTTTAAGGTGTGTTTGGTTGGGCTGTGGCTGTAAAAAAAACTACTATGAGCTGTAAAAAAAGCTGTTGTGAGATATGAGCTATGAAAAAGCTAAAAGCCGTTTGGCGAAAGCGACTATGAAAAACTAACCGCGAGCTGATAACTGTAAAATAATATATTATTCATTTAAATTTAAAATTAATTTAAATCTAAAATTTTCTTAAATTAACATGCAATTTAAAAAGTTTATTTAAAAGTTTCTTTAAAAAATGGAAACATTTTTTTAAAAAGTTTTTAAAAATATTTTAACAGTTTCTTAAAAATCCAATTTTTTAAAAAATTGAAAGCATACTTAATAATTTGAAATTTTTAAAAATTCAAAAAATATTTTGAATTTAAATCATTTTTTTATAATTTAAATAAAAATTAAATAATTTAGAAAGTTTGTTAAATTCTAAATGTTTTTTATTTAAAACATTTTTAATTGAAAATATTTTTAAAAGACAATCCCATTTCGTTGGGCTAGCTAAAAGCTGCTTTTGGCTGTGATTTTTTTAAAAAATAATCCTCTTTGGTTGGGCTTTTGGCTTTTCTAAAAAGTCAATGCCAGAAAAAACTCAACCAAACACACCCTAAGGCTCACTCCAACAATATATTGTATTTTAGAGAGCCAAAAGCCTCTTTGCCACATGTCTACAGTAGCTTCTAGGAATCTATTTTCTACAATCTCCAACAATGGGTTGCATTTTAGAGAGACAAATGGAGGGAGGGCGGTGCTCGCCTGAATAGCTGTTGGCGCTAAGCCGCTCCACCTCGCCCCGGTCCGTAGGTGGGGGAGGCACCGCCGGTCCGCCTCCTCGAGTGAGCTCGAGCCGCCCGCCTCCTCGCGTGGCCCCGAGCCACTGTCGCGCCCACCTTCTTGCGTGAGCTCGAGCCACCGTCGCGCGCCTGCCTCCTCGCATGAGATCGCGCCATCGACTACGCCCGCGCCCACCTCCACGTGCATGCCGCGTGGAGGCGGGCCCGCTTCCACATGAGCTCGATCCACCGCGCCCACCGCTGCCGCCACCGTGCCTGTCACCCCACGCGAGCTCGAGCCACCGCCGCCGCTCCCGCCTCCACGCGCAAGCTCACGCCGCCTCCACGGAAGCTTGTACCACCGCCGCCGCCACACCCGCCTCCTCGCACGAGCTTGAGCCGCCGCCGTCGCGCCCTCCTTCCCGTGAGCTCGCGCCGCCTCCACGGGCCTTTTCGGCAGCTCACCCGCCGCCAGCAGCTCGCTCGCCCGCAACACTTGCGCTCCTCGGCGTGCTCCCGCGCTGGCTTCGCAGGCCATGTGGAGCGCCACCCTCGCCGCACTCGTCGCGCACCCGCTGCGCCTGGCACCACCCTCCGCCACGCCGAGCGCCGCCTCCGCCCACGCCACCGCCGAGCTCTGTCCGTTCCGCCTCGCTCGCTTTGGGTCGCCTGCTCCAGGACAGGACGCGAGGAATGCCTCTTGGCTTTCCTCTCTCCTCCGAGCCATTTTGCATGGGTCGTTGCCTCTCTTTGTTGGAGGACGAGGAGGAGAGGCAGAGTTGCCTTCGTGTTCCATTTTTAACTTTGCATTGTGTCTGTTGGGGTCAGTCTAAAGCGGCCGTATTAATTGTCTAATATAGTAACCAAAAATCTTTATTCCTAATTTCTTTCTAGTCATTCTCTTTATACCAATAATATACATACCTTGATTATATATTTATAACCTGAATATTTAAATTCTTGCTCTTGACTTACAATTCATGTGTAATAATACTTAATTCAACTTCTCTTAGATCTATACATCTTTATTAAAATACATGATGTCGTCCGCTCGTTATTCTGCCCCAAGAAAAAGATATCGTCGCCGTCTCTGAGTCCGCCTCCCTCCCTCCGTTCCATCACCACCCGCCTCCGCCTCTGACTCTGCCTCCCTCGTTCCGTCAAGGCACTGCATCGTCGCTAAGAGCATCCGCGCGCGAGGCTCGGCCATGTGTGAGGTGGGGCGGGGCGTGTCGGCGCTCCTGTGCAAGCATCAGACGAGGCCGTGCAGCAGGGCACCACGCGGCAAGGTAGGGCCGCCAGGTTTGGCGGCTGGCGATAGTGTGCATGGCGGCAAGACAGCATGGTGGCGAACCATGCGAGCGCGACAAGGAAGGACGGTGCGATCATGCGAACGGGCATGACGGGTAAGCACTGGCGTCACGCTAGCTACACTTCGACGGCGATATAAGGCGCGAGCTTACCAACGACCGAGCGTGTGGGTGCGGAAGACCGATCTCAACGGTCAAGAACATGCAATACTGGTTTTCGACGAAATGTTTGACTGAATAGCATGTGTGATGTCCGTAAAAGATGGTGATATCATGTCAAGCTTGGCATTGTACCACGCACTATTGTGTTTAATGTCGTGTGATCCTTGTCCCCGGATCTCCTATGGAAGCTACATTCGCCTGTGGGACATCAATTGTTTATATTGTGAAGCCCGTCGTGTGATCTTACTTGAGTCGATCCCGTAGCCAAATTGAACCCAAAGTCGTGGTGTTTTTGGCTGAGGAGGCCATCACAGCCGCTTCGTGAGGGTTGGGCTCATAGCCTGTATTCAACTTTATCGCCAGTCCGTGAGGAACTAGATCAATTTGATTAATTTTGTGCAAGTAATCAACAGGTATCACATGAAGATTGTTGCATGGAGCATGGAGAACATTTATGGTATGAAAGAACTAATTGCTTGGGAAAGCTGTAGACGACGAGGTCTCTTTAGTTAGATTGTTGATTATGAAAAGAATGTTCTTTAAATACCGGGAGAAGAGATGGACGTGCTCTATGATACGAAAGGGTAATAACTGTTTATTTAAAGTACATATAACTATTTGTAATCTTAAAATAAGGTGTAAAACTACTTTTTATATACTCATAATTAATTTGATTTTTGTCAAGAATTATTATGTTGTTGTAATCATGGTTATACTTCTCTTTTGTGGTGAACTTTAAATTCATGGTAACGCACAAACACTTTGCTAGTATTCTATATAATCCACTTCGGTTTTCAAATATTCTCATTTGATATATTTGTTGAGGCTTAAATTTTCTTAGTGCTTCCTTCTGGTATTTTTCTAAATCTCTTTCTACGTCTATTATTTCTTCTAGGTTATCTATATCTTCATATTTATTTTTCATTCTATTTATGAACGATAGTGGTTTTGAGGTCTGCCTTACGAGTTGGATGGGTTTATTGCCTCTTCTAATGAGGCTTTTAGATAGGTCCATTTTTCTGAGTTTATAGCTTTAGCTGAGGATAAGATTCTAGAAGAGGCTAAAATTAATTCTTTATTATTATTTTCAGTATTTAGTTTTTCTAAGACCTTTATTAATAACTGGAGTATGGTATTATTTTGTCTTATCAATATTTTAGAGTCCTCTTTAGGTGTTTCATAGTCTGAAAAATCCAACTGGTGGTGATAGATATTTAGATGTTTCTTTTAAAGCTTGATTATATTCAGTCATATAATTAAGATAAAATTAGGGCTTTAATTTCATTGACCAACTTTCTAATTTCAATTATATAAGTTCCAGGTTCCTTATTCGTTTGATGATGTTCTATTTCTTCCTTTGAAAGGATTATATTTTTCTCCTCTTATATAGTCTATGTGTTTTCCTTGTTATATTTTGGTATTCCTTGATTTCTTCAATAGTTTGTAGGGAGATGTTTATTTTGTTACTAACTTCTGAATATTTTTCCAAGAGTAGTTTATGTTCTTTATTTAAGGCTTCAAACTTTTTATTTAGATCGTCTTGTCTTTTATCCCAAGTGATGTAAAAATTATAGATTAGATCGACAAGCAAGTTTAGTTGACTATTTATATCATATACGAGCCCGGAGAGAAATTGAAGAATTAGAATATTTAAATGTAGAAGTACATACAGGCAAAATTATTACCACTTAAGACAATAATAATATAAGTTGCAGAATAAACCCTTACGAAGTCTTTATCACAATGTTCTCAGTCTAAACCATTCATCCATTTCAAAAAGCAAAAGTTCCTTCTTATTTGTCAAGTGAAGGAATAAGGCGTTGTCCCCACATTGGACTAGCCTTCGGAATAAGGATAAGTCTCATAGATTGTCTTGACACGTAATCTTAAGATGGTTATGAGACGACTTATAGACTGGATCGTCTGTTTCATCGTCTTATATTAATTATGACTCTTTAATTTATAGATAAAAAAGAAATATTTATGGGTTAAAAGATCACTAGAATTTGTACAATGGTGTAACAGTCATCTCATGCTTTAAAATTTTAGCGCACCTCTTTCTTACACCACCCTCTCTCTCTCTTCCACATCATCAAAATTCTATGTGGCACTACATGTATAAACTATGAGACTACCTATGTGTAGCCTTGTATCTGCTATAATGTCTCACTTCGATGGGTCCTTATCTGGTGCCATCCACTTAGTCAAGTACCTCAAGCACAGGTATCGACCTTGTTCTTGGCTACCTCGCACAAGGGACTATTATTTGCATGTTCTACCTGTCGGCTTCTACTCCAGTCGTATAGTATCCACACCATCACAACGCTACAACTGCAGGGATATCAGCTCAGCGGATTCTACCTTCGTCTCTGGAGGGGTTATGTAGTTTAGATATCGTATGTATACTATCATAAATTTTTAGAGGTGCCTTGCCCTTCAAATACTCTTTCTTATAGTTTTGACACGCACGTACCATATGCAGGACCCATGCCGATGGGCGCGAGGGGGACAACCTAATCAGGTGCCTGAACGAAGATGTGCTCCTCTGCATGTCCATGCCCATGTCATGATATCTCACTATAAGAAAAACAGCCTATAGAGACGGGCCAAAATTGCCTATAATGATCATTTGGTTGTCCTGCAGCTACACCCCCGCAACTAAAAATCAGGAGTTGTAGCAGTGGATAACTTGAGGATAGAATGAACCACCGGTAGAAAAGGATTAGTAGTGGTGGGTGACATCTTCACCCACCGCTACCGACCAACTAGGAAAAAAATATATAACACACGGGCCGTGAGACCCCAAGCACCGCCATCCGCCGGACCTACACGTAGACCGAGGGAGAGAAGGTCGGATTAGGCCATCACCCAGCCCACCAATGTGCCTGGAAGGGGTGGATCTGGCCACGGGACCCGCATGGAGGGAGAGATCCGGCCACTGCCCTGCATGCCATTGCGCCTGGAGAGGAGGGATCCGGTAGCCGCCTCGCCCGCCACCAAGTGTAGAGGGGCTGGATCCGATCACCAACCCGCCCGTCGTCGCGCCTAGAGGGGAGAGATCCGGTCATTGCCCCGTCCGCCGTTGCACCTAGAGGGGACAGATTCCAACCACCGAGTGGCCCACCGCTGCGCCTGGAGGGCATAGATCCAACCGCCATCACAATTGGAGGGGCCGGATCCACCCACCGTTGTGCCTGGAGGGGCTGGATCCAGCCACCACCCGCCTCCCTCCGTGTCTAGAGGGACCGGATCCGGCCCCCACCCGCCTCCCTCCGCGTATGGAGGGATCGGATCTGGCCCCTGCCCCACCTGCTGTCGCGCCTAGAGGGGAGAGGGAGGAGGGCACAGCAGCGCTGGTATTGTGCCGCCCGGATGGGAGAAGGTTTGGAGGAGGCAGAGAAAGAAGTGTTGGTTTCAAAACCCTAGCTGTTTTCTATATATCTTTTAAAAATGCAACCCACTAACAATCCTTAACTCCTATTTCTCTACCCTGTGATGCAGCCACGTCACTTTTTTTATTTACACCGTTGGATCTCAGTAAGCCTCTAATCCTGGCCGTCATTCCCCTTCCTCTTCTTCCTTGAACGTTGGCTGCCTCTAATGCCCCCTAACAGCCCCATCAATCTGCCAGGCTGCCACCTTAATGTCGCTATTACTCTGATTTAGTTGTTCGTCTCCACAACAAGAGACCTTCTCGCTCTCGATATCTCTTTCTATACAAATGCTCTGCAAAAGGCATTGGAGGCAGAGGACTGGACTCATACTCAAGAGACCACCATAGTTAATGGTGATAATGGCATTAATACTCCATCAATCCCTCACCGCTCCTATAAATTTAAGCGTCCCCATCCATTGTGCACTGCTTTTGAAGTCTCCTTTATATACACCATGAACAAGCAGTCGGGCAAGCAGCTCCTTCAGGTATCCCATTGCACATCTCAACTATTTGTCACATCCCACCTCCCAATTTAGACGATTTGGTGAATCAAGCAGTTCGTGCCTTCCCCCGGTAAGTTTGAGCACAAAACCAGATGAAGACAACACATCCATGTAGTTATTGTTAGTACCTTAACGCCCGCTCGCATGTTTTCTAGCTGTTTTTCCTCTGCAATCCATTTGCACGTGAACATGTCCTTGACACCAACACGGTATGCAAACACTCTGTGTGGCCATGCTCTAATATTTTTCACAAGCACCATGCTAAAGCTCTATCTCCTGTCGGATTTGTTTGCTTTGTTATGTTTTTAAATACTGCAGTTGCTAATCCTGACAAATATTTTGTGAAAAAAGATGGAGCAGGTTCAGGAGGCCGTGTAGTGAAATGTTGTGCCTGCCAATTGTTGTTAATCACCTTCCATTATAATCTGTAGTCATGGTATTATATGCATATCCCACGTCGGGAGTCAGCTATACTCGCCTACTGAAGCCGATAAGTACTGCGAATCTAGACTGCTAAATAATTTTTCATGTCTGCCTAAAAGCTCAGCTTGATAGCATGGCCTGAAAGAGACGACACATGCAAGTTTCTTCACGAAGGAGCAATAATCATCTCTTCTTTGGTTAGCGAATTGTTCAGAGGATCCTAAAGGATTTTTTTTACTTCATAAGAATATTAGCATTCTGCAGTTCAACACTTTTGAAACTAATATGAATATATGATGTCATAGATCAAAACAGCAGAGCTTAGTTTTGATCAAAATGGCATTACTCACTTTAATTAGGAGCTATCTTTTGCATGCTCTGAAATATATAACAAGAATCTTGCAAAAGTAGGACTGACTGCATGTCCTTTTGCACAAGAGCAAATGCAAACCTATTTAAATGTGTCAATTGTGTTGTCATAGTTCTTTAGCAGGATAAGAAAATAAAAGGTTCAGTCGCCAGTTCCCAACTCATGGGCTTTTAGTCTACATTTTATCTCATATGTAAAGTCAGGACATAATGCAATACACATGAAATTATTCCAAAACTTACACACGAAACAATCCTAGAAGTTTAAATTAATCTACATCGAGGGTATTTTGTACTCATGAGTAAAGCTGTTGGGTGGTTGTAGCAAGTCAAAGAATTTTCGATCAACTTTCAAGATACAGCTTCTACTTTCGAACTACATGAATATTTTGAAGCATATTAAGCCATTCCAGAGAAGTGAGTGATTTTGTTGGCTTATGTACTATGTACAAATAAACGATCACATAAGAAAATTATATCATGAATGTGTTGTTTGCAAAAATGACATACTATCACGCCTGTATAACTTTGAATGGCCATTAACATTTTGTGAAGTAGTTGTCCGATGCTCAGTTATTTTAATTCTCTTGATATTTATCTTTATTGACAAAGTTAAAAAATAAAAGAGATACCTCAACAATTTGATACTAAAAGCATGGTATGCTGCTTGAAGTTTCTTATATAACTTTGTGTCACAATATCCATCAAAGTTTTATTATATTGCAAAACAAAAAAAACATATATATATATATATATATATATATATTAAATTGTATTGTTATAGAAATGAACAAAAATGGTTCAAAAACCACATTCTAAATCACCGCTGCAATGCGCAGGGAATTTGTCTAGTTTTTATAATGGTTGGAGGCATTTGAGTCGGATCCAGTAAATGGGCTATGTGAGCATACTAGCGGCAGTTCAACTTGTGAACCGCCTCTAAAAGATAAATTTTAGCATCGGTTGACTTTGTTGACCGCCGCTGAAAAAATTATAGCGGCAGTTCGAGTTGTAAAACGTATCTAAAAATAATTTTTAGCATTGGTTGACTTTGTTGACCATTGCTAAATGTAAAAATAAATTATAGTGGCAGTTGGTAATAAAAATGCTGCTACGTGATTTTTGACCATGCCACGATAGTATGTTTTGTGGTAGTGTCTGTAATTCAGTTTTGTTAGCGAGGGTGCACGGCATGCCCATCTTGATGCTCCAACAACAACACGCGCGGTACAATTTGCCATTGCGGCTGCGGCTCATTGCAGATTAATATGCACGACGCAACATATACCTCTACAACGTAATGTCATGGTGGATGTAGATTGTAGACTAGATGGACGAAGACTGCAGCGCCGTAGCATCTCAATAGCGAATTTGCTATTGTGTTCTCATCATAATGTGATGAGAGACCAGTTCTTATATGGTGTAGTGGCAACTTTGTCTCACTTGATATGCGCAGTCGTGATTTCAAATCTTCACTGGGTCACCTGCTTCTGTTTTTTCTCATCTCCTGGAGTGATAATTTGAACAGCTAGGTTCTTTTTTTTGTAGTTTCTTTTTCTTTTCTCTTTAAGATACCCTCTTATAATATATTTGTAACAATCTGTATATTGTTACCAATGCAATAAATTGTTCCTAACGGGTTACTGTAGTTTCCTAAATAAAACAATGTGATGAGAGGAAGAAGTGTGATGTAGGGTAAACCTTGTCCAGCTGCCGAACATGAGACCAGCCGTCGAGGTCGATCCATCTTCCGACCTTCAGGTTCGCGTACCCATCGTTTCATACCACCTGCTCCAATGCTGGTGCCAGGATTACACCTGCCATATCGGCTTTCTCGCCCGTCCCAGACAGTGGACGAGTGGATGTCCACTTGTCCAGCGCGTAGATGTGGGTGCCGCTGCTCGAGCACGGAGCAGACGGTCTACTGGAACTCTGGAAGTGGAACAGCGTGCAGTTTACAACCAAATCAAATCCATCCAGAGCAGCCATTTGCTTCTCCTTTCACGCGTCTGCAAAAAAAAATAAAAAAAAATCCGTCCACAGCGCTGGCTTGGGGACGTGCGCATCAGAACTCGGATGTCAGGCTGTGGGGGATGTCAGCGGCGCGTGGCGCCAAGGCAAAAGACGGGGCACACAGAACGCTGCCGCGGTGGATTCAGATGGCGGCGGCTGGTAATATTTCTTGGTATGATGATCAAAATCACACTCTCTCTACCCGTAACCGTAATTAGATTTCATCAAAATCAAAAAGTTTTTTTTAACTTTGTCAAGTATAATATTTTATAAAAAACAAATTATTGTGAATAGAAAAAGTTATGCGCTATATGTGACCGTGGTTTCATGTTGAATCAAGTATCACTATTTCTTTCAAAAAAACAATTATCACTACTTTCATGTTATTGCTCCTCATAATTTTTTTATTATTAACAGTCAGATTTGGAAATGTTTGATTCAACCAAATCTAGAAATGCCTACATTTAGTAACATTGGTACTGTGGTAGTAGCATGCATGACTATTTGCATTTTTGGATGCTTTTTTTATTTAGCAAGAAAAAAAACAGTACAATATTTTTTAGGGAAAAAAGTTACAATATAGTTAGGCAGATAGTAATAACAGGTAGTATACTCGTCTATTATATTTTCCATTGATCTTTTCTTCTAAATTTCAGTACTCTCTCGATCCATTTTATATGGCATGATTTAACTCACAAGGTTTCTAAGTTACACTTTGACTATAAATTCATCTTTTCAATTTATACTAATAGATGCAAAATGATAATCGTATGAATCTACATTGAAATTTGAATCTAACGGTCTCACTTTCACTTGAACCTTGTTAGGTCACGTGTGGTTATCTAGCAATGTTCATGCCAGTTTCTCTCCCTCTTAATTATGTTGGGCAGCAAAATCTTGAGAGAGGTAGTTCTTGCCTAGTACAGCGCGCTGTTAAGTATTAACGCAGCTTTTAAGAAGTCCCACCAGATATAAAAATAACACACTCTTTTAGTTTGCATTATCTATAAAATGAAACGACAACAGAGTACTTTTACTACAATCAACTCGAAAACTGGTTACTGATTACTCACCAATTATCAATCCTGCTACACATCAATGGGATAGCTACTACCTCAAACCAGGGGTTGAAGCTAAGTTGTGGCATCGGGTCAGCCGAGCCCGACGACTTTTAGGCAAATCAATGGAAAGATGTTTATTACGGTTCACTAAGCTATCTGGCCTCGGCGTCAAGCTTGCTGACCCCGGCGAGCTCACGCGCTGCCTTAGCCCCTGCCTCAAGCTCATGCTCATCAGCATACATGCTTTGCTTGCTTCCTCTATGTGATTTTCACTTGCATTAGAACTTGGGCCTCCACAAGCACTTAACATTGCAAGCTTTAGCTCCTCCACGACCTCTGCCATGGTCGGTCTGTCATCCACGTCTTCCTTAAGGCACCGGACTGCTAGTGCGGCAATCCTATCAAGGCACTCCATGTACCGATGAGACAACACATTTTCATCTGACAAAATGTCTCTATCATACATCGCCCTTCCGTTGCCATCCTCTTTGCAGGACTTCACAAAGTCTATAGGGAGGCTGTTGTTGCCGTCATACTTAGCTTTCTTCCTGGTGATGAGCTCAAGGAGAACCACGCCAAAGCTGTAAACATCGCTCTTCTCTGTGAAGCGTCCAGTCTTCATGTACGTGGGATCGGTGTAGCTCAGGTCCCCTATCACGCTATTTCTGGTACGCTTGGCGATGGATGCCAGCTTGGACGTGCCGAAATCAGAGACCTTCGGGGTCAGGTTGTCACCGAGGAGGATGTTGCCGGTCTTGACGTCGCCATGGATGATCGGATTGTGGCCACCATGTGAGTGCATGTAGGCGAGAGCCTTGGCCGAGCCAATGGCGATGTCCAGGCGTGCCGGCAGAGGGAGAGCGTGTGGCTCGATGCTGCCACAGTGGAGCACGTTGTACAGGCTGCCGTTGGAGACGTACTCGTAAACCAGCATGGGGACGTCCGTCTCCAGGCAGCACCCGATGAGGCGAACCAGGTTTCGGTGGCTGATCCAAAACTGGATCGCGAGCTCGCTTGCAAGCTCGTGATCATGCCCATGCCAAGGGTTCTCTCCTTTCATCATAGAGCACTTAACTGCGACTCGTCGGTTTTCGTTTGTGGTTCCCATGAATACCTTTCCAAAAGCGCCGCTTCCGATGGGGTTGTTGTAGTTGTTTGTGATCTTCTTCAGCTGCAGCTCCGTAAAGGTGTTAATGTTCATGCGCTTTAGTATTTCCCCACCGTTTTTGTTGAAGAACCTTCGCTGAGTTCGCTGCTTGTGCTTCTTGCGTGCAAACCACAATATGAGTGCTACTAGAGGTATGCTTGCTGCATACAAAGATAGTGTGGATACATATACATGTATTAGTACATATGCCTCTGATCCAAAAATGTAGACAAAGAAACTAGAGAATGCATAATGTAAATCTTTTTGAAATTGCCCAATAATTATTATAATATACTTCAAAATGTCTAGGTATTACTTTCTTCATTCTGAAATTGTTGTCGTCCAGTGTAATTATGTTGTGGGTTTACGAGATTCAACATTAACTATCATAAATCATATAAAACCCAAACTTATTCTGCTGAGGTCAAATCCAATGTGATTCATTATAGTAGTTTGTGGTACACTGTAGTTGTTTGTTCTCCAGCTGCTCCATCATAGTTGTTTTATTTCTCATCACTGGAGGATGCATCATCGCATCTTTGTGCATAAGGCTTTCCAGGGAAATAAAAATAAGAATGATTGCTGTAATCAAAACACTGGTGGAAGTGGGTATATATATAGCTTGTCATTCAGCTCACCTGATGCCGCTATTGTTGTTGAAACTATGGGCTGGCATCCCAGCCCTATCATACTTCGTCCAATGCTGCATTTGCACTCATAACTACCATTAGTGTCAAAACATTTACTATGCCTTGGACAATAATACTTTTCTTTATACTTCACTGGATCTGATTTCCGGAGTTCGCACTCATTGATATCTGCACGTAGAACCAATTGTATATACACAAATTGTTAGTACAGCAGCAATTATCGTTCAGTGCACAATCTAAATATTTTTTTTTCAAATGTCCAAAAGCATATATTGTGCTGCAGCCTGTATATATAAGAAGAAGGTTCCTCATATTAAGGGAAACGAGGCCAAACCGTACAGCCCAAGATTGTGTTATAACATCACAGACGAGGCAAAGACTCGTCGGGATCAATTAAGCTAAAATTAAGAACCTATTAAGCAAGAAGTAAACCAACAACAAACACGACACCCAGCCATCAACGGAGCTTGTCGCCTGTCATTGAAGCAAGAGCTCCGACTTCACCACGACAAACATTAACCAAAGCCCACCGATGAAGCACCCACACCAACAAAATCACGCAAACGAACCTACTAACTGTTATCGTTGTCATGATCAATCAAACATCTGCCATGCAGCAGCTCCAACTTCACTTGACTGCCCCACCCAACTAAACCTGTTGTGTAGCCTAACTTCCGACAAAAAAAGACTCAGTGATGCATCCTGTTTAGACACCACCCATGAGAAAAGAGCATGCCGGACAATAACATCAACAAGAAAGAGAACAACTACAACCACCCAACCACGATGGAGCTTGACATATGTTATTGTTGCGAAGCTACCCTCCTAACAGCGCAGCTCCGACATGAATACGACAGGCCTCAGCTGTCCTTCACATCACTGCATCCCATGAAAAAGTCACAAAGAAAAGCCCACCACATGTCATCGTTGCCAAGCTCAATCACACGGGGAGATGCAGCAGCTCCGACATCATTTCAGTATGTCCTTCCCATGACCCTCATGTGGCAGTAACAAAAAAGAAAGACCTCATCTCAGACGGCATCACTAAATTGGTGGAAACTCCAACTTCATCCATAGGTGACATCATCACTGCCATCATAGAACACATCAATCGTCAACAAGCATGAAAGGAGCCTCCAAAGCAACTTCTCCAAGGAGAATGCGACATCCAATATGCCATCGTTGCTCAGTCCTGTGTTCAGAACCCAGGTTTTCACATGGAGAAAACTTATGTTGAGATTGAAACTTTGTTACGCCTCAACGAGGGAAACGACACCGAAAGGTACCGTTGGTGCCAACATCAGCAAAGTGCTGAGCATGGCTTTCGCCCACAGTCTTGCACGTCCCACCATACCTGCTAGACTGATTGCATGGATTAACATCTTCACCTGAGGGTCACGGCCTCTGCCACCATATGGTGTTGAACTGTCCTAGTGCCGGCATCGACATGCCAGCCACCACAACAATTACCACCGAGCTTCGCACCACCGCCAGCCACCACAACCATGTCCCAGCCAGCCTCCATCTCTAACATCGGGCATGACATGGTAAGTCTTTACCCACATCACTCCTGTTTTTCAGTCGCTACCACCCCACTTGCCGCTGCCCCACACACACCAGCAGCGCTGCCATTGCACATGCGGCACCTAGCCCAACGTTAGGCCACGTGCTTGCCGCATGGACACCCAGCAATCCACCGTGCGCGTGGTCTCCACCGCCTGCATGCGCTTGCAGCACGCATGCTCAGCACCTTCCACCGCACCGCCTCCATGTCACCTCCCTTTGGGGGAACCACCACTACTCCTCATTTGGGTGGCTAGCCCCAAACCACCGACAGACCAACAGATTCGGTCATTGACGCATCGAATCTCGCTGTTGCCGCCACAACACCACCACCACCAAGGCGCTGCAACAACGCCGGCGCTTTTGCAAAATCCCGTGGTGAACCTTGCCAAAACTGCTGCTAGGGCCTCGCTGCTGCCGTGCTGCCGTCCCAGCTAGCCATGCGGGCTTCCGGTGATGGCGCAGCAGGGGACAAAAGATTTGGAGTTGTGGCGGCTAGGGTTTCATTCACCTCCCGTGTCGCCCGCCTGGAGTGACCCGGGGCCGAACCGTTTCTTTTTTCTCCTGCTTGGGATCCTATACCTCACAATTTAAATATGAATTGCATCATCCTCTAATGTGTCATAATATTTCGGCTCTGTATTTTGGCATCGACAAATGGGAGGAATACATCTGAGAGACTGAACGAGAGCAATGAATCTGGATCGAGCACAGATAATACCTTTTACAGAGAGCATTAAGCTAATTTCAAAAAGTTTCAACTCGATTCAAATGAGTTAACTTTATTTCAAGGAGCTCTAAAACTCGGATCAAAAGGTTTTGAATCGGCAAGAAGCAAGGGTTAAATACCTTATGGCTCTAGCATTGGCTGTGTGGGGCCACGAGATCCTCCTCTAGACCAACAGTGCAGGCAGAACTGCAGAAATACCGATGACATCTAAACAGCAGAGTTGGAAAGCAGAACCGCAGAAATACGAGAGGGGAAGCTTGGGCCATGAAGAATGGTTTTATATTAAGAAGGGAGAAATGGAGGATTGCATTGGTTGTCATCCGATGGAAAGGAATGTTATCTATTTAGCCCCCGTGTGGACGAAGGGAATTCGATCTAGCTTATTAGAGCATTTAGTGTCAACATACGGCCTTAACTATCGAGTATTGTGCGCTAGAGAGGTCCAACCTGGACATCCTACTCGTGTACAACTCAAGTCATCCAAAGAACCAGACACCATCACTTGAAAACTTGAAGCACGTGCTGATGTAGATTCATCAGGATCGAACGAAGTTGGACAATACAGTTAGACCTACAGCAATTCCGTTAACTATCCTAGGAGTCAAATTATAATTAAATGGTTGTGGAGTCTTTAGGAATTACAAATTCACTCACCAAAGACTAACTACGATGCTCTCTTTAGCGATTAATTTAAAGTAAGTGAACAAATAAAATAATTCTAGCCCATTGCCAGGACTAATTAGAGAAGAAAAATGTTGGGACACTAATAATTTAACTTACTTGTGCATCCCCCTTGGTCTGCTGTGTACGGATTTCCAGCGTACCCCTTGGAGCACTTGCATAAGTAACCCACTCCTTCGTTCACACGCTCGCTGTGGTTGCTGGCACAGGCACGGTCTTCATTCGGAATGGTCCATTTTAGTACCATTGGGACTTTGCTATTAGTGAAACGTTTGTCAAAAGCCACCTCACCCGCATCATGCAGATCAGACGGGTTGAATCGGTACCTAAAATTCAGGCGCAAAAGGTTAGAAAAATATACTCTATTTTGAAAAAAAAAAACTAGGGGTTATTTTGATAAAGGATCAGATCAGATGCATAGCCACACAATCTTCCAATCTAAACTTTAGTTTGCATGTAACATTCATATTATTTTGATAAAGGATGAGGTTTTATGAAATAATATGATGAAAAAATCTAGAATCAAGTAACACAAGCCAAAATATATTCGGGGTTCTATGAGATAGGACAACAAAACCTGGGGTTTTATGAAATTTATACACATATGTTTGATTAGTGAAAATTATTAGAGCTAGTACATGGTACACTTAACTTGTTACTACTTAAAAAGAGTAAATTTCATAGAGCCTCAGATTTTGTAGGCACAAAAACAACAGGTATTTAAGTAATTAAAAGTTAACACCTCTAATTGTTCTTGTTAAACAGAATTATGTTTCTCCTTAGTTGCAAGTTACTCCGTCCGTTTTTAAATTGTTGTCACTATGAACCTTTTGGGTTATGTTTGATCATTCCTCTTATTCAAAGTTTTTAAAAAGTTATCGTATATTTTGTTATAATTTTCTTTATTATTAAAAAATGAAACGGAACTTATAATTTTTTTTAAAAAAGTTATCGTATATTTTTAAATAAGATGAATGATTAAACATAACTTAATAGTCAATGATGATAGCAGTTAAAAAAACATAGGAATTAACTACGGACGGCAACACTGGCAAGTCATTAAGAGAGGAGACATTCAAAGTCCAAACACCGATCTACCACTACCATAGAGGAGAAAGGAACAGCTTCCTATCACCTTAGTGGCTTGTACATCCTGATTGTTTTTTATTGACGTTTAGATTTACACATATGATAATTAGTCTAAAATTGAGCTAACATCATGGCCAAAAGTCAATAAAAACATCCAGAGGGTGTAATTTTTAAACTAGCTCATCATGTTGATGCCTCGAGATGTAGCTAGATACGTACCTTCCTTTTTCAGCCACGAAGCCATAGCTGCAGCTGCTGTACTTCCGCGTGTGGTTGCTGGTGGTTCTGGTTGTACTGGAACCAACCTTAACCTCTACAATGTCAAGGCCGCTCAGAATGGGCATCTGGCAGCACCCGAGCCTCGTCGTGCAGCTGTGGTCATCGCCTGCAGCATCGTCCAAGCTCTTGCATGTCGTGACGCAACCGCTCAAGTAGCTGCCGCCGCCGCCTTCCCAGTCCCCGCTCCCGAGCAACGCCATGGCGTGGCAGCCGAGGCCCGTGAACTCGTTCCTCGAAGGAGAGATGAGGAACGGCGAGCCGGTGAAGTTGAACTTGAACGTCTCACTTTGCCAGCTGCTGGAGTTACTCTAAATCTGAGAGGAGTTGTAGCATTTGTGAACGATGGTGGAGACGATGCGCATCTCGCCTGTCTCCAATGTTATGTTGATGACTCCATAGTTGCGGTAGTACGGTCTCGGAGGGCTGTGGCTGTGGTTGCAGTAGATGGCGAATGACTCCCGCCATGGACAGCCCTCGCCGATGCCGAATGGGTAGGGAATGTTTACATTACCGCACGTTGTGGGGCAGTGCGGTGGTGGCCCTTCTTCCGTGGTTTCCATGGCAGCTGATGCCGAATAGGTAGGCATCGGCTTCGACACTCGGCAGAGCACAAGGGAGGGAGGAAGAACAAGAAGAAGGCATAACACTTGCAAGTGCGGAATGGCTGTTAGAAACTTCATGATTGTGTGTAACTAGTAGTTCACCTATCGATTTGGTGCGGTTAATATGCTATCTACCTCTCTATCCTATATATACTGTACATCGCAACTCTGTATTTTATACAGAGCTATTACACGCCACCTTCTGTTGATCTGTTCCAATCGCTTCATTCCACCTCAGAGTAGCCGTCGAGATCATGCATTTTGGTCAATGCTTCTCATGTTCGACAATATATTTACCTTCAGACAGAGAAGCCGCAATTTCAAAATTACTATGGAGAGGAACATATGTGATATTTTTTGCTTATGCCGACGTGCAAGTGGTGCAGATATATCTAGCCGCTTCACGTGTGACTAGCTTTCCGATGTTAGGAACGGTCAGAAAAAAACGGGAAAGAAAGAACCAAGGGAAGATTACACTTACCAAAAGGACAGCTGATTCCTTGAACCAAACGACCGCGACCACGGCCGACGAGTGGCTTGAAAAACGCAGGTCAACACCCCCCCCCCCCCCCCCGGCGTACCTCATCGCTTCTTGCTTGGAAGGATACGGCTATATCCTGATACGTTGAACGGTTTTCATTTGAAGTTCCTAGCTGACTTTCTAGTTTTCTCGAAAAGTCAATGGATGTCTACGAGAAGCAGTACTAGTCGGCAGTAGTCCTGGGACTCGGGTTGTGCCGGCCTGGTACGGCCGTCTCGTGCCGTGCCTCGGTGACACGTCGGGCCGACCTAACAAATATACGGACCAGGCATGGCATGCTGCTGTCAGGTTGTGCCAGGCCCAGTTTCAGTGAAAGCGCACCTCCCTAATACGTTTTCAGCAGAGAAGACACATTTTAAATATTTAAATTGATTATTTTTATAATATTATATGATCAAAATATTTATAAAGTTTCACCAAAATTATATCAGTTACTTAAATCTATGTTACATGTGACCATCAAATTTGAATTCCAAAGTAATTAAATTTTAAGTGTAATAAAAAAACAAATGAAAATATTTTTCATATTTTTTATCTTCAAAATATATTGAAATTTGAACTCAATTTTGGTGTAGGGGCAAAGTTGCCTGCAGCACCAACCTTTCGGCGGCTCTTAAATGCAAACTGGAACACAATGGTCCGCACAGCCCTGTCATCTTGCTTCGTGGTGTTCCAACTTCAAAGGGAAGAGGCGCAGTTTGGGACGACTACATGGGCCCTGCCAGATATATGCAGCCTGAAACTGAACGAGTCAAATATGAGTGAGCTATATGCTTGCAAGAGGTTCACAATAATCATCTTTTATGTTTCTGCAACGATCACAATCCAAGTTGCCTAATTCTTCAGGCAAACTCCCATTTCAATAATTCAATGTTATCTCTTATTTGTGTTATCCTCATGTGACATCATTTGTTAAGAGTACTTTTCTGCCATCTCTTCTGTGTTATATTTAGAGCACTAGTACTTTGCACGACGCTGACACGCACATGCTATCTCACTATGAATATGTAATAAAGGTACATATTGTTCTTAAAACCATTATCACTTTGACAAATTTAAACTTCAAGTGATTATTGATGGTATTAAACCCAGAATGAAGAAGGACAACTACTAACAGAATATTCTTAGCAGCAACTTTATCGTCTAAGTATATTCTTGTACACCTAAGAATTTCACTATGTAATAATATATCTTTTCTTTACACTCATTAAAATATCAGTACACCCCTGAAAAACTATTTCTTCCTTTTTGAAAAAGTATTGCATTACAGAAATTGTACAATAATATCATATCCAAATTAAGATAACATATTACATTATTGACTTAGGTTGAACTGAAATTATTCATGTTGAACCTAAGATAACATATTACATCATTTACTTTGGTTGAACTGAAATTATTCATGTTGAACCCACACATAATTGGTTAGTAGCGGCATCCGCGCCTTTCCAACTCATGAGAATATGGCAGCCGGGGCACTCCGGCACTCCGCGCTCTGAGTCACGCCATTCACAAAGAGATGGGCTTGTACTCATTCCACACATTAGACCTCTTCTTACTTCTGAATCTGGAGAGACCGTGAGAACCATCAAAGCTACCTCTGTTTTAGTATCATAACCTTCATGCTCGTCCATGTGATCCAAAACTACACATAATGGTACACACAGTTATTAACTTTTTGAACAACTTGCAGTAGAACAGCATAATGGTACACCATGTAGAAAACCATAAAAAACAATGATAATATAATACAATTAGACTTTATCTAAATATAATCATCAGTCCAATATGTCATGTAATTTGAAAGGGAAAATAGAAAGGGTATGTGTTTTCCAAATTTGGTGTGTAAACATGTTCTCATAAATGAATTTGATTAAATATGGGGTGAAATTGTTTAGCATCCAAGGGTAGTGCCAAAATGCAAGCAATGTTCAGTTACAAGTGAATATTCTCCGTCTCACCAAAAGCAAGACATTTTTCACAGGCGCCCTCTATGGAAATAAGGTGTAGTTCGACCCTACCTGAATTTTTATCATTCTACATGTAAAAGGAAGTCACAACCACATCTCCTTTAATCTCCATCACCAGCTCTACTATACAATCAATGACTATAATTAAATCTTCTGTCAAGTTTAGTGAATGGCCAGATTCACACTAAGAAATATCAATAACTAACCAGCTATAGAAGCACCAAACTCCCCCTTGATGACACTACTGCACATAGAAATTCTTCTGTTTCTTCCTTTTGAGCATGTTAGGAAATGCATCATAGTTGGCAAGGTCATCAAATATGGCATTTGTTGGATCACTGTAGTATCATACAACTTTTCTACAATGATGACCCTATTTAGCATTGGTATGACTCTTTAGATGCTCGTCAAAAGTGTTCGTTGTGTATTGCAACATGCAACAAACAATATGAAAAAAATTATTACCTGATTCCATAGTTGAACACATAATAGGTATTAAAATAAAATGTTTGTCATGGGACCATAAAGTGTATGCTCAATCTAAAATGATCCAGGCATGCAACACACTCTAAAATGATCCAGGCATGCAACACACTCTAAAATGATCCAGGCATGCAACTACAACTATTCTCAAAAGAATAAACATTGGCCACATGAAACTATCAAATAATGTGTTCCCATCAACTTTGTTGTGCAACAAGTAGCTGCTACCAATCTATAGGTCATAGAATTCTAAAATATTATAAATGCTAAGTCCTGCAATTAGCATCAAACTTTTTGACTTTTTAAGGAAAATATTTGTAGCCTATGAATTGATATTAGTTAGATAAGGATGTCGAAAGGACCAAGTGACCGAGAGGGGGGGGGCGAATCAGGACCAAATTCATCAATTCCTAAAACCGAACACTCAATCAACTCCTATCATAATTCTAGTGGTGATCACACTAGCAAGATAATAGCCCTATGAAAGGAACAACAACCTATCCATACTAATGGATCACACAAGGCAAAACAACTCCTATGCAAGCTAGTAATAAAGCAACGCGGAAGCACACAACAAGCTAGCAAAGGAGCCTACTCATGCAAAGCTACAAGATAGAGAACTAGAGCAAACAAGCATGAGTAGCACAATACATACAAGGGTGAGCAATCAAGCCAATGCAACTCCTATACATGCTAGTGATCAAATGCGAAAGCTCAAACACTACTAGCAAGCAAGAAGCCTATTCATGCAAGTCTACAAGGCAATCAACTAGAGCAAGGTAAGCATACAAGCATGAATAACACGGTAGGTAAATACGGAAAGTAATGCATCAAAGTAAGGAGTAGAGAAGGGGATGGCTCATGATTTTTCCTGAGGTCTCTGAAGGATGGTGCCTTCCCCTACTCCTTGTTGGACCACTCCCACCGGAGTACCGGTCCCTCCCGCCACCAAATGGAGTTCTCGCCCATGAACCCGCAATCACTCCTAGAGTGAAGATATGATCACGTCACCGCTGCCACCAAGGCACAAGCTCGCCTCCCTTGAGAACTTGTCGGACTTCCCGAGTCAACTCGGGCACTCACTAGCGATGCCCCTTTCACCAGTGGGCTCAAACCGTGTATAAACATGTGATGACCTTCACAACCAATCATGATAGGCTCAATCACCGGCATCTAACCGGTCTAGGTCTCATCATAGACCAAGAGTAACAGCCTAGATCACACCCTCAAGGACACCCTAGCCTTAGATGTGCACAATTCTCTTGTTGCTCTCACTAGCACTCTTAAGATATGCAATATCTCTTCCTAGTGCTCTCCTCTTTTCCTCTTGGACCTTACCAAAAGCTTTCAGGTATTCCACTGGCCAAGAGAGGTATCGAGGACCCCGGCAATAAAGTTATATAGGCTTCCAACCTCAAGATAGATGTTGCTCCACGAAATCAGCTTACAGTCCGGTCACTCCTTGACTGGACCATTCGGTCTCCTCGGAAATGGCTCCTTCAGAGCCGTTGGCTCTCTGCCCACTGCTGAGATCACACCTGACCATACCGTTCGGTCAGCAGACCGAACAGTCCGGTCTGTCCAACCATTGGACAAGTCCGATGCATCGGACATCTCAGTCGGACTCCAGAGAGTTGCTTCCTCTCTATCCGATGTTGACTCATACAGATCAGACCATCCGGTCTGTTGATCAGACCGTCCGGTCTCTATGGTATCCGGCACAGGCAGATTCCTCGCTAAGTCTTCTCTCTGGACTGTCATCTCCTCTGATGACCGTACAATCCGGTCTCTCTATCCAGAAACTACCTCCTCCTATGACCTCAATGTCACTGCTCCAAAAGCAAATCAAATCAAAAATCAAAAAAGGAAAAAAAAAGAAATCAACAAACCCTAACCTGCTCTTGGTGAGAACAATTTGAATAAAAAAAGAGGAAGCTGACCTGTGGGTGAGGCCGGAATGATGACACCTCAGGCTTCCCTATTCGTTCCCAATCCAGAGAGGAGGGTTCGAAGAAGCATTCCACTACCGCTACTGTCGGGCGCCATACCTTCCAGCGGAGCTGACGCCAGGCATCGCGCGGCACCTGACGAGCCTCAAGGACTCCTTCGCCCTCTGTGTTGCCTACTCTTCATCGCGATGAGGGACGGATGGAGCGCTAGACCATCACGGTGATGGGGAGTCCGGAGTGATGGAGAATTGCAGGGCGGCGGCGGTGGAGTCAGAGTCCGGGGAGGTGAAGACCGAGGACGCGGCAGGGGGCGGCCAAGGGCTGGCGGCAGCGGGTGCTATCCTCCACCTTATCCTTCAACCTCGTGGGCAGAAGAGCAAAGGAAAGGAGGGAGGAAAATCCAAACTCTGAGGGCATGAGAAAGAGGAGAGATCAGGAGAAGCGGCGTGATTGTGAGCAGGTACGCGTGGACATTGGTGAAAAAGTTTTATAAAACCGGACGACACGCCATGTTAAGTCTGTAAGATGTTACGCTTCCATACTACCAGGTCCATGGATCATACAACATGGTTCTTCTTGCACACGGTTTAAAGATAAAATTGAGCCCGCTAATCTCTACAATCTATTAATTGAGGTATGGTCATCCACTTCGTATCCACAAAGTTAGAGATTGAATCCAAATCAGTTTCGTACCTTTCATATCAAGTACCAAATTTCAAAAATCATAACTCCCACATCCAAAGCTCAAATGAGGAAAATTTGGATTCTATCTCGTAGTCCTCTAAAAGTTCTACAACTTTGGTATTCAATGAAAGTCCAGGTCCCGCCGTTTTGGTTTCCAAATATGCGATGCAAAAATATTTATTCTGATTCGGACTCCTCTACGCAGGTCTCTGTGCGGGGCTCATATCTCCAAGCTTCGTAGTCCAAATAATATGATCCATATATGTTTCGAGGTCTCGACGAGATCGACAACTTTCATATTTTAACTTTTTCCAGTAGAGAAACTCATCAATTTGAAAATCGCATTACAATGTAGTGCTATTTCTGGACTCCGTGAATTGATTTTTCCTATAAAGTTTCTACAATATGATAAAAAATAGTGATAAAATTGTAACTTTTGACATATAAAATGATATAATAAGAAGCACCAATGGTAATTCAAATATAACCTTTCATATAAAAAATGTCAATAATATTATATATATCTAATAATTATATTATGTAAATATGTAAATACTTTATATTTAAATTATAAAAAATGTTTTATTTTTTTTAAGTCCATAGCAACGCACAGACACTTTGCTAGTCAGATTTAAGCAAGGTCTGTTAGATAAGAATTGGGTATAAACTCAGGTGGGTGGTTTTAGAGAGGATGTTTAGCCTTTATAGGAGAGATTATAGTAGAGATGTATCTTCTCGATAGTAGAAGTCCTGGATGCCATATATCTGGTAATTTTTTGCCGTTCACCAGCTGATTGCTATTCAAATAAGTTGGGATCTATTTTTCATCTAAAGATGGAAAAAAAATATTGAAAGCTAGTTCACATGTTTTGAAGATATTGCATGTATCTCCTCGATATTAGGGCGACCACTTTCTTCATAATGTTTCATGAAATGTGGAATTTCTTTGTGGCACACATTTAGATACTTACTTTTGTTTTTGATACTCGCAGAAAAATACTGCATTTTGTTTTCCTTTCTATGAGAATTGAGATGCATTCAACAATAGAAACAAAAGGTGCCACAAAGAAGTTTCCTTGCGCTTGAACGGCACGATTGGCAAGATTTGTGCGTTTTCTTAGGTTATTGACCGCCATGAAATGGGACTCCAAGAATTATGGGCCCGGAATGCGGCGACCATTCCTCCACGGGGTGCTTCCCACCCCGCCGTTGCTGCCGGTGGGCGCATCTAGGATTCCATACTCTCCGAAGGTACCTTCTGTCGACACTTGCTTATCATAGCCCTATTGCAGCCTCATCTCTTCTGATCCCACTAGCTCTTCTGCATGCGCAAGCACTGCTGCTGCGTGCTGAGATAGATGTTGAGAACACCGCATCCTCCTTTCCTCCGTCACCAAACTGCCGCTCCTCTCTCTCTCTCTCTCTCTCGC
This sequence comes from Eleusine coracana subsp. coracana, assembly GCA_032690845.1. Lineage (NCBI taxonomy): Eukaryota > Viridiplantae > Streptophyta > Magnoliopsida > Poales > Poaceae > Eleusine > Eleusine coracana. The sequence continues at coordinate 46,144,825 of CM064434.1, read as the reverse complement.
TCGACTTGTGCACGGCAACGACGGAGGAACTGGCAGGGGTAGCGTACGGCGACGGCGGCCATGGCTAACTGCAAAAACGCAAAAGTGCAAGAGGAAAAAAGAAGAGGAGCTGGAGTGCATGTCGCACTCCTTGGCAGCTTGAATTCTCCATTTTCAAGGGGTTTGTTTTGTGCTAGGTACACTGCCCGTGCACCGTACCATCTGCCGAGTTAACCAAATCTTCATCAAGTTTGTAGGGAATAGCTAGGTGCACAGCCCATGCACCAGGTTATTGAACCCTCTACTGAGTGCCTTTGTTGTAGGCGAAAGCCTCATTTGGTCATCCGGTTTTAACCTGCCAAAACAGTGTTGTTTTAGCGGTACGGGATAAAACAAGTCAAAATAGTCGGTGCAGTGCACAATTCAGGTTTCACGCGCTCTTGCTGAGCGGAAGCCTGGAGCTAGGCCAAAACCTTTCTGGGCGAAGTCTAATCGAGCCGGACCGCACTTAATTTGCTCTTGTGTCTTGGGCTTACCTGCATGCTGCGACACGCGCTAAAAAAATGGAAAGTCTATCCCACGACGGGTCGCGCAATAGCACGAGCGTGCGACCCGTGTGGCCCGGCCCACCTTGCGTGGAAGAGCAGAGAGCGGCAGCGAGGCAGGGACGTGGTGGGGCGGGGCAGCGAGGTGAGCGGCGACGCAGGGCGGTGGAGCACGGGCGTGTGCGGGTGGCATGACATGGCGGCGAGGGCGCCGCCGCGTCGCTGGTCGGTGGCTTACTGCCAGTGGTGCATCACGGCAGAGAGCGGAGTGGTGGTGGAGCGAGATGGCAGAGCGTGCGGGGCGTCGTGGCGGCGAGGGCGCTGCCGTGATGGGGTCAGCGGTTATCGCCGACGGTGGAGGCGGCGCCCAGTCATCTTTGTGGCTGCGGCAATGGTAGAGCGCGGCAACAGACGGGGAGCAGTGGCGGAGCGCGGTAGCGGGGTGGGCGGGGCGTTGTGGCGGTGAGGGCGCCGCCATGACGGGGTTGGCGGTTATCGCCGGCGGAGTTATGGGGTTCGGGTTGCCGGGGCCAAGGCAACTCGGCGGACCCTAGAAGGTTCTGTGGGAAGGCGGCGGGCTTGGAGGCGAGGCGGTGTGGCAAGGCGGCGCCCAGCGCCGCCGGAGTTACGGGCGGCGGGTGGGAGAGCGTGAGGCGGACACAGCCGAGGCGGGCGAGGGAGCGCGAGCAGACACAGCTGAGGCGGGCGGGGCGAGCGCGGCACGTGGCAGTCATGGTAGACGCGGCTGCCGGAGCTGGCGGAGGGCACGTGGCATGGCGCGGGATGGGTCGCGTGATCCCCTAACGCGCGACCCATCTCGCGTTAACTCGGTCCCTAAAAAAACAACTTTTTTGTGCTTCAGGTGAAAACGTATCGATTGTTCCAAAAAAGATTGTTTATGTCGAGAGATCCACCATGCATGCTAGTTGGTGAACCGGTAAAAACCGATGTTCATATCTTGCAAGTCCTCCAGTCGATACAGCCTGAACCCACCCAGCCTCCCCCCCTCCCCCCGGGATTTGTTTGTTTGGAATGTCTGCTATAAATCATGCTATTTTAAAATTAAGACTTGATTTTACGAAATGTTGAATTGATTGTGCTGTCTTGTTCATGCAAATCGCTGCAAAATGATTATGCAAATAGTTTTTTTTTTCCTATCATGCTCATGAAAATAGATGATATGACCAACTGATACGAATTTGAAGTTTGGTTTATATATTTCATAACCGTGTCTGGGAGGGAACAGAGTCTCTGATAGCAAGGGGAAAGGAGCTGGAGGGAGAAAATTAATGGAAATGAACTAAAGAGTACAGAAATGCATCCCTTACATTGGTTTTTTTTCCTCTCGAATACGCAGGAGAGCTACATATCATTGAATTTAAAGAGAAGAAATGATCGTCCCCTTACAGCAACTTCACCCCCCCCCCCCCCCACACACACACACACTCCGAACCGAGCTGTGAGGGGTTGTAAACAATACAAAAGGGAGAATTCTAAGCGTTAACAATAAGGTTGAGGCCTGACCACCATAGAATAACCTATCCTAGCAGAACTCCTAGACCTAGGTGCTGTAGGCATCGAGCACCTGCAAGGCACCAAAGCTCATGCTCCTCTTTGAATGCTCTCAAGAGACTATTGATTCCAGGCTGAGCACCATAAAAAACACAACCATTTTGGTGTTTCCATAAGATCCATGCCCCTAAAATTATGACCGAGTTCAACTCCTTTTTTTTGCTCTTTATGCAATTTCTTGATTGCTTTGCGCCACCAATCTGCAAAAGAGAGTTCAGCAGTAGTGGGAACTATGTCTTGCAGACCCAAGATCGAAAAGATCCTACACCAAAATTCCCTTGCAAGAACACATGTTGTGAGCAAATGTTGAATACTTTCTTCTTCTTGTTCACAGAGAGGGCAAGAATCAGGATGTGGCAGCTGTCTCCGAGCAAGTCTGACGGCCGTCCAAACTCTATTCCTTATGGCCAACCAAATGAAAACTTTGCATTTCTGTGGAGCCCAAGATTTCTAGAGCCACCTCTATGGTTCAAAAGTGATAGAGCTGTTGTGAAATGCTTGGTAGGCAGACTTAGAAGTAAATTCTTCACACTTGCCAAGCCTCCAAACATGTACATCAGCATCTGTTGATAATGAAAACTCATTGTAAGGTTCATGACCATTGAGGTCACCCTAAGGTATGATTGTTTTGGTGATGAATGACAAACATGAAATATGACTAATGTCTACACGAGTGTTGTGCATGTAGGAAACCTTATCTATCTTATGATGATCATTGATGGTTGTCTTGGCAATTGGTGACAATGACCGCAAGCATGGAGACTTGTGAGCTTGATGGAGTCCAAGGGTTGATGGAGATGGATCAAAGCTGACGACAAGCTATGGAGCAAGTGTTAGGAACACTTGTCTAGTTGTTAGGGCTTTGAGTCCATAGGAAAAACCGGACTATCAAGGGGGTCTAGGTCATTTGTCTTAGGTCATGTCTAGTCGGTGATGTGCATGGATGCTCGGTGAAATCATAGGCACTAGGTGACAATGGAGAAGCCAAGGAGCTGTTGGAAGAAGCCGAGAAACAAAGTCAAGAGATGACGAGGAGCTTCAGCTTCTGCAGGTAAAGACCGGACAGAGAGGTCTTGGAGACCGGACAGTCCGGTGATCAAAGGGAAATTCTCTATAGAGAAGATGTTGGACACGAGGAATTCTGTTGGCAGAGGAACCATAGAGACCGGATAGTCCGGTGTACAGACCGGATGGTCCGGTCTGTATAGAGATGGTTTGGACAGAAGAGGAAGCATTGACAACGTCTCTGTTTAGAGAAAGAAGAGAAGAGACCGGACAGTCCGGTGTGAAGACTGGACTGTACCATCATCAGGGGAGGTGATAGAACACAAAGAAGAAGTTTCTGTTGGGACCCAGATTTATGAAGACAAGACGGTCCGGTCTGTAGATTGGACTGTCCGGTCAGTATGGAGGAAACAGCGGACAGAGAGCAACGGCTCTAGAGGAGCCGTCCGGTGGAGACCGTACTGCCCGGTCTGGACAATGACCGGACTATCCGGTAAGTACATCCAGAAGGTTGTTTCGTGGAGCAACGACTAGTTTGAGGTTGGAAGCCTATATAAACTCGTTGTTAGGGTCTTGGAGACTGCCTTTGGCCATTAGGATTGCTAGGAGCATCTATTGGGAGCCAAAGGGCCAAGAGAGGAGTACTAGGAGAGGATATTGGATATCTTGAGAGTGCTAGTGAGAGTAACACGAGCATTGATGCACATCTAAGGCTAGGGTGTCATTGAGGGTGTGATCTAGGTTGTTACTCTTGGTCTATGGTGAGACCTAGATCGGTTAGGTGTTGGTGATTGAGCCTATCATGATTGGTTGTGAAGGCCATCATATGTTTGTACACGGTTTGAGCCCGCCGGCGAAAGGGGCATCAATAGTGAGCGCCCGTGTCGGCTCAGGGAGTCCAACAAGTTCTCGAGGGAGGCGAGTTTGTGCTTTGTGCAGCGGTGACACACACCATGTCTTCACTCGAGAAGTGATTGTGGGCTCGTGGGCGAGAACTCCACTTGGTGGCGAGAGGGGCCGGGACTCCGGCGGGAGTGGTCCAACGAGGAGTAGGGGAAGGCACCATCCTTCCGAGACATCGGGAAAAAATCATTAGCCATCTCTTACTCTACTCCTTACTATAATGCTTTACTTTCCACATTTACATAACGTGCTATTCATGCTTGTGTGCTTACCTTGTTCTAGTTGACTACCTTGTAGACTTGCATGAATAGACTCCTTTACTTGCTAGTAGTGCTTACTCTTCATACTTGATCACTAGCATGTATAGGAGTTGCTTTGGCTTGATTGATCACCCTGGTATGTATTGTGCTACTCATGCTTGTATGCTTTCTATATGCTTGTTGATCTAGTAGCTTTGCTTGAGTAGAACTCCTTGCTAGCTAGTTATGTGCTTCAGCGTATCTTTGGTAACTAACTTGCATAGGAGTTGTATTGACTTTGTGTGATCCACTAGTATGCTTATCTTGTTGTTCCTTCTATAGGACTATTATCTTGCTAGTGTGGTCACCACTAGAATTGCATAGGGGTTGTATTGCCTTTGTGTGATCCACTAGTATGCTTAGCTCGTTGTTCCTTCCATAGGACTATTATCTTTCTAGTGTGATCACCACTAGAATTGCAATGGAGTTGTATTGCCTTTGTATGATCCACTGGTATGCTTAGCTTGTTGTTCCTTCCACAGAATCATTATCTTGCTAGTGTGATCACCACTAGGATTATGTAGGAGTTGTTTTGAGTGATCACTTTTAGGATTTGGCGAATTTGGTACATAGTGCGAGTTCCCGATTCACCCCCCCCCCCCCCCCTCTCGGTCACTCGGTCCTTTCACTCATGGAGGGTATCCCATAACTAAAAATACTCAAACAAACCGACCATGGATAGTCCTCCCCTAATGTCAGCCGGCCAGTCATGCGCTTGTAGGGCTTCACCTACCGTGCGTTGCTTACGGACTTTTTGTGGTACTGCTGCAAACACACATGGAGCCAGGTCTTGTATGGTGCATCCCATGATCCATCGATCTTGCCAGAACGACATGTTATTACCATTTCCAACTTGAGTTTCGGTTGCCACATTGAAAAGGGCCTGGGCATTAGGATGAACATTTATGTCTAGGCCGGACCAGGCATGATTAGGATCGGTTTTTTGAAACCAAAGCCATCTAATATGTAATTTGAGGATACCGAGTCAACCATACTCTAGTGCGCGCTGCACTTTATCCCATGCAACCAAGCAAGATCCACCATTGACCTCCTTCCTGCCTTTCCAAGTGAATCCTCTCCTAATTTTGTCAATGCTGTAGATGAACCACTTGGGCAAAACATAGATGGGGATTGAAGAAAGCACAAACTAGGTCCAAGTGACCTGTTTTGCCATGTTCATGAGGGCTGCCTTCCAAACTTTAGGAAATTCTAAGTCATGGAGTCAAAACAAAATAGCTAAGCAAACAATAGGCATTGTCCTCTCGAGTTTAAAGTTAGCAATTTCGTATACCTTAGAGTGTTATCCACCAATGGTGTCCGATGTTTTGTAGTCAAGGGAAAGTTAACACCTCGCCACATTAGTCCACATCATATCACTATCACATATGGACCCGTAGCTAACAAGATCCAACTATCAGTCAAGCTAGCTAGTGAACATATCACATTCCACGTGACCCAACTCAAGAAATACCTTAGACATCATATTGAAAGATACTGAACAACTGCAACCTGACCTAACGTATGTCGAACACCCGCTAAAGGAACTCGATGAAATGGAACGTGTTAGATGTAGAAAAAACTCAAATTCTTTAAGGTGCAATGGAGCAACCATACGATGGAGGAGGCCACTTGGAAATTAGAAGAATTTTGATGAAACCATTATCCAGAGTTCCTAGAGCAAAATCTAGGTAATTTTATTTTTCTATCTCTTAATCTCGGGATAAGATTTCTTTAAGGGAGGAGGGCTGTGACACCCTGGGTGTTAAGAAACCAACAAGGAAAACCATAGTCATAATGAGTAACCCTAAATTAGCCCACTCAAAATTTTTTAAAACATTTGAGCACAATTTGCATTAAATTTTGGTCAAATTTGAACCACATTTGAACTACAAGTCAAAAAGTTTCAACACAACCTTGTGCCACCAAAACAATATATGTTGTAGAAAAATTCAAAATAGAATTTAGTGCAAAATATTGTAATTTTTAACACCTGATTTATTAGCCCAAATAAATACCCAAATGTCTAAAAACAACCCCACTTTAAAAATTTCCTATTCAAATTTAAATGCAATTTAGGGGGCAAACTATTTTTTATAAATTGGAGCACATCATGAGGAATGCACACATATTTTTAGACTTTTCATGAGATATATATTTTGAAAGATATTGAAATAAAAAGAATATGACTTTTGAACAACCTATGAAAAAGAAAAAGAAAAAACAAAGCCCAGCTGGCCGTGTGCAGCTGTGTCTGGTACTCCTCACTCCTTCCCTAAGATTCCCGTTGCTGCTCTCGGCCCTAGCCTACCACGCGAGCCTATCTTCTCCGAGGTCGGCGAGCCTGAGTTCGAGCCGCCTCACTGCCGATTCCCCGCTCTAGGGTCAGCCATACTTCAATTCCTTGCACAAGAAGCTTGTTTATACTCCTAAGAGCATGTGTGACCTCTTGAATGTGTAGATCCCGCCATGGTTTCGATGGATTTGAAGCTTTCCTTGCCGCCGGCAAACCCCATCGTCGACCACCACCCTCCAGCCCTCCTCGTCAACCGACCTCACACCGCCCTTCTCCGTGCTCAGTTGACACTCTCCAAACAAGATCTAGCCCCTCTCACTCCTTTCCCTCATCACATGACACTGCTGAACCCCGCCCATGTTCTGCACGCCGTCGACAGCCGTTCTCCTATCACCGCTGGTGGTCGCTGACCCCTCCATGAGATGCGCGTCAATGCGAAGACCATTTTTCCTTTTGGGCCCGACCCCCACCGAGGCTTGCAGCGTCCTACGGCAAGCTCGCCGGCCAGCGCCGCCCAGCTCCGGCGAGGGCTCACCTGCGTGCGGGAGATGACGTGTAAAATTATTTTCTTTTGAATATTTAATCTAGAAAATGAACCAAATTTGTTAAACTCATTGTGAATGATTTACTTGGAAGACAAATATAACACAAAATTCTTTGGATTCAAGAAAATAAGATCTACCTAATAGAGTTGTTGGAATGGCACCAAAAGTTATAGATATTTATAGGGATTTATTTCTTTGACTTACATGTTTGCGCCACATATGATGAAATATGACCTTATAAATGATAAGGTCTTGCATGAAGGATTCCTGGTGTTTCATGATATATGAATTAAAATACTCATGTTATGTTATTGAATCTAGAGTTATCTATTTAATTCTGTTCCAGATCAATAAAATGCTGGAAAAACAACTATGCATGCTATCATGCCCATTCTTTCTCTGCAATCCATGCTATGCCATGTACTATACTCTCATGTCATGGATAAAATTCTACCACTAGGCATTTGCATGCAATGACTTATTTTGTCTCAAGTATGCTTAGGTTTGTCACGTTCGTAGCAATTAATTGATGCATCTTCTTTCAATAAAACCAATGCTCGAACTCCTTATTTGGTGCATGTAATTGGTCTGCCAAGTTCCATGCCCATAGATCCTTCATGAGTTCATGTTTCACATTTGTTGGCTTATGGCATTGTATCTACCAAATCACCACACAATATTCCCTGAATTAATTCTTGTTATTTGATCTGTACTAATTAATTGGGTTCTATCTTGTTTCAATCATCAAGCATAAGTGCCTCCATTCATGTTAAGAAAACTTAGTCCAAATGTTACCCCCGACATGTTCTACCTGTAGTAAATTCTCTTAGATATATGTCATCTGGAACCATACTAAGTTTACTTAGTTATCTTAAAGGATCAATATTTCCTAATTAACTCTATGTCATACTTCAGGATTTATATCATATAAACTTGTTCAAGCTTAACAATATACCCAACACACTGGTAATATTATTGCTGGTCATTACACACTCACCATATACCTGTCATGAATATATCGATCACAATCATCGCACGTGCACATACTATTTATTATACAATGTTATCATGTTAAATTACTGGTGTCCCCGAAGAAGATTCACCAAATACTGCAACCCTATATCATTAACCCACCTTCACTTAATACAGTAACCCCCTGTACACCTTATAGCAATAAATCATTTATAAATGAGTGAATTGCACAAAACTACAACTATTTGTACCATTGTTATAGAAAACTATAACTTTTGATTCCTATTTCACAAAACTACAACTACTTTGACCTTGAGTTGCAGAAAACTATAACTTTAACAAATTCTGTTCTGGAGTGATCGCGAGTCCCACCTGTCAATCTAATAGTGTCATTCCATTTCCCACTTCAGATGCCATGTCATCATGATGATGTGGAAGATATCAGAACATACCTACTTGGGTCGGCCTATACGAAGCTCTCAGCCCCTCAGCGTCTCGTGTTGTCTTGTCTATGCTAGGCACAACCTATATGGAACTGTCAAGATGGACGGAGCGTCAACCCATAGTTTCGTAGTAAACATGTTGTTAATTTTGTTCTACACATCATATTGCTTTCCTTGTTCCGATAGTAATACATGGCCAATAATGTAATATGTGATATTCACCGAATTAATCAAGTTTGGTTGCCTTGATATTTTACATCCATCCAAAATACTCATAACAATGCTACGTATAGAACAAACTTGTATGGGCCGGCCCAAGTAGGTCTGTTCTGATATCTTCCACATCATCATGATGACATGGTGTCTGACGTGGGAAACTTAATGATACTATTAGACTGATAGTGGGACCCACGATCACTCCAGAACATGATTTGTTAAAGTTGTAGTTTTCTACAACTCAAGCTTAAAGTAGTTGTAGTTTTGTGAAATTGGAATCAAAAGTTGTAGTTTTCTACTACAATGGTACAAATAGTTGTAGTTTTGTGTAATTCACTCTTTATAAATAGACTATCATGAGTCTTCTCTTACACACAACATCATCTGTATCATGTAGATCACTAGGTTAACCACGCGGAGGTCCAGGCCAGAACAAGAGCTGGAAGGAGGAGAAGATCTCAATAGCCAAGACCCCGCTCAAGGCAAGCCCCGGTGCATCCCACCAGTTTTACATTTTTATTTTATCACTAGTTAGGGATGTAGGCTTGTCTATGCATTAAGTTTATAGGAGTTGTTTGAAAACCTAGTATTACAGTAGGTTCCCTTTACCCAATAATAGCCTCAGGACGGTAGTCGCTCTGCTTAATTTTGGATGATCATTCGTCGAGTGGTATGGAGACCACTCATAGATCAGAAAATATTATCACATGGAAATGATGTCAGATGAAGGAAAGATGGAATCGCATAACAAATGAAGACCGGACAGGCAACTAGGTGGAAAGGGAAGGATAACTTATCTTCAAGGAGGTAGCCCCGTCCGAGTCATCTAAGGCTATGCATCGTGTCCGGTTCTATGAGGTTAAGTTTGAATGTATTGTTTGCATACTGGAGTTATGGGTCCAGTAAACTAATGTAGCCACGACTACTGTCTGGTTGGAAGATAGCCTTCTCCCTTTTTTGGTGGAACTGGGGCTGAGCAGAGGGAGCAATCTACACACGGATGGCGGCACGGGGCACAACGTGTTAGGGGACCCTTCTCAGGGGAGTCTGGACCCGGAAGACCTTGCGGTACCATAGCGAAAGGTTGCTCTATGCGGCTTCCATGAAGCGCATATGGATCGTGCAAGTAGGTTTCTCCTGCAAGATGTAAATCGATTCGAGTCGCTGCCCCTCATAGTAATGAGTACCACTTGATCGCTGCTCCGGAACATTGATGGAAGCCATTAATATGAAATGGGTTCAATATTGATGCATGGAATTGTTACTAATTGTATTGCAACCATGATTGTTGTAGTTATAGTGCAAACTAAATTTATGATTTTGCATGTCAACTTAACTTGCTACTAAAACTTGAAAAATAAGGATTCATTCTTAGGCTGGCTTTTTGGCAACATAAACCCTACCCTTAGCCTATGCATGTCTAGGAGTCGGCTGTAGATGGTCATTTTGATGGGTCAGTCATGCTGAGTATTAGTTGCTCAGGGCATAGCTCTATGTGGTTTTCAAATAATCAGGGTGGAGACTATCACTGCGGTGGTAGGTTCCACTAGGAGGGCCAGCGTCCTGACTGTTGGAACACCGAGGTGCACCGACAATGAGGAGGAGTAGTCCGTTGATTGCCGGTACGATGTTTTGGGAAGAACACCTATCATTATAGGATGTCCTATGTGTATCATCGTGAGAGGGCGTTATATCTTGCTTTTTGTCGAACCTCTTTAGTACTATTTAACTATTTCTCTTCCGTACTTTAAGAACTCTGGTTTGTAATTGAAATTTGGATTTATGTAAAACTCTATATTCTATCTATGTTTTTATTGCAATTATATTATTCTGTCATGTGTTATACTATTGGGCGTCACAGCGCGTGTTGTCACCCGATCCTGGAGCAGAATCGTCTCCGTGGTAAGGCGGCTCTGTTACATGACCAAACCCCAAATGATTAAAAACTTCCAGTAAGAAACCCCAAGACACTGAATCAAATGCTTTAGATATATCCAACTTGAGAAAAATGCTTGGGACTTGCTGCCAATGTAGGAGCTTGACTGTTTGGTGCACCAAAATATAGTTGTCGTGAATGCATCGACCTCAAATAAAAGCACTTTGATTTGTAGAGACCATGCTGTCCAAAAGAGGTATGAGTCTATTAGCCATGATCTTTGTGATGAGCTTTGCAAAGCTATGAATAAGGCTAATTGGCCGAAAATCCTTTGGATGCAAGGCTTCAGCTTTCTTGGGTATGAGAGTGAGATATGCCGAATTAAGGAGCCAAACTTTCCCGACATTCCCTTGCTGCAGTGTGATGACGGCTGCCATGAAATCCGCCTGAATCAAGTGCCAACACGCTTATAAAATCGACCGATGTATCCATCTGGTCCTGGGGCCCTATCCGAAGGCAAGGTTTTTGTTGTGTTCCACACCTCATCTTCAATGATGGGCGTATCTAGAGCTGAGACATCCAAACCTTCTCTATGCATAAAATTTAGGTTGAGTGTAGATGAGCAGGCTAGAGCCGTGCCTAGAAGACCATCAAATATTCAAACAGAATGTCATGTTTACCTTCCTGAGAAGTGACCACTTGATCACCTTGCAGAAGCTTTGGCACAAAATTCTTCTATTTCCGAAAACCTGCTTGCCTATGGAACAAAACTGTATTGGCATCTCCATCTTTCAAATATTGAAAGCATGACCGTAGGCGGGCTATAATCCATTCCAGGGGGGCCAACACCAAGCAATGCTTCTTCAATTCTCCTTTCAGCCAGAGCTCATCGCTATTGAGCCACTGGTCATCCTAGGCCACCTCCAAATGGTGGAGTATTTCTTGAGCTATAGCATGCTGCGTCTTTACATGACCAACTTGATGTTGACTCCATGATTGTAGTGCCCATGTCAGCCTTTTGAGCTTGAGAGAAATTCGCTTAAGTGTAGAAACAGCAGGAACCGGATCATCCCAAGAAGCTTCCACCATCTGAAGAAACCCTAGTAATTTTGTCCAGAAACTTTCAAAATGAAAGCACCTTTTTCCGTCTAATTTCTCCCGGAGATTTAGCACAAGTGGACAATGATCCAAAATTTCAGTGGCCTGACTTTGTAAAATGCAATCCAGGAAGAGGCCCTCCTAATCTGCAGTACAAAGTACTCTATCAATTTACCAAGGTAGGTGCCTCTCTCTCATTCAACCATGTATACCGTCTTCCTAGCAACAGAATTTCCATGAGCTCAACATCATTGACAAAGCGCCTGAACCAAACCATCATAGCACAGTTTGCTGGAATTATATAGGCTTGGCCCATTAATATTCATAGTAATTCCTGAAAAATCTCAAAGGCACACTCATGAGTGGTGGGAGTGCAAATGTTTAGTCCCACATTTCTAGTGGAAGTGGAGGGAGTCCCACTTATAATGTTGGTTGCTCTAACATCTCTTGCAAGTGTGTGGATGGGAGAAAGGAAGAACACACGTGCGCGCTCGCTCGCCTCGCCTCATCGGGCCGGGCCGGGCGGGGCGTGGCGTGGCGTAGCATGGCATGGGTGATGGGCGCGGCCGCGCATCACTTGCATGAGTGGTCCGCCAAAAATCGGTCCCTTGCCTTGCGAGGGCGTGACTTCCTTTTGCACTTTCTTTTTTCTGCATTTTCCATATATTTGATTATGGAAACCGACATATTAATATGGTAACTGACTCGGTTGCGGGACGCTCAAACCTAGCGGTTCCTCCCTATAAATATGTATCGGTACCGCTGCAAATCATATCACGTAATCGCCTAGGGTTCTACCTCTCGCTACTGTTGCGTCGCCAAGACTTCTCCATCTCAATCGTTGGCGGTCACCGGTGAACAGGAGAGCAGGTCTCTGGAACCGTCATCCTCTACGCGACTGCTCGATTTCTTCCTCATCTTTGTCAAGCTCGTCGCCACAGCTCGTCTTCCTCGACGTCGAGTCGGTCTCTCCCGCCGTTGCCAGCAACAAACGGTGCTGCACGTCATTGCCACATCCTCTACCCAGTCCAGAAGAAAACGTACGTACTCTCATCTCAATCCATGTCTTCCATACTGGCTTTTGTGGTCTATTTATCTATGATGGATGCTGCTAGTATGGTAGATGCTATGCTTTTGTCTGGCTTTATAGACATGTCTAGATCTTGCGTAGACTTGTTTAGTTCATTATGCAATCTATTTATCATGCTTATAATTTATTTCTGGATTAATATAAAGCTAAAAGTGCTAATTTATCCAGCAATCCAAAAACCTTATTGTAGGCACTTTAGTTTTATGGATGGATTTATCGATGCACTAAGGCCAGAGAAATTCACTGGCATACACTTCAAGAGATGGCAAGTGAAAGTCATTCTATGGCTTACTGTCATACATGTATTCTGGGTGTCACTGGCAAACCTGAAGGTGATCTCACTGCAGATCAGGAAAAGGCATACAATGAAGCAAACACAATATTCTTGGGCGCTGTTATTGGAGTCTTGGTAGATCATCTTTAGGACGTCTACATCCATCATACAGTCACAAAGGATATGTGGGACGCTCTGATCATTGACTATGGTGGTTCAGATGCTGGCATTGAACTGTATGTCATTGAGCAGTACTATGATTTTAAGATGGTGATGGAAAATGTGTCATCGCGCAGGCTCATGAGATACAGTGCATTGTGAAGGAACTCGAATTGCTTAAGATCGTCGTACCTGAGAAGCTTGTGGCTGGGGGCATTATTGCCAAATTGCCTCTAACTTGGAGGGATTTTGCCACTACTCTTAAACACAAGAGGACGAACATATCTGTCTTAAATTTGATTGCGTTTTTTGATGTTGAGGAGAAAGCTCATGGGAAGGATGGACGCTCTAAAGTTAACGAGAGACACACTAGTGCCAATATGGTGCATCATCCAGAACAGTCTCATGGTAGTGGTGGTAAGGGCAAGGGCAAGAACAATAAGCCTAAGCAGACCACTACCTTCAAGAAGAAGAACAAGGAGAAGGGAGCATGCTTTGTTTGCATTTCTAATGAGCATTGGGCAAAGAAGAGTCCAGAACATGAAGGAAGAAAGCCTCCATAGTAGAAGTCTACGAACATGGTGACCAGTGCTGGAGAAAATAGTGGGTATGGTAATTTACCATATATTTTTTTCTATATTTCAATCTATTAGTTGGTGGCTTGATACTGGTGCTAATGTTCATGTGTGTGCTGATGCTTCTTTCTTTACTTCTTACCAGGTCGCTCGAGATTCCTCCGTCCTAATAGGGAATGGGTCACATACTTCTGTTCATGGTGTTGGCACAGTCGAGCTGAAGTTTACTTCGGGGAAGATTGTCCAATTGAAGAATGTACAGCATGTCCCTTCTATCAAGAAGAATCTCGTTAGTGGCTCCCTTTTGTGTAGGGATGGTTTTAAGGTAGTGCTTGAGTCGAATAAAGTTGTCGTGTCTAAGAATGGATAATTTATTGGTAAAGGCTATGAATGCTGAGGCTTGTTCCACTTTTCCCTTTTAGATTTTTGCAATAAGTATGTGAACTATATTTGTGATGGTGTTAATGAGTGATGCTAGTGTTTTGCATTCACGTTTATGTCATCTAAATTTTGGTTCTATGTCTCGACTTTCCAGCTTGAATTTAATTCCGAAGTTTTCCATTGTCAAAAGTTCTAAGTGCTCAAGTTGTATGCAATCTAAGCAAACTCGAAAGCCTCACAAGGCTACAAAGGAGAGACACTTGACACCACTAGAACTTATACATTCAGATCATTGTGAAATGAATGGTATATTGATTGAGGGTGGAAAAAGATATTTCATGACTTTGATTGATGATGCTACTAGATATTGCTATGTTTATTTGATAAAAATGAAAGATGAGGCTCTAAACTACTTTAAAATTTATATGCTAAAGTTGAAACTTAACTAGAGAAAAAGATCAAAAGAATTAGGTCTGATCGTGGTGGCGAGTATTTCTCAAATGAGTTTGACTTATTCTGTGCGAAACATGGTATGATACATGAGAGGACGCCTCCCTATTCGCCCCAAATCAAACGGGGTTGCCGAAAGAAAGAATCGCACCATGACTAACTTGGTTAATTCCATGTTAGACACAGCTAGATTATCAAAGGCATGGTGGGGGGAGGCTTTATTGACATCATGTCATGTCTAAATAGGGTTCCAATGAAGAATAAGGAGAAGACGCCATATGAGGAATGGATTGATAGAAAGCCATCGCTCTCTTACTTACGCACATGGGGTTGTTTGACCAAAGATAACATACCGATCAACAAGAAGCATAAGTTAGGACCTAAAACTATGGATTGTATCTTTCTTGGATATGCTCATCACAGCATTGCCTATAGATTTTTAGTGGTTAAATCAGAGGTTCCTAATGTTCATGTTAATTCATTAATGGAGTCTCATGATGTTACTTTCTTTGAGAACATATTTCCTATGAAAGATTTACATAGCATGTCTAGATTATCTTCTGATGTGATTACTGAAACAACTCCTGAACCTAGTGCATTTTCTGATCATGCTGAACAAAAAACTTGAACCAATTCATGAGAAGATTGATAGTGAAGCTCCTAAGAGGAGCAAGAGACAAAGGACTGCAAAGTCTTTTGGTAATGATTTCACTGTTTATCTTATAGATGACACTCCTAGAACAATTTCAGAGTCATATGCATCTCCTGATGCAGATGACTGGAAAGAAGTTGTCCATAGTGAGATGGACTCTATTCTTTCTAATGGAACTTGGGAAGTTATCGACAGACCATATGGTTGCAAACCTGTGGGTTGTAAATGCGTGTTCAAGAAAAAGCTTAAGCCTAATAGTATTATTGATAAGTATAAGGCTCAGCTTGTGGCTAAGGGTTATACTCAGAAAGAACGCAAAGACTTCTTTGATACTTATTCACCTGTTGCTAGATTGACCACTATTCGTGTATTACTTGCTCTGGCTGCTTCACATGGTCTTATCGTTCATTAGATGGACGTTAAGACAACTTTTCTTAATAGAGAGTTGAATGAGGAAATCTATATGGATCAGCCAGATGGATTTATAATAAAGGGTCAAGAAGACAAGGTGTGTAAGTTGTTGAAGTATTTGTATGGTCTGAAACAAGCTCCTAAGCAGTGGCATGAGAAATTTGATTCAACACTTCTAGCAGCAGGCTTTTCAGTCAACGAGGCTAATAAATGTGTGTACTATTGCCATGGCGGGGGTTAGGGAGTTATATTATGCTTGTATATTGATGACATACTCATCTTTGGAACAAATCTTGATGTGATCAATGATGTCAAGACTTTTCTGTGTCAAAGCTTTGAGATGAAGGATCTGAGTGAGGCTGATGTTATCTTGAACATCAAGCTAATCAAAGAAGAGAATGGGATTACTCTTATGTAATTTCATTATGTTGAGAAGCTCTTGAACCGTTTTGGTTACAAGGATAACAAGCATTCTCTAACACCTTATGATCCTAGCTTGATCCTTCGAAAGAACAAGAGAATTGGCAGAGCCCAATTAAGATATTCTTAGATTATTGGATCACTTATGTATTTAGCTAGTGCTACTAGACCTGACATGTCGTTTGTTCTAAGAAAACTGAGCCGGTTTACTTCTTGTCCAAGAGATGATCATTGGTGTGCGCTTGAGCAGGTAATGCACTACTTAGTTGGTACTATGAATTATGGTATTCATTATTCTAGATATCCAGCAATGCTAGAGGGCTATAGTGATTCCAACTAGATATTTGATGCTGATGAGCTGTATGCCATGAGTGGATATGTATTTACTTTTGGTGGTGCAGTTGTTTCTTGGAGATCATGCAAACAGACCATCTTAATGAGATCTACGATGGAACTAGAGCTGACCACACTGGATACAGCTACAGTTGAGGCCGATTGACCACGTGAGCTCTTGATGGACTTGCCTATTGTCAAGAAACTTGTGTTGGCAATCCTCATGAATTGTGACAATCAAACTGTGATAGTCAAAGTGAACAATTCTAAGGACAATATGAAGTCATCAAGATATATTAAGAGACGTTTGCTGTTAGGAAAATGAGAAACTCAGGAGTCAAATCAGTAGAATATTTTTCAACTGGTGAGAACCTAACAGATCAATTCACCAAGAGGTTGTCACGTAATGTGATAGACAGTGTATCGAAGGAGATGGGTATGAGACCCATATGTGCTATTCCATAGTAGTAACCCAACATATGTGATTGGAGATCCCGTGAAGTAGGGCCTGAGAAGAATAAGCTATTGGTTAGCATGAGAGTAACCTTTTTATAACCCACTCGAGAAGTGATGCATTACTCTTGATATCTGTATGGCAGGTTGCTTGTTGCTTTAATGTATTCAGTTGGCTTTAAATAGTGAAGATATTGTCATATAGAACATTCTTGAATGAATACACCTATATGAGCTCGATTGTTATATGGTCGCAATCTGTGATATTTAGGTGATCTCTATTAAGCGACTATATGATAGGCGATAGCACCAATTTTACATAGCTTAAAAAGAAGACGAATTTTTTCTTATTAGTTGCCTCAGCACCCGAGTAATAGATAGTAGGACTAGTTCTTAGTAGGCAAGCACCTCCTTGAGTGTCCAATGTCAAAAGAATGCCAGGACCAGCCTATCCATCCAAGGTGAATGAGCCGGCTTGAAAGAACAAGGGAGTATGACTTATATGCTCCACTCGCGGAGAAGCCTACTGGAGGTCTAGTATCAGTTATAACAGTAAGTGAAACTTATTTGCATAAAACTTGCAATTCAATGCGTGGTCCATTGTTCAAGTTGTGAATGGGTGTAGCTTATTGTTCTAGGTGGATGTTCAACTTAACAGTCTCCACTGAAAACATTGGTATGTTAAACAATAGTGGGGTGAGGCAAAGTCTAGCTGGGACTTTGAGATCTAGTGGGGGATTGCTGAAATTATATGGGTTTGGCCCATTAATATTCATAGTAATTCTTAAAAAATCTTAAAGGCCCATTCATGAGTGATAGGAGTGCAAATATTTAGTCCAACATTACTAGTGGAGGTAGAGAGAGTCCAACTTATAAGGTTGATTGCTCTAGCATCTCTTGTAAGTGTGTTGATGGGAGAAAGGAAGAACACATGCGCGCACTCGCTCGCTTCGTCTCGCCACACCGGGCGGGGCGGGGCGGGGCGATGGGCACGGCCACGCATCACCTGCGTGAATGGTCCGCCGAAATTCGGTCCCTTACCTTGTGGGGGCATGGCTTCCTTTTGCACTTTCTTTTTGCTATGTTTTCCATATATTTGATTAAGGGAACCGACATATTAATATGATAACCGACTCGGTTGCGGGACACCCAACACTAGTGGTTCCTCCCTATAAATACGTACAAGTACCACCGCAAATTATATCACGCAATTGTCTAGGGTTTTACCTCTTGCTACTATTGCGCCGTCAAGACTTCTCCATCACGATCGTCAGCGTGCACCGGTGAACGGGAGAGCAGGTCTCCGAATCATTGTCCTCTGCGATCATGCACCAGGAGAGGGCGAATAAGATTTTTGAGAAGCGCTCTGCGTGACTGCTCGATTGCTTTCTCATCTTCGTCAAGCTCGTCGCCACGGCTCATCTTCCTCGACGTCGAGTTGGTCTCTTCCACCATCGTCAGCAATGTGACGATGTTGCACGTCGTCGCCGCCTCCTCTACCTAGTCCAGAAGGAAACGTACGTACTCTCATCTCAAACCATGTCTTCCATACTGGCTTTCATGGTTTGTTTATCTATAATGGATGTTGCTAGTATGGTAGATGTTGTACTTTTGTCTAGCTTTATAGACCTGTCTAGATCTTGCGTAGACTTGTCTAGTTCATTATGCAATTTGTTAATCATGTTTATGATTTATTTCGAGATTAATATAAAACTAAAAGTGCTAATTTATCCAATACGGTTCAGGTTGTCATTATTCTTATCCTCAGAAGAATATATCATGTTAAAATCCCCTGCCTCTATCCAAGGTCCAGTGCAAGCAGTTCTCACCTCTCTAATTTCTAGAAATCCAACCCTCTCTAAATTTGATTTCATATAAGATACTGTCATTTATTGATTTAGACAGTTGATTTTTTACTGTTCTGTCAAAGACAGTTTACTTTATTTTAATTTCTTCATTATGATAGTTACAGTGAGTTTTGTGTAGATGTGCCATTTTATAAGAATCTCTGCTTATTATGACCACTGTTCTGGCATTTATCTTATATATATAATAACATGTAATGATCTAGAATATTGGTTCAACATGGCCTCTGTTCATGCATTTATCTTGTACTAGTACTTTGCACGTGCGAGCTATTCTCTTCACCGTAAATAATTCATAATAATATGTGTTATTATTAAAACCGATGATAAATTGATTAATTTAAACTTTAGATAATATAGAGGATTTTCACAATACTTAGTCAAATTATGACAATATATAGTGGCACGTAGTTTCATTGTTTAGTATTGTGTAGGTGTCATATGTATCTCTATCCTCTCATCATGAATATCTAATAAAGCTTTTTTTATTAATATTATTATGATGGTAAATTTGCTAATTAAACTTCAGATAACATACAAGTTATTTAAATATAAGTTCTTATACTTATTTCATAATACTTAGTCTCAGATAAATGACAATGTACGACAAATGATCATATGCACATTTAAAACTTTCAGGTGTTACATGAATGGACCCAACATTGTGACTCGGTTAGAATAAAAACTTTCAACAAATCATCCACTAATATTGCTTGATAACCCTATAATTCGAGAAGATAAAACAATTACGCAGCTCTCGGTCCAAGAGAATAATAGGTAAAGATCTCACATCTCAGGGGAGCAACAAGCCAGTTTTTGAGCTTCATTAATCAAGTACATTCTTATACAATCTGAAAAAATTGAAGTAAACAAAATTTTCTTACTGGGACTACAAAATATAAGTCAACCAAATCTACACGCAAAGAAAAAGAAGCATCTCTCATTATATCAGACAAATTGTCAACAATCCTATGCAAAGATTATGTCATATCTAAAAACAAACAAAAGGTTCCACACATTAAATGTGATACTTAGGATGCAAATAACTGCAACAGCAAAGCTACGAAATAAGTAAAATATCTCTGAGAAGAAGTTAGGTGAGATCCATTGTTTGCTACTAAATTCTCTAAGCTAGATCAAAGCTCACTTGCTTCAATCAAGCTAAGCTTTAACATTTCTGTTGACAGAACAACATGGGCGTCCATAATCCCTCCACAGGACACCTTACCAAACACAATCTGGTAAGGAGTTAACCTGGCTTGACTCTATTAGATGACTCTGTATTTTTTCTTCTTTTGGACATTATATTTTGTTGGCTCTCCTTTTGTTTTCTTTGTAAATACTCTGTGTACATAGAAACGATAGAAAATGAGATACCAGAGAGAGTTCTTCCTCCATGTTTATCTCAAAAAATCTGATAAAGGGACAAAGCAATCAAATGACAGAGTAGGAAATTGTTTACCTATTGTTGCATCCCATTACCCTTGATAACTTTTCAGCACACAAAAATAGAATCTTTTACATGATTTACAGAGAAATAAACATCTCACTAATCATGATTGACTAAGAAGGAAACAAATCCCACGGTCCCGCATCCCTGCACCATCAAATGCAAATGCACTCCTCGATTAGCACATCTCTTTTACCACTCTTTCCGAATGTGAATTTGTGCACAAATAGAAAGCACATGCACCATCACTCTTTTTTGCATGCTTGTGAAACAAGTATGTAAAAGAAAGCACACGCCTCACTTGATAGACTTTTATTGTGTCAACCCCAATCTACGGCGGTAGATCAAGTTAAAAAAAAAAGAATGCGACAACTGATGGGGAAGGGGATAGAACTTTCAAAAGCGTAGTTTTTGCACGTGCAGCTATTAATCAAAATAATTATTTTGGGGGCATGGGTCAACTTAATTATCTTAACAAGAAAAAATGCTCATAATAATTATTCTTCATCTTTGGAAATGGCACTGGTTAACTCATAGTCATCAAATAGGCCAACCAAAAACATAAATATATGGAAAAGAAAACCAATATGTGGGTAACTGGCAATAAAAAAATTAGTTGAATAAATAGATTTATGCATCTATTCTAACAAGGATAAATTCAATACTTGGTAGGAATGACAAGCTCTTACTTACCTCCCACCCCCCCCCCCCCCCACCCCCGCCCCTCGGACATCTACTCAACATGGCTTTCATGTCAAAAAGAATCATCATGACTTCAGCACCCTTCATATAATATCATATATTCCAAATGTTTTACCTTTTGTAAATTCCATCCAAACGATACTTTGACAGAAAGCTAAAAGGATGGGGGGGGGGGGGGGGAATCAGGATCATTAAACTGTCATTCCAGTTAATTTCAGATAGTAATAAACAATGAAAATAGTTGCAAGGGGTGTCCACAGTGGGGAAGATGCAATATCATGAGGAATTATTAGTAATTTGTGGTATGCAAATATACAAAACATGAATTTGATACACTGATGCTTAAAATATTTAACATTACAGGCAGTCTAAATTAAAAATAAATGTTCATCATATTCAACAAAAAAGAAGATAATATTTAATCCAGTTGTTTAAAACCAGCTTGCGGTAGTCAAGGAAATATATGCCCTCAAGAACACATGGGCCCAAAATAATGCTGGAATAAAAAATATTTAATAAGTTAGAGTTAACATTTAAATAGAAATGCTTGTACTATATCTCCATGTGGCTTGCGGCATTATTGATACTTTTCAAGATTTTGAGGAAATATGTAATCTACCGATGAGAAAGTAGGCCATAATGCAAAGATGGCATAAGGTTTTACCTGGCCGCCTAAAGCATAGCACAGATTTGACTTGGCTTTATAAATAAGACAACAAGAAAAAGAAACAAACAGTTAAATAGATTAATTGGAATCCTGTTGTGATTTCAATACTGGTCACTATATTTATAGATCTTAACTTATGATTAATATATATGATAGATAACTAATCATGCTTATGAATCTGAGCAAGGAAATAGTTCGTTGTTACTGGAAATACTTTCAATCCTCAGCGTCCATACACCAAAAAAAGATAAAATTGCTGCTATTTTTTTAAGGAATGTACAGTAGGGGAAGCCCCTACTGTTAATTTTTATTAATAAGGAAAGGCCGTTGAAACAGCCAAAAAAGGACAAAAGCTGTATACACACCAACTGTACAAGGCCAGTAAGTGGTAAACCCGAAGAGTGGCACAAACTAAAGCAGCTAATGAATTGGCATCAAAGCATTTTGTGACATATCCCAAAGATCTGCACCTTCACGCCAAAGAAAAAGACAAAGGAAATTACAGTCTAGCATCAGGGAAACAAAATTAAAAATTGAAAAAAAAATCAAGATCGACAACTTGCTCCGTAAAATACATTCAAAGATCAAAGCCTATTTACACAAACTAACCTTTCGCCTTACTGCAGTAGTTGTTCACATATGAAAAATAAAGTGCCGACAAGTTCGTCCTACTCCCTTGCTTGAAAACAAGCAAACAACACAACACATCAGTACATCACCACCATCGTCTGCGTTCAATCTAAATCTGGAAAAAGTCAAAAGGGAGAAACGTAATACCTTTAGGACCTTCGCTAAGGCCACAACAGTGAGAATTATTGATATCCAGATCGGAGGGAGAACACCAACTTACCCAGCGAGGTGCTTGTTCAGATCCAGCAGCAATTATCGCAGTCCTCTCCCTCAAAATCAGAGGCTGCAGCTGCTGCCGACTGGAGCTCGAAAAGGAGTCATGGCAGTTGGTCGTCCTCTTCGGTAAGGCACATGTTCCGAACTTTGCACACATGGAAAACCAAAGCTCAAGCGATTAAAACCTATTGCGCCTTACAGGCATATCAGCAAACACCTCAGAGGCAGACTATAGGAAAGATCAGGAGGAGGCATCGAGCTTGCACATGGCCTACCTTGTGCCTAGTGTAGATAACGTAGGTGTGACTGCAAGGTTGAGTTTGGACTGTGCCCGACAGATCGAAGAAGCATAAGGTAGGGGTGTTCAACACTGGATGGAGGAGCATGAACTTTTCGGCGGTTCTCTAGGGCGTGTGGGCCACCGCGTGCGTGGTCACGTGATGCTTGCCCGTGGCGCGGTGACGGGTGCTGGCCTTCCGCCACGCTTCTGGACGTCGTCGGCCAGTTGACGTAGGTTGTCGCTACTCCGAGTTCGAGCATTTGTATGCCGACATGGCCGTGAGCCAAACACCGCTCCTCCTGGCGTTGTCGATGAACGCGACAACTATAGTGAGTGCTAGCACCGTGGACTGCCACGCTTCAGGTCGCCCTCGCCTGCGGTGGAGCCGTCGCTGAGGCTAGGGTTTGGATAGAACGAGCTTCGCTGGAGAGAAAAGCAATATCCTTCAAACGCTCCTTCAATCATGCGTGGGGAAGAAGGAAATAAATGAATAATCGCTGCGGGCGGGTATACGCAGGTGTCGGTGAAAAAAATGAGGGAAACACAGATGACACGCAGTGCTGGGTGGCGTGGGAACCATAACATTTTGACGTTGGACCCATCAGTCAGTCTAGAAATAGTTGGACCTGTGAGAATTTGAGAGATATTGGTCCCATAATGTTGGATAAATTAGCACTTTTAGTTTTATATTAATTCAGAAATAAATCATAAGTATGATTAATAGATTGCATAATGAACTAGACAAGTCTATGCAAAATCTAGACAGGTCTATTAGGCCAGACAAAAGCATAGCATCTACCATACTAGCAACATCCATCATAGACAAATAGACTACGAAAGCTAGTATGGAAAACATGGTGTGAGATGAGAGAACGTACGTTTCCTTCTAGACTGGGTAGAGGAGGTGGCGACGACATGCAGCACTGTCACGTTGTTGACGATGGCGGGTGAGACCGACTAGACGATGAGTAAGACGAGCTGTGACGACGAGCTTGACAAAGACGAGGAAGCGATCGAGCAGTCCCACAGAGCGCTTCTCAAAAATCTTATTTGCCCTCTCCCGGTGCAGGATCACAGAGGACGACGGTTCCGGAGACCTGCTCTTCCGTTCACCGATGCACGCCGACAATCGGGATGGAGAAGACTTGGCGGCGCAACAGTAGCGAGAGGCAAAACCCTAAGCGATTGCATTATATGATTTGTTGCGGTACCCATACGTATTTATAGGGGGGAACCGCTAGGGTTGGGCGTCCCGCAACCGAGTCGGTTACCCATGTTAATACATCGGTTTTCATAATTAAATATATGGAATACGCAGCAAAAAGAAAGTGCAAAAGGAAGCCATGCCCCCGTAAGGCAAAGGACCGAATTTCGGCGGACCATTCACGCAGGTGATGCACGACCGTGCCCATCGCCCACGCCCCGCCCTGCCCAGCCTGGCCCGGCCCGACCGGGCGAGGCGAGGCGAGCAAGCACGCGCGTGTGTTCTTCCTTCCTCCCATTCACACACTTGTAAGAGATGCTAGAACAACCAACCTTATAAGTTGGACTCCCTCCACCTCCACTAGCAATGTGGGACTAAATCTTTGCTCTCCCACCACTCATAAATTGGTCTTTGAGATTTTTAGGAATTATTGTTATTATTAATGGGCTAAACCCATATAATTCCAACAATCCCCCACCAGATCTCAAAGTCCCAGCTAGACTTTGCCTCACCCTACTGTTGTTTAATATACCAGTGTTTTCAGTGGAGACTGTTATGTTGAACTTCCACCTAGAACAATAAGCTACACTCATTCATAACTTGAACAATGGACTACGCCTTGAATTGCAAGTTTTGTGTAAAGAAGTTTCACTTACTGTCATAACTGATACTAGACCTCCAGTAGGCTTCTCCGTGGGTGGAGCATATAGGTCATACTCCCTTGGTCTTTCATGAGCTTAATAGAGATCACCCAAATCTCACAAATTGCGACCTTACAACAATCGGACTCATATAGGTGTATTCATTCACGAATGTTCGATAGGACAACATCTTCACTATTTAAAGCCAATTGAATACATTAAGGCAACAACCAACCTGCCATATAGATATCGAGAGTAATGCATCGCTTCTCAAGTGGGTCATAAAAAGATTACTCTCATGCTAACCAATAGCTTGTTCTTCCTAGGTCCTACTTTATGGGATCTCCGATCATATAGGTTGGGTTACCACTATGGAATAGCACATATGAGTCTCATACCCATCTCCTTTGATGCACTGTCTATCACATTACGTGATAGCCCCTTAGTAAATTGATCTGCCAGGTTTTTACCAGTTGAAATATATTCTACTGATATGACTCCGGAATTTCTTATTTTCCTGACAGACTTCAAACATCTCTTAATATGTCTTGATGACTTCATATTATCCTTAGAATTGTTCACTTTGACTATCACAGTTTGATTGTCACAATTCATGAGAATTGCCGTCACAGGTTTCTCGACAATAGGCAAGTCCATCAAGAGCTCACGTAGCCAGTCGTTCTCAACTGTAGCTGTATCTAGTGCGGTAAGCTCTGCTTCCATGGTAGACCTCGTTAAGATGGTCTATTTGCATGATCTCCATGAAATAGCAGCAGCACCAAGAGTAAATGCATATCCACTCAAGGCATATAGCTCATCAGCATCACATATCCAATTGGAATCACTATAGCCCTCTAGTACTACTGGATATCCAGAATAATGAATTCCATAATCCATAGTACCAACTAAGTAGTGCATTACCCGCTCAAGGGCACACCAATGATCATCTCCCGGACAAGAAGTAAACCGGCTTAGTTTGCTCACAGCAAACGAGATGTCAGGCATAGTAGCACTAGCTAAATACATAAGTGATCCAATTATCTGAGAATATCTTAATTGGTCTCTGCCAATTCTCTTATTCTTTTGAAGGATCAATCTGGGATCATAAGGTGTTGGAGAAGACTTGCTATCCTTGTAACCAAAACGGTTCAAGAGCTTCTCAACATAATGAGATTGCGTAAGAGTAATCTGATTCTCTCATTTGATTAGCTTGATGTTCAAGATAACATCAGCCTCACCCAGATCCTTTATATCAAAGCTTTAGCACAGAAAAGTCTTGACCTCATTGATCACGTCAAGATTTGTTCCAAAGATGAGTATGTCATCAACATACAAGCACAGTATAACTCCCTGGCCCCCACCATGGTGGTAGTACACACATTTATCAGCCTCATTGACTGAAAAGCCTGCTGCTAGAAGTGTTGAATCAAATTTCTCATGCCACTGCTTAGGAGCTTGTTTTAGACCATACAAAGCTTTTAACAACTTATACACCTTGTCTTCCTGGCCCTTTATTACAAATCCATCTGGCTGATCCATATTGATTTCCTCATCCAACTCTCCATTAAGGAAAGTTGTCTTAAGGTCCATCTGATGAACGATAATACCATATGAGGCAGCCAGAGCAAGTAATACACGAATAGTGGTCAATCTAGCAATAGGTGAATAAGTGTCAAAGAAGTCTTCACCTTCTTTCTGAGTATAACCCTTAGCCACAAGCTGAGCCTTATACTTGTCAATAGTACCATCAGGCTTAAGCTTTTTCTTGAACACCCATTTGCAACCCACAGGTTTGCAACCATATGGTCTATCGACAACTTCTCAAGTTCCATTTGAAAGAATAGAGTCCATCTCACTATGGACAACTTCTTTCCAGTCATCTGCATCAGGAGATGCATATGCCTCTAAAATGGTTCTAGGAGTATCATCCACAAGATAAACAGTGAAATCATCACCAAAAGACTTTGCAGTCCTTTATCTCTTGCTCCTTGTAGGAGCTTCACTGTCAATCTCCTCATGGATTGATTCAAGTGTTTGTTCAGCATGATCAGAAAATGCACTAGGTTCAGGAGTAGTTTCAACAATCACATCAGAAGATAATCTAGACATGCTATGTAAATCTTTCATAGGAAATATGTTCTCAAAGAAAGTAACATCACGAGACTCCATTAATAAATTAACATAAACATCAGGCACCTCTGATTTAACCACTAAAAATCTATAGGAAATGCTATGATGAGCATATCCAAGAAAGATACAATCCACAGTTTTAGGTCCCAACTTACGCTTCTTATTAATTGGCACGTTAACTTTGGTCAAACAACCCCATGTGCGTAAGTAAGAGAGCGATGGCTTTCTACCAATCCATTCCTCATATGGAGTCTTTTCCTTATTCTTCATAGGAACTCTATTTAGGACATGACATGATATCAATAAAGCCTCCCCCCACCATGCCTTAGATAATCTAGCCGTGTCTAACATGGAATTAACCAAGTCAGTTAAGGTGCGATTCTTTCTTTCGGCAACCCCGTTTGATTGGGGCGAATAGGGAGGCGTTCTCTCATGTATCAAACCATGTTCCGCATAGAATAAATCAAACTCATTTGAGAAATACTCGCCACCACGATCGGACCTAATTCTTTTGATCTTTTTCTCTAGTTGAGTTTCAACTTCATCCTTATAAATATTAAAGTAGTTTAGAGCCTCATCTTTCGTTTTTAACAAATAAACATAGAAATATCTAGTTGCATCATCAATCAAAGTCATGAAATATCTTTTTTCACCCTCAGTCAATATACCATTTATTTCACAAAGATCTGAATGTATAAGTTCTATTGGTGTCAAGTGTCTCTCCTCTACAGCCTTGTGAGGCTTTCGAGGTTGTTTAGATTGCACACAACTTGAGCACTTAGAACCTTTGACAATGGAAAAATTCGGAATTAAATTCAAGCTGGACAGTCGAGACATAGAACCAAAATTTAGATGACATAAACATGAATGCCAAACACTAGCATCACTCTCATTAACACCATCACAAATATAGTTTATAGACTTATTGCAATAATTTGAAAGGGAAAAGCGGAACAAGCCTCTGCACTCATAGCCTTTACCAATAAATTGTCCACTCTTAGACACGACAACTTTATTTGACTCTAGCACTACCTTAAAACCATCCCTACACAAACTAACGAGATTCTTCTTGATAGAAGGGACATGCTGTATGTTCTTCAATTGGACAATCTTCCCAGAAGTGAACTTCAGCTCGACGGTGCCAACACCATAAACAAAAGCATGTGACCCATTCCCCATTAGGACGGAGGAATCCCGGGCGACCTGGTAAGAAGTAAACAAAGAGGCATCAGCATAAACATGAACATTAGCACCAGTATCAAGCCACCAACAAGTAGATTAAAATACAGAAAAAACATATGGTAAATTACCATACCCACTATTTTCTCCAGCACTGGTCACCATGTTTGCAGACTTCTGCTGTAGAGGCTTCCTTCCTTTGTGTTCTAGACACTTCTTTACAAACAAAGCATGCTCCCTTCTCCTTGTTTTTCTTCTTGAAGGTAGTGGTCTGCTTAGGCTTATTACTCTTGCCCTTGCCCTTACCACCACTGCCATGAGACTGTTGTGGTTGATGCACCATATTGGCAATAGTGTTTCTCTCGTTGACTTTAGAACGTCCATCCTTCTCACGAGCTTTCTCCTCAACATCAAGAGACGCGATCAAATCTGAGACATATATGTTCGTCCTCTTGTGTTTATGAGTAGTGGCGAAATCCCTCCAAGTTGGAGGCAATTCGGCAATAATGCCCCCAACCACAAGCTTCTAAGGTACGACGATCTTAAGCAATTCAAGTTCCTTCACTATGCATTATATCTCATGAGCCTGCACGACGACAGATTTGCCATCTACCATCTTAAAATAATGGTACTACTCAATGACATACAGTTCAGCGCAAGCATCTGAACCACCATAGTCTGCGATCAGAGCGTCCCACATATCCTTAGCGACTGTATGATGGATGTAGACGTCCTGAAGATGATCTACCAAAACTCCAATAACAACGCCCAAGAATATTGTGTTGGCTTTACTGTAGGCCTTTTCCTGATCTACAGTGAGATCGCCTTCAGGTTTGCCACTGGACACCTAGAACACATTCATGGCAGTAAGCCACAAAGCGACTTTCATTTGCCATCTTTTGAAGTGCACGCCAGTGAATTTCTCTGGCCTCAGTGCATCGACAAATCCAGCCATAAAACTAAAATGCCTACAATAAGGTTTTTGGATTATTGGATAAATTAGCACTTTTAGTTTTATATTAATCCAGAAATAAATTATAAGTATGATTAATAGATTGCATAATAAACTAGACAAGTCTACGCAAAATCTAGATAGGTCTATTAGGCCAGACAAAAGCATAACATCTACCATACTAGCAATATCCATCATAGACAAATAGACTACGAAAGCTAGTATGAAAGACATGGTGTGAGATGAGAGTATGTACGTTTCCTTCTGAACTGGGTAAAGGATGCGGCGACGACGTGCAGCACCGTCACGTTATTGACGACGGCGGGTGAGACCGACTAGACGACAGGGAAGACGAGCCATGGCGACGAGCTTGACGAAGACAAGGAAGCGATGGAGCAGTCGTGCAGAGTGCTTCCCAAAAACCTTATTCGCCCTCTCTCGGTGCAGGATCACAGAGGATGATGGTTCCGGAGACCTGCTCTCCCATTCGCCGGTGTACGTCGACAATCGAGATGGAGAAGACTTTGCGGCGTAACAGTAGCGAGAGGCAAAACCCTAAGCGATTGCGTTATATGATTTGCGGCGGTACCCATACGTATTTAAAGGGGGGAACCGCTAGGGTTGGACGTCCCGCAACCGAGTCGGTTACCATATTAATATGTCGGTTTCCATAATTAAATATATGGAATACGCAACAAAAAGAAAGTGCAAAAGTAAGCTGCGCCCCTGCAAGGCAAAGGACCGAATTTCGGCGGACCATTTACGTAGGTGATGCACGGCCGCGCCCACGCCCGGCGAGGCGAGGCGAGCGAGCACGCGCGTGTGTTCTTCCTTTCTCCCATCCACACACTTGTAAGAGATGCTAGAACAACCAACCTTATAAGTTTGACTCCCTCCATCTCCACTAGCAATGTGGGACTAAACCTTTGCACTCCCACCACTCATGAATGGGCCTTTGAGATTTTCAAAAATTATTGTTATTATTAATGGGCCAAGCCCATATAATTCCAACACATAATTCAGCTTTGATCGGGACAGTTACATTGGTGCTGGGTATTTTCTCAAGTAAAATGAATTAGGTAGGAATTTTAACCTTTATAGTATAGAAATATCAAGTAATGAAGTAGATTCAATTTAATCGCTCTTTTTATTTGTTTCCAATGTAGCTTGGTGATATCCTTCTTAATTTTTTTTAATGTTTAAAATGAGCTTCTTCTCTTCATGGATGTTCTATGCAACAAAAACAAAATATTCTATGTGATTTTATATATGTAGTTTAGCAGCAATCTTATACACGTTATGTCTGTTGTCACGTTTCATCTGCAGCAAGTTAATCGCCTTGAGATAACCCCGGACAAGCGACTCTTAGCTGCTGCTGGCAATCCTCATATCCGCCTTTTGGATGTTAACTCAAATAGCCCTCAACCGGTGAGCATGCATGTTTATGGCAGCAATTAACATGGGTCATTATGTTCATTTTTCTTTATTGAATGACAGTGTGCCTAGCAGGTAATTAGCTATGATTCACATACTAGTAATGTGATGGCCGTGGGATTCCATTGTGATGGCAACTGGATGTACTCTGGTTCTGAGGACGGTACTGTGATAATCTGGGATTTACGGTGAGCTTTCAATACGTGATATCTTGTCCATTGTCCTTTAGTTACTGACCTGTTTCCTGCAGTTTGATTAATTTCTTGAATAATTACTCTTAACTTTGTGTGGATCAAGTGCAAACCATCTTCAGATGCTTTCATGAAAACTTTCAGTATGGTCCATTAGATTGGATTTGGATGTGCTTGATTTAACGGACCTCAAGCCACAGTGATACATTTTAAAACAAGCCCAAAACAAATTGAGATTTCATCTGTGAAGAATCTGCTGTGTTTACAATGCTAGTTTTGTGAGCTAGTAGATCTATCTTATGTGTTGTATATTGATCTCTGTTACTTTTTTCTTTTGTCCATGTATGGTTTCAGGACTGCCACTTGTCAACGAGAATAGGAAAGTCGTGCAGCTGTCAATACTGTAGTCCTACACCCAAATCAGGTTTGAATCGTTTCCGTTTTATTGTGCGTGTTATCTTAATTGTTAACTGTTTGCAATTCCATCACTGAAGTGCAACATTGGTAGTTATATTTGGGAGTAAACTTTTGCATTACTTTTGTGGTGCTTTTAGAAATTGTTGGCTGCTTGCATCCTTGCCGACATGGCAAATGTGCTGATTGCTGACACAACTCAACAGCCTACACATAACTTTAAAAATACCTTTTTTCATTTCATATTCGAAGCTTATGGAATTGTTGTGATACAAGTTGAACTCAACTGTGGTCAGAGTGAACTGAAAACTTATATGGAAGCCTTGTTCTCGAACTGCGGAGATGGCTGCTATCTACATGTTCAGTCTGCAATGTCTTCCCGTGGGAATATAGTTTGATTAGCACTTTCTTGGTTTTAGAATTTTCCTATTGACCATCTGTTTCTTATTCTTAGTCCTGATTGTACTGTTAGTATTTCCAGCCTGGATAAGTGAGTTAAAATAATTGTCAGTTTGCCAATTTTGCCCTTGTTACTTTTGTTACTTTCTTTCTAATTTGGTAAGTTATGTGTTTTCAGAAAGAACTAATTTCTGGTGATCAGAATGGAAACATACGTGTGTGGGATTTGGCTGCAAACTCATGCAGCTGTGAGTTGGTAAGTCACATTCCAGTTTTTTTTTTAAAAAAAATAAGGCAAGAGCACTGTCATTCGTTAAGATAGAAGAAGAGTTACAACCTAAATGAACAACAATCTAAACCCAACTATACGTTAGCTGTTAAACAGAAGAAGGTACAAAGAACCAATGACTTCTCAACTGTGAAATTGATGACTAAGAATGCATGCTTGACAAAGAAGCAACTTGAAGTCCTGATGAGTACTACTGGACAACACGGAAATGATGACTAGACACCTTCATACAGCAACCCTTTCTCTATTTAAATTCTTTGTGGAGTTGTGCTTGTCGTTGTCTCTCTTCTTCTTCTTACCTCTCTCTCAATTTTGTGACCTTCTTGATTGCTTCTATGAACAAATCCACCTCAGACAGTTTCTTAAAAGCTTTAAAGTTATTTGCAACAAAAGGCGCCAAGGATAAATCACCCAAATCTTATCTGCTTTGATGAAGAGTTGAAGACCCATTTCTTTGTCAGTATATCTCGGACTAACTTGATGTCTGGCTTACGAGATTCGACTCTATTCTTAAGTTTTTGGCTGAAGCATTGCTTGCCCTCCATACTCACAATTTTTTCCTTGAGGTTGCTCAAAAATTTGATCAGCTGATGGCCAATCAATTGTTCCGATTCACTTCTTAACAACTGGTTTCACTGTACAAAAAAATTGATTCACTTCTTAATCAATTGTACGAATGTCCTCCGGGGGCTCATGGATAGTCTGGTCGTAGCCCTGCTCCGGTGCCTCAACTGGTTTCACTGATCGCTTCATCTCCAACTCCAACCCTTCCATCGTTCTGTGTCGCACCAGCTTGACATGGCGAGCTTCTTGTTGATGGCAAGCGAGCTCAGCCTCTAGCAACATGCACTACGGGAAACAGCCAATTTGCCGTGTGCCTAGGCACACGGCAAAGCTGGAAAAACCCACGACAACGATATTGCCGTGGATAACGTACAGCAAACAGCGTACGACAAAATATCTATCGGCAAAGGGTTCTTTGCCGTGGGCTTTTTATCGGGCACACGGTAAAGTTTTTGCCGTGTGCCCAGGGTGGCCGACGGCAAAAAAAAAGGCCGCACCGTTACCTTTCACACGGTGACGGCATTCTTTATCGTGTGCCTGACGGGAGGCCCATAGTAAAGTTTTTTTTTTGCCGTATGCCTGTTCAAAGGCGCATGACAAAGTTTAAACCTTTGCTGTGTGCCATGACCGAGACTGTGTGCCATGACCGAGGCTCACGACAAAGGCTCAATCTTTGCCGTGTGCCCTGGTCATGGCACACGGCAAAAAAGGTTACCAGATGATCGAAACAGCCTCCTTTGTCGTGTGCCATGACCAGGGCACACGGCAAAGGCTCAATAATCTGACTGGAACAGATTTATATTTGTTGTCTCCGGACTAAAAAAACAACTAATATCAACATATATGATCACAGGCATTCAAATTTCATCACATGCACACAAATTTCATCACAGGCATTCAAATTTCATCATGGAGATTCCCAACAACCATATTTCATAAAAACCATAATATAGGTGGTTCAGAAACATAACATTCATTCACATAACATCCCAGACAGTTCACAAACTCAAACAAGAAAAATATTAAGATAGAAAGTTCACTGACGATGAAAGCCTTGCCCACCAGCTGGCGACAAGTCCTGATCTTGATTTCCCTCAGACCATTGACTCCATGCACTCGATCCTGCCGATTGATTCTGCACAAATAATAAATGTGGATTGCTGATTAGTCTTTCAATACATGAATGCTCTAATATTCTAAGTAAGTCTCTAGTATTGAGTTTGTTTATTGTAATGATTGCTCTACTATGGGCAAAACAAAAACTAAAACGTTCATACTCACAAGAGTACTAACCGGAGTAGGTGGCCGAGGAGGTAGAGCAAACGACGGCATCGGTGGTAGGGTTGTACCTAAACTCTGGCCAAGTGATGCCATCCACTGAGTCAATAGCAGTTGCTGGTTCTCGAGCCTCCCGACATGCTGTTCCACCTCCTCCCTTGCCTTCCTCTCTACAGCGAGTTGGGCCTATAACATTTGATCTCATTATTGCAATGCAAAAAAGTCATGTGCAAAACCAGTAAATCAACGATGAATATAACTGAAATTGCTTGAAGTGCCTCCACATGGGACTGTGTACTGTTCGGTCGAGGGCGTATACCCAGGCTTGAGCTCGTGCTCCTCGCTCGTATCGTGGAGAGAGTGGGCGTAGTCACTGTATCAAGCGTGACTTCTTCAATCCGGTACCGTCCATGCTTCCTGCCTCCTCCCACCCTCATCATGACTTCCCCATCAAGATCATGAGCGCTAGGATCCCACTCAGGCCCATGGATCTCCCTTCCCATCGAGGTGTACTCCGTGAGGCGGGTGTGCATGGAGGAATTGTTGTACTCCGTGGAGGGGGCCTCCGGATTGTACTCGACGTTGGGCACCGTGGCCTTGCCCTGGCGGGCCATAGAAAATGCCTCGAACTCGGTGCAAGAGCGACCATCATGTGACGATGACTGCAAAAAAATATAGAAGGATGATTAGAAATTATACAGTATTGAGAGTTAGAATAAATAAATGAATTCGCGTACCCATCTTGCCGCGTATTGCTTAAGGGAAAGATTCCCTTGATGGTGTGCTGGACCTGGCATCAGCAAACGACGCTCCCGACAAGCATTATGGGTCTCCTCCCAGCCCTCCGCACACCACTTGTTCACAACAGCTTCCCAGGCAGGCGCATTGGTAGCACACCACCATGCAGGCACCTACACATTACACATCATCAAGTACATGACATATAATTAAGAAGACCAAAGTAAAAATACTTAATATTAGAAAAATAATAATATTACTATCCTACATTTTACCTGCATGTATTCATCTCTAGTAAGCTTCATGTTCCTCGCTTGAGCTTTGGTGATCTTAACTTTAAGGTGCTGGGCGTGGTACACAATCACAGCCTGGATACATGCCTCGTAAAACATGTCCCTCACGAGCTTAGGACATGCATTGTAAGCTATGATCTTTGCCTTGTCCTCGTATCCCGGCTCGCTTCTGTATACAGCCTGCAAATAGATTCGATGTGTAACATCATGATTTCAAAAGTGTCATATAAATACTATGTATTGAGCACTGTAGTTCGAGAAAGACTTACCCACGGCTCCCCGAGCACACGTTCTACCTTGTTGTCGAAGATCCTGCCATCCCGATCATACTCATCCTCAGCGGAAAAGTAGAGCTTCCACGAATAGGCCAGCTTGCGCTCTCCGGCATAAGAAACTATGCCTGGAAAGTGTGTCTTTATCAAAAGACCCAGGATGCCATTGACATGGCGATCGTGATCTCCTGGAGCGAGCACTACCCAACTCTTGCACAAGTGATCAAGAATAATTATTAATTTCTATTATGCTTCTCTATGAATCAAATGAACAGGTTATCATAGCATGTAAAATACTTACTTAGGCGGATCGGGTCGAATCAACGGCCGTCTGGCAACAAGTATTGGTCACTTTGAAAGCTCCGAAGGACCTCTCAACCACACCTCTGACGACGCAGAGGAAGTGGAACCCCCTGTCTCCTGCTCCTCCCGCCCCTCCTCCTGCTCCACCTCCTCCTCCGCCTCCTCCTCATCCTTCGACGAGGATGAGGACTGCTCAACTACAGGTGAGGACTCCCTCACTCTTGCTCTCGCTCTCCCTCGGCCTCTTGCTCCACCCTTCCCATTCCCTCGACCACCTCCACGTCTCTCTCGACCGCTCCCAGAGTTCTTAGCTGCATTGGGCCTCCCTCTTTTCCCTGGCATGGCCTTCTTGTACAACGACGCCACTGACTTCACCAAGCCGCCGCCACCCACCATATTTGTCCACTCACCACCTGCAATGAAAAATAAGAAAATAATCAGCATATGATAAAAGAGTACATAAAATAGAATTTAAAATATTAAAGTATTATAAATGTTTATCTATAAATAACAATAACAATGAGCAAATAAAATTCATACATGTTCATCTAGAAATAATCATCATCATCGGGAATGGCTGGATCATAATCCTCATCATCGCTTGTCCCCATGTCGATATCAACATCGGGATTAGCAGGAGTATGGTTGTCATCAATGCCCAAATGTAATCGCTCAAGTTCATGTAAGTCATCTTCATTATCAATCTCATCTGCAGCGTCCTCATTGTCTACTTCCATTTCGAACATTTCGGTTAAGTCTATCTCAAAAGTTCCTTCTAGCCCATCATCTTGAAAGAACTCATCTTCGTGATATGTGTTTGGGTTTATGGTGTAATCGGCATCGTTTGGGAGAGGTAGTTTAGCGCGTGGTCGTACCTTGTACACAACATCCCAACCTTTGAGATTATCCTTCTGGCACGGGTACGAGACATAATAAGCTTGTGTGGCCTGTTGAGCCACGATATAGACATCGTCTCCAGGTAAGACGGAGGATTGTTGAATTTCAACAATCCCAACTTGAGGCATCCGCCTCACAACTTGCGGGTCAAACCAATGGCATTTGAAAATGACTGGAGTAAGAGGTTTTGAACCATGAAATGAGAGTTCGTATATCTCTTCAAGTATTCCATAATACTCGACCCCATCAAGGCCTGGTGTAAAAACTCCAGTATTTGTGGTTCTTCGATTGGGACGAGAGTCCTCATAGCTTCTTGTGTGAAAGCGGTATCCGTTAACGTCATAACCGATAAAGCACTTGACCCTATAGCTAAAGCCAGCGGCAACTTGTCTCAACTCGGCACTCATGGACGTATCAATTTGTCCCTGCAAGTTAGAGCAGGAAAGTTAATTAATTGCTCTCTACTTCTATAGTCAAACTAAGTTTGATATAAATTGGAAAAGTACCTTTTGTTTGAACCAGGAAATGAAATTTGGCATTCCATTTATCGCACCCTGTTTCAGTGGGGTATCAAATTCGTGTGGGGTAGGTTCCCTTGTTAGATAACAAAATTGTTGGTGAAATTTCCTGTTCTAACAAGAAAACAAAGAGGTTGGATGCAAAAGAGTAACTACTCGAGAAAAGAATTGTTAAGAACTTACTGCATGTACGGCTCAACTTTAGAAAGGTTGGTCAACACATATAGCATGATCTTACACCACTCAGTATGTGTCAACTTCTTATGGCTCACACCAAATGAACTTCCGAGCTGCCCTTGAAAAAGACTAAGGTTCGATTCATCTTCGCCAACATTGTAACGAGGGAGTGGATTATGCACACTTGGGAGGTTGTCAGCATAGTATTTTGTTGTGAAGTTTGACACCTCCTCGAGAATGTATGCCTCTGCCATGGAAGGTTCTATTTTGCATTTATTTCCACATTTAGTTCGAAGAACCTTTAGACATCTCTCAATTGGATAGCACCAACGAAACTACACGGGCCCATCCATTCATACCTCATACGGTAGGTGCAAAATCATATGTGGCATCAAAGTGAAGAAGCCCGGTGGAAATATCATCTCCATCTTACACAGCAACACAGGTGCCATTTTTTCCATGTCTGCAATCACGGCCCGAGAAACCTCCTTAGCACAAAGCTGACAAAAGAAATAACTCAACTCTGCCAGCACTTGCCACACATGCTCAGGGACATAGCCTCGAACCATCACCGGAAGAAACATCTCAAGCCACATGTGGTAGTCATGACTCTTGAGCCCGCTAACTCTCATAGTATCAAAATTCACCCCCTCTTCCAATTCGCTGCAAAACCATCAGGGGGCATTAATGTTTGCATCCAATACAGTACTTCCTTCTTTTCGGCCGTCGTCAGGACGAAGTCGGCCTTAGGCTTCTTCCATGTCTTTGTACCGGCTCTTGGAGGCACCATGTTTAGCTTTGGTCTATTACATAACAGTTCTTGATCCATTCTGGCTTTAATGTTATCCCTTGTCTTATCAGGAATGCCCATGATTGTGTAAAAACTAGTATCACCGATATTCTTTTCAGTGTGCATTGCATCAATGCAATGTGGAAGAATAACATGATCCATATATCCAAGCCGATATAAGCCCAATTTTTTAGTCCAGGCATGTTGCACACCATATCCCGCGAAATAGTTTTTTTCTTTATTGAACTTGAGGGCCTCTAGCTCGACACGAATCATGGCACCTGTCCTGAGGGGCGGTGGAGGGTCGTTAACTTCTCAACCTTTCGTGAAGTTCTTCTTGTCCTTTCTAAATGGATGGTCAAGTGGGAGGAATTGTCGGTATTGGTCGAACGAAGAAAACTTGCGACCCTTCGACAAATAAGTAAATTCCATAGCTCCCTTACATACTGGGCATGGGATCTTAGAGTGAACACCCTAGCCAAGAAATGTACCATACGCCAAGAAGTCATGCATAGAGTACTGGAACGAAACATGCATAGTGAAGTTGCTCCTTATAGCTCGATCGTTTGTCAATACCCCATCATTCCAAGCACGTTCCAAATCATCCCACAGAGGCTCCATGTATACACTCATATTATTCCCTGGGTGCTCAGGAATTATCAACGATAAGAATATGTATTATCGTTGAAACAGTATGCCTAGAGGAAGATTAAGGGGTATAACAAACACGGGCCAACAAGTGTATGGTGCAGCCCCCATGCCATAACGATTGAACCCATCTGTTGCCAGTGCCACTCGTACATTATGAGCCTGTCTGGCTTCGCGCTCATAAATACTATCAAAATGTTTCCATGATTCACCATCAACTGCATGTACAAGCTTCTCAGGATTGTATCTATGTCCGTGTTTGTGCCATGTCATCTGTTTGCGGTCTCCTCGCTCATGTAAAGACGTTGAAGCCTTGGTATGAATGGAAGGTACCGTATGATTTTCACCAAAATCGTGAGCTGCTTCTTACCACCATCACGTGTATCTACCTCTAGGTACCTAGAGGACTTACACTCTGGACAGTGTGTTGCTTCCACATGTTGTTTTCTAAATAAGACGCATCCGTTAGGACAAGCGTGTATCTGCTCATATGGCATCTTAAGCGCATTAAGCAGTTTTCGTGACTCATACATGCTCTTTGGCAGAATGTGACCTTCCGGAAGTAGGCTGCCAATGACTGTCAACATAGCATCGAAGGCGCCTCGACTCAGGCTAAACTGAGACTTCAAAGCTATTAGACGCACAATGGCATCCAGTTGACACACCTTGGTATACCCGTGGAGGGGTTGTTGTGCCGCCTCCATTATTTGGTAATACGCCTTTGCACTTGGCTCCGGCTCCTCCTCCTCCCTGGGTACTTCATCCCCGTGTGCTTCATGATAGTCATTTAACATGTCTCCTACACCAGCATCGGCATCGTAATCCTCCATGCATTGTCTCACTACCTCGTGCCTTGGACGCTCGCCTTCACCATGAAGGGTCCACCGGGTATAGTTTGGGATAAATCCATTCTTGCAAAGGTGCTTGCATGTGACCTCTTTATTGTGTCGACGCGTGTTTCTACAATTGTCGCAGGGACACCAAGTGACACTTGTTCCTTTCACCTTGGCAAATGATCGCTCCAAGAACTTGTTCGTCTTCCAAATCCATTCACTGGTATACTTTCCGTTCTTTGCCCAACCCATATACATCCACTCACGGTTCGACATCCTCTAACATATCAGCGAGTACAATTAAAAATAATTTCATCTACACGATGCTTAGAAAGTCTAATAGTAAAGATAGGTCCTAATCCCACCCAAGGATCCGTAGTTGAGGCTCGTTTCCATGGTCTACTCCTCTCCAAGACAGAATTTCGGTAGCACTTCACCGTTGTTCTCCAAATACACGTCCTGCAAAGGAGATTGTGTATCCGGAGAACAACGGGAAAGTGGTGTCGAAACTCTATCTCAGATCGGAGTAGACCCTGGAAGCTAACCCCAACTACGCATCCTCGAGTTGTCCAAATAACG
The DNA here is from genome assembly GCA_032690845.1 of Eleusine coracana subsp. coracana. Classification (NCBI taxonomy): domain Eukaryota; kingdom Viridiplantae; phylum Streptophyta; class Magnoliopsida; order Poales; family Poaceae; genus Eleusine; species Eleusine coracana. Next base: position 46,105,348 of record CM064434.1, on the reverse strand, counting down.
TGGACAATTCAAAACAAATACAGTCAAAGATATGCAATCGTATCTGCATATCTCTAACTGTATTTCTTTCGAACGGGAGACGCATAACTAGGTTACGTGACCTACGAACAGGAAACATACAGAGGAGGGGTGTTACTGATGTGCTCACCTAGAGATCGACGATCAATGTTGGTGCGGTGAAGCACGGGATGTCGGGGCCATGGTAACCGCCTCTCCTACATAAGAATCAACAAAATATTGTCAATTGAAATGTTCGGCAGCACCTCCCCTGTTCAGAGAGGTTTCCAAAACCTGCAAAACACACAAGGCACGATGGCCGGGAACCACACACACATATCGCCATACCTTAAAGAGGGCTCGGGGCGCCGAGGGTTAGGGGTGCCGGGTGCCATAGGTGCGGTGGAGGCGCTGGACGTCGGGCCACGTGGGGGTCGTATGGGCGGGAGCCGAGGTTGACGGAGATGCTGGACGTCGGGCCACGTGGGGGTCGTCTGTGGCAGGTGTCAGGCCGGGGCAGGGGCCGGAGTAACCCCTGCGGCTTCGGCGGCGGCGGCAGGGGAGGAGGCGCGTACGGCAGGGGGGAGGCAAGGGGGAGGAGGAGGCGGAATGGAGGGGACGCGAGGAGGCGGTGGGAGGAGGAGGAGCGGTGACCGGCGGCGGGGGAGGAGGTCGCGCGATAGGGGGATGGAGGAGGAGGTCGCGGAGGGGGGGTGGGAGGGAGGAGCCGGCGGTGGGAGGTCACGCGGCAGGGGGATGGGGGAGGAGGTCGCGGAGGCGGGGGAGGGTGGGGAGGAGCCGGCGTCGGTGGCGGCGGCGGGAGGTGGCGGCAGCGGGATGAAGCGGCCGAAAATGGAAAAGTCCCCGATTGGATCAGGAACTTAACCGAAACGTTTGCCGTATGCCACGACTTTCAGCCCACGGCAAAGCCGATGGGCCGAAGGCTTTGCCGTGTGCCTTCACATAGGGCACACGGCAAAAAGCTAACCCTAGCTCTTTGCCATGTGCCTTCACATGTGGCACATGGCAAAGATTTTGGAAATATTTTTTTAAAAAATGCTTAGGCATATGATAAGTTACCGAAATTTGAACATGACACAATTCATATCATATATTGACCATAAAAAATTAGTTGAAGTCAAAATTTATTTCAAACATCATTTTGATTCAATATCTGTTAGATCTCAGTTCAATACATTGATTGTTTCACTCGGATTCTATGAATTGTGAGCAACATTCATGATAATTTGCGCAAAATATTTTCTACTTTTCATGAAAGCATCTACAATGATTTTACACTGCTAACAATTCTCATATTTTTAAAACTATATAGGTGTTTTAAAAAATTTAATTTGTATTAAACAACATGGTATTCATTATATTTCATGTACAATATGAATGATTTGCTTTTATTTCATGGATACGAAGTCAAATGGGATTCATTAGCATGTAATATCAAATTTGAATCCACTGCATTGCATTATTCGAATCACTTACAGTTCAAATTTAAATTTTCATAAAATAATTGAATTAACAAAATAAATTAATTAAATATAGAAAACACAGTTAAAAATTTCATCAAACAAAATTTTACAAGTACTATGCAATAAACCACAAAAAAGAATTGAAGAAAAAATGTGAAGAAAAAAAAAATCATTATCGAGCAACATTAATCTTTGTCGTGTGCCTAACAGACCGACATACGGCAAACGACTAACGGCCGTGAACCTATTGCCAGGGATACCGTTGACGGCCTCTTTACCGTGTACCATGGTGAGGGCAAACGGCAAAAATGAGTTTTGCCGTGTGATTCGCATCTGGCACACGGCAAAGAACGTTTGTGCCATGTGTCTAACTTTTGCCGTGTGTGTTTTTAAGGGCACACGGCATAAAGCAGTTTTGCCGTGTGCCTGACATAAGGCACACGGCACACCTGTGCTCGACCTCGAGGTGGCGATGCCGCTCCTAACAGCAGCTCAGGTGAGGCCGCGTCAGGCAGCTTGTTATCGGTTAGTTGGTGGGCAGAGCAAACATGATAATTGAAATTGGGATACACTGGTTTTGTGGAGCCGACTTGTTTGGAGTATTTCCGAGAAGGAACAGGTAGCCTAAGTCACATTCCAGTTTGTTTGGTACCCAGGTGGAAAAGCGAAATGTAGGAACACAATTGATGTGTTGCTTCAATATATCTAGGTACCAGAGGTCGATACTGCTGTAAGATCTTTGACAGTCATGTGGGACGGGAGTATGGTGGTTGCTGCAAATAACCGCGGGGCATGTTACGTTTGGCGTCTGCTTAAGGGTACTCAGGTCAGTCACTTAGGCTACCTGTTCTTAGATACATTCATGATTTCTGGATCTTGAAGTTGATGGATTCTCTTATGTAGGCAATTACCTTCTTTGAACCTCTCCACAAATTGCAAGCCCATGATGGCTACATTCTGAAGTGCCTGCTTTCACCAGAATTTTGCGACCCTAACAGGTATTATGACTGTGTAAAGGACTAACTATATTCTTGTTTGAACACTACAGTACCTCCTAGCTGTTACTGTGCTAAAATGCATATGGAGAATGTATAAGGCCAGTAATTGTGGGATACTTGCTTTACGGGTACCCTCATACAAGGTTAAAATCGGTGGCTGACCGGGTACTTCATCAACAAGGAAGCCGACCGATTCGGCTTGGAGTGCAAGATAAGAAAGATTAGACTTGCCATATGGAACCATTGTAGAGTACGACTAGGACTCTGCTTGTACCCCCTACCAACCGGATATATAAGACGACAGGGTACCCCCCATGGGGGGGTCGAGAGTTAGCTAGAGGCAATTTAGGCTTAACATCTTGGAACAATCAATACAATACAGAACACAGGACATAGGGTTTTTACTCTCATTGAGAGGACCCAAACCTGTATAATTCGGTGTCTTGTGTAACCATCATAGTTCTTGGTCTCGACGTAGCCCTATATATTTACTGCCGGTCTTGAGCATCGACAGTTGGCGCGCCAGAAAGGGGACAAGGCTCACCGGGATTCTCCGTCGACTACGATGGCCAAACTTCCCATCATCCAATACTCTCCGGACTTCAAGATCTCCTTTGGATCGCTCGACTTCACGGTCGGCGACAATGGAGCCCTAGGTCTGAACGACTACAGATCAGACTCGACCGCAGCCAGCCCCATGGCACGATCACTGAGTCCGTCTGAAATTATTCCTGCATTGATCCCACTCGGATCCAAGCAGGAAGACTCTTCCTTCGGATATGACTCGACGCCAGACCGGTCTTTTGATGAGGACACGGTTGAATCGACCTACTCATATCCCCATACAGTCAATATGGTGGAGATAGTAGATCCAGCCGCTGGAAACCAAGAGGAGGATCCAGATGCCGAAAAAGAAGGGAATCCAGCCGGTGGTCTCCAAAACCAACCGGTAGAAGGAGGCCGACAGGATGATAACCCGCCAACTGATGAATTATCGGTCGGTCATCGCCGTCGACCAAGAGGGTCGTGCGGGTCGTGTAACGCACGCTGACTGGATCTTGGCCCTGACCTTGAAGTGGATGGTGTTAAGGTCTACCACACCCCATAGAACAACATCACCGGGGCCAAGACATTGCTTGACACCTTAATGGTCGATGCCCACTATCAAACTCCTGCTATGCAGAAGGCGGTGGCTATGCTCAAAGCCGCAGCGGCACAAGACGCTGCAAAGTCTCAGTCGGTCATAAGTTCCAGCCATGTATCTCCTCAGGGTCGGCGAAGGGGTGAAGATCTGAGAAATTCTCTCAGCCTCCATGATAGACGAGACACCATCAACTCTCACCATGAGGAGCGCGCTCGGGACAACCGACGCTATGAGGAAGAATGGTGTGAACGAAGAATGGACGCCCGACAGGAAGACCGGTGGGATGACCGACGAGAAGACCGACGAGATAACCAACGGGATGATCGTTAAAACCATCCTCCAAGAGACAACCGTGACGACCGACGTCGACATGACGATCGAGATCGGCGCGATAATGATGGAAATCGATGATGTCGTCATGACGAGGATGTTGGCCCATGCCACCGTCGTAGCCCAACCACGTCCCCAGACCGACAAAGGCGGTCATCAACGCCGACTGATGACGAGATCGATGGCATCAAGGCTTACGTCCCTTGGCTTCACATTGCTCGATGGCCGAAAGGATTCAAGCCGGTTCCCATCGAAAAATATGATGGACAAACCAATCCCCGAGAGTGGTTACAACTCTATAGCACAACAATCCGGTCGGCTGGAGGTGATTCCTACGTAATGGCTAATTACCTTCCGGTCTTCTTAGATCCTACCGTTCAGATATGGCTCACATCTTTACCTGCGGAGTCAGTCACATCCTGGGGAGACCTCAACCGGAAACTCATAGAAAGTTTCCAACCAACTTGCAACCGACCGGGCAACCACTTCGACCTCACTCGAATCAAGCAGAAAGGAGACGAGCCTCTTCGTGACTACATCAAGCGGTTTTGCGCTAAGAAAACTGAGATCCCCAATGTCCTCGATTAGCAAATCATTACTGCCTTCCTGGGTGGAATTCGTAGTGACGATCTGGTCCGGGAAATCGGTCGGAGGAACCATGATCTCAAGCTCACCGCTCAAGAGTGCTTCGAGATTGCTGATAAGTATGCATCAGGAGAGTCTGCACTTGATGATATCCGAGGAAAGGGCAAGGAGAAGCGGTCGGACAAGCCTGAGTCCTCCAAGAAGGACAAGAAGAGAAAACCCGACAATGCTATCAACATAGTAGACCAGTTTCGGAAGAACCCTCGGATGAACCAGTCGTCTACTGATGAGTTGCTGAGTGGCATTTGCCCTTGGCATCCCAAGGGAAACCACAAAGCAAAGGATTGCTATTATCTGAAGGGTTTTGCAACAGCTACGCTCTAGGTGGCCAAAGATCCTCCGAGGCGTAACAACAGCAACAAAGACAAGCCAAAGGATGATGATGACAAGGATGATTCGGGAGAGTTCTAGGAGCCCCGCAAAGAAGTAAACTTCATCTTCGGAGGCCCGGATGCCTATGCATCCAAGCGCAAGCAAAAGTTAGAGCTTCGAGAGATTAACTCGGTGGAGCCAGCTACGCCTCAGTACATGAGGTTGTCTGAGATGTCAATCACCTTTAATCGGTCGGACCATCCAAAACATCTACCAAAACCAGGTCGCAACCCATTGGTGCTTGCTACGACTATGAAGGAGGTGAAGTTCAACAGAGTACTCATCGATGGAGGAAGCAGTTTGGACCTAATCTTCACGAGGACCCTTGAAGAGTTCGGTCTGTCAATCAATGACCTCCAACCGAGTTCTTCACCCTTCCATGGGATTGTGCTTGGCAAGACTTCAATCCCAATTGGACAAATCACTTTGCCAGTCACCTTTGGCACCCGTGTTAATTTTAGGACGGAGCGTATCCTTTTCCAGGTGGCAGACTTCAAGTCAGCATACCATGCTATCATCGGTCGATCGGCGATGGCCAAATTTTTGGCAGTTCCGCACTATCCGTATCTCACCCTCAAGATGCCAGGCCCGAATGGAATAATCTCCCTCCACTCTGATCTTCGGAATTCTTTTGATTGCGATGTACAAAGTTGTGAGATGGCTACCAAACAGTTGATGCTGTCAGACCAAAAGGAGATCCAGAAGGCGGTCGGTATAGAGGAGCAGACTGGAACAAAGGTTCCTACAAAGAAACCTACCAAGGACAAGATCCAGACCGATGACATCCAAACCAAGGAGATTTCGCTTGATCCTGAGGACCCCGATAAGGTGACTTATGCTGGGGTCAACCTTGATGAAAAATAGGAACTCACGCTCACTCTTTTCCTCCAGGAAAATAGGGATATCTTTGCATGGAAACCATCTGACATGCCAGGAGTTCCTAGGGAAAAGATTGAGCACGTGTTAAGGGTACCTCTAGGGGCTACCCCCGTTCGCCAAAGGCTTAGAAGATTTATGCAAGATCGCAAGGACGCTATGAACAAGGAGATAGTTAGATTGTTAGAAGCTAAGTTTATAAAGGAGGTGTATCATCCCAACTGGTTAGCAAATCCAGTCCTTGTACCTAAAAAGAATAAAGAGTGGAGGATATGTGTTGATTATACCGATCTCAACAAGGTCTGCCCAAAAGACCCCTTCGCTCTTCCTCGTATTGATCAGATTGTAGATTCGACAGCCTGGTGTGAGCTTTTAAGCTTTCTGGATGCCTATTCAGGCTATCACCAGATCCCACTAAGAGTCGAAGATCAGATTAAGACTTCCTTTATAACACCCTTCGGCGCCTATTGCTATATCACTATGTCGTTCGGTCTGAAAAATGCTGGCACGACTTACCAACAAGGTATTCAATGTTGCCTTGCCACTCAGATCGATCGGAACGCTGAAGCGTATGTTGACGACATTGTTGTCAAGACTTGGAAAGTTGAAGAACTCCTCTCTGACCTGGCAGAAACCTTTGACAATCTGAGACATTATTCAATGAAGTTGAATCCTAAAAAGTGTGTTTTTGGGGTTCCATCGGGAAAGTTACTCGGTCACATCGTTTTGAAACGAGGTATAGAGGCTAACCCAGATAAAATCAAGGCAATCCTTGACATGAAGCCGCCTAATTCTCAAAGGGACGTTCAGAAGCTGACCGGATGCATGGCATCTTTGAGTCGCTTTATTTCCCGATGGGGGTTAGGGGGTTACCACTCTTCCGGTTGCTTAAAAAGCAGGACGGTTTTGTTTGGACTGAGGAGGCGCAGTCGGCACTGGACGTAAGCAATATTCCAGTGTTGGTGCCTCCGGAGCCAGGAGAAAAACTTCAGCTTTATATCTTGGCCACAACCCAGGTTGTGAGTACTGTTTTGACAGTCGACCGAGAAGAGGAGGGACATGTGCAAAAAGTACAGCATCCGGTCTACTTTGTGAGCGAGGTTCTTAGCGCCTCTAAGACAAGGTACCAGCAGATCTTGAAGTTGTTATATGCATTGTTGATCACCTCGAGGAAGTTGAAGCATTATTTCCAAGCTCATCCAATTGAAGTTCAAACATCTTTTGTACTTGAGACGGTGTTACATAACCAAGAAGCTGAAGGAAAAATAGCCAAGTGGGCAGTCGAACTTGGTCAGTATACTATTATGTTCGCGCCTCGGTCGGCTATAAAGGGACAAGCGTTAGCTGAATTCGTTGTCGAGTGGACAGAGATTCAAAATCCTCCTGTTGCCCAAGATATCGAATACTGGAAAATATACTTTGACGGTTCCCTTCAATTACAAGGGGCAGGTGCGGGAGTTGTACTTATCTCGCCTACTGGAGAAAGGCTTCGATATGTTCTTCAAATCATGTTTCACGCGTCTAATAATGCTGCAGAATATGAAGCTCACCTACATGGTCTATGCATTGCTGTGTCACTCGGCATTAAGCACATTGACATATTTGGAGACTCGGTCTTGGTCATTAATCAGGTCACCAAGGATTGGAATTGTGTAGATGACAACATGAGTGCTTATTGCCAAGAAGTACGAAAACTTGAAGACAAGTTTGATGGATAAAAGTTCACACATGTTCTCCGAGATAATAACCAGGCGGCTAATGAGTTGGCCAAGATAGGATCATCTCGGTCTGCAGTACCGCCGGCTGTTTTCCTACATGTTCTGGATTCCCCAACAATTTCTCCCCGGTCGGACATGTTGATGAGTATTGTTGCTGATCTCGTTGACGATGACGTCTCCAAGACCGACTGGCACGACCCACTCATTCAGTATTTGGATAAGGGAATGCTGCCCTTGGATCCTAATGAGCAGCAAAGATTGGAGATCTGATCTCGAGGATATTTGTTGGTGGGGGACCTACTTTACAAAAGGGGAGGTTCCAACATTTCGATGCGATGCATCTTGATTCCTGAAGGCCAGAAGTTGGTAGATGAGATTCATTCGGGAATATGCGGCAATCATGCAGCTTCCAGGACTTTGGTCGGCAAAGCTTTCTGGCAGGGGTTTTATTGGCCCACGACGGTCGAAGATGCACACCAAGTTGTTTGGAAGTGTGAGGGTTGTCAATTCTTCGCTCAACAAACACATGTGCCTTCACAGCAACTTCACATGATACCTTTGACTTGGCCTTTTGCTGTTTGGGGGCTTGATATTGTCGGTCCTTTCAAGAAAGCGCCAGGCGGGTTTACTCATTTGTTTGTTGCTATCGACAAATTCACCAAGTGAATTGAAGCGAAGCCGGTCGGCAAGATTACATCTAAGAAGGCGATCAAGTTTGTCAAAGACATATTCACTCGGTTTGGAGTTCCTCATGATATCATTACCCATAATGGCACTCAATTCACTTCAGTGGAGTTCCGAGACTTTGCCGATGAGATGGGAATAAAGATCCACTTTGCATCAGTGGCTCATCCGAAAAGCAATGGGCAGGTCGAACGGGCCAATGGTATGATTCTTCAAGGATTAAAGCCTTGGATATTTGACAGACTCAAACCTTATGCCGGTCGGTGGGTCAAAGAGTTGCCTTCAGTCCTTTGAGGACTTCAAACAAACACCAGTTGGGCTACTGGACAGTCACCTTTTTCATTGGTCTATGGCTCAGAAGCTATGTTGCCGACTGAGGTCAGTCTTGTCTCGGCATGAGTTCAAGCGTATGATGAAAAGCTTTCTGAGGAGAACTGAGAGATTGATTTGATTGCGGCAGAGGAGTTGCGTGATCGCACTCTGTTTTGGTCGGCACTCTACCAACAAGGCTTGCGTCGTTATTATGATAAAAATGTCCGCAGTCGTCGTTTTGAAGTTGGAGACCTAGTGCTTCGTCGAGTGCAATCGACAAAGAATCAGCATAAGCTCTCTCCAAAGTGGGAAGGACCGTACGTAGTGAAGGAAGTCACTCGCCCAGGGCCTTACCGACTGATGTACGAAGACGGCGATGATATTCCAAACTCCTGGAACATAAATCAGCTACATCATTTCTATACTTAGCTATTATTTTGTGTATTTATACATTATTTATGAATGAAACTTCAGTCTTTTTTAATGAAAGATTTTCTAATGATTTTCATTCTATATCTGTCTCGATTCCTTAATTTATACTATTAAACAATCGAGCCAGGGGGCTAGCAATAATGTCCCATCTCGGTCTAACCATATTTTGGTCTTGGCCTATTTTTTGACCGACTTATTATCATAGGATCTTGAGATCTTGAGTTTTGGTCTTTATTATTTTGGTCTTACGCTTATACATCATGGTTAAATACTTTGTGCTGCACATCACACTACCACCACACTAAACCCAGAGCGAAAAGTGTGAGAGGTCATGTGTCGATTGGTTGATTCTGTTTGTTACGCGGTTACGGGTTACAACCTAATATGTTATGGCAGACCGATGCAATCTTTATTTCTCTTGATAGAAACATGTCAATGATATCTTTGTCAAACTTCTAAAGCTATAAAAGCATAAGATTAGTTTATACACAAGTATCATTACAAAAATACTACTCATGTTTTACAATATTACAGGATCATATCTCCTTTGAAGGAGAAGAAGAGTCAGCCCGAAGTTCGACCTCTGGAGTTGCTGGGGGAGTCGGCACGGTCGGATTGATTTCTATATTTTTGACCAAAGTCTGGGAAGTCTCTAGCATGGAATTCAGGAGCAGCTGACATTGGTCGTTGGTCAGGTCAGGGTTAAGGGTGTGTTTGGCAGGGCTTATACTCAAAGTGCTTATAGTGTTAAAAGTGCTTATTGTATTAAAACTACTCATAGTGCTTATAGCGCTTATTGTAGCATAAGCAGTCAACCCGTTTGGCAAAACTGCTTATGCTTATTTGTCCAAACTGCTTATGCTGAGAGAGAGGACCACCATAAGCACTAAAAGCTACATTTTGCTACTTTGCCCAAACTGCTTATGGTAGTACAAAATAGCAAAGTGCTTATTGGTGTTTATACCCCATAAGCACTTATGCTATTTTGCTGTCTGGCACTCCAAACTGCTTATAGAGCATAAGCACTTCCAATAAGCAGCAGCATAAGCCCTGCCAAACGCACCCTAAATCCCTCTTTGATCTTGTCCAATGGCAGAGCAGGAGACCAGGATTGGCAAATCGCCAGCACTTGACTCCCGGCTTCGGTCGCCACTCGCCGAGTGTTATGAGCAATGGCTTCCGAAGCATGCTCCAACAAGTAGTCCAGAGAGTGACCGGTCTGCTCTACTCGGTTAGCATGAACATAGTTTATTGCTTTCCGAGCGGTGTAAGACAGAGCTGCAAATAATAATTATTGGTCAGTATGATCAACAGAAGAATCAAGCAGAAGGAAGAAGTCGAAGGCTTACTGGCAAGTTTACATTTGAAAGATTTGGAGACACCCTTAGCCTCCTCTATCTTCGTGTCAGACCCCTTCAGCTCCTCCTGCAACCGAGTGATCTCGGTCTTCTGGTCTTCGGCCAATTTGGAGAGGCTTTCCTTCTCAACCTTCAAGGCGTCAACGAACCTCTGTTGGTTGGAAGTCAAATTCTCCAGATCGGTGATTTTTTGATCATGAGCTAAAAGTAAAGCTTTTAGCGTTAGAGTGGTCAGCAGATTGCTTAAATATGGATGGAAGGAAAACTTACCAGCCAGATCTGCACGAACTTGGTCTAAGACCTTGTTTATCTCTTGTCGGTCGGCCAACAGCTTCTTGTTTTCCTCTTGAGCCTTGGAGAGCTGCTGACCGGTGACTAGCAAGACAAATAAGAAGTTAGTCTAAAACATAGAGACATGAAGATTAGGCGACCAAGGACATACCGAAAGTTTCAGCTTCAAGATATTCCACTCTAGCCTGCTTTCGCTCCATAAGAGCATACATTTTCTGATATGCAAAAGATAAGTGAGCTAAAAGATGAGAGCGAAGCAAGGTAGAAGCATAATGTTGAGTTACCTTGCTGGACTCCCGGTGTTGGTGCAAAATCTCCGCATCCTCTACCTCGGGCCGACCAGACACATCTATAGGAAGAGTTCTTTTACCTTTGTCAAGAGGCAAAGAGATATTAGTCAGAGTGGTCTGACACAGAGGCTCGGGAGTGGAGGCAGGAACCGACCATTCAAGCAGTTTATCCACTTCGGTCGGCGTGTTTGAAGATTTGCCAATCGAATGGGACACACCAGTCGGACGAAGTGGGAGCGCAGACCGAGTATCCTCAGATCCCTGAGCGCTCTGAGAATCACTTGTCCGACTGCCAAGAATAAATAAATAAATCAGGAGTTCTTGAGATCAACAATAAGAGACAAGGAGTATAGGGTTTAAAGAATAAACCTGAGAGCCTTCTTGAGCTTGATCCGGCATAGCCTCTTCTTTGAAGAAGTTGACTGAAAATCAGTCTCCTTCCTCTTTTGAGAGGGCTGGTCAGCCTTGCCAGTCTGCACTACCTCTTCCGTTGACCTCTGAGTTTGGCTCAGAGGCTCCGATCGGTCTGAAGGTCGGCTGGAGGTTGCAGGAGCAGGTTGACCAGCATCTGCGATGGTTATTTCTTCATTGTTGTCCTGGTCCCCCACATATTGGTGACGGCGCGCGATGGTTCACTTCTGGAGCTTGTCAGGGGAGGCTAGAGTGACGACGGGAGTAACGCTGACTGGCCGAGTGCCTGCGGAAGAACTTGAACCCCCGGCGCCGGTCAGCGTTGTCTTCTTAACATAATTAGGTCCCTCAGTATCGGTCTGAGGGAGCAGGGGATGAGATACATAAGTATCCAGCACCTGCATAAAGATCAAAACAATGAGTACAATCTCAAGATAGGATAACAAGGGCTAGCTAAAGGCAGACTGAGGCTTACTCGGGCTCGTAGTGTGCCCTTGTTATACGCCTTTGAGACCAAAGAATGGTCTTGAAGGATTTTCCCTTCAAACATCTTCACCAAGCGTCTTCAGTGAAGTTCGCCATTTGGTGGATTTGGCACCTCCTTGGTCTCATCCTCATTAACATAGTCCCATGCCGGGTGACATTGAAGCTTCAGGGGCTGAACTCGTCGGATGATAAAACTTTTGGCCACTGTGATGCCATCGACGCCTTCAACCTTCAGATCGGCAATTTTCTTGAGGAGGGCGACCACTTGAGGATCGGTCGGATCGGGCCTCTCTGTCCAGTGCGCTTGGGGAATAGCCTTTACGCCAATGAAATCGGCAAGAACAGGGGGAGGGTTGTCATAATAGAACCACTCGTCCTTCCAATTCTTGTTTCCGGTCTTCAATGGGACATTGATGTAGACCTCTTTCTTGCGTAACTGGACGCCAACGCCGCCTATGGCCACTTGGTTTTTCATGGTGGGCAGCGGTCGGAGGACAAACAGATAGCAGAAGAGATCGAAATGGGGGAGAACGCCAAGAAAAGCTTCGCACAAGTGTACGAAGATGGCAATATGAAGAACTCCCTCTTGTTCATGTCAGCCTGTGAAAGGCTGCTCTTTGAGAACTCCCGAAGTTGCTCCGGGATGTCGACCTCCGATGAGGATGACGCGGCGATGGCGGCGGTGGAAGAAGCTCGGATCAAAATGGAAGTCATCTTGCGGCCCATCGCGAACAGGATTGAACGCGGTGAAGGAGTTCAAAAAACTTCACCAAGGCTCGGGGGCTAAACGCGGCGAGATCTGTGGTGGCCGAAAGCGAGAAAGCTAAACCCTAGCCAGAAAAACAGAGGAGTCACGAGAGCAGAGAAGGCGCAAGGAAGACGAAGAGTTCGCGGGCAAATATGGCATGGACTGAAGGTCAACCTGGTGTAGTCTTTTATACTCTTGCCTTTTTGACCTAAGGGTCCCATGGGCCGGGGTGGGCTGTACCGTAGTACGACCCTAATATTAACTTAGAGGTTAATTAAGGGCATAAGCCCATTAGGATTACAAACCCAGAAAAATAAGACTCGGGGGCTTCTTTGATGAGAAGTACCCGAGAATTATTTCGCCATATCCATGTGATTTGATGATCATGTGGTAAAGGACTTGATGGACGTATGGTACAAGTTCAAAGGTTATGGTATTGACTAAAGTCAAAAAAACCAGAATTACCAAATTTGGACTTGAACGGGTGATTGGAATTAGGGAAGAGCTATTTTGACAAAAGTCACTTAGCTAAATATTGAATATGACTAGAGTCATAAAAATCCGACCGACCTATCACTCGGGAATAATATGTGCCACTCGGCCGGTCTAATGATCGGTCGGCAAAGTGGTCATTTAGCAATAGAACCCAAGGATTTGATAACCGGAGGTCTAAAAGATTCAAACTTGATGGTTTGAATATCTATAAACAAATTAATAAGAGTTAATATAATTAGACTCTTGCATTATTTATTAGTCTCCAAATTATACAAGAGTCGGGGGCTACACCTGATCAGGTGCACCTGCCCGGTGCACCAGATCTATCAAAAACTTCGATAACGAGGTCTTCCTAATTTATGATATTTAGATCATTCGGAGAATTAAAGCTCAAAATCAGAAAGCACTTGAGGGCTGCTGTGGGATACTTGCTTTACGGGTATCCTCATACAAGGTTAAAGTCGGTGGCCGACCGGGTACTTCATCAACAAGGAAGCCGACCGACTCGGCTTGGAGTGCAAGATAAGAATGATTAGACTTGCCATATGGAACCATTGTAGAGTACGACTAGAACTCTGCTTGTACCCCCTGCCAACCGGATATATAAGGCGGCAGGGTACCCCCCATGGGAGGGTCGAGAGTTAGCTAGAGGCAATTTAGGCTTAACATCTCGGAACAATCAATACAATACAGAACACAGGACGTAGGGTTTTTAGTCTCATTGAGAGGGCCCGAACCTGTATAATTCGACGTCTTGTGTAACCATCGTAGTTTTTGGTCTCGACGTAGTCCTATATATTTACTGCCGGTCTTGAGCATCGATAGTAATAATCCTCTTGCAAAGCTTAGGTTTCATACATGCAAATGTTGTATCCCAGTGATGTAGCTTTGTATCACTTTTGTCTCCCTGGTTTCATGCATTATATATGGGACTATTTTTAGGTATCGAGCCACAGCATCATCAGATCACACTGTCAAGATTTGGAATGTTGATGGCTTCAAGTTGGAAAAAACACTAGTCGGTAATGTCCTGAGTTTTGTTCTATCCAGCTGTCCAGTTAAATGTCATGTTGAATTTCTGAATGGGTTCCTGAAACTCTGAGCAATGAACTTTTAGGCCATCAACGCTGGGTTTGGGATTGTGTGTTTTCAGTAGATGGTACTTATCTGATCACTGGTACGGTTTACAGATGACATCTGCCCTGTTTTCCAACAAGTCATCAGTTGACCAGATAAATTGTTGCTCTTTCTTCCAGCTTCTTCTGATACCACCGCGAGATTATGGACCTTGTCAACAGGTGAGGCCATCAGGGTGTACCAAGGACATCACAAGGCAACCACATGCTGTGCCCTCCATAACCGTGCTGCGACTCACTGCACTCTGTAAATACTTCGGCCAATTGATTTGACAGCGCTGTGTGGCTAGGGTGACTTGTGAACAGAAGTGTTAAACGTTCGGTTGCTGTAAGTTAGTCCTGGCCAACGGGCCGTGCCGGGCTGGCACGGCATGGGCCTATCACAGGCCGGCCCAGTAACTAAACGGGCCGACATGGCACGATTATTTTTAGGCCATGCCGAACCACCGTGTCTGACTCTAAGCCCAAGCATGACACAGACCTGTTTAAACGGGCTGTGCCGTGCCTTCGGCCCAACAGGCTATTTGGGCCATGCCGGCCTAAGGCCCAATTAAATTTTATATATTTTATTTGTCCTCCTAAATTTAATTATATATAAATATATTTTTTTATCAATAAATTTGAACTAAGAAATATGATTTTTGGTATGAATATTGAAATATTAATTATTTTACTTGATGGGCCGTGACGGGCCGGGCCGTGCTTCACGGACTATACAGCCTGTAACACTGACGAGCCGTGCTTCACGGACTATACAGCCTGTAACACTGACGTAGCTGTATTTGCAGCACGTCTTTGGTGTTCTGTACAATACCAATAATCTGCGTGCTGTTGCTGCATATTTTTCAAGAACTTTCTTTAAGTGAAGTGAAACTGAACTACTTATAGTGGCTTCTTTTTTTGGTCATATCATAAGTTCAGCAAATTAAGCTCGTGGTGAAACTTAGGTGATGCTAAATCTCATAAACAGTGGCAACGCACTTGAATGGAGAGCCAGTAGCGACACTGAAAAGATACCCTACACATTTGTACACCAAAATGCTTGACTCACAAGTCACAATATCGTAGCTCCAACATCAAGTAAAAACCTACCACAGGTGAGGCCACTCGGTCTCAGCCGCACACCGAACCTAATGTTGCCATAGCCATGGGCGCACGGTGAGGATGCAAACGCGTGCAACCAGCCTCGTCAGACCAGATCCTCTGAGGTCACGTCACGGTGCGGCGCCGTGGTCCTCCTGCTCCGGTCGCCTCGGGCTGCCGTGGTGGTGCATCGGGTCCGGGCCTCCCGGCACTGACCGCAGCTCCGCCCTCACGCGGCCGGCCGCCGGCGATGACGACGACCACAACGGCCGCGCCGCCTTCATCGTCGCGCCGCGCTGCCGCTCCTTAGGCTGAGCATCAGCAACCTGTCATCAGTTCGTTTTGCACCTCGTGAGTGCCCGCTAAATGAGATGGAAACGCGATGCAAAGCGGAAAAAAAAATAACATTGGGGTTTGAGTACGTATTGGTACCTGATGTGGGTCATGAAACTGAGACTCGCTGGAGAGCTGGTGATTGGATGACGCAGCAACCAGACCTGAGAATAAGCCAAATGCATAGAAGATCAAAACGAAGCGAACAACTATGATCACAAGAACATCATAAGCACGTTGCTGCACTGCACGATGGAGAAAAAGGAAGATGAGAGAATGTGCCAGTGGGACCGAAAAATGTGTAGCTTGTTCGTACCAGTTGGACCTACACGCCCGCCGTGCACCGGCCGCTCAAGCAGCACGACACAACAGCACGCCGCCGCCAGGCACAAGAAAGACCTGCGGCTCATATGGCTGGCCGTCCAAAACTGCCTGGAAGAAGAGGAAGAGAAGAGAAGAACCGCCGTGTAAAACGGGAAGACAATAAGAACCGAGTAGTACCAGAGAGGGTGGTAGAGCATATGCCCGGCCCATGTACAGGGCTACTTATAGATAGTCCCAGGTCACATGTGAGTTTCCAGTTTCTACCGCGCAGTAGAGATAGAAGAGAGGTACGGTAATTTAAAACTCACAATGGGCGCGCGGTAAATTCAGCCCGGGCGAGCTGGACTGGGTCGTTACGTAGTTAAGGCTTGACAAGATGCCTGCCGTCATGTCGAGGAAAAAGAAGAACAGTGTTGTGTTCTGGGAAAAGGGCGCAAAGATCGTGTGGGGAAGCGGAGCACTGGGAGTGAGATCCTGCGGATCCGGTACGAAGCAGAGGAGATGGATTGCATCGATGACCGCATCTTTTGCTTGGCCTGACGTGTGGTCAGTGGTCAGTCGCAGTTCCGGTGAAAGTTGGCAGCGCGTGTGCTCTCATGTGCAAACAAAAAGAAGAGTCGATGGAAATGTACTGTACCACCTGATGGGACAACCGTCTTTATCCTCACAAGATCCGTGTGGTGCACTGACCGGCTAAACTTAACAGGGTTGGATTTGAGTGATTACAAAATCTCTAGGAGTTGTTTCTCTTCAAACGATCTTTGTTGTAGCTAGTGATGCAGATTACTAGTTGTATTTTACTCTCTTCATTTAATATTATATGATATTTTAGATTTTTCAAGTCTTTTCAAATTATAAGACACACTCGTTTTCTAATGCACATTTCTCTCTTCCCAATACACCTTTATCTCTATCTCTCTTCTTCTCGTTTTTTTGTGCACCCACCTTTTTCATCTCTCCTTAATTCCCGTTCCCGGAGCCAAAACGTTATATAATATTGAACGGAAGGAGTATTTGTGAATAAAATTTGATGTTATGTAGTAGTACAGTATAATATTTAATCACCATCATCTTCTCTCATATGACATGTATGATTGTATCTTTCTAGTTGAGTTATGTTTCAAATTCATTATACATTAGAGGCCGACTTCTGACGGAGCGAAGCGAAGGCAGAAGTAGCCCATTAGGCCTGACCCAGGGACGTCTAGACGGGATGCGGGGGGCTGGCCCGCCACCGCCACAGTATGGTACATAATCTCGTTTAGGGTTTTACCGAGAGATCATTGTCTTCTTGTAAGGCATCGTTTTCTCTTCGACGTTGTAAACTCAACTCTTGATAGTGAAGTTTTGTTGGCTGACGTCCGTGGTTTTTTCTCTTCCACTTTGAGAGGGTTTTCTATGTTAAATCTTATGTCCTCTGTGGTTGATTTCTTTCTTCTTCATCGTATTTACGGTATCGGTCTATAACATTTCTCAGTAAATAAAAATGACTGTTCAGTAAGAAATGCTACTCCAAGATGAAAATTTTTCATGTTAACATAATAAAAGGAAAGATTATTAACTATGCAACTATTTGTGACACTTGAAGTTAATTATGCAATATATAGAATGAACAATGAGAGAGAAGTGTGTTAACATTCGCTGCTTAGCAAAAGAAAAAAAAAGTTTGGAAATCAAAAGTTTGAAAAAAATCTCGTTGGGTTGTTCCGTGCGTGGAATGTACGTGCCGGTTTAGAAGAACCAGCAGATAGAGAAGGTTTTGAGCCGATCGATCCTTTTGAGAACCAACGGCGTAGGCCCGATGTGTGCTAGTAGCGGTGGTACGATCGTGCAGGAATCATTCCACCGGTCACTGCTACTAGTAGTGATCATCATCAGGTACTTACTGCTCTCGTACCCGTACGTGAGCGGCCGCGTCGTGCCTGGAGAGGAGCGGGACAAATAAAGCTGCGGCCAAGTGACGTGGGCCCGCGTCCAGCACCGAAGGGCATCGGGTCCGTCGCCCTCGTTCCCGAAAAAAAAGCTGCTGCCCGCGCCCACTGACGCCGCCGTGACGTGTGCGCGCGCCAAAGCGGGGCACTGTGCGTTGTCATCACCAGCTGCTGCTGCTGCATGCACTGGACCGGTAGTTGTAGCCGTCGTCGTGGACCAGTAGGTAGTGGCAGGGAAGGAGGTGGGGCCGGGCGGGCGGCGCGCCTCGTGCATGCGAGTTGAGACGGATGGATGGAATACCCGGAGGAGGTGAGGTGACCGGCGCGCAGCATGCATGGAATCCGGCGCGCAGCTGCAACTGCAATGATGATGATGCATGGGGGCCGACGTGACGCGAGTCGAGTTGCGTCGCGTCTGGCCGTCTCGTCCGTCTTCCATCTCTCTCTCTCTATCTCTCTCGCCACGCCGACCTAGGAGAGGGAAGAGGAGCAGGAGGCGGTTGTCTCTGCATGCATCTATCGCCCATCTCTCCCCTGCGCCAGCATTTACACCGCTGTCTGTCTATCTCCCCCCGCACCTCTCGACGACCACCGTCGTGTCCGGGACGACCGGGCGCCGGCAGTCAAACGTAACACTCGAGTTGCGGACAGCTACCACACACTCTGCTTGCTGCGCTGTATGTAGAGCACAGCGATAGGTCTGTTTCATTGCTTCGCTACTGGCAGCAGCGAGTTGGATCGGCCGAGACGTACGCACGTCCAAGAGAAGTGACCGTGGAAAGCAAACCATCGTCACGAGTTCTTAGATTCTCGCCCTCTCAATCGATCTCTGGCAGTCGATCTGGCTGCAGCCTGCTATATGGTCCGTATAGTTGCGTAGGGTAGACACTAAATATTCCTATAATATTTTAGAATTATATCATTTTTCTGTTGTGTAATATTAATTAATATATTGACATAAGTATTACTTACTCCCTCCGCCCAAACATGCATTTGAAGTCCTATTCATAGCACCTCTAATAAATGGACACACAATTGTCCAGATACATTGAAAATACTATGAATCTGGATAATCTCTCTCCTAGCCTGGAATGTTTATATTTTGGGTGAAGGGAATATTATATAATGCTAAAATGGTTATCTAATACTTAGACGGTGAAATATCGATTAATATATTACCTTTTCTAAAAAAAATACTTAGACAGTGGTATATTGATCAGTACATGGAGTCTAATGTTAAATCGTAACAAAATAGGGATAAAAATTAAGATGATCTATATGACATCTCAAATTCTCCATAAATGGCATGGTGAGCCTATTATTATAGACTAAACAATGCATTTTGAATCAGCTGGTGAACCAAAACAGATATAAAATGTACATGTATATACACCTTCTGTCTATCAGTCACTTAAAAAAAACTAGACCTACCGGGGTAAGACCGCCCCAACAGTATTGCATTAAGAAGAGAGGACCTTTTCACGCAGGTCTAGAAAATTCCCGAACCCCTCTCCCCCCTGATATGGTGACCCTTTTTTTTAGCTTGTGTGAGAGCTTCATAGTGCATCAGCTTTTAAATCGGGAGCAAAACCCGCACCGATTGGCTCCAGGCAGGGTCTTATACATGCTTTGGCTTAGGGGAAAGACGAGGGAATTTCTTTAACCTAGTCCGGAAAATTCGCTTTCAACAGAAATCGAACCCAAGACCTAGGAGGTGCTACTAAGACACCTTACCACTATGATAAAGGCCCGTTCTTAATGCCTATAAAATGTACATGTATATGCACCTTCTGTCTATCAGTCACTTGGAAACTATATCCTAAAATCTTGTCTTGCAAGATGCCTACATTACTATTGTAACCAGTCCTCCTTGACTCACCATACTTATAAAATTTATACCAAATTTTTTACTAATTGAATCACTATTTTATCGCTATCTACAATTTAAATCTTATCCTACATTTTGTTCATCTTTATTGAATTGACTACAATATCTATGTAATTTGTAGCCATTGATTTGTTGTGTGCAATTAAATTTCAATTATATATCAACATGTTGGATCTTTAATAACTCTATTGTTTGATAATTGCAACCTATTACTCTAATATGTCTTACTCTACACGTTCACACCCTCTTATGTATATTTATTAAGACAAAAAAAATATCCAAATTACCTAGAATTATAACTTTTCCAAGGTTCAATAATATAAAGTAAACTGTTTTATGGCAAGCTGTTTTCTTTTTGCAAAAACTGGCAGTTGTTTTGAAATTTGGGATTTCTAAGGTTATCAGAAGATTTAATTTTCTTAGACAACTAAATAATTTTACATAGAGAACTGGTATGGTATTGCTCATCTCAAATGAAATCATATTAAATTATAAAAGTTGCAGTTCACTGTGATCAACAATTGTATGCAATATATTCATGTTCATTTTGAAGTGTTAAATATATAATCTAGTCATATTTTATTTACAACAACAGAAGCACCAGACTTATCCATCCATAGATAAAGTTGACTAATTTAGAATACGTTAGATCTAAGCTAGCTATGGATCAGAACAGTAAACCAAATAGTACACTGATAAAAAAAAAAAGGCATGTTAACTGTTAGCCATAGAAGATCGGATGTCACTTATGTCGTTGCCCTCGTTGCACCGTGCTATCGTTATATTACTGCAATGGTCATCAACAGGAAAGTTCTGATACTGTTACAATTAATAGTTTAACTTAAAAATTGCAATGATTTATTAGCTTCTATGTTACAATAGCATGGCTTTGTCTAGTGATACATGTAGAAACATGAATGATGATCCATGTACCATCACCACCCAGTTTGGTAAAAAAAAAGATCTTAGCATTTACCTGTCCAGTGAGATGTTGCTACCCTTTTGACGCGCCTACGCTTCAATGTTAATCCATCGACTGGTGCAGATCCTGGTTGGTTCAATCAAAACTATATCAATAATTAGCATCTCATTTGTAATAGCATGGCTTTGTCCGGTGACACATGCAGAAACATGAATGATTAATTGTTGCATGATCCCTTCTATTTGGTAAAAGATTTTAGCTTTCACCTGCCCACGCGAGAAGCTGCTTCCCTTTGTCATGTGTATTCTACCAATTAAACTATTGGATGGTGAAGATTCTTGCCGCTGCTCACATGTCAAACGGCCTCTTTCTTCTGCCGCGGATGCAACCCATGATCGTTCTTCCGGTCCATATAGTCACCATGGAGATTGCTAATTTTTTTTCTTTGCCTATGGATGTCTTTCTAGCATACTATTTGTCCATGGTTTAACGGCTGGATATCACCTAGGGCACGCAGCAAGTAAACATTAGAAAAAAGTCTAAATTAGTCCCCTCAAATATACTCAAAGTCTACATAATCCCCTAAACTATTTTTTGGTTCATTTCACCCCCCTAAACTATGTCACTTGGTTTAATTTACCCTCTAATACAATTTGACATTTTCATTTCTCCATGCACAAGTGTGGTATTAAGTTAAAATTTTGTGAGATGATAGTAGACATCGTAACTCATGCTATAAAAAATATAAATTAGTTTTTAATTATTATTTTGATAGGCTGAGATATTTAAAAATTAAGTAACCCTTGGGATACAATATTATATTAAAAATATCGATGAAAAATTCATGATCTATTTTTCTGGCATACATTGTGATATTCACTACATCCATACAAAAATTTAAATTAAAATTCAATTTATGCATAGTAAAATAAAAAAGACAAATTATACTAAGGGGTGAATTGAACCAAGTGTCATAGTTTATGGGTGTAAAATGAACCAAAAGATAGTTTAGGGGGTTATGTGGACTTTTGCTATACTTGAGGGGAGTAATATAGACTTTTTCCGATTAGATTAAAGGTTAGATGTTTTATCTTTTGTGAGAATTTATAGCATATTTCTCTTTTTTCTAGATATTTCTCTTTTATTAGAAAATAGACACTCCGTGCAAATTGTGCGGTGATCACTTTAAATTACACATAAAATTCACCTTGTCTATTTTTTAAATGAATGGCACATCAGAAATAAAAAAACTGTTTTGTCAGCCGACTTTCTTTGCTATCAAAGACAAAAAAGCACTTCTAACCTCTAAGAAAATATGTCAGAATGTGTACATAAGGTTCCATAGCATCCTAAAAGGAAAAAGGCAATCTCCGTTTAATCATGTTCTCCATTCCCTATATCTGAATTTCTTTTGGTCGTATTGTAATGTACTCAAGCTTTTAGCTAAACCGTCTTGAAGATTTTCCTTGAGAAATTGCCATGGTCGATCAATATCTATAGAGCCTTAACCATGCGTGGTTACCTCCATAGCTGTAATACACTAAGAAATCATGGCAGATGCAGTAAAGTGAAAGAAAATTGGAATTGATTACCAGGATTTATTTATTTGTCAAATAACACAAAGAATGCTGCTAGTTAACATTTGCAGCCATTTGACTCTTTAAGCGAAAATTGCTTTGATCTATACTTGAAAAGCTGAGCCTTCATGTCATACCTTTCTGTTTTCCATGACAAACTACGATTGAATAATATTCAAAAACTCCTTAATTTGGGGACAATAATGTGCATCATGTGTCACGAATATGGCATTTGATGTCATCTATTTTTCCACTGTTTATGTTTTCAAACTGGATTACCCACTCTATCTAAGGTGCCTCCAGGCAGCTTGTGGTTGATGTTCAATGATTGGGACAATGTGAATTGTGATTCATGCTTACCGCCCTCAACCTTTGATGCAAGTGCGTGCAGAACATACTGATGCATACCTACCGCTGGTCCTTGTATAGTGGTGGCCTCCATCTACACGGATGTACTTCAAGCAGATGCATGATTGCCTGATGAATCAATCTTTTCTTGCCTTGACTGAATTGTCACTGTATACTTATCTGCATCTATGGGTATTCAAGGATGCATGTTGTTTGAAATTAGTAAGAAAAAGGATGCATTTTTTGAGTCAATCAATTGGCAAAAAAAAAAGGAAAGTAGTACATAACCTTGCCTCTTGTTGCTTGATGTCTTGATGCTCACATTTTTGTCATCCTTATCAACATGTTCCGTGCGTACTGCTCAACAGGCCAACACAGTAGATATCTTGGGGGGTCATGACGGTTCCGCTTGCCTGCTCCAATGTCAGACGTACAGCTTAGTAGGGAGACCACAAACACAGTTCGGGTCTAGAAGCCATGGCAGCGATGTGGTAGTTTGGGTAGAGAATGTTGAGTATTTAGGCACTTTCATGATTAATTTAATTCAGAAATACGTATAAATGGTGATTACGATTAACATACTGAATAAGTAAATAACACAGTAAGGGTGAAAGATGTACCCCACGGAGGGGCAGTGCCATACGCAGTGCAGTCCCACGAATGGCCTCCTGGAAGTAGTCGTCGTAGTTTGTCGGGGCGGAATGATCAGCGAGCAGTTGCGAAGACGCTCCCCAAAAACCTGATCGCCCGCACATCTGAAGCAGATGTCGCACGCGGAAGAAGGTTCCGGAGGCCTGCTCTCCCTGCCCTCTGTGCGCGCAGATGACCTGGACGGGGAGGATTCAGAAGACAACTCGAGAGGAAGAAAGTGAGCGTTGAACTTGCAAGCCACGTTCAGGTGAGTCCGGGAAAAGGATTATATAGCATGTCTCGTATTGATGGAATTAAAGGCTCCATAATCAATAAAGTAATGGAAGGTATAATTGCAATTGATTCCCTTATGTAACTGAAATATTAATTGTGTTCGTTTCCAAAATAAATACCACGCCAGCCAGACGCGACGCGACATGTCATGCACGCAGTAGCAGCAGCCAGCCAGCCACGTAGCAGCCAGCCAGCCACGCCACGCCTTGTCACGCACGCACGCAGCAGCAGCCAGCCACACCACGCCTCGCCTCGGCACGGCACGGCACGGCAAGGCTCGGCTCGGCGGCGATGGCGGCACGCGCGCGTGTGGCTCTCCCTTGTCCTTTCTCAACTTCTCTAGGGGATATACTGGTATTCCACCTAATAAGTTGGGACAATAAATGATAGGAATCCCATGTGGGACTAAATCATCATAGCATTAATATAGACCTAGACTTTATTTAGAATTAATAGGATTTATATGGGTTTAAAGGCCCATAATATCCAGCAATCCCCACCAAGTCTAGTGCTCATAGAAAACTCTCTCAGAAAGCTTCCTCTCGTTTGATATATCAGTGTTTCGATGGAGACTGTTAAGTTGAACTTCCACCTAGAACAAAGATTACGCCTTTTCACAACTGAGCAATGGATTAAGCCTTGAATTGTCAGTTTTGTGCAAAAAGGTTTTAACTGAGTCCTTTACTGATACTAGGTTGTCAATAAGCATCCCCTCTGATTTGGAGCATATAAGTCATACTCCTGACCCATTCATGAGTGTTTAGAGATTTCCACCATTTCACAAACTGTGACTAGCAGTCAGACTCATATAGGTGTGTTTCCTCAGAAGATATCCTATAGGACGATATCTTTGCTTCTCATAAGCCATTTGGAACACATTAAGGTTAAAAATCAGCCTGCCGTACAGTATTAGGAAAGAAGTACATCAGAGATAGACCGATTTAAGGGTCTTTCCTCTCATAGTATTACTAGCTTGTTTCACCATTCTACTTCACGGGATCTCTGATAACATAGAACAGGTTACCACTATAATAGTCTATCAAGTGGGTCTCAAGCTCATCTCACTTGATGCACTGTCTATCACATTACATGATAACCCCTTAGTAAATTGGTCTGCCAGATTCTTAAATGTATGGACATAGTCCAACGCGATAACTCCGGAGTTCCTCAATTTTCTGACAGATTTTAGCCACCTTTTTATATGCCTTGTGGATTTCATGTTATCCTTAGAACTGTTCACCTTGACTATCACTGTCTGATTGTCACAGTTCATGGAAATAGACGGTATTGATTTTTCAACCACCAGTAGGTCCATAAGGAAATCACGAAGCCACTCAGCCTCAATGCCGGCGGTATTCAAAGCTGTAAGTTCTGCTTCCATAGTTGACCTTGTTAAGATGGTTTGTTTGCAAGACTTTTAGGAAATAGCGCCACCTCTAAGTAGAAACACATATCCACTCATGACATACATCTCATTAGCATCAGATATCCAGTTTGCATCACAATAACCCTCTAGTACTCTTGGGTACCCAGAATAGTGAATGCCATAGCTTGTAGTACCCTTAAGATAGCGCATTACTCTCTCTAGAGCACGCCAGTGATCATCTC
The DNA here is from genome assembly GCA_032690845.1 of Eleusine coracana subsp. coracana. Lineage (NCBI taxonomy): Eukaryota > Viridiplantae > Streptophyta > Magnoliopsida > Poales > Poaceae > Eleusine > Eleusine coracana. Next base: position 46,080,203 of record CM064434.1, on the reverse strand, counting down.
CCGGGTTTGACACAAACTGGCTCAGTTTGCTCACAACAAATGAGATGTCAGGCCTCGTGGCGCTAGCCAAGTACATAAGCGAGCCAATAATTTGGGAATATCTTAATTGATCCCTTGCTATTTTCCGATTTTTCCTTAATAGCACGCTAGGGTCATAAGGCGTGGGAGCAGGTTTACAGTCGCTATACCCAAAGTGACTTAATACCTTCTCCACGTAGTGGGATTGTAGTAGTGTAACCCCACCATTACCTTCTCTTTGTAGCTTGATATTAAGAATAACATCTGCTACTCCCAGATCTTTCATCTCAAAGCTTTTGGACAAGAAGTCCTTTACCTCCTTAATCACATTAAGGTTGGTTCCAAATATCAGTATGTCATCAACGTATAGACACAGGATGACTCCCTCTCCCCCACCATATCGGTAATACACACATTTGTCAGCTTCGTTCACAACAAAGCCAGACGATATCAAAGTTCTTTCGAACTTCTCGTGCCATTGCTTAGGAGCTTGTTTAAGGTTGTATAGGGATTTCAATAATTTACACACCAAACCCTTTTGACCATTTATTACAAACCCATCAGGCTGATCCATGTAGATCTCCTCATCTAACTCTCCATATAGGAAAGTTGTCTTAACGTCCATTTGATGGACAATAAGACCATGTGAGGCTGCCAATGAAAGTAATACTCGAATCGTGGTCAAACGAGCAACGGGTGAGTAGGTGTCGAAATAATCTTCACCCTCTTTTTGTGAATATCCCTTAACCACAAGTCTTGCCTTGTACCTCTCAATTGTACCATCAGGCTTAAGCTTTTTCTTGAACACCCATTTGCATCCTATTGGCTTGCACCCATAAGGACGTTCAACGACTTCCCAAGTACCATTAGACATGATTGAGTCCATCTCGTTTCTTACTGCTTCCTTCTAAGAGTCAACATCGGGAGAGGAATATGCCTCTTCAATGGTTTTTGGTGTGTCATCCACGATGTACACAATGAAGTCATTTCCAAAGGACTTGGCAGTCCTTTGTCTCTTACCCTTTCGGGTGACTACATTATCATCCTCCTCAGGATTATTCACATGGGGTTCCTCATTTTGTATTACCAGAGAAAAGATCTCATGGGGAATTATAGATTCATGATTAGACGTGCTATTTGTATTTTTAAAGGGAAATTCACTCTCAAAGAATGTAGCATCTCTGGACTCTAAAATTGTACCTACTGACACGTTTGGTACTCCAGATTTCATAATTAAAAATCTATAGCCCACACTGTTTGTAGCATAACCCAGGAAAATACAATCAACAGTTTTTGGTCCGAGTTTGCACTTCTTGTTGATTGGCACATTCACCATGACCAAACAGCCCCATGTGCGCAAATATGAAAGATTTAACCTTTTCTTATGCCATTCCTCGAATGGTGTAATTTCTTTATCCTTTGTGGGAACTCTATTCAGGACATGCCATGCTATCAAAATCGCCTCACCCCACCATTCCTTAGATAAACCAGCTATCTCTAACATGGCATTAACCAAGGCAGTTAGAGTTTGGTTTTTCCTTTCGGCAATTCCATTGGATTCAGGTGAGTAAGGCGGTGTCCTCTCATGAATAATTCCATGTTCCGCACAGAATTCAGAAAAGTCATTAGAAAGATATTCTCCTCCACGGTCGGATCTTAAATGTTTAATTTTCCTCTCAAGTTGGTTTTCTACTTCAGCTTTATAGATTTTAATACATTGCAATGCTTCATCTTTTGATTTCAACAAGTATACATAGCAATATCTAGTACAGTCATCTATAAAAGTCATGAAGTATCTTTTATCACCTCTAGTCAATTCACCACTCATGTTGCATAAATCAGAATGAATCAGTTCTAATGCCTCTAAGTTCCTTGCCTCCGCAGCCTTGTGAGGCTTGCGAGGTTGCTTAGATTGCACGCACGCATGATATTTAGAATTTTTGACTAGATTAAATTTTGGGATTAAATTCAGTTTTGCTAGTCGTGTCATACAGCCAAAGATAATGTGACAAAGTCGTGAATGACAAATATTTAACTCATCCATAATAATAATATTGTTCACGACTTTATTATAAACATAGTCATGCAAAGAAAGGCGGAACAAGCCTCCGCAATCATAGCCTTTTCCAACAAATGTTCCATACTTGGAAAGTATATATTTATTAGACTCAAAGACAATTTTGTAACCATCTCGACACAATTGAGAACCACTAACAAGATTCTTTTTGATAGAGGGGACATGCTGCACGTGCTTCAATGACACCGTCTTTCCCGAAGTGAACTTCAGAATGACCGTACCAACACCAAGAACACGCGCATGTGACCCGTTTCCCATCATCAAGTCTCCTGTTACGCTGGCCTGATAAGAAGAAAACAAAGAGATATCAGCACATACATGAATATTAGCCCCAGTATCAATCCACCACTCTGGTGATTGACAGACTGAAAGAACAATGGGTGAAGGATTACCATACCCAGAAGTCCCTCCATTAGTCTCGCTAATGACCATATTTGCAGATTTCTTTTCCTGTTTAAATTTGCGGTCTGGGCACGCGCTTGCCTAATGCTCAGAGCTCCCGCAAACAAAACAGCCACCTTCTTTGTTTTGTTTCTTCTTAAAATTGGTTGTTTGCTTAGGCTTCTCCTGTTTGTCCTTCTTCTTCCTTTTATATGAGTTTTTCTTTTGTACCGTATTGGCACTAGAAGACTCTCCCGCACCCTTTCCATGTGTATCTTTTGCTCTCGCCCTCTCTTCAACATCAAGAGTCCCTATGAGTTCAGACACGCTAAACTCTTATCTCTTGTGTTTTAGAGAAGTGGCAAAGTCCCTCCAAGAAGGTGGCAATTTAGCGATGACAGCGCCTGCCACGAACTTGTTAGGTAGTACACATGGAAACTGTTCAAGTTCCTTAGCCAGAGCCTGAATTTTATGAGCTTGTTCAACTACCGGACGGTTCTCAACCATCTTGTAGTAAAAAAATTGCTCCATGACATACAACTCACTTCCGGCATCAGAAACACCGAACTTGGCGTCCAGAGCATCCCATAGTTCTTTTGCAGAGGTGCACGTGATGTATGAGTCCACATACTTATCAGCTAGAGCGCTAATCACGACGCCTCTGAACAGGTTGTCAGCCATCTTGAACTTTTCCTCCTCCTCTGGAGTGAATTGTTCTGGCTTTCCGTTTGCAGCCTGATATCAGTTCATAGTTGTAAGCCACAGGATCATTTAAGCACGCCACCTCTTATAGAACGCACCATCAAAAGCATTTGGCTTCAGCGCAGCAGTAAAACCACTAACAGAAAATTGCCTAACATCAGGTTTTTGGATTGTTGAGTATTTAGACACTTTCATGATTAATTTAATCTAGAAATATGCATAAATAGTGATGATGATTAACATACTGAATAAGTAAATAACACAGTAAGGGTGAAAGATGTACCCCACGGAAGGACCTGTGCCGTAGGCACTGGCGGCTCTATTCTCACGAGTCATTTTCGTAAGTATGTTCGATGTAGTCGATCTTGGTCGATGCAGGAAGAGGTACGCAATGCAGTCCCACGAACGGCCTCCTGGAAGTAGTCGTCATAGTTTGTCGGGGTGGATTGATGAGCGAGCAGTCGCGAAGACACTCCCCAAAAATCTGATCGCCCGCACACCCGAAGCAGATATCGCACGCGGAAGAAGGTTCCGGAGACCTGTTCTCCCTGCCCTCTATGCGCGCAGAGGACCTGGACGGGGAGGATTCAGAAGGCAACTCGAGAGGAAGAAAGAAAGTGTTGAACTTGCAAGCCACGTTCAGGTGAGTCCGAGAAAAGGATTATATAGTGTGTCTCATATTGATGAAATTAAAGGCTCCACAATTAACACAGTAACGGAAGGTATAATTGCAATTGATTCCCTTACGTAACTGAAATATTAATTGCGTCCATTTTCAAAATAAACACCATGCTAGCCAGATGCGACACGTCACGCATGCAGTAGTAGCAGCAGCCAGCCAGCCAGCCACGCCACGCCTCGCCTCGGCATGGCAAGGCTCGGCAGCGGCGGCGGCACATGCGCACGTGTGGCTCTCCCTTGTCCTTTCTCAACTTCTCTAGGGGATATACTGGTATTCCACCTAATAAATTAGGACAATAAATGATAAGAATCCCATGTGAAACTAAATCATCGTAGCATTAATATGGGCCTAGACTTTATTTGGAATTAATAGGATTTATATAGGTTTAAAGGCCCATAATATCAAGCAGAGAATACTGGATCGAGACACTAACGCACCAATTGTGCTTCCTTTTGACAAAAGCAAAGAGCTCTATCGTCTTGAGTATGCCCTTTCTTCACCGAATGTATTCCCTGCTGACCCTTGGAAAACACATAGCGGTAAGAGATTCGAAAAAAAAACATATGAACATCATAGAACCCATTCTATTAAGAGCCATAAAAGTGAGATTAAGAAACACGTTAACCCTGATGTTGTCCGGGCCTATATGATGTAGCCACATGAAGTGCACTAATCTACAAAAAAAAATCACGCACCTCCCAGACGATTACTAACATTGCTGCCGGCCAAATAGAAGATGCAAGGCTGATCGATCACTTGACACAAGATGGTGGCGGCGGGTGAGACACCATTGTTCTTTTCCTTTTGCTCTCCTCCCGGATGCCTTCTGGTGTATGTCCCGCGTGCGGCTGCCAGAGGGACGAGCGACGTATATGGAAACTGCAAGCGATCCAAAGGGGGGGACGAGGACTCGAGGTGCTCGACGTGCCCTAGCCCATTGGAACGTATGTTTGGTGCAGGGGAGCAACTTTGATAGATTCGTATCATAAGTATATTCTGAGTATTCCCTGCAGAGTACGGTGGTTATACCTAAGGATCACGTTAGAGAGATTAACGGCTAGATGATAATATGATTTGATTACTAATGAAGATTAAAGGTTAGATATTTTGCTTTTTTGAGAATTTTAAGACTATTTTTCTTTTTTTCTAGGTACCATAACGAAAAAGTCATCTTCTTTTATTAATAAATAGATAGATAGATTTTGGGAGACCTTTCGCAACGTTTTTGTGCCACCGCTCGCTTATCACGTTATGAACCAAGAGCGGCCGGTCGGCGTTCTGTCTATCACGTCACGATTTCTTCTACCGTCCTGGAATCCGGTCAGTTCACCGGATCTAGTTTCATTTAAAATGTGCAGCACGGAATGAAACGGCTTGCTGCTTCCGTGATGTTTTTACTAGTATAACAAATTTTACTGTATATATTACAACCACTAGTCAATGATTATACCAACTAGTAGTAGTTACTGTACTTGTGATAATATGTACGTAAAGGTCCGTTATACTATGCACGTTCTAGAAAAACACAGAGAAGAAGATCCATGAAGAACTGCTGATAAAATCAAAGGAATCACAAAATACAAACAAGTGATCGTCATATGGATTTTGGATTCTGTTTGTCTACGCTCCACATAGAGGCAAGTACATCAGCATATGTCAGTGTCTACGCTGTTTTGTACTGTGTTTTAAAGATTAGTTTTACTGTCTATCATACTGGCTAGTGTGAGGATATATTTTTATAATTATATTATTAATAAATGAATTTATATTTCTTTTTATAATAAAAATATAACCTATCGAATCATTTAAATGTCAGTTTATCTTAAAAGAAATAAAACATTAATTATTAACGATATTACCAATATAACTTTATTTATGATAATATAATATATTTATTATAAATCTAATGCTCTTATTTTTTATAGTATTACCCTCAAATGGATAAACTACTGCCAATAGTTGTTCTTTTAGATTACCCAATCTAAACCATTCAATTAAACTACTTGCCATAGTGGTTTCTCAAAACTATAGGTCAGTATTTTAGACAGTAAAACTTCTGTTAAAGAAAACTTTAAAAAAATAATTGGATTATTTCTAAGGATGATCCTTAAACCCACTTTTTACGCCAATATATAAAGTTTTGATAAAACAGTTCTCAGCGAAACTGCAACCAAAATTATGAAGAGAGAAGAGAAGAGGGATGCAGTATCTTTTTTTTTTGCGGTAGAGGGATGCAGCATCTTGAAAATATCTAGCTGCTGTTTTTTATCAGCAGGACCAAGCACGAAGAACCGTAAATGACCAATAAAACTCTGACGAGTGGCCCCATGTCCCAGTCTCGCCGGCGTCGCCCATGGTGATCTCTGCAATCGACGCATGTTGCGGTCGCCCACTCGTGCCGTCGCCACAAACCCACAAGAATAAGTAGTGCACTAGAAATGGCGCGCGTCCTTGCCGCGCTTCTCTTATCAGTGGCATAGCCCCAGTTTGACCCATCCCAAAATACGAATCAGCCCCAGTTTGCAGTGTGAAGTTTGCATGAATGAAGTCTAATGACTAATCAAGCTATAGAAAAAGTCAAATAGGCTATACTGATCACTATTAGTGATTAGAGTGCAAACACATCTGTTATTGACGATTATATCGATATCTGAACATTATATTGTACTTATATAATGTCCTCATTGATTCCTCTTTTAAAGTTAGCTATCCAATCCAAATTTAATTAATCCTTTTTTCACTTACAAATAAAATAAGTCCAACCAAATAGAAGCATAAATAGACTATACCCAATGTCGTAGGTTCAAATCCTACAGAGCGTGATTCCATCTATCTTATGTCGAAACAGAGTAGATCCCCCTATCCACTCTTAGTAAACTTTATACACAATATACAGTTTTATAAAAATGTAAATGACTAATTATCACGCTGCAGTATCCTTCTAAGCATTTGTTGATTCTACATCATTGTTAAACATGAGAAAGCCTATTGTGTCTACATAGGCGTGTTCTGATAACGCAAGGCTGTCTCAGGCATTTTATCGAGCACGTTGTGAGCAGTGAGGAAAAATAGTTGGAGGAAGGGCAAATGAACATACAGCTTTGTGATGATGCCCAACGACCTGTGTTTTGCATGCCTGCACCCTTTATTGAGAGATTGGGGCATATATCTCTATGTGATTGAACTCATCTGATGATGTGATTTCAACAGAGCTAGCGGGCGGGGAGAGTTGAGAGTGAGAACTACGTGGGAGTCAGCGGTAAGAGGTCGGACCAATCCAGTGCCTCGAGAGCGCTGATTGTCACGCATGAGCTATGATCGCCGTTGCGAGGGGGCGATAGATGCCAGAAATTTTGAAGGATGAGGCGGAGGGAGGACGGAGGAGGGAGAAGGCGGCGTCGCGGCGAGGCGTGGTTGTCCCCGATGAGAAGGCGGGCGACAGATTGGGATACAATACAGTGGAGGACCTGTTGTAACCATTTCTGATTCAACACTTCTAGAAGGGCCTGGATGCAAAATATGGAGAGAGAATCTAGCGGCCATATTTCATCTGAGGAGGGATCGAACGGTCCATGTTTTGATGATACGCGGCGTGGCGCTTTTGCAGGAGAACGCACATGTTTTAATATATTAAGATAGATCTGGAAGCTCCCCGTACGGTAAAACTTGTGACACCAACGCCGCGATGCAAACAGGGAGGCCGACTTCTGGACGGCGGCCGATCGAGTGTGCTGTTCAGGCTTCTCGTGGCCTCGATCCCCCAAGCACGCCGCACGGGAGCGGCTCCTTGACGTTTGCGCCAACGTGGAGGCCCTCGCGGCCACACGGGACTGTGCCATTGCCACTGTTGCCGTCACGCACACGCCACCGCGAAGGTTGCGCGGCGACCAGCGATGAGCTGCAGGGCGGAGCACACTCTGCTTCGGCAGCTTCTGCATATGCACCGGCCGGTACGTAGTTTTAGTTGGAGCTGCCGTCGATCGTGTGCGTGAGAGGACTGTACGGCGGCGAGTGGCGACTGGCGAGACGGAATGGAATGATGATGGTCACGGCCGTGTCGGGATCGAGAGTCGAGTAGTATCACGCGTCCGTGCAGGTGTTGACGCATCGTAACGAGAGGCTCCGGAATCTCTGGCTGCAAACGGATGCAAGAGGGTGGTGCGGATGAACTCCTTGCATCGGATCGGGTGACGTTGCCCGGCTGCCGGGTTTCTTCTTCTTTCACCCAAAACTTTGTGCGGACGCAACAACCGAACAGGGTGGCTAGCATCGACGACGGTGTTCTGGCAGCCCACACAGGTGAGATCCTATGCTAGTGTGTCTCGCAATAGGGAGTTTCCCCCAAAAGTACCTGGGAAAAAAGGACAACGCGCGCGTGTCTACCATGCGCAGGTGTGTGTGTGTGTTGTAGATTGAATTGGTACGGTGCACCCCAATAGGATCTTGGTGTGTTGTATACGTATATATGTTTGTACAATGGAGATTACAACCGTGGTCTACTTCTACTTGATCACGAATATCTTGGAGACAGTAGCTCCCAAGGAAACGTAGGAAAATCCTACTCTCATTAGAGATATACTTTTATCTTTAACACCCCCCCCCCCCCCGTAATCTGGACGACGTGACACTAAGTTCGGATTGTCCTGAAGTCGATCAAAAGGAATTGTCGGTAGTGGTTTCGTCATGATATCTACAATCTGAACTTTGGAAGAAATAAACTGAACTTCTAATTGTGGAGATGCAACTCTCTCTCGCACAAAATGATTGTCAACCTCCACAGGCTTAGTACGTCTATGAAATATTGGATTAGCAGACAAATAAGTGACATCGATGTTATCACACCATAAACTTGAATCCATATGAGTTCAGCAGTAGCATTGGCGACAGATTTGTATTCAGCTCTAGTACTTGAGCGAGACACTGTCTGTTGCTTGCATGAGCTCCAAGACACAAGATTTTCTCCAAAATAAATTGCGTGTGTTCTCAGATACTATTACAGATGTTCATTAAACAAACGTAGTGTTGACATGATGAATAATAGACCGCCAAAAAGAATGAGCTAGCGGTGCAAGGCATGGGTGCACCTGAACTCCCTGCATCCACCGACATATTCCTGTGTGCTGCGCGGAAGAAACGTTCAGGCCTCTTATTTGCCCCACCCAAAAGTTCCCGTCCTATATGGTGGTTGTGGACGATGCGCTGGCTACACTGTTGTTCTCGACAAGCCTGCTATGAAAATCGTTTTGTAGCTCGAGGCATAAGTGTGTGCATCGTGGAATTGAAATTCTGAATAGGATCTATGAGATCTCAGTTACAATGTTGAAGCTGTCAAATCTCAAGTGTGCTCGGAATGAGAAGGTTCACAAGGGTTATTTCCTTACGGGAGGTGCTTTTAGTCCCACTTTCTGTTTTGATACTAGCGGCAGTATGTGTGTGTTACGATGTGGAACGAGACATGGAAAATTGGTTAGCAGATAGCAGTGTGCATGTTTCATCTCATCACTATGTATACTAAACGTTATGTAATCTGGATCATGCACTTGCACGTGACAAATCTTTTTCTTTCATACGATTGACTTTCGTTTCTAGGGACTAAATTAAGGCCGTGTTTGGTTCAAGAATGGTCACGCAAACGCGGTGGTAATCAGAACCCGCCGCTAGTGTCGTAATCGACCTAACAAAAACTTGACACTGTTTGGTCCCCACTCTGCAAATGTGCCGCCGTTTCAGTCCGTCGAGCAAGCAATGATGCCGAGTTGGCTCGATCCCTTTCTTGGACGCCCTGCTAACGACCCCACCGCATCATCTACACCTCCCCGTTCATGTGCTGCACATGCACATCTACAAGAGCTGTGGTGTTCCTGCTCCCTCGGTCGGGTCTCGGGAGTCAGAAGTTGCTCTGTTCTCCGCGTTGCTCTGTTCCAGTGCCGCCAGCCCTGCCCCAGAGGAGCATGGGATGACATGCCGTGGCTTGCTCCTCATGGGCGTTTTCACGTTTAGGTGCGGCGTAGCAGATCGAGGAGGGAAGAAGGCCGCCGAGGACCAGCAATGATGACGGCGGCGCTCGGTGAGGTCCGTGATTGGGGAGGGAGGGGAACAGAGAGATCGAGAAGCGGTGTACTTCGGATTATGTGCGAATCCTATCAGATCGAGGAGGGAAGAGGACCGCCGGCGACCAGCAACGTCGACGGCGGTGCTAGGTGAGGCTCGTGGTTGGGGAGGGGAGAGAAGGGAACGGAGATATCGAGAAGCGGGGAGGATCGGGGGGCAGTGGCGGAGCCATGAACTGGACAAAGGGTAGTCCTGGCTCGTATAATTTTGTTTTCACGGTTCACACTCAAAACATATTGTCCAGATGATATAAAATATGTTAAATCTGAAAGCTTTTTACGCAGTATGCAGTATATTGCAATATAATTATTGCGAAATAAAAGCCAAAATAGAAGATTACAATCCCCTCACTCTATTCTGAAAAGGATTGCAAGATTTCAGAAGTTGCTAAACATTATTTTCCCTTTTACCAACTGAAAAGGAATGAAGCACAAGACATAAAGCTTACCGCCGGAGCTTTAGTTGCAGTCGCACAGGTTCTGGTTAGTGGCTATGGGCTCACGACATCGGCGCGTCGCAAGCAGCCGGGACCGCGGGAGATGGCGGCGGCAGACGGGAGTGTGCTTTCAAAATTTTGGAGGTACAGCACGTCGGTAGTTGAGAAGCCGAAGAACATTGATTGTCGTTGGCCATCGTCTTGTAGCTTGCAACCTCTGCCTGGAGCGTGGAGTCTTGACTTGCTGGGCTGCCGGTGCTGTGATAGTAATTGCTGGGCTGTTGGGTTGGGTTTCAAAAACTCTCTAAATCTCAGAGTAGTCCTGGACCTATAAGGACTACCTTGTAGCTTCGCCCATGATCGGGGGACGGCGACTTCTGTTCTTCGGTTGGATAAGATATAGAAGGGCATAATGGTAAAATGATGTGAAAGATTGAACGGATGGTCGGATCGATATCCACGTCTCGGATCCGACGGCTGAAAAATATGGAAAAGTTTGTGAACAGTGCAACCGTATTTATGGGTGTTTATTGTAGGAAACTTTAGAATCTTTTATAGATATAGCTCACTTGCTTTGCTTTGTGTGCAGTCTAACATATTAACTGATAATGGTGCGCGGGTTTCATAAACATTTTTCTAATCCTAAATAGATAAATTAGTATTGCATTTCCTAATCCTAAATAAATAAATTAGTATTGCATTTCCTAATCCTAAATAGAGAATTTAGTATTGCATATTTTTTTTGTTTAACTCACAACACAAATTACCCCCCTAAAACACTTTTGTTTCAAAAATCTTTCCAGACATAGTGAAATGGCCCAAACATTTAAGTCAACAGTCAATTGCAACACTTTACTACAAGAAAGTGGAACAATAACCTATGAGGAGTATTGGCAATGCTTTTTAATATAGTTTAGAGTTTTTAGTAGTACTCATGTGACTTGCATATGTAATACATGAATCTGTATCTAAAATAAGTTACAAATATTTCCTTTACTGAAAAAAATGTCATGAATGGCGTGAATAAATCACCACAAAAAGAGTACATGTGACTCTTCTGGTCCTCCATGTGCTGTTTTGCAATTCCACCGCATTTTCATAGTGCCATGTTTGGAAGCAATTCTTGAAACCTAAATATTAATTAACTCTATTTCGAATATCAATTGGCATAAATATTCCTCATCAGCTCAACCGTATTACAATTTACAAATAGTTGCTACTATAATTTTTATTTTTCTTAGTTGAGTTTTATTATAACATATTCTGCTAACAACAGTCCAAATGATTTATTTTGAGTTACTAACTTGAATTTTCTACAAATGCATTCATGTGGAGACAAACACATTGTAGATGATCTTGCATATGGATTTGTTTTAAGCTTCCACATTATAAGGAATCATAATTTACAAAAGTAAAATGTTCTTAATTAAAAGGTCTGTTATTCTCACAAAGCATTATGTTATACATTGGATTCTCATGCAGATTTAAAAACTTCCATCCATCAAATTAATACCACCATGGTCCATATGCAATTATATGATCCATTTGCGGCTAGTCAACCATGAAGTTTATATAATATATCTTAGTGAACACTCAGTCAAAAAAAGATATATATATATATATATCATACTGAACTGCACTGTACAGGAAACTGAACGAACCTGTTAGGTATTTGTACTTGTCATAATTATTTCCCTTGCCAGAACATTCCAAGATTCCAGTGCCATGCTTTATTGAGTGTAGCTGGATGCTACTTCTCGGCATAGAGATTCAATAATATAAGACATTTTAACAGCTTTGGCAGCATCGCCATCTCTTGCCGATTATCCTGCAAGGTATGTGTAGCAGGATCCTACTTCTCGGCAAAAAGATTCAAAGATATAAGACATTAACAGATCTAATAGCAAGGCTTTCTATTGCCGATTGTTCTGCAAGTTGTTGTAGTGTTCACTATTCTTGATCGCCTCATCTTGAACTGATGTAGATTGAGTACGAATGTTTCCAGACCAAGTGACGATTTAATGATTCTGTCAGCCTCACCTGCTTGTGTTTCGTCATGAAAATATTCAGTTAATGGACGGTCTGGTCGAAAGCTAAAACAACATAAAAATAATGATGACTGCAACGACTGAGTTCAAGAATGTTGGGAAATTGATGTCTCTAAGCTAACACCAACTTCCGAGAAGTGATACCAAACTAGTGTGATATCACTTCTTCTGTGGACCCAAACCTAATACTTCACTCTATAACGAGGAGACCTTCACTATACTCTACTAACTTAAGAAACTAACTCTCTACACAAGAGCTCAACCTTTATTCAAACCATAAACTTGATACACGTACACTCTTTTGGATAGGTGGCTACCTATGACTTACCATGACACACCCACACACTAGCACCATGGCAACTTTGCCATGCTACCTAGGACTCAAATGACACACCAAGTCATGACACCTTAAACGTGGGGAGGCACCCCTATTTATACTTGTATATGGTCACTAGGATGTTGCCACATGGCAACACTCCACACTCTTCTAACCTAAATATCCTAACTCTAGAATATTCTTATCCCTATCTAATATCTAGATATTTCTTACCATATACAAATATCTAGGTTCTACACCCTTCTATACTTTGTAATGAAAAAATAGTTCTAGACTCTTCCATGGCAAATATCTTCTCTCTTCTCTTGTGATCTCTCAAATATCTAGAATATTCCAAGTATGCATTGTAATAATTCAACACTCCCCCTTAATGCATACTTGCTTGGATCTTCTGCGCTCTGCCATTGCGAGCCTTCTTCTTGTCTCTGCGTAGAAGACATCTTGTGTTCTTCATTCAGCTCACTATTTCGTGAGTCTTCTTTCTTCTTAGATCTTCTCCAAACTTGCCCTTTCACAACTTCTTTATATGAAGGCAAAGTAACTTGAGCAGCATTGTCACATACCTTTCACATGCTTTCTTTCTCATCCTCCAATTTTTGTCTCTTGCTTCTTGAGCCTTCTTCACTGCACAATGCACTTTTATATCTTCTTGCGTAGCTAGTGGTGCACCAATAACCTCAACATTCTCTTGCACCTCTTTATTCTCTTGATATAAAGGCTCTATCTCTTCATACTCAATATCCTCTTCATCATTGGGTAGAGTCTCCCAGTCTTCATCTCTAGCATTCTCAAATACCAGATCATTAGAAAGATTTGAATCTCTTACCTCTATGGAGAAGCCTTCCTCCATGTCCCACTCTTCCTCTTCTACTACTACTTCATCTTCTTCATTAGATGATGGAGTGTCACTTGCAGTCAAGTCCTCCACAAAGTAAGCTTCATCATCCTCTATGGTGATGCCTGTGTTTACATTCCATTCTTCTTCACTAAAATACCCACTTACTATCATATCCTTGGTAGTAGCTACATTTCCTTCTGAGTGCTTTCGTAGACTCTCACAGTCCCTAGCAAGAAGTCCCTTCTTGCCACAATTAAAGCACTCACCTCTCTTTCTTCTTCTCTCCATCAAATCTTGTTGATCTTCGTCTTCACTCTCTTGTTGAGCTCCCTCTGAATAGCTGCTCTTCTTTGGGCAACGTCTACCATCTCTTGTCCACTCCTTCGCTTCTCCTTGGCCTCTTGGGGGACCCTTCTTCCTGATGAAAAGCACCTCCTCTTCATCACTCTCCTTCAAGGTGATGTTGCCCATTTGCTTGGCTAATGCCTCTTGATTAGCCAACAAATTCTCCAACTCCACTAAGGTCGGCTGCGTTGGCCATCCTCTCACCGCAGCAATAAACCCATTGTACTCAGGTCTAAGGCCATGGATGATGATCCTCTTCATCCGAGCCTCACTAACCTTCTCCTCCGGGTCAATCTAAGATATCTTACGACAAATATTCTTCACCTTTGTAAAGTATTGACTAATACTCAGAGTGCCTTGTGAGATACCTGCGAGCTCATTCTCTAGGAGCTGGAGCCGCACCTCATTCTTCTTGCAGAACAGCTTTGCTAGTGTCTCCGAAGCCTCCTTCGGCGTCTCTGCATCTCGAATATGCTCCACTAGGTCCTCCTCGATTGTCTTCTTCGACACAAACATAGCCTTGCCTGCCTTGATTCGCCACTTTCGTAAGGAACTTTCCTTCATCAGAGGATCTGTCATGGTGCCAGCAACGACCTCCCATAGATCTTGCCCCTGCAGGTAAGACTCTATGCAGGTCCGCAGATAGCCATAGTTGTGGCTATTGAGCCTCTTCATGCCACTGCCTGCGCTCAAGAAATCTGCCATCTCTACTGATGCCCAGCGTCAACTACACTTGGTCCCAGACCAGTGCTCTTCACAGTCCCAAACTGTGATCTCTAGCAGACTCTCCTCTAGCGCCTCTCAATGCCACACCAAGCAATGTAAGCGCACTCTCTAGCAGACTCTCCTCTAGCGCCTCTCAGTGCCACACCAAGCAATGTAAGCGCCTTGCGCTTATCGACTGCACCGACCAACATAAGTGTCCTGCACTTACTACAGACTCCTCCCTCTCTTGGCAGCCCTGGACCACCCCTGCTCTGATACCAATTATTGGAAAATCGATGTCTCTAGGCTAACACCAACTTCTGAGAAGTGATATCAAATTGGTATGATATCACTTCTTATATGGACCCAAACCTAATACTTCACTCTACAACGAGGAGACCTTCACTATACTCTACTAACTTAAGAGACCAACTCTCTACACAAGAGCTCAACCTTTATTCAAACCACAAACTTGATACACGTACACTCTTTTGGATAGGTGGCTACCTATGACTTACCATGACACACCCACACACTAGCACCATGACAACTTTGTCATGCTACCTAGGACTCAAATGACACACCAAGTTATGACACCTTAAGGGTAGGGAGGCACCCCTATTTATACTTGTACATAGTCACTAGGATGTTGCCACATGACAACACTCCACACTCTTCTAACCTAAATATCCTAACTCTAGAATATTCTTATCCCTATCTAATATCTAGATATTTCTTATCATACATAAATATCTAGGTTCTACATCCTTCTATACAATATCTTCTTGCCATGAAAAAATAGTTCTAGACTCTTCCATGACAAATATCTTCTCTCTTCTCTTGTGATCTCTCAAATATTCTAGAATATTCCAAGTATGCATTGTAATAATTCAACAAAGAATGATCTCGCTCCGTGGCGATGGTGATCGGAACTTCAACCTCATGCCAAACAAAAAATAATCCTAATATATGCATCATACCTCTGCTCAGGGCACCTCGTACAGCTAGCTCATCAGAAATCTGTACACCCAGGTCATCGGTGAAACTGTACCCTGGCTTAGGGCACCTTGTTCTGCAAGGAAGAAGAGCAGTACCACGATGGACACCATGTTCCCAGTTCTGGGACGATCCGGTGCACATCACAGCAGGTCACGCCATCATGATCTTCTGAAGCCGGTAATCAGCATCATCAGCGAACGTGATCAACCTTGTGTATGCAACCATGGAGCACAATACCATAGAGTATTCAAGAGAACAAAGACGAGAAAGGAAGGACACCATCGCACATGACGATTACGGCGGCAGAGGCGACAAACAGATATAAGAAGACGGCATTAGATCGAGAGCAGGCTGTGGCAGCTAGGTTAGGAAGATACGTGAGATGCTGGATTCATGGTAACAGGTGGATTAATGGCCAGATCTCACCGTGGGTTATGTGAGAATGTAATCAACGTTTGGATGTTTTGCTTTTTTGTGAGAATTTCTAACCTATTTCTCTTTTTTTTTTCTAGACACCCTCATAAAAACGTCATCTCCTTTTATAAATAAATAGATTTAAATCTGTAAACAGACATAGTGCATCTCTCTCTTATTCAGTACCTTTGCTAATCGTTTGGATTTTTCCTGCCGAATCTACAGGCGGACTCAACAGATATTGATGTTGCTACTGAACAAGAAAGTGGGCCATTTAAAGAAAAAAAAAGCTTGCTGCGGCCTTTACTTTTGATTATCACGCTGTCGCTTTGCCTCTTATTAGGACCTTCATATGGGTTAGTGCAATGCTTCGTAATTTATTTGACTATGGTTACCTATTTTTTACTATATTAATTGCTTGCATGGTTGTAAATCTCCACAGAACTGGTTGAATAATAATTCTCCTGGAGAAGACTTGGACATTTGAGATGATAAAGATGCTTCTGACAATGGATATGGTTCAGATGGCCTGCTTGATTAACCTTTGTTTGACGATAATGTTCTAGGCATCAATTCATGTGTTCAGTGATTCCCACGTCCCCATTTGTGAATTCCATATGTATCATGTTTCAAAACACACAAAAAAAACATGTGGAGTACACATGAACTTAAGTATACCTATGCAATCTATCTATTATCTATTATCTTATTATTTGAAGAGAAAAAGGAGCCACCACATTCGCTCTCATGACCACAAAATTACCATGTTAATCGGCAAAAAAACAAAATTCTAGCCATTAGATTTTATGAAGATCTAAGGATCAAGATTAAAGTAAGAGTCCAAGTCAAACTATAATAAAACTTAGATAAATAATTAAATTCGGATTAATAAAAAACCAAAAAAGGAAAACCAATCCCCATATCACTGAACATGTGTACTCCACATGTTCAGTGATTCCCACGTCCCCATTTGTGAATTCCATATGTATCATGTTTCAAAACACACAAAAAAAACATGTGGAGTACACATGAACTTAAGTATACCTATGCAATCTATCTATTATCTATTATCTTATTATTTGAAGAGAAAAAGGAGCCACCACATTCGCTCTCATGACCACAAAATTACCATGTTAATCGGCAAAAAAACAAAATTCTAGCCATTAGATTTTATGAAGATCTAAGGATCAAGATTAAAGTAAGAGTCCAAGTCAAACTATAATAAAACTTAGATAAATAATTAAATTCGGATTAATAAAAAACCAAAAAAGGAAAACCAATCCCCATACCCACCCGGAGCTCCCTCCTTCCAAATTAGCCTCCCTGGTACCAATTTATATAAATTTGGATTAATAAAAAACAGAAAAGGAAAACCAATCCCCCTACCCACCCGGAGCTCCCTTCTTCCAAATTAGCCTCCCTGCTACCAATTTCAAACAAGATATCGTATAAAAAATATTAATACAGCATGTACTCTCTTTCATAAGGAAAAAATATTTAGTAAAGAAAAATTCTATTTGTTTAATGACCTGTTACATAATTGAAAAACAAAAAAAATCAAGCTGTTGGATTTAATGACCAATATTAAAGTAAGATCTAATGACCAAGATTAAGGTAAGAATCCAAGTCAAACTATAATAAACCATGGATTAGTAAAATAAAAAGAAAAAAGGAATCCAAGTTTTCTCATAAAGCAATTTTAAGAAAATTTAGCAGCGTGCACATGTAGCAACAAAAACAGGAACCCATGATGATTCAAAGTTTAAAAGAAAATCTTAACAGCTATGAGGCAATTTATATTTAAAAAAGGATGAACAAGTTGATTTGCAACTATAGTAACTCTTGAGAAGAAATTTAGGAGTTTGTGAGTTGTAACAAACTTGAATTGTCAAGTGTCTATATACGATTCGTAAGCCTATATTTGATAAGAATTTGCTAACCATCACGTAAAAAGGAAATTAAAAGATCAAGAGTGCATGAAATCTCTAGCATTCTGCTACATTGTTTCTATGGTATACCATCCTTATGTGAAAATGATTTATAAGCAACTTGATGACCTGATGATGATTAGTTTATGTAGGTCCACATAACTGACAATGACATAATGACGATGTAGTGATGGATGATTCCATCAGGTGACACCAGTAAGCATGATAGAAGATAGCGAGCGTTTCGATGACCAGGTGATTTCGCTCCTCACTAATGACATATATGCTATGGCTGCTTCATGTGAAGTTCTTGAAAAATAGGTAGTTCACGACATATATAAGAGGAAGAGTTGAAAATTCAATGACAATCATATGTTTTTTTTTTCATAAACAGTAAGAGAGTTGCTACTCATGGATTGTAACATCACTAGCAACAATGAGGAAAATGGCAAAGTAAGAGTTTGTGTAGTTATTAGTGCCCATAAGGATGCAAATATGTAGCCTGTTAGAAAAGAAGCAGTAGTGATGTAGTATTGAGAGATCTGAAGTTGACAAGAAGGTCTTTGTTGATGCCTCAAAGGGAGTCTTTGAGACACGCTTAATGGCACAGAAGGACAGGACAACAGGTTGATCTACCATGAGACTACCATCCTGTAGGTGGCATCTTGAAATGATAGCAACTAAAAAAGAAAATGTTGAGATTCATAAGAAATACACCTATGTCGACATGCTAGCACGCATAGAGCATGTTATATGATCCTTGCATTTTAATAATCTGGATGAACAAGTGTAATAGTTGAAACCATTAAAAAATTGGAAAAAAAAGCTTTGTATCGTTAAATTTTATGAACCTTGAACGGTTAAGATTTGCTGGAAGAGATAATGTCAATCAAACTACCATTAAGCTGGCACAAAGTTTATGAATCCTTGCATTAGTGAATAATCTGGATACACATGTAATAGTAGAAACCATTGAAATTTTTTTTATAAAGCTGGTCATTGTATTTGTTGAGATGATTAGACGACACTAAGGAACCAACTAAGCATCATATTTCCACATCAGCGATAAGTGACGGGGCATAGTTGTTGAAGTTGATGATGAGGTAACATCTATATATAAAGTATGACAGTTTTAAATTTTTTCTGCACACTCAGAGTGACACATAATTATAGCAAGTATGTGGCATTAGTTTTTTTTTATTTTTGGTGTTGTGCTCGGTCATGAGGCGTTCATGATCGAAAGAGGATTCAAACCATATGTAAGTTGTTGAGCTTGAGTCTTAGCTTCATTTTTTGAAGGAGGTAATCATGTTTATGGACTATGATTTGCAAGCAAATCAATATTCACCACATATCCGATAGTACAAACACTATGCGATACCCGGTGCGTCTGTACCGGTGCGTCCTACAGAGCGACCATTTGATAGAAATTAACCATTGTTGATTACTGCCATTGACAAAACAACAATACTTACTATCATTTGCCAGAGTTGCCTTAACAATCAACCATTATTGATTAACTACCATTGACAAGATCAACAATGTTTATTTATTGACCTTAACAGGATATAATACATACATATGGTTATGACATAGAAAGAAAGATCATTTTTTTAAAACTAGAAAGAAGGATCACAACAGGAAATATATATGCATTATTTTCAGAAAATATGTACAAGGACCATTTCTCTCAAAATCACAACCCAACATATGTATTATTTTTTCAAAAATGTGTGCATGTACCATACTCTAGACTCTAGAGAAACATTGACAATGGCAATATGTAACATTATTTCATAAGCCGCAACTGCTATCATGCCGCCACGTTGACATCTGTCAAGTCATCATAGCAAAGTATGTTTGATTAAATTTGGACAAAATAATTTTGTAATCAAACAAGATAAGAATGAATTTTTGTTACTACTTTAATTTAGAAAAAATATATTATTGTAATGTTATAAAACATATACCAATCTAGCTGCGCAAATTTGCGTGGGCCATTTTCCTAGTTATAGCATAAAAAGAAAAGGCACATGGAGCAAGTAGTTCAACCTAGTCAAAATAACATCTTTCATATATAGTTTATATACTAAAGTGATTTTGGGTAATTAAAAAAAAGATATGTAGGGCTATTTTTGGCAAATTTGTTTATATGGCAGTGATGAATAATTATTTTTCATTTTTTTCTCTGATTAACGTGGAAATTTTTATACCTTGAGAGCAAATATGGTGTCTTTTCTGATTGCTCAAATATATATATATAATAGATATACAATAGCATGGTTCTCTATGTAGTTTTAAAAATTCATGCAAACATGGATGGAGTATTTTTTTTATATATAGGAGTTCAAAGTCAAGATGAATGGTGTTGTCTAAAATAAGTGAGTCAGATCCCTAATGAGAAATTGCCAGATTGACTGGTTACTCTAGCAACGTTCTGCAGAGACTACCACGGATGAGAGGTGGAGGAGGTCAAGGAGTGCGCCTGCCACTCATAAGCACGCATGATGGCGGAAGAGTTGTTCTGACTCATGATGGAGCGGGTGCTGGATGCAGCCAGGCGCCACAGAAGGGTGCAACCGAGCAAGCAGGGGAAGCGCATCGTCAAGGGCTTCCCCAATCTGGTGCACATGCCGTACCTCAACGCCTACATTGATTTCGAGTTCGTGCATGGTCTCGATGGCATTCCTGTGGCGCACAATTTCCATCGCCGAGCGCACAAGCACAAGCATTCCATATGTCCTCCGTGATTGCCACCTTCCATGCAAAACTCCTCTTCGTCTTGGGCGAGTACGACGCTGCTGAGAGCCCGGAGATAAATCTCACTACCGGAAATCCTTTTTTTGCCGAGTGCCCAAAACACTCGGCAAAGGCCTAAATACACTCGGCAAAGAGCACTTGACACAAATTTATTTGGCAAAGCGCTCTTTACCGAGTGTTTTTTATCGCATTTGTCGAGTGTCAAAATACATTTGGTAAAGCTAACACTCGGCAAAATACAAATTGTAAAAAAAACCCCAACAAAATAGCAAAAACATTTGTTTTTTGTGCCCAGGAACTCCGCCTGCCCGCCCCCCTCTCAAGGCGCAAGTCGTGGCTTTTTTTATGGAGGCTACATGCTAAGTGCATCGGGCGGGATTCGAACTTGAGACTTCTCCTTCACACATGTACTTCCCTACCACTGTACTTTTCAAAAAGGAAACAAGGGTAAAATCACAAATCATGAAAAAGCAAGGGTAAAATCATAATTAGAGTTGAAAGTAGGGGTAGTAACGTAATCACCCCTTTTAGATATCGTAGCTGATGTCTATCATGGATGAGAGCATGAGGAGGATAAATATATCGGCGAGCCACGATATGGATGGAATTGAATGATGTTGGTTGTGTTCTGGTCGAGGTTCTCGCGAGTCCAAGTGTGTGTCACGTTCAGCCAGTCTTATCACCTAGCTGGATGACCCGTAAGATTGTACTCGAACAAGCCTTGAGAGTGAGGCGGCCTAGAAAAGAACTTCCCGTGAAGTTTCACCGAAATATCTGAAATCTCACATTTATCTGTAATGTTTG
Organism: Eleusine coracana subsp. coracana; assembly: GCA_032690845.1. Taxonomy (NCBI): domain Eukaryota; kingdom Viridiplantae; phylum Streptophyta; class Magnoliopsida; order Poales; family Poaceae; genus Eleusine; species Eleusine coracana. The sequence continues at coordinate 46,058,618 of CM064434.1, read as the reverse complement.
ATAGAACTTTTATCATCAAAGTTTTATTATTGACTATGTTTATTTAATGAAAATGACTTTTATTATATATCTAACTATATGATAGATTATAGATTAAATGAAATTTCTTCTTAAATCATGCAAAAAATCTTCATAAATAATTTATTTTATTTACCAAAATTATTGACATTTTCAAAATTTTGTGTTTATCGGTGACCTTCATTATTTTTTTGTACCAAAATATTTTCCTAGGATGCGCGTGACATTGTGGAGAGAAAGGGGTAGGGGATGATTACGGTTTGGAAGAGAATGAGTTTATATATGCCTAGTTGAGTAGCTTTGGAAGATGCTAGGTGGGCCGATTATTTGAAGATGTACCACATTTGTTTTGCATGTCACGCCTCCTATTAGGCCGGGCATGATCATCCCATCCCTGTAGCCATCAGGTCCGATCCAAACTAAGAAATTGCCAGATTATCTTTCCCCAGTCGGGTCAGATCCCTAGTGAGAATAGCCAGATCGATTGGCTACATACTTTAGCAACTTTCGACAGAGACCACCATGACCAAGATGATGAAGGATGCCAGTGAATCCTCCCATCAATCGTACATGTGCATGATGGTAGAGAAGCTCATCCAGGTCATATTGGAGTAGGTGTTGGATGCCGCCAGACACCGTGTAGGGGTGCGAGTTGAGGAAGCATGTCGTCAAGGGCTTCTCCAATCTGGTGCGCTCGTAGTACCTCAACACCTACATTGATGGGGAGTTCGTGCACAGACTCGACGCATCCATCAACACGAGGGCATTCCTGTGGTGCACCCTCACCATCGCTTAGCGTGCGGTGCAGACATTCCGCCTAAGGGCTTCTTTGGTTCAAGCAGATTGGGCCAAAATACAACCCAATCCGTCCTGAACAAAACAGCCCAGAATGAAATCCCATCTGTAAGAAAATTATTGTTCGGTTAAACCTGACCTGAAACAAAATAGAGTCTATCTTAGTCTCGTGCAACTTGTGGCCCGGATTGATTCTCCACCTCTTGATGAGGTCCGGAATGGAAACAACCGGATCACATATTACAGGCCAAGAATAGATCTTGGGCCTATTTCAATCAGCTGGAAAACGAAGAAGGCCTAAGTCGTCGGCCGTGATCAGCACCTTGCACATGAAACTCCTCTTCGTCGCGAGTACATACTATGCAGTCGAGAAGGACATAAAGTCTATTGTCTGTGAAACAAATCACATGTAGCCCGGATTATAAGGCAAATATTACACTACGCTATATTGCTTTGCCAGCGAGAGGCAGGAGGGCTTCCTCTCCATCAGGCTTGATGCACCACAGGATAAGTACAGCAAGCCTGCTCGGTCAAGTGTGTTCACCATATCTGATGTGCAGAGCTTTGTGAAGGAGAAAGGATCACATGGAGGTTCTAGGTTTTCCCTACTCACAACAATGGTGACATCTTTCATAGTTTGTATAATTCAATTTCTTAATTAATACCATATAAATTCCCTTTAGCAAAAACTACTGTAAGTAAGTGCCTTGAATGCCTTTTTGAAACACACACACACACACACACACACACACACACACACACACACACACACACACACACACACACACACACGGCTTGCTCGACAATAGGAGAAAGTGGATCATTTATATATAGAAGTTGTATTAGTCTTTTTCTTGAAACTTCTACTATGCACTTTCGAACAACTGTCGGGCCTTAAAATTAACTTTCACAAGAGTGAGGTATTCTGTTTTGGAGAAGCGCAAAAGTTTCAAAGCCAATATTCACAATTATTTGGATGCCAATTAGGTACTTACCCTTTTATGCATTACAGGAAATTGAATAATAGTGATTGGAAAGTAATTGAAGAAAAATTTGAGAGGAAACTAAGTAGTTGGAAAGATAAGCATATGTCCGTGGGTGGTCGTTTGGTTTTGATTAATTCTGTCTTAACAAGTCTTGCTATGTTCATGCTATCTTTTTTTGAGGTCCCTAGAGGAGTCCTTGAAAAATTGGATTACTTTAGATCACGGTTTTTTTGGCAAGGCGATGAGCATAAAAAGAAATATAGGCTAGCAAAATGGGACATTCTCTGCCAACCTAAGGAATTAGGGGGTTTAGGAATCCAAAACCTTGACATCTAGAATCAATGCCTACTAAGTAAGTGGTTGTTCAAATTGATCAACAAAGATGGATTGTGGCAACGTTTACTTAGAAATAAATATTTGAAAAATCAAACTATCACCCAAGTAGAGAAAAAACCTTGTGATTCTCATTTCTGGTCGGGGTTGATGAGAGTAAAGTTGACTCTTTTAAGTCTAGGCACCCTCCACCTAAATAATAGAAAAGAAATCCATTTCTGGGAGGATAAATGTGCAGGTAACTTTACTTTGAAGGAAAAGTACCCGACTTTGTATAACATTGCTATAAAGAGAAATGTAACAGTCGCCCACGTGTTTGATAGGATACCTTTGAATATATCCTTTAGGAGAGGACTAAGGGATGATAACTTGGTACATTGGTATCATTTGGTTAACCGTATTGAACATGTTAGATTGAACACAAATAATGACTTGTTTAGGTGGAATCTAACCAATACAGGCATCTTTACTGTTCAATCAATGTACAATGCTCTGTTGAATAATGGCAATGTTATACAACACAAGGTCTTGTGGCAATTGAAATTGCCACAAAAATTTAAAATTTTTATGTGGTACTTATTAAAAGGGGTTGTGCTCACTAAGGATAATCTAGCACGTCGAAATTGGAATGGTAGTAAAAAATGTTGCTTTTGTAGTGAACAAGAAATAGTTAAGCACCTTTTTATTGACTGCCACTTTGCTAGATTCCTGTGGAGAGCCGTTCAGTTCAGTTTTGGTTTGCCTCCTCCTCAAAATATTACCTATATGTTTGGTAATTGGTTAAATGGGGTGGGCTCAGACTTACAAAGACAATATTTAGTGGGTGCATCAGCTTTTTGTTGGGCTATCTGGTTAAGCAGAAATGACAATGTCTTTGACAAACATCATATGAAAACTTATTTACAGGTACTATATAGGAGGACACACTGGCTTCGCTTCTGGGCGCAACTTCAGAAGAAGGATGGAGCCAAAGAAATAATAATGGAGGCATGTCGACGGATAGAAGGTTTGGCAATGCAGATTTTCACACATCATGGATGGAGATTTACAAATAGGATTGGTTCTTAGTGGGTCTTATCATCCAAACTTTATGGTGTGAGTTTGCTTATTTGCTTAGTGTATGCAGACGGTTGTGCTGCAATTTGTAATGATCGGCCATAGTCTCTTCAAGGGATAAAGGCCGGGCACATTTTTCCCATTATCTAAAAAAAATTAGTCTTTTTCTTTTCTCCGCCACTTCATGCCATGCCAGGTCCAGTATGTGGAGGCGGTCTACCTGCTATCACATCACAGCCACACAATGACTCCTTTCTAGAAATGAATGGATCTTTTTGTACATGAATCACATCCATGAGGCCTACTCCTTCCTTGGCAAACATTCCTCTAAACTTGGTAAAAGGTGGAAGGTTCATTAGAGTTCAAAAGCTGTGAACGCCAAACAAAAATTTCACATTCTCAACATCGACGGAGTCTTGTTGGAGTCAGAGAAGATGATCTTGAGCCTAAATCACATTTAGGTCTAGTGGGTAAGCATTCAGTAGAGGGACCCATAAATTACCAAGTCAAATTATAGTTTTCTTCTAAAAATCTAAATACCATATATATCCATGGAAAAGAAATCAGGGGCAATTATTGTTGCAAACCAAACGAACAAGATGACTTATTTCTCATTTTCTATTTCATTGGTGGGTCCAAGCCATGGTCTCTCATGATGTGCAATATGAGGTGTGATCCCATATACGAGCCACAATGCCCAACTATTATTCACGCTTTGCTTATTTTGTCACTAGCTAGTTACTTACTTGGTCTGACAACTGGCAGGGCCAGGGTGATGACTCTTGTCCCTGCCCCACCTCGCTCCATTCTCGTATAGCATATGTGGATAAAATTGGTTCCCTTTCCCCATCATCATGTATCCCTGTTACTTATGAGGGCCTTTACCATTGATGTCACCACCCTAAGCCACTTTCCATCAACTTAATATAGCACCTTGTTGTAGCAACAATTCATTACCATGACCTCTTCATTGGTGCTATCATGAAGAGTGGGGGCGACTGGCGATGTTGTGCACAGAGACGGACATTGGTGGCAGTTGACAAAAGTATGTGGAGATAGGTACACACACAAGCAGAGTTGGGCGAGGGTGAGGCAGTAGCGGCATCGTGGGGAAAGAGGGATAGTGGCTAATTAGCGTGCGAAAGATAATGAGTTTATATATGACTATTGGAGTAGAGTTTGGAGGGTTCAAGGTGGGCTGATTATTTGAAGATGAACACATTTGTTTTCATATCTCAGTCCTCCTATTAAAGCTAGTCTCGATCGTGCTTGATCGGCCCCATCCGTGCATGCATTGGGTTAGATCCCTACCGGGAAATTACTAGATTGGCTAGTTATTTTAGAAGCTTTGACTGTGGGTCTTTTGTCCATCAGGTCAGATCCCTACTAAGAAATTGTCAAACTGGCTACTTATTACTTTAGCAACTTTCGGTGAAGACCACCATGGCCGATAGGGTGGAGGAGGCTTGGGAGCACACTGCCACTTGTACGCGCGCATGACGGTGGAGGATCTCACCCCGCTCTCTGTGGAGCATGTACCAGATACCGCTAGGTAGCACGGCACCGCGGAGAGGGGGTGCAATCTAGGTAAGTACGTCGCCAAGGGCTTTCCCAACCAGGCGCGTACATAGTACCTCAATGCCTACATTGACCTAGTGTTTTTGCATGGCCTCTCACGTCCATTGATGGGAGGGTGTTCCTGCAGCGCACCCTCACCATCGCTGAGCATGCGGTGAAGGAATTCTACATTCCCCAAGTCGTTCATGATCGCGAGCTTCCACTGAAACTCCTCTTCATCCTGGGCGAGCACGTACTACGCTGTCGAGAGGGGGATAAGTCTATTGTCTGTGATACAAATAACGTGTAACCATGATTATAAGGCAAAGATTGTACTACTCATATCGCTCTCCTAGTGAGAGGCAGGGAGGTTTTCTCTCCGTTAGGCTTGATGTACTGCACGATGACTACATCAAGGTTGATCGGTCAAGGGTGTTCACCATATCTGTTGTTCAGAGCTTTGTGAAGGAGAAAGGATCATGGAGGTAAATTCACTTATGCTGACAAAAACTACTGTAAGCATAGTTTATATAATTCAGTTATTCAATTATAATCATGTAAATTCACTTAGCTCTGACGGAAAACACTATAAGAAAGTAGCTCAAACACCTTGCGAACAGAAAGTGCAATTCGTACTATCATTGATATCCATGTATTTTACACACACCAAAAAAATTGGCTTCACTGGCACGGCCATTGCAGTGATACTGCAACACACGCCAGTATATTTTGTTAGCACGACCGTTGGAACGATACTGCAACATACACTAGTAAATTTTGTTGGCATGATCGTTGAATTGACAGTTTCACACATGCGCGCGTGACACACGCGCACGCGCACACACACCTGCTTGATTTCTCTATTAGTCTTTCCCATTCCTCTGCTACTTGATGCCAGTGTGAGGTCCAGGTATGTCCAAGCGGTGTACCTGCTATCATATCCCACCACACCACGACATCATGACTCCTTTCTAAAAATGAAACGATTGGATTATATGAATCACATGCACGAGGCCTACATCTTTCTCTCTAACCATTCCTCTAAACTCGGTAAAAAAAAGGAGCAAGCAAGGTTCACTAGAGTTCAAAAGCTCCAACCCAAACAAGTTCCCATTGCCAACATTCGACTGAGTTTTGTTAGCGTTGGAGCGGCTGATCTTGAGCCTGAATCACATGCAGATCTAGTGGATAAATAATCAGTAGAGGGACGCCTAAATCACCTAGTCAAATTGTAGTTTTTTTTTTTAAAAAAATCTGATTACCATATACACGAAAAGGAAACCAGGGAGAATTATTGTTGCAAATTAAAGGAACAAGACGACATCTTTCTCATTTCTATTTTGTTAGTGGTCCCAGCCATGGTTTCTCATGCTTTGCAATATGAGGCATGATACCCATTTACAAGCCATGGGGCCCAATATATTTTTTTACAAGCAGTAAATCTTAAAGCTTGTTGAGCGAATAAGGGCCTTTTTGGCAGAACTTCTCCACAAAACAAATTCTCTACAAAACGAATTCTCTACAAAATAGATTCTTCACAAAAACAAATTCTCTAGAAAAAAAAATGTTTGGCAAAATGGATTCTCTTGTGTATATTTCATAAAAAATGGGTAGAAAAGCTATAAGAAGCTATGTTTTTTGTGCTTTTGAATTCTAGTACAAATTTGAGAAGTGCTTATAGGAAGGAGAAGCAAAATCTATTTTTCTTGGAACCCTTTGGCTAAATTCTTTATATAAGGAGTAGAATTCAGTCAAGAAGCTATTTTAGAATCCCTACCAAATAGGGCCTAAGACAATGTAGGAAACTACCACTGCAGCATAGGTTTGAGCTTAGGTAGTATTCGGTGGGTCGGGGACGTAGCCTCCGACTATGCCAACATGGAGACGTAGCCCCCCCCTTCCCCCAGTTCTTCAACTCCGTCTCCTTTTTCTTCAACGCCAGCGCTGCCCGCGCCCCATAGGACCACCGCCCCTCGCGACTCCGACTGGCTTCGTCCCCGGTGCCTATCATCACTTGCTGCACGGCCTGGCCACCGGCCACCTCCACCACCGACGGCCGGTGGCTCCATGCTGTCTCACAACGCTGCCGCCACGCTAACTTATCGGCCATGTGACAGCCCCGTCGCCGAACCTGCCCACCGTCGGGCTGTCCCCCAAACCTCCTCCTGTCCATGGCCGGAGAGCACATAGGCCCTCCCAGCAACCTAAACCACCCTATGGGATTCTACGGGCTGCTGGCGAGGAGGAAGAGAGTGGTAGAGGGGGGGGGGGGGAGTGGAGAGCGGCTTTGTCTTTACCTGGACAGATGCGAAGAATCCTGGGGTGGGTCTGTATGCAAGAGCAACGGCAGCGAAACAGTCGTTACTCCTTTTTTTTGAGATTACACAGTACAACTCAGACACTCATAACACACACATACACACACTCATCCCTATGAACACATGTACGTAAACCCTACCCCTATGAGCATCTTCAAGACTGAGCCGGCAAATCCTCTGGATTGACGAAGTTACCACTGACACCTCGCTGTTGACGGGAGCGTCGTCTACCACTGAAAGCATAATGCTGTTAAATCCTAGAAAACTTGCTCTCACGAGGAGTCGAACCCAAGAACTGAGGTACTACTGAGGCTCTTATAACCACTAGGCTATAGGCCCTTTACTCATTTGCACTAATGAGCTTGTCCTACGGGCAAGAGAAACCGAACAGAGGTGTACGTAATTTTTATGATGTGGACATCGCGAGGAAATTAAGAGACGGCTTTGAGATTGACAAAGATAACTCCGATGAGTCGGCTCAACGTCCGAACCCGCTGCTGCCTCTCGCCTCGGTCGCCCGTGATGATGGTCTCCACAAACGGCTCCACCCGCAGCCGCAGCCTCCGCGCGCATAGCCCCGTCAAGGCCACTGACTCCCACTGTCCCAAGGGCCGCAAGAACAAAAGGTGCAGCAAGAAGCCGCTCTGAGCCTCAGGGGAGCGCGCCGGAGCCGACCAATTCCACACTGCAAAGTGGAAGGTGTCGAGCCGGCTCCCGCTGTCCGGACCTGCTGGATCATGAGACAACGCCAAAATTTAACAGGCAGGGCGGTGCAGCTGCCACATCATCACCGTAAGCTAACAAATCGTTGTCACGAGAGGATTGATGATCTCTGGCTGCAAACAATTGCGAGGGCGGGGCGAGGTGCACACGAACTCTTTGCGCTCCGGCCGACATTTTTGTTCACTGTGCTTGAGAAACGTCCAGGTTTCTCCGTTGGACTCAAGTTCCCATCCTCCACATTGTCTGTCCAGGTCGGACTTAAAAACATTGTTCACGCGGTTGTATTAAGGTGCATCCACTGAATAGACCGGCCGCTTGTTATTCATACTCTAGCGGCAAAGGCACCATGCAGCGCGTGCTGGATCACCATACGACGACAACAAAGAGAGAGTGCATCACCAAAAGCTAGCCGAGAACCATCGTCATGTACTAGAGAAAAGCTCCGTATTATCTCTGGCTGCAAACGGCTGCAAAGCACGGGTGCACATGAACCTCTCGCATCCGACGGCATTTCTAATCATTTCTGTGTGCTGCTCTTACAGAATATTCAGGTTTCTTCTTTGGCCCAAATTTCCTGTCCTGTCCTCCACGTAGTCTATCCACGCCAGACTCGTGAGCTGTGTCGAAAAAAAAAAATATCTCGGCGGGCACCGTGTGCAGTAAACCCAATAACTAGTTGTACCGGTTTTTTTTTTCTCGAAACTCTCAAACAAAAGATCATAGCAGAAACTTCAGTTTTTTAAGAAACTATTAGAAAAAAGCTAAATTTTTTACCAATATTATGTTGAACCGCACAAATCTGACACTTAAACCAACCGGTGGCCATCGGTAAAATTGAAATTCTTGACAGTTACTGGCAGACGGACTAAAAACGCAGTGTTGCCACGATTTGGATCTATTTTGAGTGTATCCCTTAAATTAAGAAAAATGAGTCGGGTACTCAATTGTCTAACCTAAGATGAGTTAATTATAAACCTACTCGAGGACGTGGAACAAGTTATAGAGACCCACATTGTATTTCACTCAAGTTGTCTCTTAAGAAAAATACCAAAAATGTATTCTAGCAAAATTTGGAAGGCCGACTATAGAAAGACTTGCACTTTATTTGATGTTATGTAGAAAGTTAAAATGGCTTGTCACAACAGGACTGCTGATGTCGTTTTAGCATTAATATACACATTGTTTATGTCCACTGGAGTAATTCTATATACTTTTTTTTTGTGTCTGAACATATACTTTTATTGGAAGACTAATTAGCTTGGGTGCTCAGTCAAGTTATAATCGATTGCATTTGTCATCGGAATATTTTTTACCATTGGATCAAGATTCAATGGACCTTTTCCTTTCATCTACCTCCACCAATCGAACAGGTCACCGCTAAATAAACATGCCACCATCCTTGCTCGTTGGGCTAGCGTCTCCCGAGACCTCCACTCCAAAGGCACCAGTAGAGAGCTTTGACGAGTCCCTAGCCCGATGAACCATCCCAATTCCAACCGCCTCTCCCCACCTCCCCCTCTTCCCTCAACGCCGACCTTCTTGCCCTCCTTCAGACCCTACTTACCTGTGTCGTTCTTCACCACCCTGAGCTGTGACATCTCGCTACCGACCCATCATACTATCATTGCTTACACACTGTCCAAAAAATAAGATCCCTCTAAGTCCGGTGAGCTCAGATAAAATCCTCAACTCACCGAACCTAAAAACCCTAACTTGTCGCCATTGTCGGAGCTCTTTAAGGCCGTATCTCGATTTGATTCTGGCTGGAGATAAATCGGATTTGTGGCTAGGTATAGAAGAAGATCATGAAAAGCGATGGGAAGGGAGATTTGTGTGAGAGAAAATGGTGAAGTATAACTTTTTTTCCTCTGGTTTCATGGGATAAGTACAGCCTGTTAGATAAAATATCTTATCAATGTATTCGTAGGAGATAAGGCTGAGGTTTGTTACCGTAATCTTGTATATAGCTAACGTCTGGTATAGGTTGTCGTAATCCTCTAGTCACGGCAACAAACTACAACCTAATCTCCTGATTCTGTAAACCCACGGCAACGGGAGTTGATTGCCTTATATAAACACGGAACACGTCGGTCCCAGGGACTTATGACGTTTACCTAAAGCTTCCATTGCCCTCTGAAACTTTTCATGGTATCAGAGCAGAAACTTAAGATCACTTCCACTTCACCATGGCCGGCAATTCCTCCACCAGCATCAATCCCCTCTTCGGCCAGGCCATTACCGAGAAACTCACCAAATCCAATTTTGCCCCATGCAAAACTCAAGCCCTCGCCCTCGTGAGGGGCGCGCGTCTGGAGGGCTACCTCACCGGCGCCTTGAAGGCCCCCGCGAAAGAGATCGAAGGGACGACAAAGGACACCATCGTCACCAACCCCGCCTATGAAGAGTGGGTGGCCACCGATCAGCAGGTGCTCGGCTTCCTGCTGACAAACGTCTTCTTCGACGTTCTTGTTCAACTGTCCAGCTGCAAGATGGCGGCAGAAGCATGGCTTGTCATCGAGACGTCCTTTACGTCCATGACTAAAGCCCGCTCCGTCAACACGAGGATCGCTCTCGCCATGACCAAGAAGGGAGAACTCTCCATTGCCAAGTACGCCGGCAAGATGCGTGCCCTCAGCGACGAGCTCTCCAACTCCGGCAAGCTGATCAACGACGACGAGCTTGTTTCTTACATCCTTGCAGGCTTAGATGAGGAGTACAACTCCGTTGTGACCACCTTGGTTGCACCATGACGGGAGCCCCTGACGTATGCAGAAGCATATGCTTCGCTCCTGAGCTTCGAGCAGTGGCAAGAGATGCTCCGCGGCGGTGCTGAGGCGCAGCACACCGCGCACTGGGCAGGCCGTGGCTGCGGAGCACAGCGTGGCCGTGGCGCACGTTCTAGCAGTGCTGGCGGCCCTGGCGGTTCGGGCGGCTCTGGTGGTCGCTCTGGAGGAAGTCACGGTTGCGGGCGCTCTGGTGGTCTGCCTCGCAACAACAACGACAACAACAGAGGTGGCGTTGACAACCGGCCTAGGTGTCAGTTGTGCAAGAGAAAAGGCCATGTGGTCTCCGACTGTTGGCATAGGTATGATGAGAATTATGTACCTGATGAGCGCTATGCAGGAGCTGTGTCATCCTATGGAGTCAGACACCAACTGGTACACGGATACTGGAGCCACGGATCATATCATGGGAGAGCTGGAGAAACTGATTGTACGTGACAAGTACAAGGGAAAGGACCAGATCCACACGGCGAGCTGTGCAGGTATGGAGATTACTCATGTTGGTCATTCGGTTGTTAAAACCCCCACTCGTAATCTGATCCTTAAAGATATCTTATATGCTCCACATGCCAGTAAAAATCTCTTATCTGTCCATCGTTTAGCATCTGATAATTCAGCTTTCTTGGAATTTCATCCTACTTTTTTTGTTATCAAGGATCAGGCAACGAAGAATATTCTCCTTAAAGGGCCATGTCGTAGAGGTCTCTACCCACTGCCGTCGTCGTCCTCCTTAGCAAGAATAAAGCAGGCTTTTGCGGCTATCAAGCCTTCGCTTGATCTTTGGTATAGTCATTTAGGTCATCCTGCAACTCCGATTGTGGAGCGAGTCATTAATAATTTTAATCTTCCATGTTCTCTTGAGTCCAGTAAACAATCAGTTTGTGATGCCTGTCAGCAGGCTAAGAGTCATCAGTTGCCTTATTCAAAATCTCATCATGTTTCTACTTGTCCTTTGGAACTTATTTATTCTGATGTCTGGGGCGCTGCTCCTTATTCTGTCAATGGCAAGAAATACTATGTGAGTTTTATGATGATTATAGAAATTCACATGGATTTATTTCTTGAAATTCAAATTCGAGGTTTTTAAAAAATTCCATGAATTTCAAAGTCTTGTTGAACACCTATTTAATAAGAAAATTATTACTGTACAAACTGATTGGGGTGGTGAATATCAGAAGTTAAATGTTTTTTTCTCTAAAATTGGCATTACTCATTATGTTTCTTGTCCTCATGCACATCAACATAATGGGTCTTGTGGGATATATATACCAGGGATACTTCACCACTCGGATATATTGCCGAGTGGGTCGGGGTCCAATAAAGATAAAGCCCATGAAGATAACTACTCGAATTATTACTTGGAGTACATGACAAGTCAATACTAGAGATAGAAAGTTAGAGATAGAATTTTACTTGGAGATCATGTTGTAACCGACTAGGCCACTTACCATGTAACCCTGCCCCCCGGATATATAAGGAGGGGCAGGGGCTCTTTCATACAGATCCGCATAATACACCACAGAATACAGGACGTAGGGTTGTTATCCTTTGGGAGGTCTAAACCTGTCTAAACCTTACGTCTTGTGTGTTCATCGACTCTCGGTCTCGCGCATGCCTCTACCGATAAACAAGGATCATGGGTAGCCCCATGATCCACTGCCGATATTAGTGTTGATAGTTGGCACGCCAGGAAGGGAATAGCGTTGGGATCAGCTTGTCGAGTTCGATGGCTTTTTCTTCGTCAAGCTTGAATTGATGTTTCACGCGACGGCCTGCGACGAGAAGTCGACATATCTCTCTCGTACTCTGTCGAATTTGCTGGCTACAAGATTTGGAGTTCGATCACCACCGTGACGGGGCAGCAAGATCGACATGCCGCATGATTGTCGTCAGCCGATTGTGTCGCATGTGAAGTCGGCGAGTCCAGTCGAAGCGAGTCCAAAGATCGAGTTTTGATTGTACACGTACCGCCGTATTCGAAGGCAAGTCTGAGTCAGATACTCGGTCGCATGGTAACATGGCATTCACACCATCACGTGACATCAGGTGGCTGAGTTGCACAAAAGCTAAGAAGATGCCAAGTGCTTCATGTGCTGGTGTCAAGACACTTTGACGGTGATGACCAGGCGGATGGATGCTGGATCACTTTGACTCGACGAAGTTTTCTTATCTGTCAGGGGCTTGCACTGATTGTCCACGTTGAAGAATATGTCGCCAGCTTATGTGGTTCCCTGCCGATTTTATCTGGACAAAATTAATACTAATATGCCACTGGTTTTGAGGAAGTTGACGAGTTCATCATTGAAGTCAATCAAGAAGTCACGTACTTGCCGAGTTCGACATAGACTAGGAGACTAAGTCCGAAGTCAATTCGTGACAGAGAAACAAGAGGCTTGCATCTGCCATCAGGAATAAATCATCGACGACCAGATTCAAGAAGCGCTGAAATCGGTGAACTCATCGAGTTCTATTCCTATACGATAATATGCTCGATAGTAACAACCAAAACAGTCCGAGCAGAGTACTAGCATTCATAACAGAGAAGTTTTTTCTTTATTTCATATTATTTTATTTCTTATTTGTTAATCAAGATGATTAGTGGAGAATACTAATCATGTTTTGCTTCTTTTGCACATGCGTGAGCTGCATGGTGAATACTGGTAACCGAAGGCCAGGTCGTCGTGGTCGTGGGCGACTCGGAGCTCGGATTTGTACCGACTTCAATTTTTGTCTTCACTATTTGGCGAGTTATCCAGGACCTGGAGTTGATGTTTCGTCGAGTTCAGCTTATATACGAAACATGATGAGGGAAGCGTATAATACTTCCGGCACCTTGATGTCGCAATGGTTCAATTACTTCCACCAACTCACCGAATCTGTTGTGTCGCACGAGGGAAGTTTTCTTTTTCCTTTTTTCTTAGTTTATCTTGTATAATACTCCTACATGCTAACCTTGCAAGCAAGTACGGATCTGAACGTCCCATGTGCCGCAATAGAGAAACCTATTTACCTTGATTATTTCTTTCCGCATTACTTTAATTTCTAATCAATCTGGTTATTAGTATACTGCTCATCACATGATTGATCCCTTTGCATGTACGAGTTGTTACACTTTTCGTGTCCATCAGTGGAGACCGATCTGCGGCATAGACGTTCTCGAAGTTGGCCGGTGCTGCGCGCTTCCAGATCACAATCGCGCCTGGTTGTCTCCTGAAAATTTCCATCGGCCACAATATCGGAGCACTCAGCAACCCGTCGAGTTAACTATCCAATGAGGCAATGACTCAGTGATCGGGCAACACAATAGCTCGGCAATTCGGTCAGTTTGATGCCTTGGTTGACTTAACCAATCACTCGGCGTGCCAATTCGGCGACTTATGATTTGATAGATCGTTGACTATTGAAAAGCTAAGTTATTTTTATATTTTTTTGTCATACAAACTCAATTTGAAAGCAGTAGGTTCTTAATCTTGCGGTGATAGGTTTGAGTTTCTTTTGCACATATCCTTTTGCATCTACGAGTTGACCATCTACACTGTGGTTAGCTATATCGCATTTGTCAGATCAAATCAGGTGCTTATTGCTGTGAAAAAGACGGGTAATCAAGATGGCGAGGCCGGTTGTCCGCTTGGCTGATGGATCAGTAACTCGGCGACGCAATGGCTCATCTACATGGTTGAAGGCACAAGCACACTAGTGACGCTTTGAGTCACTTTAGCATTCAAAGCCACTCGTTGACTCGACAACACGGCTAATCGGCGACTCGGTGTGAATCACGGCGGCCGATGTGTACCACTGCACGTGATTAACCAATCAACACGATCGTCTTGCCAAGTTGCTCCAAAATTGAAGGAATTCGGATCGAGTACACATTAGAGATGTTTTCTATTTATCTTTAATCTTTCATATTATTTTATTATTTACACATTATACCAATTGGTCTGATTTTTTAAATCTCATCACGGTTCATGGTTTCTTTTGCATGGACGTGTGTGACATGGAGTTCATACTCTGGGTCATGTTGGAGACTTGGGGGTTGACTTGCCCACTCAGCCGATAATGTAACTATTCAACCAATGACTCAGCACTTTGATGTTCCGACAACTTAGCTATTTGATGACTCAATTAATCACTTGGCAAGGCAACATGGTGATTGGGTTAATCGTATCGACAATCAAGCTGCATGCTCGGGGGCTTGTCTATGATTTACATATCGCTCGTCTACAATTCGTCTACTATCACAAAGCTAATTAAACTTTATAGTTTTTTATTTTATTCATACCATATTGATACGAAGGCTGTAGGTTCTTCATCTTACGGTGATAGTTTTGAGTTTCTTTTGAACTCCTCTTTTTGTCTTGACAATATTGGTCAATAATTTTTCTCGAATGATTTTGACTTGTACATGTTTGGCCGAATGAGTTTTAGCAGTACACAAGTGGTATTAGGAAGAGTTCAACTGTTTTGCTTAGTTGCCTGTCTGACTCCCATTACCCAAGTTGGCCAGTCTAGCTCCATGGCTCATGTCATTTGTCAAAATCGTCGTGCACATCGTGTTTCTAATGAACCTTATTTATTTTTTATGTCTGTTAGTTGAATGATCAGTACTCTAAGCAAACATAAGGTTTAGACGAATAACAGAAATCCAACAGACTTAGATATTAAAAATGTTATTTTATTAATGCTTTATATTCATTTTATATATAACTATATTATTTGTGTTCTTATATTATAGTTATCCCATTGACATCACTCAGTCATGGAGTGCTAAGTCATTGGATCACTCGGCCATGATCAAACTACTCATGGTTTCTGGAATTTTGATCCCTCAGACCTTTTGAGCTGTTATGTCGGGGGCTCGTCTTTAGCTCGATGGATATTAAGCAGCTAAGTATTTTTATAATTTCAATTTTATTCATCTAATTAAAGGCCGTAGGTTCTTTAACTTAGGGATGATTTCTTTCTGCATAATCTTGATGCATTAGACTCTCGGTATTACCTTAACTCACATATGCTTCATAGAGTGAGTTCTTAGTCTCCATAGTTCATATCGTTTGTTGAGGACCGAGACGGCTTTTTACCTTGATTCATATGTTCATCCGAGTGAGTTCTTAGTATCCATGCTTTATGTTGAATGTTAAGGAAGTCGTTTAGTAGTATTGGTACCTGATATTTACTGGTTGTGAGAGTTAGGCTCGAGTTCATACAGTACTTAATCACCCAATACAACCCAAGCATCTATTGCATTTGTGGCAATGGATCAATATTGTTATTTTATATATGTATCACATATTGAATATATTGTTTGATTTATCAGTGTACTACCTATTGAATACATTGTTTGTTTTATCAATGTATTATCTTTTGAGTACATTGTTTGTTTTATATATGTATTACTTATTGAATATATTATTTGTTTTATTAATATATTATTCATTGAATACATTATTTTTATGGATTATAGTAGTTATATCAATTGGAGCTATTTTATTGACATCACTCGGTTTTGTTATCCCGAGTTATTGGATCATTCAGCTTCATTATTGAATCACTCGACCTTCTTGTCTCGAGTTGTTATATCATTCGACTATATTATTGGATCACTCGACATTGATTACTTATATGATCTTACTCAATATTGGAGAGCCCTGCAAGAGTTGTTATTTTTAACATGGAATCACGTCCGGGGGCTGCTATACTTATTATATTTAATCAAGTATTGCTTGGATATTTTTGATGGCTCTTATACTTGTTATATTGGATCAAGTATCACCCGGATATTTTGATGACTGCTATGCTTGATATATTTTATCAAGTATCATTCGGATTCATTAGTACCAATGATTCCTTTTGTTAGTTGGGGGGGGGGGGGAGTGGTAGAACCAATCTTGGAGGCTACCGTATTAAAACTCCTCATCGAATCAATCGGAGAAAGTGGTAGATTCAGATTTACATACGGTGTTATTATTTTTGACTCACAAGATATTTTATGATCTAAATACCTTCTAAGCCGGGGGCTATGCCTACACCTAGTAAGTGGATTTTTTCCCATATATGGATATTATTTGGCGCATAATTCTTTTTGAAGATTCTTGGAGACCTTTACAAGTTTGTTGCTGTACATGAAAAAGCTTAATCATATTCATGGAGAAGCATTAGTCAATCAACTGAAGATCAACAACTAACTTGCAAATCTCTCGGGGGCTACTATGGGATATATATACCAGGGATACCTCACCATTCGGATATATTGCTGAGTGGGCCAGGGTCCAATAAAGATAAAGCCCATGAAGATAACTACTCAGATTATTACTTGGAGTACACGACAAGTCAATACTAGAGATAGAAAGTTAGAGATAGAATCCTACTTGGAGATCATGTTGTAACCAACTAGGCCACTTACCATGTAACCCTGCCCCCCGGATATATAACGAGGGGCAGGGGCTCTCTCATGAAGATCTACATAATACACCACAGAACACAAGACATAGAGTTGTTATCCTTCGGAGGCCCAAACCTGTCTAAACCTTACGTCTTGTGTGTCCATCGACTCTCGGTCTCGCGTATGCCTCTACCGATAAACAAGGATCATGGGTAGCCCTATGATCCACTGCCGATATTAGTGTCGACAGGTCTGCAGAGTGCAAACACCGTCATATTGTCAAGGTGGGGCTATCTCTTTTAGCTCATGCATCTATGCACCTTAAATTCTGGGAAGACACTTTTCTTGCTGCTGTTTACTTGATTAATCACACTCCTAGTCGTGTTATCTCTTTTGAAACGCCTCTAGAGCGCTTGTATCATCAAACACCTGATTATACTTCCCTTCGTGTTTTTGGTTGTGCATGTTGGCCCAATTTGAGACCATTCAATGCTCACAAACTTGATTTCCGCTCTAAACGGTGCACATTTTTAGGCTATAGTTCTCTTCATAAAGGGTTCAAGTGCCTTGATCCATCTACAGAACGTGTTTATATTTCACGGGATGTTGTTTTTGATGAAACATTATTTCCCTTTGCACACCTCAGTCCTAATGCCAGGTCATGTCTTCAATCTGAAATTAGTCTCCTGCCTTCTTCACTTCTTAGTCCAAATTCCTTTTTTGGGGTAAATCAGCCGTCTAACCGCATGAGTAATACTCCCAACGTATCTGATAATTTTTGTGAAGACATAGGCAATCTACAGGCATTAGCTGACCAGCATGGCGCTTCACCAGTTCCTGTGACCGGTGCGGTTCTCCACGAGGACTCCGTGCCAGAACTTGGCTCTGCATCGGCGCGTGCGCGGCCGTCCCACGCACCTGACCGTGCCCCCCATCGGCAGGTGACACGCAGCAGGCTGCGACTCCACCCGCGTGGTCGCCCGAGCAACCCGCACACGACTCCACCGGTCGACAGCAGGCGCCCATGCGTGAGCCCCCGACTGCGCACGCACCCGCACAGACGGGCTCCTTCGTACCTGACGTGCGGCCGGAGTCGGCGCCCTCTCCCCCAGCGCCGTCCGTACGAGACCGGGCGGGAGAAGCACAGAGCCTTGCCCAGATGTCTTCATCTGATGTGGCCAGTACTGGATCTCCTGTGGTGGACAATGGTGCAACCTCTTCTGTACATCGTCCTGCTACAAGACTTCAAAGTGGTATTCGTAAGAAAAAAATTTACACTGATGGTACTGTTCATTATGGTTGTTTTTTAGCACTGGTGAAGCCAATAATATAGAAGAGGCATTAGGGGATAATAATTGGAAAATTGCTACGGATACTGAATATCTAGCCTTGCAAAATAATAAAACTTGGCATCTAGTTCCACCTCAGAAAGGGAAAAATGTGATAGATTGCAAGTGGGTATATAAAATTAAAAGGAAACAAGATGGCAGTCTAGATAGATATAAAGCCCGCCTAGTTGCTAAAGAATTTAAGCAAAGATATGGTATTGATTATGAGGATACCTTTAGTTCTGTGGTGAAGGCTGCTACTATTCGCATTATCTTGTCTATAGCAGTTTCTAGAGGATGGTCTCTGAGGCAGTTGGATGTGCAAAATGCCTTTTTACATGGATTATTAGAGGAAGAAGTTTATATGAGACAACCTCCTAGATATGAGGACTCTACTTATCCTAATTATGTCTGTAAATTGGATAAAGCCTTGTATGGATTGAAACAGGCGCCAAGAGCATGGTATTCCAGACTGAGTAAGAAATTGGTTGAACTTGGTTTCAAAGCATCAAATGCGAATACATCTCTATTCTTTTATAATCATGGCAACACAGTTATGTTTATACTTATATATGTTGATGATATCATTGTTGCCACTTCTAAGCGAGAGGCTGTAGGAGCACTTTTACAGGATCTGCAAACGGACTTTGCAATGAAGGACCTACCTTCACTACTTCCTTGGTATTGAGGTAAATAAGAGTTCAAGAGGTATTACCTTAACACAGGAGAAATATGTTAATGATTTGTTAAGGAAAGTAGGAATGTCAAATTACAAACCCGTGAGTACTCCCTTATCCACAAGTGAAAAGCTATCCTTGCATCAAGGGTCGCCCCTAGGACCATAAGATGCAACACAATATAGGAGCATAGTAGGAGCTTTACAGTATTTGACTTTGACTATACCAGATATTGCTTTTCCTGTGAATAAAGTATGCCAGTTTCTGCATGCTCCAACTACTGAACATTGGTCAGCTGTTAAGAGGATTCTAAGATATTTGAAATCATGCACTAAGTTGGTATTGAGAATATGTAAATCCATGTCTATGTTAGTAAGTGCTTATTCAGATGCGGACTGGGCAGAATATGTTGATGACAAAAGATCAATTGGAGGTTTTGCAGTCTTTCTAGGATCAAATCTTGTTTCACGGACTGCAAAAAAACAAGCAACAGTATCTAGGTCCAGTACAGAGTCAGAATATAAAGCACATGCAAATGCAACAACATAGATTATGTGGGTTCAATCATTGTTGAAAGAGCTGAACGTGAATAGTCCTCCAAAGGCTTATATCTGGTGTGATAATATGGGTGCTAAATATTTATCATCTAATCCCGTTTTTCATGGTAGGATGAAACATATAGAAGTTGACTTTCATTTTGTCAGAGAACGGGTGAATAGGAAATTATTGCAAGTTGATTTCGTGTCCACAAGAGACCAAGTTGTTGATGGCTTCACGAAAGCACTCACGGCACGACAATTAGAGAATTTCAAGACCAATCTTAACTTAGGAAAGTTATGATTGAGGGAGGATGTTAGATAAAATATCTTATCAATGTATTCGTAGGAGATAAGGCTGAGGTTTGTTGCCGTAATCTTGTGTAATCTTGTGTATAGCTAACGTCTGGTATAGGTTGTTGTAATCCTCTAGTCACGGCAACAAACTACAACCTAATCTCCTGATTCTGTAAACCCATGGCAACGGGAGTTGATTGCCTTATATAAACATGGAACACGTCGGTCCTAGGGACTTACGACGTTTACCTAAAGCTTCCATTGCCCTCTGAAACTTTTCAGCCCGCCACACAAATAGCATGGCAACGTTGTTTCCTAGTTTGATGCAAAGAGATTGAAAGGAGCATCTATTTTTTAGTCAATTGAGAACACATCATTCATTTTTTGGTCGTATAAATGCAAATATCTGAAGGTCATCTTCTATTCACGATGGACTAAGCGAGTCCTTCCCTCCTACCTGTTGCACTAACTAGTAGTCACCATCAAAATCCTCCTGCATGGCCTGGCCCATTTGCCATCTCCTGTTTTGTTCGAGGCACTGCTGGTGCCACCTCTACTATCTCTCCCGCTGCCACGCCGCCGGTCCAGTCTTCCACCCCGAATCTTTTATATGGTCAGATATAAAGAACCCCCCCCCCCCCCCTCCCTAAACTCTGGCGATATTTGGACGTTGATTGGAACTCCCCGATTGAAGGAAAGGCCTTGCACTCAAATATACATACATTTAGAACACCACAATATTGTCACATACCTCGCCACACAACTTGCGTGTGACACCTTCGTCCCTAGTTTCATGCAATAGATTTAAGAGAGCATCCATTTTTCAGTCGATTCGAAATGCACAATTTGTTCAGGTTTCAATTTCGACCATACGATATAAATCCAACCACTTGGAGGTTGTCTTCTACTTTTCACTCCACTCAGCTGCTCTCTCTCTACCTGCGCTCGGGCTGGGTGCAAGCGCCCACCTCCCCCCCCCCCCCCCCCCCCCCCCCCGTTCCTTCACCTGCCATCTAGGTCCCCTGCCAACAGACTGGCCCGACTGTCGTCATCTCTTGCCATCCATGATGCGGCGCCACTGCCGATTGAAGAGAAGGATTTGCTTTCAGATATAGTAGGTTCCTTGAAAAGATCTGAGCAGTACATGTACGTTTGCAACACCAGAACAGCAGCAAGCACCAAGCGTACGAGATGAGAGGGACAACAAACCCGAGCAGTGGGCCCCAGATCACGCTGCCCTTCCCCTCCGTCGTGCGTGTAAGCCGGTACACCGCTGTGGCGCTGTCTGTGTCTCGCCGCCGTCCCGCGTGCCTCGTGTGACTGTGAACTTATCAACACACACCGCTGGATCCGCTGCTCCTCCGCGTCCCCCAATCACCTCCGCGTCCTCCTCCACAGCCGCGTCCCGCCTCGCGGCGCGCCACCCGCGGTCGCCCCTCGCCCTCCACGTACTTGGCCACGCCTTCGGCTCCCTCGGGCGGGCCGCCGACCACGCCCCACGGCTCCCTCGGCCGCTCCGCCTCGCCGCTAACCACGCCCCACGGTGCCCAGGCATCGCCGCCACCCTCGCCGCTGCGCTTCTCTACGCGTGCCGGCCGCGTGAGGCCGTCGACGAGTGCGCCCGCGCCCTGGCCGTGGCTAACCCCACGGACCCGGCCCTGTACGCCGCCACCTGCCACCATGTCGGGGTAGGACCCACGGTGGTGGGCTCAAGCCCCCAGGCCTGCATCGCCGTCGCGCGGGAGCGGCTTCTCGGCATTCGCGCCGACGCGGAGGCCCTCGCGGCGCCCGCCACGTTGCTCGCCGCTGCGTCACCTCTCCCGCCTCCGACAAAGGCGCCGTGCTTCTTCCACCACGCCACCCGTGATGGCCCCCTCAGCGTGCGCGTCGCCGACCTAGCGGCGCACTGCAGCGAAGGCAGTCTCACTCTAACTGCCGCCGTGGAGTTTGCGAAGGCGATGGGCGCGTGGCGGCGTGGACATACTGGCTGTGCCCCGTGTGCGACGAGGTCTTCCTTGATGCCACCTCGTTCACGTCACACATGGAGGGCTAGCAGTCCAGCACATCGGCGACGTCCAGAAGCTGATGCCGAAGCCGAAACGCGCGTTCCTAGACGCCAACGTCCTCTACTACACCATTATTCGTTGGGCGACGCCGCTCGAGGACAGCGAGGAGAGGAGACGGGACCTGGACAAGGTAAGGGACATCTTGTCAGGGATCTGTTCATGGAACTCTCTTCCTGCCGGCGTCGTGGACCGGCTCGTCAGGTTCGCAAGGAACAGGTCCGAGGAGCCGTTGCCATACTGCATTCCCTCTTGCGTCATCTCGCTGGACCAGAGGGAGCTTAAGAGGCTCGTGGACTGGTTGGCCAGGTACGCGCACGTTTGCACAAAGACTGGGGGTTCGTGAGGGCTATGAGCGATAAAGGAAAGAAGAGAAAGGGTGGTTCAGTTGCCTTGTCTCTGGTTCAAGATGGGTGCGTGCTATCTTTGAAAGCTGAGAAGGTACCTTCCACAAGTGGGGACGACGGTTGTTCTTGCAATGCTACATGTCTATGTGAAGATCCAGTGACGTCGAGGCACAGCTTGCGGCACAAGTGTGTGCATCGTGGGAACGAAGTTCTGAACAACATCTATGAATTATCAGATGCGATATTGAGGCTATCCAGTCGTCGCAAGGAGAAGGTTCATAACGGCTGTTTCCTGACAGAGGTACTCACTTTGCAGTTTATCAGTGCCATTTTCTGTTTTGAATTTGCATGTGTATAGCTCAGTTCGTGATAGTTTGAAACACACAAACACACACTTGAATTTTGACGTGACATGATGTTTTTTTTTACATTCAATTAAAATAGGCAAGATATAGAAACTTAGATCTTTAGGTGGCACATACAAATTTAGATGTGTAAATGGAATAATAGACATAGTGTGTCTCTCTTATTCAGCACCTTTGCTAAACAGTTGGGTTTTTTTCTATTGAACATGATTCAATAAATATTGAGATTTTGTTACTCAATAATGAAGTCGACCATTTAAAGAAAAAGCTTGTTGTGGCATGTACATTCAACTATCACGCTGTCATTTTGCCTCTTATTAGGAACAACATATGGGTTTGTGTAATGCTCATTTAGTTCATTTTGACTACTGTTACATATCTTTTACTATATTAATTGTTTACATGCTTCTATTCATACTTCACAGGACATGTTGAATAATAATTCTCCTGGAGAAGACTTGGATGATTGAGATGACAAATATGCTTCTAGGAATGAATATGGTTCAGATGGCCTGCTTCATAAATCTTTCTTTAGTGATAAAATTCCAGGCACTGCTTCATGTGTGTAGGTGTTCCTGTGTACCCATTAGCGAATTCTCCATATGTGTGGCATGTTTCATACAACACTCATAAAAAATCATATGTGTGAAATACAAATGAACTTAAGGGGACATGTACAGGCTGCAAACAACTCTTCACCATTTCTAGTCGAAATGACATCCTTCACGGTTTATATAATTCTGTTATTTAATCATAACCATGTAAATTAACTTAGCTCTGATGAAAGACACTGAAGGCAAGTAGCTCAAACACGTTGCAAACAGAAAGTGCAATTCATACAATCATTGATATCAGTGTAATTCACACACCAACAAATTTTGCTTCACTGGCTTGACCATTGCAACGATACTGTAACACACACCAGTAAATTTTGTTGGCATGACCGTTACATTGAGACTTTGAAACACACACACACACACACACACACACACACACACACACACACACACACACACACACACACACACTCATGCACGCGCACACACATTTGAATTTTGACGTGACATGATGTTTATTTTTACATTCAATTAAAATAGACAATATATAGAAACTTAGATCTTTAGGTGGTATATACAAATTTAGACGTGTAAATAACCATAGTGTGTCTCTCATATTCGGTACCTTCGCTAAACAGTTGGGTTTGTCCTATTGAACTTGCAGGAGGATTCAACAAATATTGAGATGTTGTTACATGGTAATGAAGTGGACCATTTAAAGAAAAAGCTTATTGTGGCCTGTACATTTGATTACCACGCTGCCATTTTGCCTCTTATTAGGACATACATGTGCGTGGGTTAGTGTAATGCTCATTTAGTTAATTTTGACTACTGTTACATATCTTTTACTACATTAATTGCTTGCATGCATCTATTCATTCTTCACAGGACATATTGAATAGTAACTCTCCTGGAGAAGACTTGGATGATTGAGATGATAAAGATGCTTCTAAGAATGGATATGGTTCAGATGGTCTATGTTATAAATCTTTCTTTGGTGATAAAATTCCAGGCACTGCTTCATGTGTGTAGGTGTTCCCGCGTACCCATTAGCGAATTCACCATACGTGTGGCATATGTTTCATACAACACTCACAAAATACCATATATGTGGAATACAAACAGGATGAACTTAAGGGGACATCTACAGGCTGCAAACAACTCTTCACCCTTTCTAGTCAAAATGACATCTTCCACAGTTTATATAATTGTTATTTTATCATAACCATGTAAATTCACTTAGCTCTGACAAAAAACACTGTAAGCAAGTAGCTCAAACACAACAGAAAGTATAATTCATACAATCATTGATATCAGTGTAATTCACAAACCAACAAATTTGGCTTCACTGGCATGACCATTGCAACGATACTACAACACACGCCAATAAATTTTGTTGGCACGACGTTGCATTGACACACACACACACACAAACACAATTGTCTGAAAGCATCTTGTGGCGAAAAAGGAGTACACTACTTTGTTTTTCCACGTCATTTATATTAGTGTTGCACAGAGACTGGGGGTTCGTGAGGGCTATGAGTGATAAAGGGAAGAAGACCAATGGTGGTTCAGTTACCTTGTCTCTGCTTCAAGATAGGAGCGTGCTATCGCTACAACAAAAAGGACCTATAACGGCGGTAGAAAATTTTGCGTAGCGGCGGTACAAAAAAGATCCGCAGCTACAAATCATAAAAAATTTATAGTGGCGGTCTGCTTATCCACCCGTCGCTACTGTTTATTATAGCGGCGACCCACTTATCCACCCGCTGCTACTGTTTATTATAGCGGTGGTCCGTTTATCCATCCGCCGCTACTGTTTAATATAGCGGCAGGCCATTTATCCACCCGCCGCTATTATTTGGCCCGCAACCCACTTAAAGGCCCACTATCACCCCCCAACTATATATGTAAACCCTAATCTTCACCAGCCCCCACCCTCATTTTCCTCTCTCTCTCTCTCTCTCTCTCTCTCTCTCTCTCTCTCTCTCCACACGGCGCCGCTTCTCCTTCTCCAAGAGGGTGCTGGCCCTCCCTCCTCCAGCCGGCCTGCATCACCCCTCCTCCGATGGCCCCGTGCCGCCCCTCCCTCCTCCGGCCGGCCTGCACCGCCCCTCCTCTGGTGGCCCCATGCTGTCCCTCTCTCCTCCAGTCGTTGTGCGCCGCCTCGTAGGCCTAGCTTCGTGCCCCCACCTCGGCGAAGCGGCCTCGCAAGCACGGCTTCGGGCGGAGGCGGCGACTACTGGCACGCGCGGGTGCGGATCCAGGCGCCTCGTAGGCGGGCCGCAATGGTAGGCGTGGCATCGAGCAGAGGTGGCAGGCGCGGCATCGGGCAGAGGTGATGGCTACTCACGCGCGCACTAGCGTGGAGGCGGCGGCTACTCTTGCACACATGGGCGCGGAGGCACGTCAGGCTCTTCGAGTGGCGCACCTTCCTCCCTTGACGGCCTCCCCTCCTCTCCGGCTGGATCTGACCCCGAGGCGGTTGGATCTAGCTCCGGGGCTCTGGCATCTGAGGATTTTTTTTTTTGATAAATGGCTAGCGGCGGGTGACATGTTCACCCGCCGCTAGTAATATTTATGTAGCGGCAGTTTGAACCATCCTTTGACCGTCCGCCACTCTAAACTATTATTTTTAGCTGCATTAACGTAGCAGTGGGGCGTCCCACCCACCGCTACAGTGGATTTTGCCCAGCTGCTACAGGGCACGTTTGTTGTAGTGTATCTTTAGAAGCTGAGAAGGTACCTTCCACAAGTGGGGATGATGGTTGTTCTTGCGATGCTACATGTCTGTGTGAAGATCCAGTGACGTCGTCGTGGCACAAGTGCGTGCATCATGGGAACGATGTTCTGAACAGGATTTATGAATTATCTGATGCGATATTAAGGCTATCCAGTCGTTGCAAAGAGAAGGCTCATCACGGTTGTTTCCTGACAGAGGTACTCACTTTGCAATTTGTTAGTCCCACTTTCAGTTTTGAATTTTCATGTGTATACCTCACTTCCTGCCATCAGTCTGAAACACACACACACACACACACACAACCGATATTGAGATGTTGTTACTCAGTAATGAAGTGGACCATTTAAAGACAAAGCTTGTTGTACTTTCAACTATGACGCTGTCATTTTGCCTCTTATTAGGGCCTACATATATAAGGGTTAGTGGAATGCTTATGTAATTTATTTTGACTACTATTACATTTCTTTTACTATATTCCTTGCTTTGTGTCCTTCAATTCATTCTTCACAGGACATGTTGTACAATAATTCAGGTGGTAAAGACTAAGACGATTGGGATTATCTATAAAGATGCTTCCCTAAATTGATATAGTTCAGATGTCCTACTTTATTAATCTTTCTATGATGATAAAATTCCAGGAACTGATTCATGTGGGTAGGTTTCTGCGTCCCTATTAGCGAATTCCATATGTGGCATGATGTTTCGAAAACTAATAAAAAATTCATATGTCTAGAGTACACATGAGCATAAGTAAACCTGTAAAATTTCAGCATCAAATGCACCCCAATCTTTCATCATTCATATAATGGATGCAAAGAAATCTTCACCTTGTCTTGCTAAAAGGACATCTTTTGTAGTTTATATAATTCAGTTATTTAGTTATGACCATGTCAAATCACTTACTCTCTGCAAGCAAGCAAACACCTTGGAAACCCAAAGAATTTCCATCTATAGTGGAATAGGCTGCACGACATGTTTCTTTGTATTCTCACTCTCACTACAATACTTTTGTGTATCACGGACTAAACACAACAAGAATCCTTGATTTGGTACTTCCACATAACGTTTGTGAGATTTTCCCATTAGACAGAAAAATAAATGTTGCACTTGTCTAAAAGGATCTTGTAAAAAAACAGAGTATACTAGTCTACGTCATTGATATCAGTACAATTCATAAAATCGAGGTAAACAACACACACACACAAATAGGACTGGGCAATCGGTTAATACGGTTATTACGGTTTGTTTTTTTTGGTTTTAAAATATTTCGGTTTTAGAAAACTAGAAACCTAAATAATTTTGAGAAAACTAAAAACCTAACCTAAATACCCGAAATATTTTGGTTCGGTTTTTTCGGATTTCAGTTTTAACCTAAATTTTAAAAGCTGTACTCTTTTAGAATTTTTTCTATGTTTAAAAATTTAATATTAATATAAAAGTCATACTAACATACATCATGGTAACTTTAAAATTCCATCCTAGCGCTTGTTTGAATAAGAATAAAAGATTTATTATCCCAATTTGCCTCAACTACTAAATAATTAGGTATATAGCAATAAGATTAAGAACATAATAATATAATATATAAAATTCGGTTTTTTCGGATATTACGGTTTCTCAGTATCAAAAACCTAAATAATTACGGTTAACCTAACAAGTTATTTTAAAAACTAAAATAATTTTGGTTAACCAAATGATATAAAAATATCGGTTATAACCGTTCGGGTTCGGTTTTGATATTCGGTTTATGGATTTTTTGCCCACCCCTACACACAAACAGGGGCAGAGCCACAGCCCGCACTGGAGGTGCTGCAGCACGGGCTTGGCCAAGTCCACCCAAAGAAAACTCTATGCTAAATTTAGTGTTGAACAGTAAAATTTGATCCAATTTTTTTTAGATCATCGTGTCACACTAGTTCAGCACTGGCTGGCAGACAATCCTAGCTCCGCCCCTGCACACACACACGCGCATGCATGCACGCGCGCGCGCACACACACACCATTTTGTGGTTCATGTTAGTAATTTTGTTGTAAGGTAATTAGGGTTGGGCTGAGTAGATATAAATAGTACTAGTTTGAGATGGTTACTTGTATATATTATTTATTAATGATGTTGTGTAGTGACTTTTATTTTGTAAGCATGTTGTAGATGGAAAGAATCGTCCGAGTCCATTACAATGGTGAAGTAATTTGTAGTGATAATGTTGTCATCAAATTTAGTTCAGACATATTGATCAAGGTGATTGTATTTATTAAGAAGCGCTGAAGTTCCAAATGTGGGTCCCATTATTATCATCATCATCATCATCATCATCTCTCTCTGTCTCTCTCTTCCCCCCCCCCCCCCCTTTCCTCTCATCTACTCTTGACCAAACGAACACCACCGCCCATCGCAGGAGATCCTCTTGTGCGTCCCGCTATCAGTAAAAGTTGTGCCATGGCCGGATCCGCTCATATGGAGGATGCGCGATCGGGTTTGGGCATGCACACCAGAGGGCGGGGCCATGCAAGACCGGCGTCGCACTTCAGTAGGGCGCCACTGCCACACGTCATCTCCGACGGCAGACGCCCTCTGGCTGGCTGCACCTACCCCGACTGTTGGAGATATGCCCAAGAGACAATAAGGATTTGATCCGTATATGAGGGTCATACGAATATTGATCCGTGAGGGATTAGTCCACTAATGGGCCAACTAGTCGAGGCTCATTAGGAGGGTCTATTTAAGTGGAGGAGGGGCTTAAGGCATAGGGTTAATCTAGTCCAGAAACCCTAGCTGTTGCCACCTCCCTCTCTCTCTCTCCCACGTCACCTAAGTCGTGCCGTCGGTGCTAGCACACCACGCACGGTCTTCTACCCTGCACGTGTGGATACGCAAGGAGGCGCTGTAGCTGTGGTGCTTTGGCTAGACCAGGAGGAGGCGGTTGCTGTGAACGACTACGTCCTCTACATCGACGCGCGACTACGTGGGACGTCGCTTCTCCAACCTTTCTTTCACTTTGCCTGTGCGTCTAGTGGTAATGATCCATGATCCCCTCTTACAAGGTTTCCTGGTTGAACAGTAGAAATATTATATGCTAATGTAGCCTACCCGTTCTCTAACAGTGGTATCAGATCCAACCTTGTATAGTTTATGATCTGGATCTTGTGCATATAGTTGATATGCTGATATATTAGATGAGATCTATTACATATTTTTGTGTATGGGTTGATTAGATCAATGGTGATAGGGTGGTTCACAAGGTAATGGGAAGATAGTGATACATGCATCATTGATCTATTTGTGTTCCTTCTCCGTGCGCGTGCGACTTGTTCCTACTGGCTGGAATCACCATCGGGACTAACTGCATGAGTCAGTAGAGGAGCCAATAGTATTATGATCATGTACCGCAGTCTACTCATAAAAACCTAATGAAAAATTGAGGCATTGTGAATGACTCAAAATCAGGCAAATATGATTTTCCTGATAGGATTTCCATTGCGATTTCATAGATACGATCTGTAAAATCCTATGAGGCCTAGATTGTTACAACCCTTTTTGGCCACACGTTAGCATTTGCTTCTCGCCTAACTTGATTTTGCTGAGAATGTTGTGAATGGTATGACCCAAAAGATGCATGTGATGTATGTATGTGATTTGCATGACCTGTGTGCCATGATTAATTACAGCTGGGTTGAGGATGTCATATTATTGTATAACGGCCTGTGTGTCGACCTGTGATGCTTGATATTCTCATGTAATTTATTACTAGCTATTAGTAGTAGTAGCTAAGTGTTAGTTCATGGAGGCCTCAAGCATGATGGTTGAATGGACGGGAGACATGGCGATGGCAATGGAGATGGAGATCACCAATTGAAAGGGGACATGCTATTTTATAGTTAATATGATTGCCTGTGATGATGTTCCTGTCATCCTATTTTTTCATGTGTTATTTATATTAGATATGATTAACTTGCTAGAATAGGTTCCCTCAAGAAAAATTAAATTATATGCCCTTCCAATAGTTGCACCTATTAAAATTATGATCGTTGTATGGTAGATCTGCCAAAGTAGAGTACCTCAACTATCTTAATTATTAGAGTAAATGTCGGACATTTATATACATAGTATTGGTTTAATTAACAAAGCTATCAAAATGGTTTTGGGCTTTGGGGCATGGTGTTGGCGTCGGGGCATGTGATGCCACCCAACAAACAAGAGTCACATAGGGATGTGATTAGCAAAGTGTTGCTTACCTATGTCACTAGATTTCTAGCGGTGATGCCAAAGCTCACTAGGATCTAAGTTGAATATGGATCTTGAACCACTGTATGTCATTTTGAGAGAAAACGGTTCCAAGCATATAGTGGAATAATAAACTTTTGTTAAAATGTTTAAGAAGAGTTTTACATTTACATAGTGCTTATATTCGCATATTTTCTGTTGTAGATCATGGCACCAACCGCTAGTAACACTTTCAATTTGCGCTCGATTCTTGAAAAAGAAAAGCTTAGTGGAACAAACTTTATTGATTGGTATCACAACTTGAGAATTGTTCTCAAGTAAGAGAAAAAGGAATATGCTCTAGAGCTTCCCTATCCTGATTTGCCAGAAAATGCTACTGCCGCTCAGAAAAGGGAGTATGAGAAGTATACCAATGATGCAATTGATGTTAGCTGTGTCATGCTTGCCACTATGTCCTCTGAGCTTCAGAAGCAATATGAGGACGTGGATGCCCACAATATGATTGAGGGACTCCGTGGCATGTTTGAGAACCAAGCAAGGTCTGAGAGGTACAACATCTCAAAGTCCTTCTTTGCGTGTAGGCTAGCTAAAAGCGGTTCTGTCAGTCCTCATGTGATCAAAATGATTGGTTACATTGAGAATCTGGAGAAACTTGGTGCTGCTCTACACCTTGATTTGGCCACAGATGTGATTCTCCAGTCGCTTCCCGCGAGCTATGAGCCTTTCATTTTGAACTTTCAAATGAATAGTATGGAGAAGACATTGGCTGAGTTGCATGGGATGCTTAAGATAGCTGAAGCAAGCATCAAAAAAATCTGGTCCAAGTCAAGTTAATTTGGTTTAAAAGGATAGCAAGAAACGAAAGCACAAGGCTAAGGCTAAGGCTACAGATGAGATCTCTAGCACTAAGCCTAAGCCAGCAGCAGTACCTAATTCTAAACCGGCGGCTGGTGATCCTTGTTTTCATTGCAAGAAACCCGATCATTGGAAGAGGAATTGCAAGCTTTATCTGGAAGGGCTGAAGAAGAAGCGTGGAGACACTTCTAATTCAGGTCCATACAGATGGTCTTATGATTGAAAGCTTTATCTGGAAGGGCTGAAGAAGAAGCATGGAGACACTTCTAATTCATTGCAAGAAACCCGATCATTGGAAGAGAAACTCTAGCACTAATGTTATTGAAGTTAATAATGTTGCTACATGTCCTTATGATTTATGGGTATTTGATACCAGATCGATGATTCATACTTGCAAATCGTTGCAGGGGCTTAAAGAAGCAAGGAAATGTGCAAAGGGCGAGGTGGATGCTCGTGTCGGCAATGGTGCAAAGGTTGCTGCATTGATCGTCGGAACTTATCCACTTTCATTACCATCAGGATTAGTTTTGGAGTTAAATAATTGTTATTACATTCCCGCCTTAGGCAAAAACATTATTTCTTCAAAGTATTTGGAGGAAGATGATGGTTATGAGGTCATAATATGGAACAAGTGTTGTTCCATTTATTTGAATGATATTCTCTATGGTAATTGCCCATTAGTGAATGGATTATATTACTTAGATCTTGAGAATAAGCCTATTTATAGCATTGATGCGAAAAGGCTCAAACCTAATGATTTGAATCCCACATATACTTGGCATTGTCATTTAGGTCATATTAATGAGACGCGCATAAAGAAGCTACATACAGATGGTCTTCTAAGTTCTTTTGATTTTGAATCAATCGATATATGTGACTCTTGTTTACTTGGCAAAATGACTAAGTCGTCTTTCACAGGAAATAGTGAGAGGGCGAGTGAACTATTGGGACTTGTACATATGGATGTATGCGGACCAATGAGTTGCACGGCCAGAGGTGGTTTTCAGTACTTCATAACTTTTACCAACGACTTTAGTAGATATGGTTACATCTATTTAATGAGGCATAAGTCTGAATCCTTTGAAAAGTTCAAAGAATTTCAAAATGAAGTACAAAATCAATTGGGCAAGACTATTAAACTCCTACGATCTGATCATGGTGGTGAATATTTGAGCCATGAATTTGGTGAACATCTAAAGCAATGTAGAATTGTTCCATAATGGACTCTGCCAGGAACACCCTAATGGAATGGAGTATCCAAACGGAGGAACCGAACCTTGTTAGACATGGTTAGGTCTATGATGAGCCAAAGTGATCTTCCATTGTCCTTTTGGGGATATGCTATAGAAACTGCCGCTTTCACACTTAATAGGATTCCATCTAAATCCGTGGAAAGGACACCATATGAGATATGGATTGGGAAGTGTCCCGGGTTGTTTTTTCTTATGATTTGGGGATGTGAGGCTTATGTAAAACGTATGACGTCTTATAAGCTTTCCTCCAAGTCTGATAAATGCTTCTTTGTAGGATACCCTAGGGAAACCAAAGGTTATTATTTCTACAACCGGGAAGAGGGCAAAGTGTTTGTTGCTGGTAATGGTGTTTTTCTAGAGAAAGAGTTTCTCTCCAAAAGGGTAAGTGGGAGAACATTGCAACTTGAAGAAGTTCAAGAAGCTCTAGAAAATGTTTCTTCTTTCACTATGCCATAATTGGATGAACAAATTGTTGTTGAACCAATTGGTTAAACACCAGCCCCACGTAGGTCAGAAAGGGCACGTCGCGCTCCTGAAAAGTTCATGCTCCTAACTACAGGGCAGCGCGACATATTATTGTTAGACAATAATGAGCCTAAGACTAACAGTGAAGCAATGATGGGATCAGACTCTGAAAAATGGCTTGGAGTCGTGAGATCCGAATTAGAATCCATGAGAGAAAGTCAAGTTTGGAACTTGATAGATCCGCCTGATGGTGTAAAAACCATTGAGTGTAAATGGGTTTTTAAGAAAAACATAGACATGGATGGAAATGTTCACATCTATAAGGCATGATTGGTGGCAAAAGGTTTTAAGCAAATTCAAGGGGTTGATTATGATGAGACCTTCTCGCCCGTCGCTATGCTAAAGTATATACGGATCCTTCTAGCAATTGTCATATTTTATGATTATGAGATATGGCAAATGGATGTCAAAACGGCTTTCCTTAATGGAAACCTAAGTGAGGATATGTACATGACACAGCCTGAAAGTTTTGTCGATCCACAAAATGCTAGGAAGATATGCAAGCTTCAAAAGTCCATTTATGGACTAATACAAGCATATCGGAGTTGGAATCTTCGCTTTGATGAGGTAGTCAAAGGGTTTGGCTTCATTAAAAATGAAGAAGAGCCTTGTGTTTACAAAAGGCTAGTGGGAGCGCGCTTGTCTTTCTAGTCCTTTATGTGGATGACATATTGCTGATTGGTAATGATATTTCAATGCTTGAAGCTGTTAAGACTTCTTTGAGAAAGAGTTTCTCTATGAAGGACTTAGGAGAGGCAGCTCACATTTTGGGCATTAAGATTTATAGAGATAGATCAAAGAGGCTAATTGGATTAAGCCAGGACACGTACATTGACAAGGTATTGAAACGGCTCAATATGTAGGATTCGAAGAATGGTTTTTTGCCCATGTCACATGGGGTTTCTCTTAGCAAGAATCAGTGTACCTCGACACCAGATGAGTAAGAGAAAATGAGACCGATTCCATATGCTTCAGTTGTTGGGTCCATCATGTATGCCATGATAAGTACTCGCCCAGATGTAGCCTACACTCTTAGTGATGTGAGCAGATACCAGTCAAATCCAGGAGAAGCTCATTAGGGAGCTAATAAGAATATCCTAAAGTACTTAAGGACTGTGGGAATGTTCCTAGTCTATGGAGGTGAGGAAGAGCTCATTGTAAATGGTTACACTGATGCTAGCTTCCAAACTGACAAAGACAATTTGAGATCGCAATCTGGATATGTGTTTTGCCTCAATGGAGGCACGGTGAGCTGGAAGAGTTCCAAGCAAGAAACGGTTGCTGATTCAACGATGAAGGCCGAGTACCTTGCAGCTTTCGAAGCTGCAGAAGAAGCTGTTTGGATCAGAAAATTTGTTTCTGAATTGGGTGTGGTTCCTAGTGCATCTAGTCCAATGGACCTCTATTGTGATAATAGTAGTGCCATTACGCAAGCCAAGGAGCCTAGAGCCCATCAAAAGAACAAACACGTACTACGGTGTTATCACCTCATCCGGGACATAGTCGCTCGAGGTGATGTAAAAATATATAAGGTGCACACGGATTCAAACATCGCTGATCCATTGACAAAACCTCTCCCACAACCCAAGTGTTATTTTGTTCCTTGGATAATTATCATTACATTATTAACAAGTATGTGACTTGTTTGTGAGCCTTTTGTTTAATTATGACATTATCCTAAAATGAGCCCTAGTTTCTTATTATTATGTGGGACAATAATGATTCATGAACTAGCACATGTATTGATTGATGATCATGTTTCACAGATTATAGATATGGAGATATCAAATCAATAATGTGGACACATGTTAGAGACTCTGCTAAGATGTTATTGTTGTGCCATCAGTTGTTGTCTTGTATGATGTACCTTTAGGATCTTTAGACCTGAGATCGTCATTGATTCCTAGAATGTGTAATAGCACACTTAGGGGTTACCAAACGCTATCGCCGCCTCCTACAGTAGTAGAGTCTTACATCGCCAGAGCGGCCGCTAGCACTCGCACCACCGCCAAGCCCAGACCTCCCCGCCATTCTTCCCATGCCCTGCTCGGTTGGGAGAACTCCACCACCGCCTTCCAGAAGGAGGCCGAGCGCCCATCACCTTTGCAAATTCCACGGTGGCGGCAAGAGTGCAAGACTGCCGCCACCGTCACCATAAATTAGGACACCTTTTTTCTACTCCTAGGTATAGCTACTCCCATATTTGTATCTCACAAATTATAGTGTATCTCTTCATACTTGAGGTTTCTAAAATAAGTATGTACACATACTTGATTTTTAAAAGTAGTATATGAACATACTTTTTTCTTAGATTTGAGAAAAAATAAAAATTTGTGGATATACTCCTCTATCTATATAGGAAATGTGATATATCACAAGTGATGTGGACAAAGATTCCCGATCTTCTGAAAGGTTCTGGATACATTGATTTGGTCGGAGGCGACACACAAATTGATCCGGCTTTAGAACAACACGTTCTAAACCCCGCAATCGCAGCACGATGTCTCCTCTGGTTATCAACCGTCCTAAAACGATTGACCTCGCCGAGAAGGCTAATCCCTGCCTGCGAATCAAGAACACAAGCAAGAACAAAGAAGAATGCAACATCAAATTTTACTTCTTTTCTACCTTTACTACCAGCTATTTTATACTTGTCATTCATCTTTTTAATGCTAAATCTAGTGGTCTCATGCATTTTCAAAATAAATTCAGCACGCTTCTTAGCATCAACATGAACTCTCTCATGAATAGGTAGAGGAAGTATATCAAATGGAGTACGGGGATCAAAACCATACACTACCTTGAAATGACTTACCTTGGTAGTAGAATGTGTTGCCCGATTATATGCAAACTCAACATGAGGCAAACATTCTTCCCATTGCTTCAAATTTTTCTTCAAAATAGCTCTCAACAGAGTACCCAAAGTGTGGTTCACCACCTCAGTTTGTCCATCAGTTTGTAGGTGACAAGTTGTAGAAAACAACAACTTTATCCTCAACTTATTCCAAAGCGTGCGCCAAAAGTGACTCAAGAATTTTGCATCACGATCTGAAATAATAGTAGGAGGCATACCATGCAATTTTTTTTAAAAAAGAGATCAGCAATATAACTAGCATCATCAGTCTTATGACATGGTATAAAGTGTGCCATCTTAGAAAATCTATCCACAACAACAAAAATACTATAACTCCCCCTCTTAATCCTAGGCAGTCCTAAAACAAAGTCCATAGAAATATCCGCCCAAGGAATAGAAGGAACAGGAAGTGGCATGTATAAACCATGTGGATTCAAGCGAGACTTAGGTTTTTGACATATAGTGCAGCGAGTAACAAAGCGCTCAACATCTTTCCTCATCCTTGGCCAAAAGAAGTGTGTGGCCAAAATATCCTCAGTCTTCTTGGCACCAAAATGACCCATCAATCCACCTCTATGCGCCTCCTGTAACAACAAAAGATGAACGGAACCAACTAAAATGCATAGACGATTAGCTCTAAATAAGAATCCATCAGTCAACACAAATTTGTTCCATGCATGATCTTCTTTACAATGCAACAATACATCCTGAAAATCAACATCAGCAGCATATTGTTCTTTAATTGCCTCAATTTCAAAAATTCTACAATCAAGTTGAGACAATAAAGTATAGCGCCTAGATAAAGCATCAGCGATCACATTATCCTTCCCTTTCTTATGTTTAATAATGTAAGGAAAAGACTCAATAAACTCAATCCATTTAGCATGTCTACAGTTCAAATTACAGTGAGAACAAATATACTTAAGTGATTCATGATCAGAATGAATAACAAATTCTTTGGGCAACAAATAATGACGCCACATCTCTAAACAACGTACAAGTGCATACAATTTCTTATCATACGTGGAGTAATTCAAAACAGGCCCAGTAATTTTCTCACTAAAGTATGCAACAGGTTTACTATCTTGCATCAAAACACCACCAATGCCTATACCACTAGCATCACATTCAAGCTAAAAAATCTTATCAAGATTAGATAATTGCAGCAATGGTGCATGTGTAAGTTTATCCATCAAAGCATCAAAAGACTCATGATGTACCTTACCCCAATGGAAATCAACGCCCTTCTTTGTCAACTCATACGAAGGTGCAACAATGGTGCTGAAATCTTTGACAAAGCGGCGGTAGACACCTGCAAGACCAAGAAAACTTCTCACTTGTATGATAGTTTTTGGTACATGCCAGCTCTTTATGACTTCAATCTTCGCCTCATCCACCTCAATTCCCTGTCGAGTCACAACATGACCAAGAAAAGAGACTTGATCCATGCAAAAGGTGCACTTCTCAAGGTTACCAAATAAACGTGCATCTCGTAAAACATAAAAAACAGCACGCAAATGATTCATATGTTCATCTATGGATTTGCTATAAATCAAGATATCATCAAAGTAAACTATCACAAATTTGCCAATGAAAGCTCTTAAAACCTCATTCAAGTGCATGAAAGTACTAGGTGCATTAGTTAAACCGAAAGACATTACTAACCACTCATATAATCTGAATTTGGTTTTGAAAGCTATTTTCCATTCATCTCCAAGTTTCATTCTAATTTGATGGTAGCCACTACGCAAATCAATTTTAGTGAAAATTATAGCACCACATAACTTATCAAGCATGTCGTCTAGCCTAGGAATAGGATGACGATACCTAATAGTAATATTATTAATGGCTCTACAATCTACACACATACGTCAAGTACCATATTTCTTGGGAACCTAAAGTACAGGAACAACACAAGGACTAACTGATTGACGAACATACCCACGATCCAAAAGGTCTTGAACTTGTCATTGTATCTCCTTAGTCTTCTCAGGGTTGGTCCTATACGCAGCACGGTTTGACAAAGTAGCACCCGGAATCAAATCAATTTGATGGTCAATCCCTCTCAAAGGTGGCAATCCCGGGGGTATCTCAGCTGGAAAAACATCCTCATACTCCTGCAAAAGGATAGTGACAGCAGGAGGCAAAGCACTAGAAGCAATATTATCAAGCGAAAACAAAGCTTGTTTGCATGTCAAAGCATAGCAAACATCATCATTATCAGAAATTTCAGCAGGCTCAGATTTTGTTGTAAGACATAAACGACCTTGTAATTTAATTTCAGCACCCTTAGAACTTGGAGAATCATTAACATTACTAGGTGTAGAATTAGAATTAATAGGTTGTTGAATTTTAGAACCTTTATTTTTCAAACTAGCAGCTCTTTCTAAATCATCTTGTACAATTTCAGCAGGGGTCATTGGTAACAAAGTAATTTTAGTTTCTTTATGCATAAAAGTGTACTTATTACTTCTACCATAGTGTACAGAATCATTATCAAATTCCCAAGGTCTACCCAATAAAAGTGAACATGCTTGCATGGGTACGACATCACAATCAATATAATCAACATAAGAATCAATGGAAAAAGGAACTCTGCAAGTTTGTATTACCTTAGCTTTTCTAGAGTTGTTTAACCACTGAATATAGTACGGATGTGGATGTGGGCGTGTGGTCAAAGCAAACTTGTTGACAATATCAGAACTCACCAAGTTATTGCAGCTCCCTCCATCAATGATGACACATGCTCGGCGGTTCTTGATGACGAAGAAAATCTGGAACAAGTTGTGGCGCTGTATCGTCTCAGGCTGATGAACTTGTGTGCTAAGGACACACTGAACAATAATGTTCATGTATCCCGTGGTGTCTCCGCCTCCAAGGACGAGGTCACTGCTGGTGGCAACGACATCCTCCTCCTCATCCTCCACATCAGAGGTGCTTATGTAACCGTCATCGTCTGTCACCACATATGCCCGCCTACTTGGACAATCTTTCTGCACATGACCAAGTCCATGGCAGTGGTGGCACTGAATCCCTGTAGTGCACCCCGTCAAAGCAACAGAGGAGGCACTACTAGCTGGTACCTGCATAGAAGTTTTACCTGAGCACATAGAAGGTGCAGGGGCTGATCTTGGGGCTGCAGAAATAACACTGGTTCCCTTGGTAGCTGCTGGTGGGGGCAGCCGGAAAGATGCCCTAGGCAGCCCCGAAGTCCCTGTCGAGCGTGGGGGGTAGGAGTTCCTCGACTTGCTGTACTCCTCAAAAGCCTGAAAAAGTCCCTGTGATTCTTTCTCTGCAAGCATAGCATACTAGAAACACTGGGTGAGGGTATAATATTCTTTATAATCAAGAAAGTTCAAAATTTCTTTTCTTAAACCAGAATAAAAGCGACAAATCTGATCCTCTACTTTTTCCACTACAGCACAATGAATCAAACATTTCTAAAGCTCACTAAAGTACTCCTGAACAATTTTATCTCCTTGTTCTAAATGTTGCGTGTTGGTGGTTCCTATGTACCCATTTTATATGCCAATAACTACCAACATCGTACCATATTCTCATCATAATCATATGTTTTACCTCTAATATTGACGATTTCCATATGTAGTGTTGTTTTAGTGCTTCATTGCAGAAACAGGTGAAAAGACGACAAAATGACTCTTATATGAGAAGTACCGACATGAAGCCCGACTCGCCATACAAGGAGGGCTTCCCACTAGCCCATGAAGTTTACAAGACACACTTGGACATCCATGAGGTCCAATGTGTAAGCTCAAGGTCGTGGCCTAATGCCTAAGGATTTCTAGAAGGTTTATCCGGAAGGAAAGTTCAAATTCGCGGAGTCCAGAAACAACACTATATTGTCACGCGATTTAGGAGCCCAAGACGTGGTCAAATGGGAAACTTCAGAATACCAAAGTTGAAGATCTCGTCAAATGATTTCCGAAACATATATTATTTACATTTATTGGACTCCGGAGCTAGGAGATATGGGCCCCACAAAGCAGGCTGCACAGAGGAATCTGAATCAGGACAGAAATTTTGGTATCGCAATTTTGGGTTTCTAAACTTCCGAATCTGAGGATCCAAACAATACCAAAGTTGTAGATACTTTCAAGGGCTATGTGATAGAGTCTGGGTTTGCCTCATTTGGTCTCCGAAAGCATCAGTTATGATTAAAGTAATTCAGTGTAGTTTATGGAAGGTACGAATCCGACTTGGATTCAATCTCTATGAGCTAAACTTGGAGGCCAAGCAAGGGAAGACGTGACCAGAGGCTATATAAACAACCATATGACGTCCAAGGCTGAGGGAACGACAAGACAAGAGAGGAGAATTAGGCTATAGGAGCCGCTGCACATCGCCAGGAGGCCGCCGGAGTTGAAGAGCCACCAAATTGAAGAGATGTAGTCTAGTCGGGTAGGGACCCTGCGTGGTGTACTACATTGGAGCTAGGAGAAGTAGAGCCATGTACCTTAGGAGTCGTCAATGATGCATCATGGCTGCGCTGATCGGTGCACCAATTGCACAGATCGACGCGTCCCTGACGGTGATGAATATCGATACAGTTATCAATTCATGTTATCTATCTTGATTCTATCCTTGGCTGCAATTTGTGTTCATCTGGATTGATTGATCTTATATGCGCTTATTTAATTGCTTAGAGGTACATCTAAGTATTTAGATGCTCTCTTAATTGTGGTGATTAGGCTAGTATCCGGATGTTGTATGAATCATGATTGCTTGATGATGCTAAGGTGTGGTTTAGTTGTGACAGAGCTAAGCTTGCACAGTACTTTTAGATAGTCAAGTAGGGCTAAGATACTCGCGTGATTAAGGGTTTCCTCTCGGCAGCGATAAATCGGGAGCCACTCGGAAAGCAGGGTGATCTTGCTCATCTTCGATGTTTACCGATTGTTTAAAGTGCCAAGTAAGCTAGGATTAAAATGATAACGACTACTGCTTCAGTGCCGATCAGCACACCAGTTGTGCCGATCGGCACAGCCTTTCTCCGACCGATAGATGCATATAGGCTAACTCCAGGTGATACTCCTTGGTGAATGTGTATGCTCCTACTCCCCAAGCTTTGGATCAGGCACACTTTGGCTCAGGTAAGACTTCGCGCTGATCGGCGCACCAGTTGAGCTGATCGGTGCAACCTCTAATTTCCATGTTCTTTTCATGCTCACGTATGTGCAATATGTATTTCATGATAGGATTGATTTGCTAGATGAAATATAAACTCTAAACACGATTCTCTTCCGATCCCTGTGGATTCAATTAAACCTTGGAATACTCTAAGGGAAAAGTGCTACAATATACACCGTCCTCTTGCGGTATATAAGTGGGTGCATAGTAATGGCCAACACTGCAGTTTATTACGAATCTCTCTACAAAAAGAAGGAGGAACAAAATGATCACACATTGCTACCTTAAGTTCTTCCCAAGTAGTAGGCAAATCAGTTTCAGCAGCTAAACCACTCCACCAAACAATAGCAAAGTCCTTAAACTCACTAGTAGCTTGTCTAACTCTATGTTGTTCAGGAACAAGATGGGTAATAAATTTTTGTTCTACAGTCATCTCCCAATCAAGATAAATATCACCATCATACTGACCCGAAAATGAAGGAATTGAAAACTTAATTTTAGCATATGGGTCATCTGGAGCATAGTTACCGTGTGGAAGACGATTGTAGTTATGGAAACCACCCATACCTTGAGTATTACGGTGCAAACGACGTCGTAATCTTGCGGTCCTTGTAGCTGACCTATCCACGGTGCCATCAGCCTTATACACCGTGTCTTCATCATGGGCGTCTTCAACATCGTGGTTATTGGTGTTCGTATTATTGGACTTGGGAGCAGTCTCCAATGCAACAACCTGATCGGTTAACTTAGAGACATGCTTCTCCAACCGCTCAATGCTTTCTCCAATGTGAAGCTTGTTGACCGCATCAGTAACGGCTCTGGTGATCGTCTCTGCCAAATCACTCTGAGTAGCCTGCAAAGCCTTCTGGAGCTGCTCTTGGCTCACGCACTCAGCAAATTGTGAGGGTGAAGCCATCTCTCCGTTGTCACTTCCTGCCATCACAAACACCAAAACAGGAAACAAACAGTGAAGGTTATCCCTACAAAACTGCTAAGTAGTGGTGCCTCTCAACACAGCAAAAGGAAACTCCTTACAAAGATCTTACAAAGTTTTAAAAAGCAAAGCAAAGGATACCAGGGAGATGGTGTTCCATGATTGCAAGGGTCACAAAATAACCTATGTGCTATCCAAAAGAAATATATAGACCTAGGAAAGGCCAAATATATATATGTGAGTGGCACACAAATCAAAAACAAATAGTAAAACCGAATAAGTGCCCAAGTAACTTGTCCCTAGTTGCTGGTCTATGTATGTCCTAGAACAGTAGTGATAGCAAAGTACAAACAAGGAGACAAAGGCACACATGTGATAATAGGGGGCTAAGTGCAAAACAGCCAAATCCAGAAATTTGAGGGGGGCTAGATGTAGCACTAGTAGGAATCCCAAATTTCTTTTTTTTTATTTTATTTTTTTTGATATTTTTCTCCAACTCACTAACATTGGGGGAGAATCCACAAAAAATTTCAGCTCAAACAGAGCTAGGATGTGGCCAACAGAAAATCTTGAAGTTGCAGAAAACATTGGGTTTAAACATTGGGGTTGAAGCTTGCATATCTTCCTAGCATTTTGTGGATCGACAAAACCTTCAGGCTGTGTCATGTACACATCCTCACTTAGGTTTCCATTTAGGAAAGCCATTTTGACATCCATTTGCCATATCTCATAATCATAAAATGCGGCAATTGCTAGAAGGATCCGTATAGACTTTAGCATAGCGACGGGCGAGAAGGTCTTATCATAATCAACCCCTTGAATTTGCTTAAAACCTTTCGCCACCAACCGTGCCTTATAGATGTGAACATTTCCATCCATGTCTATGTTTTTCTTAAAAACCCATTTACACTTAATGGTTTCGACACCATCAGGCAGATCTATCAAGTTCCAAACTTGATTTTCTCTCATGGATTCTAATTCGGATCTCATGGCTCCAAGCCTTTTCTCAGAGTC
Source organism: Eleusine coracana subsp. coracana (assembly GCA_032690845.1). NCBI lineage: Eukaryota > Viridiplantae > Streptophyta > Magnoliopsida > Poales > Poaceae > Eleusine > Eleusine coracana. Next base: position 46,015,949 of record CM064434.1, on the reverse strand, counting down.
TGGTCCCATCATTGATTCACTATAAGTCTTAGGCTCATCATTGTCTAACAATAATATGTTGTGCTGCCCCATGGTTAGGAGCGTGAACTTTTCAGGAGCGCGACGTGCCCTTTCTGACCTACGCGGGGCTGGTGTTTCAACAATTGGTTCAAAAACAACTTGTTCATCCAATTGTGGTATCGTGGAAGAAGAAACATTTTCTGGAGCGTCTTGAATTTCTTCAAGTTGCACCGTTCTCGCACTTACCCTTTTAGAGAGAAACTCTTTCTCTAGAAAAACACCATTACAAGCGACAAACACTTTGCCCTCTTCCCGATTGTAGAAATAATAACCTTTGGTTTGCCTAGGGTATCCTACAAAGAAGCATTTATCAGACATGAAAGAAAGCTTATCAGACGTCACACATTTTACATAAGCCTCACATCCCCAAATCTTAAGAAAAGACAAACCGGGACGCTTCCCAGTCCATATCTCATATGGTGTCCTTTCCACGGATTTAGATGGAACTCTATTAAGTGTGAAAGCGGCAGTTTCTAGAGCGTATCCCCAGAAGGACAATGGAAGATCACTTTGGTGCATTATAGATCTAACCATGTCTAACAAGGTTCGGTTCCTCCGTTCGGATACTCCATTCCATTGGGGCGTTCCTGGCGGAGTCCATTGTGGAACAATTCCACATTGCTTTAGATGTTCACCAAATTCATGGCACAAATATTCACCACCACGATCAGATCGTAGGAGTTTAATAGTCTTGCCCAATTGATTTTGTACTTCATTTTGAAATTCTTTGAACTTTTCAAAGGATTCAGACTTATGCCTCATTAAGTAGATGTAACCATATCTACTAAAGTCGTCGGTAAAAGTTATAAAGTACTGAAAACCACCTCTGGACGTGCAACTCATTGGTCCACATACATCCGTATGTACAAGTCCCAATAGTTCACTCGCCCTCTCATTATTTCCTGTGCAAGGCGACTTAGTCATTTTGCCGAGTAAACAAGACTCACATGTGTCAATTGATTCAAAATTAAAAGAACTTAGAAGACCATCTGTATGGAGCTTCTTTATGCGCTTCTCGTTTATATGACCTAAACGACAATGCCAAGTATATGTGGGATTCAAATCATTAGGCTTGAGCCTTTTTGCATCAATATTATAAATGGGCTTATTCTCAGGATCTAAGTAATATAATCCATTCACCAATGGGCAATTACCATAGAGAACATCATTCAAATAAATAGAATAACACTTGTTCCTTATTATGACCTCATAACCATCATCTTCCTTCAAACACTTTGAAGAAATAATGTTTTTGCCTATGGTGGGAATGTAATAACAAATATTTAATTCCAAAACTAATCCTGACGGTAATGAAAGTGGATAAGTTCCGACAGCCAATGCAGCAACCTTTGCACCATTGCCGACACGAGCATCCACCTCGCCCTTTGCACATTTCCTTGCTTCTTTAAGCCCCTGCAATGATTTACAAGTATGAATCATCGATCCGGTATCAAATACCCATGAATCATAAGGACATGTAGCAACATTATTAATTTCAATAACATTGATACCTGAAGTAGAAGTGCCTGGACGCTTCTTCTTCAACACTTCCAGATAAAGCTTGCAATTCCTCTTCCAATGACCGGTTTTCTTGCAGTGAAAACAAGGTTCACCAGCCGCCGGTTTAGGATTAGGAGCTGCTGCAAGCTTAGGCTTAGCGCTAGAGATCTCATCTGTAGCCTTAGCCTTAGCCTTGCGCTTTTGCTTCCTGCTATCCTTTTGAACCAAGTTGACTTGACTTGGACCAGATTTCTTGATGCTTGCCTCAACTGTCTTAAGCATCCCATGCAACTCAGCCAATGTCTTCTCCATGCTATTTATTTGAAAGTTCAAAATGAAAGGCTCATAGCTCGCGGGAAGCGACTGGAGAATTACATCTGTGGCCAAATCAGGGTGTAGAGCAGCACCAAGTTTCTCCAGATTCTCAATGTAACCAATCATCTTGATCACATGAGGACTGACAGAACCATTTTCAGCTAGCCTGCACGCAAACAAGGACTTTGAGATGTTATACCTCTCAGACCTTGCTTGGTTCTCAAACATGCCACAGAGTCCCTCAATCACATTGTGGGCATCCACGTTCTCATATTGCTTCTGAAGCTCAAAGGACATAGTGGCAAGCATGAGACAGCTAACATCAATTATATCATTGGTATGTTTCTCATACTCCCTTTTCTGAGCGACAGTAGCATTTTCTGGCAGATCATCAGGATAGGGAAGCTCTAGAACATATTCCTTTTTCTCTTGCTTGAGAACAATTCTCAAGTTACGATACCAATCAATAAAGTTTGTTCCACTAAGCTTTTCTTTTTCAAGAATCGAGCGCAAATTGAAAGTGTTACTAGCGGTTGGTGCCATGATCTACAACAGAAAATATGCAAATATAAGCACTATGTAAATGTAAAACTTTTATTAAACATTTTAACAAAAGTTTATTATTCCACTATATGCTTGGAACCGTTTTCCCTCAAAATGATATATAGTGGTTCAAGATCCATGTTCAACTTAGATCCTAGTGAGCTTTGGCATCACCGCTAGAAATCTAGTGACATAGGTAAGCAACACTTTGCTAATCACATCCCTATGTGACTCTTGTTTGTTGGGTGGCATCACATGCCCCGGCGCCAGCACCATGCCCCAAAGCCCAAAACCATTTTGATAGCTTTGTTAATTAAACCAACACTATGCATGTAAATATCCGACATTTACCCTAATAATTAAGATAGTTGAGGTATTCTACTTTGGCAGACCTGCCATACAACGATCATAATTTTAATAGGTGCAGCTATTGGAAGGGCACATAATTTAATTTTTCTTGAGGGAACCTATCCTAGCATGTTAATCATATCCAATATAAAAAACACATGATCATGATACTATTGGCTTCTCTACTGGCGCACGCAGTTAGTCCTGATGGTGATTCCAGCCAGTAGGGACTAGTCGCGCGTGCACGAAGAAGGAACACAAATAAATCAATGATACATGTATCGCTATCCGCCCATTACCTTGTGAACCTCCCTATGACCATTGATCTAATCAACACGTACACAAGAACATGTAATAGATATCATCTAATACATCAGCATATCAACTATATGCATAAGATCCAGATCACAAACTACACAAGGTCGGCTCTGATCCCACTGTTAGGGAACGGGTAGGCTACAATAGCATATAATAATTTCTACCGTTGAACCAGGAAACCTTGTAAGGAGGGGATCATGGATCGTTACCACTAGACGTGTAGGCGGAGCGGAAGCGAATGTTGGAGCAGCTCGTCCAACGTAGTCGCACGTCGGTGTAGAGGAAGTAGTCGATCATGTCAAACGTCTCCTCCTAGTCCAGCCGTTCGGCACCAGAGCAACAGCAGCGCCTCCTCGCGATATCCACACGTATGGGGTTGGAACACCATGCGCAGCGTGCTAGCACCGGCAACGCGGTTAGGGTTGTGGGGGAGAGAGAGAGAGGAGCGCGGCGGCTACGGTTATGGACTGGTCGATTTGTAACCCTTGCCCCGCCTCCACTTATATAGACCCTTCTAATGGGCCTCGACAAGTTGGCTCATTAGTGGACTAATCCTACACGGATCAATATCCATATGTCCCTCACATACAGATCAAATCCGTAATGTCTGTTGGACATCTTTCCAACAATTTCTTCTAACACTCTGGATGCAAAGTCACTTATGATAGAATCAATATCAATTTCATCCAGTAGCTCCTTCTTAATACACAAAGTTGTCAAACCATTTAATCTTTCTTGAGACATTACTGATCTCAAATAGTTCCTCAATAATTTCAACTTTGAAAAGTTTCTTTCAACTGATACGACAGTCACAAACATAGTAAACAATATCCGATAAGCAATGAAAAACTAGGATAGCTGTTCACTTCTTTAACAAACTCAAAAATCTCCATTACAGACATTTCTTTATCTGGTAAATTCAATTGCCTCTTTATGATTCATTAAACTCCTCTATACATTTCTTTTTCCTCCTCTTCTCACTGCCGGATTGTGATTCATTAAACTCCTCTATACGTTTCTTTTTCCTCCTCTTCTCATTGCCGGATGCATGCTTCTAGTGGATGACATTGTGATGCAACCGTGTGGGGCCATAGAGGAGGAGGCATTGAGAAGAAGGAAAGGCAAGCCGGCCAATTAATAAGGCATGAGACAGGTTTGATCGTGCCTTTGCGGCAGCAGGCTTGGCCGGCCGGCCAACAGGACATTGCAAAATATAAGGCTTTGTTTTGGGTTTTTGTCTTTGACTAACATGTGTATATACATATGGACCAGATGAGAGATGTGCCCCCCTAGGCTTTGGAGGCCCGGTGCGGCCGCACTGGCCGCACCTGCAATGGGCCGGCCCTGCACACACACACACACACACTACGGGAGGATGGGCACATGGCAAAAGGCATAATGCACACGGCAGGTCCTTTGTCATGGGTTGGACACGGCAAAGTCCCCACGGCAAAATATTCATCAGCAAAGAGGGCTTTGCCTTGAGCCTTTTGTCGGGCACATGATAAAGGATTTGCCATGTGCTGAAACAGACTCATGGCAAAAAAAAAAGGGTTGTCGCCTAGGTTCCTCACTAATGGCGTGCTTTGAAATGTGCCTGACAGCTAGCACACGACAAAGGATGCTGATGTTGCCGTGTGCCAGGGGGTAGGCACACGGCAAAGGGTACTGACTTTGCCGTGTGCCATGTCTAGGGCACATGGCAAAGCTTTCCATTTTGCCGTGTGCCTCAGTCATGGCACATGGCAAAGCTTGTTGTCCAGGTTGCCAGAAACCCGCCCCTTTGCTATGTGTCATGACCAAGGCACATGGCAAAGCCTTAACAATCTGCCAGCAAAACATTAAAATTAGCTCTCCCTGGACCAAAAACAAAACCTCCAATATTCAATATATATGATATGTCATGACATGCAATATTAAAAAATTATTACAGGCATGCAATTATCATCTCCAGACATCAACAACACAAATAATTCACATTAACCATGATAGGAGGTTCAGAAACATAACAGTAATCCACAACACATCCCTCACAAACTCAAGCAAGACAAATAGTACGATAGAAAGTTCACTAACAATGAGAGCATTGCCCAACAGCTGGTGACAAGTCCTGATCTTGATCCCCTTAGGCCATTGACTCTAGACATTTGGTCCCGCCAATGGATTCTACACAAATGAGAGGTATTGAATACTGATTAATCTTTCAATAAGTGAATGCTCTAGTATGCTAAGGAAGTCTCTAGTATTGAGTTTGGTTATTGTAATAAATGTTCTAGTATGGACAAAATAGAAACTAAAATGTTCATACTCCCAGGAGTAGTAGCCAGAGTAGGTGCTCGAGGAGGTGGAGCAAAGGACGGAATCGGCGATAGGGGTGTACCTAAACTCTGGCCAAGTGTTGCCGTCCACTAAGTCAATTGCTACTGCTGGTGCTCGAGCCTCCTCTCAAACTCTTGTTCCATGTCCTCCCTTGCCTTCCTATCTAATTCGAGCTGGGCCTACAACATTTGATCTCATTATTGCATTGCAAATAAGTCATGCATAAAACCAGTAAACCAATGATGAATGTAACAGAAATTACCTCAAGTGTGTCCACCCGGGACTATGTAGTGTTCATTCAAAGGTATATAGCCGGTCTTGAGCTCGTGCCTCTCGCTCGTATCACTGAGAGAGTGGGCGTACTCGTCATGTCGAGTGTACCTTCTCCAATATAGTACCGCCCATGCTTCCTGCCTCCTCCCACCCCAACCCGACTTCCCCATCAAGATCCTGGGTGGTAGGATCCCACTCAGGCCTAAGGATCTCCCTTCCCATTGATGTGTACTCAGTGAGGCGGGTGTGGATGGAGGAATTGTTGTACACAATGGGTAGGGCCTCTGGGTTGTACTAGATGTTGGGCTTCATCACCTTGCTCTGGCGGGCCATAGCAAATGCTTCACTCTGGCTGCAAGGGTGACCATCATGTGACACCAACTGCGAAAAAAAATAGAAGGATGATTAGAAATTATACAATATTGAGAGTTATAATAAATAAATGAATTCACGTACCCATCTCACTACATATTGCTTGAGGGAAAGATTCCTTTGATGGTGTGTGTTGGTATTTCTTATGATCACAGATAAATCTGCAAGTGCATAGATACCGATGTAGCACTTCACCTAGAAGTATTCCAGGTTATCGAATCACAGGGAACGTGTGTGTACTAATCTTCTAAACTAGTCCGTCCAACGAAAACAAGAATATGGTAGGCAGAGGATAGAGAGGATTCCTATGGTCAAGGATCCTATAATAAGGTAGGTTCAGTCTATACTGCTTACTTCGGGCACTGGCTTACCCCTGCATCCACAAGTGACTCCTGCCAATAGCTCTACGACGTACCCAAACATGGAGGATTACTAAGGCCGGATAGGAATATCACCACCTATCGACTACCGCTACAAACTTTAGGGCATGCGGCAAACATAGGTAACCTCTAGCCTAGACACCATGCCTGCACTATTGATTACTATCAAAGTCTCGGTACCACGCTTATAGAAGACTAAGATACTCTTAATAAATAGAGCGATGATCTAGTAAGCAATAAAGGAAAGAACTTACTTAAATAGGAAACTTAAATACCAAAAAGAAATCACGAACACTTATTTGAAAAGGAAAGCATCCATCGAGGTACAAGCGTGGGAAAGATCATCGACAAGCCCAGTGCTTCCCCAAACTCTCCCTCACTCTATCCCTATTTTCTAAGCACTTTGGCAGTGCTAAAGCCTTTTGATGTGGAGCTCTAAACTCTTCTTGTGTGTGTTGGAATGAAGACACTCCCCTCCTTATATAGGGCCCAAAGGCTGTTCCTTGAGGCGGTAACTCCCGCCCTAACCGGTACAAACGATGAAGGAAGGCGGTGGGAGACTCTTCGAGTAGGCCTGGGCCAAGTGGGCCCCAAAGATGTTCAGTCGAACATGGGTGTTCGGTCAAGTATCAACTGACCCCACTCGGCCAGATCCGTCTCTGGGACACTACCTTACTATCCCTATTTGACAATCCACGTGTTAGGCCTTCTGGTATGTCAGTTTACAATATTTATTGGCCCGTGAATCCTTGTCCTGCACTCTGATTGGCTGGAAGTGTGTTTCCTTCTTTAATTACTTGTGCTTTCCCTCTAATACATGGATAAATCACCTACATACAAATATTCACCAACACTTATAGAAATTGTTAACAATAAACTCCTACCACAGCTTAACAGAGAAATCTGCAAGCGTACGAATGTCGATATAGCCTTCACCCGGGAGTATTCCAAGGTATCAAATCCACGGGGAACGAGAAGTGAAATTCTATCCTAATCCAACTCCAGTGAACAAAGGAGAGGAACAACAATGGTTAAGAGGAGAATAGGTTCTATAGAGAGAAGAGGTCCTCGAGCCAGGTAATCTAATGTAGTAAACTCCCGCTAAGTACTTTGATGAGATCCTATTTCAATTTATCTGCTTTGGGGCACGAAAACGATCCACTAATAAGGGTCCATAACTAACCTCATGTACTAGTAGGTACGCTATCGTTAGACAACCCTTCTTGAGACTTCCCGAATGTGGTGGATTATAATATTGGACGTACAGGGCTGTCACCACCTGCCGCCTACCACACAGCCCGTGGGGATGAATGCAACCCCAGGAAAACTAAATCTAAACACCGTGTTTACACTTAGACTTTCATACCAGCTCTAGAATTGGTAAGCATAACAAATTAGTGCTATAAAGCAATAAAAGGTTATGCACGAGGATCCCATAGATAAAAAGGATAGAAGTACTCACTTTATTACTTGAACAAGAGTTAAACTACATGTTACCCGGCGGAAGGACGAGGAATCTACTCTCGGTAGAGATTCATCCGCGAGGCACAAGGTGGAGAATGAGCTGGCATTCCCAGTTCCCTCCGGGACTTCTACCTCTCACTCTCACTCCCTATTCTCACACATTTCTACAGCGTGGTGCTTGTTGCTCTCCTTTTCACTTGTTGTCTAAACCGGTGGCCAAACTCAGATATTTATAACCAAATGATGGAGGGCCAGTACTTGTAGGCCGGTGGGGAAGTCGGTGGCCAAAAAAGGTGAAAACTCATTGGCCGGGCGACCGTGGAGGCCGGGCGGCTGTTGGTCGTTACTATGCACCCACTTATATACCGCAAGAGGACGGTGTACAGTTGTAGCACTTTTTCTCTTAGAGTATTCCAAGGTATTATCGAACTACTGAGACCTTAGGGATAATTAAACAAAGTTAACAATAAAAGATCTAATCAAGGCTACTGTCAAATTCAGGTTGTATGAAGGGGAGACTGGCCAGCGCAAAGGTGTGCCAGATAGCAATTATGTCATTGCGCCGATCAACGCAGGGTTGAGCCGATCGGTACTGTTGTGGATCTAAGTTGTTGAGCCGATCGGTGCAGGTGTTGAGCCGATTGGTACACCAGCGAAGTTGAACTAGAGTGCAAGTCAAATCCAAAGCTAAAACTATTCGGTGAGTAGCCAGATATCTACTAGTGAGATCATAACCAGATAGTCTAATTAAATAGCATCATAATGGATAATTACATGGATCAATGAAAACCTATAATGAATAAGACCACCCTGCTTTCTGAGCGGCTCCCGATTTATCGTTGCCGAGAGGAAACCCTTAATCACGCGAGTATCTTACCCTACTCAGCTATCCAATAGTGCTACGTAGGTTTAGTGCTGTCACCGCTAAACCACACTACCGGCATCATCAAGCAACCATAATCAATACAATGTCTGAATACTATCCTAATCACCACAACTAAGATAATATCAACTTACTTAGCCTAGAACTTAGCAATGAGAATAAGAACATGCATGAGATAGACAAATCACCAAAACCATCATCAACATATTCAATCATCCTTGAGATACATAGAGTAAGATTCATCACCGTCGAGATGGCCTACCTTGACGGATCAACTCTTACACCAATGGTTCTTGAAACTCAACTAGAGATCTATTCTAACAAGGCAAGCCCCGGTGGCTCTAACTCATGAATCTGTTGTCCCTCTGTTGCCTCCTCCCTCGGGGTTCTCATCGCGGCTAGGGGTTACAAGTATATATAGGGGTTCTACTTGTGAAGGACTCAATTTCTAGCAAATAAGTCGGTTGCGCCGATCGGTGCAGGATTGCACCGATCGACGCAAGCCGTGTTCTCTCTAGTTTCTGCTCCGAGTTGGTTCCTCTGTCTTCCACAGGTGCCATGTGGGCCTTTTACTTGAAGTTCCAGAAATCTTCTAAGCAAATATCTTCAAGTGTCTTGCGCAGATAAACTTCCATAAATATTAGATAAACTTCTATCGGAATGGGCCTTGGTCACTTCTGTGGGCCAAAATACCCTTGCGCCGATTGGCTCATGAGCTGCGCCGATCGGCACATTGGGCTTCTTTAGTGCTTTTCGTCGGTTCTGGACTCCAGTCTTGTCCAGCATCACTTTAATAGCCAATTTTACCTGTTTCTGTAATAAAGCTCCAAAACAACGCATATACAAATATATAGGTAATATCATAGGTAAGTGGCCTAAATTAGTATCAATTATACTCTAATTGGGATGATATTCACATATAAAAGGGGCACTTGAGAAGTGCCAACAGTTCCCCCACACTTAAACCTTTGCTTGTCCCGAATATAGTAAAAGAGAGAAAAATCAAAGAACATACTCTTCTTATCATGAAAGATATCTTAAATCAGCAAATGTTGAGCATTGTTCTATTGTAGTGTATTTCATATTGGTATTCAGCAAAATAATTCAAATATGGGCATAAAGCTCAAAGTTTCTCCCCAAAGCAAAAGATCATGTCCAACTCACAAATTATAACTTTTCCACACATGTAAATCACTTAAAAGATTGTTGTGGACATAAAGAATCTATCTTCCAAATAATCCAAGGCAATAACTCATCTTTCAAATCACTCAACCTATATGCTACATCATAATGATCAAATAATATTAACGTAAGGCTTATATGAGTAGCTAGGTGAGATAATTCAAGGATTGCAAACATAAATCAACAATATATTATAAAGCTAGGAGATTATTCTTTATTAGAATCACAAAAACTTAACAAGATGGCCAAAGAAAATTTAGGAAAGGACTCACACTTTGGATATGTGGACATGTGCATCAAAAATTTGATCTTGGAAGAAAAAGGAACTCCCATTATCAGATTGCACATGGTTAGAATGATTCATGGCTATATTAGTATGAATTTCGAGAATAATCATGTCATATACCACCCCCCACACTTAAAATTTTGCTAGTCCCTTACCTATCAGCAGAGCACTTTTTTTTATACTCTCTGCTTCGCCGATCGGTTCAAAATAGCGCCGATCAGCTCTCAACCTGAATTTACTAGCTTTTGTTGGTATTTGATTCATCTGGCTTCAAAATTTATTCAAAGTTCAAATACAGCCAGAAACATAGCATGTGGTCAAGGAATGATACTCAATAAGACTTTTTTTTAAAAAAAAGAATACTCAGCAGAATTGGATATTTGCATGAGTAATTCAAGGCTAAAAAGATACGCAAGGATTTGGCCATCCTAGTAAAGTTCATACCAAAAAGAATTAAATCCTAACTAAACTCAACCATCAATTTAATGTTTATCTTCATATCAAAGGTTCATGAGTATTGCTCAAAATATGGCATTGGTAGGTGAGGATCTTGGAAACAGTAAATTCCAAAGTTCACAACATGAAAATTTATTTGAAAAAAGATTGGTACTAAGTTAACATCACGAATTGGACAATGCAAATGAAGCACATGGGTATTCAGAATTGCTCCACATAAGAAATATTTGCTGAATAATCATTAAGTGTAAGTTCAAAATTTTATTCAATGCTCAACATTATTTGATCTTCATCAACACTTTTCAAGAAAGAATAGGTAATTCAATTCTTCTAAAAGAGCATAACCGCCACCATTATATTAAGATCGAAACTCAAATACATGGTGATGATTTTCGCACACACTTGCATTAAAATAAAACTACTACTAACACACATGCCTGAAAATAAAACTACTACTAGCACATCTGCATGAAAATAAACACACCCGATACATGGTTTCCCAACGTGCTCACACACACATAAGCAAATAAAGAAAAAGATTGCAAAAGATAAAAGAAAATGCAAACCGGGAAACCGATACATATGCCCACTCCTAGGCACTCTAATCAAGCGGAGGTGGAGACGGTGGCTGATCAAAGCCATAGCACCGCGCCTTGAGTCGCTCAAACTCCTCCACCATCGCATCGTGGTTGTTCCTCCATTGGGACGTGGCGTCCTCCACGTGCTCGATGTGGTGCATGTTGTTGTCGAGGTACCCCTGCATGGGCACGAAGAAGTCTGCACTGGGCACCAGAGACACCACAGGTACCTGTCCTTGGTACCTATAGTCAACGCCTGTGTTGAAGTAGGGTGCGCCGACCGGCACGCCACCTGCGTCGACCGGCGCAGTGGGCTGTGAACTGCCCGCTGCGTCGCTCCACCCTGTCTGGTATTGCTGAGGCTTTTGGCGCGACCCCCATGAGTTCCACTCACTACCGGCTGCTGTAGATGTCGCCGGTTGTCGAATCCACCCACGGCGGTCCCTGAGAACTCGGCCCCCCTCTAGGAGACCTTCCTCAAGCCAATTTCCTCCCTCTAGCTTGCGAGGGAGAAAAACTCCTAGCTCCGCACATGGGAGCCTAATGTTGGTGCCGCCGACATGGAAGCCGGCGCGAACACTTCTCGTGACAATGTTGCCACGAGTCATATTCTCGCTGATCTCTATCGCGAGCTCCCACTTGTCTTCGCGTCCTCCCGGTCCGTCGTCGCTGCAGACGTGGGCTGCCAGGCATTGAAGATAGCCCCCAAAGGCCAACTTCTTGTTCTTCTTGCCCCTCTTCCCGAACCAACCCCGCACCATCACTGACATAGGGTTGTAGTGAGACGGGCTCACGATGGCGTTGAATAGCCAACGCAAGTCTGCATCGGTGACGTTGCTGGAGTCAACCTTGTCGCATGTGCGCGCTGCCAACCACCGATGGAAGATTTGAATGGTCGAGTTATGGATGTTGCCGTGCTTCATCTCTTCGATGAACGAGAGCTGCCTCCAAAAGGAGTCCAACTCCCCACGTCCTAAGATGCCGTCCACATCGGCGTTGGCGTAGAAGCCGAAGGCTTGAGCCGCTGCCTCCATGGTCACCATGTAGCTAATGTCGTGGACGCGGAAGTTGATGACCTCGTTGTCGTAGTCGTCGGAGCTGAGCCTCATTGTAGAGGAAACCTCGGTGACGATGTCGATGTTGAAGTCCATGGGCAGTAGGTTGAAGTCCACCCAGCCGAGGTTTTCTAGCATCCTCCTTATATCCTCCCACATGCCGATCGTGGTGAGGAAGGCCTCGTCCATGTCGAAGTTGGGGACGAACCTTCCCCTCACCGCGAGGTAGTGCTGCTGTTCCATCGCGCTCAGGAGGGTGAAGCCCTCCTCCACCGTGCGCGGCATGAATGCCGGCGATGGTGGTGATCTGGCAACCCCATGGCTTCCCACCGTTTGGCTCCTTGTAGCACGCCCCGTCGGAAGGGGCGCACCGGAGACGGAGTGGCGGGCGCGGATCTCATATGTTGCCGCTGCCGAGCCGGTGGATGCACCACCCACCGACATGTCGTCGCGAGTGCTAGAGGCCCCCCTAGCCGAGGAGTCACCGCTCGATTCGCTACTACCGTCGGAACTGCACGGAATCCCGATCGGTGCGCCGTTTCTTTTTTAGGTTTTGTTCAATTCCATGTCTCCTCTGCACTGGAAACCTACATAGAAATCATACCTGTTCCTAAGAATCAGTGCCTGCCGAATATGTTGCCAATTTGGGTAGAACATGGGTAGCAGCGCCGATCGGCGCAGAAGTGCGCCGAATGGTGCAAGTTCCTTGCATCTCATCTTCTGGTCTGTCTCTAATCCTGATGCCTCATGTTCATTTCTTTCACCTAATATCCACTCTTCCTAATGTTCCTGTAGCATTAGCGCATGAAGCGGGACCCATCTGGTGATAGCGCTGATCGGCGCAATGTCTCGCGCCGATCGACGCGGTGTCCACTTTTGCTCCTGGCCCCTCGCTTCTTTGCTAGATGTCACTCTTCATCTTAAAACTAGCTCTATTTCTAAAAATTGATGTGCTGGTTGGCTTTTAACTCCTCTTCCATTCTGGACGTCGTCAGCCTTCTGTCCTGACTTGTTATCAATGCGCCGATCGGCGCATGAGTGCGCCAAACGACACGAGCTCTGTTCCTTCTTGTTTTTGGTCTTTTACTTTTATTCCTGTGTTGTTAGTCTACAATATATATACACATAGTTTTGCACAAATAAACAGACAACGTAGGATCACACAAGAATTAAGCACACACTTTTTCTAAATCTTTTATTCGGGAGATTGTTTTTATTACAAGAAAGCAAATGAAAAACACTGGGTTGCCCTCCCGGCTAGCATTAATTAACTAAATGAGATGGGTTGCCTATCGCAAGCACTAAACAACTTCTAAATCTCTAGACAATTGGGTTGCCTTCCTAGAGCACTCTAGTTATTTAGAGGTCAAAGATCTTGACCTCCCTGCGAGCAATCAATCCTTAGTGTCGCAGTGCGGGGTGTAAGACCACGACACTACAAGGTTCACTTATCTTCATAGCTTATATACCTCGGACGACCTAATCTTACATCCCCTCCAATCACTCTCGATGCCACGTTGCCTCGGTGTCTTGTACCTCTTCACTTCATCAATACCACGACACTCTTCTCCCCTTGGGTGAAATTTGAAAGAGTAGGGAATTCCACTTATATCGAAGCTTATCTCACCACTCTCAACATTAATACTTGCCTTTGCTGTCCTCAAGAAGGGTCTGCCTAAGATCAACGGGGTTCTTGTCCTCTTATCCATATCAAGCATAATAAAATCAACAGGGACGATGTGATTTCCAATTTGAACAGGCACATCCTCAGCAATTCCATCAGGGAAGCGTACAGATTGGTTGGCTAACTCCAAACACATACCCGTAGGCTCCAATTCAGGCAAATTGAGACTTGTGAATATATGACGGGGCATAACACTTACACTTGCTCCAAGATCGCACAAGCATCTATCAAATATCCTTGTTCTGATTATGCATTTGATGCTTGGTGATCTAGGGTCAGGTTTCTTCTCAAGTGCAACATCATTGATTGCCGCCGTAAGTTCCTTAGTGACCTTCACAACCTCTTCAGAAGCTAGAGACTTCTTGTTTTGCATCATGTCCTTAATGTACTTGTCATAGGTAGGTACTTGAATAGCATCAACAAAAGGGACATTGATGTAAAGCTTCTTCATAACATCGACGAACCTTGCAAATTGCTCATCGTGTTGTTGCACTATCTCTGTCTTTGTCAGCAGTTGAGTATCCAAGAACATGGTAGGGCCATGCTCCTCTGTTTCCATACCCATTTTCAGTCCAGAGAGGTCAATATCTTCCTCGCGCCGATCGGCACAATGAGTGAGCCAATCGGTGCTAACAGTACCATCGCACCGATCGGCACCAGTGGTGAGCCAGCGCAGGTCTTCCTTGCTCCCGCAGAGTGCTCTAGATCTTCTGTTTGCTTTCTTGACCGTGTAGCTATTGCCTTTAACTGCTCTGCAGACATTGTATTACTAGGAATAACCCCTTTGTTGCCTTAAATGGCCTATGATAACTGTCCCATCTATTGCTCCATAATCTTGATATGTTTTAAAATCTGCTCATTGGAGCTCCCAATTTCTATCACCTTGTCATTAATCCCTTCAAGAACACGATCAACCCCCTTGAACTTAGCTTGATTATCCTTGTTGATCTTTTCTTCAGCTTGAAAGAACTCATTGGAGACGAAGTGGGATAGAGTTTTGCATGGACGAGCTAGGAGAGAAAGAACTCCTTTGTTGCTAATATTAGGGTTTCCATCCACTATTCTTTATATATTCTAGCATCTTCATGTCTTCAGGGCAATCTTTCTGCACATGGCTGAATTCTCCACACTCATCACTAGTGGAGCGTGATTCTGCTAGCCTGAGTGACTCTTCCTTAGGGATACGAGAATTATTGTCCAACCACTTAGAATAGCATCAGGGCGATCCATAACCAAGTCTTCATGAGTCCTCTCAATCATGCCCTTTGCTACTCCTTTAGAAGGTTGTAGGTTCCTTGAACTTCTCTCACTATCCCATGATTGATTTTAAACTAGCAATTTGATCAATTCCTTAGCTTGAGTGGGAGTCTTTGACATGAATGAACCCGCAGCTAAAGCATCTAAGTGTTGACAGGAGAGGATATTCAATCCCACGTAGAATCTCTCAATAGTTTCACCAACTGTAAGACCATGATAAGGGCATGCATCCATATATTTATTGTATCTTTCCCAAGCTTCTCCAATGCTCTCATCAATATTCTGCGTAAATCCAAGAATCTTATTCTTCAAAGCTTGAGTCTTACCAGGAGGGAAGTATTTGGCTAAGAATGCAACTGCTAAGGTTTCCCATGCAGTCTTTACTGCGTTTTCCAAGCTATTGTACCATTGCTTAGGGCGTCCAACTAGAGAGAAGGGGAACAGCCGCACACGTGCTTGATCTCTGGTCGATCCTGCTACTTTGAATGTACTACAGACTTCAAGGAAGTGCTGCAGATGATAATTAGGATCTTCCGAACCTGTGAACGGTTGTTGTGCCACTAATCTGACGTACCTCTCTAGTTGATATGAAGCATGATCTTGAGCTTCTTGGAAATCTGTCTTGACAACCTTATCCAATTGAGGCTTGAAACTATTAACCAAGGGCTGGTCTACCATCACTCCTACTTCTGGATCTGCAATTGTGAATAATACTCGAGGGCTGGCACTGACTGGTTCTCCAGCTAAATCTCCAAGTGACTTGCTCCTCTTTTCCGCTATTCTCTTCATGCGTAAGAGCTTTTCTGGATCATCGGTGTAATTAGAGGGTTTGTTTGACTTAGGACCGTCCATACCTGTTAATTTTACTTAACAGCATATATGTACTAAAAAGATAAAGCACAATGACTAAACACTAATACATCAAACAATGTTTAAAAACCTGCTATGGTCCCCGGCAACGGCGCCAGAAAAATATGCTTGTTGGTCGTTACTACGCACCCACTTATTTACCGCAAGAGGACGGTGTACAGTTGTAGCACTTTTTCCCTTAGAGTATTCCAAGATATTATCGAACCACTGAGACCTTAGGGAGAATTAAACAAAGTTAATAGTAAAAGATCTAATCAAGGCTACTGTCAAGTTCAAGTTGTATGAAGGTGAGACTGGCCAGCGCAAAGGTGCGCCAGACAACAATTCTGTCATTGCGCCAATTGGCGCAGGGTTGAGCCGATCGACACTGTTGCGGATCTAAGTTATTGAGCCGATTGTAATAGAACCGCCTTACCATGGAGATGGCTCCATTCCAGGATCATTCTCGGGCGACATCACGCGCTGTGATGTCCAATAGTACAACACATGACAGATGAATATAATTGCAAAAAGATCATAGATGGAGTACAGAGTTTTACATAAATCTGAATTTAAGTTACAAACCAAAGTCTTTAAAAGTGCGAAAGCGAATTGTTCATCAGAAATAAAATGGTCCAACAGGATAAGTAAGATACATTCGCCCTCTCACAATGATTCACATAGAACATCCGGCTTGTAGGTGTTTGCCCGAACACCGTGCCAGCAATCAATGGTCTACTCCTCCTCATCATCGGTGCACCGTTCCTACTCGATGTTCCAGCAGTCAGGTCGCTGGCCTTTCCAGTGGAACCTCCCACCACAGTGGCAGTGTCCACCCTGGTCATCTGAAAACCACATAAAACATCGCCCTGAGTAACTAGTTTACTCAACAAGACTGACCCGTCAAGGTGGCCAACTACAGCCGACTCCTAGACATGCATAGGCTATGGACGGGGTTTATGTTGCCAAAAAGTCAGCCTAAGAATGGGTCCTTACTTTTCAAATTTTAGCATCAAGTTAAGTTGTCATGGGAAATAATAAATTTAGTTTGCACTAAACTACCACAATCATGGTTGCAATGAAATTAATAAAAATTTCCAAACAGCAATATTCAACCCTTTCAACAATTTAATGGCTTCCGACACTGTTCCGGAGCAGTGATCAAGTGGTACTCGTTATTGTGAGGGGCAGCGACTTGAATCGATTTACTTCCTGCAGGAGAAACCTGTTTGCATGATCCATACGCGCTTCCTGGAAGTCGTATGGAGAAACTTTTCGCATACGGCACCCCAAGGCTGATCCGGGTCCTATCTCCCCCGGGAAGGATCCCTCAACATGATGCGTCCCGACCGCCATCCGTGAGTGGATTGCTCCCTCCCCTCGGTCCCTAGTTTCACCCAATTCAAAGAGGATAGGGTATCGTCCAGCCAAGCAACAACCATAGCTACATCAGTTTACTGGGCCCATAACTCCAGCATGCAAGCAGTACGTTTAAACTTGATCCTATGGGCCGGACACGAGGCGTAGCCTTAGGTGACTCGGACGGGGCTACCTCCTTGAAGACAAGTTGTCCTTCCCTTTCCACCTAGTTGCCCGTCCGGTCTTCATTTATTATCCCTTTCCAATTTTCCTTCATCGGACATCATTCCCATGTGATAATATTTCCTGATCTACGAGTGGTCTCCATACCACTCGACGAATGATCGTCCTAAATTAAGCAGAGCGACTACCGTCCTGAGGCTATTATCAGGTAAAGGAAACCTACTGCAATACTAGATTTTCAAACAACTCCTATAAACATAATGCATAGGAAAACCTATATCACCCTATCTAGTGATAAAATAGAAAGAGTAAAAACTTGGTGGGATGCACCGGGTCTTGCCTTGAGTGGGTTCCTAGTTAGCGGGATTCCCTCCTTGCTCTTCTGGCTCCTGCTCCTGTCCCGCTTTCACATGGTTCACCTCGTGACCTATATGATGCGGATGATGTGATGCATGATATTAAGTTTCAATTCATGGCACTTCCTCAGCAAATATGTTATAACGATAATATTTCATGTAAAAGTATACGGGCTGGGTGTCTTTGTGATGTATAGGAGACCAGGTCCAATATATATATATATATTAGTGTTAGTTCACTTTGTGCCTTCACCCCAACGATTCCATCTATTAACGGTTGCATATTCAGAGAAGTATGCAAGTGTTGTTTTGCGCATTGCAAGTATATGTGAAACATGGCCAATCGACGAGCGTAGCTAACTAGTATTCTAGTATTTTAATGCAGTA
The DNA here is from genome assembly GCA_032690845.1 of Eleusine coracana subsp. coracana. Lineage (NCBI taxonomy): Eukaryota > Viridiplantae > Streptophyta > Magnoliopsida > Poales > Poaceae > Eleusine > Eleusine coracana. The sequence goes on along the minus strand of CM064434.1, from coordinate 45,997,542 downwards.
GCGGTGTAAACAAAGTATGGTATGTGTGTGTGTGTGTTAATTGTGATTGATATAATCGTGCAAGATATATAGGCAGTGGGTGCTGATAAATAGTTTTAGTGAGTGGGGCATGTTATTATGCAACAACAGGTAGATATGAGATAAAATACTAACGTACAATATAAAGTAACTAGGAATATTGATGCTCTAACACAACTAAATAATTTTGCATGGTTCTGAAATTCAAGTGCATATGGGTGATTTTACTGTAAATTGGACATGTCAGGAGTTATTTATTTGTCAAGTTTCAGTTACATGCATTGAGCCAATAATTTTAAATAATTAAAATAACACAAACACTAAAATAATCAATACAGAATAAATACTAGGAATTTAAATACGACACTTGGTGAAATGTATGGGAATGATAAAATGGTCACGCATGCAAAATATTATAATTAAATACTGTACTGAAGATTACTTATGATTTTATTTTGATTTTTAATCATTAAACACATGCATAAATAAATAGGTGCTTTATGTGTCTCAACATTATATTAACATACTACTCAGTTCAAGGAGTCCAAAACGTATTTTTACACATTTTTCTATAGAGCCAGTATTTAAAGAAAAAGGAACAATTTCGGCTCTTGCGCCATCCCTCGCATCGGCCCACAAGGCCAGGCGGGCACGGGGAGTTCCCTGGGCCGGATTTGGCCTAAGCGAGATGGTGGCCCATGGCCACTTTGGCCCGGCCGGCTGGCTTGGCCAGCCAGAGCCGAGGGCTCATGCCCGTGCACCATGCCGACGGCGCGGGCACGGTGGAGCGGCGGTGGACCGGTGCCGAGAGAAGAAGAGCAAAGGCACGAAGAGGGTTCCGGCGGAGGCGCAGCATGGGAGGAAAGGTGGGTTAGCTCACCGGGACTGCTACGCGATAGGGTGGAGGTGGATGGCGATGGACCGAGACGAGAGGCAGCGGCAGAAGGCGGCATTCCGACGACGGTACAAAACCTGGAGCCGACGCGAGTCAAAGAGAGGCTATGCGGGGAGAAGAGGTTGCCACAGATGTGAATCGAGAAAACTCTCACCAAGGAGGAGGAGTGACGTCGAATGGCGGCGGTCGGAGGCGGGAGGGTTCAGGTTCAATTGGCGAGGTTTCTCGGCGAGGGAGACGGCGAGCTTGCGTAGACTAGGGGAGGAGGACAAGGCGGAGCTTTAGTTGCGTCTGGGCGATGGCAAAAGCAGGCGGAGCGGTGGGGCGATGAGGCAGCGCGAGCTCGAGCTCCTCTTGGCAATGGCGGCTCACGAGTGGAAAGCAGAGGGATGGGAGCGAGAGACTGAGTGACAGGGGGGTGATAAGGACGACCGGGGAGGAGGCGTTCAGACAAGATCCAGAAGAGGGGGGTCGTCGACCGGCGCTTGGCAACCACGCGGCACGCGCCGGCTCGGCACCGCGGGCGGCCAACAGTGCCCGAACGCCCGGTGAGGCTGACAGGCAGGTCCCACTTAAATCAAAATGCCAAAAAACAGTAGCACTTTGGTGTTTTCAATCAGAGATTTGGAGTACTAAAAGGATTGTTTCAGAAAAAAGGAAAGTATCACCTTAAAGAGCAAACGTTGTAGATCAACAAGGTCTAGACATGCATGACATGCATTGGGAAATCTATGAGATCATGAATTTGAAAATGGCTCAATGATTAGGGAACGCAGAAAAATTCCAAGTCTGGAGTTTTCCTTAACTGTCGCAAATTACTTTCAGGGCACTAGGGGAAGTCCAAACTTAAGAAGGGTTCCAAATCCTCGAAGAGCAAGGATTGAAGTAGTGAAATATGGATGATGTAGCTCTGGAAGATAGAATTTTATAGGACTTATCTAATTTCAAAGTTGCTTCGTTGTTAAGGTTGAGGTTTTGCCCAGAAACTTGATATTTAGCAAAAATTCCAAAACTAGTATTTATCTATTTTATTAAATCAAGCCAAAATTATATGTTGCTCCTAAAGATTGGACCCTAATTAGGAGTATGATCTGGTTTAGTGAATCTTTACAAAATTTGAAATTTGAATTTTTAAAGTGACACTGTTTCTGAGCATAGCCGAATTATTTGGACTATTTCCCAAAGGGATAAAATCACCATATACTATCCAAAATTCTTAATTGGTGCATAGATGAAGGTTATAAAATTTGTTTGCATCTCTTTCATGTAAAAATTTGCAGCTCTCATTCAAATCAGATTTGATCCAAATTCATATAAATTCAAGACCTAAGTTTTTAATCTGTTATTCATTTTTGATTTATCTTGCTTAACCTCCTAGTATGCTACAGTGACACCTAGGGTGTCACACCGATCGGCGCAGGTGTTGAGCCGATCGGTACACCAGTGAAGTTGAACTAGAGTGTAAGTCAAAGCCAAAGCTAAAGCCAAAGCTAAAACTATTCAATATAATAGTGCTAAATATCAAGTTGTCTCCTACTCAACAATCCAATTTATCGCTGCCAAGAGGAAACCCTTAATCACGCGAGTATCTTACCCTACTCAACTATCTAATAGTGCTGCGCAGGTTTAGTGCTGTCACCGCTAAACCACACTACTGACATCATCAAACAACCATAATCAATACAATGTCTGAATACTATCCTAATCACCATGATTAAGATAATATCAACTTATGTAGCCTAGAACTAAGCAATGAGAATAAGCACATGCATGATTATAGAATTAAGATAGACAAATCACCAAAACCATCATCAACATATTCAATCATCCTTGAGATATATAGAGTAAGATTCATCAACATTAAGATGGCCTACCTTGACGGATCAACTCTTACACCAATGGTTCTTGAAACTCAACTAGAGATCTATTCTAACGGGGCAAGCCCCGGTGGCTCTAACTCACGAATCTGTTGTCCCTCTGTTGTCTTCTCCCCCGCGGTTCTCATCACGGCTAGGGGTTACAAGTATATATAGGGGTTCTACTCGTGAAGGACTCGGTTTCTAGCAAATAAGTCGGTTGCGCCGATCGGCGTAAGCCATGTTCTCTCTGGTTTCTGCTCCGAGTGGGTTCCTCTGTCTTCCATAGCTGCCATGTGGATCTTTTCCTTTGAGATAATGTCTTGTACCACACATCAAGATCTTGAAGTTCCATAAATCTTCTAAGCAAATATCTTCAAGTGTCTTGCGCAGATAAACTTCCATAAACATCAGATAAACTTCCATCGGAATGGGCCTTGATCACTTCTGTGGGCCAAAATACCCTTGCGCCAATCGGCTCATGAGCTGTGCCGATCGGCGTACTGGGCTTCTTCAGTGCTTTTCGTCGGTTCTGGACTCCTGTTTTGTCCAGCATCATTTTAATAGCCAATTTTACCTATTTCTGCAATAAAGCTCCAAAACAATGCATATACAAATATATAGGTAATATCATAGGTAAATGGCCTAAATTAGTATCAATTATACTCTAATTAGGGTGATATTCATATATAAAAGGGGCACTTGGGAAGTGCCAACAGCGGCAGGGTTGGTCGGGCGGCCGAGCGGCCACCCGATTTGGTCAGTTTTCCAACAGACTCATTCTGCACGGCTGTAATGATGTTCTAAGATCAGTTTTGAGGGTCGGATGGCCGTTTTCCTTTGGTTTTATGTCGGTAGCCATGGCAGGCCAGGCGGTAGGCTTAATGGGCCGAAGGCCAGGTGGCAAGGTCCGCCGGGCGGCATGGCTCGTCGGGCGGCAAGGTCCATCGGGCGGCATGACTTGTCGGGTGCCAAGGCCCATTTTTGTGTAGCAGCCCTTTGGCCAAGTGGCCTAGTTGTCCTTCCCCTCTCCCGGCTGGGCCATGTGTTGATCTCCTTCCTTTGTCTCTTTGAAAATCTTTTGGACCGGAATTAGGAAATGGCTTCAAGGTGATGGCGATGCATGTTAGCCGGATGAGGCGGTGTAGTTCCAAATTGGCCGGTGGTCCTAGGTAATGTTGTCGTACGACCGGAAATTTATTGAACATATGATTCACCCTGTCGGGTAATGATAGCTTATCATCCGACCGGTTGATAATTTTACTTGGCAATGACCTAACCGGGTGCTAATTCTGGCTGTTAATGATCCTATCAGCTGTCTGAAAATGGCTGTTTCACAGCCGTGATCGGTCAACGGGGTATTTTCACACGTTTTTGCATATTTTGACCCTGTAGCACCTGCAACCACATGTTTCACCAAAACTTGTGGAACTCATGAGTACAAAGATTATTTTTATTATGTTATTAGTTAAGATCCACCTTTTATGGTAAGTTGGTAGTCGAGAAAGGGAATTTACGACTACCAACACCCCCCCCCCCCTCTTAGGACTTTGCTCGTCCCGAGCAAAGTAAGAAATGAAGACTAGGAATGAGCAAGTTCTAAGGTAATTCTCATCATGCTTTGCATTCATAAAGACTACTCCATGACTCCTCATGCCATAGGGTTTTAGGTGGCTAAATACCTTGTCTTGAAAAGTTGAGAGATGGAACAACATAGACAAGTCTCACTAAGTCAGAAACCGGATCCAAAGAGGAAACAACTCATGAATTATGATCAAGCCATGTGCATAATTATGATATGGATGGATGGATGAAGGATGGCAGATGCTCCTTTTGAAGTGATCTCTCTCTCTCTCTCTCTCTCTCTCTCTTGCTCTTCTATTTGATTTATATTTGAGAACATGGGCTACTTTATCATTCATGATTCTTCTTTTTTTTATTCTTTTTGAGTAGCCCATATCTCTTTTAAAATTATTCTTGGAGAGAGATCGACATATATAGTGGAGCATTTTATTCAATGAATGGATTATGGGGATGATGGATGCGAACTTCCATTGTAGAAGTTTCAACATATGGAGTGGTTGGGGTGTGCACATGAACTTGATCAATAACACGTAGCAACCATCTCACAAGGGTCACAACAATTTGACAAAGTTCAATGAAAATACAAGTAGCAAATGCAATAGGTTTTCATTAAGATATTTATCTGGCTTTGGTAGGAATAAACTTATCATTGAGAAGATTGTGAATCTAGAGTTTTCATTTATAAGCTTTTGAAAATTAAAAATCAAGGAAGTTCACTTGGTTCCAAGAAAGGTTACGCTCTCTACGGTCATATCACATCTACCAACAATTTAGACAAGGTTTTCCAATGCAATGAGTATTTCCCATGGGCGATGAAAGAATGCAAGGGACAATCCTTATATATCAAGCATGAATGAGAAGGAAGTATTATATTAGCTGTCATTTATCATGCTTGCCAAAATTTCAATTTATACAAAGACATGAAAACAGCAAGGGGTAGGTGATACGAGGAATACCGAAATGGTTGTTGTTCATTCGTACCATGTCCTCTTGTTCCTTTTGATATTAACCTGTAGAGGTTAGCTAACAAAATACCTGAAGGAACAAGCCCAATGTTGTGCCACTATTATTTCCAAGTATATTTTATTGTTGAGAAGGAACAAAGCAAACACTTTTTTCAAATGAAAAATGATCAAATCCAAGTAAAGGGAAACAAATCGGGTTACCTCCCATTAATACTTATTTAAGGTCATAAGTTTCACTGTGAGAGCCCTTATTCATAGTGTAGCTATTGGTTTGGCAATGTGACTCCCTTCATCACCAAAAACTCATCAACTCATTGCATACCTAAAAGGTGAGGCATGCAACAAGAGCCACGAGATTTGCTATGTTTATGGTAGATATAAGCATCTACCACCGTCCCTCTAAGATTTCTATTTTCTAAAAGAGTAGGAGGGGTGTGGCTCTCGTGTAAAAAAGCTATCTTGGCTCTTTGTTGAGGTGTGTGCACCCCCTTTTTGATTGTGCAAACACCCCCTTACATTTTTAGTCCATGGTGCGTCTAGGAGATCAAGGATAATGGGATCACAAATAGGAGAGGAGCTATCGGGAAATGTTTTGGCAGCCTCATTAACGGATCTGCATGACTCCACGGGCCTTTCTTGCCTTGTAACAGCAGAAGGATTTAATAAGGGATCATATTGCTTCCTTAACTCTCTGTGGTCTCGTCCACAAGACCCTTTTTGACTGCATCTCTTCACCCATTCTAGAAAAGGTTGATCACCATAATCAAAGGATTGAGGTGGGAGAGGAAGTGTGTCTTCTTGTACATCTTCATGGTGTGGTGAGTGGAGGGAGGTTGTTGTAGGAGCATCGATCTTATGTGGGAAACTCTTGGTTTCCATTTCTATAGGTTGGCTGGAAGTTTGGGTGCTTTCTTTGCTATGGCATGGGGAGATAGATAGCTGATCTTCAATGTTTTGAACAACTTTGCCTATGATCTCTATTCCCTTTGATGGTGTTGTACAGAGAAAAGCACCTCCAGCTGCACCATTTAAATAATTTGCACTTTCGGGTTTTAAACCAAAAAAGAAGTCCTGCAGCCTTATAGGCTCCTCTATTCCTATAGATACCCCATTACTGGTGTAGGTTAGGAACCTTTCCCATGATGCTCCAAGTGATTCATGGTCATGTTGCTCAAATTTGATAACCTTCCTCCTTAGAGCAATAATCTTGTAGAGAGGAAAAAAATTTCGACAAAAACTCTCTCGCAAGACGGACCAATCTCCATTTGCTTCACCCACATGGTTAACATACCATGTTTTTACTGCTCCTTCTATTCAGAAAGGAAACAACATCCATTTCATGGTCTCTTGAGGGAAACCTTCAATGGCAACAGTGGAGCAGCAAAGCTCGAACTGTAGGTGAGTATGTGGATTTCCATTTTCTACCCCTATAAATGATGTCTATTGAATCAAAAGTATGAGATTTGGATGAATCTCATAGCTTGGGGTTGTGATTGAGAGTGATGAGGGTACGGGTTCTAGGAATTCATTCCTACAGGCTCAGAGGTTGTGGATAGATGGGGGATTCAAGGAAGGAAAGAAAATAAGAGAAGAAAATAAAAATAAAAGGTAAAAATAATTGGGTTCGGATAAATGTCAGCTATCGTTCCCCGGCAACGGCGCCAGAAAGCTTGCGGGCGATCCTTAAGCCTAACAGAGAAATCCCCACGCACACGAATGCCGATGTAGCCTTCACCCGGGAGTATTTCAAGGTATCGAATCCACGGGGAACGAGAAGTAAGATTCTATCATAATCCAACTCTAGTGAACAAAGGAGAGGAACAACAATGGTTGAGAGGAGAATAGGTTCTATAGAGAGAAGAGGTCCTCAGGGCAGGTAATCTAATGTAGTAAACTCCCGTTAAGTAATTTGATGAGATCCTATTTCAATTTATCTGCTTCGGGGCACGAAAACGATCCACTAATAAGGGTTGGTAACTATATTCGTGTACTAGTGGATACTCTATCGCTAGACAAACTTGCTTGAGACTTCCCGAACATGGTGGATTACAATATTGGATGTACAGAACTGTCACCACCTGCCACCTACCATACAGCCCGTGGGGACGAATGCAATCCCAGGAAAACTAATTCTAAACACCGCATTTACACTTAGACTTTCATACCAGCTCTAGAATTGGTAAGCATAACAAATTAATGCTATAAAGCAATAAAAGGTTATGCACAAGGATCCCACAGATAAAAAGGATAGAAATACTCACTTTATTACTTGGACAAGAGTTTAACTACATGTTACTCGGTGGAAGGACGAGGAATCTACTCTCGGTAGAGCTTCATCCCCGAGGTACAAGATGGAGAAGGAGCCGACATTCCCGGTTCCGTCCGGGACTTCTACCTCTCACTCTCACTCCCTATTCTTACACATTTCTGCAGTGTGGTGCTTGTTGCTCTCCTTTTCAATTGTTGTCTAAACCGGTGGCCAAACTCTGATATTTTTACCCAAATGATGGAGGGGCGAGTACTTGTAGGCCGGTGGGAAGTCGGTGGCCCAAAATAGTGAAAAATCATTGGCCGGGCGGCCATTGAGGCCGGACGGTAGGGAAGGCCGGGCGGCCACCCGATTTGGTTGGTTTTCCAACCAACTCATTCTGGACGGCCGTAATGATGTTCTAAGGTCAGTTTTGAGGGTCAGTTGGCCATTTTCCTTTGGTTTTATGTCGATAGGCATGGCAGGCCGAGCAGTAGGCTTAATGAGCCGAATGGCTCGATAGGCCGGGCAGCAAGGTCCGCCGGGCGGTGGCCCAGTTTTGTGCAGCAGCCCTTTGGCCAAGTGCTCTAGTTGTCCTTCCCCTCTCCCAGCTGGGCCATGTGTCGACCTCCTTCCTTTGTCTCTTTGAAAATCTTTTGGACCAAAATTAGGAAACGACTTCATGGCCAGGGGCGGAGCTCCAACTGGGGCCGCTAGGGCCATGGCCCTAGTCGTGGCCCAAAAAATCTGAGTACCCCTCTTCAATTTTCAGCCCTTATCAATATAGCACAAGCCAGTTCTATTTTTTCCGGCCCAAGTTGGACTCTATGCTGCGTTGCCTTTCCAAAATTCCAGAGCTGGCAGGTAACGCGCACGCCTCAATTACTCCTGTCACCTGTACTTCCATGTTCCGCCGGCATCGGCCGTAGAACAGTTGAAGTGTCGAACCCTAAGGCGCTGGCTGCCGTGGCTCATCGGAGAGACACAATCGACGATTACTGCACCCTCGTGGCCTCGCCATCTCTTGCTTGCGTATGTGCCCCTGTTTCTCCCTCATAGCCCCACGCTTTGGAGTTTGGATGCATGTCCCGATGTCCATGTCTTGGGTGGCGTGATGCTAATGTGATCAGGCAAGGTTCAGATTAGCTACTTCTCTAATTCCATTTAAGGCTAGAGTAATCCGATTGACATTAATAATTGGTTCTCTAATGCTCGTACAGGTGACATACCTGGGGAAAATAAGGATTGATTTTTGGTGCTTTGTTTTAGAACAAATAAATGAAGAAGAGGACAAGACTGCTGACTGCATATTTTTGTCCAGCTCCTACTCCTGTGGTACAATCTAGCAATATTGAGTCTTTGCTTTCTCCTCCAGAAACAGAACCAAAATTAGAAGAAATAGAGGCAACAAATGTTGAGCAAATAACACCTCATGTTGTACTTGATGGCCTTGTTGCTGATCTTGGACTTCGGACACTAGAAGGGAGTATATTCTGAAAGGTCCATGCCAACCAAAAGGACATGACTATCCGCAAAGGCTAATAGGCACACGTAGTCGGAGTTTTCATGATGAATGGTTTGAAAATAATGCTTGGCTGGAATATAGTGTTGCAAAGGATGCTGCCTTTTGTTTCTATTGTTGTCTCTTTAAACAACCTAGAGCTGAAAACTTTGGTATAGAATCATTCACAAATGTTGGAATTCGTGGATGGAAGGATGGGCGTCAAATAATTGATGGTCATGCTAAAAGCATTGCACACAACAGTGCTAGAAAGGATTATCAGGACTACAAAAATCAGAAGCAAAGTGTACCACATGCAATGAATCGGGGTCACAAGAAGTCAGAAGAAGAGTATAAAGGTCGAATGATTGTTATATTAGGAGTTGTAAGATTTCTTTTGATGTAAACACATGCTTTTCGTGGACATGATGAGTCTTCCAGCTCAAATAACAAGGGAAATTTTTTAGAAATGCTAGAATGGTACAAAGACAAGGATAAGAATGTTGCATATTTGTTTTGTAACAATCAAATGACTTCACCTGAAATTCAGAAGGACATGTGCAAAGCTTGTGCTGAACAGACCAGCAAAGCCATTATTGAAGATATTGGAGATAGACATTTATCGGTCCTTGTTGATGAAGCTAGAGATGCATCAATTAAGGAATAGATGGCTGTAGTTCTAAGGTATGTCAATGGTCGAGGTCAAGTGATTGAAAGATTTCTTGGAATTCAGCATGTTATGGACATGACATCATACTCTCTCAAGCGAGCTTTGGATGATATGCTTGCTTCCCATGGCTTTTCTATTTCCAGGTTGCGTGGGCAAGGTTATGATGGAGCATCAAACATGAGCGGTCAATTTCATGGCTTGCAAAAACTGGTCCTGAATGAGAATCCATATGCGTTCCACATACATTGCTTTGCACATCAATTGCAATTAGTGGTTGTTTCAGTTACCAAATGTTGTTCTTCTATTTTTGATTTCTTTCATACCTCTACTTTGATTGTCAACACAGTTAACGCATCTTGCAAGAGAAGGGATCAGTTGGCGCAACAGGACTATGAGAATCTGGTGAATATGTAGGACAGTGGGGAAATTTTTTTCAGGCAGAGGAAAAACCAAGAAACCAACCTTGCTCGACCAAGAGATACTCGATGGGGCTCACATCATAAAACTTTGTGTCGTATTGTTCACATGTGGGATGCTGTTTGGGAGGTACTAGAAATTGTGGCTGATGATGCGTCAAATGGAGAAAGGAAATACATAGCTTCAGGTTTACTAAAACAAATGGAGTGTTTTGAATTTGGTTTTGTATTGCATCTTATGATCAGGTTATTGGGCAAGACTAATGATTTGTCACATTGCCTGCAAAGGAAAGATCATAACATTGTTCGTGTTGTGGGATTGATTGGAAACACATTACAAAAGATTAATGATATTACAGAGAGTGGTTGGGCAGAGCTATTTCAAGAGGTAGAAAACTTTTGTACGCTACATAACACCACTGTGCCAAGTATGGAGGAAACTGTAACTGTTAGGGGTCGCTCAAGAGGTCATGGTGGCCAGCAAGTAACTTATTTCCATCACTTTAAACACGAAATTTTCAATGTGGTGCATGATCAAGTAATTGTGGAATTAAACAATCGTTTTGCAGAAAGATCAACCCAGTTACTGAGGTGCATAGCTTGTTTAGATCCGAGGAATTCTTTTGCCAACTATGATGAAGATAAATTGATAGAGCTTGCTAAGATTTATGCAGCCGATTTTTCTCAATATGATTGTGTTGTCCTTAGAGACCAACTTGAGATGTTTGTTGCTGATGCAAGGGAAGATGTCAATTTCATAAGCTGCAATGACCTAGGAGATCTTGCAGTAAAGATGGTGCAAACTGATAGACACAAAGCTTTTCAATTGGTTTATCATCTCATTGAATTGGCCTTGATTTTGCCTGTTGCAACTGCCACAGTTGAGAGAGCTTTCTCAGCTATGAAAATTGTCAAGACTGAGTTAAGAAATAAGATGGGAACGATTGGCTAAATCATAGAATGATTTGCTACATAGAGCGAGACATTTTTTCAGGCATTGCAACAGATGATATTTTAAACCATTTTCAAGCACTGAAATCTCGTATGAAAAAGTTACCTAAGCAATCAAATGATGCTACTGCTAGTGGTATGTTCAATTCATTAACTAATTTTGTTTTTCATCTCTTTTTTGTCTTAGCAATACTGACAGCAAATGTCTCTATTTCTTTCAGATTCACAAGCTATTATTCATGAGGAAATTTGAAGCTAGCTGAAGCCTAGAATTAAAATACTGTAAGGACCAAAGGCGTACCGAGAGGGGGGTGAATCGGTAAGCCACTCATGAATCCAATTACTTTAAATTCCACTACTTGAGTCTAACACGATAAGAAACCAAAGCAATTCTAGTAGGCCAAGACCCTACACATGCTAGTGTTCATGATATGATAAAGAGCGGAAGCCAATCACACTAGCCTATGCACGCCACAAGTCACCCTACTCACTAGAGCACACAATTGCAGAATAGTAAAGAGAGGGTCCAGGAATGCTCATGATTTTTCCCGAGGTCTTGGAAGGATGGCTCCTTCCCCTAATCCTCGTTGGACCACTCCCGCCGGAGTCCCGGTCCCTCCTACCACCAAGTGGAGTTCTCGCCCACGAGCCCGCAATCACTCCTAGAGTGAAGACATGGTGTGCGTCACCACTGCACAAAGCACAAGCTCGCCTCCCTCGAGAACTTGCCGGATTCCCCGAGCCGACACAGGCGCTCACTAGCGATGACTATTTCAACAGCGGGCTCAAACCGTGTACAAACGTGTGACGGCCTTCACAACTGATCACGATAGGCTTGATCACCGACACCTAACCGGTCTAGGTATCACCATAGACCAAGAGTAACAATCTAGATCACACCCTCAAGGACACCCTTGCCTTAGATGTGCAAGATGCTCAAGTTACTCTCACTAGAACTCTCAAGATATGCACTATCTCCTCCTAGTGCTCTCCTCTTTTCCTCTTCGACCTTACCAAATGCTCTCAGGTATTCCACTGGCCAAGAGAGGTCTCCAAGACCCCAGCAAGAAAGTTATATAGGCTCCCAACCTCAAACTAGCCGTTGCTCCATGAAATTGCCTTTCTGGACATCCAGACCGGACTGTCCGGTCACTGCCTGACTGGACCGTCCGGTCACTCTGGTAACGGCTCTCCCAGCCATTGGTTGTTTTGTTCAGACAATTTCCTGTACTAATCGGACTGTCCGGTCACTGGACCGGACCGTCCGGTTTATTTCTTTCTCCATTCCAGGAGCCTCCGTGAAATGCACCCTCTCTGCCGTTCCTGCACTCCTACTAACCGGACCGTCCGGTCTATACAGAGTCTCCTGCTGACAGACTTCCTGCTCCTCGTGCTAAGTCCTGGACAACTCCACATAGTGATCGTACAGTCCGGTTTCCACTGACCCCTCTGTCTGGTCTCTATGTCCAGAAGCTGAAACTTGTCGTCCTCGCTTGACTTTGTTTCCCGGCTTCTCCGAACAGCTCCTTGGCTTCTCCACTATCAGCTAGTGCGTGTGATTTTACCGAGCAACCTTGCACATCACCGACTAGACATGACCTAAGAGAATGACCTAGACCCCCTTGATAGTCTGGTTTTTCCTATGGACTCAAAGCCCTAACAACTACTCAAGTGTTCCAAACACTTGCACCATAGCTTGTTCTCCGCTTTGATCCATCTCCATCAACCCTTGGACTCCATCAAGTTCACAAGCCTCCATTATTGTGGTCATTGTCATCCATCGCCAAGGCAACCATCATCCATATGATTTATAATAGAGTTTAGAGATGATTCCTACATAGACAACACTTATGTAGATATTAGCCCACAATTTCATAGTTGTCATCTATCACCAAAACATTCATACCTCGGGGATCCAATCATCAATGGTCATGAAGCTTACAATCTCCCCCTTTTTGGTGATTGGTGACAACCACTACTTAATCGAAAACTTCAATTAATAAACAACCGGGCTAAACAAGCTACACAAAGATTGAGAGGAACCATAACAACATATAAGAGAAACGCATAAGGTCCTACTCAATCAAGCATCATCTAAAGATACAAGTAAAAGAGTGAAGAGCATACTCTAGATGAAAAATGCATGAATGTCATGGCAATATATTGAATGAAAGCATAAGGACATGTAATGCAAGACATAAATGATGAGATGCAACAAGTTAGCATATATGCATGCATGCATGTCATGTCATACACAGGCATACAAGATAAATAAAGAATACAAGGCACAGCATAAGAAAAGGAAATAAACCAAGTGAGATCAAAATGAGTCAAACACAAGCGAATGAAATCCATGACTCATCAAAATCCACGAACAACGAATAACTCTTCCAAAATAAGAACCAAATGTATCTATCTCCCAAAAACCTCGGAGTTCCCCCTAGATACAAGCTACTCTCGATCGTAACAGGATCACACTCCCATTCCCCCTAGACCTAGTATCTTCTCCCCCTTTGGCAACAAGCACCAAAAAGTGGAAAAGATGAACATCTACACACTTGTGGTCGAAGGAAGTGGTGCAGCAACGTCCTCTGTAGGCTCTGCTCTGGGCTGCTCCTGAGGTGGATCCGACTGTGCTCCCTGAGCCCGTGCCACCTGAGCATCTAGCTGCTCAAAGAAACCAAGGTCTACACGTGACTTAGACCCACTGTCCTGTGCTGCTGGAGTGACCGTGGTAGTCTCCTGAGCTGAAGTCTGGAGTAGTAAGAGGTCTGCCACGTCCTGCTGAGAGAAGCCTCCATAGACAAGATCCTCTGCTGCCTGAGGAGTAAGAGTGGTAACAATGGCAGTAAGAGGTGGAGCTAAAGCTGTAGCTGTCTTTAGGGCGGTCTGGGAGTCTGCACGAGTAGTGTGCACGATGTCTCAAAATAGACTCTTGATCGGTACGTCTCAAAACAAACTCTTGATCGGTACGTGCTAGGAACTGTAGGATCCTGCCATCTGCGAGGTCAAAGAGTGAGAAGGTGAGACAAATAACACAGATACAGAGAAAGCTGACACAGGGGAGAGCTGTGCTAAAGAGAAAGTCTCTCCTACTCCCCCTGTCGATAAGACCCCTAAAGTGACAGTCCGTTGGATTGAGCTGTCATCAAAGCTGTGAATGGTCCAAGCTGAGTTGATAGCTGCTGGTACTGAGAGAACACTGAAGGTCCTGGCTGCTGACCGGCCTACCTCTGGGTCGACTCCGTCATCTGAGTCATCAGGGCGGTAAGTAGTGCAGACTGCTGCCTCTGAATCTCTGCCTGGCTCCTGATGACTTCCATCATCTGATGTCTATCCTCTGAGACACTCTGAATAAACTCTCCTAGCCGTCCTGCAAGTGCTGTCACAGTGACAGTGTCCTCAGACTGCGAACCTGTTGGCTAGGGAGGTGCCCCTGTACTGGCTGACTCGAGAATCACCGTATCTGGCTGAGCTGCCTACTCATGAAGTACTGGTGACTCTTGCTCCTCCTCTCCTGTGTGTTGGCTGGAGGTAGACTGCGATCCCCTGGGGACTCGAGGTGCGTAGCTGGTGGTCACCTCAGGGAAAGCCTCGTACTGCTCCTCCGTCACTAGGCTCATCCTCCTCAAGAGATAGCAGATGTATGGACCATAGACCAAGTGACGTCCTCCAACCATCTCAGAGATAACCTCCTCCATCTCTCTAATGAGAAGGTCCGCCAAGTCGACAGTCTGCCTCCTCAGAATGGCTGCTACAGCCCACTAGTGTAAGAGTGTGAACTCCTCTCTGTAGCTAGACCTAGGTATGATAGTCCTGGTGACTATTGCTCTCACCACCTTGGCCTCTGCAGTGAGTCTCACAGGGCCTCTCTCAAAGCCTAGGGTGTGCGGAGGTGGGAAAGCAATCGACACTAGGTCGTCTGAAGGCAGCTTCCCTCCCTGAGGTCTGCGGGGTGGCTCCAGTGTAACGTAGACACTCCTGTAAAGCTGAAAGTCTGAAGCCAGGAGTCCTAGGTTGGCGATCAAGTCTTGCCTGGTGACTCGGTGTGGCTGCCCTCTGAACAGGAACCAGAACTCTAAGCGATCTCTGGCAACCCATACCGTCGCATAGAACTCGAGGACCATGTCCTCTCTAAACCTATGTGGAGCAGTAACTAGCTCTGCTAGCCCTGGTAGGTACATGAAGTACTGCTCCATGTCTGTGTCGGTGGACCTCCTCATGGCCTTGTAAGTCATGTTCTTCTGCGGCACGAAGACTCTGTCCTTGCCCCTCAAGCTAAGGTAACATCTCACACCCTCTTCAATCCTCCTCTGGAGGGATGTCCGGTACCTCTCTCCAACAGTGGGGTCTCTAGGGACGGGAACCCACTCCTCGAAAGGCATCAAGCGGAGTACCTTAAGATCCTTTGTAGGAACCTTGAGTATATTCAGCTCTCTGGCTGCCTGTACCGGTCTCTGCAGCCTCCTAGTGCACACTGCACAGGTGCACCTCGGGTCTCCTACCCGGTGAGCTGTCCTCTGGGGGACAGTCTGCTCAGCCTCCTGGTTAATCTCCTCAGTCTCCTCCTCAACTAGCTCCTCAGACTCAGACTCTAAGGTCTCCTCTGCGGTCTCCTCCTCTGACTCCTCCTCCTGCTGCCTAGAGGATCTTTGCCCCGTAGTTCTCGCTACGGCCACGGTGGTGGTACAACTCCGACGGCCAGAGGTGCAGTCCTCTGCCTGGTGCTCCTCCTCAGACCCTGGTCCTCAGCTGGCTGGCTGATCCTCAGACATGAGCCAGGTGTCCTGCGTGACTGCTCCATGGCATCCAAGTGCTGAGCCAACCTCCGGGCTCTCTCTAACTCTGAGTCCAATCTAGGTTTCTTCTTGCTCTTGGGCTTCTCAGGCATCTTCCCCTTTCCCTTGTCCTAACCTGATCCTGCCATCTCTGCTGACTGCTCTGCTATCACTGCATGCACGTAGGTATAGATAGGATGAGCATAGACCCTAATACATCTATAAGCAAAGCATTGTTAGGAAAGAATGCGTAATAGAAATCCTAGCACTGAATAAAGGACATGATCACTAGGCAAATATGCAAAGTAACAATAGTGATCATCGACTATGAGTGGCTAGTGCGAGTCATCTAGTGCATAGTCAAATAATGATAATAAGATCTAACTGTAGACTAGACAGGAGACAAACCCTAGATTTGCAATTAACAGATAGGCATGAAATTAATTGCATCCTAGGTTGAGCTAATTAATTAATGCAACTAATGATAGGAATTAGTACTAATTGCATCAATTAACCAAATTGGTCGAAAATAGGGCATACATCAATGAATGGGGGATAGTATCAATACCCTGGGGATCACGAAGCTGAGAATCGCGAAGGACACGCGACCGATCACCTAAAAGGTGAGAACTTTGCTTGCCGGCTATGGAGAGCGAGAAGGTCGGGGCAATCCTTGCCCTAGGCTTTGCGGTGGACTATGAGCTCAGCGGGTTTGGAGCTTGCATGCACGTGCGAAGGGGGAAGCAGAGGTGTGTGCAGCGGCGCTGCTGTGGTGGCTCCTCGGCAGCAGAGGCGGCGGCGGCTACGCACACAGGGGGAGGCGGCGTGGTGGTGCGGGTGCGGGCGAGTAGCAGCGCGCGAGAGCGAGCAGGGGCGGAGGTGCGCGGGCAGGGCGAGCGGTGGAGGCGCTGGCGTCGGCTGCCGGCGAGGTGGGTCATCGGCGTGGGGCGAGGGCGACGAGGGAGCGGCGGTGGAGTCCTGGACGTGTTCTTGGCTCGGGAAGAGAACGGGGATAAGACCAAATTTAGTCTGACAGTTTTTGACTTAGGTCAAATAGACATTGGACGGCCGAGATCAACTCAAGGACAGATCAACGGCTCAGATCTGAAAGTGCATAGCATGGTCAAGTATAATGACCGGATTGTCTGATCAAGTCACCGTACCGTCCGGTCAGCTCGGGTTGCTGGAAATCGATGTTCTGGGTGAATAGTATTCAAACACATTGGACTATCCGGTCTCTATCGAGAGAATCATCCGGTCTCTATTTCCAGTCTCTCGAAACACTATGCATTGCTACATAGACCGGACTGTATAGTCATATGACCAGACCGTACGGTCACTACCAGAAAACTATTGAGTCAAGGATTTTCTCCATTTTCCAAGTGCCCTTGCTAAACACACAAATAAACACCGCACTTGGAATATAGAGGGAATTCTCAAACACTCATTTTCAAATAGTGGCACTCTATGGCCTCATAATTTTCGCAAATGCCAAATGAAAGATCGAGCAAATAAGAACCAAGGGAAATAAGAATCAAATGGGTATGTATGAGCCGTAGTCCATGAACCACGCGAGTAGATTTAACCACAGAGTTCATAAGAGCTTGCTCAATGGGCATGAAGTACAATCCTTTCCTTTGGTCACACTTATGGAGATGTAATCTCATATAGAGCATGAGGCACAAATATCTCCAAGTGGGACTAGCCTCCTTTGTGTTTCCTATATGATGCATGCAACAAGCAATTTACATATGCAATAAAAGTAAACATGCCATGTGAATGCAAGCAATATTAATGAAGACACAAAGGAAACCTAACAATGTCAAGTTTGAACCCCTCCCAAGCTTACTCACTATAAGACATACCCTTGCCTTGAGAGAAGCCAAACCACCATCTCAAGCACTCCCCCTTGCTTATAGCTATCTTGGATGGGTTAGACAATGACTAATTTTTATGTGTTTTTCTTTTAGTTATTTACACATGCATGGATGCAAAGCAAACTAGTCACAAAGGAGTCCTAATTACCATGCAATGCAAGAGAAAGAAAAACACACTACAACTATAAAGAACAAGCACGGTTACCTCCCTCATGAGTAGATAGGTCGTTGATGTCCATGTCACTTGTGGTGGACTTTCCATGATCTTCATGAAAGCGCTCGGTCCACCACCACCACCATCTAGGTCTTGTTCTTGGGCCCCCACTTGTATGTAGCCGATCTCTCAAGATCAACAATGCACTTAGGTACCCATATGCTCTTGACCTTCCTTTTCTTGTTTGGTGGTCCCAAGGCCTTAGCTTTCACCTTGCCATCCTTGTTTCTAAAAAGCTTGAAATGTGTGTTCTCATGGAACAAGTTAGCATTAGGTAAAACAATGGAACTTCTCACCATGGGACAATCCTTGGTGGTGTGGCCATTCTTGCAACACCTCTCGCAGTAGTAGTCGTCGGTGAGAAGGGATTTGATCCATGCGGGGATGAAATCACTCGTCCCTATGATGTCGACGGTGGCGGGATATGAGCCAAGCCCTCGGTGGGAGACATTGTTCACAAGGTTCCTCCCCAGAATCTCCTTATGGATGGCTCTACCACGTGTGATCCTCTCAAAGCCATCCATCACTATCTTCCTCTCTTCCTTGAGCTTGTGATATTCTTCCAAAACAAAAGGCTCAAGAGAAGAAACCTCGACCGAGGTGGTTAGTTCATCACACATAGTAGAAGCATCACTCTTAGATGAACTAGGGGAGGGAGAGGCAAGGTGCTCAACATTTATGGCCTCGTAAGTGATCTCAAGGGCCTTGTACTTCTCATGAAGCTCTACATGATCACCCTTGAGTTTATCATAACTCTTGTTTAGGGCCTCATGAGATGTGACAAGGTCCTTGAGCTCACTCTCAAGCTCACCAACACGGTACTTAGCCAACTTACACTCTTTTCTTACCACCTCCAACATCTTGGACTTCTTGATGGCAATGTCACGAGCTTGCTCAAGCATGCTCCACAACTCGGCACACGTGTGCTCCTCATCATCGCTATCATCGCTGCTCTCAACCTCACTCTCCCCAAGTTGGCTCGCGACCATGAGGCACGTGGGAGGTGGAGGAAGAGCTCGTGGAGATGTGGTCTTCATCATGGCTAGACCGGCCACTTCTTCATCACTTGAGGAGGACTCATCACTTGAGTTGTCGCTTGTCCACTCTCCAACAAGTGCCTTGCGAGAGAACTTCTTCTTATAGTCTTGAGCTTTGCCTTTGCCTTTGCTCTTGTCCTTGTTGAAGTATCTCTTCTTCTTGTGCTTGGCCTTGGGGTCTTCTTCTTCTTCTACACTTGAGTCTTGTGACTTGAATGCTTCTTTCTTGGGCTTTAGGCACTCTCGGACAAAGTGATTCTTTGAGTCGCAATTGAAGCACTTGCCCCTTGACTTGGAAGCAAACTTGTTCTTGAAGTTCTTCATCTTCTTCATGAGAAGAGCCAAGTCCTCGATCAAGTCACCCTCATCATCATCTTCTTCACCATCATCCTCAATGATCACCTTCTTCTTGTTCTTCTTGCTCTTGCTAGATTCTTGCTTGTCAGTCGGTAGAGCAAGATTGGATGGTTGAGGATCATCCAACCCCAACTTATAGCTCTCGAAGGTGGTGATCTTGCTAAGTATTTCCTTTATGGTCTTGGTCTTGAGGTCACCTTGCAAGATGAAGGTGATGATGGACTCATACTTGGGGTCTTTGAATAGCCTCAAGAATCTTCTTATCACCTCAACAGGCTTCATCTTGAAATCATTCCCAAGTGCATTGATCTCCTCCACTAGTACATGAAAACAAGAATGAACAGTGTTAGCTCTCTCATGTGGCAATCTAGTAAAGTTATCATACTTGTTCTTCGGCATATAGTATCTTTCCTCTTTAACATCACTGGTGCCCTCATAGAGCCCCTGAATCCCAGTCCAGATACCATGTGCTGAGGAACTAGCATCTAGCTAAGTGAAAACATCCTTAGAGATGCAAGAAAACAAAGCATTCTTGGCCTTAGCATTACACTTAATGTAGTCAGGCTCAAGTAGGTTCGCATCCGCATCGGACTCATGAGTGACCGTCCATATCTCTGGATCACTAAAGGTAGGCTTGCATGCGAGCCTTCCAACAAGCATAGTCCTCACCATTGAATATGGGAACACTCCCCACCGGTCCCGGCATCCTTACTCAAGGTGGTGAAGCCTCAAAGATGAGCACTTGGCTATGATACCACTTGTAAGGACCAAAGGCGTACCGAGAAGGGAGGGGGGGGGGGGGTGAACCGGTAAGCCGCTCACGAATCCAATTACTTCAAATTCCACTACTTGAGTCTAACATGATAAGAAACCTAAGCAATTCTAGTAGGCCAAGCCCCTACACATGCTAGTGTTCATGATATGATAAAGAGCGGAAGCCAATCACACTAGCCTATGCAATCCACAAGTCACCCTACTCACTAGAGCACACAATTGCGGAATAGTAAAGAGAGGGTCAAGGAATGCTCATGATTTTTCCCGAGGTCTTGGAAGGATGGCACCTTCCCCTAATCCTTGTTTGACCACTCCCGCCGGAGTCCCGGTCCCTCCCGCCACCAAGTGGAGTTCTCGCCCACGAGCCCGCAATCACTCCTAGAGTGAAGACACGGTGTGCATCACCGCTGCACAAAGCACAAGCTCACCTCCCTCAAGAACTTGCTGGACTCCCTGATCCAACACGGACGCTCACTAGCGATGCCCCTTTCAACGGCGGGCTCAAACCATGCACAAACGTGTGACAACCTTCACAACCGATCATGATAGGCTCGATCACCAACACCTAATCGGTCTAGGTCTCACCATAGACCAAGAGTAATAATCTAGATCACACCCTCAAGGACACCCTAGCCTTTGATGTGTAAGATGCTCAAGTTACTCTCACTAGCACTATCAAGATATGCAATATCTCCTCCTAGTGCTCTCCTCTTTTCCTCTTTGACCTTACCAAATGCTCTCAGGTATTCCACTGGCCAAGGGAGGTCTCCAAGAACCCTGTAATGAAGTTATATAGGCTCCCAACCTCAAACTGTTGCTCCACGAAATTGCCTTTCTGGACATCCAGACCAGACGGTCCGGTCACTGCATGACCGGACCGTCCGGTCACTCTGGTAACAGCTCTCCCAGCCATTGGCTGTTTTATCCAGATAATTTCCTATACTGACCGGACTGTCCGGTCACTGGACCAGACCGTCCGGTCCGTTTCTCTCTCCATTCCAGGAGCCTCCGTGAAATGCACCCTCTCTGCCGTTCCTGCACTCCTATTGACCAGACCGTCCAGTCTGTACAGAGTCTCCTACTGACAAACTTCCTGCTCCTCGCGCTAAGTCCTGGATAACTCCACATAGTGACCGTATAGTCTGGTTTCCACTGACCCCTCTGTTCGGTCTCTATGTCCAGAAGCTGAAACTTGTCGTCCTCGCTTGACTTTTTTTCCCGGCTTCTCCGAACAGCTCCTTGGCTTCTCCACTGTCACCTAGTGCGTGTGATTTTATCGAGCAACCTTGCACATCACCGACTAGACATGACCTAAGAGAATGACCTAGACCCCCTTGATAGTCCGATTTTTTCTATGGACTCAAAGCCCTAACAACTACTCAAGTGTTCCAAACACTTGCATCACAGCTTGTTCTCCGCTTTGATCCATCTCCATCAACCCTTGGACTCCATCAAGTTCACAAGCCTCCATGCTTGTGGTTATTGTCATCCATCGCCAAGGCAACCATCATCCATATGATTTATAATAGAGTTTAGAGATGATTCCTACATAGACAACACTTGTGTAGTATTAGCCCACAATTTTATAGTTCTCATCTATCACCAAAACATCCATACCTCGGGGATCCAATCATCAATGGTCATGAAGCTTACAAATACAATATATTCAATACTTAGGTAATTTTTCTTTTTTTCATTGTACATTTTTTACTTATTGGGTTGTCACTCGGCATATGGCGTCTTAAGCCATATATAGCTTATGGCACTAGTCTTGGCAACAGCAAAGCTCTGCCACTGTTCATGGCGATGGCGATGCTTGTCGACCGGGTGAGGGGGTGTAGTTCCAAATCGACCGGTGGTCCTTGGTCATGTTGTCGTACGACCTGGAATTGATTGAACACTTGATTCACCCTGTCGGGTGATGATAGCTTATCATCTGCCCGGTTGACAATTTTACTTGGTGATGACCTGACCAGGTGCTGATTTTGGCTGTTAATGACCATGTCAGCTATCAGGAAGCGGCTATTTCACAGACGTGATCAGCCGATGGCGTATTTTCACATGTTTTTGCATATTTTGACCCCGTAGCACCTGCAATCACATCTTTCACCAAAACTTGTGGAACTCCTGAGTACAAAGATTATTTTCATTATATTATTGGTTAAGATCCATCTTTTTATGGTAAGTTGGTAGTCGAGGAAGGGAATTTACGACTACCAACAGTCACCACCGCGCGTGGGTCAGCGTGTGGGTCAGCTTCGGGCCTAGGGAGCCCCCCGCGCCTCTATGGCAACTGGGCCATGCCAGGAGCCGGCCCAAAAACTAGGAAAAATCCATTTTTATTTAAATCATAGCCAATTAAATATTTATGACTTCAAATTTTGTCAAAGAAATATCTGTTGTAAATAAAAATGCACGAAAATTCTTTTCGAACTCCCTAAACTATTTAGTATTTGAACTCCCTAAACTATTTAGTATTTTAATAAAATACTAAGACACTAAAAGTACATATTTGTTTATGCATCTATTTAATGATTGGAAATAGAAATAAAATAATAACTAATTATGAGAGCACAAAATAAATCTCCACTTTTGCATGCATGTTTATTGCATTATTTCCCTACATCTCATTAAGTGGCATATTTAAATTTGAAGTATTTTATCTATAATGAATATTTTAGTATTGCTACCATTTTAAAATATTGACATGCATGGTGGTTTAGGATTTTTTAAAACTGGTGCATTACCAGATGAACCCACAGAAATTTGGTTTGCTTCAAAACACCTAATATTTAATGAGATGAGCATTTTTCAAGTTAACAGAATTTCTGGAATTATTAAACTAAGGAAAATAAATGATTAAAGCATGGGCCTCCTAAACCTGGGCCACATCAAGGCCCATAGAGCTGCTGCTGCAGTAGATTCGGGCGCGTGATGGCTACGGTGAGCCAGACAAACGGCATGGTCGCCGACCTCCATAGAGAGGACCAGCGGGTAAAGGTGGATGCGCCAAGCAAGGTGGGACATGGCGGGTCTCAACGGTCAGGGTCGGCGATGGGCGAAGGAGGGCAACGTTCCAGCAAGGGGGGCGCACAGGAGAGGGCTGAGTGAGTTGGAGAAGGTGTGTGGGGTGTAGGGAAGCTCGTGTGCGAGAGGAATCGGGCCAAGCTCACCAGAGGAGTGGGCACTAGGCGGAGAGGTGGTGGTTGAGACGACGAAGACAATGCCAATTCACGGAGAGGTAGAAGGCGGGGTGGCGCAGCTGCAGCGGCTCACAACAGAGACATCGTGTGCCCGAGTGGAGAAAGAGGGAAACGGGAGCTGGGAGGGAGGAAACTGGGGGTGGGACTCCGATTTGGGTAGCCGGGTTTGGACCAGGTGTGGCTGCCGCTCTATTTTTGGTAAGTCATCAAATCTGACCTAAACCCCCCGATTTGCTCCCCCACTATCCTTTCCCTCTAATTATGGGTCCCATCTCTCTCTCTCTCTCTCTCTCTCTCTCTCTCTCTCTGGCGGAGGGCAAGGCACGACAGTGACAATCGTTGTTGTCTCCATGGAACCCAAGGCCGCGGGGTCGGGTAAGGCGAGGACGCAGCATGGCAGGGGCGACACGAGCGACGGGCACGATGGGGGCGCAAGGAGGATGCCCTAGATGCAAATCAATACGGAGTCCACTGTCAGACTAGGAGTTGGGCTAGGTAGTTCGGCTAGAGCAAAGGTATATTTGGGCCGATATATTATAGAAGTCTGGCTCACAAAATTGAGTTTAGATACTCAAATTTGATGGGCTAGAGATGCTCTTAAATAGGCAATTATAGTACTTACATGGTAGAAGAGATGAAATACCACTCTAGCTTACATGTAGGCCAAGCGAATCACACCAATCTCCCAGCCGGGCCCACCCTCAGCATGCGTCATTCCATCTCCCTCTCCCACGAACCTCGTGAGCATGAGAAGCCGTCACCGCGGCTGCCACCGCCGGCCTGGGCCCACCACCTTCCTCTCCACGATGCCACTATAAATCCCCCCCTCTCACCTTCCCTTTCCCCACACGCCTCCTCGCAAACCCAAACCGCTCCGCCGACCGTCGCCTCGTCAAACCGGCGCGGCGGCATTTCACCGAACACCACGCGCGCGCGCGCTGCTCCGCTCCGATGGCCGACGCCGACGTCCGCGCGGCGGCACGGGCGGTGCTGCTGATGGACCACGAGGGCGACATCGACGAGGCGCTCGCCCGCGGGCACGCGCTTGCGGCGGAGCACCCGGAGTCCGTGATCGCGCACCGCGTCGTGGGCGACCTCCGCTACGCCGCCGCCATCCACGCCGCGGGTGGGGACGAGGACGACAACGAGGATGCCCGGAAGCTGGCCGCGGGCATTCACCTCCGCGTCGCGCGCGACGCGCTCCTGGTGGCGCGGCGCCTCGCCCCCAACTGCGTCGACGTCGCCGCCGCGCTCGGAGACGTGTTCTGCGCCTCGAAGATGTTCCGCGAAGCGGAGTCGGAGTTCCGCCGCGCGCAGAGCATCCCCTGCCCCGTCGACCCGGCCGACAACAACGCCGCCTACGGCATGTACGGCGAGGAGGCGGAGACCACCGCGGCCGATAGGGTGGAGGAGGCCAGGGAGCGCGCCCGCCGCTCGTACGCGCGCATGACGGTCGAGGAGCTCGTGCCGCTCGCCGTCGAGCGGGTGCTGGATGCCGCCAGGCAGAGCGGCGCTGCGGAAGGGCGCAAACAGGGGAAGCGCGTCGCCGAGGCCTTCCCCAACCTGGCGCGCGCGCAGTACCTCAACGCCTACATGGACCTGGAGTTCGTGCGCGGCCTCGACGCGTCCATCGACAGGAGGGCGTTCCTGCGCCGCACCCTCACCATCGCCGAGCGCGCCTCTCAAGCGTTCCCAAGGTCAGCCGTGATCGCCTCCTTCCTTGCGAAAATCCTTTTCGTTCTGGGTGAGTACGACTCCGCCGAGAGGGAGTGCCGCCGCGCGCTCAGCATGAAGGAGCCCGACGACCCGGAGCACGACTGCATTCCACCTGGATCCATCAGCGGGGAGAACCGCGGCACGAGGCTGGTCTCGCTGGCCTGCGAGTTTCACGAGCTCCTCAACAGGATCCTGGTGGTGGCCAAGGATTACTGGGATTCCATGAGCAGCGAGAGGCAGGATGGCTTCCTGTCAGTCAGGCTCGATGTACTGCAGGATGAGTACAGCAACGTTGATCGGTCGAAGGCGTTTACCATATCTGAGGTCCAAAGCTTTGTGAAGGAGAAAGGAACTTGGAGGTTCTGGGCATGCCCCATTTGTGATGGCAAGAAATTTTTGGATTCCGCTTTGCTGTTGTCACACATGTGCAGCAAACACCCCAGAGCAGTTTTGCCCCGGCTGCAGTCAGTTTTGGATCCCAAGCTCAGTGAGAAAGCAATGGAGTGCGACGATTTTCTGGATGGGGTGTCTCTTTGTCAAGATTCAGAGCAGAATGATGTGGTCAGTTTCGATACGAGTGACATATTCAAGTGGTTGTTCTATGCACCTTCAAGTGGAGTCAGACCAAAGCCATTTCAAGAGGTTCGAGAAACTAAGCGCCAGAACGGAAATATGCTTCTGGAGAACATAAAGGAGAAAATGAAGACCCTACCTGCTGATAAATCTACAAATGAGGTTTGACTATTTTGCTTCCATTGATGCATTCTTGTATTGATAGTTGTAGGTTGTAAATGAAACTGATGTGTCCTGTATTGTTGCATTGCAGTTTGCTGAGGCTCTTCCTGCAATCAATGATTTGTAGCACAAGTTTCTCAGATCTTCTGTCATGGATTATCGAGCAATGATCGCGAAACTTGCAAGATCATTCCTATGGGTTCGTTATCTCTGCATCTGCTTGTTTATGTTCAGTACTTCAGTTGTTAGCTGTTTCCTCACATTGTGTTCCTGATAACTATCTCTGCAGAAAGAACTGAAGAAATGCATGACTGAAGATCAGAAAGCAGCTCCCAAGTTTATCAGTGCTGCTGATATTGATGCAGTATTCAGTAAGGAGGATGATAAGGATGATACAAATGGGGCCCAGAAGTGCATTGAGAGTAAAGAAAAGTAATGTCTTCTGTTTTATTTTGTTTACAACTTCCTAGCTGTCTAAAATTGATGATGTGCTAGATCTTGTTTGACAAATTATGTTTTACATAGGTGTCTATCTTTGTACAGTTTTGATTGATGTTGCTATGGTGCTTATTCATAACATAATGGTGTATTTTCTCTATTGCAAAATTCAGTCTGGCAAACACTCAGCAGCACTAGTGGAGATAAATCCACTTTTTTCGTCATTCATATATGTTCAATTATTCTTTGTTTAGGCACAATGAAGTTAAGTTTAACCTGAGGTTCATTTTGTGGTTACAATGTGTGGTCTTCTCTGCTGACGTTAGTGTACAATGTGTTGCCCCTGTCCATTTCAGCATGCAGTATTTGACAATGGTACTGATTCAAACTTGCGTGTTTGTTCTAGTCATTAAGCCACTTTGTAAATAAATGAATCCAAAATAAAAGAATAGGAATTTTTTGGAAATATTAAAACTAAGCTAAGGTTAATTTCTTAGCAGTAAGTTTCACCAGAAAATTATAGCCAAGATGTCCGATATCTAACAGATGAGCTCGACTTAAATACTACTTGTTTTTGAGATTTTTATGAAATGGAACGTGTAGAATTATTATTATTATTGCCTCTAACGCTGCTGTCTATTTCTATGGTTCTTCATGTATGTGTTTGCATAATGGTTCTCATAGTCTTCCAAAGGCAAACATAAATCCTCAGTTTAACATGAGCCCAGTAAGTAGATGCATGATCAGGGAGTACCAGACTCTGCCACATCTGTGCCTCTGGTTTCATATATGTTTAGAAGTTTCCTAAATTAAATGCAACAGTCCCCTATGTTAAATACAAAATTCCCCTTTCACTGAATGCCCCTCTGTTTCATTACTTGGTGAGCTTACAAGTTTTCTTTGTTGTTGCAGTGAGGTTTGTGCTGCTGAGAGTTCTGAGACCATGATGAACGAC
Source organism: Eleusine coracana subsp. coracana (assembly GCA_032690845.1). NCBI lineage: Eukaryota > Viridiplantae > Streptophyta > Magnoliopsida > Poales > Poaceae > Eleusine > Eleusine coracana. The sequence continues at coordinate 45,970,354 of CM064434.1, read as the reverse complement.
ACAGAATTGTCAGGTTCACCAATCAACGAGGCTGAAAGTGGGAATGACCTGGACACAGAATTGAAGAACTTGAAGATTGATCCAACTTCTGATACGTCGACTGCAACCTCTGAGGCGATTTCAAGTGATCCAAATAGCCAACAGGTCTGAAATACCTGTCCAGGATGGCAAAAGAGTAACCGTGTTTGTTACCGTTTTGGTACAGTCTTGTAGGTTGTAGTTCAAATGGTTCAAGGATGTCCGGATGATCATTCAGATAGGACAGGAAGTTTATGTTGGGATCCCTGCTTGGGACATGTTACATGTGAGATCTTGTAGTAGCAACAGTAGGAAGTTCATGTTCATTCAAACGCTATATTGATGTCAGCACAGCTGAAGCAAACCAATTTTGGTCACCAAAGATTTCATGTTTTCATTGTGTTGATGTGTTTGGTTAAGTATTCATACTCTGAAAAAATGAATGCATGTGTTGTTTTGTCTACAAAACTGTCAAGGTAAAAAGCCTGGATCCTGATGAATTAACTCTGTAGTCTTTTGGTTCAGAGCTACTGCTCTATTGAGGATGTCATTGTTAGTAGATTTTTTGGTCTCAAGGATTTCTACTCTGCAAGCTCCCACCTGAGGTCATTTTTCTGGTCAAGTAGATAAACTCTCCTAGCATCTTACCCATGACTAGCGCTACATTTATATTCTTCATTTTCCACAATACGGACTGTGTTACTACAGTGATCGAAGGAAGCTGGGAAATTTCATTGCACGTTGTTCGGGTCCTGTACATATGACACAGGTGAAATTACAGGTGAAATCAGAGTTCTTCAATGAGCTCCCATATAAGGTCAGCAGGGGGCTTCAGATACGAATTCACTCTGCAATATTTTCTTTCTCAGATACGAATTCTTGAGCGGAGCTAATTTTAACATGTAACCAAATTTAACTTTGGTGTTCTGTGACGTCCCAAAATAAGAAAAAGAACAAAGAGCTGGTCCTATTGGGCCTTGTGGTGAAATTGAAACCCAACTTGAGCCCATATCAAACCCTATGGTTTTCTGCCAACGTTGTTTATTGTCTTGGTACTTCTGTTTTTCCGAGTCAATCGTTCCCACCATCGCTGAATTTTCTGCCAACGTTGCCTTGGTATTTTTGTTTTTCCGAGTCAAATGTTCCCACCATGTAACATCCCGAAAATTAACCCGTAAAACTTTTAACATAAATCAATAAATTAAATTAAATTTGATAAATTCAATCGAACTATTTCCTCATCTATTTCTCTCCTTGCCTCCTTTCCAAATGTATCTAATCTAAACCGAACTTCCTACATCTAATCTGTGTAACCTTGGTCTTATATGCTTTACTCCCCTTCCGTATCGAGCCTAACTATCACACCACCGGGACCCCTACTCGCTCCCTCTCTCCGCCTTTCTCCCTCCTCATGCACGCGCCGCACGACGGCCCCGCTCCTCCAATCATGCGTACTGCATCTTTCCCGACCTCCTCTGCCGCAGCCATCCCGCCGTCCAAAGCCGTGCACCGTGCTGACCATACCCACCTGCCAACCCACTCGCCTGCCCGGACCAGTGAGTCGTCAAGCACCTCCCACTCCGTCGCCTATGCTACACCCGCCTCCGCATCTGTGCCCAGCAACACGACGAACAACTCGACTCCTCCTTGCTACCCCGTGTTAATGACGCTCTGCCAACCATCACCATCCAGTCCATGCTTTCCCACTCTCCACTGAGCCACTGCCCGAGCAATCCCATTGCCTACTGCTGCTGCCCACGCCTCACCATGCCGACCACTCTACACTGCCCGCTCTCATCGCATCGAAGCACAGCCTATCAATGTTGCCATCTCTTCAGCGCCACCGCTGAGCTGCCATCGCACGCCGCCCTGCCTCCTCCGTCTCCCCGCGCATGCCAGCCCAGCTCCGCACGCCTGCCTGTCGTACAGCACAGCGGCGACAACCCGAGCACAGTCCTACTGAGCGCAGCCTGCCAGCGACGACTTTAGCACAGTCTGACATTGTCCTGTTTTGTGGGAGCAGAGCGAGCCCTCTCCCCTCCTCCGCCTATAAAAGCGACCCTGTGAACTGCACCTCACCTCAGCCCCGGCGATCCGTCGTCAAGATGAGCACCAGCCAGCCTCCAATCCATGTTTCTCTCTTCCGAGCTCCACCAGCCATGGCCTCTTCTCCAACTAGTCAGCCACTGTCCCCATAGGCTCCCCCCGACATCTCGCCTCAGATGGTTGTGCCATAGTCCAGGGAACCGATTCCTCTACCTCCCGGCCATCCTCTCCCATTTCCCCCGCTTCGATTTGAGCTTCCAGAGCTCGCCCATGGCGAACTGAAGCCGAGGAACACGAGTTCCTCTGTTTTGATCCCCAAGCTTTATGTATTTTTTTTTGAGACTAAGATTAATGTATTAGACACCATAACCCCTTCTAGCAAGGCTACAGCCCACGAGAGTCACCCAGGCCCTAAGCCTAACGCCACCAGCAGCCCAGCATGACCCATTATTCCCCTCTGTTTTTATTTCCGAAATCAACCGAAGGCCAATACTGAAAAGTCCATATCTCCCCCATCCACACTCCGTTTGACCTAATTCTTTCTCCTAAATCCATCTAAAATCATTCCCTATCCATTTTGACCCTTCTCATATTTTCTACAATCTGTTTGCCTTGCTGTTTGAATTTATTGGTGTTTGTTTATTGTTTGTCGGTACACGTATAATTAGCGAACGGAGAGTACGAGGAGGAGGAACCGGGGAACGAGGAGTTCGAACAGGACCCCGTCGAGAATGTCAATGAAGGCAAGTCTCAATCTGTTTCCCTTTGATCATATTGATCGTAGTTTTATAAAATGTCCTGTAGAAGCCGTTTTATTGCATAAAATGCTTGACTGGATTGCAAAACCATTGTTAGTATAACCAAGACTACTTAGCCATATTTATCCCACCTATTTATTCCCTGTTAAACATAGGATCCATTTAGGCAGTATCTATTATGTGCCTAAATGATTGCCTTGTTTAGATGAATGCTTAGGACCGTGTTATCACTTAATCTTACCTTCACTAGTAGTTTTTACAAATAAAAGGCGTGTGTCTTGGTGATGTGCTAGGATATAGAGATAGTTGGGGTGGGTGATGAACTAAAGGAAAGAATATGAATGAATGTGGGTTAGAGCCGAGGTGATGTTGTTGGTGAGCGCTGCCTGTGTGGCAGGCTACCAGGATTGGTGTTGGGAGATGAACGCTAACTTTGTGGTAGGTTCATGGTGGAGATGATTGCCTTGGCTCGATTTAGGACTGAGTTGATGTGACATCCTACCTAGTCATTTTCCAGTGCAACCACATGACCATCTATGAGGCATGGCTTAGCCTAATCCATGTCAGCTAGTATGTTAATCGTTTGAGGGTAGAGAGCAGTGGGAGCCCAGGAGCAGGTGCAAGTGGTGCAGACTTGGCAGCCCAATTGGAGACCTAGCTTAAAGGTCATGAACCCCTGGTTACTCCCATGGGCGATTAGTCGGGATGATGCTGTGATGGGTAATGGCTTTGTGAGTCAGTACTACCATGGGCTACGGCCATGGTATGTTGATGTACTCAGTGTGTGGGTACAACGTACACCCTCTGTAGAGTGAAATCTATTCGGATAGCCGTGTCCAAGGTCACGGACAAGACTATGGTTTGGTCTCATCACTAGCATGGGTAGTATTCCTTGATGTGTGAGTGTTTTCTGGAATAGGTCCGGCCTCTCACCAAAGGTTGCTGCGGATGGAGACTCCGGCAACATTAAAATTTGAACAACTTATATTAATATATTTTGATGATTTTACAAATGCTTTTATAAAATGAACCCTTGCATGTGTATTGCTTTTTGCAATGTTGACATTATGGCGTAATCCTTGCTACTGCCGAATGCATATCTTATCCCTTGATGGTAGGGCAAGGGTTGAGGCTTGTTGAGTACTTCTGTACTCACCCTTGCTTGTTGGTTACAGAGGAAGACCTTGATTACATCAACACGGACGGTGAGGAAGACGCTTAAGATTTGGTTTCGTCCGCACCCAAGTTGCCTGTGGTGTTGCCGCCTAGCTGCTTCCGCCATGTTTATAGATGTGCTTGTTTGGGTCATCGTAGTAATTCTCATGTTTGTAGCTTATGTTGTTCGGTCACTTGTGTCTCGACCGCTTCTTGAATAAGGCTTCTTGTAAGACTTGTTGTACCAGCGACTGATCTAGGGACTGGTATAATAAAGTGTTTAGCCCCGGGAATACCCGGGGTGCTTCAGGTGGTATCAGAGTCGTACTTGGCTGTAGGACGTGACCGTAGGTTTAAGCGAGACCGTAGGCCTTGATTTTGTGGAAACCCCTCCTTGAAAGACTTAGGAAAACCCTTTTGCACTTAACCCCCTTGGTCAACCTTTTGCTTGCCTTTCCCTACACAGATGGAAGAAGCCAGATGGACCGTTAGCTACTGCTTGGATCAGCCTGGATTTCCAAAAGTCCTATATGCTGCCATGACTAGGCTTGGCATTATGGAACACCCGGAGTATGTTGGTAGAGAATATGAAGAATCTGGCATTAAGCATTGTGAAGTCACCATCCACATTGCGGCCAGTGAAGATTATCCCGACATGTTGTGTTGGAATGTGACTACGACTGGATTCCGCTTCGCAGATACCTACCAGTTAGTAGCGCGCAAGGCTCTAAGGTACTTGTGCCAAATGTACGAAAGAGTCATTGAACGTACAACCATGAGGTTCTTCCCACCAATGGAGAGGAACCAACCTGCTTGGAAGGCCGCATGAATACCTTAGATGGTCTGGGGATTCGTGAAAATGACCCAACTATTGTGGCCATGACACACTATCTCCTTGCCCTGGATGAGTTGTTTGACGTGCAAGCAGACAAGATGCGAGCATGCATCCAACGGGCAGTAGAAGCTGAGGCGCAAGGTAGAACCTTGCGTATCCAGCTCGCAGAAGCAAGGGCCCAAGCTGCAGAGGCTGAAAGCCACACAATTGCTACCACGGAAGCCATCAGGATTGCAGAAGATCAGCACACCCGTATGCTTAGTGAGGCATATCTCACGGGTCATGCCCATAGAAGACTTCCTCGTCTCCCTATGATCAAAGAGCCATTAGTGCTTGAGGGAATCCTATTTCCCACCTGGGAAGCACCAAGAGGAAGCTTGTTGAGTCCGTGCCAGAAGCACCGCCACCAACCAAAGTTGATGAAGGAGAGGAACCCCTTCCCCTAACGTAGAAGCCTCCCGTCATTGATGAAGAAGAAATCCTCCCTTTGACCCAGCCTGCACCAACGGAGAAGGATGACCACATCCCCACTCCTTCGCGTGAAGTCTCCCTAACTAAAGAAGTGCAAGACCCTGCCATTCTAAACGATTCCCAAGACCCATCAACATCCACTTAAGATGAGGACTCCACCGTCACGGAATGAAGCCGCAATGGTCTGAGTTCAAGAGATCCCTTAGAAAGTGTATGCCTATCCACCTATTGGTAGTTAGCCCCACTAAATCCCCTTGTAGCAGCATTGTATTTGCTTGAGTTTCTCGCTAGTATTGTATGCAGAGACGCTTGTGTGCTATTTGATTGTGTGCATTTCCTTGTGTGGATATTTCATTGTGTGCTAGCAAGGCCTAGTGCCCTGCATCTATTTATATATAACAACAAAGATAACAAGAATAACAATATCAAGAGAATCTTAAATCCCACTCTTATACTCTTCCCTTTCAAATCCACAACAGATGCCCCCAAAGCGCTCTACCAGGATCCGCCAGCGGTGTGAGCGTCAAGAGAAACACAGGAACGACCGTATGGAGGAAGAAGAAGAAGAAGAACACGAAGAAGAAATGGAAGAAGATGAAGCAGAGAACTCCAATAACGAGGATTTTCAGGATCTCCCTCTCAATGACTTAGTGTCTATTTTGGCAGCACAAACCCGTCTGCTGCAACAATTTGTGAGAGGAAATAACCGACCTCGCCAAAACAACAATGGACATGGATTCCAGAGCAAGATGGCTGAGTTCGTAAGAATCAAGCCACCTACCTTTGGAGGATCTGAGGACCCATTAGAAGTTGATGACTGGTTAAGAAACATCCAGAGGAAGCTTGATGCAATCAACTGTGTTGGTAGAGACAGAGTTCTCCTCGCATCCCATCAGCTCACTGGGACAACCTTAGCATGGTGGGAGAACTATTGTGAAGCAACTGAGGATGCCTCCACCATCACTTAGGAAGAATTTGTGGAAGAATTTTGTCGCTACCATGTCCCAGAAGGAACCATGCAACTGAAGGCTGATGAATTTCACAAGCTGAAGCAAGGAAACATGTCTGAGAATAAGTATATCCGCAAGTTCATCGAACTTTCTCGTTATGCTCCAGAGGAAGTTTCAACTGACAAGAAGAAACAGAACAAGTTCAAGAAAGGATTATCAGGAGAGTTAGGGACAACCATGACACCCCACATCTACCCTGACTTCAACTGCCTGATGAACATGACCATCCTGACTGAGGAGAAAATGACTAAAGAGTCTAAAGAAAAGAAGCGCAAGTTTGCGACTCAAGAAGTCCGTCAACAGGGAAGATTCCAGAGACCTAGAACCTCTTCCTTTTCGGGACAGAAGACTCAATCTCCAATGCAATTCAGGACCCCAGCGTTTGTTTCCCATCAGCCCAACTTTCCTCTGAAGAGTCAAAGCAACAACAAGACCCAGAATTTCAGCACTGGTCAAGTGACTAATCAGACCAAAGCTTGCTACAACTATGGTGACACTAGGCACTTTATTGCCAACTGTCTGCTAAGAACAGGCCCGCTCCTTCTATTCAGTCCAACACTGTTAATGGACCAACACCCGTGGTGTCTGGAGCTACCCGTGGAAACTCCAATGCTTCCAACCAGCCAGCAAAGCAGCAACAGTCTTTTGGACATGCCCGCGTCAACCACATCCATACCCAGGAAGTTCAGGATGCACCTGGAGTTGTGCTTGGTGAGTTCCTAGTTGAATCAGTTCTTGCAACAGTATTATTTGATTCTAGAGCATCACACTCATTCATATCATCAAGTTTTGTGGAAAAACACAAAATACCTACAATAATTCTTAAGAAACCTCTAATAACCTATTCACCTGAAGCTGACATCAAATGTCACTTGGGTTGTTCACGGATTAGAATCACTCTAAGTGGGGTAGCATTCCTAGCTAGCCCAGTGGTCCTTAAGTCCAAGGGAATAGATCTAATCCTTGGAATGGATTGGTTAGACAAGCATGATGGTGTCATAGCCTGCTCAAAAAGAACAGTAACTGTAACCAACCATGAAGGAACCCGAGTAGTCTGTCAAACCTGACCCTATGGTGTATACCATGGAAACCAAGACCATAGAGGAAGTGCCAGTAGTAAATGAATACCCAGACTTATTCCCTAAGGAGTTACCAGGAATGCCACCAGATAGAGATGTTGAATTCATCATTGATCTCATCCCTGGAACTGCCCCCATAGCCAAATGACCTTATCGTATGGCTCCTGCAGAGTTAGCTGAACTAAAGGAACAATTGAGAGAACTTCAACAAAAGGGATATATTAGGCCCAGCTCTTCACCTTGGGGTGCACCAGTTCTCTTCGTCAAGAAGAAGGATGGAAGTATGAGGATGTGTGTGGATTACCGATCCCTGAATGAAGTAACCATCAAGAACAAGTACCCTCTACCTAGAATTGATGATCTTTTTGATCAATTAAAAGGAGCAAAATACTTCTCTAAGATTGACCTGAGGACTGGATACTACCAGCTGAAAATTAGAGAAGTTGATATACCCAAGACAGCCTTTGTATCAAGATATGGGCAATATGAGTTTACGGTTATGTCCTTTGGACTAACCAATGCACCTGCATATTTCATGAATCTCATGAATAAGGTGTTCATGGAAGAATTAGATAAGTTTGTCGTTGTCTTCATTGATGACATACTAATCTATTCTAAGAGTGCCCAAGAGCACGAGCAGCATCTGAGAGTAATTTTGGAGAAACTTAGAGCTCACAAGTTGTATGCCAAATTCAGCAAGTGTGACTTTTGGCTGGATAGAGTTACCTTCCTTGGTCATATTTTGATAGCTGAAGGAGTTGTTGTAGACCCTGAGAAAGTCAAAGCAGTCACTCATTGGAAGCAACCAACCAATGTGTCAGAAATTAGAAGCTTTCTTGGATTAGCAGGATATTATCGTTGATTCATTGAAGGATTTTCTAAGATAGCTAGACCCATGACTTAACTCCTCAAGAAGGACAAGAAGTTTGAATGGACCAAGTCTTGTGAAAGAAGCTTTCAAGAATTGAAGCGTAGACTAACAACTGCCCCAGTGCTAGTCTTACCCGACATCCACAAAGATTTTGTCATCTATTGTGATGCCTCAAGACATGGACTAGGATGTGTCCTTATGCAAGATGGTAGAGTTATAGCTTATGCATCAAGACAACTCAAGCCTCATAAGAAGAATTATCCAACTCATGATTTGGAATTAGCTGCAATAGTGCATGCCCTCAAGATTTGGAGACACTACTTAATTGGGAATAAATGTGAAATCTACACAGATCACAAGAGCCTAAAGTACATCTTCACCCAACCAGATTTAAACCTAAGACAACGGAGATGGCTAGAGTTAATTAAAGATTATGATTTGGAAATTCACTACCACCCCGAAAAAGCAAATGTTGTGGCAGACGCATTAAGCAGGAAAGCATACTGCAACCATCTCATGATTCATAACAGCCACCTGTTAAATGAGATGAAGAAGTTGAACTTGGAAATAATACCCCAAGCTTCAGTGAATAATCCAAGTGTGCAGCCCACACTGGACGAACAAATCAAACAAGCCCAACCAAAGGATCAAGAGATAATGAAGATCCGGAAACACACTGGAGAGGACAAAGCCCCTAACTTTAGAGTGGACGATAAAGGTACCCTTTGGTACAAGGATAGGCTTTGTGTGCCAAAAGAAGGAAATTTTCGTGGATTAATCATGGACGAAGCTCACAACTCAACTTATTCCATCCACCCAGGATCCACTAAGATGTACCTTGATCTGAAGGAAAAATATTGGTGGAATGGAATGAAGGGACATATAGCTAAGTTCGTAGCAGAATGTTATGTCTGTCAGAGAGTTAAAGCAGAACATCAGAAGCCAGTAGGATTGCTCCAACCCTTACCAATTCCTGTATGGAAATGGGATGAAGTAGGCATGGATTTTATAGTTGGTTTTCCCAAGACAAAGAAGGGATGTGACTCTGTATGGGTAATAGTGGATCGTCTCACTAAAGTCGCCCACTTTATTCCCGTACGAACCAACTATGGAGGAGACAAATTGGCACAACTTTATATTGACAACATAGTGAAGTTACATGGTGTACCCAGCCGAATCGTTTCAGATAGAGGTACTTAATTTACCTCGAGATTCTAGAAAAGCCTACACAAGTCCATGGGTACTAAGTTGGATTTTAGCACTGCCTATCACCCACAAATAGATGGACAAACTGAAAGGATAAATCAAATCCTTGAAGATATGCTGCGAGCATGTGCTCTCATGTATGGAAAAGACTGGAAGAAGAGTCTTGCCTATGCAGAATTCTCATACAACAACAGTTACCAGGCCAGTCTAAAAATGTCTCCTTTTGAGGCGTTATATGGTAGAAAGTGCAGAAGACCCTTGATGTGGTCTCAAGTTGGAGAGCGTTCCTTAATAGGACCATCAGTTATTAAGGAAGCTGAGGAAAAGTTTGCAGAAATTAGAGAAAAGCTAAAGGCAGCCCAATCTCGTCAAAAGAGCTATTCGGATAAAAGGAGGAGAAAATTAAGTTTTCAGGTTGGAGATTATGTGTACCTTAATGTCTCCCCAATAAGAGGCACACATCGCTTTCAAGTTCGGGGCAAGTTAGTGCCACGCTACATTGGACCATATCGAGTCATAAAGAGAATTGGTGCCATGGCCTATAAGATTGAATTGCCCCGTGAGTTAGCAAATGTGCACAACATGTTCCATGTATCCTAGCTAAAGAAATGTCTGAGGATCCCTGAGGAGCATGTATCTGTGGAGACTCTAGACATAAGTCCCAATTAAAATATTGGATGTAACCACCCGACAGACCAGAGGGTCAACAGTTCGGTTATGTCACGTACAATGGAGCCGACACACCGAAGCAGAAGCCACGTGGGAACGTGAAGATGCTTTGAGGAAGGAACTTCCCCACCTCTTTCAGGACGAGTTTGAATCTCGAGGACGAGATTCTTCTAACTGGGGTAGGTTTGTAACATCCCAAAAATTAACCCGTAAAATTTTTAACATAAATCGATAAATTAAATTAAACTTAATAAATTCAATTGAACTATTTACTCATCTATTTCTCTCCTTGCCTCCTTTCCAAATTTATCTAATCTAAATCGAGCTTCCTACATCTAATCTGTGCAACCTTGGTCTTGTATGCTTTACTCCCCTTCCGTATTGAGCCCAACTACCACACCACCCAGACCCCTACTCGCTCCCTCTCTCCGCCTTTCTCCCTCCTCGCGCACGCGCCGCACAACAGCCCCGCTCTTCCAATCACGCGTACTGCATCTTTCCCGGCCTCCTCTACCACAGCCATCCCGCCACCCAAAGTCGTGCACCATGCTGACCGTACCCACCTGCCAACCCACTCGCCTACCCGGACCAACGAGTCATCAAGCACCTCCCACTCTGTTGCCTCTGCTACACCCGCCTCCGCATCTGTGCCCAGCAACACGACGAACAGCTCGACTCCTCCTCGCTACCCCGTGTTAATGGGGCTCTGCCAACCATCACCATCCAGTCCATGCTTTCCCACTCTCCACTGAGCCACTGCCCGAGCAATCCCATCGCCTACTGCTGCTGCCCATGCCTCACCATGCCGACCACTCTACACTGCCCGCTCTCATCACATCGAAGCACAGCCCGTCAACATTGCCGTCTCTTCAACACCACCGCTGAGCTTCTATCGCACGCCGCCCTGCCTCCTCTGTCTCCCCGTGCACGCCAGCCCAGCTCCGCACACCTGCCTGTCGTAAAGCACAGCGGCGATGACCCGAGCACAGTCCTACTGAGCGTAGCCTGCCAGCAACGACTTCAGCACAGTATGCCATTGTCCTGTTTCGCGGGAGCAGAGCGAGCCCTCTCCCCTCCTCCGCCTATAAAAGCGACCCTGTGAACTCCACCTCACCTCAGCCCCGGCGATCCATTGTCAAGGTGAGCACCAGCCAGCCTCTAATCATGCTTCTCTCTTCCGAGCTCCACCAGCCATGGCCACTTCTCCACCTAGTCAGCCACTGCCCCATAGGCTCCCCCCAAAATCTCGCCTCAGATGGTTGCGCCATAGTCAAGGGAACCGATTCCCCTACCTCCCGGCCATCCTCTCCCATTTCCCCCGCTTCGATTTGAGCTTCCAGAGCTCGCCCATGGCGAACTGAAGCCGAGGAACACAAGTTCCTCTGTTTCGATCCCTAAGATTTATGTATTAGACACCATAACCCCTTCATATTAGGCCTAGCAAGGCTACAGCCCATGAGAGTCACCCAGGCCCTAAGGCTAATACCACCAGTAGCCCAGCATGACCCATTATTCCCCTCTGTTTTATTTCCGAAATCAACCGAAGGCCAATACTGAAAAGTCCCGAACTCCGTTTGACCTGATCCTTTCTCCTAAATCCATCTAAAATCATTCCCTATCCATTTTGACCCTTCTCATATTTTCTACAATCCGTTTGCCTTGCTGTTTGTATATATTGGTGTTTGTTTGTTGTTTGTCGGTACACGTGTAATCAGCGAACGGAGAGTACGAGGAGGAGGAGGAACCGGGGAACGAGGAGTTCAAACAGGACCCCGTCGAGAACGTCAACGAAGACAAGTCTCAATCCGTTTCCCTTTGATCATATTGATCCTAGTTTTATAAAATGTCCCATAGAAGCCGTTTTATTGCATAAAATGCTTGACTGGATTGCAAAACCATTGTGTTGTATAACCAAGACTACTTAGCCATATTTATCCCACCTATTTATTCCCTGTTAAACATAGGACCCATTTAGGCAGTATCTATTATGTGCCTAAATGATTGCCTTGTTTAGATGAATGCATAGGACCGTGTTACCACTTAATCTTACCTTCACTAGTAGTTTTTACAAATAAAAGGTGTGTATCTTGGTGATGTGCTAGGATATAGAGATAGTTGGGGTGGGTGATGAACTAAAGGAAAGAATATGAATGAATGTGGGTTAGAGTCGAGGTGATGTTGTTGGTGAGCGCTGCTTGTGTGACAGGCTACCAGGATTGGTGTTGGGAGATGAACGCTAACTTTGTGGTAGGTTCATGGTGGAGATGATTGCCTTGGCTCGATTTAGGACTGAGTTGATGTGACATCCTACCTAGTCATTTTCCAGTGAGACCACATGACCATGTATGAGGCATGGCTTAGCCTAATCCCCGTCAGCTAGTCTATTAATTGTCGGAGGGTAGAGAGCAGTGGGAGCCCAGGAGCAGGTGCAAGTGGTGCAGACTTGGCAGCCCGGTTGGAGACCTAGCTTAAAGGTCATGAACCCCTGGTTACTCCCATAGGCGATTAGTCGGGATGATGTTGTGATGGGTAATGGCTTTGTGAGTCAGTACTACCACGGGCTACGGCCATGCTATGTTATTGTACTCAGCGTGTGGGTACAGCGTACACCCTCTGCAGAGTGAAATCTATTTGGATAGCCGCGTCCACAGTCACGGACAGGACTATGGTTCGGTCTCATCACTAGTGGGTAGTATTCCTTGATGTGTGAGTGTTTTCTAGAATAGGTCCGGCCTCTAGCCGAAGGTTGCTGCGGACGGGGACTCCGGCAACATTAAAATTTGAACAACTTATATTAATATAATTTGATGATTTTACAAATGCTTTTATAAAATGAACCCTTGCATGTGTATTGCTTTTCGCAATGTTGACATTATGGCTTAATCCTTGCTACTGCCGAATGCATATCTTATCCCTTGATGGTAGGGCAAGGGTTGAGGCTTGTTGAGTACTTCTGTACTCATCCTTGCTTGTTGGTTACAGAGGAAGACCCTGATTACATCAACGCTGACGGTGAGGAAGATGCTTAAGCTTTGGTTTCGTCCGCACCCAAGTTGCCTGTGGAGTTGTGTTGCCGCCTAGCTGCTTCCGCCATGTTTATAGATGTGCTTGTTTGGGTCATCATAGTAATTCTCATGTTTGTAGCTTATGTCGTTCGGTCACTTGTGTCTCGACCGCTAGTTGAATAAGGCTTGTAATATCACCTGTTGTAAGACTTGTTGTACCAGCGACTGATCCAGGGACTGGTATAATAAAGTGTTTAGCACCGGGAATACCCGGGGCGCTTCACACCATCGCTGAAGAAAAGAGAGGCGGCTCTACTCCTGCTCTTCCGTCTCTGCAGGTTAGTGCCCTTGGAGATGTGCAATTTGTTCCCTGTGCCAGGCAAAACGGGTTCCTGGCCTTGCTGATCATCCTTGCCTCCCCCCCCCCCCCCCCCCCCATCTTTAGGTGTAGATCGGGTTGCAGGACAGGGAGTCGTGTTGTAGGAAGAAGGACTGGGGCGGTAGAGATTTGGTTTGATCATGGCTTCTCTTCGCTAATTGTAGACCAACCTTAATTCTTCCCTTACCCACTGTTTTCCAGGTTTAGTTTTGAGATTAAACACGTTGAACCACTTCTGTACTAGACATTGTATTTAGTCAGTTTCAGTCTTTGCACAGTAGCAGATCGATCCTCCTTTTCACAATCCTAACTGCTGAATTGGGAACTTTGGTAGTAACAAAACTTGTAGAGGATTTGGAGACCTTTCCATCAAGTATTTATTCGCATTTGTCTGATGAGTATTGCATGATTTATCCCTTTCTGAATATTACTGTTATTTTCGTCAGTTAACTGTGACACTACAGTTTTGGTCAGTGTAGTAACTGTTCGAGACTGATTTCCGGATTTTTGGTTCTGGATTTGAATAGGACTTTAACACTAACATTGTATAGCGTTTGAATACCTTTCCAATGAGTACTCATATGCATTTTTGTGTTGAGTAGAACTCGAGTTATTGCAATCGGAATGTTGCAGTCTTTTCTTCGTCAGTTCTGTCAGGTTTCAGTTCGTTGTTACAACGATCTATATAGTTATGTGGAGTGTTTTTATAGTCCTATATAACCACTTTCCAAAGAGTACTTGCATGCTTGTTTTCTCTCAATATTATGGGATTTATGGGTCTCCAAAGTCAACGCTTTGGGGCTGATGACAGATTCTGTCAGTCGTTTTGTATAGTCAATTTGAATTAGTAAACTTCGAGATTAAATTTTGAAATGAATATCAAAGTTGTAGATTTCTCAGTGTAGATACTTGTGGAATATTTATTTGCTATCATTGCTGTTATAATTTTAATCTTATAAAAAAGTCAAACAGTACTGCTGTTGTCTATGAAAGTAATGTGTTGTTGTTTTGTCGATAATAGATTTGGGGCGTAGAAGCGATATGATTATTGTTTGTAAATGATATTTGGAGTATTTGTACTGAGTTCTTTGTTCTAAAACAGGTGACGCCCACTTTTCTTCTTCATTAGAGACAAATGAATGTAGCGGTGATTTTGCTACTATTTTGACTTATTATTTTTATCACCTACATCTTAATATTTAGAATCGTGTCTTACTACCAATTAGAATTAACTCTTGTCTTGTTTATTCACTCAATTAATATGACTAGATGCTTAATGCTCTATTTGTGATCTTTTATTATTGGAGCATGATTTATGTGGTTAATCCACATCCTTGGAAGAAATTGCAGTTTATATTATCATTATTACAGCATGCCATGTGCATTGCATCATTTATTTGTATTGAAAGTTATATCGTTGATCGATGATCACGACCGTACCGGTACAACATCATGGGATGCAGCTCCATATCTTGTTGGGTATGCAGGCAGGAGACATATGAATTTGCATTCATATGGAGTATTTTGAAGTGACATGTTGTTATTGTTGAAGCTCTTTCATCTGATTATATTCTATTGGAAGTTATTTACTTTATATCAATATCATACCTTGATTATCCTAAAAATAAGTTCAATGTCACATCATTGCTTAATCCCAACTTGTGATTTAAATAGCTTGTCAAAACAAATTTGCTTGCTGAGATTTTTATCTCATCCTTGCTCTACTGTCTCCAAGTGCTTGATGATTGCTAGGAGGGGAAGAGGGCAACATCATTAGAGGCTTGTGAATGATGTCTAAAGTAGTGTGGATATTAAACTTATTCTTTTGGAGTCACTCTTTACTCTTTTATTAGGATATTTCTTTAATGGTAGTTTGATGCCTTAATTCTTTGGTTATATCTATGTCTTTTGCTTCCGTGTTGCTTATGAATACAAAGGAGATGTTGCCGAAATTTCTATGTAATTGTTCGGCTGGTTGGTTGTATGGTTTTAGTGACATCCCGGGGTGTTTGTGGAATCTGGAGTGTTACATGTTCTAACTGTAATGTTACTAGTAAAGTATTTCTATGACAGGTCCAGGTTATGAGGTGAACTGAATTCTCTCTTTTTTTTGGCGGGGAAAACTGAATTCTCTTTGATATAGAAGAAAATTATGATCTTTTTTCTCTATAACAATAAGAAGTAAAATCGGTGCAGCTGCTGTCCCAATATTCACATAGAACTTCTTGTTGAACATAACGTCTGCTGAAATCATTTTTCGAGAAAAAAAAACGTCTGCTGAAATCTATTTATTCGTTATTATTGTAAGAGATTTTAGTGAGTCATTTTTCATTGCAGCCAAATTTGTTTACCTGTCTCAAACTTTGCTCTGAGAGAGAGAGACCCCAACATATACAGTAGAAATACAAGGAACATCCTCTAGAGAGAGAGAAAAAAAACAATATTCAAGGAAGCAATTATAGTTGTGTCCTCTGTCAAGCCTGTGTGGAGAAAACAGCCATTTCACCTTTCCTTCAGATGTTACTTGAGTCAACATTGCTGGAATTCATTAGTATTACATGGAACCTCAACCTGTCAGTCCAATATTAGCTCCATAAAGAATATCATTCCCTTTGCCTGCATAGATACCAAACAATCACCAATAAATAGCAAATGACAACACAGCTCATTAATTGTGACACAGATACCTCTGTAAATCTAGCCACCTTCATACACTTTGAAAAGAGAAGTGGCCAAAAAAAAAAAAAAAAAACACAACAGGATCAGGATCGCCTGGTTTATCTCTACTCTGAAATGTTTCAGTAGTTCGAGCATGTGCTTGGCCGTAGTGAATTCATATATCTGTACTCTGAAATGTTGAAGTAGTTCATCTTTAGTAAATCCTGTCTGGTTTAGTGATTATATACTAAGAACAAAAAAAACAACCAGCCAAGCTCATTTTGGATCTTCAGTCGCATTTGCTATGTCAACTTCTAAAAAGGACTATGCCAATATATCAGGTTTCCCTCAAGAAACAATAACAAGAAGCAAAGAGAGGGCTGCTAAAAAAATATAAAGCAAAAGACTAAAAGGAGGAACAGACCAACATATTGCCTTGACCAAATCTAGTAATGCTGATGGATCTGATAGAAGTTAAATAGGAATTATCCATACAACATGTTTCTTCTCCAGCTATAACATTTTCTAAACTGCCACTACTTTTTTATGTTTGTTGTAGCCAATCATTTTGAGGTAGCTGAGCATACAATCAGCCATATGAGCTTTTCTGCACTTTACTTGGCATTACAGTATCAGCATCTCGTAACTGCAGTTTAGCCACACCCTTCAAAGTAAATGCTCTGCTTTCACTTTGAAGTTTCAAGCCCCTAGTGTGTTGACAGATCCTTCAAATATATCTGATGTTTTCATACACTCTGCTAGCATGCAAAAATAGCAGTAAAACATTGATACAAAAACGTTGCTAGGAAACAACGTGAAAAGAACACTAAAATTGATGCATGTTTACAAATAAAATGAACAATGAAATCGGTGGTCTTATAGCTAATAACTTCAATTGATAATAAGATACAATAATATCACAATCCCAATATCAGGTTGCAGTATCACCTCACTATAAGAGGGGCGGTGATTGTACAAACCGATGCCCGGTTCTAAATCAAATCCCTTACCAAAAGGGATGACAAAGTCACCTCCCTCTACAAAAGTGAGGGTGTTATCCAAATGGGAGATGGCCAATTCAACCAGGGCAGCTTGAGATTTGAGGCTTCATCAAAGCTCTGTAGCTTCTGTCTCTCAATGTCCCAGACATCAACCTCTCTTGTTCAGTTTACAGTATACTTCATAAACTCAGGTGAGTCATCCATAACATAGGCAGAATTTGGCTTGAGCCAGGGAATTCTGTGACCGGAAGACACAATGGTTCATTGAAACCCAGGAAAAGAGCATGATGTTTCAAACCTTCCTCCAGCTTCACAAGTCTGTCCATGGCTGTCGACCTTGAAGAGTTGCAGCTCACCGGTGCAGAGTTCTACCGATGGATCATAGTCGTCGACTTCCGGCAGAAACTCAAAAAGTATAGGCGGCTCGTGCTCCTTCCTGAACCTCAGGACTTGCAAGAGCTCACCCCATGAGCGTGGACGAGGTACCTGTAAGGCTCATCCCTGAGTTTCAGTTCAGGGATTATCATCCTCGGCACTGGCGAAGGCCCGTTCAGGTTCAAAGCGTATATAGAGCCATCGAAGTGTACCACATATAACAAGCCGTTCTTGTCGTTGTACGCCGCATTCCAGTAAAAGTTGCGCTGCGGGAGGCATGTAATCCGAGTCCACCGCTCGTCGTTGGGCCTGGCGTAGGAGAGCTCGCAAAGCGGCCAGTGCAGGAGCAGGACGACGCACCCGCCGCCGGCAGAAGAAGGGCTGCACGAGAGGATCGCCCTCTGATGAGCGCAGTCCGCCGCCTCGCCCACCGGGATGGGCACCGGCCGGCTGGCGTCCCCCGGTTTTCGGCAGGACCGGTCCTGAGTTTTTAGGGGACCAGAGCCAATCAATAAGCCGAGACCCCTCTGTTTTTATATATATATACTAGCAAAATACCGTGCATTGCTACAGGTTTTTAAAAAGAATAATAAACTCTAAGAAGGAGTTATCCTTAGTCAAGAGAGGGTGATGGGCCGCGAGTTAACCTTGTTCTTTTCATAAAACAAAAACTCTTGTATGTGCAAATATTTAGAAATAATCATAATACCAAGAGTAATGACATGATGATAAAAGTCAATTTTAATTATGTAAAAGTAATATAAAATAATATAAACCTATATGTAGTGTGGAACTTTAGATAATCTAAATGTATTTTTTTCTCAAATACGCAGGAGTTTGGATTAAGAAGAGATAAATGCAGTTTTTAAAAAATAGCTACATGCCATTTAGTGCAAATTTTCTTATTGTTGATGGTAAGTTACCATTCCTCATGTAGAATGCTGCTTAATTATTTCCTATGTTTTATAGCCTAGTGGTTATAAAAGTCTTAATAGCACCTTAGATGTTGGGTTCAACTCCCCGTGAGAGTGAATTTCCTATGATTTATCAGCATTGTGCTTTTAGTAGTTGGCGACGCTTCCGTCGATAGGGAGTCGCCAATGGTGCCGGATCAATCTTCGAAGATGTTCATAGGGATAGGTTTTTACGTACTTGTGTTCATAGGGGTGAGTATGCGTGTATTGTGAGTGTCTAAGTTGTACTATGTAATAAAAAAAAAGAAATCCATATTATGATTGTCATATGTTGAGTCACCCTTACCTAAATACCATCATCTCGTAGTGTAGTATGTTTCCACTCAAGACTTCTCCATTACTACGTTCTTGATGGTGTTACGTATGATTTCATTTGCAAATTGAAATATGGGAGGCCAATGACTTTGAGTTAATTAAAATATTGAGACCAATGACTTTGCAAAACTCAGTTTATTCTAATCATCTCATTTTCTATTATTCATCTTGATTCTTTCGCTTGTGAATCTCGGAACATGTTTCTGTTACAAGGTCTTTGCAGTGTCATACTCATTTTCATATGTAGTGTATGCATTTAAATTTTTTCTAATTTTCAATCAAAAGAAATTTAAATTATTCAAATAGTCGTCAAAGTGAAGCCATGTGATGCAACTCACATTTTTTCAGAAAAAAAATGTGCATACTCCATATATAACATAAATAACAAAATTATAATGTAGGAGAGCTCGTACAAAAATCCTAGGCAATTTTCAGCCATCCTATTTAAAGACCTCATAAAATAATATTGTGATGAAACACAGATTTAGATGAGCAAATAATAAGTATGTCATTTTTATGAACCTTCTTAGTTTCTCACTCAATTTATTAAAGCATAGTGATAATGTGAGACTCATTATTATGTTAAAAATTCTAGCCCAATTTATAGTGGGCCTGAGGCTACTGAATGGCTCATTCTTCCCTGATTTTTCTCTAACTTGGCCCAGGTTAGCAACGTCTTCAACCTCAAGTGAGCAACAGCCTTTTCTCTCTCTTCCACCATGACTGATAAAGGAGAGCTCGCACCAGTGCACCACTGAAAGGCTGCAACACCAATGAATAGCTAAAACGGAGTTCCTATTGTCTCCTCCACCACTCCACTCACTCAAACTCGAAATTTCCTTGGCTACAAAATGATTTGTACATATTAGCTTATGAATTGCTTTTAACATTTCTAGATGTGAAGTTATTAATAATGATGTTGGTGTCAATCTCGTCTAATAATTTCTTTTCAATGTATAAAGTGATCAAACCGTTCAAAGTTTGATGCATGCTTTCTTGTTGAAATGATTGCTTGCTAAAAATTATAGACAAAAGTGACGGAGTCAGTCGTCTGATCATGTTATTACAAACTTAGGTCATACGATTATACCAATTAGCAATGGAATTAAGGGGGCGTAGATTGTAGAACTGTAGATAGCATACCTCTTACAGGTTACAGCAGCCAGGCGCGACTTGCAATGGACCAGAGCAGCGCTAGCAGAGAGCGCCGCATAGATCGTTGAAGTTGATCTGTTGTTGCGCCGCCGCACAACAATTGCGATGCCAAGAAAAACAACTGTCGCTAAGGCAGGCTAAATCCAAGCGTTAGGTTACATGGTGGGCTGCTTCTCTAGAGTCCTGAACCAAGCTCATTTGTTCAGAATTTTTACTAAATGAAGTTCAAAAATAGAATGGCGTGTAAACAAGTATACCTACACAGACTACGGGAGGGCCCCTCAGAATCGGGGCCCAGGGCGGCGCCCTGCCTGTCCCCCTGCCAGAGCCGGCCCTGGTTTTTGGTTGAGGCTGTGTGCGAGGTTGCCGTCCTCGTCATAGGAGGTGCCATACTCGATGCCGCGCAGCGTGGTGATTGGCGGCAGCGCGACGCCGCCGCCAGTGAGTGGGTTCATAGGTTGCCGACCTCGTCGGCAACAACCAGCCACCCGCATGCCGACCCAATCGGCGACAGGACGCATAGTTGCAGGAAGGGGATCCGGAAGTTGGCGTCAGTGGAGGGGCAGTACAGCGCGGCGATGCCGGCGTCGATGCCGGCGGCGTCAAGAGAGTAGTAGAGCAGGCAGGGAGGCTGCCGCGGGGAAGGGAGGCGGAGGCACTGATAGGCGGTGTACGCGGCACGCCACGGCGCCGCAGACGGTGCCCGCTGGGATGAGGTCGTGGATCTGTAGGTCGCCCATCATGGTGACGAGGATGTCTTCTGAATTCTGATAGATGCGTCCAGTCCAGGAAGATGCTGGCGTCGGCGCTGGCGACTGCGGGCGCCATGGATTGCGGGCTTGCGGCTCCGGGGAACGAACCGGACTGATTGTTATGGACTTGGCTGGTAGTGCTGTTCAAACGGGCCGCCTGGTATGGCACGGCCAAGTCCAGAAAGGCACGACCCAATTAATTTTGGGCTAGCACGGCACGTAAAATTACGTGCCGTGCCATGCCGGCCCACGTGCTTGGTCGACGGCCCGCAGCACGGCACAAAAATGACCAAGCGTGCCGTGCCGGCCCGTTAGTGCATTTGGCCCGAGAGCCCGATTAGATGAATAAAGCACGAAATTAAGGAAACTATTCATTTCAACTATAGTTTGCTGAGCTCAAAGACACATTCATATCAAAACGAAAACATGACAGAACAGAACAACAAATTTGGTCAAAATAAAACTTAAATAAATTTAAATAAGTTATAGAGCTGTTCCTAGCTGTCTGCCTCATTAAAAACCCTTTGGCCTAAGGGAAAAAAGAGTACAGCCCAACTCTTAAGGTTCCAATTTCAAATTACAAGTCCTTTACAAATAAAGAAATACTACTCTAATTTTCTACACTACACTACTCAACACTCAGCAGAAGCTGCTGCCTCACCACCAGTAACATCATTATCAGTATCACCATCCAAGTAAAGCTTCTCAAATGCCTCTTCTAACTCCTCTTGGTGCTTCTCAACACTGTGCTGGTCATGATCCTCTGAAAGCTGCCAATCCTTCAAACATGTCAGGATCTCGACCATATCACTTGTCAAGAAACTGTGAGGACATCTTTAGCCAAGAGAGACAGAATGGGATATGCATGTTTATGCTGATGCCACCAATTGATAACATCAAAATCATCATCAAACACAGAGATTGGATCACTGTCAAGATACATTGTCAATTCAGAAACTTGTGCAAATGAGTGTAAGGGAGCAGATTCATCAATCACGAACCATTATGGAGTAATCAGTATAATCATGGTGAATATGTCTATAAAGAATTTTCAATGCGTTATTGAGTCCTTTCATCTTACCTCTAGGGTCAAGAACAAATGCATATGCATAAACAACAGGAATGTCCAGCCAATACTTGAGGTACTTTTTTTTCATAGGTGTTACCACATTTCTAAGCAACCTATCAGTCTCATAACTACTAAAATGACTAGCAATCTCAATGAGTTGGTGCATAATTAAATTAGAAGTTGGATAGTAAACACCAGATAAAAGCAATTGTAGCATTATAGAACACTGCAAGGAAATCAGTAATTTTTTTCAACAACATACCAATCATCAGGTGTTAACAATGTTTTGTCTGGATGAACCTATTGATACTGACTATTGATAAAGACAGAAAAGGTACTCCTATATGGAATGAGGTACTTGAGCATCAAATATGTAGAGTTTCATCTAACATCCATGTCCAAAGAAAACTTTCTAGGACGAACACCTAATGCAATATAATATGTTTTGTATTGTGCAATGCGTTGGTTAGATGAATTCAGAAATGAAATTGCAGTCCTAAAAGATTCAACAATAGGTTTTAATCTCTTCAAACCAGATTTGACAATAAGATTAATTATATGACATGCACATCGTTGATGTAAGAAAAGGGTACCCATGTAACCAGAAAACTGTGGTGTTAAGACATCCATAGCTTTGGCATTAGCAGAAGCATTATCAAGAGTAAGTGAAAAAACTTTATCAGTCAAACCATACTCATCAACAACAGCATGAATGCGTTCTGCTATATTGTTACCAGTATGGGAAACATCTATAAGCCTCATACCCAAAACCCTTTTCTCAAGAACCCATTCAACATTAACAAAATGAGCTACAACAGATAGGTAATCTTCTTTTGCTTTACCAGACCAGATATCAGAAGTAATTGCAATAGAACTAACACTAGATTACAAGCATTCAGTCAGCTTAGAACGACGTTCATTGAAAAACTTAGCAAAATCTCTAGTAGTAGTTTGCCTAGAAACTGACTTGTACTTAGGGTTATGAGCACACTTAATGTAACGAACAAAAGCATATGTGTCACCAATCCCTAAGGGCAGATCTAAAGCAACAATCATAGCACATAGTTCCATATGAGCAACATCAGAATTATAGCTCCATGAACGAATAGTACCATCAGGGTTATATTGAAGCTGACTCTGAATTCTAGCATCACGTTCAGTTTTAGCTAAACAAGTACGTTGATGCCTAAGTAAATGGCCAGTGCCACCAGTTGAACTAGCAGTTAATTGTTTCTTGCAATGGCGATAGTTAGCAGCATAAACAAGAGAGACACCATTTACCTCCTTAGTGACCGGGTCGAAGTCATCCCATACCTACGATGTCCTTCTTCTGCCCCTCTTCGTGTTGCGCCTGCTAGTGCTTGTTGTGCTTCCCGTCGCTGCGCCGGAGTCGCTGAACGGGGTCGGAGAAGGAGATGGTGTCGGAGAAGGAGTCGGCATCGGAGAAGGAGTCGGCGTCCTGGGAGGAGGCATGGCACCAGCCGCACCAGGAGTCGCGGAAGGATTGGGTGCCGTCGCAGCTACGCCCGAGGTTGGAGGGGATGGTGCGCTTGGACTATGGCTGCTAGCGCCCGGTGTCGAATGGGACGGCTCGCTCGGCCTCGTGCTCGTCCCCACGCCCTGCCTCGTGCTCGTCCACACGCCCAGCCTCGCGTTCGTCCACGTGCCCGGCCTCGGTGCCATCAATCCAGGTCTCGGAGGAGTCGGAGCCGTCCCCCTGCCCGGCAACCTCTCCGATGCCTCAGCCGAAAAAAGGAGTTCCCTTGCCTGGCGCAAGGCCTCCACGCTTGGTTCGAGGCCGGTCATTGAACCGACGAGCAACTGCTATACTGCTCGGTATGTTTGTGAGCTAAAGGTTGCGACGCCGGAGTAGAGCCAGAGAGAGGGAGGCCATGAGCAGTAGGCGTTGGATCTAGGCGGAGACAATGGGGATCTGGCCGGAGACGGTGGGGATTTGGCCGGAGACGGTGGGGATCTGGACGGAGAAGAAAAGGGAGCAAAGTTGCGGCGCAACACGGTTGGGGGAGGGAGAAGATAGGCGGCCGGTTAGGGTTTACGTCCAGAGAGGCTAGTTATATGCCGGCCGGCCGGGTCAGTTACCGTTGGGCCAGGCCGCAGGCTGACTTGATCGTTGGACCGATGCTACCGGGCTATGCTGTGCCTGATTTAAAATGGGCCGTGTCGCCCGTCGTGCCTAGCGGGCCAAGTCGTAAATGGGCCATGCCGTGCCAACCCGTCGTGCTGCCTCCTCGGCCCAAGCACGGCCCGTGGTCTTGTGTCGGGCCGGCCCGGCATGAAATTAATCGGGCCGTGCCGTGCTTGGGCCGGGCCAAAAAATTCGTGCTTTGTGCCGGCCCGCTGGGCCCAGCCCGTTTGGACAACACTATTGGCTGGGCTGTAATAGGACTGTTTCATAGCTGAACTGTGACCTGTCGACTCGGCCCCATATTCGGCTCTGGGTTCGATTTCGTATTCAAATGATAGCCCATCCGTAAAGCCCATGTCCAGTTTCCATAACACTAAGTGTGACACATCAGTTTTTAAATCTTGTTCAATGAAATAAAATGTTCTCTCTCAGTGCACACTTTTATATCACAGTTCCATAGACTTGCTAGAATATTAAACTATTATTAATTGGCTTTCAATTATTGATTGAGGGTGTTCAATATGAAAGGAAATACTTTCAGTGTACTTTTATTTTGCTTTCATCTTTTTGAAAAGAGTGTCAACATCCTTTTATAGGGATCAAAGACATCTCTCCTCTTTCATTAAATTCCTTGTTATGTCATACTTTTTACTTATGTGATAATACCAAATGAAAAACCCACTGAAAATGGCCTAAAAAGATGAGCCCAGCTCCCTCCACATTCAAGGCCCAGTGGTAGCGACTTCCAGTAGCCAGTAGCCCTGTACGGACCGGAGAGTTTCGGGCTCGCCGACACCAAGGACGACCGGACCAGACCAGTAGTGGCCGGGAGTCTCGGAGCGCAGACCGGAGAGTTTCGTGCTCGCCGACACCGAGGACGACCGGACCAGACCAGTAGTGGCCGGGAGTCTCGGAGCGTATAATCTGAACTGGGACGCTAGGATAGCAACAGTAAGGCGATAACATTCCGTTCATCCTGACATCGATTTCCTCCGCCTGGGTAGGGTAGTCGTGAAGATTTCAACCGGGCCACGGCAAAACCTGGTCACCAGGAGGACACCGCCACGCGATGTGACCGTGAGGTGCGTCGTGTTTGGATATATACTAGGAAGATTGGCGCGCTAACGCCGTGCCCGTCTATGACTGCACGCAAATGGATGGGCAACACTGACAGTTGCTTTTTCATCAATAGCATTTGAGTTGCATTCAGATTTAAGATAGAACAATGAATATTTATTGTTTTTGTGAGATGACATTTTATTATATATTAAATGAATAAAACATATTCAAGTTATATTACATATGTTGCTCATAGTACCAACGACTCCAAGTTGCATCTATGTATGACTCGACTGGTTTCGAGAGCTTCTCAAGACTTAAGAATAAATGTAACAGAGTGTAAGCATGACCCCAACCCCACATGAAGCCTTCACGCTTAAGGTCTTGAATATGATTTATCTTCAGAGAGGCCATGTACGTGACTACGTGAGGCCACCAATTCTGCAAGCATGGGTACCAACAATCGCAACTGTATGAAGCAAATACACAAAGAACTAATGAAATTTGGATTGATGTAGACAGCAAGAATGATTGTTTCATGCCAATAGTATGGTCAAACAAATATTATACAAAAAAAAGCAGCATTTATACTTTCCTTCAAAACACATAGTGGCACCTATGTTAACTCCATCTCAAATTACCCTTCGTTCAAACTATTTATGAGCTTTGGTCCAAGATAATATTCTGCAGACCCAGTTTTAAGAGATCTTTGTGAAATGGAAAAGGACATAAAAAATAGCAAAACAGTTACAACCTTAAGCAAGAAGTTAATATTTTGATGAAAGCAGGTAACGATGTAACTATCACAGTATGTTAAAGAAAGCAGGGCCGATAAAAGAATGAGCGTATATAGGTGGTAATAATATCTGACCAATTAATATGATAAATAGAACACATGATATTTTAATAAACTATTCACATAAGGGATCATGTTCTTTTATGGTTTTGGCCATACAGTTGGCTAACCCAAACTGTGAAGATTACTGTTCAAAAGTAAAGGAACACTAACTAAAGACTAAATTAACCTCATATTCAAGAAAAGATAATAAGAAAAATAAGTATCAAAGGCTACAATATTACCGGCCATGGAAGAGGGATGCAATAATAAAGATAAAAGGAAAATGACAAACCTGAAAAGAGATAGAGTAAAACATCATATCCTAGACAATATAGTTAGTACTCTTATAAGAAGACACCATTCTGGTGATTTCATTCACCAAAGAAATATACGGCCATGGCACTACCTGCAAAATCAATTGCAAGAAGAGGGAAGTAGATGTATGTATGCTAAGTAAATCATGAATATATGTATGGTATCATACTAATAGCAGAACATACAAGTCATCTGAATAAACATGCATATATCTCTATCTGAGGCAATGTAAAAAGACCTCACAACCCGACTCACTATATTTCTGCAATTCATACAGATTTGGTTGCAACAGTCCATTTTTTATAATAAAAAGGTGTTCCTGTCAATATTTGTTTGTTTTCAAAATTATAATCTATGGGAATTCAAAAATTTCACCAAAATAACCAAGCATGCACGCAAGAAATTGGCACTTGCACCATTTAAATTCACAAAGGCCAATGACTATAGCAGTTTTCTTCAAGATATTCTAATTCCTAAGATTTCGTGACCTGATCAACCTGAGTGTATCCGTTTATATGCTTTCGAAGGTTCCAAACATATGGTATTAAGTAGAACATATTATCATAAGTGATATGTACCTTGATAATTAAAGTACTCGTAGGGAACAGTACATGGTGCTTGTCAAGGAGATCACATTTGTTCATGAACTTCAGGAGTTTTATTTCATCCAAGCTCTGATCAAATAAATCCTTATCATTTTTAATTAATTCAAGGCAACCATCCATCCATGTCTGAAGATCATGTGCATACCACCTTGCTGAATAAAGCCGAGCATAAATATTCAGTGACATAATATCTTGCAGCAATAGCTAAATTCAAGGCAACGGAGAAATTCTTGTTTCCTTTAAAACCAATCCTGTAGTGGGTGCTGACACATAGTAATATATGAGTTAACTATTATTAGATATAGTTAATATATGATTTAACTATTGTTAGATATAGCTCACGGTGGTTAATTCACAACTCAAATACCTCATATTCTCGTTGGAAATTAGGGAGAGCAAGATCAGTATTTGCATATGAATCGTCCTCAACCTTGGGATCTTTAGAACATTGCACATTTGATAGGTATTCTACTGGATTGGATTAATGCAAAGAAAAGGATCCTATGATTTTCTATCCAGTATTGTACTGGACTATCCAATGAAAGCAACAGAATACCTGACAAAAAAATGGACTGGATCCCATAAACTCAGCAGGTATACCTGACAGATTGCAAAGAAAAATATGGTTAATTCAAAGAAAAGAAAGAATATTAGGGCTCATCAATTAAAAAAAATACCACATGTCAAGTCACCTCCATCCCCACAACATATTCTTCGCGATACTGGAGGACACCTAAAAACACCAAGCGAAACCTGAACAAATGACAGAATGAGGGGAAAGGAAAGAAACAGCAGGAGACCCCATCCGATGAAATGGCGGTACTTAATACTACTGTGTTGTGCAAAAACTAATACCATGCTAATATGTAGTAGGAGAATAAAAAGAAAACAGATGCCAACTCTAATATATTTTTGAGACAAATAATTAGTTGAACCTCATCAAGGATATGTACAGGGACGCGAGGACGTGTGTTCGGACATGTGATGGCGCACTTTCCGATTAAAATAGGACTACACCAAGGATCAGCATTGAGCCCTTATTTATTTGCTTTAGTAATGGACGAGGTCATACGAGAAATACAGAGTGATATCCCTTGGTGTATGCTCTTTGCTGATAATGTGGTGTTAGTTCACGAGAGTAGGGATGGGGTTAATAGAAAGTTGGAGCTGTGGAGGCACACATTAGAGTGCAAGGGTTTCAGACTTAATAGGGCCAAGATCGAGTATATGATGTATGAGTTTAGCGCGACTAGACATAAGGATGGAGACGTTAGCCTTGATGGACAATTGATGGTCAAGAAGGATACATTTTGTTATTTAGGATCGATGTTACAAAAGGATGGTGACATCGATGAAGATGTTAGGCATAGAATTTCAGCCGGCTGGTTGAAATGGCCTCAAGCATCCGGCGTCTTATGCAACAAGAGAGTGCCACAAAAGCTAAAAGGTAAATTCTATAGGACGGCAATTTGTCCGGCGATGTTATACGGTGCTGAGTGCTGGCCTATGAAAAGACGACATGTTCAACAACTAAGTGTAGCAGAGATGCGTATGTTGTGTTGGTTTTGCGGACATACAAGAAGAGACCGAATACGGAATGAAGATATCCGGGACAGGATAGGAGTGGCACCTATCGAGGAGAAATTGGTTCAACATCGGTTGAGATGGTTCAGACATGTCCAACGGAGACCTCCGGAGGCGCCGGTACGTAGTGGGGTTCTAAAGAGAGATGCTAATGTTAAGAGAGGTAGAGGCCGACCTAACTTGACTTGGGACGAGTCGGTTAAGAGAGATCTGAAGGCGTGAGATATCCCTAAGGAGCTAGCTATGGATAGGAGCATTTGGAGAAGAGCAATAGACGTGCCAGAACCGTGATCTTTTTTCCTTCCTTCTTGCTTACTCGTTTTTGGCTTTTGTTCTTTTTGTTTTTGTCCTTTTTTCTCTCTCTCTCTCTCTCTTTCTTTTGACTTTTGTTTCTTTGTCTCTTCTTTTTTGGATTCCCAAATGTTTCATCTCTAGCCTATCCCAACTTGCTTGGGATAAAAAGGCTTTGTTGTTGTTGTTGTTACAGCACCAATACACTATATGAAGAGCGGACTGTAGCATGCAAGAATTGAAAGAGCTAACTATGAACCTCAGTAAACACAACAGACCAGTAGACCAAACTATGAAGAAAAAAAAAGAGTAAGAAGGGAATTTCAGAGCAACAATATAT
This sequence comes from Eleusine coracana subsp. coracana, assembly GCA_032690845.1. NCBI lineage: Eukaryota > Viridiplantae > Streptophyta > Magnoliopsida > Poales > Poaceae > Eleusine > Eleusine coracana. Next base: position 45,941,375 of record CM064434.1, on the reverse strand, counting down.
AGGATGATATGATAAAAAGAGAAAAAATCCCAAATTTATTTTAAGCTGGACAGGCAAGATAGAAAATCTATAGAGAGAGCGATTTGTCTTATCGAGACATGGCAACAAAAAGTCATTCAAGAAGGTGCACCGGTGCAAGGATTCAAACAAAACAGGAGCAATACATTTTTATGTATTAAAGTAAGAGATGGATGGTGCAGCAAATTGATGGATGACCCATACTCTCACTACAACAAAAATGACCTGTAGCGGCGCAATCCAAACTCCCGTAGCTACGATCTAAAAGAAATCCGCCGCTATAATTGAAGAAACATTTGTAGCGACGAGCCAAAATGTCACCCGCCGCAAAAAACAGACAGTAGCGGCGGCCCGAAACACGGACCGCTGCTAAAGCCCACTTCCACCCACGGCCCACTCCACTCCGTCTCCCATATAAATTCTCAAACCCTAAACCGCCACCCTCACTCCCCCGTCCTCCCTCAGCCGCCGTTCACGCTCTCTCTCTCTCCCCCGAGCGCCTCTCTCTCGAGGCGGCGCTGGCCTCCTCCCTCCCCCGACCTGGCCTCCTCCCTCCTCTCCCTCAAGGCGGTGCTGACCTCCTCCCTCCTCTCTCTCTTAAGGCGGCGTGGTGGCTCCAAGGTGGCGCTGAGCAGATCCGGGACCTCCTCCACGAGCGGCGTCTGGCGGCGGGAGATCCGATCGAGAGATGTGACGGCATGCGGCCTCCTCCGACGCGCCCGCGGGCCTCCTCCTCCGGCGTGCGGCCTTATCTAACGCGCTCACGGACCTCCTCCTCCGGCGCACGGCCTCCTCCGATGTGCCCGCGGGCCTCCTCCTCCTCCGGTGTGCACGGGCCTCCTCCTTCTCGGCGAGGGCTGCGGCGGCGGATCTGGTTGCGGCACCCCTCCCCCTTCCCTTCTCGGCGCGCGGAGGCGGCGGATCTGGCGGCAGCGTGCATTTCGCTTCTTCTCAACGCGTGGTGGGGGTGGATCCAGCGGCGGCGCCCCTCCCCCTTCCCTTTTCGACTCATGACGGGGCCGGATTTGGTGGCGGTAGGACCGGATCCAGTGGCGGCGGCGCTCCTCACCTTTGGGTAGCACGGGCTCCGAGCGGGCCGGTGCTCTTTTTTTTTTCGAGCTTATGGGTAGCGGCGGGTGAAGATATCACCCGCCGCTACTAATTTTTCTATAGCTGCGGTTTATTTGGTCTGGAGGAAGTCCGCCGCTATAGGTCTTTTTTTTAGCTGTGTTTACATAACGGCGGGTCGCCCAACCGCCGCAACAGTGGGATTTGACCTGCCACTATAGTGCTCTTTTGTTGTATTGTCTGTTCACCATTGAGCGCGCCATCCCCATCCTGGTCGTCACCCTCCCTGGTTAGATCGATGGGGATTCAATTAAACAGGAGTGAGGACTAAGGAGTTACTGGTACTGCTCAAATTTTATTACCTGCGGGATGTGAAAGGACAAATCTTCCACGGGAACGGTGAAGGAGAAGATTGGAGCCTCGAGGACGGTGAGGAAGGAGGGAAGTGCCTGAGGCCTGGGGTCGTATCTTGTCGCCGCAGGCTGCAGCAAGGCAGTCCTCGAATCTTCCGTGCGCCAGAGTAAGGAAATACATACACAAATACAGACAAACGGTACACAGACGAGAGCTAAAAACACACAAGACCCAAACAGAAAAGGAAAAAACAACTAGGTCCTTGAGGACTTGCGTAGAAACAAGCTCCGCAGGAGAAGCCATGATTTCGATGTTGCCACGCCCGCCATGGACGCCGCCGCAACCTTCCAGGCCGCCGTCGAAGCCAAAAAGAAGCAACGAGGAGCACAGCGTTGAAAAGGAGAGCCGCAACAGAATAGCGAAGCAGAACGAACAACGGCCGGGCACCCCCAACTATACGAGATCGGCTCGCTGGAGACCAGCGAGGAAATCGACCAGATGTAGCCTCCAAATGGCCAGCTGAACCAGCTGGACCACAGCACGACGCCACCAGCATCACGAAGACACGAGACGGCACCGTGAGCTTACTCCAGAACAGGAGCCGAACACGCCGGACCCCAACTCCACAAGCTCGTCGCCGGCGATGGAGGAGACCGCCACCGAGACAGGGGAGAGCTCGGAAGACCTTATTCCATTGGGGACGCCGTCGCCGCTGTCTTGACGCCATCACCGGAAACTTAAGCCTAACCTTACAAAAGAAGGAACCTACACTACCAGCCGGCGAAAGCACAGCGGGATTCCACTCCTCGCGACGCCCAAAAGGACGCCGGAGTCGAGGAAAACCGTCGGCCCCGCCGGCGGAGACGAGGGGCCTGTCTTTCGCCTTGGTGTACTGTAGCTGGAGATAAGGATGAAACAACGCAAACACAGGGACGATGGAAACAAGTGAGCCACGAGCGGCCAAAACCGTCCGTAGTTGAGGATGGCCCAGCCGCCCAGGCACAGTCAGAGGCATGTTCCTTTGCTAAGCTCCGGTTAAGCGACCGACGGGCAGACCGAGCCGAGGATAAACAGATGAACCGGTCTACACATAGAAGAAGAAAGGACGGGAAGGTGTCACGCGTGAGAAGAACACGAGCCAGAGCAGGCATTGAAGGCCGCGCAGAGGAAAAGAACGCGAGCCTGAGCAGGCATTGAAGGCTCTGCAGAGGAGTCAAAGGGCTTATAGACTAATTATAAGAGTCTTAATAGTACTTTAGGTTTTGAGTTTGACTTTTTTAGAGAGCGAATTTATTAGGATTTATTAATAGTATTATATTTTTAGTGATAGGTGATGCTCCCATTAACAGCGAGGCGTTAATATTGATTTCGTCAATTTCGAGGATTTGCTGGTTCAGTCTTCAAAAATGCTCATAGGGGTAGAATTTGTATATGTGTGTTCATAAAGATGAATGTGCGTACGTTGTGAGTGTCTGAGTTGTACTATGTAATCTAAAAAAAAAGGCCGCACAGAGGAAAATGCCATAACGAAGATTCAGTGAGTCAACATACAGTAACATAAAATGATCCAACGGTTAGATAAATCACTACGCACAAAATCGAACGGCCAAAATCTCCAAATCAACCGGAGAGAGGCATTCCTTTCCGCAAGGGAAATCTACATATGAGAAACTCTCATTGAGTATTCAAAAAAGAAAAAAAAAGAAACTCTCATTGATCAGCAAGTGCTTGACGAGTACTAGCGGGTACTGGTTGTTCACCATGTCCAGGGAGTGCACGGAGCCGTCGAACTGCAGTGCGTAGAAACAGTACAAGCCATCCTTCTCGTTGTACACTGTGCTGACCATCATGTCGTCTTCATCGAAATTCCATTTTAATCTGATGGTGGCGCTGCCTGGACCCCCGAACGAGAGCTCCCGATCCTGGTGCGGCAGCATGGCTGATAGCGGGAGGTCCACCAGCAACTGTTGGAAGAGATAGTTTCACAACTATTGGGATGATTGAATATTATACAGGATACAAGTATATATGAGGTTGGCCAAGCATATCCAAACTGCCGAGACTTATAGAAATATGATCAAAGGTGGATATGCTTGCCATGCCTTAGTGCACAAGCAACCCACCCAACCAGGTCTAGGCTAAACCGAATACATCTATCTAAGAAACTTGATCATAAATCTTAAACTAAATAGAAACAAATAGATTCATATAAGGCAGATTTTGATCTTGAACTTAACTAACAGCTAGATTTTGACCAATCCTGGTGGGAGAGACGGCCACTTCCGCGGTGATCTAGGAGGCTGTAAACCAAGTCTTATGTACCATTAAGAGGAGGTACGACTGAGCGATGCTTCGTTGTGGCCATTAGGACCATGCCCCCCCCCCCCCCCCCCGCCCTGGCCACTGCAAAACAACACTAAATTAAACAGTAATTTAGCACTGTTCATTGAGATTTTGTGATGCATTAGTAAGACCGGCCCCGCTAACTCTTCGCTCAAGGTTCACCACTGGGTATGAGGGCAACTCAGATGCAAAGAGGCACATGATGATGGCACCGGAATTCAGACCCGGGCCCAGCTGACAGAGATGCAGGGTTAGATTTGGCCAAGTCAAAAGAGTTTGACGACCGAAGTAAATAAAATGGTTCAGTTAGGGTTTGGTTTAAGCTCTTTCCTTATAGATAGATTTTGTTTAAGAATAAAATTTAGTCGGTCTATCTGTTTGGAAGCCGAAGAGTCCTGACCGACTCAGGTCAAAATCACTTGCACGGGATTATAAATATGTAATCAGGTTTGTACAATAAACTAACACACGTTCAATACAATTTGGCGCATTGCCAACCTTTTCCTACTCGGCAAATCCTCATCTCGCGCGTGCTATATCGGCTCCGATCTTGACGAGAGACTTGGATTTGTCACCCCCGGTAATTTCATCGACTTCAGCTAGTACTTTCTCATTGATATGATATTCCAGTTGTTATCTTTGAAGTTGCTAGCTATCCGGTAATTAGATCTTTACCTTGTTCATTCTATCAACTTCGTGTTGCAATACTGCATTGGTTAGGTCCCATCTATTTTTATTATCTGTAGGTTTTATGAACTTGATTTAAATCTATTATTCAAGTCACTCTATTAGTTTTATCGGCGGTTATGATAGATCTAATTCTATTTACTTTGTCTTAAGTACTGTCTTGATTAATTCGATCTACTTGGACCAGCAAGGTTGTATCGACTTTGATCTCTTGCTAAGTCGATAGAACTAGTTTTATCTCGACTGTAGCTCGAGTCGATAGGGTTCTGTCGGGATGTTTAGCTGATAGGTTATCCCGGTTCAATCAACTTTTTAATGTTTTATCTGAATATTTCATCTATTTATTAGATCATCTTACCCCTTCTTTAATTGAATTAGTTCTATTATTTTAAGGCATATTTGCAATACTAGCTAACAGATCTATCAACTTCACACCATCAACCGAGCAAGTAGTAGCATGTTATTCTCAGATCTATCGACCTTGCTCTATCGACTTGACATTTATCAACACTATTTTTACATCATTTATACTTGTTTATTGAAGCTTGCTGATAAGCCAATACAATCAACCAAATAGATTAATTTTGACTTTTTATATTGAGAAACCATGTGGATATGTGTCATGGTTTGTAATATATGTGATGAGTAATTGACTTGAGCGGATTTGGTGTTTGAGTTGAAATGCGGGAATCCGAGGATTGCATGGGTTTGCATATTATGGTTTCGACTAACCGGAGTTGGAGGTATTGGTGATGTTGCAGGAGTTGGGAAATATGTTTGCTTGTCTCATGATGTGTAGGTCACTGGAGTCGACTTGGCGGTCAACAGCGAGAGGATCGGGCACAAGTAGGGGACTTGGGACAGGACGATCGGGATGCCAGGTGAAGTCAAGGGTGATCCACACCGTACACATGGAGAGGCAAGAAGCACGGACGGTTTCACGGTTGAGCCTTAAAACCGTGGTGGTGATGAATACAGCGTGTTGACCAAGTCAAGGCAAACGGGATGCCGGTGCAAGTGACAAGGGAGCCCGATGGACAGGGACTGGTAGAGACTTGCCAGTGGTCAAGATCGCGGAACAAGGTGACACACATCGACATCGAGAAGTCGTGCTTTGAGAAGCGTGCGAGGCGGTTTCCCGATTTGGGGCTCAAAACCGGTGGCGGTGGTTGGTGGTGCACGTGGCACCATCATGGAGCTTGCTTCGAGACAAAGAAAAGAAGTGAAGTGTCCGATGGTATTCAGGCGATGAGGCGAAAGATGGACGGTTATGCCCCCGGTGGTAGGTGGGTGTGTTATGTAGGTCAAGGGTACAATGATCATATGGATAATAGACCCTAGGCCTATATAAGGAGAGGTGTGACTAGTGGGTGAGGTGTCTCTCTTCTATTAGCCTTGTGTTAGGAACTCATTACAAAGTGCTAGGAGAGGATTTCATGTATGAGTGGAGAGGAGAGGGTATGTGAGAGACATCTCTTGCTCTTTCAAATAGTGGGAGAAAGAGGGTGGCTTCCTAGCCTTGTAACCATGGATCTTGTAAGCACCTTTCTATGATATGAGAAGTATTTTCGTGCTCAAGATCTTTCTCTCTCCCTAGATCCCGAATTTCTCTTTTTCCCTATTTTCAGAGCTATTTTCGTGGGAATTTTTTATCTCCTTTTTGGATGAGTTTTTGGGGCGGATTTCTTGAGGAACTTGTTGCTATGATGAGCTAGAACAATCCTTCATAGGTCCATGACCAAATCAAGAGCTCTAGCACCTTCAATTTAAAGGATTTCTCAAGTTTCCCCTTTTTGGTGTTCTTGGCACGAGATCTGAAATTTGTGATAATTTCTTGAGCCACTTGAGTTGATCTTCTAGGATTAGGGTCGTGATGTGCTGAGGATTCACTGGTCCAAAAATCGCATCATTTGGAGTTTGTTTGATTAGGTTTTGGAGAAGATTTGACAAAATCCCAAAAGTTTTTCCTATTCTGTCGGGGTCGATCGGCAGTGCGGACGACCAGAACCGGCACTACCGGTGGGTTGCAAAACCCCTCACCGGCACTACCGATGGCGCCAACCGGCACTGCCAATGGTCCTGATCGGCACTACCGGTGGTGGTCCAGAAGATACAGGTTTGTGAGGTTTCCATCTATTTCGAGTTTTTGCTGTTCTTCTTTATTTCCGCTATGTACCACTACTGCTGTTGATCACTCCTAAGGGTAGAAAATCACAAGTTGGTGGGTGATCGGTTTAGAGTTTGGTTTGGGTTGTTTTTGGGATATAGGCCATGTTCTCTTGGAGAATTTTGATTGGCTCCCATTCACCCCCCCTCTGGTCGCCTTCTCGTTCATTCAATTGGTATCAGAGTCAGTTTGATCACTAGTTGATCTTCATCGGCTTTGTGATCTGAAGGCGACATGGAGAAGCGTGCTGTTAAGCTATGGATGTTCGATGGAGAGGACTTCCCCTACTGGAAGTCACGGACCAAGGCGTATCTGCTAAGTCAAGGACATGCAATTTGGGAGATTGTTGAGTAGGAGTATGCTATACCATAAGACCTGAACACTGCATCTGCAGGTGAGTTAGTTAGGTATGAGAACAACTCTAAAGTTATCAATATTCTGCTCTTTGCACTTGGTAGGAGTGAACATGATAGAGTTGCACATCTTGACACTGCTCATGCTATTTGGGTTAAGCTCTGCACGTACCATGAGGGTACCAATCAAGTCAAGTCTATGCATAAGGATTATTACAATAGACAGTACCAAACCTTTGCACAAAAACCTGGCGAGTCACTAGATGACACCTTTTATAGGTTTGAGGCAATTGTGTGCAACTTGCGGGCTTGTGGTAACCTTGTGTACAATGACAATGATAGAGCTAAGCAACTGCTGAACTCACTTGATGAAAATGTTTGGGGGGTTAAAATTGCTGCTCTAGAAAAAACTGTTGACTTCAACACCTTGAACTGTGAGCAACTGTATAGCAAGCTGAAATCTCATGAACTGTCTAGGAAATCTCGTCCTAATCTTGCTATTCCTGCTTCTAGTATGGCTTTGCTTTCTAGCTCTCAGAAGGGTAGTCACAGTGATGCTTCTTATGGAACTAACCCCTCACTTGACAAGTCTTCTTTGGAGTTTGCCTTGTCTTCTCTTGTTGCAGCTTCCGATGAACAGATGGAGTGCATTCCTGATGAGGAATTGTCCTTGCTCACAAGGAAGTTCAGGAGGTTCTACAACAACTGCAAGGAGAGAAGAGGAGGTGGTTCAAGAACCTGCTTCGAGTGCGGTGACCTGGGACACTTCATTGCTGATTGTCCCAAGAAGAAGAAGAAGGCCGGGTACCATGACAACAACACTGAAAACTTTAAGCAGAAGAAGAACCGCTTCTACAAGAAGGGCAAGAACTCCAAGAAGTTCACCAAGGCCATTGCACACGCCTGCGTTGCCGCCTTGAGCGATGTCGACCTTACATCAAGCGAAGGCCTTACAAGCTCGGAGGAGGAGGTTGAAAAGCCACGAGTCAAAAGGAAAGATGACTTCACCGGGCTTTGCTTCATGGAAAAGAACGACCACGACACTGACTCTGGATCCGACTCCGACGCAAGCGAGGTACCTCCCACTCTTGATGAGCTCTCTTCTGAACTTGATCATTTTCACGATATTCTGCTCTTGCAAGATGATAAGCTTCACAGTGCTGTTCGTGAGAGTAGAGAGCTTAAGTCTAAGTTAGAGAGTGCTGATTTTGAAACTACTTCTCTTAGGTCTAAGCTTGCTTTTGATATCACTGATGTAGAGTGTGAGTCTTGTCAAGTTGTGATGAATGATCTGAGTCAGAGGGAGAGTGTGCATGCTCAAGTTGCCAGTCAGCTTGAGAGTTCCCTCAAGGAGCTTGATGAGTTCAAAGCTAGACCAACTCTTTTGGGTGCATGTCAGAAGTGCCCCAAGCTCACAGATGAGTTGGAAGCTCAGTCCCTCAAAGTCAAAGAGCTTGAGTCCAAGCTGCTTCATGAGATTCGCTCGAAAGTTCTCCCACCTCCGTGTGAAGTGTGTGTCACCCTCAAGAACAAGCTAGTAACCACTAGGGAGGAAAACAAAGTCCTAGTTCAGGAAAATGACTATCTTGTTTCTAGGCTTAAGAGAACCCTAGTGAGTAAAGAAAAGATTGAGAGTGACCTGGCAAGAGTGAAGGAGAGTGCTTCTATGTCTACCTACAACTTGGGCTTGGGATTTGAGAGGTGTGACAAGGAGAGTGAGAATCTGGGTAAGTTTGTACCTAGCTCCAGCTACAAGGATGAGGAAAACACCATCAAACCCACTGACACATATTATCCACCCAATCCCAAACCCTCCTTCAACCCAAAGCAAACAGAAAAGCCAAAACCCAAACCTGCAATGCAAACCAAGCCTAATCCTAAGGGTGTCTACATTTGGATGTTTTGTGGTCGCAAGGGTCATTTGGATGAATTCTGTTATAGGCGTAAGAGGATTGAGAGAAAGCAAGCTGAGTTGACTAGGGATGCTTTTTATGATGATTTTGTTGACTTTCAGCCTCGCTCTTTTTCTTGTGGCTATCATGGATAGGGCCATTCCTCATATGGCTTTGATTCATGAAACAGAGGCTTTGCGCAGCAGCGCTTTGGTGCTCCACGTTTTCTCCATCGTGGTGAGTATCACTCGCGTGGATTTGGATTTCACACAGATGATTTCTATCCTCACAACCCAAGGGTTGACTCGAGACACTTTGACAGGCCATGTTTTCCCCATTATGGTTCTCGGCCCATGCGTTCAAATGATAATGTGCAAAGAACTATGATGGCTACTACCGGTCGTATGGTTAAGTGCTGCATTCCCAAATCTCTTTTGACTAACCCCAGCATCAAGCTATCGACTTTTCCTTCTCGTTCTTTATAGACAACAGGTGGAGGCCGGGAGAACAAGTGGTTGATGGACTCTGGGTGTTCACGCCACATGCGAAGTGGTTCTCCAGCCTCACTCCCTTGAAGTGCCGGGAGTATGTGACCTTTGGAGATGACAAGAGAGGGAGAGTGAAGGCAAGAGGCGCGATAAAGGTAAATGAAAAATTAACTCTCAAGGATGTTGGTTTGGTTGAGTATCTCAAGTACAATCTCCTCTTTGTCTCTCAGCTTCTTGATGTTGGTTTGGAAGTGCGCTTTAAGTCGGATGCTTTTTATGTTCTTGATTCGAGTGGTTCCTTGGTTTGTGAGATTTCTCGCATTGATAGAGTTTTTCAGGCTGATTTTGCTGGTTTTCCTAGATCTCACAAGTGCTTATTTGCTGAATCTTCTTCTGAGCTCTGAAAATGGCACAGGAGACTAGGTCACATGAGCTTTGACTTGTTATGTCGCTTGAGTGGCCTAGGTTTGATCCGAGGATTGCCTAAGCTCAAATTTGATAAGGATTTGGTTTCTTCTCCTTGTCATCATGGGAAAATGATTGCCGCTTCTCATCCACCAATCAATTTGGTGATGACTGAACGCCCTGGAGAGTTGCTTCACATGGACACTGCTGGTCCTTCTCAGGTTCATTCGGCGGGTGGGAAGTGGTATGTTCTTGTGATTGTTGACGACTATTCTCGCTACTCTTGGGTCTACTTTCTTGAGAGCAAGGATGAAGTGTTTCATCACTTTTAGAGCTTAGCTTTGAGGTTGTTCAAGGAAATCCCTGGTGCATTATGAGCAATCCGCAGTGATAATGGCGCCGAGTTCAAGAACTCCTCCTTTGATGCCTTCTGTCTTGAGCATGGTATTGAGCATCATTTTTCAGCACCCCGTGTTCCTCAGCAGAATGGTGTGGTCGAAAGAAACAATAGAACTTTGGTGGAAATGGCCCGGACGATGCTCGATGAGCATAGGACTCCGAGGCGGTTCTAGGCTGAGGCCATTAGCACTGCTTGCTATGTTTCCAATCGGATTTTCTTAAACTCAATTCTTAATGTGACTTCTTATGAGCTATATTTTGGGAGGAAGTCATCTGTTTCTCATTTGCGTGCTTTTGGCTGCAAGTGCTTTAATATCAAGCGTGACAACCTTGATAAGTTTGAGTCGAGATATTCTAATGGCATCTTTCTTGGTTACTCTCTTCATGGTCATTCCTACAGAGTTTTGAATTTGGAAACTAACACCATCGTAGAGTCCTGCGATGTAACCTTTGATGAATCAAACTCTTGTGCAAGCAATGTGATTGAGACTACAGGTACCAAGGAGATGGAGGAGAGCATCTTTGTAGAAGAGGACCTATAGGGCTTTGATGATGATGATGATGATTCACTTCATCTCTCATCTGAGCTTGTTCCTGCTGCCACCACCACTCTAGCAGAGGGTCCAGAAGTTTCTACATCTACTTCAGCAGCTATCGAGCAAGCTTCAGCTGTGGTTGAGGGGGAGGTACACTCTGATAGAGAGGCCCCTCACCACATTCAGCGTCAACATCCACCTCAACAAATGATCGGTAATCTCTATGAGAGGACAACAAGGTCAAGGTCTGCATATCTCGCCTGCTTTACCAATTCTCTCTTTGTTGCAACCTTTGAACCTCAAGATGTTGGACATGCACTATCTGATGAACATTGGGTTAATGCCATGCATGAGTAGTTGGAGACCTTTGAGCGAAACAAAGTATGGACCCTAGTAGAGCCTCCTGTTGGTGTCAATGTCATATGAACCAAATGGGTGTTTAAATACAAGCACGGGGAAGATGGTGAGGTTATTAGAAATAAGGCTAGGCTTGTTGCCCAGGGTTTCAGTCAAGTGGAGGGCTTAGACTATGGGGAAACATTTGTTCCTATTGCACGCATAGAAGCCATTAGGATCTTGCTTGCATTTGTTGCCTCTAAGGGCATTAGACTCTATCAAATAGATGTCAAGAGTGCTTTCCTAAATGGTTTCATAGAGGAAGAGGTTTATGTAAAACAACCACCTGGCTTTGAGCACCACAAATACCTCAACCGTGTGTACAAGCTTCAGAAAGCTTTGTACGGGCTAAAGCAAGCACCTAGGGCATGGTATGCTAGGCTTAAAACTTTCTTACTAGAGTGTGGGTATGTCATGGGGTGTGTTGACAAAACCTTGTTCACTCTCAAGCATGGCAATGACTTTTTAATGGTTCAGATTTACGTGGATGATATCATCTTTGGTGGTCCCTCTCATGTTCTTGTGTCCAGATTTCAGGAAGCTATGGAAAGTGAATTTCAAATATCGATGATGGGCGAGCTCACCTTCTTTCTTGGGCTTCAAATCAAGCAGTGCAAGCAAGGCACTTTCATTCATCAAGCCAAGTACACAAAGGATCTCCTGAAGAAGTTCGACATGGTCAATGTGAAGCCATTGTCTACACCAATGTCCACTACAATGGCTCTTGACCCTGATGAAGACTATGAAGCAGTGGATCAAAGGGAGTACATGAGCATGATTGGCTCCCTCTTGTACCTGACGGCAACAAGACCCGACATACACTTTGCAGTGTGTCTTTATGCTTGTTTTCAAGCTTCCCCAAGGGTGACTCATCGCAAGGCTGTCAAGCGCATCTTCAGGTATCTTAAATACACCCTCAAGTTTGGTCTTTGGTACTCTGTATCTTCATCACTTCATCTTATTGGGTATTCGGATGCAGACTTTGCTGGGTGTAGAATTGATAGGAAGAGCACTTCTGGTACTTGCCATTTCTTGGTTACTTCTTTGATCTATTGATCTTCTCGTAAGCAGTCGAGTGTTGCCCAATCCACCACAGAGGCTGAGTATGTAGCTACTGCTCACAAATCCTATGGGTTGTATCTACCATGAGGGACTATGAGTTAACCTTTAAGAGTGTTCCACTCATGTGTGATAACTCCAGTGCCATATGCTTAGCCAAAAACTCAATCCAACATGGTAAGGTCAAACACATCAATGTGCGATTCCACTTCCTGAGAGACAATGTTCAAAAGGGGGATGTTGAGCTCAAATACATCGACACTAGAAACCAACTAGTTATTTATCTTACCAAGCCCCTAGATGCTTCGAGACATGCTTTTCTTCAGGGGGAACTTGGTGTTTGTCATCCTTATGACATCATTTGAGGGGGAGTTGGTATTTTGTTGTATATCTGTATCTTACCTTTTATGCTTGCATCTCATATGTAATATATGCATTAGTAGATGAGCTTTGATTCTTATGCTTTCTTGTATTTCTCTTTGCTATGATTAAGCTTGAGCTGAGTTGTGTGGATGTGATGGTAATCTCTCATGCTTATATTTTCTAGATGGCCTGTTATAAACTCATTTGAGCAACTTGCTAATCTCAAAGGTAAACTGAGCTTCTTGTAAACCTTATGATCTAATCTTGCTAAAACTTGCTCACCATGTGTATAATTGCTCTTATCCTTGTTGAAACTTGCATTGAGGCTACTCTAGAGGATATCTTGGCTTTGGCACCTTGTGTTTATGAAATGGAAGGCTTTGCAAATGTTTAGTTCATGATGTAACATTGTGGGAACATGTGTTCCTTTTTGCCACAAAGGCATGCTCTTTTGTCTTATGCATAAACTTGAATAATCTACTAAGTGCTTTGATCAAGAATAATTTTCAAATGCTAAATCCAAACATTGTGACTTGAAGCCTCGGGGTGTTTGCCGTACCCAGTCATGTGGCCCTCCGCATGGATAAGAGGACACATGAGGATAAACAATAATCACCTGATCAACTGAGTCTCTGTTACATATGTGAGCGTTTGTAGAGCTTTTTTTCTATGAATGCTTGTTGCCTTAGTTGAGATTGAGATTGGCTAATATCTTTTGATTCACTTGATGTTTGTTTTGCCTTGGATGGAAGTAATTACACATGTGGTGGCAGATTTTCTCATGATGAGCAAAATTTGATTCTATCTAAGCTAGTCAATTTTTCTGCTTAGCTTGTATAGCTCTTGGTGTTTATGCCTTGCTATCTATTTTTGATCTTTGTATGGTTGTGCGCCATTACTTTTACACTTCATAGCTCTATGCTTATGGTTAGCAAGGTTAAATGCTTGTTTCCATAATTATTGAAGCTCCTTAGGTTTGCATTTTCATGTTTGGCATATTTGCTTGTTCTTTTGCCTCTTTGATGAGTTTACTGTCAAAGGGGGAGAAAATATTGGGTCATGCAAATTATGCTAAAGAAACTTAAAATGATCCATTTTGCACTACATGAGACATACCACATGTTGAGGGGGAGCATATCATGATCTTGAGCGTTTTCTTGCACTTTTTCACATTCTTTGCGTCTCAAGTCGCTTTCTTTGCCAACTCTTGGTTTTGTGATCTCTACTTTGCTAGATGGCTAGTTTTCACCTTTTCTTTGGGTTTGACCATTTGGATGTGCTTATTCAGCTTCGCATTTCAATCACTAATCTTTGTGCATTTGGTGTTGTCAATGTACTCATCAAGGGGGAGATTGAGAAACCATGTGGATATGTGCCATGGTTTACAATATATGTGATGAGTAATTGACTTGAGCAGATTTGGTGTTTGAGTTGAAATACGGGAATCCGGGGATTGCTAGGGTTTGCATATTATGGTTTTGACTAACCGGAGTTGGTGGAGGTATTGGTGAGGTTGCAGAAGTTGGGAAATGTGTTTGTTTGTCTCATGATGTGTAGGTCACTGGAGTCAACTTGGCGGTCAACGGTGAGAGGATCGGGCACAAGTAGGGGACTTGGGGCCGAACGATCGGGATGCCGGGTGAAGTCAAGGGTGATCCACACCGTACACATAGAGAGACAAGAAGCGCGGACGGTTTCACGGTTGAGCCTCAAAACCGTGGTAGTGATGAAGACGGCGTGTTGACCAAGTCAAGGCAAACGGGATGCCGGTGCAAGTGACAAGGGGGCCCGATGGACAGGGACTGGGAGAGACTTGCCGGTGGTCAGGATCGCGGGACAAGGTGACACACGTCGACATCGAGAAGTCGCGCTTTGAGTAGCGTGCGAGGCGGTTTCCCGGTTTGGGCCTCAAAACCGGTGGCGGTGGTAGGTGGTGCATGTGGCACCATCACGGAGCTTGCTTCGAGACGAAGCAAAGACGTGAAGCGTCCGATGGCATTCGGGCGATGAGGCGAAAGATGGACGATTATGCTCCCTGTAGTAGGTGGGTGTGTTATGTAGGTCAAGAGTAGAGTGGTCATGTGGACAATAGACCCTAGGCCTATATAAGGAGAGGTGTGGCTAGTGGGAGAGGTGTCTCTCTTCTATTAGCCTTGTGTTAGGAACTCATTACAAAGTGCTAGGAGATGACGTCATGTATGAGTGGAGAGGAGAGGATGTGTGAGAGACATCTCTTGCTCTTCCAAATAGTGGGAGGAAGAGGGTGGCTTCCTAGCCTTGTAACCATGGATCTTGTAAGCACCTTTCTATGATATGAGAAGTATTTTCGTGCTCAAGATTTTCCTCTCTCCCTAGATCCCATATTTCTCTTTTTCCCTATTTTCAGAGCTATTTTCATGGGAATTTTTTATCTCCTTTTTGGATGAGTTTTTGGGGAGGATTTCTTAAGGAACTTGTTGCTATGATGAGCTAGAACAATCCTTCATAGGTCCATGACCAAATCAAGAGCTCTAGCACCTTCAATTTGAAGGATTTCTCAAGTTTCCCCTTTTTGGTGTTCTTGGCACGAGATCTGAAATTCGTGATGATTTCTTGAGCCATTTGAGTTGATCTTCTAGGATTAGGGTCGTGATGTGCTGAGGATTCACTGGTCCAAAAATCACATCATTTGGAGTTTGTTTGAATAGGTTTTGGAGAAGATTTGACAAAATCCCAAAAGTTTTTCCTGTTCTATCGGGATCGATCGGCACTGCCAACGACTAGGACCGGCACTGCTGGTGGGTTGTAAAACCCCTCACCAGCACTGCCGATGGATCTCACTGGCACTGCTGATGGTGCCAACCCGCACTGCCGATGGTCCTGATTGGCACTGCCGGTGGTGGTCCAGAAGATACAACTTTGTGAGGTTTCCATCTATTTACAGTTTTTGTTGTTCTTCTTTGTTTCTGTTGTGTACCACTGCTACTGTTGATCACTCCTAAGGGCAGCACATCACAAGTTGGTGTGTGTAGCCTTGGTGATCGGTTTAGAGGTTGGTTTGGGTTGTTTTTGGGATATAGGCCAAGTTCTCTTGGAGAATTTTGATTGGCTCCCATTCACCCCCCCTCTGGTCGCCTTCTCGGTCCTTCATATATTCAATAACCATCGACTGGTTTCCACACACAATGACTATTGGCTTTCTCATCCGCCTGTCTAGGGCCAGTGACCTAGTGAATTTGACCGTTTGTTTTTTCTTTATCGGTTTGCACGAAAAATCGACTGGCACACCCCAATTTTCGTATTGAGCTTGCATTAGAGTTAAGAAAATCTCCAAAGTCAAGTGTGTAGATTTTTGAGTCAACATGCTTTTTGGTACGCCCAATGGGATAAAGAAGCTTCAATCTAGCATTATGACTGGGACGCCACAGGCTCCTCCTTCGCCACAAAAGAATAATTTCAGTGTCAATTTGGTGGAAGAGCATAGGTTGTTTGTTGGACCTGAGGATCTGAATGATGGCATGAAGGCACATGTTAAGGAGAGGCTGACGCAGAGAGTCTCTTAATAAGCACCTTTAGCAAGACTAGCCATGACAAAGTCATAAAGAAGGATAATTTGACGGAGCCTTTCCTTGTCCCAGATGAGTCTGAGAAACAACTTGTGCATGAACCCCTGAAGAGTATTGATAAAGGAAAACTGAACAATATGATCCATACAACCATACATCATGCTTTGATTAACCAGTCGCCCGTATTGGTTAATACCCTAAGGGCTCTAATTACTCATAAGGTGGAGGGCTGTGTATATGATGATCCTGTTCGTGGACCACTGTACATTCAAATCAAGGGAAATACAACCACCGAAGCACCCAATCAGCAACAACCTAGTGCAAGCACTTCAATTCTTGCAACAGGAATAGAGCCGACACTTGTTGTTACTACACTGCCCCCAAGGAACACCATTGGCAATACAACAGGGAAGTCGCCTAAATCTAATAATAGGATAATTCCACAGAGAATGACTCCATAGACACAGCTGCAAAGCTACAGGCAGGACACATCATCTCCCTCGAATGTTGTTGTAAGCTTCATGACCATTGATGATTGGATCCCAAAGGTATGGATGTTTTGGTGATAGATGACAACTATGAAATTGCGGGCTAATATCTACACGAGTGTTGTCTATGTAGAAATCATCTCTAAACTCTACAACAAATCATATGGATGACGGTTGCCTTTGCGATTGATAACAATGACCACAAGCATGTAGGCTTGATGAACTTGATGGAGTCCAAGGGTTGATAGAGATGGATCAAAGCTATGGAGCAAGTGTTGGGAACACTTGTCTAGTTGTTAGGGTTTTGAGTTCATAGGAAAAATCGGACTATCAAGAGGGTCTAGGTCATTTATCTAAGGTCATGTTTAGTCAGTGATGTGCATGGATGAGTGAAATCACAGGCACTGGATGACAGTGGAGAATCCAAGGAGCTATTTGGAGAAGCCGGGAAATAAAGTCAAGTGAGGATGAGAAGTTTTAGCTTCTGGACATAGTGACCGGACAGAGGGGTTAGTGGAGACCGGACTATACAGTCACTAAGTGAACAGGAAATCCAGAGAAGAAGACTCGGTGAGGAATCTACCTGTGGTGAAGCCATAGAGACCGGATGGTCCGGTCTGTGCAGCCGTACACAGGGCAGATAGGAAGCGAGCTCTAGAATATTTCTGTAGTGGAGAGAGAAAGTCTGACTGGACGGTACGATCAGTACAAGATCTTCGGCGCACAGTGAAGACAACGGCTTTGGGAGCCATTCCAAGATTGACCGGACGGTCTGGTTAGGTAGTGACCGGACAGTCCGGTCAGTACGCCCAGAAAGGAGATTTTGTGGAGCAACGACTAGTTGGTGGTTGGAAGCCTATGTAACTTCATTTCTAGGGTCTTGGAGACCACTCTTGGCCAGTGGAATTGCTTGGAGCATTTGGTGAGAGCCAAGAGGAAAAGAGGAGAGCACTAGGAGGAGATATTGCATATCTTGAGAGTGCTAGTGAGAGTAACTTGAGAATTGATACACATCTAAGGCTAGAGTGTCCTTGAGGGTGTGATCCAAGTTGTTACTCTTGGTCTATGGTGAGACATAGACCGGTTAGGTGTCGGTGATTGATCCTATCATGATCGGTTGTGAAGGTCGTCACACATTTGTACATGGTTTGAGCCCGTCGGTGAAAGGGGCGTCAATAGTGAGCGCCCGTATCGGCTCGGGGAGTCTGGCAAGTTCTTGAGGGAGGCGAGCTTATGCCTCGGTGGCAGCAATGACACACACCGTGTCCTCACTCCGGTAGTGATTGCGGGCTTGTGGGCGAGAACTCCACATTGGTGGCGGGAGGGACCGGCACTCCGGCGGGAGTGGTCCAACAAGGAGTAGGGGAAGGCCCCATCCCTTCGAGACCTTGGGAAAAAATCATGAGCCATCTCTTACTCTACTTCTTACTCTGATGCATTACTTTTTGTATTTACATACCGTGCTATTCATGCTTGTATGCTTACCTTGTTCTAGTTGATTACTTGTAAACTTGCATGAATAGGCTTTTGTATTCGCTAGTTGTACTTAGCTCCCACTTGATCACTAGCATGTGTAGGAGTTGCATTGGCTTGATTACTCACCCGTGTATGTATTGTACTACTCATGCTTGTGTGCTCTAGTTCCTTATCTTGTAGCATTGTATGAGTATGTTCCTTTGCTAGCTTGTTGTTTGCTTCCGTGTGTCTTTATCACTAGCTTGCATATGAGTTATATTGCCTTGTGTGATTCACTAGTATGTTTAGGTTGTAGTTCCTTTCACAGGTTCATTATCTTGCTAATGTGATCATCACTGGAAATGTTTAGGAGTTGTTTTGAGTGGTCGGTTTCAGGAATTGGCGAATTTGCTACATAGTGCAAGTTCCCGATTCACCCCCCACCCTCTTGGTCACTCGGTCATTTCAAGTGGTATCAGAGCCAAGTGCTCATCATAGGGCTTAATCGCCTTGAATAGTGACTGTATTAAGTTGGGTTGTCATCCTATTAGGGGCCGGGTCATGGCTCATGGAAGGATCACTTGAAAAGCTACCTAAATGCCATGATTTTGGATGAGTTGATGGACACACTTGTGGACTTTACCAATACCTTTACCGATGATCATGTATATGATGATGATGATTGTGTCGATGTATATGATTTGATAGGTTGGTCTACTAGTATGCCTAATGTGATGATTGATGATGTTGGCTCTCTTGATCTTGCTTACTCTTCTAGTATGACTAGTGTTGATGATGCTTGTGAGTTTTTTATTAGTCATGTTAGTGATACACTTATTGAGGAGTTCTTTGCTTTTCGTGCTAATGAGAATGAGGACTTACTTGACTCTCTTATTTGCTTGCGAGATATTGTAGATAGGATTGGAGAAACTAATTTCGAGCTTCCCAAGATTGTGATAGTTGAGAAGATCCTCACCTTGCTCCCTAGCAGCAAGCTCCTCTACATCACCCTTGATCTCATCATGGAGAAGGGTCTCTCCATCGAGGATGTGAGCTCAAACTTCTTTGATCCCTCCACAAGATTGCCTTGCAGTAGCTTCTACAACCCCTTTGGATCAAGACCTACACCAAGCTCTTAATCAAGCGCTTCATCAAGTTCTACCCCAAGTGCCATTCCAAGTTCTACTCCAAGCACTTCCAGTGGACCACGCATTGGTGTAGGGGGAGCAACGTCTACATTGCTCACACGACCATTTCAGATGATCGATTCTACTAGTCCAACACGCCCACCTCCTCCACAAGATCGACTGTGGCGCATTCGTTGAGCTCAACAACAAGAGTTCTTCTTCCAATTTGATGAAGTTGTGAGAAATCTGAATGATGATCTTTATGATACTTTCTTGAGAATTTATGATCTTGTGTGCAGGATAAATTCCTTCAGAGGTCTTCATAGGATTGCTCCACTTGAAGTGATTGATAAGCTCCTCCAACAAATCACAGCTCCTGAGAGGGGTTTCTTACTTGAGGAGGTAATCAACAGAAGGCATGAGCTCTCAATTGAGAGGGCAATGGAGATGATACTTGTGCTACACTCAAAAGTGGGACACATGATTGAGCACGTCACTAGTCCCTATGATCCTCTCCACTACTACATCGACCTCGATGACATACACATGGGGGATGGTCATGGTCAATGGAGATATCATGCTCCACACTATCATATAAGAAGAAGACTTCAAGAGGGGATTGCAAGGATCCCTAATTATGAGGATGGTCTCATGGCTCGCCATGATGAGGTTAGTGAAAGTCAATCAAGTAATGCTTTGGATACTAACCCTTCTTCTTCTAGTGCTTATCTTATGGCTACCACCAGGATCAACTACAAGAGTAGAGGTACTCATTGGATTTTTGACACTGGATGCACTCAACACATGACTGGGAAGAAAACCATGTTTACCACCATTAATAAAGACGAAGATAGTGAGAATGTGACTTTTGGGGATAACTCAAAGGGGTGAGTTAGATGATCAGGCAAGGTGGCCATTACTGAGGACCTCCATCTCTCCAAGGTCTTTCTTGTGGAAACCCTCAACTTCAACCGCCTGTCTATCGGTCAGCTTTGTGACATGGGTTTCAAGTGCACATTTGATAAGGATGGTGCAAAGATTGAAAATGAAAAGAAGGCACTAACATTTCATGGAGTGAAGCATGAAAACTTGTATGTCATGGACTTCAAATCAAGCAATATGCCACCAAGTACTTGACTATTCACCAAGGCAACTAAAAGATGATTGTGGCATAGAAGACTGGCACATGTTGGAATGAATCAATTTAGAAAAATGGTCAAGGGGAATCTAGTTGAAGGAATCAAGGATGTCACTTTTGAGAAGGACATATTGTGTAGTGCTTGTCAGGCTGGGAAGCAAGTTGCATCATCTCATCCCACCAAGTCATTCATGTCTACATCTCGTCCTCTAGAGCTCTTCCATATGGACTTGTTTGGGCCAACACATTACAAGAGTCTGGGAGAGAATCTATATTGCTTGGTGATTGTGGATGACTTTACATGATACACATGGACTTTCTTTCTTGTGGACAAGTCTCAAGCATGTGACATCTTCAGAAAGTTTGCAAGGAGAGCAAAGAATGAATTCAATGCTAGCATTGTGAAGATAAGAAGTGATAATGGGACATAATTCAAGAATACAACAGTGGAAGAATATTGTGACAAGAAGGGGATCAAGCACGAATGCTCCGCTACATATACTACCGACCAGAATGGAGTAGTGGAGAGGAAGAATAAGACACTAATCACCCTTGCTCATGCCATGTTGGATGAGTATGAAACTCATGACAGGTTTTGGGCTGAAGCAATCAACATAGCATATTACACCTCAAACCGTGTCTCTCCATCGGTTGTTGAAGAAGACACCGTATGAGCTATTGGTTGGACGGAAACCCAATGTTTCCTATTTTCGGGTCTTTGGCTTCACTTGCTAACTTCTCAAGAAGAGGAGGAAGCCCGAGAAGTTTGAGAGCAGAACTGATGAATGCATTCTTGTGGGGTATTCAGGGACTTCCAAAGCATATCGGGTCTACAACTCAGTCACAGGATGTGTGGAAGAATCTTATGATGTGCAATTTGATGAGTCAAATGGTTCTCAGAAAGGAGATGAGTTTCATAAAGTGAACATTGGGGATGAGCCTGTGAGGGAAGTCTTGAGAAACATGCCCGCGGGCGAGGTATTACCCCATGAGGCCAATGATGGTGATATTGATGAACCCTCAACTCCACCACCTCAACCAACCTCTTCCTCCAAGGTGCAAGAACCAAACCAAGATGCCACGGCCTGTCCCACTAGCTCCTCCCAAATTCATTGAGAGTGCATATACCTACCCATGAGGGAATCCAAGAGAGAAGTGAGCCCCAAGCCTCCCCACATACCTCACATCGAGTCACTTCTCCAAGCTCTTCACAACAGTCCCACATCCTCACCAAGCTCTACCTCCAAAACAACAAATCATAGGAGTGATTCTCCCACCTCACTAAGAATCCAAGACACTTATATCTCAAGAGAGCGAGCAAACCATGATGCACAAGATACTTCACCTAGAGCTCCTCCCAGTCAAGTAGAACATCATCCTAGACCCAAGGACATCAACAAGGATCACTCACGTGACTTGATCATTAGGAGTCCATCTCAAGGAGTTAGGACAAGGAGAAATTAATAAAATCCCAACTATGTTAGTGAAGAAAGTGATGACGAGGCAAATGTTGCAATTGAGAACTTCTCTTTCTCTCCATGATTGAGCCTACAACAATTGATGAAGCTATGGATGAGCACAAATGGGTTTGCTATGCAAGAATAATTGAGCAACTTCAAGAGATGCAAAGTATGGAAATTGGTTGAGAGACCCAAGAATCATAATGTGGTTGGCACCAAGTGGGTCTTCAAGAACAAGCAAGATGAGAAAGGAGCAATTGTCAACAACAAGGCTCGCCTAGTGGGCAAGGGGTATTCTCAAGTGGCAGGTATTGACTTTGAGGAAACCTTTGCTCCCGTGGCCCGTCTTGAAGCAATTCAGATCTTACTTGCCTATGCATCACACAATGGCTTCAAGATCTTTCAAATGGATGTTAAAAGTGCCTTCTTGAATGGAGAGATCAATGAGAAAGTATGTGGAACAATCTCCGAGGTTTGAGGACCCTAAACATCCATGACATATGTACAAACTGAAGAAAGGTCTCTATGGCCTCAAGCAAGTACCAAGGACATGGTATGAACACTTAAGGAACTTCCTTTTCAAGAATGGCTTCAAGATTGGAAGCATTGATAGCACCTTGTTTACAAGACATGTTGGGAAGGATATCTTTGTGTTCCAAATCAATGTGGATGATATCATCTATGGGTCAACCAATGAGAAGTTCAATGAGGAGTTCCGAGAGATGATGGTAAAGGAATTTCAAATGTCAATGATTGGATAGTTGCATGTGTTTCTTGGTTTTCAAGTAAAGCAATTGAAGGAATGGAACTTCATCTACCAAGAGAAGTACACCAAGGACCTACTCAAGAGATTCAACATGGAAAATTGCAAGCCCTTGCATACACCTATGGTAGCAAGCAGACCCTTGGATAATGATGCGAAGGGTAAACTAGTGAACCCCAAGATCTATAGATCAATTATTGGGTCCTTGCTCTATCTCATCTCCTCAAGACCGAACATCATGTTTAGTGTGTGCTTGTGTGCACACTATCAAGCAAATCTGAAGGAGTCTCACTTGAAGGCCATGAAGAGGATTCTTAGATATCTCAAGTATACAACTACCATGGGAGTATGGCATCCTAGAAGAACAAGCTTTGAGTTACTTGAGTATTCAGACTCGGACTTTGCAGGATGCAAAGTGAATAGGAAGAGTACATCAGGAGGTTGTCAATTTCTTGGAAGATATCTAGTATCTTGAAGCTCAAAGAAACAAAACTCGGTGGCTTTATCCATAGCTCAAGCGGAGTACATGGTGGCGGAAGCGTGTTGTGCCCAACTTCTCTACATGAGTCAAACACCCTCGGATTATGGCCACAACTACACTCAAATGCCATTATACTATGACAGTGAGGCGATAATCAAGATGGCTCTCAAAACTGGAGATCATGGTCATGGAAAGCATATTCAAGTCGAACATCACTTCATAAGAGATCATGTTGAGAAGAAGGATACTGAGTTGGTGAGTGAGCGGACTCATGAACAATTGGCGGATATCTTCACCAAGCCACTCGACGAGAAGACCTTCAACAAGCTAAGGGGAGAACTCAATGTTCTCGACCTTTCAAACTTCACATGAGTAACCCTAAAGCTTATCTCTTGTAAATATGTATAACCTTATTTGTTTTGTTTGTTGTTTGTGTCTTTGTTTTGTGCTTGTTTCTCTTTGCTTGTAGGTCAACTTCAGACCTCCTTGAGATAGCAACGGGCATGGGTTAAGCTTGAGAAGGTGGTTCATGGTGTGCCCAAGGCTTTTGGTTCGTGGTGTGCCCAAGGCTTTGAAAAATGGTCCATTGTGAGTAAGCTCGAGAAGAGAACAACTCGTCGTTTGACACTTTGGTTTGTAACAGTACTCTCTCTTTTCTTTAGCATTACATCATGCATTGTATACTTGTTGCATTTACACTCCTTGCATTCATGCACTCTTTCATCATGATACCTTACATGCTCTAGAGCATGTTTCTAGGGAGAGTTTCTTATTTACAATGTAAGCATATGACCCTCTAGATGATCACATAGTGATCTTTGTGTTTCATGCCCATTGAGTCATATTCAAACGAGCTCTGAGGATAAATCTACTCGCGCAGCTCAAAGACAAGTGGCTCATACATGCCCATGTGAAAGGACCGAGTGACCAAGAGGGGGGGGGGTGAATCGGGAACTCGCACTATGTACCAAATTTGCCAATTCCTAAAACCGATCACTCAAATCAACTCCTACACAATTCTAGTGGTCATCACACTAGCAAGATAATAAACCTATGAAAGGAACCACAATTTAAGCATACTAGTGAATCACTCAAAAGCAATACAACTCCTAAACATGTTAGTGATCAAATGCGGAAGCTCAAACACTACTAACAAGTAAGGAGCCTATTCATGCAAGACTAAAAGGTAATCAACTAAAACAAGATAAGCACTCAAGCATGAATAGCATGGTATGTAAATGCGGAAAGTAATGCATCAAAATAAGGAGTAGAGTAAGAGATGTCTCATAATTTTTTCTCGAGGTCTCGAAAGGATGGCGCCTTCCCCTACTCCTCGTTGGACCACTCCCGCCGGAGTCCCGGTCCCTCCTGCCACCAAGTGGAGTTCTCGCCCACGAGCGCGCAATCACTTCTAGAGTGAAGATGCAGTGTGCATCACCGCTGCACAAAGCACAGCCCACCTCTCTTGAGAACTTGCCGGACTCCCCGAGCCGACACGGGCGCTCACTAGCGATGCCCCTTTCACCGGCGGGCTCAAACCGTGTACAAACGTGTGACGGCCTTCACAACCGATCACGATAGGCTCGATCACCGATACCTAACCGGTCTAGGTCTCACCATAGACCAAGAGTAACAATCTAGATCACATCCTCAAAGACACCCTAGCCTTAGATGTGTAAGATGCTCAAGTTACTCTCCTCTAGCACTCTCAAGATATGCAATATCACCTCCTAGTGCTCTCCTCTTTTCCTCTTGGACCTTACCAAATGCTCTCAGGTATTCCACTGGCCAAGAGAGGTCTCCAAGACCCCAGCAACGAAGTTATATAGGCTCCCAACCATAAACTAGTCGTTGCTCCGCGAATTCACCTTTCTGGACATACTGACCGTACAGTTCGGTCTCTTCCAGACCGGACCATCCGGTCACTCTGGTAATGGCTCTCCTAGCCGTTGGCTCCACTGTGTCCAGGCAAATTCCTATACTGACCGAACTGTCTCGTCAGTAGACCGGACCATCTGGTCATTTCTCTCTCCAGTCCAGAAACGTTTTGGCAATCAGCTTCGTCACTGCCTAGAGCATGTCATAGTAACCGGACTGTCCGCTCACTAAACCGGTCCGTCCGGTCTCTGCGACTCCAAACTCTGGCAGTTTCCTCACTTCTTCGCTATAGCCTCCAGACAAAACCACATAGTGATCGTATAGTCCAGTCTCCACTGACCCCTATGTCTGGTCTCTATTCTCAGAAGTTGAAACTTGTCATCCTCGCTTGACTTCGTTTCCCGACTTCTCCGAATAGCTCCTTGGTTTCTCCACTGTCAACTAGTGCCTGTGATTTCACCGAGCAACCTTGCACATCACCGACTAGACATGACCTAAGAGAATGACCTAGACCCCCTTGATAGTCTGGTTTTTCCTATGGACTCAAAGCCGTAACAACTAGACAAGTGTTCCAAACACTTGCACCATAGCTCATTCTCTGCTTTGATCCATCTCCATCAACCCTTGGACTCCATCAAGTTCACAAGCCTCCATGCTTGTGGTCATTTTCATCCATCGCCAAGGACGTCGTTGACAATCATCATAAGATAGAAGAGGTTTCCTACATGAACAACACTCGTGTAGATATTAGTCATATTTCATGTTCGTCGTTCCTCACCAAAACATCATACCTTGGGGTGACCTTAATGGTCATGAACCTTACACCATCTCATAAATGACTAACCATTACATACTTGAAAAAAATATTTTGTTGAGTCATGTGTGTAGGGGGAGCTATAATGGAACGCCATCGTGACCAAGGAGGAGTACCATGAAAGGGGGAGTTTCCTAATTCTTGCCATTTATTATTTGCTCCTTGGTTATCTTATGTTTTGTCTTTGTTTTTTGGTGATAGGTGACAAAGGGGGTGAAGAACATGAAGATCCAAAAGTCAAGTCTAAATTGATAACACAAAAGGGGAGAAGAACATGAAGATCCTAAAGTCAAGTCAAAGATCAAGAGGAGAAGGAAAGATGGAAAAGAACATGGAGATCAAGCATCAAGAACGGGAGAAGAACAATGAAGTGACAAAGAAGAGAACATGAAGATGATCAAGACGATGGTACTTGTTCACTTGATGTACACATGAAAATCATATCAAGATGAACATCTACACCGACATGGAGAAGAACAACGATGGTGCATGTCTACAAAACAATGAATACCTACACCGACGATGGTGCATGTCTACAAAACAATGAATACCTACACCGACATGAACATCTACGTCTTTGGTGCATGTCTACTTCAATCAGATCATCAACCACGACACTATATCAGGCGCAAAATTCAACTCAAGTGTTTTACGTTACATTGGCATATATAAGTTTACGAGTGTGCCAATATACTTTTAGTATACAAATATATCAATTCATTTCATAGAGACATAGACAAGATAAGGAACTTGTATTCTTTATTCATCATCAAAAATTTACAAGTCCTTCTTTTACATATATCTCTTTGAGACGCCTCGATACACAGACGATTGTGTGATTCATAGATCCTAGAGCCTCGTGAGAACTCTAGTTAATTACCTCCATAGGCTACGACCCATGGACTACCTCCGATTAAGCTGTAATCACGGTCGTCATAAGCCTCTTCCCCTGTACTCCATGTATGAATGTTATGCAAAAGAGACAAAAGAAACAAGAAGACATTGCCGGGCCTTTTCTCAAATAAAGCACATGTCATGTTTGATTATACACGGAGTTCAACGACAATGTGTATATTGTGTTCGGCCTCGTTGGTCACCAACAATATATGCCCAGCCTCGTCGGTCAGAGCGTTATGAAACATTCCGGCCTCGTCGGTCGCGGAAGTATATGTGATCCATGTTCAGCCTCATCGGTCGCGAACGCGGTATATGCGTCTAACCTCGTCGGTTGAGACGTGATGAGAATTCATTCACTTTGCTGGTAAAACTCCGGTACAATAGAACACAACAGTACATCATCCCCCTTTCTTTTCATGCCCATCTTATTTGCTAAAACTAAAAAAAAAACTATATGAGAGACGATAGGCCAGATTTCTTCATGGCCATTCATTCTCATATTCTCATGTGCCCGGCCTAAATTTTGGAGAGGATGGTACACGTGTGCAACAAGCCTCAAGTCAATGGCCTTTCGATTTTACATGCCATTTATCATAAGCGGGCATATTCTCTTCTACTTTACGAGCACATGTGGGCATTTGGGGGCATGCGATCAGTCAAGAATGCCAATGCCGATGCCAAGCGCGACGAGGCCTTTTGAGGTCACCGAGACGGTCTGGCACCGAGATGCCGCCGTCGAGACTATCTGAACCTCATGCCCTTTTTTTGTAATCAAAGATCTGCATAGTGCATATGCACTGCCATCATCGATTGGCTTTCATTTTTAATCTTGCAACCTACCAGTTGCATAGATGCATAATCTTTCCCAAAATTCTTCTTTTCGGACACTCGGCACCCCAACCATCATCAGGTGGCTTTTTTTTTCTTTGGGTCAAGGAGTTTTGCCGGTCCTGCCAAACGCATCAATACGCGGCGGCTCTTTTGTTACATCGATCTCAGGTCTGCCAGGCGCATGAGCACGCAGCCGTGAAACGGCTTTCTTTCGGCAGCCCTCAGGCCGTAGGCGCGGGACGCGATGCTGCCGTAGCAGCGTGTGTTCCTGCAAAAGAAGAAAACACAAGGCGGCGCAGCCAAGCGGGTTACTCGCCACGGACGACGACGGACGCCATCGACCGACCGGGTAGGGCGACAGCGGCCTGCGGTGTGGCGATCTCCTTCAACACGGCCGGTGCTGATGTGGATCTGAGTCTTGTGGTGGTGTGGTGGAGGAATCAATGAACGGTGTGGTGGCAGTGATGAAATGGGTGGCGACGGCTTTGATTTGGGTGTGGACGGATCGTGAGCCTGTGCTGGCGTATGTGAGAATGGTCCCTCTTTGACGTTGTGAGGTGCAAGGCTTTATATAGATGAGTGCTAGGGTACGCGTCGCCGCCATTTTGTTTTTGATGGGCGAGTTGCCCGGCTGGGATAAGCGAGAGTTGTTCGTCACCAACGCGCGTTTTGCTAACCCAGTTCAAAATTCAAACTGCAACCTTAACCAGGAAGAGGCATGACCCCATTGGCCAGCGACTCTTAGTTCATGTACGCAGGCTCATGCGACGTGTACGTGCAGCTCCGCTCTGCTCACCGCCTTCAGTTACTGATCACCGAAGGAGAGGAACGACGACCGACACGTTGTTGTGTGGCCACCCATGGAGCTTCGTCTTCCATTGGAAGTTTCTAGAATGTAAGCACACCAGCAGACGTGCCACCGTATACAAGTATTTGTACGTATTATTATACGTTGCCATGGGCTTCTGCTTGTTGATAAAGGCCGAAAGGCTCTTGGGCAAGTCCCTTGTCATTCACGTATCCTCATGGTGATTAGGCAAATAATCACCATTGATGGGCCACATGATCATTCACACATATCCTTATGGTGATTAGGCCCTTAAACATTTAGTATGTACGAATATTCCTATATAAGGCCACCTGATCATTTCATCCATGTGACTATTTCAAATACTTTGTTTTAAAGCACCACCATTGCTGAAAATAATGCGAGGGCTTATAAATCCTTTACTTATGAAAACAAGCATAATTGTGGTAATTATCTGATGATCTTCACTTTATAATATAGCAAGGCAAAATATGATCAAACATCAAGCTCAACTTCTAGTGCGCTACATGATTGGATAGTTCTCCCTCAACACCTAGCACATTCCAAGGGGGAGACTACTTCCAAGGTAAGGACCAAGGTAATCCTTTCATTATTTTCTTTTCCTTTGGTTTCATGTTGTTCGTCCGTTTTGGATCATCATCAGTAGTGGTTGTCATCCATCACCAAAAAAGGGAGATTGTAAGGATCATAACCATTGAGGTCACCCTGAGATATGATGTTTTGCTGATGAATGACAAACATGAAATGTGTAACTAATGTCTACACGAGTATTGTTCGTGTAGGATACTTTTTCTACTCTATGATGATTATAGGCGGTGGTCTTACCGATTGATGACAATAACCACAAGCATGGAGGCTTGATAAGCTTGATGGAGTCCAAGGGTTGATGAAGATGGATCAAAGCTAAGGACGAGCTTTGGAGCAAGTGTTGGGAACACTTATCTACTTGTTAGGGCTTTGAGTCCATAGAAAAAACCGGACTATCAAGGGGGTCTAGGTCATTTCTCTTAGGTCATGTCTAATCGGTGATGTGCACGGATGCTCAGGAAAATCACAGGCACTAGATGATAGTGGAGAAGCCAAGAGCTGTTCGGAGAAACCGGTAAACGAAGTCAAGCGAGGACGAGGAGTTTCTGCTTATAGACGTAGTGACCCACAGAGGGGTCAGAGGTGACTGTTGGTGGTTTCTAGTTACCCATTTTATCTACCAAAATGGGTTTGGACTAACAATTAACCCCATATTTACACATATTTGTAGTTGTTCTGTTTTAGATGTAATTGCAGAAATCAGGTGTAAAACAGGGCAATTATGGATAAGGAACCAAAGAGCAACGAAGATGGGCCAGATACAGAGCCGCGCCGATCGGCGCGGGCCTACGCCCATCGGCGCAGGGAGGGGGGGTAAAGATGACGAAAAACATAACCTGGTCCAAGAAGGACGAAGGCCCAGTCCAATACAAGTTGGAGTCGATGGAAGTTGACCTAATTCCGTCAAGTAAAAAAGGAAGATAATTATCAAGGGCCAGGAAGATAACAAGAGACGGCAATCACGAGATTCAGTTGTTAGAACTAGGGTTCCAGGATATTGGCGGCGACGGTTGATCAACACCGGCGAGAACCACCAGAAAGGAGGTCGTGCCGATCGGTGCGACACTTGTGCCGATCGGCTCATGCGCGTTCCAGCGCTATTTCTCATCCCTCTGCTATGTTTAGCAGGATCTGGTACGGGGATCTGGTCATGTAACTCTCATACTTATTGATACTCTCTTGATGAATTTAATCTATGTGATGAACTTAATTATGCATCTATTTATACCTTTCATTAGTGTATAGGCCAATACACTTTTGCCCATTGCATAGTGCAAGAAACCAGTGGGGAGCTAATAACCTCTGTAGTGACAGTCGGGGTGAACGAAACCACCATGTCTTGTAGAATATTAGAATCATCACTCGAGTTGATAAGAATAAGGTTGCATGCTAGTGAACCAATCCTAAGGAGAGAATCCTTCATTATCCTGTTACATCTCCAATAACATTCATCCACCACTCTCTCACCGTCATCATTCACACCAACCCAACTATTGCAATCTGTTAGTAATCCTTTAATAGTAATAGTTCCGCTCATTCCCTGTGGATTCGATAACCTTGGAATACTCCGAGGGAAAAAGGGGTACAAATGTACACCATCCTCTTGCGGTATAGAAGTGGGTGCGTAACTACGACCAACAGTGACCGGACCGTATGATCACATAGAGGTTTTGTCTGGGACTTGCAGCAGGCAGTGAGGAATCTATTTTTGCTGGAAGCTGTAGTGACTGAACGGTACGGTCTGCAGATCGGACGGTCTGGTCTGTGTGGCTCCACACAGGGCAGAGAGGAAGCAGCGCCGCAAAATATTTCTAGGCCAGAGAGAGAAACAGACTGGACAGTCTGGTCAGCTGACCGTATGGTTCGATCAGTAGGAGTCAGCAAAGGGGCAGAGCCGTTGGAGCTGAAGACTGTAGTGACCATACGGTCCAGTCAGGCAGTGACCGGGCTGTCCGGTTAGTATGCCCAGAAAGCTGATTTCATGGAGCAACGACTTGTTTGAGGCAGGAAGCCTATATAACTTCGTTGCTTGGGTCTTGGAGACCTCTCTTGGCTAGTGGAATTGCTTGGAGCTCTCGGTGTGGGCCAAGAGGAAAAGAGGAGAGCACTAGGAGGACATACTGTATATCTTGAGAGTGCTAGTGAGAGTAACTTGAGCATTATTGATGCACATCTAAGGCTAGGGTGTCCTTGAGGGTGTGATCTAGGTTGTTACTCTTAGTCTATGGTGAGACGTAGACCGGTTAGGTGTCGGTGATTGAGCCTATTGTGATTGGTTGTGAAGGCCGTCACACGTTTGTACCAGGTTTGAGCCCGCCAGTGAAAGGGGTTCGCTAGTAAGCGCTCGTGTCGGCTCGGGGAATCCGACAAGTTCTTAAGGGAGGCGAGCTTGTGCCTAGGTGGCAGCGATGACGCGCACCATGTCTTTACTTCGGGAGTGATTGCGGGCTCGTGGGCAAGAACTCCACATTGGTGGCGCGAGGGACCGGCACCCCGCCAGGAGTGGTCCAACGAGGAGTAGGGGAAGGCGTCATCCTTCCGAGATCTCGGGAAAAAAATTATGAGGCATCTCTTACTCTACTCCTTACTTTGATGCATTACTTTCCGCATTTACATACTGTGCTATTCATACTTGTATGCTTACCTTGTTCTAGTTAATTACTTGTAGACTTGCATGAATAGGCTTCTCTACTTGCTAGTTGTACTCAACTCCCACTTGATCACTAGCATGTGTAGGAGTTGCATTGGCTTGATTACTCACCCTTGTATGTATTGTACTACTCATGATTGTGTGCTCTAGTTCCTTATCTTGTAGCATTGCATGAGGTGGTTCCTTTGCTAGCTTGTTGTTTGCTTCTGCATATGTTTATCACTAGCTTGCATAGGAGTTGTATTGCCTTGTATGATTTACTAGTATGCTTAGGTTGTAGTTCCTTTTATAGGTTCATTATCTTGCTAGTGTGATCATCACTAGAAATGTGTAGGAGTTATTTTAAGTGGTCGGTTTTAGGAATTGATGAATTTGGTACATAGTGCGAGTTTCCAATTCCCCCCCCCCCCCCCCCCCTCTCAGTCACTCGGTCCTTTCAATCGGCCCTAGCATCGGTAGTCCGAATACATAGTGCCGATGGTGGCTTTGGCCGATGGACAACTACGGTTGTCAACTTTTGATTGGCTTGAAGCAAGAAAGATAGAGAAAGAGGTGCGCTTCTATAAGGAAGTCAATGAAGAGCCTGTAGGAGGAACAAGAGCATAATTCTCAATGGTGTCCATCTAGTATTTTCTCCAGGAGCTAGAAGCGCAGGATTTAGAGGATGCACTGCAAGCAGATAATGGTTGATCGATATTATTATGATGAGGACGATGATCAGCCGCCCAAGAAAGAATGGAGACCCAAAGTAAAGTCACAGGTTCAAGTTCCTGGCACTACGGTGGGGAAGAACTATTTGCCGATGAAGATGATGCACCTCAGTTGGTGTTTGATAGACAAAAACTAGTGTTTGACAAACCAGACAAATCTAAGCATCGGTGCCTAAAAGCCTTGTACATGAAGGGCTTCGTTAATGGGATGCCGATGGGAAAGATGATGGTTGATGGAGGTGCTGCAGTTAACATCATGCCGATTATGTCACACCCCACATTTTCTAAATTCGGGTTGTGAGCCTTTCCAACACTTAAAAAGACAATTTTCACATATGAAATTTCTTATCTCTTAATATATTCTCTCACATATTATCCTTGCCGTAAACCTTAAGGAGTTGGTTTTACCCAACAGGAAGAACTTCACGAGGAACACAACAGAGCATTTCTCCTAGGTGTTGATAACCTCCTTGTTGGTGTACAACCATTGTTTGGCCTTGCCTTACAGCGAGAACGAGAACAGACGGAGCCTAATGTTATCCGGAGCCACGTCCCTTATGGAAAAGGTGTTGCACAACTCCAAGAATTGTTGCAAGTGAGCGCTGGCATCCTCATTGGCTTTCTAACAAAATGGGCTAGTCTGCACCATCATGACCTGAATGGTCTTGATCTCAAAGTTTCAATCCCCAATGTCAATCTTAGGCCTAGTGAGCACGTTACTAACAGAGGGAGCAGAATAGTCTTTGATATCCTTCTAGCCATTGGCTTGGATCTTAGTAGTTCGGTGATGACTGGTTGATCTGCTGGCTTAGAGCTTTGGGGAAAAGAGACGTTAAGTCTATTTTTCCTTAAAACTCTTTTTGGATTCTCGATGAAGTTTTCAGGCAGATCAAAACCGGTCATGCACTACTTTGTTTTCACATCAAAGGTAAACATACAAGGATAACCTACATAAACAATGACTACCATACAACCAATATGTTTATGTCATTATTAACAATATATTCTTCTATGCCTTCCCTGGCAATGGCGCCAGAGATGCTTGTTGACATTTGCTAAGTTACATCGATATAATCATCACTGGCAATGACGCCAGACATAATTGTAAAAATGCACCTCAGTGTCAATAGAGTAAAATCCACAAGCGCACGGAAAATACCGTTGTAGCATTTTACCATAGGATTGCTCCAATGGCTTGTCATTTATAGTTCTAGCAAAGGAAGGCGTAGCATGAATATATGATTGTTAATAGTAACATAAACCTAAAGATTGGTATTGGTACTCAGAGCTTATACAGGGGTAAGTATAATATGGATATGTGTAGTGTGAACACAAAGCATCATTCCCAAAGATAAATAAAAGTCCTAAGTCTCTAGGTTAGTTGGAAGAGCAAGATTGTATCTCTAATGCTAGTCTACCTATATAGTCACATAGTCAAAAAATTACAAGCAAGTTTATACTAGTCATAGTCTAATGCACTCAACACTTCGTGTATGGATTCATGCCCGGCATACACAAGGAAACTCCATCTTGGACACACATCGCAACCGAACGTGGAGGAGTATAAGGGACAAATAGGGTTGTCACCACCTACTGTCTACCTCTGTAGAACATGGATTATGAGGTGATCAAAACTACCGAGTCGTCTAAGCATCTTGCTTACACATTTAAGTAGAACTCTAGCATTGATCAAACACTAGAGCTTTCCTAATCCTACGTGGATATCAAACTCATGTTGAGGCACAATAACTAGACTAAAGTACAACTAGCATTATAACATTTAGACTATAGTCAAGATATATGTCAATCATGACAACAAGGTAGCAAGTCTATATCATCATGAAAGCATAAAGTCCTACGTCATGAACATGATATATAACCAAACAAGAAACACATATCATAAGCACAACTATATGGAGTACTATATTAATTAAATAGAGAAAAATCATAATATAAAAGAGTAAAGGAAAAGATACAAGAGTCATACCAATATTCCTATGACTTGGAGACTTGAGAAAGGCTCCACCTAAACTAAACTTCACTAGGACTAGAAAACTACTAAGTGAAAGAGGGAAATGAGTAACTCTTGAGTGTGTGTGTTGGAATGGAGCTCTTTCCTTCTATTTATAGGGCCCATAGGTCAGTACTGGAGAGTAACCACCACGGAACCACCACGCACCAACTTCAAAAATTCACTGAGGAAGCACCATGTGACCAGGGGGGAGGTCGGCCGACCTGGCTCTGGGCCCATTGGTCCTATGCTTGCTTGAGGTGGCTGACAGGTGGGTCCTCTTCTGATTTAAGCTGGTGTTCTCCGAAGGAATCCTGTATAGCCATGTATGCAATCTGAGGGAAGTCTAGTTGGCACCGTCCTATTGGCTGGAACGGTGCTTCCTCGGATTATGCTCCATTTTCTACTTCTTTTAAATGAAATCCCTGCATGCACATAAATCTCTAAGGACAAGTGGAATCATATTATTCCTACTAACATGCATGTATGAAATGTTAAGTCTTCCTACTTTTATAGGTATATTGACAGTTGAAATCAATATTTAACGACCGTCAACAATGACAAATATTTCCATATTTTTAGTTCCGTCAGTAGAGCTCCAGAATTAAAGATATCTAAATAAACAGAAGTGGCGTTTTTGGAAAACCAACAAAAACCAAACCTAGGTGGGCCCCACCTATCGGCAACGTTGAGGAAGCACACGTCGACCACCCGCCTTGCTCGGCTCGGCGTCCACCACATGGTCGTGGGCGTACGGCCCGACGACACCTGGTCGGGATCAAGGCCCTCACCCCGACGCACTGCACCTTGAAGTTGTTTTGCCCACCCCCCCCCCCCCTCCGGTTCCCATTCCTCTCTCTCTCTCTCTCGCGCGCGCGCGCTCACTTCGCTCTCTTCCCCGCTCGTGCTCTCCTCCACTTCCGTTGCCACTCTTTCGCATCGCCTGGTCGCCATAGCCCACCAGAGCTCGAGCCTTGCTGCAGAGAGCAGCGCTAGGATGCTTTGAAGCCACTTCAAGCGTCGCCTCGCCTTCCCCCGCCCGATATTGGGAGATCGACACGGTTCTTCCCCGACACTGATGACTTGGACCCAATCCACTCTGCGACGTCATGAATATCCCATGGTGAGCCTGGGCTCGATTCCTAGCACAGAAGGCCTACTGACACTCTTGTGCACACCCTGATCACATGCATGTGCAGACTCTACCGCAACTTCGCTAGATATTGAAGCTTTTGTCACCGTCGAGCTGACTGGCCGCCTCGCCAAGAGCACTCCAAGGCAAGATCATGAGCCATCTCGTCTTCCCCTTCACATGCACATCAACGCCCAACCTCGTCCCTGCTTTCGTCACCGTCGTGAGCCCCTCTCCGGCCATTGCCGACCACCCCGATGAGTGTGCACCATGGATGGGAGCATTTCTTCCTTCACTCTCAACCCCGGCCGTGGACCACGGTGGTCTGCGGCGAGCCTGCAAGCCAGCGCAGCGGGCACTCCAGTGAGCAGCCCCCTGCGCACACGTTTCTGCGTTTAAACTGTTTTCCTTTTTGCAAATAAATCCAGAAATTACTTATAAAACTCCAAAAATCCATATGTAAAAAAGTACTTATTGGGTGTTTTGAAGTAAAATAAATTTTTACGTGTTCCTCTCATTAACTAGGATAGGGTGTCATGCTTTTGAGAACTTCATTTGTCATATGTTTTCACTTCGTTTAGAGTTGATCCATAAAATGAAACTGTATAAAGTTGAGATACGATACAATGAAACTGTATAAAGTTGAGAGACAATACATTTAAAAACTGAAATTATGTACAACTTTTTAAAACAAAAGTAAATTCAGTCTTTTCAGCATCAAATCAAAATGATACAGTTAATCAACAACAGGGGCATCGAACCTATTACAGTTTGGATCCGTAAGGGAATATGGGTCCGAATCCGACGCGCTATGGTCTACACAATCCTTTATAAATTTGGTCCAGCCCAACCCAGAACAGTTGTCCCGAGTCCGACTCACCAGTTTCTCCTTTTTGGCAGTGGGTTTGACATTTCGTAGGTCTTGCGTCTTGCTGTGCCTAAAAAAAAAAAAAAAAAAAAAAAAAAAAAAAAAAAAAAAAAACCTTGCTGTGCGCCGCCACCCATGGAATCTGCCATCGCCGGCGCCGGCGCCCGCGCAGACGATTTTCCGGACTGGACGCTGCTGCCCGAAGATTTCCTCGTCACTCTGATGGGTGAGCTCGACATCCCCAACCTCATCCGCGCGGGCGCCGTCTGCGCCCCGTGGCACTCCGCATACGCCACGTTCCGGCGCCTCCGTCTCCCGTCTCCGCGGCAGCCTCCCTGCCTGCTCTACTCCTGCGACGCCCTCGAAAGCGCCGCCGCCCTTTATTGCCCCTCTACCGGCGCCAATTTCCAGATCCCCTTGCCGCAACTGCGTGGCCTGTCGCCGATCGGGTCGGCGCACGGGTGGCTGGTGGTCGCCGACGAGGTCGGGAACCTCCACCTCATGAACCCACTCACTGGCGGCCGCGTCGCACTGCCGCCCATCACCACGCTGCGCGGCGTCGAGGAGGGCACCACTTTCGACGAGGACGACAACCTCGCCTACAACTTCCACCAAACACCGGGGGACTCCACCCTGCTGGCGCCCATCCCGGTGAGTGAAGCAGCGGACTGCACGTACGACCGGGCGATTCTCTCCTGCGCCCCCTCCTCCGCCGGCGGCAGGTGCGTCGTCCTGCTCCTGCACGCGCCAAACTGTGGGCTCTCGTACGCCAGGCTTGGTGACGATCGGTGGACGTGGATACAGACAGGAGATGGCGTCACGGGCCTCCGGCAGGGCAACTTCTACTGCAATGCGGCATACAACGACAAGGACGGCTTGTTCTACCTCTATATACGCGTTGGATCTGAACGGACCTTCACCGGTGGTGAGGATGATAATCCCTGAACTGAGGCTGGGGGGGCAGCCGTACAGGTACCTCATCCACGCTCCATGGGGCGAACTCTTGCAAGCCTGGAGGTTCAGGAAGCTGCACGAGCCGCCCACGCTTCTTGTGTTTCCACCGGATGTTGACGACTATGATCCATCGGTGGAACACCGCACTGGTGAGCTGCAACTCTACAGGGTCGACCGCCGTGGACAGCGGCTTGTGAAGCTGGAGGAAGGTTTGGGACATCATGCTCTTTCCTGGGTTTCAATAAATCATTGTGCCTTCCGGTCACAGAATTTCCTGGCCTCAAGCCAAACTGTGCCTATGTTATGGATGATTCACCTGAGTTTATGAATTATTGTAAATGGAACAAGAGAGAAATTGGTGTGTGGGACATTGAGAGACAGAGGCTGCAGAGCTTTGATGAAGCCTCAAATCTCAAGCTGCCCTGGTTGAACTGGCCACCTCCCATTTGGATAACACCCTCACTTTTGTAGAGGGAGGTGATTCCGAATAACACCATCCCTTTTTGCAAGGGATGTGATTTAAAACTCGGCATTAGTTTGTACACTGCTGCCCCTCTTAAGGGATTGAGCTATTGTTGTATCTCATTATCAATTTGAACTATTGTGTATAAAACTACACCAATTCCTTTTATCCATTTTGTCTTTGAATATGCTTCATTTTTATTATTCATTGCACTTTGTTTCCTAGCAATGATTTTATATTGATGCGCTACTGCTGTGAAGATCTGGTATCTTTTAGAGACAATTCCCTCTACGCCACTAAAAAATTTCATTGTTCCCTCTGTGCCATAAAAATTTTCGAACTTCCCCCTGTGCCATCCACGCTTTCCTTTATTCGCTAGCTAAAAGAAAAATATTTCTTTACTGTAAAAGTTATGAAAATTTGTAAATTTGTAGAGTAACATATGGGGAACATTTTTTGTTATTGAAAAATATTGTGGTTCTATAACAATTTTTAATTTGACATTGACATACCTTGCAAAGCGTTGAGGTTCCAAAGTTAAATTTTGAAGTTTTGAACCTTAACGCCTTGTCACATTCACCTATTTCAAATTCAAAAATGTTATAGAATCAAAATATTTTGCAACAATGAAAAATGTTTTCCACGTATTACTTTATAAATTTATAAATTTTCATAAATTTTGGAGTAAAGAAAGTATTTTTTTTCGAGCTAGTGAATAGAGGAAAATGTTAAGCAACATTAGTGGCATAGAGGGCATGAAAATTTTATTTGAATGTCACCTAAGGAAGTTCAAAAATTTCCATGGCACAAAGGGAACGATGAAATTTTCTAGTGGCATAGAGGGAATTTTCTCTATCTTTTAAGGGTCTGTCATCACACCAGGGTCTTGAAACTTAGATGTGAAAGCAGAACATTTACTCTTGAGGGAGTAGCCAAACTGCATCTAATGATTGCT
The DNA here is from genome assembly GCA_032690845.1 of Eleusine coracana subsp. coracana. Classification (NCBI taxonomy): domain Eukaryota; kingdom Viridiplantae; phylum Streptophyta; class Magnoliopsida; order Poales; family Poaceae; genus Eleusine; species Eleusine coracana. The sequence goes on along the minus strand of CM064434.1, from coordinate 45,902,810 downwards.
TATTTGTGTACGAAGAAACAATTAGCTGCTGTTTGGAAATCTTTACTTGCGACGGGTTAATGATTGCTTATTTGTGTATGAAGAAATAGGATACTGATACTGTAATGCTGAGTAAACTACCGAAAAGATTATATAACTGAGTCTATGCTATATGCTTAGCTACCTCAAACTATTTAGCAACAACAAAAATAGAAAGGTATAGTGCCAATTTAGAAAGTGTTATAGCTGGAGAAGAAGCATGTTATATGGATAGTTCATATTTAACTACTACCAGATCCATCAGCATAATTAGATTTTCTCAAATCAAGTTTGTCTGCTCATTTTCCTAGTCTTTTGCTTTGTATCTTTTAGCAGCCCTTTCTTTCACTTCATGTTAATGTTTCTTAAGGAAACGTGGTATATTAGTAGAGTCCTGTCTAGAAGTTGATATAGAAAATGCAAATGAGGATGGAAAATGAGCTTGGCATGTTGTTTTTTAGTTCATAGTACATAAATCACTAAACCAGACAAGATCTGTTAAAGATGAACTACTTCAATATTTCATAGTACAGATAATGAATGCACTACGGTCAACCACATGCTTGAACTACTTCAACATTTCAGAGTAGAGATAATAAAGTGTGGCACTACTTGAAGCGAATGGTGATATCCTACTCTGTTTTTGGGGGGCACTTATCTTTTTAAAGTATATGAAGGTGGCTGGATTTGCAGTGGTATCCATGTCACAAATGCTGAGCTGTTGTTGTCATTTACATTTTGCTGATGATTGTTTGTTTGGTATCTATGCAGGCAAAGGGAAATTGTGCAGTGATCGAACGAAATTCTTTATAGGGGTCATACTGAATGGGATAAACATCAAATACTCAAAAGTGTTATGATTTTCAGTGTGAACTGTGATGATCATTCACAGCATTCTTTGAAGGATCTACCGCTCAAGAAAGGATTCTTTGCCGGCTTTGAGTGACTGTGACTACTCTTACTGTCCGTAACTCACAGAAGAGGCGGGAAGAACTTTTACTCCAAATTGATAAGCGATTTTTATGAGACATTTTGGCATCTTGGTGATTGAGTTAGGGAGCATGCTCGTGGTTGGAGGGAGAATCTTGCTGTGTTGGTAGAAGATCTTTTTTTAAATCATTTGGGGCAGACAAACGCAACAGGCATGACCAGTAATATATGGCTCCTCTTGGCCATTCAGGGGAAAGAATCATCTCGAATTTTGTATTCTGTCTCTGTATTCTTGAGCACGATGCCAGAAAAGTGAATCCAGCAGGTCTTCTGCAATTTCAGTCAAGTGCGCAGCCATTGAAGAATGTGAATGGTGATTGGAAGCTGGACTCTCATTTCCCGAGCGGCCCACGCTGTCTAGCCTCCTCGTCATCGTAGTGAGCTGGGTATCAAGTTTAAGGATGCCCAACACTGTTGGAAGCATGAGAGTTCAGGTACTTTCACATCCAAGTCAGCATACAAGTTGTTTTCTGTGGCGTAGACTTTGGAAATCATGGGCACCTCCCAAATTCAAAACCTTTCTTTGGTTAGCCACAACAAATAAATGCTGGACAGCAGACCAACATGCCAAAAGAGGGTTTCCATGTCCCAATCAATCTGTGATATGTGATCAAGATGAAGCAGTGCAAAATATTCTGGTCAAGTGTGTTTTTGCAAGAGATTTTCGGTACAGCCTGCTAGCAAAGTTCAATCTACAGCAACTTGCCCCAAAAAACAATGAGGAGAATTTTGCCACATGATGGGACGTGCCAGCAAGCATGTAGCTAAAACACACAAGAAGGGGTTGAACTCGCCGATCATTCTTGGTGCTTGGACTCTATGGAAACTTAGAAATGCAGGTGTCTTTTAAGGGACCTTGTCCAGCATCCAGTCAGGTTTGAGCAGCTTGAAACTTGAAGCTCAGCTGTGATTTTTAGCTGGAGCTAGAGGACTCCAGGATTCAGGTCTAGGAGAGTTGATAGCCACAAGCTAAGCACAATCATTATTGGAGGTCATCTCCTTGTTATTGTTTCTTAGCTTTTAGATCCTATCAGTGTATATGACATGAACCCTCTTGCGTTGGTCCTAGCTTGAGGGGTCCTTGTATGGACTGCTTCTTTTCCCTATAATACAAAGATATGCAGCTCTTCTATGTGTCTCAGGAAAAAAAAAATCTGTCAGTCTGTTGCCCTGTATCTCCGTTTCTTCTCCAACAGATCGACCTCAGGCCACCTTCTTCCTTCGGATACATAACTGCTGGAGTTGGAAGTGCTCCGTGGCATGTGGCAGCCATGTATGAGGAAGTGGTGAGGGCACTCCTGCTCTCAGCCTTGATGGCGACGATGTGCGCAGCGAGCTTTTATGCGCTGTTCCCTGTCGCCCTCACAGCCACGATGCTCACAAGCCTCGCTGCCATCGATGTCAACAGGTAAAATATGACCACTCTCTGTTTTCCAGTGAATTTGGCGAAAGGGAATTAGAGTTTTAGGGTTTTTGGTTTTCTATGTTTGGATATTTGGTGCTGGTGGCAACGGTTGCGGCCGTAGATCAGTGCGGTTCCTTCAGATTTTGTCTAGCTGGACTTTTTTGAGGGAATATACAGTAGGGGAAACCCCTACTGCGGTAGGTAATTGTATATAAAATAAAGAGGGAAACAAAGAGCTCATTACATGCCCTAAACAGGCTGAAAACTGAAAGGAACTGTACATGAGTGAAGCAAAGGGGTGGAGGTGAAATATTTTCTGTCTATGGAAGGCTATCTAGCCAAAGTGTTGCTATATCTCTGTCCTCTATCCTTACTTTATAAAGCTGTAGCTTCACAGTTGACATAAAATCTTGTTTCCAAAATTGAAAAGATGGAACTATATTTCTGAAGATTTTTGCTTTCTGCTGTATCCAGATGTCCCATGCCGCCACTGTAAAGATCTCCATGAAGAAGGTTTGTGGCTGGACTTTTGGTTGCTGATTCGTGGGATTTTGCAGAGTTCTACTCTAGTGCTCCTCTTCCTTCCTTGGAGTTTATCTGGTGTTCGGCGTGAGAAGTGATTCTTTAGGAAAGCAACTTGGCCATGGGAGACATGGGAGGATCAGGGGGATCAGTATGTCTCTATCATCTCAAAGTTTTGCTCTGCCTCTTCTCATCCCAGTTCTCATTGCTCCTTTGTTGATGCTCAATTGCACGCAAAGAACAGAGGCAAAGGGCGAACATAGAGAAGAATGGGAGCAAATGATGGATCTGCTGTTGTCTCAGTGGGAAGGAAACTTTGAGGCTCCTTTGCTTTTGTAAATATTTTTGACCATTCTACTATCAAACTTTAATTCACTTGCTGGCATTCTACATATTGCTCAAAGGAGAATCCACTAGGTACCTGAGTATGAACTTTTGGTCTACTGAAAATTTTGGGTGCCTTATCAGTAGTGGGCTAAATCAAATGCTTGCATCATTTAGCCTAAATCACCTTGTTTTTTTTGTGGGTTGTATCTGTGACTGTTTTTTAGTGCTCATGCAATAAATTTTTCCTGCCCCCCTTATTATTTCTGCTGGTTCATTCTCAACTGATCTTCCGTTACTATATTATAATGCCCATTCATGGAAAAACAGTATTCAACCATCTGAAGACATGCATTTCAATTCAGTGCTCATGTCATTCCTTATGATGTGTGAAGGACTGAGAAGGCGACCAGAGGGGGGTGAATGGGAGCCAATCAAAATTCTCTAAGAGAACTTGGCCTATATCCTAAAAACAACCCAAGCTAACCTCCGAACCGATCACCAAGACTACACACATCAACTCGTGGTGTACTAGCCCTAAGAGTGATCAACCACAACAAAGAAACACAGCGGAAACAGCAAGAAACAACAAGGACTCGAACTAGTCAAGAGACTCACAAAAAATCAGACCTTACTGGACCACTACTGGTAGTGCCGATCAGGGCCATCAGCAGTGCCGGTTGGCCCCATCGACAGTGCCGATCTGACCCATCGGCAGTGCCGATGCAGGATACTGTGACCCACCGGCAGTGCCGGTTCTGGTCGTCGGCAGTGCCGATCGATCCCGACAGAACAGGAAAAAGTTTCGGGATGAAGCAAAAACTTGGTCAAAACCTAATCAAACGAACTCTAAATGATGTGATTTTTGGATCAGTGAATCCTCAACACATCATGACCCTAGTCCTAGAAGATCAACTCAACTGGCTCAAGGAATCATCACGAATTTCAGATCTTGTGCCAAGAACACAAAAAAGGGACAACTTGAGAAATCCTTCAAATCAAAGGTGCTAGAGCTCTTGATTTGGTCAAGAACCTAAGTAGGATTGATCTAGCTCATCATAGCACGAAGTTCCCGAAGAAATCCGCCCCAAAAACTCATCCAAAAAGGAGATCGAAAATTCCCACAAAAATAGCTTCGAAAATAGAGAAAAAGATAAATTCAGGATCTAGGGAGAGAGGAAGATCTTGAGCACGAAAATAAATCTCATGTTATGGAAACATGCTTACAAGATCCACAGATACAAGGCTAGGAAGCCACCCTCTTCCTCTCCTCTAAAACATGATGTCCTCTCCTAGCACTTGAATGAAGTCCTAACACAAGACTAATGGGAGGAGAGGCCCCTCTTCCACCAGCCCTACCTCTCCTTATATAGGGCTAGGGTCTATTGTCCACATGATCACTCTACCCTTGACCTACATAACACACCCACCTACCACCGGGGGCAAAATCGTCCATCTTTTGCCTCATCGCCCGAATGCCATCAGACGTTTCACGTCTTTGCTTCATCTCGAAGCAAGCTCCGTGATGGTGCCACGTGCACCATCAACCACCGCCACCGATTTTGAGGCCCAAACCAGGAATCCGCCTTGCACGCTTCTCAAGCGCGACTTCTCGATGTTGATGCGTGTCACCTTGTCCCGCGATCCTACCACCGGCAAGTCTTTCCCAATCCCTGTCCATCGGGCCCCATGTCACTTGCATCGGCATCCTGTTTGCCTTGACTTGGTCAACATGCCGTCTTCATCACCACCATAGTTTTGAGGCTCAACTGCAAAATCGTCCGTGCTTCTTGCCTCTCCATGTGTACGGTGTGAATCACCCTTGACTTCACCCGACATTCCGATCGTCCGGCCCCAAGTTCCCTACTTGTGCCTGATCCTCTCGCCGTTGACCGCCAAGTTGACTCCAGTGGCCTACACATCATAAGACAAGCAAACATATTTCCTATCTCCTGCAATATCACAAATACTTCCACCAACTCCGGTTAGTCAAAACCATGACATGCACATACTCATTCAATCCCAAGATTCCTGCATTTCAACTCAAACACCAAATCCGCTCAAATCAATTACTCATCACATATATTGCAAACCATGGCACATATCCACATGGTTTCTCAATGTGAACAAGGGTTCCCGATCTTCCAAAAGGTTCTTGGTAAGATGATTTGGTTGGAGGCGACACACAAATCAATCCAACTTCAGAACAGTATGTTGTAAACCCCGTAATCGCAGCACGACGTCTTCTCTGGTTATCGACCGTCCTAAAATGATTGACCTCACTGACAAGGCTAATCTCTTCCTACGAATCAAGAACACAGGCAAGAACAACAAAAAATGCAACACAAGTACAGATGTATGATTAAACTCATAAAGTTGGGGTCTCGCAAACCGAAGTGACGGCAAAACCGTTATAAATAGAATGATCTAAGTAAAACCCAAACCCTAATAAAGAGGTGGCGGCTGTATATGAGAACCCTAGTGTCGTGCAAGACCCCCTGGACGCATACCTAAGTGGGCTCAACTCGATACATGGCCTAAAGATCGATTACGGTGTCGCAGCACCAGGATAGATTCTGGAAGTCGCCCTGTTTTGATGATTACTGATGGATCGGGACGAATTTTGACATGGGACCCTGGAATGGACTTTTCGTTATCTTTACAAGCATATGTAGAACATCCAAATCCGAGTTTTTATGCATTCTGGGTGTCCATTTTAGTGCAGACTGGTTCTAGGCCCCAAAATAGACACAAGTCGGTTTTGATTGGGCCACCACCTTGGCTTGGACATGCTTGCTGGCCCATCACACCTCCAATCACCTCCCCAGCTATCTCATCATCATCTCCATGGTTCGTAACAATAATTAATTCATTAGGTAGCAATCTATTCTTAAAACCACACAAACAAAACATTAGGAACGAGCTCACCTGTAAATTCAGGTGATGCGCATGAACTTTCATCTTAGTTGAAGGCATGTTGTGTGTTTCCATATGTGTGATGTCCTCACCATTCTCCCCCTTTTGAATTAGAATCGTTCTAGACTCGATCCCATCTCTTTCTCTCAATAGTGGTCTCAAATCTGAAATATGAAATATAAAACTATTCCCAAACTTAGGATGCACCTCGTGTTTATATGTGTTATGAAATTTACCATCAGAATGTGAAACTACAATAGAAAGTATGTCATACCAATGAACAATCTATTTGAGAAATTGGGCAGCAGTATGAGCATCATCCTCACTCTTATGATAATTTAGAAAAATGTGTGATCTTAAAAACACTAGAAAAACTTGACATGAAATGATAATTATTAGTGCAGTTTTCTATTTGATCATTGAGTTGTAAAATACAAGGAGATTTCAATTTTGAACAAATATAAACTCTATGCACCATAAACAAACCTCTATGATCATAGCTTCCAGTAGCATGAAAAATATTTCTTTTCAATAAAGACAATTTAGTTTGACAAAAAAAATTGCTTCTCCACGGTATTTAGATCAAAAAATATCAAATTCAATATAACCCAAAGTATTTAGAGAAGACAATAATTTATGTTCATCCCTTTCACATGAAACTAAAATCAAATGTTTATTTTAGCACTAGTAAGTGAATCATAAGCAAAATCATTAGGCTCATTTATTTGTTTTGGCAAAGGTATAAGTGAAGCATTGGCACACAACTCCTCTTTATCACAAGGATCAGTAGATAAATCAACTTGTGGGAAAGGCAAATCAAGACAAGGTTCCAATACAGCAAGATTGTTAGAACAATTTAGCACATCAGGGAAGTTCTTACCTCAAACCATAATGTCTTCTTTTTCTTTCACATAGTCCTCTTCTTTGTGTAGAAGCTGAAATGTATTAGTTGTAACAAGAGGTAAGAGAATAGGTTTATCCTCTAGTAATTCAAATTTTGATGAAAGTGTTGTATCATTTGAAACAACCCATTATTTCCTAAACGGTTCATTCTTTTTTCTCTCAAGCCTTTATTTATCTTCTTCTAAAATTTTAGCAGCGGTCATAGGTCTAAGCGTAACTCTTCTACTATTGTATTTAAATGAGTAGCTATTATCAATGGTGTTATGCAAAACATTATTTGTAGAAATCCAAGATTTACTCAATAATAAATGACATTCTTGTATAGATACTATATCAAATTCAACACTATCCTTATATGATCTAATACAAATTTAATGTGTGCAATTTTATCTACATTTATCTTATCACAAGAATTTACCCATTGAATGTAGTATGGACAAGGGTGTGGCTGTGTGGTCAAATCAAGCTTCTTTAGCAAGTCCAAACTTACAATGTTGCGGCTACTCTCTCCATCAATAATGACATGACAACATTGATCCTTCACAACAAAGTAAGTCTAGAATAAATTATTCAATTGATTTTGCTCTACCTTCTCCATTTTGAGAACTGAACACTTGTTGTGCTACAACACTCTTATCATCATGAGATGCCATCAACTCATTACCATGAGTATTGCAACCTATCATTATTAGTAGCAAACAAAAAAAACACACAAGAGTATATTTTTCTATCACTACTATGTAGTCACAATGGAAACTCTCAACAAGCAAATAGAAGCATCTTACTAAGCTCTTGCAAAGTTCTTAATTATAGCATGCAAAGGATATCTTGGAGAGTGTGAACTGACAATTGTGAGGGTCCAAAAATATGTGCTTGTTCATAAGTTTATTTGTGGAGCTTGGTAGGTAAATTATAGTGTAGCAAGGATAAGTAAAGTTTTAATTCAAAAGTTACAAAACTGAAAAAAATAGTCCCAAGCTAGTTTATGTCACCGGCCTAAACTTGTCTTGGACCGAGTTTAAGGAAGCAAGCAAATGACTCAACAAAGGACACAAAGGCGGCAAGCAATTCTGAATTTTTGTATTTTCCTTTTTCTACTTCCATTTTTTGTGCAGCTTTTTCTCTTGTGCACTTTTGCCTTTTTATTTTATTTTCTTTTCTTGTAAATTAGAACTGCAGCAAGGTATTACTAGTTTTACGACGCAAAGGAACCCCTGAATATTTTTTCTTACTACAAGTACAACAAAAGGATTCTTGTAACAACACAACAAAAACAAACATCTGTAACAAGATCAAGCACTAATTGGTTGGCTTTTGATCATAATGAGGCAGCAACAGAATAGTCTAATTTTCTTTTACACATAAAAGTAGAAAGCTAGATGTTCAAGAAATATTTAGTGCACACAATTCCAGCAATACTATTATCTCAACGTGTGCAACACTGATTTTTTTCCCTTGATTGTCTATGACAAGGATATGCACGACTCAAACAAGACCAAAGAACAAACACTAAACCAGCAACATAATGACTTTGTAGGGACTAAAATTCAGAGAAGAAATCTGAAATAAAAATTTGTAAGTCACAATGGGGTATAAGACAACAGAAACATGATGAACCGATATTTTTGTGGGGTAATTTTCTGAACTATAGGATAGAACAAATAAACAAGGATAAAGGCAAACCTAATGGTATACCTGTAGCTTTGATTACCACTTGATGTGAACAAGGGTTCCTGATCTTCTAAAAAGTTCTTGGTAAGTTTATTTGGTCAGAGGCGACATACAAATCGATCTGGCTTCAGAACAGCACGTTCTAAACCCCGCAATTGCAGCACGACGTATCCTGGGGTTATCAGCCGTTCTAAAATGATTGACCTCGCTGAGAAGGCTAATCTGTGACACCCCTAGTGTCACGTAGTGTCAAGATCAACAACTAAGAAATCACTAGGGCTTAAAATAAAAATTTAAATCTTACTTTGAATTCAAATTGAATGAAATTTGAGCAAAATTTGAATAGCTTTTAAAGTACAAGTCCATCTTTTTCCACAAGACTCATACTTGCCAAAAATATATGTTGAAGGTCAGGACCAACTAGAATTTTTAGGAATTTCTCAGAATTTTATTCCATTAATAGATGCCCCAAATAAATGGTAAAAGGGTCAAAAACTAGCCCTATTCACAAAATTCCTATTTAAATTTGATTAAGAACTAATGATAGTTAGTATTTTATAAAACCTAGTACATTACATGGAGCTCGCCCATATTTTTGGTTTGTACTGATATGCCACCGATTAAATCCCATGAAAATAACAAATACATAAGTTAGCAAGTTTGGAAAATAAATGAAAAAGAAAAGTCCCTATGGGACCCACCTGTCAGCGACTCTCAACTAACACAACCGTCGCCACCCACCCTTCCGCCTGGTCGTACGCCACGTGGCTGCCGCCGACAGGGCAACGACCAAAGCCGCGGATCGACGCCCCCACCAGCCCCCTCCAACATCCCCTTTGTCCCGCTCCCGGTCGGAAGCGCCTTCATTTCTTTCTCTCCCATTCTCTCTGCTCACTTTGCTCAATGTCGCCCCCATTGCCGCTCGGAGCAGAGCTCCGCTCCATCGTCGCCCTCCCCGCTCGACCACCGCACCGTGCCTTCAGAGCCCTGCACTGAAGCCCTGGTGCTCCGCGCGAGGCCATTCACCTCCTCCGACCCCGAGCCGCTGGCAATCGACGCCATCTTCCCTGACCCCGGCCACCCTTCCCCACCATCGCCCTTCCACCACGGTGAGTCACGCTTCGATTGCGCAGGCAGCCGAGACCCTATTCACCTCGCGCACATATCCGGCCTCACTCGACTTCCATCCGTGCAGCCAATCGTCCGGAACACCGTCGCCGGCCGCCGTGGTTCCGCCTCGCCGTCGCCGCACCAGCCCCGGTGAGCTAGCTTTCCTTCTCTTGCGCGCCGCGTACCCGCCCTACCCTCCTAGTCCTCACGTGAGCCGAGCCTGCTTCGCCGTTGTCTTGGCAGCCCGCCACACTCGCGCCACCGCCGCGCGGCCGAGAGCGCCGTCGCGCGCGCTCGGCTCAGCGGAGCTGGCCATGGGCCATGGTAGCCTTGGGCCCCGACCCCGCTTGGGCCAGATCTGGCCCAGCAAGAACCCCGCCGGCTTCATCCCCTGGGCCAAAAGGCAGATCTATCCCAGGAAGCCAAAAAACAAATTTACATATTTAATTTTTATTCTAGGAAATAGGCAGGAGTTTAAAAATGCCTAGAAAAATATTTATTCCGATTTTGGGGGCAAGGTAAATTTTGTAGGTCTTCTCTGGACATGTTCTATTTAACAAAAATATGAAATCCCTGCATGTCAGTATTTTTACCCATACTAAATTAAATGGCCAAAACACTAATAAATTTAGTTTTAATTATTTATGTTTGGTAAATTCTGGGTACTTGGTGAAAAATCATATTTTGATTTGTTAGACCTTCCTGTAAAACCATGAGTCCTACTCCTCTGTAATTTAGCCATAATTAATTACTTAACCTTATGCGTTGTTTCAATTCTTTAAAATTAATGGCTCAATGCATGTAAGTGAAACTTGGTCAATAAATCACCCCTGATATTTACTAGTTACAGTAAATCACCAATATGCAAATGACTTCTAGAACCATGTTAAAATGTTAACCCCTTTCCAAAACTCGACGATTCTGCCAACCCTATTAAACGCTGAGTAGCATTTTCGATGGACAACACCCCGTACCTTTAGTACCAAATTACTAGTTTTATTTTCTGGAGTCCATGAAGGAAATACACCAAACACGCCCACGATATGTCTCGACCATATATGTTAGATTACTAAACTAATCGACACACCCCCGTTCACCCATACATGAAATATTGTCGTTATAACATATTTGTTGAGGAAGTGCCATGAATCAAAATTTATTCTCATGCATCGCATCATTTGCATCATATAGGTCATGAGGTGAACCACGTGGAAGCAGCACCCGAGCAGGAACCAGAAGGGCAAGAAGGTAGTGACCCCGCTAACCAGAAACCCACTCAAGGCAAGCCCCGGTGTATCCCACCAAAGTTTCACTTTCTATTTCATCACTAGTTAGGGTGATATAGGTTTGCCTGTGCATTAAGTGTAGGAGTTGTTTGAAACCTAAAATTGTAGTAGGCCCCTTTACCTGATTAGAGCCTCAGGACGTTAGTCGTTCTGCTTAATAGGACGGTTATTCGTTGAGTGGTATGGAGACCAATGTTGATGGGGAGTAGGCTTGTGTGCATTGGCACGGTGTCAAGGGCATGACATCGTCCAAGGCCGGCTACTACTATTGTGTATCGCCGTGAGAGGGCGTTGTACCTTATTTCCCGTCGAACTTCCTTCGTACTATTGAACTATTCGCTTCCGCACCTTTTAAAACTCTGGTTTGTAACTTAAATTTGGCTTTATGTAGAACTCCATCCTCTATCTATGTTCCTGTTGTATTTATATTATTCCGTCATATGTTGTACTATTAGGCACCACAACGTGTGTCGCCACCCGAGAAAGATCCTGGAATAGAGCCGTCTCCATGGTAAGGCGGTTCCGTTATAGCATAGTATTAGAGCTATCTCGGAAATAGTGCAACATTCAAAGACATATTTTTGAAAACCCCGTTACGAACGCGTGAGTACGTGCCCATAAGAATACTATTAGTTATGATTCAGGTGGCATAGCTAACTGTAGGAGGTTGTTTGTTTAAATACTTGCATCTACGGCATCATCAACGAAGGTATGTGTCCTGCCGAGTGGACAGTAATATGGGAAACTAGCACAATGGTGTGATCGTCGACTGATTGCGGAAAACATCACTGTCCTGCCCCAGGACAATAATAAGAGATTATTTTTGGCTCATTTCTTTTGATTTGATGTACTTTTTCTAGAATGAATCTTCTGCATGTACGCTAACCGCGATTCTCGTAAGAAACGCGTAGTATACGACTGACTTGAGAGATCGATTGTCACTGATTATGCATATGGTCCTATTCGTGGCCAATTTTATTTTGTGAGGATGTGTAGGCCGAAAGCATATGCATTCATGAAAAAGATTGAATCATTAAGTTACTTTGATGAAACTGAAATTTCAGCTAGCATATCATGCACATAAAAATCGATATCTTATCACTCAAAAATCAAAAGCATGCAAGTAAACACTCATTGAAATCTTGAACAAACTCTCTGTATATCCGGCAAGAAATTTTTGTTTAAAGATTACCGGACATACCTTTATGGTCCATCTGAGTCGGCACATCAGTTTGGTGTCAATCTGAAATTCAGATACATCACCTATCTTGTAAAATTCATAACTTTTTGCTCAAACCACCTCTAAGGTTGTGTGAGCACTCCCTGAAAATTTTAGGAATTTCTCTATGACTTTGGTAGTTCAAGTTTTCATTTTTGAGACATGGAAGGGAGTGTTATGAGCAAATCTTTAGAGTAACCCAGTTCTGTCCAGAAAGTCGGTCCAGAAAATTTACCGGTAGTGTAAATTGCGTATCTCAACTTCTAAAAATTATTTGGGGGCGTGCAAGTATGCGTTAGAAAGGTGCTGAAATTCTCCGTAAGTATGATTATTTTCTTCTTAGTTTAAATGATTGGAAAACTAGATTTCAGGCCCTTTTTCAGATCAAACATAGTGCTGCCATATCGGATTTTCAGATTCTGAACTGTGACTTAGGAAATTCATAGCTCCTAAATTGTTCATCCGATGAGGGTGTGCTAAGATGTGTTGGAAAGGTGAGAAAGTCCTCTACAAATTTGGTATAATCCCGCATGGATATTTTGGCCCATATTAGGAGCAGTTTATGTTTTCGTGTTACCTGTCGGTAAGGCAACAGTTTTGGTCGAAAGCAGAATTTCAGAAACTGACAGTTAACTTGGAAAAATTCCCACCTCCTGAACCCCTTGTGAGATGAAGTTGAGTAAATACTCGTTGGAAAGGTGGTTAAATTCTCTACAACTTTGGTATTCATTGTCTGTCCAGATTTAGTAGGCAAGTTTTCTTAAAAGCTTTATTTAGTGACTGCTGTACTGATAGGACAGAACTGAATCGTATTCTGAAATTTTTGGACAAGTCTACTTCTCGATGTGGAAATCACTTGGATAAGTAATCACCACCAGTATATTTGTTTTCCTTGCTGAACTACATTTTTCTACATTGGAGCATTCTATTTGCCCTTGAATATGTGTCCCTCATGATCTTATTGGATAAGAAACTAACGGTACCCTAATGCTTGCATTTCAGAATGGTTCGCACTCGTAACACCAACGAGCTCCACGACGAGCAGCCCGAAAGCTCCAGGGCTAGGGAGGACAACACTCAGCACGAGGCTCCACCACCACCTCCCAACCCCATGCAGATGATGGTGCAGTTCTTTGCCATCATGATGGAGAACCAACAGCAGCAAGCAGTATTCATGCGGGAGTTGACACAACAGAATGTGGCCAATAGGAATGCTAGGGGCAACAACGATGGCGCATCACAAAACAGCACCTACACCGACTTCCTCGCAACCAGGCCACCTACGTTCAGCTCCACCACTGAGCCCATGAAAGCCGAGAATTTTCTGCGCATGCTTTAGTCCAAGTTTGGGCGCCTCAACTGCACGCCTACGCATAAGACCCTGTATGCAGCACAACAGCTGCATGGAGCATCTGGGGCATGGTGGGCCAATCATGTCGCCTTAGTCGGGGAGAACCCGTAGATTACCTAGGACGAGTTCAAGACAACGTTCCGTGCCCACTATATTCCTGCAGGGCTCATTCGCAGGAAGGCACGGGAGTTCATAGCACTGAAGCAAGGTAACCGTCGTGTTGAAGAATACTGCGAGGAGTTCAACCGCTTGGCACTCTACGCTCCTGAACAGGTAGACATCCCTGCCAAGCGTAAGGACCGTTTCTTGGAGGGACTCAGCGTAGAGTTGCAGGACCGCCTCAACCTTAACATGGGCGGCACATTTGTTGAGTTCATTAACAATGTTATCTTCACGGAAGATGGGTATCATAAGGTGATGGCAGAGCGGAAGAGATTGACTAGTGCTATGGGGTCATCCGGTGGGCCCCCACAAAAGTATTGCATGGTGTACACGGATCCATCAGGACAGTGGTATCGTTCCACCCCCGTGTCAGCACCATTCCCACGTCCACCCCAGCAGCCACAACAGCAACCCCAGGCACCACGTCAACAGTAGAACCAAGGAGGGTATCGCTGACAGCAGCAGCAGAACACTCAGTCAGGGCCTTTTCCCTGTTACAATTGCGGTCGTCTAGGACACTTTTCAAGGGAATGCACCTTTTCCAAGAAGAACACGGGCCAGAACCCACCAAGGAACAACAACAGTAACAACAACAACAACAAGGGACCTACCCGCACTGGCCGCGTGAACAACACCACTATTGAGGAAATTCCGGAGAACAGCCCCATCCTCGCTGGTATGTTCTCTGTTCAAGATCACCCCGCCCTAGTCCTATTTAATTCTAGAGCATCACATAATTTTGTCAGCAGTTCATTCGTTCATAAGCATCGACTGTCCTGTAGCCTCATGAAATTGCACTATGTCATAAAATCGGCTGGCGGGCAAACCATGGCCAATTATGAGGTTAAGAAACTCCCGATATCCATAGGAACTAGAGTCTACCCCACGGATTGCATATTCTTGGAGGGTAGCAACATCGATATAATATTAGGGATGTTTTGGATGAAACACCACAAGGCTGTGTTGGACATCGACACCTACAGTATACACCTAAACTCCCCCGCCCATGGTAGGGTGAGCTTCCGAGTAGTGCCTCCACCACTTGCCGCACCTGTAGTTCACCACACCACAGCCAAACAAATGAGGGATATCCCAGTGGTTAGCGAGTTTCCAGACGTATTCCCTGATGATCTCCCTTCCCTGGACTACCTCCGGATCGGGACGTCGAATTCAAGATTGAGCTTCAGCCTGGGACAACACCCATATCCAAGAGACCATATAAAATGGCACCCAAGGAACTGGTGGAGTTGAAAGAGCAACTGAAAGAGTTGCTAGATAAGGGGTTTATACGACCAAGCTCTTCACCGTGGGATTGTCTGGCATTGTTTGTAAAGAAGAAGGATGAAACCTTGAGGCTATGTGTAGATTACCGACCCCTCAATGCCATGACTATCAAGAACAAGTATCCACTGCCTCGCATTGACATTCTCTTTGATCAGCTAATTGAAGCTAAAGTTTTCTCCAAGACCGATCTGCGATCCGGTTATCACCAAATTAAGATCCATGCTGAAGACATCCCCAAGACGGCATTCTCCACTCGGTACGGACTCTACGAGTATTTAGTGATGTCCTTTGGATTGACAAATGCACCGGCACACTTTATGTACCTCATGAACTCGGTGCTCATGCCAGAGCTGGACAAGTTCGTGGTGGTGTTTATTGATGACATCCTAGTCCACTCCAAGTTAGAAGAAGAACATGTAGAGCATCTCCGTGTTGTGCTACAGAGGTTAAGGGAACATCATCTATATGCTAAATTTAGCAAGTGCGAGTTTTGGCTACAGCAAGTACCATTTCTGGGACATGTCATCTCAGAAGAAGGCATAGCAGTAGATCCTAGTAAGGTAAGAGATGTATTGAATTGGAAGACACAAAAGACCGTATTTCACGTACGTAGTTTTCTAGGATTGGCTGGTTACTATTGCCGTTTCATCTCAAATTTCTCCAAGATTGCAAAACCCATGACTGAGCTGCTAAAGAAAGAAATGAAATTTGAGTGGGATCAAGGCTGTGAGAACGCTTTTCAAACCCTAAAGAAACATCTTATGACTGCCCCAGTATTAGCTCAACCGGACCTAAGGAAACCGTTTGATGTCTATTGTGACGCTTCTGGGAGCAACTCCATGCGTCATTGGGCACGAGGTTGATTAAAGGTTCTGCATACCACCCCCAAACAGACGGCCAAATGGAAAGGGTGAACCAAATATTAGAGGACATGTTGAGAGCCTATGTTTTGAATCACAGCAAGAGGTGGGATGAGTGTTTACCATTGGCCTAGAGTTTGCATACAATAATAGTTACCAAGAGAGCATCAAGATGGTGCCATTTGAGGCTCTATATGGTCACCGATGTCACACACAGTTGAGTTGGTCAGAATCAGGGGAGAGGGTAATATTCAGCCCGGAATTAGTGCTGCAAGCCGAGGAGAAAGTACTAGAAATCCAGTCAAATCTATGAGCAGCAAAATCCAGGTAGAAGAGCTATGCGGATAAAAGACGTTGCTCGCTGGAATTCAAAGCTGGTGAAATGGTCTACCTCCGAGTGTCACCAACCAAAGGTATACAACGATTTGGTATTCGTGGGAAGTTAGCACCACGTTACATTGGACCATACCCGATCATAGCCAGATGTGGGCCTGTAGCCTACAAACTCCAGCTACCCAAGGAGCTCGCTGGAGTGCATGACACATTCCACGTGTCCCAACTCAAGAAATGTTTGAAGACACTAGTAGACATTCCACTGGAGAGCACCGATCAGCTACAACCCGACTTGACATATTTTGAGCACCCGGTGAAGATGCTAGATGAGAAGGAACGGGTACCTCGCAAAAAGAGGCTCCAGTTCTACAAGGTCCAATGGAGCAATCATAGTGAGAAAGAAGCTACCTGGGAGATGGAAGAGTTTCTACAAATCCACTACCCCAAATTCCTACACCAGCACCTAGGTAAACCGTAGTACTTTTCTTAATCTCGGGATGAGATTTCTTTAGGGGGGAGGGCTGTGACATCCCTGGTGTCACGTAGTGTCAAGATCAACAACTAAGAAATCACAGGGGCTTAAAATAAAAATTTAAATCTTACTTTGAATTCAAACTGAATGAAATTTGAGCAAAATTTGAATAGCTTTTAAACTACAAGTCCAACTTTTTCCACATGACTCGTACTTTCCAAAAATATATGTTTAAGGTCAGGACCAACTAGAATTTTTAGGAATTTCTCAGAATTTAATTCGATTAATAGATGCCCCAAATAAATGGTAAAATGGTCAAAAACTAGCCCTATTCACAAAATTCCTATTTAAATTTGATTAAGAACTAATGATAATTAGTATTTTTATAAACCCTAGCACATTACATGGAGCTCGCCCATATTTTTGGTTTATACTGATCTGCCACTGATTAAATCCCACAAAAATAACAAATACAGAAGTTAGCAGGTTTGGAAAATAAATGAAAAAGAAAAATCCTTGTGGGACCAACCTGTCAGTGACTCTCAACTAACACAACCATCGCCGCCCACCCTTCCGCCTGGCAGTTGCCACCGGCAGGGCAACGGCCGAAGCTGCGGATCGACGCCCCCACCAGCCCCCTCCAACATCCCCTTTATCCCCCTCCCCGTTGGAAGCGCCTTCATTTCTTTCTCTCCCATTCTCTCTACTCACTTGCTCAACGCCGCCCCCATTGCCACTCTGAATAGAGCTCCGCTCCGCCGTCACCCTCCCCGCTCGACAACCCGCACCGCGCATACCGGAGCCCCGCACTGAAGCCCTGGTGCTCCGCGCGAGGCCATTCACCTCCTCCGACCCCGAGCCGCCGGTAATCGATGCCATCTTCCCCGACCCTGGCCACCCTTCCCTACCATCGCCCTTCCACCACGGTGAGTCGCGCTTCGATTACGTAGGCATACGAGACCCTATTCACCTCTCGCACATACCCAGCCTCACTCGGCCTCCATTCGTGCAGCCAATCGTCCGGAACACCGCCGCAGACCATCGTGGTTCCGCCTCACCATCTCCGCACCAGCCCCGGTGAGCTAGCTTTCCTTCTCTTGCGTGCCGCGTACCCGCCCTACCCTCCTGGTCCTCACCTGAGCCGGGCCTGCTTCGCCGTCGCCTTGGTAGCCCGCCGCGCTCGCGCCACCGCCGTGCGGCCGAGAGTGCCGTCACGCGCGCTCGGCTCGGCCGAGCTGGCCATGGGCCATGCTAGCCTTGGGCCCTGACCCTCCTTGGGCTAGATCCAGCCCAGCAGGAACCCCGCGGGCTTCATCCCCTGGGTCAAATGGCAGATCTGGCCCAGGAAGCCGAAAAACAAATTTACATATTTAATTTTTATTCTAGGAAATAGGTAGGAGTTTAAAAATGCCTAGAAAAATATTTACTAGGAATTTGGGGGCAAGGTAAATTTTGTAGGTCTTCTCTGGACATGTACTATTTAACAAAAATATGAAATCACCCTACATGTCAGTATTTTTACCCATACTAAATTAAATGGCCAAAACACTAATAAATTTAGTTTTAATTATTTTGTTTGGTGAGTTCTGGGTACTTGGTGAAAAATCATGTTTTGATTTGTTAGGCCTTCCTGTAAAACCATGAGTCCTACACCTCTGTAATTTAGCCATAATTAATTACTTAACCTTATGCGTCGTTTCAATTCTTTAAAATTAATGGCTCAATGCATGTAAGTGAAACTTGGTCGATAAATCACCCCTGATATTTACTAGTTATAGTAAATCACCAATATGCAAATGACTTCCAGAACCATATTAAAATGTTAACCCCTTTCCAAAACTCAACGATTCTGTAAACCCTATTAAACGATGAGTAGCATTTTTGATGGACAACACCCCGTACCTTTAGTACCAAATTACCAGTTTTATTTTCTGGAGTCCATGAAGGAAATACACCAAACGCGCCCATGATATGTCTCGACCATATATGTTAGATTACTGAACTAATCAACACACCCCCGTTCATCCATACATGAAATATTGTCATTATAATATATTTGTTGAGAAAGTGCCATGAATCAAAATTTATTCTCATGCATCGCATCATCTACGTCATATAGGTCACTAGGTGAACCACGTGGAAGCAGGACCCGAGCAAGAACCAGAAGGGCAAGGAGGTGGTGACCCCACTAACCAAGAACCCACTCAAGGCAAGCCCCGGTGCATCCCACCAAAGCTTCACTTTCTATTTCATCACTAGTTAGGGTGATATAGGTTTGCATGTGCATCAAGTGTAGGAGTTGTTTGAAACCTAGAATTGCAGTAGGCCGTTAGTCGCTCTGCTTAACAGGTCGGTTATTCGTTGAGTGGTATGGAGACCACTCGTAGACCAGGATATATCATCACTGAGGAATGATGTCGAATGAAGGAAAATGGAAAGGGGAATATGACTGAAGACCGGACGGGCAACTAGGTGGAAAGGGAAGGACAATTTGTCTTCAAGGAGGTAGCCCCGTCCGAGTCACCTAAGGCTACGCCTCGTGTACGCCCCATGAAATCATGTTTGAACGTACTGTTTGCATGCTAGAGTTATGGGCCCAGTAAACTAATGTAGCTACGGTTGTTGCTTGGCTGGATGATACCCTATCCTCTTTGATTGGGGTGGAACTGGGGACCGAGGGAAGGGAGCAATCCACTTACGGATGACGGTCGGGATGCATCGCGTTGAGGGACCCTTCCCGGGGGAGATAGGACCTGGATCGGCCTTGGGATACCGTACACGAAAAGTTGCTCCATGCGGCTTCTAGAAAGCGCGTATGGATCATGCAAACAGGTTTCTCCTGCAGGATGTAAATCGATTCGAGTCGCTGCCCCTCACAGTAACGAGTACCACTAGATAACTCCACTAGAACAGTGTCGGAAGCCATTAATGTGATGAATGGGTTTAATATTGCTGTATAGATTTATTATTAAGTGTATTGCAACCATGCTTGTTGTAGTCTTAGTGCAAACTAAAGTTACCATTTCACCGGTCAACTTAACTTGATGCTAAAACTTGAAATGTAAGGATCCACTCTTAGGCTGGCTTTTTGGCAACATGAACCCTACCCTTAGCCTATGCATGTCTAGTAGTCAGCTGTAGATGGCCATTTTGTCGGGTCAGTCTTGCTGAGTAAACTAGTTACTCAGGGCGACGTTCTATGTGGTTTTCAGATGATCAGGGGGAAGACTGCCACTGCGGTGGGAAGTTCCACTAGGAAGGCCAGCGTCCTAACTACTGGAACATTGAGTGGGAGCTGTGCACCAATGTTGATGAGGAGTAGGCTTGTGTGCACTGGCACGGTGTCAAGGGCATGACATCATCCAAGGCCGGCTACTACTATTGTGTATCGCCGTGAGAGGGCGTTGTACCTTATTTCCCGTCAAACTTCCTTCGTACTATTGAACTATTCGCTTCCACAACTTTTAAAACTCTGGTTTATAACTTAAATTTGGCTCTATGTAAAACTCCATCCTTTATCTATGTTCCTGTTACATTTATATTATTCCGTCATGTGTTGTACTATTGGGCGCCACAGCGTGTGTCGCCACCCGAGAAAGATCCTGGAATGGTGCCGTCTCTGTGGTAACATGGTTCTGTTACATAATCCCTGTCTGCGAATCAAGAACACAAGCAAGAACAATGAAGAATGCAACACAATTGCAGATGTATGATTAAACTCACAAAGTTGGGGTCTCACAAACCGAAGTGATGGTGAAACTGTTATGAGCAGAATAATCTAAGTGTCGATGACCTGTACCCAGGGTACCTCACGTAGAAGGAAAGTGGTGATAGACTCCTACTATGATATGTATATTAGACCGACTAGGACTCCGCCATGTAACCCTGTCCCCCGGATATATAAGGAGGGGCAGGAGTCCTCCTCAAGTGACAAGTAGACAAGCTCAATTAGATAGATCTCACAACTAGACATCATCGTCTAGGCCTACCCTCCTTGTCTAGATCATAGATCTAGACATATCAATACAAATATCACAGAACACAGAACGTAGGGTTATTATCCTTCGAGAGACACGAACCTGTATAAATATTCGTCTTGTGTTACCATCATCTCTCGATCTCGCGCATACCCCCATCCTACATATCAATCGTCATAGGTGAACTACCCTATGTCTACTGCCGAGAATAAGTCTTGACACTAAGCAAAACCCAAACCCTAATGAAGAGGAGGCGGTTCTATATGAGGCCCCTAGGTTCATGTAAGACCCCCCTAGACGCAGCCCTAAGTGGGCTCAACTCGATACATGGCCTAAAAACCGATTACGGTGTTGCAGCACCAGGATAGATTCTAGAAGTTGCCTTGTTTTGGTGATTGCCGACGGCTCGGGAAGAATTTTGACATGGTACCGGTTGGGTTGGAAGGTCTTTTCGTTATCTTCCAGGCATATATAGAACATCCAAATCCGAGTTGATATGCATTCTCGGCGTCCGTTTTAGTGCAGACTGGCCCTAGGCCCCGAAATAGACACAAGTCAGTTTTGATTGGGCCTCTACCTTGGCTAGGACATTCTTGCTGGCCCATAACGCCTCCAATCACCTCCCCAGCTATCTCATCATCATCTCCATGGTTCAGAACAACAATTAATTCATTATGTAGCAATCTATTCTTAAAACCACACAAACAAAACATTAAGAATGAGCTCACCTGTAAATTCAGGTGATGCACATAAACTTTTATCTTAGTTGGAGGCGTGTTGTCCTCACCACCTTATTTTTTTTGTTGTAAATATGATTGGGGCTATAGTTGGATGATATTCCATCTCAAGGTGCTTATGATATATAGGTGGCAGCTAGGGAGGCGCGCACACAGGGGCAGCGGCCCTAGGTGGCTGCGGCAAGGGTGAAGACCCTAGTGGGCCCTATGAGTTTAATATAGGTGTATGGGCCTAATACAAATTAATTCTAACACCCCCCATAGTCACAACGTCTCTAGCCACAAGGTGAGACATTGAGACTGGTTCTAAACTTAACAAAAACTGATGTTGGCAGTCTTTTGGTAAAAATGTCGGCGAACTGCAAGGAGGTAGGAACATGAAGTACTCGAACATCCCCGATGGCCACCCGCTCACAAACGAAGTGGAGATAGTTCTCGACATGCTTCGTGCACTGATGTTGGACCGGATTGGGGGAAAGGTACACAACACTGACGTTGTCGCAATACACCAGTGTTGCCTTGGAGAGGGGATAGTTAAGCTCCTACAAGAGTTGTCAAATCCATGAAGCTTCGGCGATAGCATTGGCAACAGCCCGATACTCAACCTTGGCACTAGAGCGCAACACTATTCTAGCGCTTAGAGGACCAGGAGATGAGGTTGCCGCCTAGAAAGTAGCATAGCGGAGGTGGAGCGACGTGTGTCGAGGCAGCCGACCCAATCCACATCAGAGTAAACGATAAGCTCGGTCGGGGATTATGGGTGGAGCTGTAGGCCGAAATCAACAGTGCCACACACATAGTGCAGAATGCGCTTCATCGCGGTGAGGTGAGACTCTCGGGGATCATGCATGTGAAGGCACACCTGTTGGACTACATAGGCAATATCAGGGCGGGTGAAAGTGAGATACTACAGCGCACCAGCTATGCTCCAGAAGTGTGTCGTGTTGGCTATAGGTGGTCCATCAGAGGCGGCAAGCTTTGGATTGGTGTCGACGGGGGTGCTGCACGTCTTGAACTCGCGCATAGAGGCACAGTCCAGGGTATCCAATGCATACTGCTGCTGAGATAAGAACAGGCCAGAACCACGGTGCTCGACACTGACTTCATCGAAATCCTTCATAGCAAACTCAAATTGGAGTGCGGTGATGATCCACCGAAGAAGACCAGTGGATGAGGCGGTCAGAACAATATCGTCAACATAGAGGAGAAGGTAAGCCTGCTCAGAGCCCTGGTTGAACACAAAGAATGAAGTGTCGGAGCGCGCCTTCATGAAACCCATGGTGAGAATAAAGGAGGCAAAGCGGCTATACCACACACGAGGGGCTTTCTTGAGACCGTATAGGGATTTTTTCAAGCGGCAGTAATAATTAGGATGAGCAGAATTGACAAATCCAGCTGGTTGCCTGCAATAAACTGTCTCAGAGAGGGTGCCATGAAGGAAGGCATTCTTGACATCCAATTGATGAACAGGCCACTGATGAGATAATGCGATGGAGAGGACTGTGTGAACTGTAGCAGGTTTAACCACAAGGCTGAATGTCTCATCGTAGTCAACACCCAAAAGTTGAGTAAATCCATGGAGGACCCAGCGAGCTTTGTAGCAATCAAGCTGATCAACAACATCGAACTTGTGTTGAAAAATCCACTTGTCAGTGACCACGTTTGCACCAGGTGGGTGTGGAATGAGATCCCAAGCATGATTCGATTGCTCACATTATGTTCCTCCTCTATGGCGGCACGCCAATTAGGGTCGGCAAGTGTAGATTGGAAGGATTTGGGGACAGGTGAGAGAGTCTCAGTCTGATAGATGGTCAGAAGTCGGTAGCCTTGCTTGGCCTGGGTCACCATACGGTGCTCATTCCGAATGGGCGAGACCGGAATGGCGCCTTTGGGAAGAGCCGTAGGGCGAGTCAGGGAGGACATCCTAGCAGGCACAGGAGCCTGAGCCAGAGCAGAAGGTCGCCTGGTATATACCAGATGGACGGGTGGCTTGGTGGCAAAGGGGAGCATGAGGTGCGCGGGCACGGTCGAGGCCACGCATGGCACGGTCATGGGGGAAGACACGGGCGAGGCCACGCGTGGCGCGGTCACAGGGGCCGCGTGCGGCGTAGGCACAGGTGCTGGTGTAGCCGCGCGTGGCGCGGGCACGAGTGTTGGCGTGGCTGTGCATGGCGCGGGGGAGCCAGCAGGAAGAGCGGGCTGATCTGGCTCATTTAGATCGTGCGCTGGGGCCTCAGCTGGACTAGGCGCACCCCTAGGTGACCTAGTCGATGGCGAGATGCTCGGACCGGCGCGAGGTGCATTGTGCAGTACCTGCAGGTGAGATAACTCCAACGGCAAGAGGAGTGTCATTAGTTAGAAAGTCAAAAGAGGCTTCGTCGATGGAAGGAGTCGATTCCACAAAAGGAAAGGAGGACTTGTCGAAGGCGATGTGTTGGGTGATGTAAATGCGGTTAGAGGATCGGTCGAGGCAGCGGTATTCCATATGATCCGGAGAGTACCCCAAGAACACGCAACACATGGAGCGAGGGGCAAGCTTATGGGGGCTGTGGCAGTGAGGCTGGGGTAGCAGCAACAACCGAACATGCGAAGGTGTGAGTAGCTAGGGGGAGAGTCATAAAGGGTAGAATGAGGGGTGGAGACTACGGTTTTGGATGGGCGGAGGTTGAGGAGGTGGGTAGCAGTGCTCATGGCGTCGTCCAGTAGGACGGGGGGATGGCAGCCTGAATAAGCATGGTGCAGATGGTGTTGTTGATGGTGCAGATGATGCGCTCAGGCTTCCCATTCTGCTGGAGGTGTGAGGACAGGACATGCGGAGGACAGCGCCTTTGGTCAAACCGGGAGGTGTTGTTATCAAACTCACGACCATTGTCACACTGGACGGATTTGATGGAGCTGCCAAACTGTGTGGTCACATAGGCAAAGAAGTTAGCTAGCATAGGAAAAGTGTCTGACTTGAGACGTAGAGGGAACGTCCAGGAAGTGCGAGCAATCATCAAGTATGACCAAATAGTATTTGTAACCGGATATGCTCAAAACGGGGGAGATCCATAAGTCACAATGTAAAAGATCAAAGGGCTTGAGGGCACGCAAGGTGGAGCTAGCAAACAAAGAGCGAGTATGACGACAAGCTGGCAAGCATGACAAATCTCATTATGATGTTGTTTATTACACATGATGGCTGAAGTCCTAACAAGCTGAGCGAGAGCATCATGTCCAGGGTGGCCTAAGCGACGAAGCCAGGTGGAAGTGGGCGCGGTGACCAAAAGGGTGCTGGAGGATGGCGCAGCCATTGGAAAGGAGAGGGTGTAGAGTGGGCCGGAGCTATTGCATCTGATAATCTTGTTTTTTGTGAATAAAGTAATATAAATTTCTTGTTTTATTAGTCCAATTAAATATAACTGCAATCATATTTGCATTTTACACAATATTTTTAATGCTTTGAAACTAAGTCCAGCCACAGAGAAATGAAACCAAATTAAAGAACCTATATTTTAATAAACATATCGTTGAATGAGTATATTTGCATCATTATGGTTAAGAAACATGTTGGAATTTCATTGGTATTACATGGAACCTCAACCTGCCATTCTATGGCAGAGCTTAGCTCCCATCATACAGTCCTAGAAGAAAATCTTATAAGCTGAAGCACATAGAATCAGATATCATGATAGAGCTCATTTAGTTCATTGGATTGAATCCCTTCTGTAGATATTTCTGAGCCAGTTTGCGCAGCTGCCCTCCTGTAATTGTTTTCTGAGCTTGTTAGCTCAGCTGTTGTTGTTCCTCTTCTTTCTTTCTGTACATATCTTCTATCCTAATGAACCTTTGCACGCTAGGGGTCTCCCCTGCTGTATTTAGTTAGAAAAAAGAGCCCTCAATACTTACCATCATGCTAAATCATAGGAAAGATCTAGACATAATCAAATTTCGTGTGTTTGTCTGCCGCCCCAAATGATTTAAAAAGATCTACCAACACAGCATAGCTTCTCCCTACAATCATAAGCATGCTCCCTAACTCATTTAACAAGATGATTGAACTTCTCATAAAAATATACTTCCTTGAGCACCAGGTAACCCCAAATATTCCTCAGTCAGAGAGCTTCTTTTTCTATATTGGTTCAAAAGATCCTTCAAAGAATGTTATGAATGATCATCCCAGTTCAGATTGAAATCATAAAACTTTTTGTGTATAGCTGCTGTTTACCCCCAGCCAATCCAATATTAGCTCCATAAAGAATATTCTTAACACTGCACAATTTCCCTTTGCCTGTACATAGATACGAAAAAATCATCAGAAAAAATGCAAATGCACCATTTGTGACACGGATCCTTCAAAGAATGCTGTGAACGGCCACCACGTTTCAAACTGAAAATCATAATAATCTTGTGTGTATTTTCTGTTTACCAACATCCAATATTACCTCTATAAAGAATATCACTCAATCACTGCACAATTTCCTTTTTCCAGCATAGATACTTAACAGTCATCAGGAAAATGTAAAATGGCCAAAACAGCTCACCATTTGTGACACAGATACCTCTCTAAATTCAGCCAAATCATACACTTTTACAAAGAGAAGTGGGCCTCCTGTACACACATGAAAAGAGAGAAGTACAGAGTAGGATTGCCCTGGAGTTAGGATATCATCATTCGAAGTCCTTAAACATATATATGTGATTGACGAAGTGACACACTTCATTATCTTATTCTGAAATGTTGAAGTGTCCAAGCATGTGGTTGACCATAGTGAGTTCACTATCTATACAATGAAATGTTTTAGTAGATCATCTTTAGTAAATCCAGTCTGGTTTAGTGATTATGCATGTACTACAAACCAACAAAACAACCTGCATCTTTAGTTGCAATTGCTTTGCTATATCAACTTTTAAAAGGATAAGATACCAATATACCAGATTTCCCTCACGATAAAATAACATGAAGCAAATGAGGGGACTGTTAAGAAAACATAAAGCAAAAGACTAAGAAAAGGAGCAGACCATCCTATTGCTGTGACCAAATCTAATCATGCTGATGAATCTGATAGAAGTTAAGTAGGAGATATCCATGCAGCATGTGTCTTCTCCAGCTATAACGGGTGTGTTTGTTATTGTTATGAACATTTGGAGGTAGCTGATCATACAATCAGTTATATGGTCTACTCAGTAGTTTACTTAGCACTATAGTACCGGTATCTTGTTTCTTCATCATACACATATTTTAAAACATTAAACTGTAGTTTAGTTTCTCCTTTAAAAGTAAATACTCTGCTAAGCCCCTGGTGTGTTGACAGACCTTAAACATGTATGATGTCTTCATACACTCTGCTAGCATGCAAAATAGCAGTAAAACATCACTACAAAAACATTGCTAGGAAACTAGGTGAAAGGAACAATAAAATTGATGCAGGTTCACAAACAAACTGGAACAATGAATCGTTGCAGTCTTATAAATAATATAAATTCAATTCACAATAAGATACAAAATATCGCAATGCCAATACCAGGTTGCATTTTCACCTCCCTATAAGAGGGACGGCAGTGTACAAACTGATGTGTGATTCTAAATAACATCCCTTAGGAAAAGGGATGATGTTATTCAGACGTACCTCTCTCTACAAAAGTGATGGTGTTATCCAAATGGGAGGTGGCCAATTCGACCAGGGCAGCTTGAGATTTGAGGCTTCATCAAAGGTTTGCAGACTCTGTCTCTCAATGTCCCAGACACCAATTTCTCTTTTGCACCGTTTACAGTAGTTAATAAACTCAGGTGAGTCATCCATAACGTAGGCACAATTTGGCTTGAGCCCAGGGAATTCTATGACCGGGAGACACAATGATTTATTGAAACCCAGGAAAAGAGCATGATGTTTCAAACCTTCCTCCAGCTTCACAAGCCTCTGTCCATGGCTGTCGACCCTATAGAGTTGCAGCTTAACGGTGCGGAGTTCCACCGATGGATCATAGTCATCAACATCCGGTGGAAACTCGAGAAGCGTGGGCGGCTCGTGCTCCTTCCTGAACCTCAGGACTTGCATGAGGTCGCCGCGGGGAGCATGGACAAGGTACCTGTAAGGCTGACCACCGAGCCTCAGTTTAGGGATTATCATCTTCACCACCGGGGAAGGTCCGTTCAGGTCCAACGCGTATATAGAGTCGTCGAAGTGAACCACATAGAAGAAGCCGTCCTTATCGTTGTACACCGCATTGCAGTAGAAGTTGCCCTGCCGGAGGCCCGTGACGCCGTCTCCCGGCGGGATCCACGTCCACCGCTCGTCGCCGGGCCTAGCGTACGAGAGCGCGCAGCATGGAAAGTGCAGGAGCAGGATGACGCACCTGCCGCCGATGGAGGGGGCGCAGGAGAGGATGGCCCGATCGTATGTGCAGTCCGCCGCCTCGTTCACTAGGATGGGCGCCAGCAGGGTGGGGTCCCCCGGTTTTCGGTGGAAGTTGTATGCGAGGTTGCCGTCCTCGTCGAAGGTGGTGCCGTCCTCGATGCCACGCAGCGTGGTGATGGGCGGCAGCGCGACGTGGCCGCTGGTGAGCGGGTTCGTGAGGTGGAGGTTGCCAACCTCGTCGCACTACGGAAACAGTCTATTTGCCGTGTGCCCCACGCACACGGCAAGCCTGGGAATACCCACTGCAAAGGTATTGCTATGGATAACACACGGCAACAGCCTCATGGCAAAATAACTAACAGCAAACACGTCTTTGCCATGAGCTTTTTGTTGGGTGCCTAGGTTAGCCGCAAAAAAAAGGTGCCGTTACCTTTCCCGTTCGGTAACGGTATTCTTTGCCGTGTGCCTGACGGTCGGCCCACGATAAAGCATGTCATCTTTGCCGTGAGCCATGAGCGAGGCACACGACAAAGGCTTAATCTTGGCCGTGTGCCTTGGTCATGGCTCTCGATAATGATGGTTCCCAGTTAACTAGAAACTGTCATCTTTATCATGTGCCATGACCAAGGTACACGGCAAAGCCTCAACTATACAACAGCACCATATTGAAATTGGCTATCTCTGGACCAAAAAAACATCCAATATTCAACATATATGATCACAGGCATTTAAATATCATCACAATCATTCAAATATCATCACAGGCACACAAATATTATCACGGAGATTCTCAACACAAATGTTTCATAATAACCATCATCCAGGTGCTTCATAAACATAAGAATCATTCACATAGTGTCTGATACGGTTCACAAACTCAAACAAGAACAATATTAAGATAGAAAGTTCACTGACGACGAAAGCCTTACGCTGGTGACAAGTCCTGATCTTGATTCCCCTCAGGCCATTGACTCCATGCACTCAATCCCGCCGATTGATTCTGCACAAATAAGAAATGTGGAATACTGATTAGTCTTTCAATACGTGAATGCTCTAATATTCTAAGTAAGTCTCTAGTATTGAGTTTGTTTATTGTAATGATTGCTCTACTATGGGCAAAACAAAAACTAAAACATTCATACTCACAGGAGTACTAGCCGGATTAGGTGGCCGAGGAGATAGAGCAAACGACGGCATCGGCGGCAGGGTTGTACCTAAACTCTGGCCAAGTGATGCCATCCACTGAGTCAACTGCTGCTGCTGCTGCTCGAGCCTCCCGACATGCTGTTCCACCTCCTCCCTTGCCTTCCTCTCTGCAGCGAGCTGGGCCTATAACATTTGATCTCATTATTGCAATGCAAAAAAGTCATGTGCAAAACTAGTAAATCAACGATGAATATAACTAAAATTACCTGAAGTGCCTTCACGTGGGACTGTGTAGTGTTCGGTCGTGGGCGTATAGCCGGGCTTGAGCTCGTGCTCCTCACTCATATCGCGGAGAGAGTGGGCGTAGTCGCCGTATCGAGCGTGCCTTCTCCAATCCAGTACCGCCCATGCTTCTTGCCTCCTCCCACCCTCATCACGACTTCTCCATCAAGATCATGAGCGCTAGGATCCCACTCAGGCCCATGGATCTCCCTTCCCATCGAGGTGTACTCCGTGAGGCGGGTGTGCATGGAGGAATTGCTATACGCCGTGGAGGAGGCCTCCGGGTTGTACTGGACGTCGGGCGCCATGGCCTTGCCCTGGCAGGCCATAGTAAATGCCTCGAACTCGGTGCAAGAGTGACCATCATGTGACACCAACTACAAAACAATATAGAAGGATGATTAGAAATTATACGGTATTGAGAGTTAGAACAAATAAATGAATTCGCATACCCATCTCGCTGCGTACTGCTTAAGGGAAAGATTCCCTTGATGGTGTGTTGGACCTGGCATCAGCAAACAATGCTCCCGACAAGCATTATGGGTCTCCTCCCAGCCCTCTGCACACCACTTGTCCACAACAGCTTCCCAGGCACGCGCATTGGTAGCACACCACCATGCAGGCACCTGCACATTACACATCATCAAGTACATGGCATATAATTAAGAAGACCAAAGTAAAAATACTTAATGTTATAAAAATAATGATATTACTATTCTACATTTTACCTGCAGTATTCATCTCTAGTAAGCTTCATGTTCCTCGCTTGAGTTTTTGTGACATTAACTTTAAGGTGTTGGGCGTGGTACACAATCACAGCCTGGATACATACCTCGTAAAACATGTCCCTCACGAGCTTAGGACATGCATTGTAAGCTACCATCTT
The DNA here is from genome assembly GCA_032690845.1 of Eleusine coracana subsp. coracana. Classification (NCBI taxonomy): domain Eukaryota; kingdom Viridiplantae; phylum Streptophyta; class Magnoliopsida; order Poales; family Poaceae; genus Eleusine; species Eleusine coracana. The sequence continues at coordinate 45,872,618 of CM064434.1, read as the reverse complement.
TGCTTTGTCCTCGTATCCCGGCTCGCATCTGTAGAAATCCTACAAATAGATTCGATGTGTAACATCATGATTTCAAAAGTGTCATATAAATACGATGTATTGAGCAATGCAGTTCGAGAAAGACTTACCCACAGCTCCCCGAGCACACGTTCTGCCTTGTTGTCGAAGATCCTGCCATCCCGATCATACTCATCCTCAGCGGAAAAGTAGATCTTCCACGAATAGGCCAGCTTGCGCTCTCCGGCATAAGAAACTATGCCTGGAAAGTGTCTCTTTATCAAAAGACCCAGGATGCCATTGACATGGCGATCGTGATCTCCTGGAGCGAGCACTACCCAACTCCTGCATAAGTGATCAAGAAAAATTAGTAAGTTCTATTATGCTTCTCTATGAATCAAATGAACAGGTTATCATAGCATGTAAAATACTTAGGCGGATCGGGTCAAATCAACGGCCGTCTGGCAACAAGTATTGGTCGCTTCAAAAGCTCCGAAGGACCTCTCAACCACACCTCTAACGACGCAGAGGAAGTGGAACCCCCTATCTCCTGCTCCTCCCCCCCCCCCCTCCTGCTCCGCCTCCTCCTCCACCTCCTCCTCCTCCTCATGCTGCTGCTGCTCCTCCTCCTCCTCCTCATTCTCTGACGAGGACGAGGACTGCTCAACTACAGGTGAGGGCTCCCTCGCTCTCGCTCTCCCTCGGCCTCCTCCTCCACCCTTCCCATTCCCTCGACTGCTCCTAGAGTCCTCATCTGCATTGGGCCTCCCTCTTTTCCCTGGCATGACCTTCTTGTACAACGACGCCACTGACCTCACCAAGCTGCCGCCACCCACCATATTGGTCCACTCACTACCTGCAATGAAAAATAAGAAAACAATCAGCATATGATAAAAGAGTACATAAAATAGAATTTAAAATATTAAAGTATTATAAATGTTTATCTATAAATAACAATAACAATGAGCAAATAAAATTCATACATGTTCATCTAGAAATAATCATCATCATCGGGAATGGCTAGATCATAATCCTCATCATCACTTGTCCCCATGTCGATATCAACATCAGGATTAGCAGGAGTATGGTTGTCATCAATGCCCAAATGTAATCGCTCAAGTTCACGTAAGTCACCTTCATTATCAATCTCATCTGCAATGTCCTCATTGTCTACTTCCATTACAAACATTTTGGTTAAGTCTATCTCAAAAGTTCCTTCTAGCCCATCATCTTGAAAGAACTCATCTTCGTGATATGTGTTTGGGTTTATGGTATAATCGGCATCGTTTGGGAGAGGTAGTTTAGCGCGTGGCCATACCTTGTACACAACATCCCAACCTTTGAGATTATCCTTTTCGCACGGGTACGAGACATAATAAAGTTGTGTGGCCTGTTGAGCCACGATATAGACATCGTCTTCGGGTAAGACGGAGGATTGTTGAATTTCAACAATCTCAACTTGAGGCATCCGTCTCACAACTTGCGGGTCAAACCAATGGCATTTGAAAATGACTGGAGTAAGTGGTTTTGAACCATGAAACGAGAGTTGGTATATCTCTTCAAGTATTCCATAATACTTGACCCCATCAAGGCCTGGTGTAAAAACTCCAGTATTTGTGGTTCTTCGATTGGGACGAGAGTCCTCATAGCTTCTTGTGTGAAAGCGGTATTCGTTAACGTCATAACCATTAAAGCACTTGACCCTATAGCTAAAGTCAGCCGCAACTTGTCTCAACTCGGCACTCATGGACGTATCAATTTGTCCCTACAAGTTAGAGTAAGAAAGTTAAGTAATTGCTCGCTACTTCTTAGTCAAACTAAGTTTGATATAAATTGGAAAAGTACCTTTTGTTTGAACCAGAAAATGAAATCTGGCATTCCATTCCCCGCACCCTGTTTCAGTAGGGTATCAAATTCGTGTGGGGTAGGTTCCCTTGTTAGACGCTAGAACTGTTGGTGAAATTCCCTGTACCAACAAGAAAACAAAGAGGTTGGATGTAGAAGAGTAACTACTCGAGAAAAGAATTGTTAAGAACTTACTGCATGTATGGCTCAACTTCAGAAAGGTTGGTCAACACATATAGCATGATCTTACACCACTCAGCATGTGTCAACTTCTTATGGCTCACACCAAATGAACTTCCGAGCCGCCCTTGAAAAAGACTAAGGTTCGAGTCATCTTCACCAACATTGTAACGAGGGAGTGGATTATGCACACTTGGGAGGTTGTCAGCATAGTATTTTGTTGTGAAGTTTGACACCTCCTCGAGAATGTATGCCTCTGCCATGGAAGCTTCTATTTTGCATTTATTTCCACATTTAGTTCGAAGAACCTTTAGACATCTCTCAATTGGATAGCACCAATGGAACTGCATGGGCCCACCCATTCGTACCTCATATGGTAGGCGCAAAATCATTTGTGGCATTGAAGTGAAGAAGCCCGGTGGAAATATCATCTCCATCTTACACAGCAACACAGGTGCCATTTTTTCCATGTCTGCAATCACGGCCCGAGAAACCTCCTTAGCACAAAGCTGATGAAAGAAATAACTCAACTCTGCCAGCACTTGCCACACATGCTCAAGGACATGGCCTTGAACCATCACCGGAAGAAACATCTCAAGCCACATGTGGTAGTCATGACTCTTGAGCCCGCTAACTCTCATAGTATCAAAAATCACCCCCCGCTCTTCCAATTCGCTGCAAAACTGTCACACCCGGTTTTAAGGACAAAACCAAGTGCTTATCATATGTGTGCCCAGGAACAAGTTTCACACATATCGATAGTAAAGTGAGTAACAGTATAACCAATGTCATTAATAAAGCATACCATTATTACATAAATAGTTGTCTTTGAAGACTAAATCGACTCTCTTGACAAATAACAGGGGAAGACACCATAACACCACAGGCAATCGACCGGGGGCATGCATGCCTAGTAGTAGTCGTCATCAGTATAGTCCATTTCTCCATCTTCTGAGCAGCAGTTTATAGTACAACAACAAAGGGAAATAGCAAGGGTGAGCACATGCCGTACTCAACAAGTGGGGGAAAATATGACTTGCAAGCTTAATAGAAGAAAGGCTAACACAATGGTTCATTTGCATAAATGAGCACCTACACCTAGTAGAAAAGCCATCCTATTTACTAGGTGAAAAAATCCCACCAGTTATCTCATCTATCCAACACTACAGGTTCAACCACCTGTAACCAACCATGGGTTAAACCGCCCATAGGAAACCACACTACAGGTTACACCGCCTGTATCAAACCATGGGTTAAACCGCCCATATGAAACCACACTACAGGTTACACCGCCTGTAGCAAACCAAGGGTTACACCACCCAAACCCAACTTGTCTACCCACCAAGTCCATCCATAGACCACCTTCCTAAATGTGTGAGGATCCAGGCCGCTCATAACCGTGAGCATGACTGTTATAACAGTTTGACACTCTACAGAGGTTGCACAACTTTACCCACAGGTTGGTGATTTCATCACTATGCAGTGACTAGAGAGTCTCCATGTTGCCCAAATCACACTGCCGTAGGTGTGAGGCCAAGAGATCACCACAATGTCTTTCAGAGCGCTTCCTAGCTTGCAAACAATCCACGCTAAGATTTCACCGCTGCGAAATTAAACCGTTCCTATAGAAGCCCCCTCTGGCGCCGTGGCTAGGAGTAAACCATCCATCGCCTAAGTCCGAGAGTAAACCGTCCTATCCTCCTTCCTCGACTGCTCACAGAACTGGGAAGACATCTCGATACTAAACCAAGCCTACCCATATCAGCCATGTGCTTTGCGCTATTTTCCTGGGTGGCCGCTCCACAAACTACTCTTGTGATCCCAAGCAGGTACCACCACCATCCCACAGTACCATACCGAGTACACGTGCATACCCGCACCATCCTTGCCATCCTCCTGCTTGGATCACCTAGGTTCCATGTTGCTAAAAAGGATTAACCATCCTTTATAATCATTATGTTAAAGTGAACCATTAGTCAAGATTAACATTAGACACTTCCATTCCCGACATAGCAAACTAAGCATGACGTACCCTTACTAATAAGCTACACCAGAACCTAGGCGACAAGGAATAATATGGAACAGGATATGACACATGGGATTCAATATTAACAAGCATGCATAGAGATAGAGGGAATATAAAACATAGGTTCAAAATGCATCAAGGACACTTGCCTGGTTCCCTTTGCTGCTGCTCAAAGTCTTCAAGATGGAGATCCCGGAAGTTCTCTAACAGCGGTTCATCTATTCAATGTCACACCAAAAACACAAGAATTCAAACACACTAAGAAACAACACACCATACAGTAACAAACAACAAGGGAAACAATACTATGAAAAAGTATGCGTTGCTATGATCGCGTGAGCGCAAGAATCATCTCAATCCAAGTTACGAGTAAAAAGTTATGAAGGTTTAAAGGTCTAGGGTTAAAAATAATAAATTAGCAAAATATTATAAAATAGTATGACTAGATAATATTAAACACTACGATTTCTCTGGTGAAAGAATTTCTCAAATCGGAGCTACGGTTGAAAAGTTATAAAGGTTTAAAGTTTCAAGAGTTAAAACATAAAAACAGACAAGTTAAATTGCCTAAAAGTAATTCTAGAAAAATATAAGGGCTAAACTGTAAAATATACATGTGAAATATAATTTATGAAAAATTTAAGGATCAAAATGTAATTTATAAAAAGTACAGGGACTAAATTGTGAAATATGAGGGTGAAAATATATTTTGTATAAAATTCAGGGACTAAAAATTAATTTTAGAAAAGTTCAGGGGCTTAGGTGTAAAAAGATAGGACTCAACATAATTAGAAATAAGTACAAGGGGCAAAGTGTAAAATGCCCAACCTAAATTTTTACTTATAAAATATTTAGGGTAAAATAAAATTACTAGAAGGTTAAAATATTACAAGATTAAAATTACAAGATTAAAATAGAATTAAAAATATATACAAGGTGGTTTTTACAAAATTAGGGCTAAAATATTATTTAGGAAAAGACTAGAGGTTTTTCTACAAAATAAAGGACTAGAAAATAATTATATATAACTATAGGGGCCTAAATATCAATTGGAAGGGTTCTGCATAAAATTGAGGGTATAAATATAATTTTAACAAAGCGCAGGGACCTATGCGTAGAACTGGCCTTCAAAGCAATAAAATAAAATAAGAAAAATTTAAAAAAATAGAAAATAAAAATAATAGGCCATGGACCAGGTCCACCGTTCCTGTGGACCGGAGTTGACCACCGTGGACCGGCGGCGGAAGCGGCCATGGTTGGCTTGCGGGAGCTCGCGGGGCGACGCCCCGGCGCACGCGAGACGGCGAGGAGGAGCACAGGCGAGGCGGGAGCGGGCAGGGAAGCTCACCGGGACGCGCGACGAGCGGAGGAGGGGCCGAGGCGGTGGCGCGAAGCGGCGGCGGTGACGGCTCGACGGCGGCGGCTACGGCGGCGATGCGCGGGCGGTAGCGGAGCTCAGAGCACGGCGCAGGGAAGGGAGGCCAAGGGGGGGGTGCGAGGGGCGGGTCCCACCCTATTTATGGGCACGACGCCCTAGGATTGTCGGGGGGCACGTATGCCAAGCCCGGTAGCGGCTAGGGTTCCAGGCGGGTGGCGCGGCGGCTGGGCCAAGCGGGCGGCTATGCACGCAGGGTGGGCTGGGCCATGTGGGGGCTGGGCCGGGGTGAGCACGGGGTGAGCTGCGGTGGCTGGGCTTGGCCCATGCGGGAGGGAAAAGAGGGGGAGGGGGAAGTGGGCCTTAGGAAGGCTTTCGGCCTAGGAGGGTAGAGGGAAGAGAGGAGAGAGGAGGCTGGACCGGGGGAGGGAATTTCGGCCCGAGGCCAGAAAGGGAGATGGGATGGGGGGGGGGGGGGGGAATTGGGCCAGGGAAATTTGGCCCACGGCCAGGTCTGGCTTTCTTTTTTTCTTTTCTCCAATCTGTTTTCTATTTCCAATAGCTATTTCCTAAATAAAATTCTAAAACAAATTCTACACGATTTTAAAATACTTTTGCACACAATAAAATCCTAATACAACTATGGAAGCATGAATGCAACAAATCAAAGTTTTAAAATAACTTATATTTAAATGCCTTCTTTAGAAAGTAATTTATTTGCTAACAAAATATTAATAAATTAATTTATTTAAGAATATTTTAAAATATCCTAAATTTTGAAAAATTAGGGTGTTACAAAAACCATCAGGTGGCATTAATGTTTGCATCTAATACAGAACTTCCTTCTTTTCGGCTGTCGTTAGGATGAAGTCGGCCTTAGGCTTCTTCCATGACTTTGTACCGGCTCTTGGAGGCACCATGTTTAGCTTTGGTCTATCACATAATAGTTCTTGATCCATTGTGGCTTTAACGTTATCCCTAGTCTTATCAGGAATGCCCATGATTGTGTGAAAACCAATATCACCGATATTCTTTTCAGTGTGCATTGCATCAATGCAATGTGGAAGAATAAGATGATCCATATATCCAAGCCGATACAAGCCCAGTTTTTGAGTCCAGGCATGTTGCACACCATATCCCGTGAAACAGTTTTTTTCTTTATCGAACTTGAGGGCCTCTAGCTCGGCACGAATCATGGCACCTGTCCTGAGAGGCGGTGGAGGGTCGTTAACTTCTCGACCTTTCATGAAGTTCTTCTTATCCTTTCTATATGGATGGTCAAGAGGGAGGAATTTTCGGTGTTGGTCGAACGAAGAAAACTTGCGACCCTTCGACAAATAAGTAAATTCCACAGCTCCCTTACATACTGGACATGGGATCTTAGAGTAAACACCCCAGCCAAGAAATGTACCATACGCCAAGAAGTCATGCATAGAGTACTGGAACGAAACATGCATTGTGAAGTTGCTTCTTGTAGCTCGATCGTATGTCAATACCCCATCATTCCAAGCACGTTCCAAATCATCCCACAGAGGCTCCATGTATACACTCATATTATTCCCTGGGTGCTCAGGATTATCAATGATAAGAATATGTATTGTTGTTGAAACAGTATGCTTGGAGGAAGATTAAGGGGTATAACGAACACGGGCCAACAAGTGTATGGGGAAGCCCCCATGCCATATGGATTGAACCCATCTGTTGCCAGTGCCACTCGTACATTACGAGCTTCTCTGGCTTCGCGCTCATAAATACTATCAAAATGTTTCCATGATTCACCATCAGCTGGATGTACAAACTTCTCAGGATTGTATCTATGTTCGTGTTTGTGCCATGTCATCTGTTTTGTGGTCTCCTCGCTCATGTAAAGATGTTGAAGTCTTGGTATGAACGGAAGGTAACATATGATTTTCACCGCAATCGTGAGCTGCTTCTTACCACCATCACATGTATCTACCTCTAGGTACCTAGAGGACTTACACTTTGGACAGTGCATTGCTTCCGCATGTTGTTTTCTAAATAAGACACATCCGTTAGGTTAAGCATGTATCTGCTCATATGGCATCTTAAGCACATTAAGCAGTTTCCGTGACTCATACATGCTCTTTGGTAGAATGTGACCCTCCGGAAGTGGGCTGCCAATGATTGTCAACATAGCATCGAAGGCGCCTCGACTCAGGCTAAACTGAGACTTCAAGGCCATTAGACGCGCAATGGCATCCAGTTGACACACCTTGGTATGCCCGTGGAGGGGTTGTTGTGCCGACTTCATCATTTGGTAATACGCCTTTGCACTTGGCTCCAGCTCCTCCTCCTCCCTGGGTACTTCATCCCCATGTGCTTCATGATAGTCATTTAACATGTCTCCTACACAGGCATCGGCGTCGTAATCCTCCATGCGCTGTCTCACTACCTCGTGTCTTAGACGCTCGCCTTCACTATGAAGGATCCACCGGGTATAGTCTGGCATAAATCCATTCTTGCAAAGGTGCTTGCCTATGACCTCTTTATTGTGTCGACGTGTGTTTCTACAATTGTCGTAGGGACACCAAGTGACACTTGTTCCTTTCACCTTGGCAAATGATCGCTCCAAGAACTTGTTTGTCTTCTGAATCCATTCACTGGTATACTTTTCGTTCGTTGCCCAACCCGTATACATCCACTCATGGTTCGACGTCCTCTAACATATCAGCAAGTATAATTAAAAAAATTTCATCTACACGATGCTTAGAAAGTCTAATAGGTAGAGATAGGTCCTAATCCCACCCGAGGATCCATAGCTGACGCTCGCTTCCACAGTCTCTGAGACAAAATTTCGGTAGCACTTCCCCTTTGTTCTCCAAATACACGTCCTGCAAAGGAGATTGTGTATCCGGAGAACAACGGGGAAGTGGTGCCAAAACTCTATCTCAGATCAGAGTAGACCCTAGAAACTAACCCCAACTACGCATCCTCGAGCTGTCCAAATAACATGGACAATTTGAAACAAATACAGTCAAAGATATGCAACCGTATCTACATATCTCTAACTGTATTTCTTTCGAACGGGAGACGCCTAACTAGGTTACGTGACCTACGAATAGGAAACATACAGAGGAGGGGTTTTACTGATGTGCTCACCTAGATATCGACAATCAATGACGGTGCGGTGAAGCACGGGATGTCGGGGCCGTGGTAACCGCCTCTCCTACATAAGAATAAACAAAATATTGTCAATTGAAATGTTCGACAGCACCTCCCCTGTTCAGAGAGATTTCCAAAACCTCCAAAACACACATGGCGCGATGGCCGGGAACCACACACGGCGTGATGGCGGGAACCACACACAACGCAATGGCCGGAACCACAAACGGTGCGATGGCCGGGAACCACACACACGTATCGCCATACCTTAAAGAGGGCTCAGGGCACTGAGGGTTAGGGGTGCTGGGTGCCGTAGGTGTGGTGGAGGCCCTGGACGTCGGGCCGCGTGGGGGTTGTTTGGGCGGGAGCCGAGGTCGACGGAGACGCTGGACGTCGGGCCGGGTGGGTGTCGTCTGTGGTGGGTGCCGAGCCGGAGCAACCCCTGCAGCTTCGGCGGCGGAGGGGGGGGGGGGGGAGCAGGCACGCGGTGGCATGGGGGAGGAGGCGCGCGGCAGTGGGGAGGCAGGGGGAGGAGGAAGCGGCTAGGCGGAATGGAGGGGAGGCGAGGAGGCGGTGAGAGGAGGAGGAGCGGTGGTTGGCAGCGGGGGAGGAGGTCGCGCGACAGAGGGATGGGGGAGGAGATCGCGGGGCGGGGGGGGGGGGGGAGTCGGCAGCGGCGGTGGCAGGAGGCGTCGTCGGCGGCTGTGGGAGGTCGCGCGGCAAGGGGATGGGGGAGGAGGTTGCGGAGACGGTGGGGGGGGGGGGGGGGGGGGAGGAGGAGCCGTGGGAGGCGTGCAGTGGCAGCGGGATGAAGCGGATGGGCTGAAAATGGACAAGTCCCCGATTGGATCGGGAACTTCACCGAAGGCTTTGCCGTGTGCGGTGACTTTTGGCCCACGGCAAAAAGAGGGCACACGGCAAAGCCGATGGGCCGAAAGCTTTTGCCGTGTGCCTTCACATAGGGCAAACGGCATAAAGCTAAACCTAGCTCTTTGCCGTGTCCCGTGTCCCTTCACATGTGGCACACGACAACGATTTTTGAAATATTTTTAAAACAAATGCTTAGGCATATGATAAGTTACCGAAATTTGAACATGACACAATTCATATCATATATTGTCCATAAAAAATTAGTTGAAATCAAAATTTATTTGAAACATCATTTTGATTCAATATCCGTTAGATCTCAATTCAATACATTGATTGTTTCACTCGGATTCTATGAATTGTGAGCAACATTCATGATAATTTGCGCAAAATATTTTCTACTTTTCATGAAAGCATCTACATATGATTTTACACTGCTAGGACAATTCTCATATTTTTAAAACTATATAGGTGTTTTAAAAAATTTAATTTGTATTAAACAACATGGTATTCATTATATTTAATGTACAATATGAATGATTTTTTTTATTTCATGGATACTGAGTCAAATGGGATTCATTAGCATGTGATATCAAATTTGAAACCACTGCATTGCATTATTCGAATCACTTACGGTTCAAATTCAAATTTTCATAAAATAATTGAATTAACAAAATAAATTAATTAAATATAGAAAAACAATTAAAAATTTCATCAAACAAAATTTTACAAGTACCATGCAATGATATAAACCACAAAAAAGAATTAGATCGAAAATGTGAAGAAAAAAAATGTGTACCATGCAATGATATAACTCAAGGTTTGTCGTGTGCCCTAACCTTTGCCGTGAGCCTTATTTCAGGCACATGGCAAAACGGCTTTGTGTTGTGTGCTCTTGAAAACACACAGGGCAAATTTAGACACACGACACAAACGTCCTTTGCCGTGTGCCTAACAGCCTGACACACGGCAAACGACCGTGAAACTGTTGCCGGGGCTACCGTTGACGGCCTCTTTGCCATGTGTCGGTCTGTTTGGCACACGACAAAAATGAGTTTTGCCGTGTGCTTGGCATCTAGCACACGACAAAGGGCGTTTGTGCCGTGTGTCTAACTTTTGTCGTGTGTGTTTTTAAGGGCACACGGCACAAAGTCATTTTGCCGTGTGGCCGAAATAAGGCTCATGGCAAAGGTTAGGGCACACGACAAACCTTGGTTTCCCGTAGTGTCGGCGACCACCAGCCACCCGTGCGTCGACCCGATCGGCAACAGGCTCGGGAGGCGGAGGGGCCGGAAGGCCGTGTATGCGGAGCGCCATGGCGCGCAGGCGGCTCCCGCGCAGATGAGGTTGCGGATGTCGAGCTCGCCCAGCACGGTGACGAGGACGTCTTTTGGTAGATGCGTCCAGTCCGGCGAGATGTCGGCGCCGGCGACAGCGGGCGCCATATGGTGGCGGCGCACATGGGCAATGGGGAATTGTTGAGTCGGGGGCGTGTCTCGGGTTGGGCTGGGCCAACAAAGTTATATGGAAAAAGGTTTGGTAGAACGATGGCGCGTCGGATTCGGATCCATATTAAATTCGAATTCGTATTCAGAAATGAGGAGATTCATTTTATGTTTCAACAAATTGCTTTTTTTATCCCAATTATAAATACGAATTCTCATGGAGGTAAAAGTTAAGGAACTTGCTAATTTTCAGCTAACTGAAAGTATGGGCAAATTTCAATTACCATTTTAAACCATCGATCTAGATTCAATGATTTATAATTATTATACAGATAATTCTATAAAGAAAAATCAAAACGTAAAGTAACAAAGCATTGACTAAAAGCTTTCAATCAATTGCAAGCTAAAAAATATGAAAAGTTAAACCGCATTCATATTTGATAGGTGCATCCCCACGACCTTTGTCTTCAAACTTTGTCAAGGTAAAAAAAAAACTTAGATCCTGTCGAGTCCACGCTGTAGTCTTGCTGGTCTGAGCCTCTCAGGGGCTAAAACTCTACAAGTTCCCCATCTGAGATCATGTTTGAGATCAGAAGATCTCATTCTGACCCATGTCTCGGACTACATTTATGTTTCTGCATTTTCCACAGTACAAACAGTGTTGCACTTGTAAATTGATCGGGGGAAAGGTGGGGGAATTTTCGTTTCACCTTGTTCGGAACCGTGCACAGGACAGGGATGATGGAATGTTTGCTGGTCCTTGTGACTGAAACTTTGCAAGTCCCCACCTGAGATCATGTTTGAGGTCAAAGATCTGATTCTGACCCATCTGAAACTGCATACGTTATGTGTTTCTGGGACTTACTGTACTTTTACAGCCACAGTGATGGGAGGAAAACTGGGAAATTTTGGTTAGACATTACTCCGTCCTGTACACATGACAGAGGCCATGGGTCAACAACAGTGTTTTCATAATTTCAGATACTGATGTGAAAGTTGTTCCACTCGAGAATTGCTTGTCGGTAGATCGAAAATCAGTATCCACACCACTCACTCGCGACCTCATCCGATCAGGAAGTACTCAAAATTCAAATCGTCTGTTTCTTGTAGCAATGGCTTCCCGTGCTCGACCACGCGTGTGCACGGAGGTTGTGCTGCCTGTGCGGTGGCCTCCGTCCTCATGTCATTGCCGTGGTCCCTGGCGTATGCGGATGGGGCTTCACCAGCCCATAGTTGAGGACAACGGTGGTACAGAGAGGAGCCGGTGCAGGCAGACGACGACCAACTGGCTAACGGCGTTTTTGCAAATAATCGGGACCCAAATATTTATGGAAAACCCACTAACTCGGATCATAGTGAATAATCGCGATCTGAAAATTTCCATAAAAGCCTATAATTTCAATCTTGGTTCGAACCAAGGGTCTCACTAAAAATATTTGTGCCACCGGCATTTTGCATGGTGAGGCGGCGCCGTCGCCGGAGTGCTTAGCTTAGTGCCGCCGCCACGCGTCTCATCCTCGCCTCCTCCAACTAGACATGTCCATACGCCTACCCATCCGATTGGACACGCCTATCTGCCTTGCTCGTCAATTGGACGTGCACAACCGCCTTGCCTGTCGATTGGATGTGCCCAAATGTGACAGGCAGAGTGACTTGTCCTACTGGAACAGAGGACTTGACCGACACGATCCCGTGGAAGGGTAAAGTATTGGGTTTGAGGTTGTAAATCGAAAGGCCTAGCTCCTTGAGAATCTTGGTGATGAGGACATCACTCATATGGATACAAATAACACTCCTTCAATTCTAGACTTGCAAGGTCTAATGATTTGAGCTCGTGCACGACGACTAAATTTAGAGATGAGCTCATTCCTATGTTCTTTGTTATATGTTACTTCTGAAAATGGTTTACTATCTAATAATTATATTATGATTATGAACTATAGAGAGGACCAGGAGATGATGGGAGAAGGACTTGGGAAAGTGAAGGACCAGCAAGGACTTGGAAGCCAATGTGGAGGTCCAATCAAAATCGACTTCGAGTCTGTTTTGGGGCTCAGGACCACTCTGCACTAAAATAAACGATCAGGACGTATACGGACTTGGATTTAGATGTTCTACATATGCACGGAAAGATAAGAAGAAAACCTTTCCAATACCGCCGGTATCATATCACAATTAGTCCGGACTCATCTGAAATCATCGAAATAATAGAGGATTCTAAATCTGTGTCGGTGCTACGTCGCCTGTTTTTGGCATTTGAGTTTTGTATCTAGTTGAGCCCAATTAGGGATGCATCCAAAGGGTCATGCACGATCCTAGAGTCTCCATATACAGCCACCACCGCACCATTAGGATTCTGGTTTAGCTTAGATAATTCTGTTCATAACAGTTTCACTGTCACTTTGGTTTGTGAGACCCCAACTTCGTGAGATTGATAATACATCTGTAATTGTGTTGCATTCTTCTTTGTTTTTGCTTGTTTTCTTGATTCGCAGATAGGGATTAGCCTTCTCAGTGAGGTTAATCGTTCAAGGATGTTTGATAACCAGAGAAGACGTTGTGCTGTGATTATGGGGTTCCGAATGTGTTGTTTAGAAGCCGGATTGATTTGTGTTTCGTCTCTGCCCAAATCAAGTTTACCAGAACCTTTAAAAAGATCGGGACCCTTATTCACATCAAGTTGTAATCAAAGCTTCAAGTGCACTGTTAGGTTCATACTACCCTTAGTTAAGTTTGTTGTTGTGTTCATCCTATCGTCCATAGAAAAGCTAATTTTTTTCCTCACGGTCCATAACCACGTGTTAGCCTTTTGCATATTTCAATTTCAGAGTCCATAGTGTTGAGTCTATGCCCTAGTTCTTGTTTAGTCGCTAGTTTAGTTTGTCTTTTAGTCATCAGTAGTGTTTTCCAATGCAACCCTAGCCGCTATCCCCTCCACCACCTTCTATTTTGTTCGGCTTTGTGTGCTAGGGTTGATTGATCGACACGACCACCCTAACCCACCCTCAACACCTCGGACCAACCTCCATAGTTTCCATTTTCCACTACATCCATCCTGCTATAAAAATTCCTACTCGATTCCAAACCCGACAACTAGCCCGACTCGGGTTTCGCCTCGGTTTCTTGAATATCGGCTTCGAGGTACCTTCAGTAAAATGGTCATAACTTTTCGCTTGGTGGTCCATTTTGGCTGAAATTTTTACAGGAGCTTTGTGACTCGAAACCGACCCTCCCCAAACCTCCAAAGACCGTTTTCCCTTCTCAAAAAAATTAAAAAAATCAGGAAGATAAAGAAAAAATTCATTCAAGTTGAAACCCGATATTTTTTGGAACTTGCAGAATTTCTGTAGGCCACATCCTACGTCTGTTTGAGCTGAAATTTTCTGTGGGTTCTTTCTCATTGCCATTGAGTTGGAGAAAAATATTAAAAAATTAAAATATAATTTTTTTGGGATTTCTACTAGTGCTCCATCTACCCCCCTGGAATTTGGAGGTTTGGCTGTTTTACACATAGGTCCCTATTATCGGTTGTGTTCCTTTTCCTACTTATTTCTGCTTTGCTATCACTACTACTCTAGAACATAGTTAGACCAGCAACGAGGGACAAGTTAGTTGGGGCACTTATTAAACTTTACTCTTGCAATCGTGTTTGTGACATCATAGGTTATTTTGTGACCCTTGCAATCATGGAACACACCTCCATGGTATCCTTTGCTTTGCTTTGCTTTGCTTTTCAGAACTAAAAGCACCTAGAGGGGGGTGGGGTGAATAGGTAATTATCTCTAAAAATGACTTAATAATAGAAGTTAAATGCACAGTGTTGGACTTGTTTGATGATTGTGAGTAACGTGCAAGCACTTGTCCGATGGCACGTGATAAAAAAGTAGATCTGCCGATTAAAACTACAAGTTAGTGCAAGACAAGTTAGGAGCTAGTGATTACAAGCTAGAGGAAGCTGTAGAAGAAAGGAGAGCAACTAGCATGCAACCTACACAAGTTAATTTAAGAAATACAAAGCAAACCCTAACTAGCAAGTTTATGAACAAGAGCTAGTAAATGAAGAACAAGTAATTAAGTCACAAGAGAGGCACGAGATTTTTCACCAAAGTTCAGCTCCACAAAGAAGCCTACGTCTCCATTGAGAGATCTAGAAAGGACCAGGTCTCTTTCAACCCTAACCTCTCCAAGTGACCACAAAGATCAAACTTGGTTTTCCATTAGCAACTCCACAAAGGAGGGGTCAATACAAACTTCCCGAGGCGTCACCACACAAGTTGGGAGCTCTACGGGCACCTCTAACCGTCTAGGGGATGAATCCCCAAGAGTAACAAACATAAGAGTCATTGGTGGTGAGGATGAACCAAGTGCTCAAGAGGATGGAAGATTGGTGAAGATGGAGCTCTTCAATCTTCTCTCAATCCCTTCACAAATCAAGAGTGGAAGCAAGGGAGGAGAGTTGGGGAGAGCAAAGTGAGTTTGAGAGTGTTTTTGAGTGGAATAAGTGACCTACCGGCCAAAGGGCGAGATGGGGTTCTATTTATAGCCCAATGGGAAAAGGAGCCATTGGTAGAGCAACCTGCGAGATCTGTGTCGGACAAGTCCGATGGCATAGAGGTGGCAGAGGAACTGAACTTCGAGAACATGTCCGATGACCATTTGATGGACTTGTCCGACACAGAGTGGCAACGCTACTGGAGTCCAATGATTTTGCTCTAGAAAAGGTATTTTTTTGGGAAATGAGATTTTTGCACTTAGTGCACCTTTACTTCTCACTTTTGTGTTTCTCTTAATAGTACGACTTTTCCTATACTCAAGATTTAACATAAAAACTCCATGAACTTCATTCTTGAGCATATTTTGAATTTCATCTTGAAGCACTTTGCCATCTTCTTTTCCCCTTTTTGTCTTTGTGTATTTAATCATCAAACTTTGGACTATTATCTACACACATGATCATTGAAATATAGTCCATTCTTCGTTTTATTGACACCAATCACCAAAATAAAACTAAGTGCCTAGATGCACCTACAAGAACTTTGTAAGAGCTTTGTAAGGAGCTTCCGTTTGCTGTGTTGAGAGGCACCACTGCTTTATAGTTTTGTAGGGATAACCTTCACTGTTTGTTTCATATTTTGGTGGTTATGATGTCAGGAAATGATGGAGAGGGGGCTTCACCCTCAAAATTTGCTAAGTGCGCAAGCCAAGATCAGCTATACAAGGCTTTGCAGGCGGCTTAGAGTGACTTGGCAGAGACGATCACCAGGGGCATCACTGACGTGGTCAACACGCTTCACCTTGGAGAAAGCATTGAGCGGTTGGATAAGAGGGTCTCTAATTTAACCGATCAAGTTATCGAGTTGGAGACCGCTCACAAGACCAACGACATTGAAGACAACCATGACGAAGACAGGATGTATAAGGCTGATGGCACCGTGGATAGGGCTGCTACAAGGACCACAAGATAAGGACTTCATTTGCACTGTAACACTCAAGGTATGGGTGGTTTCCACAACCACAACGTCACCCACAAGTAGCACTCATGCCATGTTCTAGATGATCCGTTTGCTAAAATTAAGTTTTTAATTCATTCATTTTTGGGTCAGTATGATGGTGATGCTTATTCTTGGTTGAGAGATGACTGTAGAGCAAAAATTTAATGCCCATCTTGTTCCTGAACAATATAGAGTTAGACAAGCCACTAGTGAGTTTAAGGACTTTGCTATTGTTTGGTGGAGTGGTCTAGTTGTTGAAACTGATTTGCCTACTACTTGGAAAGAACTTAAGGTAGCAATGCATAATCATTTTGTTCCGCCTTTTTCTATGGAGAGATTCATAATAAACTGCAGCGCTTAGATCAAAGAGATAAAATTGTTCAGGAGTACTTTAGTGAGCTTCACAAGGGTTTGATTCGTTGTGCTGTAGTTGAAAAAGTAGAGGATCAGATTTGCCGCTTTTATTCTGGTTTGAGAAACGAAATTCAGGACATCCTTGATTATAAAGAATTTTATACCCTCAACCAGTATTTCCAGTTTGCTATGCTTGCAAAGAAAGAATCGTAGGGACTTTTCCAGGCTTTTGAGGCATACAGCAAATCCAATCATACCTTCTATCCTCCGTGGCCGACAGGGACTTTGGGGCTGCCCAAGCCGACTTTCTGGCCACCTCCACTAGCAGAGGTGGAGCTAGAGCAGAATAATGCGGGTACATATCTATAGAACAATTGAAAATTATAGCACGTGTCATCATTGATGGAGGGAGCTGCAATAATTTGGTGAGTTCTGATGTGGAAAAGAAGCTTGACTTGACCACACAGCCACATCCACATCCATACTACATTCAGTGGTTAATTGACTCTGGAAAAGCTAAGGTTACACAAACTTATAGAGTTCCTTTTCTGTTGGTTTTTATGTGGATTCTGTTGATTGTGATGTTGTACCCATGGAAGCATGTTCACTTTTATTGGGTAGACCTTGGGAATTTGATAATGATGTTATACACCATGGTAAAAGTAATAAGTACACTTTTATACATAAAGGAACTAAAATTACTTTGTTACCAACGACCCCTGCTGAAATTGTCCAAGCTGCTTTACAAAGAGCAGCTAGTTTGAAAAATAAAAGTTCAGAAATTCAGCAATCTGTTAATTCTGATTCTACACCTAGTAATGTTAATGATTCTTCAAGTTCTGAGGGTGCTAGAATTAAATTACAAGGTCATTCATGTCTTGCAACAAAATCTGAGCTTGCTGAAATTTCTGCTGATGATGATATTTGCTATGCTTTGATATGCAAATAAGTTTTGTTTTCTCTTGATGATATTGCTTCTAGTGCTTTGCCTCCTGTTGTCACTAACATTTTGCAGGAGTATGAGGATATTTTCCCAGCTGAGATACCCCCGGGATTTCCACCTTTGAGAGGGATTGAACATCCAATTGATTTGATTCCGGGTGCTATTGTGCCATACCGTGCTGCTTATAGGACCAACCCTAAGGAGACTAAGGAGATACAACGACAAGTCCAAGACCTTTTGGATCATGGGTATGTTCATCAATCAGTTAGTCCTTGTGTCGTTCCTGTACTTTTGATTCGTAAGAAAGATGGTACTTGGCGTATGTGTGTAGATTGTAGAGCCATTAATAACATTACTATTAGGTATTGTCATTGTATTCCTAGGCTAGACGACATGCTTGATAAGTTATGTGGTGCTATAATTTTCACTAATATTGATTTGCATAGTCGCTACCATCAAATTAGAATGAAACTTGGAGGTGAATGGAAGGCAGCTTTCAAAACCTAATTCGGGTTATATGAGTGGTTAGAAATGCCTTTTGGTTTAACTAATGCACCTAGTACTTTAATGTGTTTGATGAATGAGGTTTTAAGAACTTTCATTGACAAATTTGTGGTAATTTACTTTGATGATATCTTGATTTATAGCAAATCCATGGATGAACATATGAATCATTTGCATGCTATTTTTTATGCTTTGCGAGCTGCATGTTTATTTGGTAACCTTGAGAAGTGCACCTTTTGCACAGATCGAGTCTCTTTTCTTGGCTATGTTGTGACTCCATAGGGAGTTGAGGTGGATGAGGCGAAGATTGAAGCCATAAAGAGCTGGCTTGTACCAAAAACTATCATACAGGTGAGGAGTTTTCTTGATCTTGCAGGTTTCTACCGTTGCTTTGTCAAAGATTTCAGCACCATCGCTGCACCATTGCATGAGTTGACAAAGAAGGGTGTTGAGTTCCGTTGGGGCAAGGTACATCATGAGTCTTTTAATGCTTTGAAGGACAAACTTACACATGCATCGTTGCTGTAATTACCCAATTTTGATAAGACTTGAGCTTGAATGTGATACTAGTGGTATAGACATCGGTGGTGTTTTGATGCAAGATGATAAACCTGTTGCATACTTTAGCAAGAAAATTATTGGGCCTGTTTTGAATTACTCCACTTATGATAAGGAATTATATGCTCTTGTACGTTCCTTAGAGACATGGCATCATTATTTGTTGCCCAAAGAATTTGTTATTCATTTTGATCATGAATCGCTTAAGTATATTCGCTCATAATGCAATTTGAACCGTAGACATGATAAATGGGTTGAGTTTATTGAGTCTTTTCCCTATATTATTAAACATAAGAAAGGGAAGGATAATGTGATTGCTGATGATTTATCTAGGCGCTGTACTTTGTTGTCTCAATTGTAGAATTTTTGGACTTGAGGCAATTAAAGAACAATATGCTGAAGATGCTGATTTTAAGGATGTAATGCTGCAATGTAAATAAGGTCATGCTTGGAACAAATTTGTGTTGAATGATGGATTCATGTTTAGAGCTAACCACCTATGTATTCCGGTTGGTTCTATTCGTCTTTTGTTGTTGCAGGAGGCGCATGGAGGTGGATTGATGAGTCATTTTGGTGCTAAGAAGATGGAGGATATTTTGGCCATACACTTCTTTTGGCCAAGGATGAGAAAAGATGTTGAGTGTTTTGTTGCTCGCTGCACTACATGTCAAAAAGCTAAGTCTCACTTGAATCCACATGGTTTATACATGCTACTTCCTGTTTCCTCTATTCCTTGGGCAGATAATTCTATGGACTTTCTTTTAGAACTGCATAGGACTAAGAGGGGGAGTGATAGAATTTTTGTTATTGTGGATCGTTTTTCTAAGATGACACACTTTATACCATGTCATAACACTGATGATGCTAGTCATATTGCTGACCTTTTTTTTCAAAGAAATTGTATGTTTGCATGGTATGCCTTCTACTATTGTTTCAGATCGTGATGCAAAATTCTTGAGTCACTTTTGGTGCACACTTTGGAATAAGTTGGGTACCAAGTTGCTATTTTCTACAACTTGTCATCCACAAACTGATGGACAAACTGAGGTTGTGAACTGCACTTTGGGTACTATGTTGAGAGCTATTTTGAAGAAACAATTGAAGCAATGGGAAGAATGTTTGCCTCATGTTGTGTTTGCTTATAATCGGGCAACACATTCTACTACCAAGGTAAGTCCCTTCAAGGTAGTGTATGATTTTGATCCCCGTACTCCACTTGATACACTTCCTCTACCTATTAATGAGAAAGTTCATGTTGATGCTAAGGAGTGTGCTGAATTTATTTTGTAAATGCATGAGACCACTAGACTTAGCATTGAAAAGATGAATGAAAAGTATAAAATTGCTGGTAGTAAAGGTAGAAAGGAAGTAAAACTTGATGTAGGAGATTTAGTGTGGTTACACTTGAGGAATGATAGATTTCTAGAATTAAGAAATTCTAAATTAATGCCTAGAGCTGATGGTCCTTTCAAAATAATTAAGAAGATTAATGATAATGCATACAAACTTGAGCTGTCTCCCGAGTTCGGGGTTAGTTCTACTTTTAACACTTCAGATTTGAAACCATACTTGGGAGCAGAGGATGAGCTTGAGTTGAGGACGACTCCACTTCAAGAGGGGGAGGATGATGAGGACATCAGTCATATGGATACAAACAACACTCCTCCAATTCTGGACTTGCAAGGTCCAATGACTAGAGCTCGTACACGACGACTAAATTTAGAGGTGAGCTCGTTCCTATGTTCTTTGCTATATGTTACTTTTGAGAATGGTTTATTACCTAATGATTATATTATGATTAGGAATCATGGAGAGAACCAGGAGATGATGGGAGAAGGACTTGGGAATATGGAGGACCAGCAAGGACTTGGAAGCCAAGGTAGAGGCCCAATTAAAACCGACTTCAAATCTGTTTCAGGGCCCAGGACCAGTCTGCACTAAAATGAACGCCCAGGACACATACGGACTTGGATGTGGACATTCTACATATGCACGGAAAGATAAGATGAAGAACTTTCCAATGCCATCGGTCTCATGTCTAAATTCCTCTGGAGTCATCGGGAATCATCAAAACAATAGGGTGTCCAGAATCTGTGCCAGTGTTGTGTCGCCTGTTTTTGGTCTTTGGGCTTTGTATCTAGTTGAGCCTAATTAGAGGCGTGTCCAGAGGGTATTGCACGATCCTAGGGTCTTCATATACAGCCGCCGCCACACCATTATGGTTTGGATTTGACTTAGATTATTCTGTTTATAACAGTTTCACTATCACTTTGGTTTGTGAGTCCCCAACTTTGTGAGATTCATAATACATCTGCAATTGTGTTGCATTCTTCTTTATTCTTGCTTGTGTTCTTGATTCATAGATAGGGATTAGCCTTCTCAGCAAGGTCAATTGTTCTTGGATGGTTGATAACCAGAGGAGACGTTGTGCTACGATTGCGGGGTTCTGAATGTGTTGTTTAGAAGCTGGATCGATTTGTGTTTTACCTCCACCCAAATCAAGTTTACCAGAACCTTTCAGAAGATCGGGTACCCTTGTTTTGGCGCTGCATCCTCCATCAATTAGTACCCGGTTGAACTTGACCTTTTGAATTGTTGTAGCGAGTACAAGTGGAGAGCAACCTGCATTGGGCAGGTGCCTGGGGTGATCCGTCCGATTATAAGTAATCGGTACTTCATACCACCTTATGTACTTAGGGGCAGCGGATTCCACGGAGTTTATCTCTCGTAGTTCCAACTTCTGATTTTGCTAGACCTCCGAAGATGAAGTTCACCTCCTTTCTGGCATCCTGGAATTCACCTCCCGCATCCTTCTCATCATCGTATGGCTTGTCATGCGCAGGGTTCTTCTGCCTAGGTGGTGACTTGGCCACTTTGAGTGCGGTAGTTGGAAAGCCCTTCAACCGGTAATAATATTTTGCCTTGTGGTTTCCCTTTGGGTGCCCCAGGCGTGGACCATCCAGCAAGTTATCCATGCTCTACTGTTTCATCCGAGGATTCTTCTTGGATTGGTCTACTATAGCAACCATGTTGTCAGTCTTTCGCTTCTTGTCCTTCTTGGAGGACTCCAGCTTGTCTTGGCAGGGCTTCTCCTTCCCCTTGCCTCGGATTTCGTATAGAGCGGATTCTCCCAAAGCATACTTGTTAGCAATCTCGAAGCACTCCCGAGTGGTCAGGTCAAAATTGTGGTTTTGCCGACTGATCTCTCGAACCAACTCATCGCTCTATAAACCTCCTTGGAACGCAGCAATGATTAGTTGATCCAAGATATTGGGGATCTCGATCTTTTTGGCATAGAAGTGCTTGATGAACTCTCGCAGGGACTTGTCTGACTTCTACTGAATCCGTGTGAGGTCGAAGTGGTTGCTTGGCCGATTGTAGGTAGCTTGGAAGTTCTTGATACTATTTGTTAAGATCTCCCTATGACGTGTTCAACTTTTTTGGGAGAGATGTGAGCCAAATCGAGCAGCTGGCTCAAGGCAGACCGACAGATAACTGGCCATCACAAAAGTATCTGCTTTGGCCGATCAAATAGCAATGCTATAGATATGCTACCACTCTCAAGGATTAGTCCGACCAACGTATTTTTTTATGTCGACCAGCTTGAAGCTCGTCAGCCACTTGCAGATGTGAAGTGCAGCCATGAAGGCTTTTATCCTGTCAATCTCTTCATCACCAGGCGTAACTGATCTACGCCGATGGTGAGGAGAGCATGAGGGGGAAGGTGTATGACACCAATTTTGGGGTCCCATGTCATCGTCATGGCGTTGTTATTGGTTATCCTCATTACAGTCGTCGCGCCAATCCTGATTATTATGACGATGGTTGTCATAGTTCTCCCTTCGAGGTTGATCGTTATGTCGATCTTCCCGGCGCCTATCTTAGTATTGGTTGTCCCTCTGATCGCTTCGTTCTTTAGAGTGACGTTGATTGTCACGAGCCCTCTCTTCATGATGGGAGTTTATGAATTCATGACCATCACGGATGATGAGAGAATTTCTTAGATGTTGATGCCCTCGATGGCTAGGATGCTCTGAACACCTAGAGCTGCCAACCGAGGGAGCCGGCAGAGCTCTAGCCTGATCCTGAAGCATGGCAGCATTAAGCATAGGTACAACCTTTTTCACCACAGGGGTATGAAACGCCTCATCGGCCATCAAGCCGTCAAGGATGTCCTAGCCCTGGTGATGTTGTTCTACAGGCTGGTGTAGACCTTCTCGCCATCTATCTCGATTTCTAGGTCTCTGAGGTTTAGCTACCGCATGATGTAACGAGATCCACGAGATCCCTTTGCTGGCAATGTCGGTGATCTACTGACAGGGCGTTGTCATTGACTGCTTCGGCATCGTTCACCGGTGGCGGAGTGCGTTGGAGCTCTACCATGTACATGGCTTGGGGGTAAGGACAAGAAGAACCACCAGAGTCCTCTTCTGAGGTCTGAACCAATTTAGAATCGTGCCCGGTGGGCTAGTCTGTTTCATCGAATCCGAGTGGTACCAATGGTGGAACTAGATCTATCAAGCTCGATGATCGCACCATGGTGTTGGCTGCGGTCGGGTTGGTTCTCCAAGCCTAGAGCTCTACTGGGGTCAACGGCAAAGTCGAGCGACTCAAAAGGGATCTTGAAGTCTGACAAATATTGGATATTTGGAATCCCTGCCATCAAGGTTGATGGAGGATCCCGGCATGCCTTGTCACCTTCCTGGCACGTATTTATAGGGCTACGCATGAAACTAAGAACTAGATGGTTAGCACACAAGATGATTTAGACAGGTATGAGCCCTCTCGACGAGAGTAATAACCCTACGTCCTGTATGTGTTTTGGTGTTGTATTGATATGATGTTATGATGCCTTGAATGAGAAGAGTCCTTGCCGCCTTATATATTTGGTCGGCAAGGGTATACATGACAAGTCCTAATCGTAATCTATAAGGCATTATATAGTAAGTCTATCTTTAACTTCCTTGCGCATCAAGCCGACTCGGTTGGTTCCTTCATGTGTGGACTATCTTATCACCCTCTAACTTTAGCATAGTCATGGATACTGGTAACGTAAGTATTCAACAACAGCCCTCGAGTGCTCTCGAATTTTGAGTTATGCCTTGCCGAGTGATTCCTGTGAACAGGTCATAAATTACGAAGACCTCTAAATGAAGCTTCTGGATAGATCTGGTGCACCAACTAGATAATATAGATGATCAATAAAAGTGGGTAATGAATGGAACAATGATTTTCAGTTTGTTCACGAGGTTGCTAAATAAGAAAGAACGTATATGATACAAAGCTTAAAGTACCACTATGTGACTAATTAAAATATTAGACATTAAGCTAAATAATTATTTAAACCATGGTTCTGGTAAACAAATGGAGATGGGAAATTTACTATAGATATTACATGTCAGGGGTGACTTATTTGCTAAGTTTCAATGACATGCATGAGGTTAATAATTTTAGTTAACTAAAACAATGAAAAAGGTAATTAATTAATTTGACATAGTTCTGTAGGAGATATGTCCAGGCCCATTTTTATATAGGTAGGTTAGAGTAGGAGTCAATTTTGAGCCAATTTTCAGTGAGATGCACTAAGCCAATAATTTTAAATAATTAATCTAGTAAAAAGGCCATATAATTAGTTATGACAAATATACTGTGAATTTAAATGTATGGCCTTGTAGGGTGGTTAGGAAGTGCTAAAGGAGATCACTTGCCAAAGATTTTGAATTTATAACTTTCATAAATTTATTTATGAATTTATTAGTGCTTCCCCTATTTGTTTCATTTATAATAACAATATTAACATGCAAAATGGTTTAGCACTTTGGTGAAGTACTACATGACCAGATGAACCTAAATTGGTATTGCTTCAAAACTCCTAATAGTTCATGAGATATGCATTTATCAAATTAGTAGTTATTTCCTCGAGTTTTTATACAGAGGGAAATAAGAGGAATAATTCTGTGGCCAATAGATCTGGGCCACATCGAGGCCTAGAGTGCCTATGCCGCAACAGATCTGGCCCAACTCGGCCAAGCCGAGCGTGGTGAGCACGTGCATTGGGGTGGGAGTGGTGGCGCGATGTTGACGATGAGCCAGACCGATGGTGTGGTCGTAGACCTCCGTGGTGAGGATCAGGAGCTCGAGATGAAGGCGTGGCACACGATAAAAAGAGTGTAGAAGCTTGAGATCGGCAGTAAATATATAGGGCTACATCGAGACTAAGAACTAAGATGGTAACACAAGACGCCGAGTTATACAGGTTTGGGCCCTCTTGATGAGAGTAAAAACCCTACGTCCTATGTTCTGTGTATTGATTGTAATCTGGTGTATCGTCTCCCCCCCCACCCCCGATGGGGGGTACCCTACCGCCTTATATATCCGGTCGGTAGGGGGATACATGAAGAGTCCTGTTTGTAACCCTAAAGGACTTACAAAGGAAGTCTATCTCTAAATGCCTTGTGCTCCAAGTCGAGTCAGTCAGCTTCTTTGTTGATGAAGTACTAGGTCGGCTACTGACTTAGTCTTGTCTGAGGATACCCGTAGAGCAAGTATCGCACAGCAGCCCCCCGAGTGCTTCCTGATTTTAAGCTTTGATTCTCAGAGTGATCTTTATTGTTGATCATAAATTAGGAAGACCTCTTTATTGAAGTTCCTGATAGATCTGGTGCACCGGTCAGGTGCACCTGATCAGGTGTAGCCTCCGGCTCTTGTATAATTTGGAGACTGACAAATAATACAAGAGTCTAATTATATTAGCTCTTATTATTTTGTAGGTATTTTACTCAAAACATCAAGTCTGAGTCTAATAGACCTCTAGTCATCAAACCAGTAGGTCACTTTGCAAGGCTTCAACCTTGCCGACCGATTATCAAAAAGGCCGAGTGATATACACTATTTCTGAGTGACTTATCGGTCTGAATTTCATGACATCAATCATATTCAGTCCATATAAAGTAATATGACATCAATCATATAATGGTATTAAGCTAATGACATCAATTATTGCATAGTTTTTCCCTAATAATTAGTCACTCTATCCATCCATAAGTCCAATTTTGGCAATTTAGTTATTGACATCAACCAATAACATAACCTTTGAACTTATATCCGTACGACCATCAAGTCCCTTGCTACATGATCATCAAATCACATAGATACGGTCAAACATTTTTTAAAATGCTTCTCATCAAAGAAGGCCCTGAGTCTTACTTCTCAAGGTCTTAAATTCTAAATATGTTTAAGGCCCTTAATTAATCTTCTGATGAATCAAAAAGTTATGTCACTGTACGGCCCATTCCGGCCCATGGGACCCTTAGGTCAAAAAGTGGGAGTATAAAAGGGCAGCGTCAAGTTGACCCTTAGTCCACGCCGTACTTGCGCACGAACTCTTTGTCTTCCTCGCGCCTCCTCTGTTCAGTGACTCCTCTACTTTCTGGATAGGGTTAGCGCTTTTGCTTCTCGCCGCCGCAGATCTCGCCGCACTTAGCCCCCCGAGCTTTTGCTAAGCTTCAACACTTGATCCATCGCGCCCAAAACAATCATCACGATGGGGCGCAAGAAGGTTTCCTCTTCCATTCCAGCTACTTCCACTGTCGTCGCCGCGTCCTCTTCGTTAGAGATCGACATTCCAGAGCAGCTTTGGGAGTTCTCAAAGAGTAGCCTCTCCCAAGCTGATATGAACCAGATGGTGGTCGATGGCATCCTTCTAGAGCAAGTTCGGATCGACTGGAAGGTACCCCGTGAATCTTGCCCCATCCCCATTCATAAACAGATCATCTTGTTCTGCTCGTTCTTTGAGCATGGTTTTGGAGTCCCCTGCTGTAGCTTCTTGCGCGGGCTCCTATTCTTTTATGGGATTGAGCTTGTCAACCTCAATCCCAACTCTACTCTTCACATCACCATCTTCGTGCATATGTGCGAAGCATTTTTGGGCACTCTCCCCCACTTCAATTTATTTCACCATTTGTTCGTCCTCCGACTGCTACCAACCAAGGACAATCAAGTAGCTATAGGCAGCGTCGGTGTCCAGTTACGCAAGAAGGAAGCCTACATCAATGTGCCATTGAAGACTGGAAACAAGAACTTGAAGGATGAGTGGTTCTACTGTGACAACCCTCCCCCTGTTCTTGCCGACTTCACTGGTGCCAAGGCAATTCCCCTGGCGCAATGGACTGAGAAGCCTGATCTGACCGACCCTCAGGTGGTCGCTCTGTTGAAGAAGATAGCTGACTTGAAGGTTGAAGGTGTTGATAGAATCACCATCGCTAAAAGCTTCATAGTACGTAGAGTGCAGCCCCTGAAGCTTCAAAGTCACCCGGCGTGGAACTATGTTAATAATGACGAAACCAGGGAGGTGCCTGACCCACCGAATGGTGAACTTCGTCAGAAACGCCTATTGAAGATGTTTCAAGGGGATATCCTTCAGGATCACTTGTTGATCAAAAAGGCGTATAACAAGGATACTATGCGAACCCGAGTAAGCCTCAGTCTACTTTGAGCAATCCCTTATTTTCTTGTCTTCATGTCCTGCTTGATATCTTGACTCATGCGCAGGTTCTGGATACTTATGTATCCCATCCTCCGCTCCCTCCGACCGATACTGAGGGACCGGATTATGTTGAGAAGCCGCAGTAGACTGGCCCTAGAAGCTCAAGCTCTTCTGCAGGCGCTCAACCTGAACGTGTTGATCAAGTTGTCACCCTGCCTTCCCCCCGTCGACTAGTGAAGTAGACTATTGGGCATCAACGACAATATGTTGGGGATCAGGGTGATGATGAAGAAATGCCGAGTGCTGATGCCTGTCAACCTGCCCCTGCTTCCTCCGACCGACCTTCAAGCCAGTCGGAGCTCCCAAGCCAAACACAGAGTGATGCAGGGGTGATGCAATAGACCGACAAGGCAAGCAAATCTTCCCAGAATAGGAAGGAGACTGATTCTCAGTCAACTTGTTCGAAAGAAGAGGATGAGCCAAATCAAGCTTAAAAAGGCCCCCAGATTAATTCTTTAACCTTATACTCCTTGTCTCTTATTGCCAACCATAACACATTTTACTCTCCTCCATCTTCGTTTTGACAGTAGTCGTACGAGTGATTCGCAAAGTGCCTAAGAGTCTGAAGCCACTCGGTCAGGACCCCCTCCTCGTCCGACTGATCTGCCCAAACTGGTCAGCAAGTCATCAAACATGCAGACCGAGGTAGATAAGCCATCTGATAAGACAATTCCTGCCTCCATTCCGAATCCCGCACCACAACTCACTCCGGTCAATGTCCCTTCACCTCTTGACAAAGGTAAGGCGGCATTGCCTGCAGATGCACTCGGTCAGCCCGAAGTGGAGGACGTGGAAATTATGTACCAAAATCGAGAAGCCAGCAAGGTACTTCAATACCTTGCTTTAGCTTTGTCTTAATCTGATCCTTACGCTTAACTCCTTTTTGTATACAGAAAATATATGCTCCTGTAGAGAGGAAGCAGGCTAGGGTGGAATACCTTGAAGCCGAAAGTTTTGGTATGCCCTAAAACTCTTCGGTCTTCATGTCTTTAATTTTAAGACTGACATATTGCTGGTGTTATGCCAGTCACCGGTCAGCGACTCTCCAAAGCTCAAAAGGAGATTGATAAGTTGCAGACCAACTGACAAGAGATGACTAAGGCCTTAGACCAAGGCCGTGCATATATAGCTGGTAAGATCACTTACCAGCTGTGTTTAAATTATCAACTAATCACTCTAGCGCTAAAAGTTCAAATGCCTACCTTTAGCTCGTGACTAGAAGATTGCCGACCTGGAGAAGTTGACTTCCAATCAACAAAGGTTTGTTGACGCTTTGAACGCTGAGAAGGAAAACCTCTCCAAGTTGGTCGAAGGTCAAAAGGTCGAGATCACTCTGTTGTAGAAGGATCTGAAGGAAGCCGACATAAAGATAGAGGATGCCAAGAGTGTCTCCAAATCCTTCAAATGTAAACTTGCCAGTAAGCCCTTCACTATTTCTCACATCTGCTTGAATCCTCTTTTGATCATACTAACCAAAAATCATCACTCGTAGCTCTATCTTACACTGCTCGAAAGGCAATGAACTATGTTCATGCCGACTGAGTGTAGCAGACTGGCCATTCCTTGGATTACTTGCTGGAGCATGCATCAGAAGCTATCGCTTATAACACAAGGCAAGTGGCGACCGAGGCCGGGAGTTAGGTTCTGGCGATTTGCCAATTTTGGTCTCCTGCTCTGCCATTGGACTAGATCAAGGAGGGCTTCAACCCAGACTTGACCGACGACCAATGCCAGCTGCTCTTGGATTCCATGCTGGAGACTTCCCGAGCCTTGGTCGACAACATAGAGATCAATCCGATCGTGCCTATTCCTCTGACAGCTCCAGAAGTTTAGCTACGAGCTGACTCTTCCTCTCCTTCAAAGGAGCTATAAATCCTGCAATGCTAGAGAACATTAGTAATATCTATGTACTAAAACAATGTTACCTATATGTAAATTAGTTTCATGCTTAATAGCTTTAAAAGATTGATAAAAATATCATAAGTATGTTTCTATCACTGAGAAACTCAAATTGCATCGGTCTGCCTTAACATATTAGGTTGTGAGTCGTAACCGCGTAACAAGCAAAGTCGATCAATCGACACATGACCTCTCGCACTTTGGCTCTGGGTTTAGTGTAGTGGTAGTCTGATGTGCAGTATGAAGTGTATAACCATAATGTATAGACGTTAGACCAAGAAAGTGAAGACCGTATTCAAAGAGAAGAAATCGGTCAGAAAATAGTCCAAAACCAAAGTGAGGTTAGACTAAGGTGGAACATTATGACTAGCCCCCTGGCTCGATTGTTTAATAAAATAAATTAAGGAATCAAGACAATGTAGAATGAAAATCATCAAGAAATCTTTCATCAAAAAGACCGAAGTATCATTCATGAATAATGTATAATTATACAAAAGAATAACTAAGTATAGAAATGACGTAGCTGATTTATGTTCCAGGAATTTGGTATATCATCGCCGTCTTTGTACATCAGTTAGTAAGCCCCCGGGCGCGTAACTTTCTTCACCACATATGGTCCTTCCCACTTTGGAGAAAGCTTATGCTGGTTCTTCGTTGACGGCAATCGGCAAAGCACTAAATCTCCAACTTGGTAAAGTGCCGACCGAAATAGAGTGTGATCATGCAACTCCTCTGCTGCAATCAAATCAATCTCTCGATTCTCCTTAAAAAGTTGTTCATCATATGCCTGAACCCATGCCAAAACAAGACTGACCTCGGTCGGCAGCATAGCCTCTGAGCCATAGACCAATGAGAAAGGTGACTGACCAGTTGCCTGACTGCTATTTGTACAAAGCCCCCAAAGAACTAAAGGCAATTCTTTGACCCACCGACCGGCATAAGGCTTAAGTCTATCGAATATCCGTGGTTTCAATCCTTGAAGAATCATACCATTGGCCCGTTTGACCTACCTATTGCTTTGAGGATGAGCCACTGATGCAAAGTGGATTTTTATTCCCATCTCATTGGCAAAGTCACAGAACTCCACTGACGTGAATTGAGTGCCATTATCGGTGCTGATATCATGAGGAACCCCAAACTGAGTGAAGATATCCTTGACAAACTCGATTGCCTTCTTCAATATTATCTTGCCGACCGGCTTTGCTTCGATCCACTTGGTGAATTTATCAATAGCAATGAACAGATAAGTGAACCCGCCTGGCGCTTTCTTGAAAGGACCGACAATATCAATCCCCCAGACAGCAAAGGGCCAAGTCAAAGGTATCATCTGAAGTTGCTGTGAAGACACATGCGTTTATTGAGTGAAGAATTGACAACCTTCACACTTCTGAATGACCTGGTGTGCATCTTCGACCGCCGTGAGCCAATAAAACCCTTGCCGGAAAGCTTTGCCGACCAAAGTCTTGGAAGCCACATGATTGCCACATATCTTGGAATGAATTTCTTCTACCAACTTTTGTCCTTCTGGTATCGAGATGCATCTCATCAAGATGTTTGAACCTCCTCTTTTATAGAGTTGGTCTCCCACCAACAAATATCCTCGGCATCGGGTCTCTAACCTCCGTTGCTCATTAGGATCCGAAGGCAGCGTTCCCTTGTCTAAATATTGGATGAGTGGGTCACGCGAATTGGTCTCTATATTGTCATCACCAACAAGATCAGTGCCAACACTTATTAATATATCCGACTGAGGAGAAATCATGGGGGAATCCAGAGTGTGTAAGAAAACACCTGGCGGGACCGCAGACCGGGATGATCCCATCTTGGCCAATTCATCTGCCACTTGGTTATTGTCTTGAAGAACATGCATCAACTTCAATCCATCAAATTTGTCTTTGAGCTTCCTTACTTTTTGACACTAAGCACTCATATTGTCATCCACACAGTTCCAATCCTTAGTGACCTGATTAATGACCAAAGCCGAGTCACCAAAGACGTCAAGGCGCTTGATGCCGAGTGACATGGTAATGTGCAGACCATGTAGGAGGGCTTCATACTCCGCAACGTTATTGGATGCGCGAAACATCACGTGAAGGACATATCAAAGCTTCCCTCCAGTGGGTGAGACAAACACAACTCCGACACCAGCTCCTTGTAATTGAAGAGATCCATCGAAGTACATTTTCCAATACTCGATATCTTGCGTTGTAGGTGGATTTTGAATCTCTGTCCACTTGGCAACAAAATCAGCTAACGCTTGTCCCTTTATAGCCGACCGAGGCGTGAATGTAATGGTATATTGACCAAGTTTGACTGCCCACTTGGCAATTTTTCCTTTGGCTTCTCGATTGTGCAGCACTGTGCCAAGTGCGAAGGAAGTCTGGACTTCAATTGGATTAGCTTGAAAATAATGCTTCAAATTCCTAGAGGTGATCAACAATGCATACAACACCTTCAAGAGTTGTTGATACCTTGCCTTAGAGGCACCGAGGACCTCACTCACAAAATAGATCGGGTGTTGTACTTTTTGTATATGTCCCTCTTCTTCTCGGTCGACTGTTAAAACAGTACTCACAACCTAAGTTGTGGCCGATATGTAAAGTTGAAGTTTTTCTCCTGGCTCCGGAGGCACCAATACTGGAATGCTGCTGAGGTAAACCTTCAACTTGTCCAATGCCGACTGCGCCTCTTCGGTCCAAATGAAGTTCTCCTGCTTTTTAAGCAGTCGGAAAAGTGGTAACCCTCTAACCCCCAGTCGAGAAATAAAGCGACTCAGGGACGCCATTCATCCGGTCAGCTTCTGAACATCCCTTTGAGAATTAGGTGGCCCCATATCAAGGATCACCTTGATTTTATCCGGGTTGGCCTCTATACCTCGTTTCGAAATGATGTAGCCGAGTAGCTTTCACGAAGGAACCCCAAAAACACACTTCTTAGGATTTAGCTTCATCGAATAATGCCTCAGATTGTCAAAGGTTTCTGCCAGGTCAGAAAAAAGTTCCTCGATGTTCCAATTCTTGACAACGATATCATCAACATATGCTTCTGCGTTCCAATCGATCTGAGTAGCAAAGCAGCGTTGAATACCCCGTTGGTAAGTCGCGCCAGCGTTCTTCAGAACGAAAGGCATTGTGATATAGCAATAGGCACCGAAGGGCGTAATAAAGGAAGTTTTAATCTGATCTTCGATCTTCAGTGGGATCTGGTGATAGCCTAAATAGGCATCCAGAAACTTAAGAGCTCATACCCGGCTATTGAGTCTACAATCTGATCAATACGAGGAAGAGCGAAGGGGTCTTTAGGACAGACCTTGTTGAGATCGGTATAATCAACACACATCCTCCACTCTTTATTCTTCTTGGGTACAAGGACTAGATTTGCTAACCAGTCAGAATGATACACCTCCTTTATAAACTTAGCATCTAATAGTCTAAGTATCTCCTTCTTCATGGTGTCCTTGCGATCTTGTGCGAATCTTCTAAGCCTCTACCGAACGGGGGTAGCCCCAGGGGGTACCCTTAACTCATGCTCAATCTTTTCCCTATGAACTCCTGACATGTCAGATGGTTTCCATGCAAAGTGTCGAGAGATATTCTCGATAGTAGTTCTAGATATGCGTATGAGTATGAAAGATCGATGGACACAGGTTTATACAGGTTCGGGCCTCCCGAAGGATAATAACCCTACGTCCTGTTTGGTGTTTCTGTACTGCTACGGTTCGCACTAGAATTAGGGTTCCAATACGAGTCTCTCTCTTGCCGAAGGCCCCCTGCCCCCCTTATATATCTGAAGGGCAGGGGTTTACATGGTAGCTTTTTGTCGGCTACAACAGATCCTATCTATTCAACATATCTGCTAATCTAACTTGCTACTTACTCAAACAAGTATCTAAGTAAATATCTTCTGGGTCGAATACACCATAATCGAGCCCCTGGCCCACTCGGCCAGTAAGCCGGGTGGTTAGGTATCCCGGGTATATATGTCCCACAGTAGCCCCCAAGTACTTTCCATCTTGAATCATCGCCTTGATTTGCCTCGATATCTTATGAAATTGGGAAGTGCTTTTTCTATTACTTCTGATAACTCTTCTTCATAAATGCCTAAAAAAGTCATAACCTGTGAATATAGCCCCCAACTCAGAAGGTTGTTGAGTCTGTACTGAAGCAACTTCTGAGTTATTGAAAAATATCCAATAATCAAAATTAATCTTGTCCCTCAACTCAAAAGGACATAATAACATCCGAATCTTCCGATTTATCAAACTAAACCAAAAAGCTCCATATTTTGCTGAATTTCCTCCATTCGCTGAGTGATGCATCACAAAATTAATAACTACATCCACAATGCTGAAACATCCTTAATCTGAGTGATTTACCATGAAATTCAATTGACATAGCCCCCAAGATTGGTGATGTATCAATTGTAGTAATATAATACAAAAATACAGCCCCCAAGATTGGTGCCAAGATAATCCGAGTGATTTATCACAAAATATCAAAAGGTACAATTTCCAAGGTTGAAATTGCAACAATCTGAGTGATTATTCACAAAATCTTGAAAAGTACAATTTCCAAGATTGAAACAGTAACAGTCTGAGTGATTTATCACTAACATTAAGATTGGCAACATCCAAGGTTATCGCTTGAATATAATCTTGATAGCATAATAAATGCACGTACCGATTAACATAACTGGACTTAACGGGTTACGAGAAGCCTTGGCCCACTAGGTTATCTATCCCTTATAAAAGTGCCACCGAACAGTCGCATCCCTTCGTCTTCATTTCGCCGCCGCCGCCATCTTGTGCACACAAACCCTAGATCTCGGGCCTCCATTTCACCGCCGCCTTTATCTTGCGCCCACAAACCCTAGATCCCGGGCCTCCATTTCCATCCAGAAACTCCACGCAACCGCTGTCCACTGTACTAAAACAAGAGCGATGGCCCCGAAGTGCACCCGTCAAAGCGCTAAGTCTCAATTCGAGATGCAATCTTGTCCTAAAAACGGCGAGGAAGAAGAAACAGTCTTTGACATCCCCGTCGGCATCAAGGAGTTCCCCGCGTCAGCCATGGATTCTGACAAAATCAACAGATTGGTGATTGATGGTGTGCTGCAGGATCAACAGACCGGAGGATGGATCGAGGCCATAGGTCAGAGATTTCCTCAACCTCCCGTCGACCAAATCATGGTTTTCTCCTCCTTTTTCTATCATGGATTTGGGATCCCATGTTGCGACTTCTTTCAGGGACTTCTTTTCTTTTATGGCATCAACCTTGTCAATCTAAATCCAAATTCCATCTTACATATCCCCATATTTATTCACCTGTGTGAAGTGTTCATGGGTATCTATCCCCATTTCGATACCTTCAAGGAACTGTTTGTGTTGAAATCAAACAACAGTAATGTCATAGGAGGTGCTGGATTCCAATTAAGGAATAAATCCAAGTATATTGATGTGCCACTTCCATCAACCAACAAGGGGTGGCACGCGGACTGGTGTTACCATAGAAACCACGCTCCATCTTTGTCAGAAACTACAGCTGATGCCCCCAAGCCACGACCTGAGTGGTCAGCAAAGGCTCATCCAAACAAGAAGTCTCAGGTTGATGCTATATTAAAGCATGTTGCCTATCTCAAGTCTAAAGGATATACCAGCGTACACGTTGCCGCAAGCTTCATATATCACCGTGTGCAGCCTATCAAGAAACGCCATGTTCCAGGATGGAAATTCCAATTAGGCTCAGACCCCACAATGAAAGTGCCAGAAGTATTTTTAGACAGGGAGTTGACATTGCATCTGGAGAACATATTTGCATCACTTCTTGGTTGGACTCCAGGAGTGCAAAAACTGGACATCATTCCGAGACTGATAGGAGTGCAATAAGTTATCCACTTCTCTACTTGAAAAATTAACACCTCTTTCATTATATTCAGTAATGAATTATACATCACATATGTTGCAGAACCTCGATGTATATGTGTCCAATCCAACACTGTCGCCGATGCCGCGAAAGAAATCTCCCACTCAGTCATCATCCTCTAAGCGTCGTAAGGTGCACATTGAAGACTCTGATAAAGAAGAATCTCTAGCTGAAAGAATAGCTAGACTTCAAGAAGAAGCGAAGAAGAAGACTTCAGAGAAGACCTCCACCACTCGGCAGACCATGAATGCAAGCGAAAAAGAGCAAGCTCGTCCGAGTGAGTCAAGCAAGACCAACCCCGTTAGGGAGGCATCAGACACAACAGACATCCCAAGGCCAACTAGCCCCCTACCGAAGGTGTCAGGCTTAAAATTTAAGCGTCGTGCAAGGTAAACAAAACAATGTAGCTTGATACGCAGCTTTTCAATGAACAATTGTGTAATCTCTATTATCTTGATAGGTCGACCGGGGGAACGTCATTTGAGGAATTCCCAGTGCAAAGTTCAGTTCCTGAAAAAAATCTGGATACACCGTCTGTCAGGACATCCAGAGATGATGTCTCAGGCCACTTGGCAGAGAAGCCGAGTGATTTAAAGGATGCGCCCAAATCCACTCGATCAAAAGCTAGCCAGGCTGAGCCACCTAATGTCTCAGACCTGAATACGTCTGAGATGGCAGCAGCTGCTAATACTCCTGCCTCCACCGAATCCGAAGAGCCATCACTGGTATTTGAAACAATGCCGGAACCAACATATGAGTATCCAATCGGTCCGGAGGAAAATGTCACGTCTACTCCCATTGACCGAGTGGTAAAAGAGGGTGCTCCGGAACAGCCCACACTGACTAGGTCAGTATATCATATTGGCACATTCGTCATCGCCGAATTTGATGAGTCGGCAGAACAAGCGGAGTTGAAAAATTTTGAAGAATGTACTGAAAAAGCCTACCATTCCTTCCAGGTATTCCTCCCTTCTTGAAAAATAATGTCCACAACAGTAATCACCAAACATGGCTATGAAGTTTTAACCATATAACTCGCCATCGTTGCAGGCACTGAAAACTCATATGGCCAGCAAGAGTAACCTTCTGCAATTTGTCGAGAGGCATTGTGCCAAAGCCTTAGATTTAGAAGATCAGCTTGCCAAAGAGAGACTGGAAGTCAGGCGCTTCTCAGTCGATCTAAAAGCCCTTTTATCTCAAGTAGATGATCTTCAGTTTAAGCTGTAAGTTACGAGATCCACAAACCCTATACCTCACATGCTATATCTGGAATATGAATATCTGACCTCTTCCATACAGAGGTATCGCGAACGCTGGAACTAAAGCAAAAACAAGATGCCCAGTCGGCCACTCAAATTGCAAGTCTGCAAAGCCGTATAAAAGAATTGGAGTCGTCTACCCAAGCTATTGAAGCTTTGAAAACCGAGAATCAGGGATTAAAAAGGCAGCTGCAGGACTCGAAAGAGATCAAGAATAATTTTGAAAAGCTGAAAGACGACTTCGAGACAATGCAAGAATCCCTAACTTCTTGGAAGAAAAGGGCTGAAGGTAAAAATCAATATACCTATGCATATGGAAATATAGCTATAAACTAAAATGTTTATAACTGACAGACGCTGAAGGAACAATAAGAGGCCAGAGGGAGAGAAACACAAAGCTGGAAACCGAACTATCCAAAGCCGAAAAGATCTTCAAAAAGGATGTAGATGAGCTAAACCAATTCCGAAAAGCCTTCAAAGAAGTGGAAAAGCTTAAGGAAGAATACAAGGAAAAGGTTGCCACCCTCGGAGCTGAAAAACTAGATGCTGAGAAATGCCTAAGAGGTAAGTGTTATTGGCATAATATCTTTATATCCAAGTTTATATGTACCTAGGTGTATGTGATTATTGTACTTCTGTAGGGTCAAAAAGGTCCTATGAGCTTTTGCAGAAGAAATTTATAGAGGGTGATGAAAACCTTCGATGGTCTCTTGTAGCTCTTCAGAAAGATGCAGAGGTGGTCGCCCAGTACGTGTACCCTAAAGAAAAACCACCTCGGTGTCGAGATCTGATGACTAGGCTACAAGGGGCACCTGGCCGATTAAAAGAGCATGCTCGACATGTTGCAGAGCTAGCCGGCGCACAAGTCCTAGCAATAGCAAAATCTCACATCCCCCGCATAGAGCTAGATGTGGTTGCAGATGGTTTCCACGAAGATCTCTCTGACGAGCAATGTGAAGTCTTGTGGCTGAGGCGCAAAAAACGACGCATGTATTAGCCGACCTATTAGAGGTAGATCCCTTACCCAAAGTGTAAGGAGTTGTAAAGCTTAAAATACTGTATTACATCTCTGTTGTTGTAATATAACTAAGGTTCAATAGACCGCTAAGGTCTAGATTTATTACCAGTATTGTAATGAATTCTTGGGTCACGTTGCTTCATATATGTATCGTATGAACTCGTGTTAAACACTCACAACCAATACACAACTCACGTCAGCCCTCTAAACAACGCTCCCAATAACCGATATGAACCATGGAGACTAAGAACTCACTCAGTCAAGCATATGCGAATTGGGAGAATTGCCTTGGTCCCCAACAGACGGCAAGAACCCTGGGGACTAAGTAACCCGCTTGGTCGACATGCGCGAGTTGGGGTGATACCAAGTATCAGAATTTGAGCCATGACTTAAACAATAACAACAATTATTCACAGAAATCATAAATTACAAAACCAGATATCATGACCATAATGTATATATGTTCAGTAATGAAATAAAATAGATTTACAATAAACTATAAATACTAGGCATAAAAACAGCATAGCTGTGAAATATTCCAGGAACTTTGAAGGTCTGACCCGTCCTCATTCATCAATCGATAGGCACCTGGCCGGGTGATTTCCTTTACAATAAAAGGTCGTTGCAATGGAGCCGACAGCTTGTGCTTACCGATAGTAGACTGAACTTGCTTTAAAACCAAGTCGCTGACGGAAAAACCTCGTGTTCGAACGTTTTTGTCATGATAACATCGCAAGCTTTGCTGGTACTTTGCCGACTGAATTAAAGTGGCATCTTGCTGCTCCTCTAACAATAACAAGTCATCACACCTATGGTCATTGGAGGTTTTTTCTTCATACGCTACCATATGTGGGGAGGGAAACAGAATCTCGGTTGGTAACATGGCTTTCGAGCCATAAACCAAAGAGAAAGGGGAGTGCCTGGTGGCACGACTTACGTTGGTTCTGAGACCCCACAACACAGATGGCAATTCTCGAACCCATTGTCAAACGTACTTTTCCAGCCGATCAAATATACGAGACTTAATTCCAGAAAGCAGGAGGCCGTTTGCCCTCTCAACTTGGTCGTTGCTCTATGGATGGGCGGCCGAGGCATAGCCAATCTTAAAGCCGACTCGGCCCACAAACTCTTTGAACTCCTCTGCTATGAATTGAGTACCATTGTCAGTGATGATGTTGTATGGGGCACCGAACCAAGTGACTATTTCGGTCATGAACTCGATGGCCTTTTTCGCCGAAATCTTACCGACTGGCTTTGCTTCAATCCATTTAGAGAAGTTGTCCACTGCTATGAAAAGGTGAGTAAAACCCCCTTGAGCCTTCATGAAGGGTCCAACAATATCTAAACCCCATACTGAAAACGGCCAAGTTATTGGGATATTTTGAAGCTCTGTGGTGGGTACGTGCATTTGGCGTGCAAAGAACTGATAGCCTTCACACTTCCGGACATTTCCTTGGCATCAGCACCCGCAGTCGGCTAGTAAAACCCCTGCCTCATTGCTTTGGCCGCAATTAGTCGATGGGCCTGCGTGATTCCCACATATGCCAGCATGGATATTTCCTAATATATCTCTGCCCTCATCTTGTGACAAGCATTTCATCAGTACCCCATATGGGCTTTGCTTATACAGGAGATGATCGACTATACAATATGATCAAGACTTGCGAATGATTCAGAGGGCTTCATCTTTGTCGTGCGGTA
Organism: Eleusine coracana subsp. coracana; assembly: GCA_032690845.1. Classification (NCBI taxonomy): domain Eukaryota; kingdom Viridiplantae; phylum Streptophyta; class Magnoliopsida; order Poales; family Poaceae; genus Eleusine; species Eleusine coracana. The sequence goes on along the minus strand of CM064434.1, from coordinate 45,833,566 downwards.
GTGTGCCATGATCCAAATACTCAATGAAGGAAGTGCGCCAATCCAACTCAATGACAGCTACCTGCGGTGCTGCTCCCTCCATTAGTGCTGACCGCTCCATAGTTTGCTGGGTTAGTACAGATGGCTTATGAAGATCATCGAGGAATACTCCGTCACGTATTTTAGATCTACTAGACCCAAGTTTGCCCAGTTCGTCCGCCTCTTTGTTATACTTGCGCAGGACATGTTTATACTCAATGCCATCAAACTTGTCTTCGAGCTTCCGAACTTCAGTGCTGTAGGCTGTCATGCTTTCGTGGGAAGAACACCACTCCCTCGTTACCTGATTAATTACTAGCGCCGAGTCACCAGAAACGCTTATTCTTTGGACACCGAGTGAGATAGCTATCCGAAGTCCATGTAATAACGCCTCATACTCTGCGGCGTTGTTAGACGTGAGAAAGTGCATTCGAAGAACATACCGCAACTTGGCTCCATCAGGAGATGTCAATATGACCCCTGCTCCGGCACATTCCAATTGTAAGGAACCGTCAAACGCCATTTTCCATTAGCTTAATTCTTACGGGTTGGGCGGTAACTCGCATTCTGTCCACTCGGCGACGAAGTCCAACAAAGCTTGACCTTTAATCGAGTCATGTGACTTAAAGGTGATATCATATGATCTGAGCTCGATGGCCCATTTGGCTACTTTCCCAGTGGCCTCTCTATTGTGCAGCAATTCGCCTAGGCCGAATGACGTGTGGACCTCAATTGGATGACCCTCAAAGTAATGCTTCAACTTCTGAGATATCATTAGTAATGCATAAATTAACTTCTGAAGCTGGAAATATCATACCTCGGATTCTGATAAGACCTCACTGATGAAATAAACTGGTAGTTGCACCTTTTGAGCCTTGCCATCTTCTGTCCGTTCCACCGCCAGCATAGTACTGACAACGTGTGTGGTTACAGAAATGTACAGCTACAAAGGTTCCTTCGGTTCTGGGGGAGTTAATACCAAAGGACCACTAATGTAAGCCTTGAAATCATCCAAGGCTTTCTGTGCATCATCATTCCAGATGAATGATTCTTGCTTCTTGAGTAGCCAGAAAAAAGGTAGCCCTCGAACACCGAGTCGTGATACAAATCGACTGAGTGCTACCATACAATTAGTGAGCTTTTGAATGTCCTTTTGCGAATATGGAGGGCCCATCCGCAATACGGCATTTACCTTTTCTGGACTAGCTTCAATCCCTCTATGTGATACTAGAAAGCCGAGTAATTTTCCTGATGGGACGCCAAAGATGCATTTTTCTGGATTCAGCTTCATATTGTATTTCTGGAGGTTGCCTAATGTTTTGCCTACGTCAGATATTAAGTCGATGGAGAGCCGAGTCTTGACTACCACATCATCTACATTAGCTTCGACATTCCTTCCTATCTGGTTATCCAAGCATTGCTACATAGTCCGCTGGTAGGTGGCGCCAGCGTTTTTCAGACCAAAGGGCATTGTTGTGTAACAGAATGCTCAGAATGGTGTGATGAATGAGGTTTTAAGCTGGTCGGATTGGTTTAAGAGAATCTAATGATACCCTGAATAGGCATCTAAGAAGCACAACAAAGCGCATCCAGCCGTCGAATCGACCACTTGACCAATACGTGGGAGGGTGAACGGATCTTTCAGACAGGCTTGGTTAAGACCGGTGTAATCCATGCACATCGGCCACTCCTTATTCTTCTTCCGCACCAGGACTGGGTTGGCCAACCAGTCATGGTGGAATACTTCTTTAATAAAACCGGCTGCCAGCAGTCGACCGATTTCTTTCCTAATCACATCCTTTCGATCCTGCGAGAATCGTCTAAGCCGTTGCCTTACCGGCCTGGCGTTTTCACGTACGTGAAGTTTGTGCTCAGCCTTTTCCCTTGGAACACATGGCATATCGGATGGTTTCCATGCAAATATGTCTTTATTATTTCTAAGAAAAAGGATGAGCGCGCTTTCCTATTTGTCACCTAGATTGACCCCGATATTGGTGGTCTTCGATACATCACTATCATCTAGGTTAATCTTCTTGGACTCCATGGCGTCCGCCTGTACCGTGGCCTTCAGTGCCTTCTTGGGAGTACAGTCAAGCATGGCCTCCTCAGTCGTTGCAATCGCTGCCTTCAACTCGGCCAACTCCAATGCCGCCACCATCTTCTCCGTCAACTCGCAACTGCCATTGTCGTAGTCATATGATGTTCGCACATCCGAGTGAAGTGAGATGACTCCGTTTGGTCCTGGTAGCTTCATCATCATATACGGATAATGAGGTACGGCCATGAATTTGGCGATGGCTGGCCACCCTATGATGGCGTGATAAGTAGAATCGAGGTCGGCGACCTCGAAGGTAATGCACTCCATCCTGTAGTTCTCCCGAGTGCCAAAAGTCACAGGCAGAGTGATTTGCCCTAGAGGGACTATTTGCATGCCCGGGATCACGCCGTGAAATGGCGATCGACTTGGCTTGAGGTCGGTCAAAGGTATGCCGAGCTCCTTGAAGGTTTTCACAAAGAGGATGTCCAAACTGCTAGCGCCGTCCACCAGTACCCGATTTAGCCAAACTCGGTTAACAGTCAGCGTTAGTACTAAGGGATATTTCTCGGGCCTATGGATGTGATCCAGATGGTCCGACCGATCAAAAGTAATTGGGACCTCTGACCATCGTAGATATTGAGGTACCGCTGGTGAGACCGAGTGGACCTCTCTGTAGATGATCTTCTGTTGGCGCTTCAAGTCTGCCGTGGACTTGCCACAGATGTAGTTGACCTCATGTTTGGGATCTTGGAAGTTCTCCTTATCCTCGTCTTGGTTATCCTTATCCGAGTCCTTCCTGCCTCCCTTGGGGACCCAGGGGTGTTCCCTGCAGACCTTCAAGGCATGATGGGCGAAATTCTTCAACTTAAAGCATTCTCTGGCTTTGTGAGCTCCATCGTGGAGCAGGCAAGGGCCATCAAGCATTTTGTCGAAGTCGTCCTTAGTGACCAGTTTCCTCCTGGTGGGGCGCTTGGTGTTGGCCACCGTTCGGTCTTGCTTGTGCTTCCTGTCACCGTCTTTGCTGTAATTGGATGGGCCCGACTGGTTCCTTGGGGTCGCTTCCTTTGTACTGGCGAACTTGGAAGAGAGCCGAATTGCCCACAACGTATTTGTCGGCCATGGTGAACAGTTCTTTGGCTAACAATCCACCGGCGGTGTCTAACCTCCCAATCTTCTTTATCAGATCATCATCACGAAGCCCACCTTGGAAGGCGGCGATGACCTGAGCATCCGAGATACTAGGGATGGTATTTTTCACTCGGCAAAAGCGTTAGATGTACTCTTGAAGTGGCTCCTGGTCCCACTGCTTGATCCAGCCGAGCTCCCAGTGGTTCCCTGGCCTGTCGAAGGTGGCTTAAAAGTTGGCGATGAACTGCCAACAGAGATCCGCCCAGGAACTGATGGAATTGTCAGGCAGGTTGGTGAGCCAGGTTCATGCCACCGGGGCCAGGCAGATGTGCAAGTAGTTGGCCATGACAAAACTGTAACTGCCGAGTGCTCGTATGGTTGTTCAATAGACGTGAAGCTAGTCACGTAGATACGTCTTGCTGTCATACTTCTTGATGCCTACTGGCTTGAAGTTGCCTGGCTAGCTGATGGTTTGAAGCTCCCGAGTAAAGGCTCGAATGCCAGCCTCCTTGTCATAGTCGTCGATGACCGGGGTCCATTCTCGCTCACAGCCAGGTCCTCGGCGGGATCTGTCCTCGCAGCGGCCCTCGTCCCGTCGATCACGGTAATGATCATCTCTAGGTGGCTGCCATCTGTTGTCATGTTCGTAGTCGACATAACCGCGTCGGCATCGTTCATCTTCGTACTCTCGGCGGGCCGTGTCGTCGCGCTCCTGGTATCTGCTATCCAATCGGACCCGCGCATCATGTGGCAGTATGCCATTGCGTAGGTTGGCGCTTGGATGCCAATCATGGTACTCTGCAATGGGCCTACGCCATGGGGCGGTAGGTAGGGTTGCCTGCCAGTTGGAGCGATGCCGGTTTCTTCTCTCCTGGCTAGGTACCGAACTGGCGGTGACCGACCGATAAGTCATCAACCAGTTGCTTTTAACTGGTTGACCTGAGGTGTCAACTCCGGGGAGACTTGGAGCAAGGGCTCTATGGTGCGCAAGAGGGCCGCTGCAGCCATGATGTTGTGCTGTGGGGTTTTAAAGATGTCTTCACCATCATGTTTTAAGGTGAGGTCTCCCATATCTAGGTTTTGCACGACTCGGGGTCTCTGCTGAGCGTCTGGTCTATGAAGCGAGGGAGTGGCGGCATCGGGGTCGTCATCTTCAAGATCGGTTACATGTCCATCTGGTATGGCGCCGTGTGCGGCAGCCGCCGCTAACGTTTCTCTGTCAGTCCCTCCTTGGGTTGCAGGTGCCACCATGAATACCTCGTGGTAATCCGAGGAGCAACTTTCTAAATCGCTCGGCCCTTCGATCAAGTCCAGGACTGACTCGTTTTCGAGGCCGATTGTTGCAATGAATTGTGATTCATCAAAAAATTGGGATCTTCATCCGACTGATCCACGTGAGGAGTCAGGAGATCAACCGCCGTGAGGTCTGAGTTGGCCAAGGTTGCCGATTGGGGCGTTGCGGGCGATGTTGAGTAGGAGCCCGAGAGGGTTTCCGCTTGGAATGTTGTCGCCGCGTTGTCGAGGCCGAGTGAGAACCGGCCAACTGGAACGATCCGATCGGCCATCGAAGCTTTGCTGGTGCCTAAGTTTGAAGGCATGGTGGCCGCCGAATGGGCCACGTGATCTTGCTCTATGAGGTTCCCGTACTGATTGGCGACCAGGCTGACAGTACCAAAGCAGATCTTGTCTCCCGGGCGAAACATGATGTCAATGAAAGCCATCAATTTTGGTGAAGCTGCACTCAACGCGTCCCCTACCTGGTGCGCCAACTGTCGAGAGATATTCTCGATAGTAGTTCTAGATATGCGTATGAGTATGAAAGATCGATGGACACAGGACACAGGTTTATACAGGTTCGGGCCTCCCGAAGGATACTAACCCTACGTCTTGTTTGGTGTTTCTGTATTGGTAGGGTTCACACTGGAATTAGGGTCCCAATACGAGTCTCTCTTGCCGAAGGCCCCCTGCCCCCCTTATATATCCGAAGGGCAGGGGTTTACATGGTAGTCTTTTAGTCGGTTACAACAGATCCTATCTATTCAACATATCTGCTAACCTAACTTGCTGCTTACTCAAACAAGTATCTAAGTAAATATTTTCCGGCCGAATACACCATAACTGAGCCCCCAGCCCACTCGGCCAGTAAGCCGAGTGGTTAGGTATCCCGAGTATATATGTCCCACACAAAGATGTCCCTATTTTCCTGGAGGAAAAGAGTAAGCGCGAGTTCCTATTTCTCGTCGAGGTTGGCCCTAGCATAAGTTACCTTATCGGGGTCCTCAGGATCGAGCATGATTTCCTTGGTATGGATGTCATCGGTCTAAATCTTGTCTTTGGTAAGCTTCTTTACTGGAGCCGTCGCTTCAGTCTGTTCCTCCATGCCGACTGCCTTCTAGATCTCCTTCTGGTCAGACAGCATCAACTGTTTATTGGCCAAATCACAACTATTACCATCGCAATCGAAAGAATTCCGAAGATCTGAGTGGAGGGAGATTATTCTGTTGGGCCTGGCATCTTGAGGGTGAGATATGGATAATGCGGGACAACCATGAATTTAGCCATCACCGGTCGATCGATGATAGCATGATATGCTGAGTCGAGATCCGCCACTTGGAAAATAATGCGCTCAGTCCTGAAGTTCTCATGGGTACCGAAGGTGACCGGCAGTCTAATTTGTCCAATAGGAATTGAAGTCTTGCCAGACACAATCCCATGGAAAGGTGAAGAACTCGGTTGAAGATCATTGACTGACAGACCGAGCTCTTTAAGAGTCTTGGTGAAGATTAAGTCCAAACTATTTCCTCCATCAATGAGTACTTTGTTGTACTTTACCTCCTTCATCATGGCAGTAAGCACCAGCTGGTATCGACCTGGCTTTGGTATATGCTTGGGATGATCCGACCGATCAAAGGTGATTGGTATCTCATACCACCTCATGAATTGAGGCGCAGCTGGTTCCACCGAGTTGATCTCCCAAAGTTCCAGCTTCTGCTTGCGCTTGGACTCATAGGCATCCGGGCCACCAAAGATGAAGTTGACTTTCTTGCGAGGCTCCTGGAACTCTCCTGAATCATCCTCGTCGCCATCGTCCTTGGTCTTGTCTTTGCTATTGCGCCTCGGGGGATCTTTAGCCACCTTGAGCGTAGCTGTTGCAAAACCCTTCAGTCAATAGCAATCCTTCGCTTTGTGGTTTCCCTTTGGGTGCCCAAGGCATGGGCCACTCAACAGCTCATCCGTGGACGGTTGGTTTGTTCGAGGGTTCTTCTGGAATTGGTCCACCGTGTGAACCGTGTTGTCAGACTTCCTCTTCTTATCCTTCTTGGAAGACTCGGGCATGTCCGATCGCTTTTCCTTGCCTTTTCCCCAGATGTCATCTAATACCGACTCACCAGATACGAACTTGTCAGCGATCTCGAAGCACTCTTGAGCGGTCAGCTTGAGGTCATGATTCCTCCGACCGATCTCTCAAACCAAATCATCGCTACGGATCCCTCCTTGGAAGGCAGCAATAATTTGTTGGTCCGGGACATTGGAGATCTCAGTCTTCTTAGCGCAAAATCGCTTGATGTAGTCACGAAGAGGTTCATCGGTCTTCTACTGGATCCGAGTGAGGTCAAAGTGGTTGCCCGGTCAATTGTAGGTAGCTTGGAAGCTTTCTATGAGCTTCTTGTTGAGGTATCCCCAAGACGTGATTGACTCCTCCAGAAGAGATGTGAGCCATATCCGAATGGCTGGATCCAGGCAAACCGGAAGGTAATTAGCCATTACGTAGGAATCACCTCTAGCCGACCAAATCGCCGTGCTGTAGAGCTGCAGCCACTCTCGGGGGTTGGTCTGACCATCGTATTTTTTGATGGGGACCGGCTTAAATCCTTTTGGCCATTGAGCTAGGCGAAGCCTAGGGATGTAAGCTTTGATTCCATCGATCACATCGTCGGTAGGCGTCGGTGACCGCCTATGCCAGTCTGGAGACGGAGTTGGACGGCGGCCGTGCCACGGACCAACATCATCATCATGACGACATCGCCGCTGGTCATCATCATCGTTATCGCCTCGATCCCGATCGTCACGTCATCGATGGTCATCGCGGTTGTCTCTTGGAGGAGGATCTTGACGGTCCTCTCATCGGTTGTCCCGTCGGTTGTCCGTTCTCCAATCACGGCGTTCTTCCTCATAGCATCGGTTGTCCCGAGCGCGTTCTTCATAGTGAGAGTTGATGGTATCTCGTCCATCACGGACACTGAGAGATTTTCTTAGATCTTCACGCCTATGCCGACCTCGTGAAGATGCGTGACTAGAACTTGTGTCCGACTGAGATTTTGCAGCCTCTTGAGCCGTAGCAACCTTAAGCATAGCCACCACCTTCTGCATCGTAGGGGTCTGATAATTCGCATCGACCATTATAGTGTCGAGCAAAGTTTTGGCCCCGGTGATGTTATTATGAGGAGTGTGGTAGACCTTGACGCCATCCACTTCGAGGTCTAGACCGAGATCCAGTTGGCGTGCGTTACATGAACCGCGCGACCCTCTTGGTCGACGGCGGTGACCGACCGATAAGTCATCAACTGGAGGGTTCTCCTCCTGTTGACCTCCTTCGACTAATTGCTTCGGGTGGCCATCGACGGGGTTACCTTCTTGTTCACCGTCTTGGTCACCATCTTGGTCTCCATCCGCAGGATCTGCTATATCCACCATGTTGACAGTATAGGGATATGGGTAAGCGGATCCGACCGAGTCCTCATCAAAGGACCGATCCGATTTTGAATCGTTCCCGAAGGAAGGACCTTCTTCCTCAAATCCGAGTGGAACCAATGCGGGGATCATGTCAGATGAACTCGGTGATCGCGCCATGGAGACGGTTGCGTCCGAGTCAGATCTATGATTTTCCAAACCTAGGGCTCCGTTGTCACCGACCGTGAAGTCGAGCGATCCAAAGGAGATCTTGAAGTCCGGTGAGTACTAAATGATGGGAATTTCGGCCATCGTAGTCGATGGAGAATCTCGGCGAGCCTTTCCCCCTACCTGGCATGCCAACTGTCGAAGCTTGAGATCGGCAGTAAATATATAGGGCTACGTCGAGACTAAGAACTACGATGGTAACACAAGACGCCGAGTTATACAGGTTCGAGCCCTCTCGATGAGAGTAAAACCCCTATGTCCTGTATTCTATGTATTGATTGTAATCTGGTGTATCGCCTCCCCCCCCCCCCCCCTTGATGGGGGGTACCCTGCCGCCTTATATATCCGGTCGACAGGGGGTACATGAAGAGTCCTAGTTGTAACCCTAAAGGATTTACATAGGAAGTCTATCTCTAAATGTCTTGTGCTCCAAGTCGAGTCGGTCGGCTTCCTTGTTGATGAAGTACCCGGTCGGCTACCGACTTAGTCTTATCTGAGGATACCCGTAGAGCAAGTATCCCACAAAGAGTTGTAGTCTCACCAGTGCTGGTCGACTGTAGCGAAGTTAGGTAGTAGCGGACGATGGTGGCGGCGAAGCGTGTTTCAGCGAGGAGGCTGCACAAGGAAGCGTCGAGTGGGTTTGAGGAGCTGCGCGGGTCAGAGGGAGATCTACATGTACGAGGAATCGTGTCGGCACTCACTGGAGCAAGGAGACGTAGCAGAACGGCGATGATCAGACGCAGGGAATGGAAGAGGAGCTCACAGAGGCGTCCCTTAGAGTGTGTTTGGTAGCCTGCATCAGTTCTTAGCCAGGCCCAACTCATGCGAACACCTTGTGTTTGGTTACCTGATCTAGGTCCGTGGTCAGGCTCGACAGCTGCAAGATTCGCTTACGAGCCAGGCCCAACAGCAATGCATAAAATGATCTTCGCTACTGAGCCAGGCTGCAGCGATCCAAGGTGAAGCCCACATGCTCCTCCCGGTGCGCCTACCCCGCTACATCCGCCCTTCTACGCCGACACCCGGTGCTTGAGGGCCGGCCAGCCCGCCGACCAACCAGCTGCCTTCTCTTTTCCCTATCAAGATCTTGTTGTTCGTCTCCTCCGCCTGCTGCCTGCTGCCGCCATCTCCTCTTTGAGGACTTTTTCTCCGTATTTGCTATTTTTTCGTACTTACAACTGCATCTCCGTCGGCTACAGCAGGCCATAGACAAGGCGACAAGCTAGGCCATTCTAATGAGGATTGGAGTATAGAGAAAGGTCACTAATGGATCTGCTATCAGATCTTTATTTTGGCTTAATTTTCCATGAGGATGGGGCATCTCGTGATTTTGTTTGCTTATCTTTTTGGTTGCCTCTCGATGGGGAAAGATTTCTGCATGCTTGTTCGACTCAATTCTTACTTCAGTTTGATGAAAATATGTTCAGAATTGTTACAGAAGAACGTCCAAACCAAATTGATCCAATTTTTCTTTATGACTTTGCCTTTTTTGTGTGTATTTTATTGTCATTTCTAACCAATTTCTGAACATCGCCTGTGTGATGAAATTTCATCCCTAACTTACTTTTGCAAAATCATGTCTTGGTGCTATAATTTGGTTATTGTACTTATCATGCATCAATGTTGTTAATTGTGCCCAAGCTCACACGATTGAAATGGTCATATTACTGAAAATTAAATACTCAGGGACTTTAATTTGAGGTAACCTCACCAACCCGATGCAAGGTGTCTTGAACCACTTGAGCTGCAGTCAACCAAACAATGGCTCAGCTCAGCCTGGCTATCACTGAAACAGATAACCAATCACCTAAGGTTGCATGGATAGAGACCGGCTCTAATGAACCTGCATCTGCTCCCTAGCCAGGCCCAGTTATATGCAGGGAACCAAACACACCCTTAGTGGCTTGGCGTAGCAATGCGGGCATCAGAACGACGGTGGGCAGAGCTTGGCGGCAGGACGACAATGGTGACTGAGAACTCGAGGAGGGAGTAATGATAGAGAGAGAGAGAGAGAGAAGGAGAGGGGGAATGGGTGCAGGGCAAAACCGAAGTGCGGAGCCACGGTTTTGGAGACCGGGTTTCGGACCATGGAAAAACCGTGGCTCAGCACCGGCCACGTGGCAGCGAGGTGCCGGTGGACAGGGGGCTCGTAGGAACCGAGAGGAGGAGGGGCAACAGGTGGGCCCTGCTGATATTTTTATTTTGGTTGGTTTTGAAATCTAGGGCTTCTGTTATTTTTTTATATCTTTAATTCTATAACTTCCATGAGTGAAACAAAAATGTGTGCATGACTGGCATGTTTTGCTCTTAATTTAGAAAATGAGTTTGTGCAATAGTTGAAATTTGAATTTAAATAGGATTTTGTTTAAGTGTGACTATTTTTTATTTTTGGCAATTATTTGGGCCACTGAATAAAGAAGTAAAAATCTGAGAAATTGCTTAAAATGATATTTCATCATGATCTACAACATATATGTTTTGTGTCACTAGGTTGTGCTAAAAATATTTGACTTATAGTTCAAATTTAGGCAAATTTCATGCGAATGGTATTCAAATGATTTCAAACTTTTTAGGTGGGTTCATGATGGGTGAGAGGAAATGCGTAGGGTTTTTTTTGGTTGGTGTTATTGACATTCTTTGTTTCAAATCATTTTTTTTAGTTTCTAGATGTCTTATATATCTCTACACCTTATTAATTGTGGTGGAAACATTCACGCCATCAAAAAATCTACAGTACGCCCATAAAGTTAGAGATTAAATCTAAATCAGTTTTGTACCTTCTATATCAAGCACCAAATTCAAAAAATCATAATTCCCTCGTCTAGAGTTCAAATGATGCAAACTTGGACTTTATCTCGTAGCCCTCGAAACGTTCTACAATTTTGCCATTCAATGGAAGTCAAGATTTGTGACAGCGCCACCTAAAAATGAGGGGTTAGTCAAGGATAGATACTCGGGTGACACTTGACGAAGCAAGACTCCATCAATACACAAATGAACATAGAAAATAGAGTGCAATGTCAAAATTAAGTTATTACAATTTAGTTTCAAATTTAGGATACATAAATAAGTTTGCAGTTCAAAAACAAAGTCTTAGCAGAAGTGAATAATTTCGATGATACATATCTTACAATAATTCATGGCGACCCTTAACCATGAATTATTCATTGTGCTCCTCTGGAGTAGGAGAAACGGGAACCCATTCCATGGTCCATCCTTTCGGGGGTTTACCATCCCACTCCATGTGATTTCCACTCTCAGTGTGCACCACATGTGACATACTTGTACAAAAACTTAAACAACAAACCTTAAGCAACAAATACTCAGCAGGACTTACCCGTCAAAATGGCACGCTAAGGCAGACACCTAGCATGTAGGGGGCTGACCAGAGGTTACTGGAATAGTTGCACAAAAACAACACTAATATTTGATCTTATTTTTCACATTTTAGACAAATTAATAAGGTTCTTGCCTAAAATAAATTTGGTGCAGCTATACTATAGCAATCATGGTTGAAATATAATTAATAGGAATACACCAAGTATAATTATCATCATTATTTCACTTTCTTACTACAATGGGACAACAACTATGATGTGACAGCGATCACAAGTGGTACTCAATAACCGCGAGGGACGGCGTCTCAAATCGATGTACACCCTGCAGGAGAAAACCAAATACACGGTGCGCACACTACAAAGAGTCATGTACGACAACCTTTCGCGAGATACAACAGGGTTGGTCTAGGTCCCACTTTTCCTGAGTACACAACACCCCATGCGATCCTTCCGTCGAAGCAATCCATGGGTAGCCATGCACTCTCCCTTCTAACACATACCCACATTCCACCATACCCGCTTCATCACCAAAAGAAGAGTAGGGTATCGTCCAACCACTACGGTAATCAAGCTACGTCGGTTTACTAGTGCCCATATCACTAGCATGCACTTGGTACTGTTCAAACTTGCTCAACGGGGCCAAACTCGAAGCAATCCCAACCGACACAAACAAGGCTATGGCAAACAAGGGCCAACCTTGTTACCTCAACCTACACATGCACTTCCCCATTTAGTCTCAATTTGATTCTTCTCTCAAGCTTAAGAGGGTAATAGTGATCAACTACCATACACCAAGTAATCCCTAGACTACTCGGTGCTTGCTAACAAGACTCACAATTAAGCTTAGCATTTCTAAAGAGGCTTGTACAAACTGCACTCATACCCATAGGACTTTTTTTTGGCCTACATGCAACTAGGCTTCAATCAATTCCTACACGTAATGCACAATACATGACGCGCATCTAGGTGATACAAAATAAAACTTTCAAAACATAGGAGTGCACCGGGGCTTGCCTTGGTCCAGATCGCAGTTAAGACTCTCAGAAATATTTGTCTCAGCTCTGGGCTCCTCCGGAACTATCTCCACTTCCACGTTCCCGTCGTTGAGTCCTATTGGATGAAATGCAATGCAAGTAAGGACAGAGAGGAAATTCATGGCACTTCCTCAACAAATACATGCAATAATATGATGTATGTATAAAGTACAGGGGTGTGCATTAGATAAAGACAATGAGTGATTTCTTATTTTGTTTTCTTTCGGTATTGTGAAGTGCGAACGACGTTTTATTGATGATGTTTGCAAATGGTGAATCATATGCACGCTAACTAGATGAGCAAGATATGATGATCAAAGCCATCATAACTTAATAAATTCCCACATATAGAGAGTTAGACATTTAATTGTTTGCATGTCATCACGTGTTCATGTTACTATTAATTACTAATTTTTCATTACTAGAGAATAAGAAAAGCTATTATCATAAATGCCAATGAGAAAAATGTATATGGTGTGAGGCATTATACAAGATTGTTGTACCAAATTGGATGACATGAAAATGCACCAATAATTTATAATAATTAAAATGACACAAACACTAAATAATCATTACAGATAAAATACTTGGATTTTAAATACCCCACATGGTGAAATGCGGAAATGATGAAATGGTCATGCATGCAAAACATGATAATTAAATAATGCACTGGAAATTATTTATGATTTTATTTTGATTGTTAACCATTTAAAATATGCATAAATAAATATGCGCTTTGAGAGTGTGTTATCATTTTTATAAAATACTACTCATTACAGAGAGTCCAGAAAGTATTTTTGTGCATTTTTATTCCCAATAAATACTTCTATGTTTATTTTTGAAGTTTTATTTACTTGTTTGGCTAAGTATTGAAAGAAAAGAGGCTTCTTGGCCGTTGGGCCGCTTCACACGTCGGCCCTAGGGCTGGCTGTCGAGCCGGCTTGGCTTGGCTCGACACCAACTCGTTATAGCTCATTATTATAACGAGCTAGCTCGGCTCGGCTCATTATATTAACGAGTTATTATTGTAGCTGGGCTCTGCTCACGAGCTAGCTCATTATGGCTTATCAAGCTTTACTTAAAATCATATTATTTTAGTCGTTAATAAAAAATAAAAAAATAACATACATTATATAAAAATACCATATATTTTAAACTATAAAAAATTTAAGATGTAAATCAAACATTACTAATCCATATATTTATTAATTTTAGTCACTAAAATATATATTTTTATAGGAAGATAATACATTCACACAAAATTAATAACTAAGTATTCATTATAAGCTATATAAGAGAAAAAAATAGTAGTGCTTTAACTTCAAGTTCATCACTCTAGCTCATTAGGAGTAGATTATTATTATCTTTAAATATTTAAAGTTTATACTTATATCATTAAATTGAGTTGTGATAGACTCGATCATAGTCCATAGCCGTAGGTAGGTTGTAGCTTTAAACATTATGCAGCACGTTAGGCTCATGAGCAAGCTCACGAGCCCGCTCGAGCTGACTCGTTAATATAACAAGCTAATAAATTAGCTCAACTCGTTTGAAATTAGAACGAGCTAAGTCGAGTCGAGCCGAGTTCGCCTCCAAGTCAAGCGAGCTATCGAGTTACGAGTTTAATTGTCATCACATGTGTTCATGTTACTATTAATTACTAATTTGCCATTACTAGAGAATAAGCAAAGCTATTATCATAAATCAGGTTTTTAAAGAATAAATACCAGTGAGAAAAATGTATATGGCGTGAGGCATTATACAAGATTTTTGTACCAAATGAGATGACATGAAAATGCACCAATAATTTATAATAATTAAAATGACACAAGCACTAAAATATCGTTACAGATAAAATACATGGAATACCCCACATGGTGAAATGCCTGGAAATGATGAAATGGTCATGCATGCAAAACAAGATAATTAAATAATGCATTAGAAAATAATTATGATTTTATTTCTATTGTTAACCATTTAAAATATGCATAAATAAATATGTGCTTTGAGAGTGTGTTATCATTTTTATAAAATACTACATATTACAAGGAGTCCAGCAAGTATTTTTTTTGCATTTTTATTCCTAGTAAATATTTCTGTAATTATTTTTGAAGTTTCATTTACTTGTTTGGCTAAGTATTAAAAGAAAAGAGGCTTCTCGACCCTTGGGCCGCTTCTCACGTCGGCCCACGAGGCCAGGCGGTGTGCAGGGAGCTCCCTCGGTCGGATCTGACCCAGGCAATGCGGTGGCCTGAGGCCACCTGGCCCGGCCGAGCTCCAGCTTGGCCAGCCAGCCATGGCGCCTGTGGTCGAGGGCGCACGGCTCGGTGGCGTGGCCAAGGCAAGCCGACAGTGGCTACGTAGGGTCCCAACTCCTGATCGGGGCTTCATGGCATCGAGGGGCATCTGCCGAGATAAATCAGGAGAGGAAGAGCTCACCGGTGCAAGGATGCCACGGGGTGGACCGCGAAGACGCACCACGACGGCGGGCAACGGCGTTCCTGGCGGTGGGCTGCAACAGTTCGAGCCGAGAGGGGTCAAAGCATCGCTCCAAGGACAAGGGAGGTCAATGGTGAAAGGAATCGAAGAGGGGTTCACCGTGGAGGGAGAATGGGGAGGAACGGTGGTCGGCGACGGAGAAGAAGGCCGATTCGGTCTGCTCAGGGCGAAGAGGGGGGTAATCTTGCGCAGGCCGAGGGAGGGGGAGTAGGCAAGGCTGGGAGGTGGTCGACGACGGGAGGTGGCAGGCTGGCCGGGTGCGGTGCTCGGCTCCCGGCTGGCAATGGCGACTTGCGGGAGAGAAAACTGGGAAGGAGAGCGATAATGCGAGGGGGCGAGAGAGATAAGGACGACCGAGGGGGTGCGTTCGGACCATGATCCGGTGGAAGGGGGCCTTCGGCCGGTGGTTGACGGCCATGCGGCGTCCAACGCCTCAGCAACGCGGGCGGCGCACAATGCCGGCGTGCACTGTGCCACTGACAGGCGGGACCCACCCAATTTAAACTCCAGGAAAAATCATGATGCATGTATTTTCCTTGTTTGATACTCCGTCCGTCCCATGAAGAGTGTCGCTTTTGACTTTTTAACATTGTGTTTGACCGTCTTATTTAGTTTTTTTTTGTAAATATTATTTATTTTTTATAATTAGTTTTATCAATAGATATACTTTAATCATAACATATTTATTTTAATATTTACATAAATTTTTTAAATAAAATAGAAGGTCAAAAGTGATGTCTCAAAGTCAAAAGCGACACTCTTTATGGGACGAAGGTAGTAGTAGTGATTGTTTGAAGAATGAACTATTGCCCGGTATTTTTGTCTTGTGTGCACCGAATCCGGTGAAGGTCACCTCAACTGTTGATGCATGCACAGCAACCCAAACACCTGGCTAGCTAGACGCAGGGCGCACCCACGTCATGTGCATTCCAACGGGCCATCCAAAAAGGATATCATCATCACACAGTTTGGATCGCTCGGTCGCTTTCAGCCTGTGTTGTTTTAGTTCTCTTTTTTCTCGACGAGAGCTGAGAGAGGGAAAGCACGTTCCATTTCCAAAAGCCGGATGTGATTGGCATGCATCTGGTCTCTTGTGGGGGCGTGGACGCGTGGTGCCCGCTTCGCGTGTGCATGCAAACGAAGGAATTCGTCCACAGTGCTTCCACTGCTTGGATCTTAGCGCTCCTCGTTTTCTGACTTTCGACATAGAACCAAATGGACATGCTAACTACGTAGTATTTTTTTTTTCATTGGAATATATTTCAACTTTATGAAAGTGCTTACTACTTGAGTGCTCTAGTCCTTATTAAATGAGTAATTTAACTATGTTGAGCATAGCTCGATCGTAGCGCGATGTGTGCATATCATATTTGGTCCGGGTGGGTATAAGTTGATCCGAAATATTTTTTAGTAGAACGTGACACTACTTGTGTGCAAACATACAAAAAACAGTCCCTGCGTAAACATACACTAGAAAGGAAAAAAAAACAGGGAGAGAGACCTAGAGAGCGTATACCCTTGCTTTTCAACGCTTTGTATTGTTTTTTTGTTTGTGCTTCTAACAACGTGGATGGAAATAGATTTTGTCAAGATGACAGGAAACGAGATGGTAGGAAACGGTGGTCGACGACGGGAGGTGGCAGGTTGGCCGGGTGCGGTGCTCGGCTCCCGGCTGGCAATGGCGGCTTGCGGGAGAGAAAACTGGGAGGGAGAGCGATAATGCGAGGGGGCGAGAGAGATAAGGCCGACCGAGGGGGTGGGTTCGGACCATGATCCGGTGGAAGGGGGCCTTCGGCCGGTGGTCGACGGCCACGTGGCATCCAACGCCTCAGCAAGGTGGGCGGCGCACAGTGCCGGCGTGCACTGTACCACTGACAGGCGGGACCCACCCAATGTAAACTTCAGGAAAAATCGTGATTGATCAGGTGATTTCAAACATATTTTTGGAGCACTAAATCAACTCAAATGCCAAATATTTTTGCATAACCTTGTAGATCATTGCTTGTAGACCAGACTTAGTGACATGCACAAGGATAGGTGAAAGGGTTTGAGAAATATTTAATTTTGAAAGTGCTACCATGGCCACAAAGACTTCAGAGAATTTCCTGCCTGAAAATCCTGAATATTTAGCCATCTTGGAAATTTGATTTCGGGCATCAAATGAGGTTCAAATTTGAAAAGGATTCCAATTCCTTGAATAGCAGTGCTTGGAGTAGCTAAAAGTTGAAGATGCAATTCTGGAAGATAAAGTTTTATAGGATTGATTCAATTTCAAATTTGCTTGACTGTCAAGGCTGAAATTTTCCCAGAACTTGACATTTGATAAAAATTCCAAAAGTAATATTTATTGCTTTTATTAAGTAAAGAAAAAAAATTTATGTTGCTCTTAAAGATTGAACCTTAATTATGAGTATGATCGGGTTTAGTGAATCTTTACAAAATTTGAAATTTAAAATTTTAAACTGACATTATTTCTGAGCATAGTTTGAATTGTTTGGATGAGTTTCCCAAGTGATAAAATCACCATAAATTCTCCAAAATTCTTATGTGGTACATAGATCAAGATTGTGAAATTTGTTTGGGTCACTTACATGTAAATAGTGGCAGCTCTAGTTCAAGTCAGATTTGAGCCGATTTCAAATAAATTCAAAATTTTCATTTTTGATTTGTTATTTCATCTTTTGATTTCTTTCTTAACTATCTTAGTAACTAGGGTGACACTATGGGTGTCACAAGATTATTCTGTTTTGGTTTTCAAATTTACGATGCAAAAATATTTGTTCTGATTCGGACTCCTCTAAGCAGGTCTCTGTGCGGGACCCATATCTCCTACCTTCAAAGTCTAAATAATATGATCCACATATGTTCTAAAAAGTTCTCGACGAGATCTACAACTTTTGTGTTTTACATTTTCTCATTAGAGCATGTTTTCAAGTCTAAAATCGTGTCGTAATACAGTGTTGTTTCTATTATGCGTGAATTAATTTTTCTATCGGATAAAGTTTCTAGAAATCTTTAGGCATTGGGTCACGATCTTGGTCTTATGCTTCATAGAGATCCAGTGATGTCTTGTAAGCATCATGAGCTTGTGAGAATCCATCTTCGCATGGCGAATTGAGTTTCATATCGGTACTTCTTATATTTGAGTATTTTTTTTAATGTCATTTCACTTAATTTTATAACATTGCACTCAAACGACACTATATGTGGAAATTATTAATATTAGAGGTAAAAAAATATTTATGATAAGAATAGGATAAAAAATAATAGAAAAATTGTTATTTATTACATATAAAATAATACACTAAGAAACATTAACAATAATATAAATATAATTTTTTATGTAAAAAAATATCAACAATTATATTATGTAAATAATTTAGGTTTAAATTATAAAAAATATTTTTTAATCCTGGAGCAACACACGGACACTTTGCTAGTATAATAGATTTATGGTACAACAGTTATATCTATGTGAAATTTTAGACTAAAAAGACTTTTGTTCATACAATATTTAAATTCCCTCACTTCAACCTAAACAACAAACGAACTAATATCAATTTATTACTTATCACAATATTACAAACCATGTTACATGCTCGAGGGTGCCCGCCCAGTCCCCTCTCCGACGGCGGCTGCCAGACGCGGAAGTGAGAAGTGAGCGACGACCTGGTTTCGCGTGTAAGGCATGGCGAAAACATTCTGCTAGCAGACAAGGGGAACTTATAGTTTTATATACACAAAAGTATATAAGGACTCCCTCTCTTGTTGCAGCGAACTTTCTGCTAGCGTATCTTATATACACTTTCTGCTAGCAGCCAACTTTCTGGTAACAGAAGTAAAAAGAAGCAGACACGCGGCACTGCAGCATATACGGCACCTTCTTCTTTTTTCTTCCATTCACCAACATGAGACAGCTTCAACTACCTCATGCTCGGCAACAGCCATCTTGCATTTTTTTTACTTCTTTTAATTGAGACTCTTTGGATTACTATATATTTACTTACAAAATAATTACACCGGGTATGAAACCTGGACAATACTCTGATGCACTACAAAAACAAAAGCCCAAACCACCCTTGTTCTACGTTCGATCTTATTTTTACCAGGAATAATAAGTAATACAAAGATTAATTTACCACGAAGAGATGAAAAAAAAAACCCGTATGAGCAACCTCTTCAGCCCATTAAGGCAAAAGCAGCTGCAAGTAGCGTCGCGGCTGCGGTTAGCCACTGCGCGATCACCGCCGGCGCGGCGTCCCCCTTATCAGCCGTTTCATCACCAGAATCGTCGGACGAGTCATCCTCACCGCCGTCGGCCGCCTTGGCCTTCTTCTTGGACGGCTCCGGCGCGGGTGCGGGGGCCTCAACGACCTTGAACAGCTCCTTGGGTTGGAGGAACTTGGACACCGCGTACACACTCAGCGGCTCCGAGTCAGCAACAGTGTTGGTGATGGTGGACGTGATGACCTTGGTCTGGAGCGTGACGGTCTTGCCCTTGTTCTCCACGTCGTAGCTGTAGTCCTTCTTCTTCTCGCTTGTTGTGGCTAGCGTTGTGGTGACGCCGTTGTTGGACTGGAGCAGCTGCAGCGAGTAGTAGTCCGGGATGGCGTGGTAGAGGAGGATGGCCGTCTTGGCCTTGGCCGTGAGGTTCTTGTACTTTGGCGCGAACGCGGCGACGGCGGCGTCGATGGGGCAGAAGAGCGTGAGGGCGTTGTCCTTGGTCTCGTTCACGGCGCGGAAGGCCTCGGCGTTGGCGGAGAGGAGATCCGCGAAGGATTTGCAGTACTTCTTGGAGAGGAGCTCCACGAGGTCCACAGGCGCGGGCGGGGGGACGGGCGCCTCCGCCTCGGCCGAGGAGATGATGGAGCTCACCTGGAGGACGG
Organism: Eleusine coracana subsp. coracana; assembly: GCA_032690845.1. Classification (NCBI taxonomy): domain Eukaryota; kingdom Viridiplantae; phylum Streptophyta; class Magnoliopsida; order Poales; family Poaceae; genus Eleusine; species Eleusine coracana. Next base: position 45,813,726 of record CM064434.1, on the reverse strand, counting down.
AGATGTCGTAGGGGTACTCCTTGATGGACTTGACCAGCTGGGCGGGCTTCGCGCCGTCATCGGCGTCCTCCGTCTTGAAGCTGATCTTGCCGCCCTTGCGGGTGATGTTCACGTACCCGGCCGTCTCAGAAGCAACCCCGGTGGCCTGGTCGAAGTAAAAATGTCGTTGAAACATCACAGCAAGTTCTGTATAGTATATACTTGAGAATTGAAAAATATGCATGGTTTTTCTTTTCTCTATTTTGTCTCCTGCATGTTATAGAGAAAAAAAAAAGACTATATGGAAAACAGGAAATGAAATAATTCCAAGCGTACCAACCATCCCTATCGGTCACCGTACCTGCCCCACTGCTGACTAGCTATGCGTATTTTAGTGACATGGCAACTAACGCCAGGTGGATTTACAAGATGCAGATTTAAAATACTAAATCATAAAAAAAAAAAGCTAGCTTTTGATGTAAAGCTGTTCCCCCAAAACGAATCAAAATCAATGCTTCTTTTCATTCCGGCCCGGAAAGGAGCTCCGACTTCAAATATGCGCGCAAATAAGCAGGTTGCTTCATGCTTTGCAATGCAAAGACGGTCATTATTGAAACACACAAGGTGATATAATGTTGCAAATAAAGTGCGCGCGCGTACCATGAACAAGGTAGAGGTGGCGGTGTTCCCGCCCTTCTTGAGCTTCTTTTCGCCGTAGTAGTCGACGAGGATGTGCAGCGACAGGATGTGCCTCCGGGTCTGCTTGGAGTGGTGGTCCAGTGCTGCCATGCCCGCGTTGTCCACGGCCAGCACCGTGATGGTCTGCCGCCGGTTGATGTCGTTGGCTAGCCGCGTCTCGCTCAGCATCGCGTTGAACTTGGAGAACTCCTTGTACGGCGCAAGGATCTTGGTGATGTTGTACTTTGACGCTGCCACGGGCGCTGGAGCCAGCGCCAAGAGCGCCGTAGTTGCCACGGCGAGGGCCAGGAGAATGGCCGGCCGGCTTCGCGCCATTGGCGTTGTTGACACGCTACGGACTGTAGCTGATGAGTCGACAGACGGGGGGGGCACTAGAAGAGGAAGAGAGAGTAGTGTGGTGAGGCAGGCTATCTGAGCGTGCCTGTATGTATGGGCGGGAAAGGAGGAAGGTTGGTGGGTCGCTGTGTAGACGCGGCCTGCGGGCAGGAATGACGACGTTGGAGTAATTTAGCCACGAACCTGCCACTCCGGTGCCATGTCGCCGTCGACGCCGTTCTTAATATGGTTTCTTCCCCCATTCTTCCCTTTCGGATGTTTCGAACCTCGAGGTTTGTTGGGGAGGCAAACCGACAATTTCGCGATCGGCTGTTAGGGCATCAAGCTATCGGTTAAATTGTTAAGACAAATTAAAATTGGGGTTCTGGTTCTGCCAATTACGTGGTGTCTTCGTTCGTGGTTTACCTTGAAAGAACGGGGTTCTCTGCCATTGTGGAAGTGTTGTAATTACTTGTTTGTGAAAAACCATTGCTTGTGTAAAGACTTTTTAGCTAGAGTTCGTGAAAAAAAAAAGCCTTTAGTATATGCTGTACTCTTGATTGATCGAGGGAGTGCTTCGCACATCTCGATTTTTATCCGAAATAATTCAAGTAGTGAATGAAGGATATCATATTTTTCCTGATCGGCCATAGGAGATATTGTTTCATCGATTTATAGTCTAATCTTTTCTCACAACAAGAATCGTCACTGTAGCAGCACAACCCAGAACGACTAGCAGGGTCTTTCAAATCTGATGGCCACTACAGTCTTTTTTTTTTAGATTACACAGTACAACTCAGACACTCACAACGCATTCACACTCACCCCTATAAACACACGTACGTAAATCCTACCCCTATGAGCATCCTCGAAGACTGAGCTGGTAAATCCTCCAGATTGACAAAGTCACCATTGGGCCTCGCTATCGACGGGAGCGTCGCCTACCACTGAAAGTATAATACCGTTAAATCCTGGTAAATTCGCTCCCACGGGGAGTCAAACCCAAGACCTGAGGTGCTACTGAGGCTCTTGTAACCACTAGGCTACTTAGGGGGGCTGGCCGTTAACAAGCCGCCGGTACAAACACTTTAGAGTGACGGCTGGAAATATAAGCCGCCGCTACACGAACATAATAGCGGCGATTGATATTGTCAACCTCCGCAATTAGTGCGACATGTTATAGCGCCTATTTGTATTTTTAATTGCCGCTACTATGCATATAGTATCGGCGGATAACAATATCAACCACTGCTATAAAACCCACTGGGTATAAAAGTCCTCCTCAGGCTGTTCACTGTTTCACTTGAACAGTTGCCACACGAAAATTTTGGGCAATTTCATTCAAATCGAGGGGGGAAAATTTTGTGTTTTTTTTTGCGGGAGCTTGTTCTTTAAGGTAAGGGAAAGTAGTCCATATGTTTTCTTTTTCTCTTGTTTTGAAATAAAGATGATTTTGGGGTTCAAAATTCATATGGTTTTTGTCCAAATTTGGTCGAACCTGCTTGTTTTCTGAAGTTATAGTTGAAGATTATTGAAATTTACTTGATGCATTGCCACCCCGATGAAATAATCATATACTTGGAGATTCTCCTTTGTAGATCAAACGTAGATCTAATTTGCTCTCTTGAGGGGAATGAGAGAGAGGGGGGGAGCTAGGGCAAGAGTTTGTAGTTTTCTTTTTTATATAGATTTAATCTAGATTTAATTTATCCATGTGCCTCGATTACTAGTTTGTGGTCATATGCATGTAATACTATTTTTGTTTTTGTTGTTATTTACTTTTTAATTATATGTATCACAACTAAGTAAATCTGTACAACTACTTGAAATTTACTAATTAGTTCCAAATTTATTTTAATGTAAGGTTTGAGATGGATAGATCTTGGATATATGAGGCTCCAAGACCACATCCATTTTTCCTACGATATGTCTTCATCGAGAAGGCTGAACAACATGCTAACTATGAAGGGACAACAAATATATTTTGTCAATGTGTCGATTGTAAGAATAAGAAGCTGTGGATGGATAAGGAGGTAATCAAATCACACTTGGTGACAAGGGGTTTTGTTAAGAAATACTGGTATTAAGGTCAATTATTGTCATCGACTCTTTGAGATAGATAAATGGAATACTAAGTAATTTCATTATTATTGAAGTGACCATTGGATTACTCTTTGCCTCATACCCAAAAATGGGTATCTTCTGGTGCTCGGCAATCTTGACATGAACAAAACTGGGTATAGTGATATCATGAGTGTCATAAACTGGTAAGTTAGTCATATATAGTGAAACTCATTGATATAGTTAGATTTCATCTAACGATGTGCTATTGTTGATCACAGTGCTTACGAGAACTATGTCAAAGTTGGAGGGGCACATAACCCTACACGAAAAAGGCTATGTACTTCCATCATAAAATTTCAGAAAGACATTTATGTTGCTACTATAAATTGTTATTCTATGCTATATTATCTATAATCTAACTTGTTTTGTCCATTTTATAGTGCTATAAACAAGCACTGGGTAGCGTACATTGTGGCTATTACGCATGTTATTTTCAGAGTAGCCATTCAAAATATTCGGAAACCCTCGTCTGCTGAACAGGTATGTTGATATTTGAAAACTCATTTGAGCATGAATCCAATGTACCAAATTGTGGCTCACTTGTGTTGGTTTCTTCTTAAAGAGGTGATCAGTCATTAGGTAAGTTTTTTTATAAAGAAGGAATCTTAGAAACGAAACATAGGACCCTTTGTGAAGGGGGAGGGGGGCTCAAAATGACCATGCGAGCCCATGAGAGATGAGGAAATGAACAATTATGAGTTAGACTTTGTGTGAGACATTTCATTAAAACTTTGAGACTATTTAAGGGATATAAAACTGTGTATCTTGTATTTTTTGTTCTGACTATTTTATGGATATGGAACTGTGTATGGATATGAAATTATGTATGTTGTGATCTCTGTGTATATGTGTAGGATGTCAACTGAAATAAATCATTTTTATTAAAAAAAAATCATTTTAGTATCAGCGATTGATAATGCGAACCGCCACTACTTAGATAATTTGCCAGCTGCCGCTACAAATGCATCTGCAGCAGTCCATTAGCGATTAGCGATGGTTCAATCGGACCGCTGCTAGAAATCCCTGTTTTTAGCTACGGAGATGTTGCGGTGGTAACCTTTTCCGTTGCTATAAGTGAGGTTTGACCCATGACTACAGTGCTGATTTCCTGTTGTGCGTATCAATTGTGATAATCATTTTCTTGTTGATTCAAGAACCGATCATCGTGTGGTTCTGTACACAGTGTGGCCTGTAAATGTCTTGTTCGCGTTCTTCTTCTCTGATAACAAACCGTTGTTTGGCGGGCTTTCAGATGCACTGCCAAGAAGGTCCTTTCGCGTTGTTGAACTGTCAACCTCCATATAGTGGACAAAGCGCATGTATCATTTATATTGGCTTCTCACCAGATAAGCCGTTTCTAATCCCGTGATAGTCCACCTAACAAACTAAGTTAAGGTGAGCCAGCACATCATACCAGCGAACTGCTAAAGGCTATCAAGCTAAACACATGGATCATCAGTCTAAAGTAGATATTGTTCTAAAACATGTGGGGTCAAACCCTCGCGATACTACATTATTTAAATATTTTTTTGCAAACAATTACTCAACTTTTACAATGAGTTATATATTTGAAAATGATTTTTATTGTAGCTATATATTTATTTTGTGAGAAAGCAAAGGTCAAACTCTTTTCTCTGATGAGTTAACAATATCATAATATTTTGTCATCATCATCACTCTCGCATAAGGAGCGGTAGTGGAAGTTCTATCCAAAAACATTATACATATACAAATGGGTGAGATGAAAAGGTACGTGTAGTCCTAGTCTCTATATCTAGGTGATATGTGATAGGTACTCTATTTCCTGGACGCAAGCACATTCTGAGACTCTAGAATGGGCGAATGGCTACCCCTAGGAACTTTCCTCAAAGGTGGTGCTTGTCGGAGTCGTCATTTTCTATCCCTTACCCTAGCTTACTGACAAGTCGTCGAAATAAAGAAGTTTATATCCCATACTAGCGCTCCATGCAGCCGTGTCCGTTAGTCTGTATTCCATCACAACTTAAACGCGGGCGGTGCTATTATTGATGCTAAAGCTAAGTCAAGCATTTAGCTAGGACCCATCGCCCAGAGAATGAGGCTACCGTTCCACAACGACAGCCGCTCTTCTCATCCGCAACAGGGCTTCACCAGGCATGATGCCACGACCGTTGTTAAAGGAATCGGACGGGCGGGATTCCTCGACGAGGTCAATACTGGTGCGGTCGTTGATACGTCGTACGTTGATCGGAGGTTGGAGGCGTTGCTGGCCGCTGTCTATGCATGGGGGTGGGAAATGACCGCGACGCCAGGTTGGGTTGGGTGCACCGGATGCAGCGTGGTGCAAATAATAATGTGTCACTTTCTGTCACAGACAGCATGAATTTTGTATTATACACGCGACATATTGATTAGGCTTTTAGCCCGCTATTGGTACCTCGCTGTCATTTAATTGTACGCTGTCATTTAATTGTAATAATTTGTTTCAATGAGTTATTGTTCTTAAGTGGAAACGCATATCAAACTAAGCAGGGCCGGTTGATCGGTTGTGCGAGTCTAGTTTCCAACATAAAAAGTTGAGGTTGCATCGCTTCAATTTTTATTTTTAGAGGGAAAGCCATCATTGTATAGTAACAATTACAGCTCAGCTAAGGCCCTGTTTGGATCCACAGCAGTTTCTTAAAAACTAGTTTTTACTTTCAGTTTCTAAGAACTGATTTTAAAATAAAACCCAGTTAGGGATATTTGGTTCCTAGTTTTTATAATCTATAAATTAGTTTTTTGGTAGTTAGCTGGGTTGGGCTAGATTATGGGTTTCTTAGAAACTTATAATCTGATTTATGAAAACTGATAAAAAACTAGCATGTTTGGAGGCCCTTCAATTTCTAGAAACTAGTTTCTTAAAAATTAGAGAGATACGAACATGGCCTAAGACTACACACACCATAACTAGGAGATTTCAGTGTTGGGCTTTGGTGTTTTTTATGTCAATTCTGTCACACTACTACGGAAATCCTCATCAGGAGTGGTTCAAAACCCCTCATCAACAGCGGTTACATGACCACTATTGAATAAGTGTTGCTAATACTATACGTTATCAGTAGCGGTTCCAGAACAAAGTGTTTTGTTATTCTGATCCGCTACCGATAGGTGGAGTATCAGCAGCGGTTCAGAACACCGAACCACTTCTTATAGGTGGAATATCAGCATCGATTCAGAACACTGAACTTAGATGGAGTATTAGTACTGGTTCAACTATTCTTAATCCCTTTTGATACTCCACATGTCAGCAACGGTTTACTATTCTGAACCGCTGCTGATATTTTGTTTCATGGAAAAAAAAATTAACCCAGTTGTTTTTTGTCTCAATAGGAATAGTAGTCTCAGTAAATAAATCCACATATAATCTCAGCAAACAAGTCCACATATATATAAAAGTCATACAAGTACACAAATAGGTTTGCCATATAATCATACAAGTCCAACGTAATACTAGTCTTACATCAACACAAATTTGAACTAACTTACTACCTTAGGAATCTAAAATACATTTATTTCTTGGATGTGAGGTAGGGATAGAGGTCGATGGGGATATTAATGAAGGACGGACCTCTTCAACGTCCCATTTGAAAACATGGTACTTACCGGTGTAATACTAAAAAAAAAGAACCTTATAATTAAGGCCTTTACAGACCTGACAGGGAAAGAAAAACGCCTGGTGTCGATGCTCAAGATCGGCAGTAAATATATAGGGCTATGTCGAGACCAAGAACTACGATGGTTATACAAGACGTTGAATTATACAGGTTCGGGCCCTCTCAATGAGAGTAAAAACCCTACGTCCTATGTTCTGTATTATAACCCTACGTCCTATGTTCTGTATTATATTGATTGTCACGAGATATTGTGTCTCTCTAGTTGTGTCTAATTGCACCCCCCCTTGATGGGGGGTACCCTGCCGCCTTATATATCCGGTCGGCAGGGGGGTTCAGGCAGAGTCCTAGTCGTACTCTACAAGGATTCTATATAGCAAGTCTAATCTTTCTTATCTTGCACTCCAAGCCGAGTCGGTCGGCTTCCTTGTTGATGAAGTACCCGGTCAGCCACCGACTTAGTCTTGTATGAGGATACCCGTAAAGCAAGTATCCCACAGCAGCCCCCCGAGTGCTTTCTGATTTTGAGCTTTAATTCTTCAAATGATCTAAAGATCATAAATTAGGAAGACCTCGTTATCGAAGTTTCCAATAGATCTGGTGCACCGGTCAGGTGCACCTGATCAGGTGTAGCCCCTGACTCGTGTATAATTTGGAGACTAGCAAATAATACAAGAGTCTAATTGTATTAGCTCTTATTAATTTGTTTATAGATATTCAAACCATCAAGTTTGAATCTTTCAGACCTCTGGTTATCAAACCCTTGGGTCCTATTGCTATGTGATCACTTTACCGACCGATCATGAAATCAGCCGAGTGGCACATATTATTTCCGAGTGATGGGTCGGTCGGAATTTTATGACTCTAGTCATATTCAGTATTAAGCTAAATGACTTTAATCATAATATAGTTTTTCCCTAATTCCAATCACCCGTTTAAGTCCAAATTTGGTAATTCTGGTTATTTGACTTTAGTCAGTACCATAACCTTTGAACTTGTACCATATGACCATCAAGTCCTTTGCCACATGATCATCAAATCACATAGATATGGTGAAATAATTCTCGGGTACTTCTCATCAAAAAAGCCCCCGAGTCTCATTTTTCTGGGTTTGTAACCCTAATGGGCTTAAGCCCTTAATTAACCTTTAAGTTAATATTAGGTTCGCACTATAGTACGGCCCACCCCGGCCCGTGGGACCCTTAGGTCAAAAAAGGCAAGGGTATAAAAGGCTGCACTAGGTTGACCTTCAGTCCACGCCGCATTTGCCCCCGAACTCTTTGTCTTCCTTGCACCTTCTCTGCTCTCGCGACTCCTTTGTTTTTCTGGATAGGGTTAGCTTTCTTGCTTCCGGCCGCCATAGATCTCACCGCGATTAGCCCCCGAGCTTTGGCGAAATTTTTCAAACTCCTTCACCGCGTCCAATCCTGTTCGCGATGGGTCGCAAGAGGACTTCCATTTCAATCCCAGCTTCCTCCGCCGCCGTCGCCGCTGCGTCGTCCTTGTTGGAGGTCAAGATCTCAGAGCAACTTTGGGAGTTCTCAAAGAGCAACCTTTCACAGGCTCGGATATGAACAAGATGGTGGGTGATGGCGTCCTTCCAGAGCAGGCTCGGATCGACTGGAAGGTACCTCGTGAATCCTACCCCATCCTCATTCACCAGCAGATCGTAGTGTTTTGCTCATTCTTTGAGCATGGCTTTGGAGTTCCCTGCTGTAGTTTTTTGCGCGGGCTCCTTTTTTCTATGGGATTGAGCTTGTCAACCTCAATCCTAACTCCATTCTTCATATTGCCATCTTCGTACATTTGTGCGAAGCTTTTCTTGGCATTCTCCCCCATTTCAATCTCTTCTGCCATCTGTTTGTCCTCCGACCGTTGCCAACTAAGGATAACCAAGTGGCCATAGGCGGAGTCGGCGTCCAGTTACGCAAGAAGGAGGCCTATATCAATGTCTCATTGAAGACCGGAAACAAGAATTGGAAGGATGAGTGGTTCTATTGTGACAACCCTCCCCCTGTTCTTGCCAACTTCACTGATGCAAAGGTTGTTCCCTAAGCGCATTGGACAGAGAGGCCCGATTCAACCAATCCTCAAGTGGTCGCTCTGCTCAAAAAAATTGCCGATCTGAAGGCTGAAGGCATCGATGGCATCACAGTTACCAAAAGCTTTATCATCCGACAAGTTCAGCCCCTGAAGCTTCAATGTCACCCGGCATGGGACTATGTTAATGAGGATGAGACCAGGGAGGTGCCGGATCCACCGAATGGCGAACTCCGCCGAAGACGCTTGTTGAAGATGTTCGAAGGGGATATCCTTCAGGACCATTCTTTGGTCAAAAAGGCGTATAACAAGGGCACAATGCGAGCCCGAGTAAGCCTCAGTCTGCCTTTAGCTATCCCTTGTTATCCTATTTTGATGTTATACTCAATGTTTTGATCTTTATGCAGGTGCTGGATACTTATGTATCTCATCCCCAACTCCCTCAGACCAATACTGAGGGACCTGATTATGTCAAGAAGACACCGCTGACCGGCGCTGGGGGTTCAAGTTCCTCCGTAGGCACTCGGCCAGTCAGCGTCACTCCCGTCGTTACTCTGGCCTCCCCTAACAAGCTCCAGAAGCGGACTATCGCACGCCGACGCCAATATGTGGGGGACCAGGACAACGATGAAGAAATAACTGCCGTAGATGCTGGTCAACCTGCTCCTGCAACCTCCAACCAACCTTCAGACTGACCGGAGCCCCCGAGCCCAACTCAGAGGTCAACGGAAGAGGTGGTGCAGACTGGCAAGACTGACCAGCCCTCTCAAAAGAGGAAGGAGACTGATTTTCAGTCGACTTCTTCAAAGAAGAGGCTATGCCGGATCAAGCTCAAGAAGGCTCCCAGGTTTAGTCTTTAAACCCTATACTCCTTGTCTCTTATTGTTGATCTCAACATTTCCTGATCTCTTTCTTCTATTTTTTTTCTTGGCAGTCGGACAAGTGATTCTCAGAGTGCTCAGGGATCTGAGGATACTCGGTCTGAGCTCCCACCTCGTCCGACTGGCGTGTCCCATTCGGTTGGCAAGTCTATAAGCACACCGACCGAAGTGGATAAACCATTTGAAAAGATGGTTCCTGCCTCCACTCCCGAGCCTCTTTCTCAGACCACTCCTACTAATGTCTCTTTGCCTCTTGACAAAGGTAAAAGGACTCTTCCTGTAGATATGCTTGGTCGGCCTGAGGTGGAGGATGTGGAGATTTTGCACCAACATCGGGAGTCTAGCAAGGTAACTCAACATTATGCTTTTACCTTGTTTCGCTCTCATCTTTTAGCACATTTATCTTCTGCATATCAGAAAGTATATGCTCTTGTGGAGCGAAAGCAGGCTAGAGCGGAATATCTTGAAGCCAAAACTTTCGGTATGTCCTTGGTCGCCTATTCTTCTTATCTTTATGTTTTAGACTAACTTCCTATTTGTCTTGCTAGTCACCGGTCAGCAGCTCTCCGAGGCCCTAGAGGAAAACAAGAACCTGTTGGCCGACCGACAAGAGATAAACAAGGTCTTAGACCAAGTCCATGCAGATCTGGCTGGTAAGTTTTCCTACCATCCATATTTAAGCAATCTGCTGACCACTCTAACGCTAAAAGTTTCACTTTTAGCTCACGATAAAAAAATTACCGATCTAGAGAAGTTGACTTCCAACCAGCAGAGGTTCGTTGACGCCTTGAAGGTTGAGAAGGAAAGCCTCTCCAAATTGGTTGAAGACCAGAAGACCGAGATCACTCGGCTGCAGGAGGAGCTGAAGGGAACTGAAGCGAAGATAGAGGAGGCTAAGACTGTCTTCAAATCTTTCAAATGTAAACTTGCCAGTAAGCCTTCGACTTCTTCCTTCTGCTTGATTCTTCTGTTGATCATACTGACCAATAATTATTATTTGCAGCTCTATCTTACGTCGCTCGGCAAGCAATGAACTGTGTTCATGCTAACCGAGTAGAGCAGACCGGTCACTCTCTGGACTACTTGTTGGAGCATGCATCAGAAGCCATTTCTCATAACACTCGGCGAGTGGCAACCGAAGAAGTCAAGTGCTGGCGATTTCCCAATCCTGGTCTCCTGCTTTGCCATTGGACAAGATCAAAGAGGGGTTTAACCCCGACCTGACCAACAACCAATGCCAGCTGCTCCTGGATTCCATGCTAGAGACTTCCCAGGCCTTGGTCGAAAATATAGAAATCAATCTGACCGTGCCGACTCCCCCAGCAACTCCAGAGGTCGAACTTCGGGCTGACTTTTCCTCTCCTTCAAAGGAGATATAATCCTGTAATAGTATAAAACATTAGTAGTGTTTTTGTAATGATACTTGTGTATAAACTAATCTTATGCTTTTATAGCTTTAGAAGTTTGACAAAGATATCATTGACATGTTTCTATCAAGAGAAACAAAGATTGCATCGGTCTGCCATAACATATTAGGTTGTAACCCGTAACCGCATAACAAACAGAATCGACCAATCGACACATGACCTCTCACACTTTTGGCTCTGCGTTTAGTGTATTGGTATTCTGATGTGCAGCACAAAGTATTTAACCATGATGTATAGGCGTAAGACCAAAATAATAAAAACCAAAACTCAAGATCTCAAGATCTCATGATAATAAGTCGTTCAAAAAATAGGCCAAAATCAAAATATGGTTAGACCGAGATGGGACATTATTGCTAGCCCCCTAGCTCGATTGTTTAATAGTATAAATTAAGGAATCGAGACAAATATAGAATGAAAATCATCAGAAAATCTTTCATTAAAAAAGACCGAAGTTTCATTCATAAATAATGTATAAATACACAAAATAATAGCTAAGTATAGAAACGACGTAGCTGATTTATGTTCCAGGAGTTTGTAATATCATTGTCGTCTTCATACATCAGTCGGTAAGCCCCCGGGCGAGTGACTTCCTTCACTATGTACGGTCCTTCCCACTTCGGAGAGAGCTTATGCTGATTCTTATCATAATAACGACACAAGCCTTGTTGGTAGAGTGCCGACCGAAATAGAGCGCGATCACACAACTCCTCTGCCGCAATCAAATCAATCTCTCGGTTCTCCTCAGAAAGCTTTTCATCATATGCTTGAACTCGTGCCAAGACAAGACTGACCTCAGTCGGCAACATAGCTTCTGAGCCATAGACCAATGAAAAAGGTGATTGTCCAGTAGCCCGACTGGTGTTTGTCCGAAGCCCCCAAAGGACTGAAGGCAACTCTTTGACCCACCGATCGGCATAAGATTTGAGTCTGTCAAATATCCGTGGCATTAATCCTTGAAGAATCATACCATTGGCCCGTTCGACCTGCCTATTGCTTTTCGGATGAGCCACTGATGCAAAGTGGATCTTTATTCCCATCTCATCGGCAAAGTCCCGGAACTCCACTCAAGTGAATTGAGTGCCATTATCGGTAATAATATCATGAGGAACTCTAAACCGAGTGAATATATCTTTGACAAACTCGATTGCCTTCTTGGATGTAATCTTGCTAACCGGCTTCGCTTCAATCCACTTGGTGAAATTGTCGATAGCAACAAACAAATGAGTGAACCCGCCTGGCGCTTTCTTGAAAGAACCGACAATATCAAGCCCCCAAACAGCAAAAGGCCAAGTCAATGGTATCATGTGAAGTTGCTACGAAGGCACATGTGTTTGTTGAGCGAAGAATTGACAGCCCTCACACTTCCGAACAACTTGGTGTGCATCTTCGACCGCCGTGGGCCAATAAAACCCTTGCCGGAAAGCTTTGCCGACCAAAGTCCTGGAAGCTGCATGATTGCCGCATATTCCCGAATGAATCTCTTCTACCAACTTCTGGCCTTCAGGAATTGAGATGCATCGCATCAAAATGTTGGAACCACCCCTTTTGTAAAGTTGGTCCCCCACTAACAAGTATCCTCGAGATCGGATCTCCAATCTTTGTTGCTCATCAGGATCCGAGGGCAGCGTTCCCTTATCCAAATACTGAATGAGTGGGTCACGCCAGTCGGTCTTGGAGACGTCATCGTCAACAAGATCAGCAACAATACTCATCAACATGTCTGACTGGGGAGAAATTGTTGGGGAATCCAGAACATGTAGGAAAACACCCGGCAATACTGCAGACCGAGATGATCCTATCTTGGCTAACTCATTAGTCGCTTGGTTATTATCTCAGAAAACATGTGTGAACTTCAATCCATCAAACTTGTCTTCCAATTTTCGCACTTCTTGGCAATAAGCACTCATGTTATCATCTACACAATTCCAATCCTTGGTGACTTGATTAATGACCAAGGCCGAATCACCAAATATGTCGATGCGCTTAATGCCGAGTGACACAATAATGCATAGATCGTGTAGGAGAGCTTCATATTCTACAACATTATTAGACGCGCAAGACATGATTTGAAGGACGTATCGAAGCCTTTCTCCAGTAGGCGAGATAAATACAACTCCCGTACCTGCCCCTTGTAATTGAAGGGAACCATCAAAGTATATTTTCCAGTACTCGATATCTTGGGCAGCAGGAGGATTTTGAATCTCTATCCACTCGGCAACAAATTCAGCTAACGCTTGTCCCTTTTATAGCCGACCGAGGCGTGAACATAATAGTATACTAACCAAGTTCGACTGCCCACTTGGCTATTTTTCCTTCAGCTTCTCGGTTATGTAACACCGTCCCGAGTGCAAAAGAAGTTTGAACTTCAATTGGATGAACTTGGAAATAGTGCTTCAACTTCCTCGAGGTGATCAATAATGCATATAATAACTTCAAGATCTGCTGGTACCTTGTCTTAGAGGCGCTGAGAACCTCGCTCACAAAGTAGACTGGATGCTGTACTTTTTGCACATGTCCCTCTTCTTCTCGGTCAACTGTCAAAATAGTACTCACAACCTGGGTTGTGGCCGAGATGTAAAGCTGAAGTTTTTCTCCTGGCTCCAGAGGCACCAACACTGGAATACTGCTGAGATGAATCTTTAATTTGTCCAGTGCCGACTGCGCCTCCTCAGTCCAAACAAAGTCGTCCTGCTTTTTAAGCAATCGGAAGAGTGGTAACCCCCTAACCCCCAATCGGGAAATAAAGCGACTCAAGGATGCCATGCATCCGGTCAGCTTCTGAACGTCCCTTTGAGAATTAGGTGGCTTCATATCAAGGATTGCCTTGATTTTATCTGGGTTAGCCTCTATACCTCGTTTCAAAACAATGTAACCGAGTAACTTTCCCGATGGAACCCCAAAAACACACGTTTTAGGATTCAGCTTCATTGAATAATGTCTCAGATTGTCAAAGGTTTCTACCAGGTCAGAGAGAAGTTCTTCGACTTTCTAAGTCTTGACAATGATGTCGTCAACATACGCTTCAGCGTTCCGACCGATCTGAGTGGCAAGGCAGCGTTGAATACCTCGTTGGTAAGTCGCGCCAGCATTTTTCAGACCGAATGGCATAGTGATATAGCAATAGGCGTGGAAGGGTGTTATAAAGGAAGTCTTGATCTGATCTTCGACTCTTAGTGGGATCTGGTGATAGCCTAAATAGGCATCCAGAAAGCTTAAAAGCTCACACCCGGCTGTCGAATCTACAATCTGATCAATACGAGGAAGAGCGAAGGGGTCTTTTGGGCAGACCTTGTTGAGATCGGTATAATCAACACACATCCTCCACTCTTTATTCTTTTTAGGTACAAGGACTGGATTTGCTAACCAGTCGGGATGATACACCTCCTTTATAAACTTAGCTTCTAGCAATCTAACTATCTCCTTCTTCATAGCGTCCTTGCGATCTTGCGCAAATCTTCTAAGCCTCTGGCGAATGGGGGTAGCCCCTAGAGGTACCCTTAACACGTGCTCAATCTTTTCCCTAGGATCTCCCAGCATGTCAGATGGTTTCCATGCAAAGATATCCCTATTTTCCTAGAAAAAAAGAGTAAGCATGAGTTCCTATTTGTCATCAAGGTTGACCCCAGCATAAGTCACCTTATCGGGGTCCTCAGGATTAAGCAAAATCTCCTTGGTTTGGATATCATCGGTCTGGATCTTGTCCTTGGTAGGTTTCTTTGTCAGAACCTCCTTTACCAGTCTGCTCCTCTATACCGACCGCCTTCTGGATCTCCTTTTGGTCTGATAGCATCAACTATTTGGTAGCCATCTCACAACTCTGTACATCGCAATCAAAAGAATTCTGAAGATCAGAGTGGAGGGAGATTATTCCGTTCGGGCCTGGCATCTTGAGGGTGAGATACGGATAGTGCGGAACAGCCATAAACCTGGCCATCGCTGGTCGACCGATGATAGCATGGTATGCTGACTCGAAGTCTGCCACCTGGAAGAGGATACGCTCTATCCTAAAATTATCATGGGTCCCAAAGGTGACTGGCAGACTGATTTGTCCAATTGGGACTGAAGTCTTGCCAGGCACAATCCCATGGAAGGGTGAAGAACTCGGTTGGAGGTCATTGATTGACAGACCGAGCTCTTGAAGGGTCCTGGTGAAGATGAGGTCCAAACTGCTTCCTCCATCGATGAGTACTCTGTTGAACTTCACCTCCTTCATAGTCGCAGCAAGCACCAATGGGTAGCGACCTAGTTTTGGTAGATGTTTTGGATGGTCCGATCGATCAAAGGTGATTGGCATCTCAGACCACCTCATGTACTGAGGCGTAGCTGGCTCCACCGAGTTAATCTCTCGAAGCTCTAACTTTTGCTTGCGCTTGGATGTATAGGCATCCGGGCCTCCGAAGATGAAGTTTACTCCTTTGTGGGGCTCCTAGAACTCTCCTGAATCATCCTTGTCATCATCATCCTTAGGCTTGTCTTTGTTGCTGTTGTTGCGCCTTGGAGGATCTTTGGCCACCTTGAGCGCAGCTGTTGCAAAACCCTTCAGATAATAGCAATCCTTTGCTTTATGGTTTCCCTTGGGATGCCAAGGGCAAATGCCACTCAGTAACTCATTAGTAGACGGCTGGTTCGTCCGAGGGTTCTTCCAAAACCGGTCTACTGTGTTGACAGCATTGTTGGGTTTTCTCTTCTTGTCCTTCTTGGAGGACTCAGGCTTGTCCGACCGCTTCTCCTTGCCCTTTCCTCGGATATCATCAAGTGCAGACTCTCCTGATGCATACTTATCAGCAATCTCGAAGCACTCTTGAGCGGTGAGCTTGAGATCATGGTTCCTCCGACCGATTTCCCAGACCAGATCGTCACTGTGAATTCCACCCAGGAAGGCAGTAATGATTTGCTGATCGGGGACGTTGGGGATTTCAGTCTTCTTAGCGCAAAACCACTTGATGTAGTCGCGAAGAGGCTCGTCTCCTTTCTCCTTGATCCGAGTGAGGTCGAAGTGGTTGCCCGGTCGGTTGCAAGTTGCTTGGAAACTTTCTATGAGTTTCCTGTTGAGGTCTCCCCAAGATGTGACTGACTCCTCAGGTAGAGATGTGAGCCATATCCGAACGGCAGGATCTAAGCAGACCGGAAGGTAATTAGCCATTACGTAGGAATCACCTCCAGCCGATCGGATTGTCGTGCTATAGAGTTGTAACCACTTTCGGGGGTTGGTTTGTCCATCATATTTTTTGATGGGAACCGGCTTGAATCCTTTCGGCCATCGAGCAATGCGAAGCCGAGGGACGTAAGCCTTGATGCCATCGATCTCGTCATCAGTCAGCGTTGGTGACCGCCCTTGTCGGTCTGGGGACATAGTTGGGCTACGACGGTGGCGTGGGCCAACATCCTCATCATGACAACATTGTCGATTTCCATCATTATCGCGCCAATCCCGATCATCATGTCGATGTCGGTCGTCACAGTTGTCTCTTGGAGGAGGATTCTAACGATCATCCTGTTGGTTATCCCATCGGTCTTCTCGTTGGTCGTCCCATCGGTCTTCCCATCGGGCATCCATCCTTCGTTCACGTCGTTCTTCCTCATAGCGTTGGTTGTCCCGAGCGCGCTCTTCGTGGTGAGAGTTGATGGTGTCTCGTCCATCACGGAGGCTAAGAGAATTTCTCAGGTCTTCACGTCTTCGCCGACCCTAAGGAGATACATGGCTGGAACTTGCGACCGACTGAGACTTTGCAGCAACTTGTGCTGCTACGGCCTTGAGCATAGCCACTGCCTTCTGCATAGCAGGAGTTTGATAGTGGGCATCAACCATTAAAGTTTCAAGCAATGTCTCGGCCCCAGTGATGTTGTTCTGTGGGGTGTGATAGACCTTAACACCATCCACTTCAAGTTCAGGGCCGAGATCCAGTCGGCGTGCGTTATGCGATCCGCGGGACCCTCTTGGCCGATGGCGGTGACTGACCGATAACTCATCAGCTGGCGGGTTATTATCCTGTCGGCCTCCTTCGACCGGCTGGTTTTGGAGACCACCGGCTGGATTCCCTTCCTCTTTGGCATCTAGATCCTTATCCTGGTTTCCAGCAGCAGGATCTACTATATCCACCATGTTGACTGTATGGGGATACGAGTAGGTCGATCCGACCATGTCCTCATCAAAAGACCAATCTGATGTCGAGTCATATCCGAAGGAAGAGTCTTCCTGCTCGGATCCGAGTAGGATCAATGCACGGATAATGTCAGATGGACTCGGTGATCGCGCCATGGGGCTAGCTGCGGTCGAGTCTGATCTGTAGTCATTCAGACCTAGGACTCTATTGTCGCCGACTGTGAAGTCGAGCTATCCAAAAGAGATCTTGAAGTCCGGCGAGTATTGGATGATGGGAAGTTCGGCCATTATAGTCAATGGAGAATCCCGGCGAGCCTTGTCCCCTACCTGGCGCGCCAACTGTCGATGCTCAAGACCGGCAGTAAATATATAGGGCTACGTCGAGACCAAGAACTATGATGGTTACACAAGACGCCGAATTATACAGGTTCGGGCCCTCTCAATGAGAGTAAAAACCCTACGTCCTGTGTTCTGTATTGTATTGATTGTCACGAGATGTTGTGTCTCTCTAGTTGTGTCTAATTGCCCCCCCCCCTCGATGGGGGTACCCTGCCGCCTTATATATCCGGTCGGCAGGGGGGTTCAGGCAGAGTCCTAGTCGTACTCTACAAGGATTCTATATGGCAAGTCTAATCTTTCTTGTCTTGCACTCCAAGCTGAGTCGGTCGGCTTCCTTGTTGATGAAGTACCCGGTCGGCCACCGACTTAGCCTTGTATGAGGATACCCGTAAAGCAAGTATCCCACACCTGGACTCATATCCTTGACCTTTGGTTGCCAATGCGGTGACACACATTGATCATGAGGAGGAGCAAACAAGCCTCACGTGTCCTTGCTAGGGTAGATCTTCCATTGGGATAAAGGCAAGTAGACAACGCCCAAGGATTTTATGGCCATCTGGAGAAGATAGAGGGAGGAGAGATCGTGACCTGCCCTAGGTAAGAATACGTTGTCTTTTACTCTGTTAGTATTCGTTGCTAGATTAGCTCCGGCCATTAGGGCCTTAATCCTACCAATCAGCCGTGAGAGATCTTGGTTTTTCTGATAGTCTGCGCATGATTTGTTTAAACCTAGTGTTGAAGGCGTTTTGGTCTGAATCTGACCATTATGTTTTTACAAAAGTTGTAGATATTTTATTTATCTTTCAAGCGAGTATTTAAATACAATTTTTGGTTGAGTATATCAGGAGATATGCCCCTCTGAATTTTACTGTCAAAATTTTAGTGTTAGGTCAGTTGCAGTTGGAAAGTATATGATGGCTGGCTGTTTAAGGCAATATAGAGACCGAACTGATACCTGGTGTTGTGGAGGATTTTGTAGTAAACAGGATCATCTTTCCATGAAGTATTTAATCACTATTTTTAGATAAATATGCAGTGAGATATGAATTTTTAAAGTGGACTGTCCTGCGGTACGATGACAGTTAACTGTGCTGTTTTTTTAGACTGTTTTACATCTAGTAGATGTTAAAATTAAATTTTGGGTTCAATACCAAAGCTTGAGATTGATTTCTATCGATGCTCTTAGTGTTATCATTTATCCTTTTTCCTGTTGTATAAAAATAGTTACGAAAATGTAAAGCTCACTATCTTGTGTAGACAGTTTTGGCGTTATGCGACTGTTTTGGGAGTTATCTTTGCAAGTGGTTGTAGGAGCGATTTACTCGTTTTTTGCATTATTTGTATGCTTGTTTTTGTGTTGAGAATTACTTATATGATCAGGAGGTGCCCCATTGGATCTTGCTTAGCTCCCTTATGTTGATTGGTGAAGAAAAGTAAATGTAGCATTGTGGTCTTGCTTTAGTTGTATTATTTGTATTGCCTCCACTAAACTTGAACGATTACTAGCCAAATAAATTTCTGAATGGAAGTTTATCTCTATGTCTTGAATTTCATTTATCAAATTATAGATTTTATTTATTTGAATTCAAAGCTGAAGTATATGATGAAGCGCATACATGACAATTTTGCATTTTGCACTTTCCATTGGATGCATAAGAAGACATTGTTGCCTGATGTTAGTGCGGTAAGTACCGGTACAACAATGCATGTTGAATTAAGAAATGTGGTTGCATCCCTCACTTCCTTTAGTTTGGATTTAAGGGTAGAAACGAAGACATGCATTGCATTGCATCATTTGTATTATCATTTGCATGGAAGTTCCACTTATTAAGTTATTAATGTTTTATCTTACCAATTGGAACTATATTTCAGTTCATATTATTTTTTTTGGTACTGCTATTTAATTTGTTGATTAACTAAACTGTAGTTTGGATAATATTGTTAAAACCATTTACTTGTTGAGGTTTTTCATAAGCCTCACGCGCTTCCATTTTTTTTCTTAGGTGCTTGAGTTTGAGGGGCATGAGCGTGGGATGGAAAAGTAGCAACACATATCTTCACTTTCTACATGCTTTTAGTTGTCTTTATGAAGTTAAAATAAAGAACTTATGTCCTCTTAGTTGGAGTCTACTGTTTGAGTGATGGAGCAATGTTTAAACTTAATAATGTTTTGAATAATGCTGCTAGATTTATAGATGTTAGAGTGATCCTCTTATTATTGAATTATCTTTTTATCAATCTTGTTTGATGCTTCCACATACTTTGTTGTTAGTTGATGTCTTGCTATTTGTTTTAGTAGTGTAGTTGTGGTAATACTCTGGAGTGAATTTCTACGGTGTTACAACTAGTAATCAGAGCTTAGGTTATAGGTTCTAGGCATAGTTTGTTATTAAAATTGGACTCACTCTAAAACTTAACACACTTGCACATCAGGATGGGATTGGGTTTTTTATCGCTTTCATATTGTTTATGATGGCAAATTTATTTATGTTATTGTATTGCAATTGTGATGTTAGCTCAGGTTTTGATCTTATATGGGGTTGTAGATGAATTGTGGTCCTGCTATTTAATTTGTTGTTTAACTAAACTGTAGTTTGGATAATATTGTTAAAACCATTTACTTGTTGAGGTTTTTCATAAGCCTCACGCGCTTCCATTTTTTTCCTTAGGTGCTTGAGTTTAAGGGGCATGAGCGTGGGATGGAAAAGTAGCAACACATATCTTCACTTTCTACATGCTTTTAGTTGTCTTTATGAAGTTAAAATAAAGAACTTATGTCCTCTTAGTTGGAGTCTACTGTTTGAGTGATGGAGCAATGTTTAAACTTAATAATGTTTTGAATAATGCTGCTAGATTTATAGATGTTAGAGTGATCCTCTTATTATTGAATTATCTTTTTATCAATCTTGTTTGATGCTTCCACATACTTTGTTGTTAGTTGATGTCTTGTTATTTGTTTTTGTAGTGTAGTTGTGGTAATACTCTGGAATGAATTTCTAGGGTGTTACAACTAGTAATCATAGCTTAGGTTATAGGTTCCAGGCATAGTTTGTTATTAAAATTGGACTCACTCTAAAACTTAACACACTTGCACATCAGGATGGGATTGGGTTTTTTATCGCTTTCATATTGTTTATGATGGCAAATTTATTTATGTTATTGTATTGCGATTGTGATGTTATTGATTGTTTTGATCTTATATGGGGTTGTAGATGAATTGTGGTCGTGGTCGGGGTCATGTCATGGCCGTGAGGAGGAAGAACATGCTCTTGAAGCTGAACTACATGGGTATATGGCAGCTGTTTTAGCGGAGATGCAAGCAATGGGGGCTGAGATAAATGTGATTTGTCAAGCTCAGGTTGGGGTTGCTACTGCTCCAATCGGTGGAAATGCTGAAAGGACTGAGTGATCGAGAGGGGGGTGAATCGGGAACTCGCTATATGTACCAAATTCACCAATTACAAAAAACCGACCACTCTCGGAGTGAAGGCACGATTGCATCACCGATGCCACCAAGGCACAAGCTCACCTCCCTTGAGAACTTGTCGGACTCCCTGAGCTGAAATGGGCGCTCACTATTGATGCCCCTTTCACCGACGGTCTTGAACCATGTACAAACATGCGATAGCCTTCACAACAAATCACGATAGGCTCGATCACCGACACCTAACTGGTCTAGGTCCCATCATAGACAAAGAGTAATAGCCTAGATCACACCCTAACGGATACCCTAGCCTTAGATGTGCAAGATGCTCAAGTTACTCTCACTAGCACTCTCAAGATATGCAATATTTCCTCCTAGTGCTCCTCTCTTTTCCTCTTGGCTCTTCCCAAATGCTCTCAGCTATTCCACTGGCTAAGAGAGGTCTCCAAGACCCCAGCAACGAAGTTATATAGGCTTCCAACCTCCAACTAGTCGTTGCTCCATGAAATCACCTTTCTGGACCCCCAATGACCGGACTATCCGGTCACTGCCAGACCGGACCGTTCGGTCTCTCTAAAATGGTTTCCAAAACCATTGGCTGCTCTGTCCAGGTGATTTCCATGTACTGACCGAACCGTCCGGTCTCTTTGTGTCCTGTGCATTTCAGAGAGTTGCTTCCTCTCTGTTCTGAGCCTCAGCCCTACTGACCGTACAGTCCGGACACTAGACCTTACCATCCGGTCTCTAGGGTTTCCATACTTGACAGATTCCTCGCAGACTCCTCTCTAATCTCCTAGTGATCGTACTATCCGGTCTCTACTGACCCCTCTGTCCGGTCACTAGTTATGACCTAAGAGACATGACCTAGACCCCCTTGATAGTCCAGTTTTTCCTATGGACTCAAAGCCCTACCAACTAGACAAGTGTTCCAAACACTTGCTCTATAGCTTATCATTAGCCTTGATCCATCTCCATCAACCCTTGGACTCCATCAAGCTTATCAAGCCTCCATGTTTGTGGTTATTGTCATCCATCACCAAGGCAACCATCTACAATCATCATAGAGTAGAAAGGGTTTCCTACACGCACAACATTCGTGTAGGCATTAGTCACATTTCATGTTTGTCATTCATCACCAAAACATCATACCTTGGAGTGACTTCAATGGTCATGATCCTTATAATCTCTCCCTGTTTGGTGATGGATGAGGACCACTACTTATGATGATCCAAACCTCAGAGCTCGTTTGAACATAACTCCATGGGCATGAAGAACAAAGATCACTTTGTGATCATCTAGGGGGTCATATACTTACATTGTAAATAAGCAACTCCCCCTAGAAATATGCTTGGAAGCATATAAGGTATCACGATGCAAGAATGCATGAATGCAAAGAATGCAAATGCAAATGCAACAAGTATACAAATGCATGATGTGATGCTAAAAGAAAGAGAGAGAAAGGCTAGAAACCAAAGTGCCAATGACGAGTTGTTCCCTTCTCGAGCTTACTCACGATGGACCATTCTTCAAATCCTTGAGCACACTATGAACCATCTTCCCAAGATTAACTCATGTCCATTGATATCTCAAGGAGGTCCAAAGTCGACCTACAAGAAGAAGAGAAACAAGCACAAAACAAAACAAACAAAGACTTAGCTTGTTGCCATGTAATGTTTAAGGTTACTCATGTGAAGTTTGAAAGGTCAAGAACATTGAGTTCTCCCCTTAGCTTGTTGCCATAGGTGTATGAAAGGGCTTGCAATTTTTGATGTTGAATCTCTTGAGAAGGTCCTTGGTGTACTTCTCTTGGTAGATGAAGTTCCCTTCTCCCAATTGCTTCACTTGAAAACCAAGGAACACATGTAACTCTCCAATCAATGACATTTAAAATTCCTTTGCCATCATTTCCCAAAAATCCTCATTGAACTTCTTATTGGTTCACCCATAAATGATATTGTCCACATAGATTTGGCATACAAAGAGATTCTTCCCAACATGTCTTGTGAATAAGATGTTGTCAATGCTTCCAATCTTGAAGCCATTCTTGAGAAGAAAGTTTGTCAAATGTTTATACCATGCCCTTGGTGCTTGCTTGAGGCCATAGAGAGCTTTCTTCAATTTATACACATGTCTTGGATATTTAGGGTCCTCAAACCCTAGAGGTTGTTCCACAAATACTTTCTCATTGATCTCTCCATTAAAAAATGCACTCTTTACATCCATTTGATAGAGCTTGAAGCCATTATGTGATGTGTAGGTAAGTAAGACCTGAATTGCTTCAAGACAAGCCACAAGAGCAAATGTTTCTTCAAAGTCAATCCCCGCCACTTGAGAATACCCTTTGGCCACTAGAAGAGCCTTGTTCTTGACAATTGCCCCTTTCTCATCTTGCTTGTTTTTTAAGACCTACTTGGTTTCAACCACATTATGATTCTTGGGCCTCTCAATCAATTTCTACACTTTGCATCTCTTGAAACTGTTCAATTCTTCTTGCATAGCCATAATCCACTTGTGATCATCCATAGCTTCATCAATAGTTATAGGCTCAATCATGGAGACAAAAGAGAAGTTCTGAATTGCAATATTTGCCTCATCATTGTTTCCTTCACTCACATAGTTGGGCTTGTATTGATTTCTCTTTGTACTCACTCCTTGAGATGGATTCCCAATGATAAAGTCAAGTGAGTGATCCTTGTTGATGGCTTTGGCTTCTTCAGTGGGAGGAGCTCTAGGTGAAGTATCTTGTGCATAATGGATTGCTTGCTCTTTTGAGATATGAGTGTCTTGGATTCTTAGTGAGGTGGAGGAATCACTCACATGCTTTGTTGTTTTGGAGCTAGAGCTTGGTGTCGATGAGGAGGTGTTGTGTAAAGAGCTTGGAGAAGTGGCTTGAGGTGATATATGTGGGGAGTCTTGTGGCTCACTTCTCACTTGGGTTTCCTCATGGGTAGGTGGTTGCACACTCAAAGAATCTTGGAAGGAACTAGTGGGTGTGTCAATGGCATCTTGGGTTGGTTCTTGCACCTCGGAGGATGAGGTTGATTGAAGTAGTAGAGTAGAGGGCTCACCAATATCATCATCATTGGCCTCATGGGGTAAAACCTCGCCCACGAGCATGTTCTTCATAGCTTCTCTTATTGGTTCATATGCAATGTTCACTTCATGAAATTCACCTTCCTTTTGACAACCTTTTGACTCATCAAATTGCACATCATAAGATTCCTCCACACATCATGTGGCTAAGTTGTAAACCTGATATGCTTTAGAAGTCCCTGAATACCCAACAGGAATACCTTCATCAGTTCTGCTATCAAATTTCCCGGGCTTCCTCCTTTTCTTGAGAATGTAGCAAGTGCAGCCAAAGACCCAATAATAGGAAACATTGGGTTTCCGTCCAACCAATAGCTCATAGGGTGTCTTCTTCAACAACCGGTGGAGATAGACACGGTTTGAGGTGTAACAAGTTGTGTTGATTGCTTCAGCCTAAAACCTCTCATGAGTTCCATACTCATCTAACATAGCATGAGCAAGGGTGATGAGTGTCTTGTTCTTCCTCTCCACTACTCCATTCTGCTCGGGAGTATATGTAGCACAGAATTCATGCTTGATCCCTTTCTTGTCACAATATTCCTCCATGATTGTGTTCTTGAAATTAGTCTCATTGTCACTCCTTATCTTCACAATGCTAGCCATGAATTCATTCTTTGCTCTCCTTGCAAACTTCCTAAAGATGTCACTTGCTTGAGACTTGTCCACAAGAAAGGATGTCCAAGTGTATCTTGTGAAGTCATCCACAATCACCAAGTAATATAGATTCCCTCCTAGACTCTTGTAATGTGTTGGCCCAAACAAGTCCATGTGCAAGAGCTCTCAAGGACGAGATGTAGAAATGAATGACTAGGTGGGGTTAGATGATGCAACTTGCTTTCTAGCATGACAAGCACTACACAATCTGTCCTTCTCAAAGGTGACATCCTTGATTCCTCTTGACTACTTTTCTGAGTTGACTCATTCCAACATCTGCTAGTCTTCTATGCCACAACCATCCATTTGTTGCCTTAGTGAAGAGGAAAGTATTTGGTGGAATATTGCTTCATTTGAAGTTCGTGACATACAAGTTCTCATGTCTCGCTCCATGAAATACTAGCCTTTTCTTTGTATTTTCAATCATTGCACCATCCTTATCAAATATGCACTTGAATCCCATGTCACAAAGCTGACCAATAGACTAGAGGTTGAAATTGAGGGTTTCCACAAGAAAGACCTTGGAGAGATGGAGATCCTCTGTAATGGCCACCTTGCCTGAGCCTATAACTCTCCCTTTTGAGTTATCTCCAAAGTCACCTTCTCATTGTCTTCATCTTCATCAATGTTGGTGAACATGGTTGACTTCCCAGTCATGTGTTGGGTGCATCCACTACCGAGTATCCAATGGTGCCTCCACTCTTGTAGTTGACCTTGGTGGTAGACATAAGACAAGCACTAGAGGAATAAGGGTTAGTATCCAAAGAATTGCTCAATTGACTCGCACTAATCTCATCATGACAAACCAAGAGATCATCCTTGTAATTAGGGATTCTTGCAATTCCTTCCTGAAGTGTCCTCCGTATGGGATAGTGAGGAGCATGATACCTCCATTGTACATGACCATCCCCCATGTGCACATTGTCAACATCGTATTGGGGAGGATCATAAAGACCAGTGACATGCTCAATCACATGTCCCACTTGTGAGTGAAGCACAAGTATCATCCCCATTGCTCTCAATTGAGAGCTCATGCCTTTTGTTGACTACCTCCTCAAGTAAGAAAACCCTCTCAAGAGTTATGATTTGTTGGAGGAGCTTGTCAATCACTTCATACGATGCAATCCTCTAAAGGCCTTTGAAGGAGTTTATCCTACGCATAAGATCATAAATGCTTAAGAGAGTCACACAAAGGTCATCATTCAAATTTCTCACAAATTCACCAAGTTGAAATATAAGATCATGTTGGTGAGCTCGACAAAGATGCCAAAGGTGATCTTGTGGTGGAGGAGGTGGGGGTGCCGGAGCCATAGTGGTGAGATTGATCATCTCAAATGTTCGAGTGAGCATTGTTGTTGGCGCTCCCCCTACACCATTGTGTGGTCCACCTAAAGTTATTGGAGTAGAACTTGGAATGGCACTTGAGCTAGAGCTTGTTGAAGCGCTTGATGATGAGTTTGGTGAAGGTCTTGATCTGAAGGGGCTGTAGAAGCTGTTGCAAGGCAATCTTGTAGAGAGATCAAAAAAGTTTGAGCTTGAAGCTACTTCTTTCCCTTTGCTTGAAAATGCTCCATTGTTTGCCTTGGAAGTCTTCCCCGGGTCTAGCTTGTGGTGGTCTCCACATCCTCAAAGAACAACCGAATCACATCCTCGACAGAGAGATCCTTCTCCATGAGAAGATCAAGGGTGATGTAGAGGATCTTCTCAATTATCACGATCTTGTAAAGTTTCAATGATCCTTCATTTGCTTCAATCACATCCACAATACCTCGCAAGCGATTAAGAGAGTCAAGTAAGTTCTCATTGTCATTAGCATGAAAAGCGAAGAACTCCTCAACAAGTAAGACATTGACACAATCAAGAGGCACAACATCATCAATCCTAGTCATGCTAGTAGAGCAAGCAAGATCAAGAGAAATAACATCATCAATGACATTAGGCACACTAGTGGAGCAACCTATCAAGTTATCATTAGAAGAATCTAGGCACTCACTAGGACTAGGCACAATCACACAATAATCATTTTCATCATACACATGATCAACAGTAAAGGTATTGGCAAAGTCCACAAGAGTATCCATCAAGTCATCTGGAATAATGACATTTAGGTAGCTTTTCAAGCGATCCTTCCATGAGCCATGACCCAGACCTGAATGGGATGACATCCCAACTCAATGCGGTCACTACTCAAGGCGGTTAAGCCCTATGATGAGCACTTGGCACTGATACCACTTGAAAGGACCGAGTGACCTAGAGGGGGGAGGGTGAATCGGGAACTTGCTATATGTACAAAATTCGCCAATTACTCTAAACCGACCACTCAAAACAACTCTTATGCAATTCTAGTGGCGATCACACTAACGAGATAACAAACCTATGAAAGGAACAACAACCTAAGCATACTAGTGGATCACACGAGGCAATACAACTCCTATGCAAGCTAGTAGTCAAAGATACGCATAAGTCCTACACATGCAAGTCTACTAAATCAAGTACAAGGTAAGCATACAAGCATGAGTAGCACAATAAATACTAGGGTGATCAATCAAGCCAAAGCAACTCCTATACATGCTAGTGATAAAATACGGAAGCTAAGCACAACTAGCAAGTAAAGAAGCCTATTCATGCAAGTCTACAAGGTAGTCAACTAGAGCAAGGTAAACACACAAGCATGAATAGCACGGTATGTAAATGCGGAAAGTAAAGCATCATAGTAAGGAGTAGAGTAAGAGATGGCCAATGATTTTATCCCGAGGTCTTGAAAGGATGGTGCCTACCCCTACTCCTCGTTGGACCACTCCCACTAGAGTACCTGTCCCTCCCGCCACCAAGTGGAGTTCTCGCACACGAGCCCGCGATCACTTCGAGAGTGAAGACACGGTTGCATCACCGCTGCCACCAAGGCACAAGCTTACCTCCCTCAAGAACTTGTCAGATTCCTTGAGCCGACACGGGCACTCACTACTGATCCCCTTTCATCGGCGGCCTCAAACCGTGTACAAACATGTGACGGCCTTCACAACCAATCATGATAGGCTTCATCACCGACACCTAACCGGTCTAGGTCCCACCATAGACCAAGAGTAACAACCTAGATCACACCGTCAAGGACACCCTAGCCTTAGATGTGCAAGATGCTCAAGTTACTCTCACTATCACTCTCAAGATATGCAATATCTCCTCTTAGTGCTCCTCTCTTTTCCTCTTGGCTCTTCCTAAATGCTCTCAGCTATTCCACTGGCCAAGAGAGGTCTCCAAGCCCCCAGCAACAAAGTTATATAGGCTTTCAATCTCCAACTAGCCGTTGCTCCATGAAATCACCTTTCTGGACCCCAATGACCAGACTATCCAGTCACTGCCAGGTCGGACCATCCGGTCTCTCTAAAACGGTTCCCAGAACCATTGGCTGCTCTGTCCAGGTGATTTCCCTATACTGGTCGACCCATCCGGTCAGTAGACCGGACCTCCGGTCTCTTCACGCCATGTGCATTCTAGAGAGTTCTAGTTTGCTTCCTCTCTGTCCCGAGCCTTAGCCATACTGACCGTATGGTCCTTTTTAGTAGACCGTACCATTAGGTCTCTAGGGTTTCTAGACTTGATAGATTCCTCGTAGACTCCTCTCTGATCTCCTAGTGACCATATAGTCCGGTCTCCACTGACCCCTCTATTCGATCACTATGTCTAGAAGCTGAAACCCCTCGTCTTTGCTTGACTTCGTTTCGCAGCTTCTCCGTACAACTCCTTGGCTTCTCCACTATCACCTAGCACCTGTGATTTCACTGAGCATTCATGCACATCACTGACTAGTCATGACCTAAGAGACATGCCCAAGACCCCCTTCATAGTCTGGTTTTTCCTACGGACTCAAAGCCCTAACAACTAGTTAAGTGTTCCAAACATTTGTTCCATAGCTTGTCCTTAGCCTTGATCCATCTCCATCAACCCTTTGACTCCATCAAGCCTCCATGCTTGTGGTCATTGTCATCCATTGCCAAGGCAACCATCTACTATCATCATAGAGTAGAAAGGATTTCCTACATGCACAACACTCGTGTAGGCATTAGTCACATTTCATGTTTGTCATTCATCACCAAAACATTATACCTTGTGGTGACCTCAATGGTCATGATCCTTACAAATGCTCCTATGGGTGGCAATGTGGATGGAGGAGAAGGTTTAGTACAGCCAGGAGTGGTTCCTAGTCACCCTATGGACTTGAGGGAATGGTGTGGTATGTCTTTGGAGAAGTTTGGTAGTACTAGTGCTCCCAATGATGCTACAAATTGGCTTTCTATGACTACAAATAAGCTTGAGGCATTTCAAATTCCCCCGGTACACTATGTTCATTTTGCTACTCAGTTATTAAAGGATGAGGCACTAGTATGGTTGAGGAATATGTTGTCATCTTGCTCAGCTACTTATGGAACTTTCTCTTGGGGGGAGTTTGTCGGCCAATTTATGAGGAGATTTTATCCAGTTGCTTTTATGGACAAGATGAAAACTCAGTTGGAAAAGTGCAATCAAGGCAAGAAGATAGTGGATGAATATGTGATCACTTTTAACCAAATTGTGCGCTTTTTACCTCATGTGGGACACAACGAGTATGAGAAGGCAAGGATTTTTGGATAGGGCTTGAAGGCTTCTATCCATTGAGTCCTTGGTGCTTTTGTTCTAGAGGACTTTCACTTTATTGTTGAGCATGCTTTGGGAGTTGAGGTGCAGAATGACTACGTAGATGAGATGAGAGGGGGAGATCATTCTCATGCACAAAAAGATCAAAAGGGTTAGACTGGATGCCTGCTCAGAAGAAGGATAAGAATCACTATCACCATCCTTATGGCGGTAATTCTTCTCAGTCTCATACTTCCGGAGGTGGTGGTTCTGGAGGAGGTTCTACTCAGTTACGGCATGTTGGTAAGCCGGGTTTGGTTCATGTGTGTTTTTTGTTGTGGTGATGCCCACCGTCATGCAGGGTGTCATTGGAATGGTTAGTGTTCCCGATGTGGCAAGGACCACAAGGATGTGGTGTGCAGAAAGAATCCAAATAGCAAGGTGATGTGGGAGCCAGTGGTGAACTCTTCTTCAGGACAGCGTGGTACTGCAAACATGATGGCTGGTGCTCCTTTTGGAATTCAATATAGTACTACTCTAGCACAACAACTCTTCTCAGCATCGCCATCGCAGCAGTACTTGCCTGCTCTACCGATACAACAATATTTGCTTGCACCCTCGTCGTAGCAGTTCTTATCACCATCTATGGTGACTTCGATACCTGGTTCTTCACAGGTACCTGCACCTAGTGGTGCACATTGCCTCTATAGAGGTCCTGCTCCATCTTTTTCCTCGACTTCTACACCGACTGGTTTTTCTAGATCTTCCACTTCGATTGGTGTGCCTAGAGTGTACACTTTGCCCGTAGGTGATGCTAGGGATCGTGGCGACGTTGTAACAGGTATTATACTATTGATTCATTTGATGCATTTGTACTATTTGATTCTGGTGCCAACTTCTCGTTTGTTTTGGAGACATTTGTGTGTCGTACGGGTATCTCTGTGCAGCAGATTGGATGGCCTATTACTGTCAGTTCTGCTAAGGGCCCTATCTCTAGTACTCTTGTATGTCCCGGTTGCATGGTTCACTTGGCGGATGAGAATTTTGTGGCTCATCTTGTGATTATTCCATTGGATGTATTTGATGCCATTCTGGGGATAAATTAGCTATCTTAATACCAAGCTATCACCTCTTGTTTTTGGAAGACAATATCTTTGCATGCACCTTTTGGTAGAGAGGTGATTTTTGTTGGGAGTCCTATGAAGTACTATCTTGCCTTATTGTACCATTTATTTCCGATTGCTGGACAAGAAAATCTGGAATTCTGTTTTCTATCATCAGAGATGTTGATGTTGTTTTGCCAGTGGAGGATATTTGAGTTGTTCGCAATTACCCTGATGTTTTTCCACTTGAGCTTCCAGGTATTCCGCCTGTGCAGGATGTTGTTTTTGAAATCAAGTTGATTCCTGGTACACAACCTATCTATAAGAGTCCGTAATAGATGGCACCAAAGGAGCTAGTGGAGTTGAAAAGTTAACTGGATGATCTTCTTGCTAAGCATTTCATTAGACCAAGCAAGTCACCTTGGGCTTTTCCTATGTTGTCTATGGAAAAGAAGGATGGTAGTAAAAGGTTGTGTGTGGACTATCATGCTCTTAATCAAGTAACCATCAAGAATAAATATTTGTTGCCTCGCATTGATGTGCTCTTTGAGCAGTTCAGAGATGCCAAGGTATTCTCTAAGATTGATTCAAATTCTTGATATCATCAATTACTTTTTTTGTCGATAACAAATTTTCACTATTTACCACAAAATTCTCACATAAGCAACACATTTATTTAACTAGTATAAATATCTCAAATCATGAGGTGCACATTATACATATAAATCAACATAAGTAGGAAATATAGATCCATGAAGCAATGAAATTGGAAAGAAGCACATAGTCATAATTAGTACAACTAATAGGCACAAGATGTTGCTAATATTTAGTTATTACATGTGAAATCCTTTCATTTAATGTTGATAGCTTTGTTGTGATCAGTGGCGTATGTATGTAGGTTCCTCTGTGTCACCAATGGTAGGGAGGATGATATCCTCATCGAATGGAGGCAAGTCGTCGAATTGATCATACGCTTCCTCATCGATAACATTCTCAACACCAACTATTGTTCTGTTTCCTTGAAAATTGACATGTTGCTCCTCCTTATTAGATGGGTCTGGATCCTTTATGTAGAAGACCTATGTGACATCTTTGGCAAGGACAAATGATTGTTCTCTATAATTGATAAATTTAAAATTGACGATAGTCATACCATACTTTTCTATTTGTACTCCATTAGGGAGTATGACCCATTGACAATGGAACAAGGGGACCTTTAAATTTTCTCCATACTCAAGCTCCCAAATCTTCTCTATGAACTTATAGTAGGTCTCCTTGTTGCGATCACAATAATAGGCATCAATACAAACACCGCTATTTTTTATCGTGCCCTTGTTGTCTTGTGCCCTTGTATAAAATGTAAAGTTGTTAATGTCATATTCTTTATATGAATGAATCATAGTTGATGGACCATTTGCTAGTAACTGCAATAATATGCCATTAGGTTTCTTGTCAATGGGTGAATCATCTTGAGCCTTATCCATCAGTTGTATACGTAACCAAGGGCCAAAATTCTCTCGGTGTTCCATGCTATATAGTCTTCAGACTTCTTTGGATTCATGGATCATAACATTTGGACATGAATTTTGATGTATGGGGCCACCACAACGGATTGTTGCATAATAGTGAAATGTGCTTGGGTGTATGAAACAAAGTCATTGACATTAAAGGTAGTATGACAAAGTGTTCCTTTCCCACAGACGCCCTTCATGACATAAAATAGGCTTACCAACTACATTTAGATCATATAATATACAATGAACTCAACCACTTCCTCTGTTGCCCAACCTAGGGCCATGCAACCTTTCGGGCGACTTCGGTTACAAATATACCTTTTTCAAAACTGTCATGAACCTTTCAAATGGATACAACTGATGCATAAACATAAGACAAAGGTAGTTCATTTTGTGAAATCGCGTATCAAATCATGGTGTGTATTTTGTGAAATCACGTATCAAATGGATACATCAAAAAACAAGGGAGGAAAAATTGTCTTGAGGTTGCACATGGTGTGTATCAAATCATCCTAAAGTTTTATTAGTTTCTTTGGATCCACAACCTTTTGTGAAATTGCGTTGACAAATGAACATAGCTTTATGATCGTGTCTCAAACCTTGTTCGGAAGAATTCCTCTAATTGCAACTGGAATCAAGTGTACCATCAATGTGTGACAATCGTGTGACTTCTTAAAATGCACTTTTGAAGTTTTCATGTTCACAAATTCAGATTCATTGGTAGAGTAACCACTCAGAGCTTTAATCCCATGCAAGCACTTGCACATGCTAACCTTTTGTTGTTTACTTACGATATAGTTAGCTGTTGGAAGTTTCTTCATTCCATTTTCAAGGACATTGTGATGAAGATCCTTTCTTAGCTCCAAATCCTCTAAGTCCAAACATTCTTTGAGTGTATCCTTGGTTTTGGCAGTTATAGCCACCATGGTACCAATCGTGCTCTCGCACACATTCTTCTCTGCATACATGAGATCAATTGCATGACGCATCATCAAGACCTTCCAATATGGTAGTTTGCAAAATATTGATCTCTTTTTGAACAAAAAATTAATTTTCTTTGTACTTCCCTTCCCTTTTCCAAGAAAAACTTAAAGACTCTTTACCATCTTATATACTTGTTCACCGGTACGAATCTTTGGTGCATGACGAGTCTTGATTGTTCCATCAAAAGCTTTCTTATTTCTTTGGTACGAATGATTTGCTCACAGAAATCTACAATGGTTTATGTACACTACTTTCTTATTATGTTAAGCCAAATGCCAAAAGTTTCCTCCATCCACCACACACATCCATTGAATGTATCCACTGAATGTTTATCCTGAAATACTACCAAGAGTGGGACCACCTTGAATCATTATGAGAAACATCGCTCGTAGATTCAAATGCTCACACTCATACTCATCCCACACTCTTACGCCCCCTTCTTTCCATGATACGAGAAGTTCATCAATTAGTGGTTGCAAATACACATCAATATCATTACCGACCTGGACTGGCCCACTGATCAACAAAGGCATCATTATGAACTTGCGCTTCATACAAAGTCATGTCGGAATGTTATAGATACGTAATGGGATTGGCCAAGTGTTGTGTGTGTGGACCGTTTCTCCGAAGGGATTCATCCTATCTGTACTTAACCCAAATCGTATATTCCTAAGTTCCTTTTTAAAGTCCTTATGTTTCCTATCAAATTCCCTCCGTTGAATTCCATCAGCAGAATGGTGAAGCATTCCATCTTTCTTGTGCCCAACCGCATTATCTTGGCATTCATTTTGTCAACAACCAATCACTTTAAACGAGGGATTATTGGGAAATACCAAGCGAGCTTAGCAGGCAGTCTTCTATATTTTCTGACCCCCCCCCCCCCCAATATCATTTCCATCGATATCTATGACATTTTGCTTATATTGTGATGACCCACAAATATGACATTCCTCCAAGATTGCATCGTCATCGCGAAATAGCATGCAGTCTCCACATCTCCACATCCAATCCTAATAGAAAAAATAACTTTCTTAGCTTCGTGCATGTTTTGAGGCAACTCATATTCTTTTGGAAGTGAATCCTTCAGAAATTGTAATAATTCAGTGAAACTTTTATTTGGCCAATTGTTGCTAGCCTTCTGTGGTAACAATGTGAGTACAACATGCAACTTATTATGTTCTTTCTTACATCCTAGAAATAGTGGTGTCTAGTAGTACTTCATCATCTCTAAGAACTTTTCAATATTGAAGTCACCCTCCACATTGTGTAACATCTCATCTAGGTCATCCACATCATTGTCATGCCCTACTGTCACCTTGTTACCATGACCTTCTTCCACTGTAGAATGTCCCTCATTCACAATCTTCTCATGCTCCCAGTGCTTCGTCCAACATGTATATCCACTCATGAAGCCTCTACTAATCAAGTGCTCATGAATTTTCTCTATATCTGAACTCTTTTTCTCATTTTGAAAATTGTAGCATGGGTAACAAATGTAGTGAATGGCAGACATGTCTTTTGGCTTATTATATGTTGCAGTGGCCTTCAAAAAACAATATAGCCCATCCAAAAATCGTGGGCACTGACGGCTTCCAACGTACATCCATGTTCAGTCCATCTGCCAAATTATTATTGTCATCACAAAGCATAGATGCAATGATAATGCTGAATATTTTATCTTGTACTCAAGCTTTGTTTTCATAATTACATTGCATCTTGATTGCTCCATGTTTGAGTACCAATCTTGTCTGGAGACTCGAGCACCATCTAAAGATTGACCATGTGAAGATTGTCGCCCTCTCTTTCACCAGCAGGTGGCCGAGTCATGAGAAATCCTAGCAGCATGTGGTTATAGCATTGCATCAATAGACTACTAATAATATGTGATTTCATGCAATTTATAAGGACTTGAATAAAAACTAAGATTAATAAATCTACTTTTCTCTATAATACTAGGACTCTAGTTAAGTTTGAATTAACCTCACACATAAGAGAAATTCAACATAGAAATTTAGATTGAGCAAAAAAGAGATGATCAAACTTACCATGGAGAGCCCAAGAGGGTAGAATCCTACAAATTTTGACCACTCCAACCGCAAACATGGATAGAAATGGCATCCCTAGGCCTTTTGAGGAGAACACTTGCACAACAATGGAAGAAATGGCATTACCTTGGAACGAATGAGGGAATATATATGGTTGGAATTTATTAGTAGCGGTTCAGTAAGTGAATCATTGCTGAAATGCGTTATCAGTAGCGGTTCACCTCACTGCATTAGTGATCAGGCCCCACCGGTTATGAACTGCTGCTGAAAAGTACTTATCAGCAGCGGTTTCATAGACGAACCGTTGTTGATAATTTTGGATATTATCAACAATGTTTCAGTTGGTGAACCGCTGATGATAATGGTTATCAGCAGCTGTTGAACACCATCTCAATCATTGATTGGGTCCCATAGGCTGTGAACCGATGTTGATAATCTTTTAGCAGCGGTTTGAAACAAACCCTTGCTGATGGGTCGTTTTTAATGACTGTTTTTGTAGTAGTGTCATCTAATATTACACCATAGAACTAGTTTCTTTTCCTCTAAAATAAAAGAGCAGCGCTCCTGCTCATTTTTCGAAAAGAACTAAGACTACACAAAAAAAAATTATAGAGCTTCCATATGAATTTTGTTTCTTTTTGATCCCTTGTTGTGAATCTAACAGAAAAGTAAAAAAATGAAAAGATTGAGTCAAAGACACTATTTCAAAACTTTTGTTTGAGGTAGTGAGAAGCAAAATGCACGTGCACAAATTGAGGGGGGCCATAAAAATATACAAAAGCTCATCCAGTCTCAAAATACTTAGGCTCATCATTCGTCTAAAACATCTATAATTAGCAGCAGTTGTGCTCCAACGAATATATATTATGGCTCCACATGCACCCAATAATTCCCGTAGCTCTCGGGATGAGTTGTCTCATCACCAGTTATAAGACTTTCTCTCGTCTCCTATGCCTTACGATAATTATTGTGCATATCAGTTGATCAAATCATACATGCACTTGCACGCATGAATAAAAATGATTATAGAAACATAATAAATTGCGCATTATCACCAGTGGTTAGAACCTTTGTTGTATTTTTCGAAACATATGTGTGCATGCAGCCAACCTTTTTCTTCATTTGTCAGGCTGTCTTTGTGCTCGTTGCCTCTTTTTTCAAAAAAGAAAAGAAAAGAAAACAAGGATCCATTTGGGTATCCCGCTCTGGCAGACAATGATTGTGCTCTTAATGAATTCTATTTGGCCGACAAGGTGAGAAACCATGCAAGGAAATAAAAATAAAAATTACGCATTGTATGGTTGGGATGTCAAGCTCCAACACCAGTTACAGATTTGTAAGAGCGATTTTTCTAGGATTTAACGGTTTTGTGGTCTTAGTGGTAGGCGGCGCTCCAGTCGACAGTGAGGCACCAGTGGTGACTTCGTCAATCTAGAGAATTTGCCGGCTCGGTCTTTGAAGATGCTCACAGGAGTAGAGTTTGCGTATGTGTGTCCATAGGAGTGGTGAGTATGCGTGTGTTGTGAGTGTTTGAGTTATACTGTGTAACCTAAAAAAATTTGTGGCTAAATTCCATCTATCATACCCAAGCCAATCAGTCAATATTTTAGGGGACTAAAAAAATATAAATGTGGAGATGTAGGAAAAGTAAACTCTAGTGCAAGTGATCTTGTGGGTGAACCATAAATATATTGTTGCGGTGAATCTTGCTTTTTTTACACAAAAAATAAAGAAAAATGGAAACGGTGTAAAAGACGTCATTAAAAATTTGGCTTCAGATAAAGCAAAAAAAAAATTAACCCTTTCTCCCTTTCTAAATTCATCCTATTCCTAAATTTGTTATAATTTAGATGCTGTTATGCTCCATTAACAGCTCCAACTGGAGCCAGTAATAATGCTTTTCATTGTAAGCTGTTTCCACACAAATTATAAGACTCTTAGAGCATGTTTGGATCCCTCTATTTTTGAGAAATTAGTTTCTAAAAGCTACAAAAGGATCCAAAAATAGTTTTTTATTCAGTTTATTAAAATGAACTACCTAGTTTTTAAGAAACAAAGAATCTGACCCAATCCAGTTGAAAACTTTTTTACTGGATTGTAGACAAGCAAAAAGTTGGATTGTAGCTTTTAAGAAACAAGGATCCAAACAACAACATCAAAATTTTATTTATAAACCAACTTTTAAAAAGTACTCCTATATCTAGAAGGGAGTTTTTAAGAAACTAAAACGGATCCAAACGAGCCCTTATATGTCCTATGCCAATATAGTAATTATTGTGCATATCAGCTGATCAAATCATGCATGCACTTGCAGACATGAATCTGAAGATAATCTAATGTTCATTACACCGGTGGTTAGTACTTCTGTTGTATTTTTTTTTCAACAAACATATGCAACTAACATATTTATATCTTGGTGCTCTATGCCTGTGAATTCAGGGGGAAATAGTTATCAATGCTCAAAAACCTAAAAGTTTCATTGAAGCCTCCTGGAAAATGATACTTATATGCTTTTGAAGGGTGGAGGGAATATTGAAGGCTTAATTCATTCTTACGGGAACAAGAGGGACATGTTCTTCACATTGATTTGGTGTATCATAAAGATTGGTTAATTTATTGAACAACGAGCTGGACCATTACTCTTTCACTTGACATGAATTCAATATATACGTATGAAAAGGACAGTGGCTTCCATGAGTTCCGTAGGACCTTCAAGTTGAGAAACAAACAAGTATGCATTCTATGGTTTGAAGTCAAGCTCTGGCATCACAAAACTTGTCTTGACATTACCTTTGGTTATATTCAAAATAGACAGTTGTGTACTATTTTGCTAAAATTATTTCTCTAAAATTGTCTACAACCTAGCAACCATTATGTTGTATGGATTCAGACACTATGCAGTATTTCCCATGTCTTCGTAATCATGCATAGGAGAGGCCAGGCCCATATGTAAATGACTGTATATACGGATGATTGTTACTGCAGAGAATCCTGCCATAGCATGCGATACAACACCACAACAGTATGACATCTAAATTCATTTAAACTAACAAAATGTTTGTGTGCTGCTACAAGCTTAAGGACCTATATATATCTGGAATAAAGAGTGAACCATGATTTTAATTCTTCTCACCATGAAATATATCAGGTATTTTTATCACGGTTTAACAACGTACAAACAGCAAATCCCATTAGATACAAGAAATATGACATTCTATGATGATTATAGAATGACATTTAAAAACGTTGAAGAGCAATCCATTTTGCGACGTTTCATTTAGTTTAGTAACAAGGATTTCGGGTGCCTTGTGAAACCTATATAGAAATTGTCGCAAACTAAACTCATGTTATATTTCGATGAATGATTTTCTATCGTACAACTATACGACACTAGTAAATCATTGTAAGTAAAGTTTTATTTTATTTTTTCAATACTTATAGACTGCTTCGGTATTAAAGTAAAATATTTGTCTCTAACAAACCACTTTTACACATGAAATATATAAAGTAACAAAGTATTGTTTTATATAATGTATCATATAGTTTCTTTCATGAATTGTATTATACAGTATGTTATCCTTCAAATAATTATAAATTAGTAATTAGTAATATTTTATATTATATTAATGATGCAAATATCTCTAGTGAAGAAAAATTGAAAAAATAAAATGATAAAAATGTTGAGAAAAAAAACCATGGTCGCCCAAACTTACCTCCTTCTAAATCTGAAAAATTAAAGTGAAAAAAGCCCTTCTTTCTCCTAAGCCTATCTTGGCTTGTCTGAGCAGCTGCCGCGGACCGGCTGCAAAAAAAAAAAAAGACAGCTCAGACATCGGTTCCACTATGAAAGAAGAAGCGAAAAAATACCAAAAAAGGACATATTTAGAGACTCTGCTCAAGTCACATCGAAGACTCTATCTTTTTGCGTCTCCAAATTTACGTCTCTCATGTGAAGTCATTAGAGACTCGGATTCTCGAGTCTACAATGACTCCCTCATCAGAGACTCATTTTGATGAAAACGAGTCTCCTATGAGAGTATCATTGGAGACTCTAGTTGATGAAACCAGTCTCCAATGAATGGTCATCATAGACTCGTTTTTCCAAACCAGAGTCTCCAATGACCATTTATTGTAGACTCATTTTACCAACAGTCTCCAATGATATATTAAAAAAATTAAAAAAGAAAATACACATTTTTATGCATAATAATATATACAAAGTCTAGTACACATGCTTTATCCACTATATTTATTACAAATACATTGTTTTGATCCGTAAAGCAACTAACATGCTTCACTAGATATACAATTGCAGCTTCACTTCAATTAACATATATTTTGCTAACTATGGCTTCACTTTGATGAACATAAAATTTGCTAACAATATTGTTCTTAAAGCAACTAAAATGTTGACTGGGAAGGAACATCCTTACAACAATACTAGAAGAAGGGGAAAAAAAAACAGAATCATAACACCTTCCATC
This sequence comes from Eleusine coracana subsp. coracana, assembly GCA_032690845.1. Lineage (NCBI taxonomy): Eukaryota > Viridiplantae > Streptophyta > Magnoliopsida > Poales > Poaceae > Eleusine > Eleusine coracana. The sequence goes on along the minus strand of CM064434.1, from coordinate 45,774,278 downwards.
CAACGCTTTGACTTCTCATACTTGTAATTCCTTTGCAGCTCTGTGAAGGAATAGAAAAAAATATATATATCAGGTTTTATGATGCTATTATGTTTTCTACAGAGACAAGAACATCAATCAACTACAAATAACAAAGATAAGAACAATCCAGTTTGACACTTTGAACATACAAAGAAATAATTGAAAGCAAAGTTTGGTGAGCTCAGACAAATATGAAAATAAAGCTCCAGAGTAACAAGAAGCAAAATTATGGGAATATGATGCGAACAAACTATGGTATATATCCAAAAACTGTCACAGTTAGCAGGAAAGAACTCAATCAATATGTTGCATTCACAAGCTGAACATGTCACTTATGGCATCATACATGAATAGATATAGCATACGTACCAAACAACAATGATCAAGGGAAAATGGAGCTCATTTAGGATAAAGTATGTGGCTAAGTTATTGTAATCAAGGAAATCAAATGAGGTAGTATTTAACCTTCAATTGGTTATTCATGTACTCAAGAATTCACTTAAATAGAATTTACAAGGTTGTTCAAGAACTTAACTACTTACAGTACTAGTTACGAAGCTAAACATAAACTAAACATAAATTCATTTTAACGCAACTAACATGTATAGGTTAGTGAGCAATGATTACCTGGAACAATGCAACTCAAAAGTTTGACGTACCCATGTCACAAGATTGGAGCCTTCAAGTCATGTCTGCTTTTCTCTGAGCCTATGTTCAAGCAAAGGGCAGTGTACAGTCACTGAGCTAAATCAGTATTAAGAAAAGGGTATGTCTCTAAGTATCAAGCTAGGCTGTTCTACACAAGCAAGATGAATCACAAGGTTACAATGCTGAAGCATGCAATAATCTTAATTAATCATTAGTAAAGACAAAGATAGGTCCAACTCTAAAGTTGAAACAACGAAAGCATTGGTAATGAAGCAAGCAGATCTCAGTTATGAACTACGCATAATAATCTGAACTCGGACATCGTGTTGCTTTCATGCAAGAGGATCAATGCAAGGCTAATTTAAGTAGGACGATTGCAAGGAGAAGAGAAATATAATAGAGCTGGCTATCACTACCGGAATTCGGCAAAATGCCAAGTGCCAAAAGCACTCGGCAAAAGGCTGTTTACCCTCGGCATATTAGATGCCGATGGTAGCCGTTGGCATCCATGACTCGGCACATGCTCTGCCGGCAACTAGGTTCCCGAGGGTCACCTCGACCAGTCGGCACAAAAAAGTAACGTGACGGAGGAGGTCACGGCGGAGACGTCCTAGATGCCGAGTGCCCTGGGCCCTGGCACTCGGCATCTGTCCATTATATGCCGAGTGCCAGTTCACGTGGCACTCGGCATATCTCCCATCTATGCCGAGTGCCTTGGTACCTGCCACTCGGCATATTTACCTTGGATGCCGAGTGCCACACTTTAACACTCGGCAACTATGTTGACAGGTTGCCAGGAAATGGCACCTTTGCCGAGTGTTAACCCCAGGCACTCGACAAAGTGCCCAATTACAGCAGATTTTTTTTTCATTTTATCTAGCCACGGACCACAAAAATCACAATAATAATATATATCATCACAGAGACATCATCTACACCTCAAATAGATATCCATGAAACATCACAAGCATCATGATCGTTAATTCACAAATTATAACATCACAAGCATTCACATTTGGTCCTCAAGTCCACAAACACACCACATCACAAATGATAGTCACAAACGATAACAATTCGATCCTCAAGTCCACAAACAAACACACCACATCGCAAATGCTAAAGTATTAGAATGGTCACCACTGCGCCATTGCGATGGGGATAAGTCCTGATCTTGTGGATTGGGGCAAGGATTGGGATCGTTTGATGCCCACGATTGACCCTGCACAAAAGAGGAGATTGCATGTGTGACTATAGTTGGTGACAAGTATAGAAAGTTTTGCTTAAAGTATAATTTAGTGACAAGTATAGTAAATATTGCTAGAAGCATATAGTTTGGTTATAAGTATATGAATTGTTGCTAAAAGTATGGTTTGATCTAAACAAGTATAGTTTGCTCTAAAGTAAAATTTGGTCACTAGGTAGGAAATGATAGTGTAAAGTGACAAGATAAGTAAATTCACTCATAGGAGTACTCGCAAGAGGAGGTGGAGCAGGGATTGTAGGTGAAGTACATATCATCAGTGGGAAAGGCTGACCCATCTTCTCACCCAAACTATACATCCAGCGACACATGTCCTCCACCTTCTACCGGTCGACTGCAATTGCATGTCGGTCAGCCTCAATCTGCTGCTGGGCAGCTTGCACCCTTTGTCGGTCGGCTTCGACTGCCTCTCTTTGGGCTAGCATGTTCCGTTCAATCTCCTCCTATCGCAGCCTCTCTTGTTTCAGCTGGGCCTACAATATTTGTCCCGAATGTTACAATGGAGAACCAACATTGTCAAAATAAATGAACGACAAATAAAACTAAAATATACCCGAAGTGCCTCCATCTGAGCGTGAGTAGTGGTCGGCCGGGAGCGTATAGCGGGGCTCGAGCTCGTGCTCCTCGCTCGGATCTGGGAGAGAGAGGGTGTACTGGCCGTGTCGATGGTGTTGTCGCAAATCTAGTAACGCACGTGCTTCTTGCCTCCTCCCACCCTCATGACGATCTCTGCATCAAGGTTCTCCATGCTTGGGTCATACTCAGGCCCATGGACCTCCCGTGCCACGGACGTGTACTCACTGAGACGGCTGTGGATACTCGCATTGTTGTAGGCCTCTGGCAGGTCCTACGGGTTGTAGTTGACGTCGAACGTCGCCTTGCCCTTGTGGGTCATAGCCCATGCCTTGAACTGGCCACAAGCTTGACCACCATGTGAGTCGGACTACGAAACAAAAGATTAAAATGATTAGAAGTTATGTAGTATTTAGGGTTGAGCAAGATGGTTAGAATTTATGTAGTATTGAGATTTGAATGAAGAAATAAATATACTTACCCATCTAAACGCATACTCGCTGAGGGTGAGGCTGCCTTGATGGTGGGGTGCACCTTGCATCATCAGCCTACGCTCCCAACAAGCATTGTGCTGCTCCTCCCACTGGGGGTCAACCCACTTAGCCACCATACGCTCCCAGCACTAAAGATTTTGAGCAAGCCACCACGCAGGCACCTATGTCTCATGAAGTGTGAGCCACATAACATAAGTACAAAATCTCAAATGCATAAGTGTGAACCTTTTATAGTTACCTGCATGTATTGTTCCCGGGTGAGGTACATAGTCCTTGCGTGCTCTTTCTTGATCATCACTTTAAGAAATTGGGCGTTGTAGTCCACAATCGCCTGGATGTGCGCCTCGTAATGCATGTCCTTTACCAGTTTCCGACATCCTCTATGAATCAGAGCATCTGCCTGGTCCTCATATCCTGGCTCACATCTGCAGAAATCCTGCATACAAATGAGATGTATCATGTCATTATTTCAAAAGCATATGTTCAAATAATGACATGTATTAAACAATGTAGTACAAGAAATTCTTATCCGCAACTTATTCACCACCCGCTCCGCCTTGTTGTTGAGGATCCTGCCCTCCAAATCTCGTGCATCAGGACAGGCGATGTAGTCGTTCCACGTGTTGGCCGGCTCCATCACTGTGCCATGCACAACCAAACCAGGGCAGGGCGGGTCCAGAGATTTCAGAGGCCTGGTGCAAAACTATAAATCGAGGCCTCTCTCTATATAAAAATTGCATATATATGTATAATATAAGTCTAACTTTAACATCAATAACAAGCATAAAATATATAAAAACAACTAACTATATTTTTTTCATATTACCTTAAAATTGTCTTTGAATACTTTTTAACGCAAAATCATCAATGATGGTATTGATATCAATGTCCCGAGTAACTTCTTCTCAATGCATAAAGTGCCCAATCCATTCAGTCGCTCTTGAGATATAGTCGACTTCAAATAGTTCTTCAATAATTTCAATTTTGAAAAGCTTCGTTCAGTAGATATCACAGTCACAGGCACAGTAAATAAAATCTGATTAGCTATACAAATATTAGGATATGAATCCATTTCCCTGACATACTAAAAAATCTACGCCTGACCGTACCTGACCTCTTGGCACCTTGCGTCTTGCTGGACTGGACGAATAGATAGGCTGAGAGCCTAAGAGGCGACTCAGGCGAGAATTGGAGCACCAGGTTGATGGCCGATGGGCGGACAGCAGGGCGATCTGATCTGGCGATGGTTGCCTGGTGTGCGGCGGCTAACTACTCGACTCTTTTGTCTAATCGTCTAATAGTCAACTTCCTAATACGTTGTTACTTGTGAGGCCAAAGCCAGGTCTGTATGTGCATTCTTGTAGGGTCAACATGGGCTATGTATACTTGTATATATACATATATCTATACATATATTAGTTGGGAAGGGCCCCATGTTTCTAGAGGCCTGGAGTGGCTGCTCCACCTGCCCGCCCTCCAGGACGGCCTTGAGCCAGGGTAGTGCCTCCTGCAAAGAATCCCTATGATACCAGACACTTTGCGATTGTGGTCGCCTCCAATGGTCGTCTTCCAACCCCTGTCCAAGTGATGAAGAAAATTATTAGTTTGCATATATGAAATAAAAACATAATGACAATTTTAAGATTAGTTTGTTACCTAGCTCCGTCATCAGTGAGGGGCCGAATCATCGGCCGTCTCTCGAGAGGAATCGGTCGCTACGGGAGTTACGATGGACCTCGCAACCATATCTCTCCTACCGACGACTGTGAACCCCCTGCCTCCGCCTCCTCCTCCTTGTCCCTGTCCTCTGTGTCCTCCTCCTCCATCCCCTGCCTCTCCTCCTCATCCGTCTCCTCCTCCGACGACGACGATGATGCAGGTACCGGTGACGGCGACCTCGCTCCAACTCTGCCTCCACCCCTAGCTCCACCTTTCCCTCCACCTGCACATCCACCTCTCACTGGTGCCTTTCCTCCAGCTTTCCGTTTACCCCTCCAGGACCCCTCAACTTCCTCGGACCTGCCTCGTGGGTAAAACGATGACAAGGACCTCAACATCGTCTCGAAACCACCTACCATCTTTGTTCAGTCACCTGCAATTAAAAATAGTAAAACAATCAACATACATATATGATGAATAAAAATGATATAGTACTATAAATAAGAAGTAACATAATATGATGAATAAAAAATGACATAGTACGGAGCATACATGTATTAGAAATAATCATCAAGATCAAGATCAAGATTGGGATCAGGATTATCATTGCTATCACGCATATCGATATAATCATCATGATTAGGAGGAATTTCATCATCACTGTCTTTTCCTAGACATAATCGCTCAAGCATTTGTAAGTCCTTCACATTGTGAACCTCATCTGCAGCGGCCTCGTCCACATCCGTTTCATTGTCTACTTCCATCCCGATCACTTCGTTCAAGTCTATATGAAAATGTCCTTGTAAGTCCGGCATAAAGCCATTCTGACAAAGATGTTTACCCATGACCTTCTTTGTTTGCCGGCATGTGTTGCTACAAATGCTACACGGACACCAAGTAGTATGCGCTGCCTTAACCCTAGCAAATGCTTGGTCCAAGAAAGCTTCAGTCTTGTCAATCCATTCATCGGTCAAATCAGTTTCACTTCTACGGCCCGAGTACATCCACCTACGGTCTTCCATCCTTAAACATATCACAGAGTACTATAATAACAAATGAAATGGCTAGAGAATGCCTATACTATCTAGTAGGTCAGGATAGGTCCTAATCCCACCCGAGGATACGTAGATGTGGTTAGTTCCCATGGTCTCCTCTGATCTGAGACAGAATTTTGGTAGCACCTCCCTACTGTTCTCCAAATACATGTCCTGTAAAGGAGATTGTGTATCCAGAGAACAACAAGGAGATGCTACCATAACTCTATCTCGAATCAGAAGAGACCATGAAAACTAACCACATCTACGTATCCTCTGGCTGTCTAAAAAACATGGACAATTCAAAAAAGATACGATGATAAATATGCAAAGGTTTGCATATTTGCAATCGTATCTCCTCCGAACGGAAAACATCTAAGTTTATGTCATGTTACTACTAGAATACAATGCAGGAAAGACAAGTAATTTGGAAGTGCTTACCTACTAGCTCGGCGACGGCCGTGGGCAGTGAAGGACGGAGCGTCAGGCGGCCCTTCCCTCTCGACGTTGCTGTTGCGGGAGGTGGTCGTGGTCAGGAGAACGGAACCATCACAGCCCTGAATCATCATCATAGAAGAATTCAGTTCAGTTGTTGTTGTTAGCTAGCTACATAATAACTTGGATGCTAAAATATTCGTAGACAACATGCATGTAAGACTAGCCTATCCAGTAGTATTATCTACACGAGAGTGGTTGCTATTGCTATCTGGCTACAGGGAATAAAATTTCAGCACATCCACGGATCAAACACTAGCCTAACCCTAGCTAGAAATAGGTGAGCACTCACATCTATCGACATCATTAACTATCAGGCTATTGCTATCAGGCTTTCTGATGCATCTATTTATTCTGCAAATTAAAAATGAATTGGAGAGGAAATAGATGAGCACTCACATCTATCAACATCATTAACTAACAGAGCAAAGTAAATGATCTGGGGAAGAAAGCGAGGAGCACGTACGCACTTGGAGATTGCTGGCCCTCCGGCCTGGGCGGCAGCAGGGACCCCGGAGCAACGAGACCTCGGCAGCAGACCAACGTGAGCCGCGGTCGGAGGTAGGGACGCGGCAAGGGGGCCGAGCCGGTGGCAGAGAAGGGCGGCAGTGGGTCTTGCAGTGGCGGCGGTGAGGGCGGTGCACGGCGCAGCAGGTGGCCGGGCAACCGTGGAGGCGCAGCAGTGGGGGTGGGTGGCGGCTCGCGCGTGGCGGCGGGTGAGGCGCAGCAGTGGCCGGGGGCGGGTGCGGCTCGCGCGCGGCGGCGGGTGAGGCGCAGCAGTGGGGGCACGCGCGGCGGCGGGTGAGGCGCCGGCAGTGGGCGTGGGTGTGGTGCGGCAGTGGGCACGGGTGGCTGAAGGCGGTGCCAACGGTCGACGGCAGAGCGGTCTCGGCGGCGCGCGGGTGAAATAGTTAGAAAAGAGCTACAGGAGAGAGCTAAAGAGAGAAGACCGTGAGTTAAGATGCCGAGTGTCCAGATCTAGGACACTTTGTAACATAAGTGTATGCTGAGTGTTCTGATCTAGGACACTCGGCATTAGCCGATATGCCAAGTACCAGCACTCGGCAACATAATTTACGCATGTCAATATTTTTTATTAATTAAATACTTTTGAATATAAATATTTAACAATAATTCATAAAAGACATACTATAATCACTTATCAGTTAAAATTTGAGTATTCAATGAAAAAATCCATTATTTGATGTAGTTAAACCTCTAATTAATTTAATTCATTTCAAACTCGATCTTTAAAAAACTAACAATTATCATATGGAGCAAAAATGATCAAATTTTGATAGAACTCATTGTGTATGGTATCTTATGCCTATATAAAAAGAATCAAAGATAAATTTTGAGTGAAAGATGAATTTGATTCAAAAACCTAGTCGCTCACCTTTAACTATTAGAATCTTCAACCAAGTTTGTTCGATTTATGAATAACATTCATGATAACCTTTTCGAAACCTTCTCCAATTTTTACTACAGCATCCCCATAAGATATCATGATGTCATGCGAAGTTTGATGATCTTTAGATATCATATGCTTTTTATATAATTTAAATAGAATTAGATAACATGTTCATGCTCATATTTCGTAAATAAGATGCATGAAATATTGTTTCGTTTCCATGCATACGGACTTAACTTGGACTTAGTAACCTAGATATCATATTTTGTTTCACTATATTTCATTATTTCAAGTAGCTGCAGTTCAAATTTGATTTTTAAAAAGAAATTACATTTGAAAAAAAAATTGATAGAATATAGGAAACAGTTCAATATAAATATGATACTTTGTAATTGATTGTCATATATTATACTAGTGCAAAGAGAAAATAGAAAAGTGGTGTTTGTTATTTTTTTTATTTGTAGTTGCCGAGTGTCTTTATCTGTTTTATTTGCCGAGAGCCTTAGCTATGCACTCGGCATATATGACTAGTTGCCGAGTGCCATAGAAAGACACTCGGCATCTATTTTATTTCTCGAGTGCTGGATTTTCGCACTCGGCAACTTCTAACGGCGGCGGCTATCCGTCATCGGCCAGCTCTGTGTCCCCACTGGGCCCCACACGGATTGCCGGGTGTTTTATATTGCGGAGGGATCCTGGCTTGTTGCCGAGTGCCTTTTCGCCCTACACTTGGCAAACCACCTTAATGCCGTGTGTTACTTGTATACCGAGAGACGGCCCATATAACACTCGGCAATAAGAGAGATTCCGAGTGTCCAAGGAAGAGCCCTCGGCAAATATCTATGCACTCAGCATATCGTTGATTTCCGGTAGTGTATCTAGAGCAATTGACAGGAACAGAAGTTTAATACTAGGCATATAGAGAAGATATCAGTCAAGCTGTTGAAATAAAACTAACAGACACACTAGTGAGCATGTGCTATTGAACTAACATGGCTAATCGGGATTTCGGGACAGGCAAAAGAAAAGCCAACCATCCATATGGATGGGTCCGCTCCCCAGACCGAGGACTTCACCACCAATGACACTGGGAGCAGCGATGGAAAAGGCAAAGGTAATCTCTTCCCCCTCTTTGGCTAGACCCATCTCTGGTAATCGATCTGGTGAGCATTCTTCCTCGTCGATAAGGCTACAGCCGTCGCCGGCGATGGTGACGATGCACCGATCCGAAAATCTCGGAAATCACAGAATATCCGTGGGAGACCAAAGTTCAAAATTTGAAACTGACCGATCAAAACTCGGACCAAAACAGGCCAATAACCTAGGTCATCAAGCTTTGAAACTCGGCCCACATATCCCGTTTCGGTCCACAGAAGGACTCGTCGCCCTTTTTGCCAGAACTGGGACTCGTAGGAAAAACCCTAGGGCTCCCCATCTTAGTGCTAATCGCAACTTCGCTAACTCATACGCAGAGGCTGTGAAGGCGGCGGTGGAGGGCGGCGGAGCAAACCGAGGACGGGGGATGACGGGTAACCTTGGATCAGGCCGTTTGGGGGATGGCAATGGGAATAACCAGGAAGAGGATGCAGGTAACGAGGAACAAGAGAACATGGACACGGACGCCAGAGTGCAGCCAGGAGACGCACGTACTTCAGGCAACGCAGAAACCAAAGGCCAGCCCAATTCGGGATCTGCGTCCGGAAAAAAGGTTGCTAGGCCTCTGGTGCATCTCAAGGTTGGTGGTGTTCAGACTACCCTTCCGATGGCTCATATCCCCAGCCCGAAGGCACAGGATGTGTGTGATCTGGATGGTGAGAATACTCAGAATATGGAACTACAGCCTGCGGGGGAGGTGATGGCAGCCAACCCAGCAAGTCCCGAGCTCTCTGCTTCGGAGCTTTCGGAGGAGCTGCGCGCAATGGCGTCCCGTGTGGCTACTCCGGATTCTCTTGCTGCTATCCCAGAGGCTGCTGCGGGCTTCTCGTCCTCACGCAACAGCAAGCGTAGGGCTGGCATCATGGACGAAGACTCGCTTGTGCGTGCCGCACGACTCAAGGCTGGGCGAAACCTGGAGAACGATTTCGACAAAGGTAACATCGACTCCGAGTCCTTCCTACTTGTTCCTGATTGTTCGATTTCTTCTAGATTATCTAAATTAGGTGTATCTCTAGGGGATGATGCTACCGCTATTTCTAACTCTGTTTTAAGCCTAAAAGAAGCAGAAAAATATAGGTTGGATAATAGGGAACAAGTAGACCTCAAAACTTCGGTTTTAGAAAGAGAAGAGAAAGAAATGGCTGAGGAAGTAGAGATCGATTATCTCATTCTTAATCATCTATGTAGTGAAATTATGGATGAAGTTATGGACTCCGGCAGTGAACACATGCTTGCTCCTACTGCCCGTCTATCATGTAACTCTAATACAAAATCAAGAAAGAAAGGGAAGAAGAAATTGAATAGTTCTCAATGAAAGGAATTTTCTGGAATAGCGACAGGTTTAAGGACCCTAAAAACACAGGTTTATTTCGAATTTGACAAAGGAACAAAATCTTAGTTTCATTGCCATTTTAGAAACGGTTAGGAAAAATTTCTCAACCTCCTTCTTAAAAAAACCTTAGTGGAGGCAGGAATTATCTATGGCATTGTAAAGGCCCGATAGGTAGGTCTGGGGGGATCCTGTTAGGTATTGATCTTGACATATTTGACATTGGAGCAATAGATGAGGGAGATTACTATGTAAAGTTCCATTTGTGTAATAAAGTTGATGGCTTCAAATGGGCTTTGGTGGCGGTGTATGGTCCGGCACAAAACGAACATAAAGAAACCTTCCTCACAGAGCTTGTTCATATGTGTAGTCATGAAACCTTACCAATTATTATTGGTGGTGACTTCAACATCATGAGAAGCCCAAAAGATAAAAACAATGATAAGTTTGAACATTGATGGCCTTTTCTTTTCAATGCTATTATCGATGGACTTAATTTGAGGGAGCTCGAAATGTCAGGAAGACAATATACATGGGCTAATAATCTACAAGTGCCGACCTTTGAAAAATTAGACAGGGTGTTGGTTAGTACAGAGTGGGAACAAAAATACCTACTCTCGACGGTCACGGAACTAACTAGAGAGATCTTAGATCATACCCCTTTATTACTTAACTCTGGTGATTCATCTATGTCGTTTAATCAGCCACTATTTAAATTTGATCTAGGCTGGTTATTGCGAGATAGATTTACTGAAATGATTAAAATGGTATGGTCAAACGAAACTAGTGGTAATACCCCTATGGAAAGGTGGCAGGCCAAAATTCGTAGGGTACAACAACACCTAAGGGGACGGGCAAAAAACACAAATGGTGCTTACAAGAAAGAGAAGAAAGAAATTCTTGATAAGTTAGACACATTAGATAAAAAAAGCAGACCCCCCCCCCCCCCCCCCTCTCAGCACAAGAGTTGGAAATGAAACAATATCTTCATGGTAGGCTGTCACAATTATTACGAGAGGAAGAGATCAAATGGTACCAACGGGCCAAAGTTAAGGAGTTACTACAGGGAGACTCTAATACTAAATATTTTCAGCTAGTGGCAAATGGAAAACATAGGAAAACAAGATTATTTCAATTGCGGGATGGGGATCAAGTAATTAGTAGTGAGGTTGAATTAAAAAGGCACATCACTAATTACTATTGTGGTCTCTTTGGTCCACCAGATAGTAATAACTTTAATCTGGATGAGACTCGAAGGGAAGACATCCCCCAGGTTACCCAACGTGAAAACGACATGCTAGTCAGCGAGTTTACTGAGGAAGAAGTAAAACATGCCATTTTCCAAATGGAACATAACAAAGCCCCTAGAGCTGATGGTTTCCCAGCCGAATTCTATCAGGTGTTTTGGGAATTAATTAAATATGACCTAATGGCCCTATATACCGAATTCCACAGAGGGGTGCTACCCTTGTTTAGCCTCAATTTTGGTATCATTATTCTTTTGCCTAAATGCAAAGAGGCATTAACAACTCAACAATATAGGCCAATATGTTTACTTAATGTAAGCTTCAAAATATTCACAAAGGTTGCCACTAACAGGATCACCGGGATAGCGGAAAAGGTCATAAGCCCTACTCAAACAGCTTTTATTCCTGGTAGGAACATAATGGAAGGGGTTGTGGTTCTACATGAAACAATCCATGAGCTACATAGTAAATGGTCATTCAAAATCATAAAGGAAGATGGGCTTTGGCAAGATATTTTTAAAAAATAAGTACCTAAAAAACCAAACGCTAACACAGGCGCAAAGAAAACCAGGAGATTCACACTTCTGGTAGGGGTTAATGAAAGTTAAAGATACCTTCTTAGGTTTTTGAACTTTCCAACTTAATAATGGTACTCAAATTCGTTTTTGGGAAGACACTTGGGTAGGTAACGCAACACTCAAATCACAATATCCCACACTATATAATATTGCTAGCAAGAAAAGTATAACAGTAGCTTCAGTCTTCTAAAGTGTTCCCTTAAATATTTCTTTTAGAAGAGCTTTGGTAGATAATAATTTACTACTTTGGTACAATCTTGTTTCCCAGATTTCTCATGTGCATTTGAATGACTAGAATGACTTGTTTAGATGGAATATCACTAGTACAGGTTTATTCAAGGTTCAATCTATGTACAATGCTCTTCTTAATAACAACAATGTGGTGAGACACAAAGTACTTTGGAAACTGAAGATCCTGCTAAAAATAAAAATATTCATGTGGTACCTCAACAAAGGAGTAGTGCTAACCAAGGATAATTTAGCAAAAAGGAACTGGAATGGAAGTAAGTTGTGTAGCTTTTGTCACAATGGGGAAACTATACAACACTTGTTCATTGACTGTCACTTTGCTAAATTCTTTTAGAGATTAGTTCACTTCTGTTTTGGTTTGCATCCACCTCAGAGTATTACTCATATGTTTGGAACATGGTTGAATGGGATGGGAATAAAACAAAAAAGACAAATACTGGTGGGTGCTTCAGCATTTTGTTGGGCTATCTGGCTTAGTAGGAATGATATGGTCTTTGACAAATCACCTATGGAAACTTATTTGCAGGTACTATATAGAGGGACATACTGGCTTCGCTTCTGGACCCAACTCCAAATGAATAATGAAGCCATGGAGGAAATAAAGGAGGCATGTCGGCGCATGGAGGTGTTGGCTATGCAACTCTTTGCACACCATGGATGGAGATTCACCGATAGAATTTGCTCTTGATGTATCTTCTCATCCGAACTATTCTTTTTGTGGTGTGTGTTTTGGTTAATTCTCAAGAGTAATGGCAGCCGGATGCTGCATGCTTGTAATGAGCGGCTATAGCCTCATGCTGAGGTAAAGGCCGGGTACTCTATTCCCATTATCTAAAAAAAGAGAGCATGTCAGGTTAATATAGCAAGGATGGCAAAAGCTCAGTAAGAATTTGTCTGTAGTGCAAGCTCACCGAGTCCTACAGGCTCATCCAGCCCTAGAATGGCCCAAAAGAAATCAGAGTCTGAGAGAAGATCTCATCCACCAGTCTCACCAAGATTTCCAAGAAGTCCAATGAAGTTGTCTCCCCAAGAGGATGAACAAGATCAAAGTCTTCCCAAGTAAAGAGCGCCCAAGATAAAGAAAAATCAGCTTAGTGAAAGAAGTCAATGTCAGTATTATGGATTATCAAAAGCCTCGGGCTGTCAGATCAGGAAATACTGCTGAAACATCAAGAAACACCATAATTTAAAACCATCTATTTCTAAACTTTCTTCTTTACCGTGATTTTAGAGCTAAGATACTTACATGGTGAATAGTATCTTTTGCCTTTTCAGGGTCCATCAATTCTAGCATCAGACTCATTGGAGATTATCCCAAGCCCAGTTTCTGTCCTTGACACATCCTTCTATCACAAAAGGATATCAGATTCGTTCAAAGGTGAGAAGTTTTATACAGTAATTACTAATTAGACTGCATGTTTTATTTGCAGTTTGTAACTGAATTGTTTGCTGCAAGAACAATAGCATGATATATCCTACTGTTTAGCATCATTCAATTCGGAAGACCATAGTGTTATGCAAAGGACAAGCATAGTTTTTTGTAACCTGTAAGCGTGCTGATAACGCTAGTGATAGATAATCTGCAATTAAAACTACCAGGAAGACTGGTGCTACGGTTCATGAGCAGGATGTGTACCACAGTGCATGCTTGCAATCCCACAAGTAGCACTTGCTCATGCAGGATTGTTAAACTATAACATCACCCCCATACAGATAAGTAGACTATTATTAACCTGCCGGACAAACAAATTTTGATATGGATCATTAGCTAAGAAAATAAGTTACAATAGGTGCACTCATGACTGGGAATCATAAAGCAAATAAAAGAATCTAGTTGTATGTTTCAATTTTCTCCTTGGCATTACAACAAACAGCTAGTGCACATGACAAAACCCACACAATTCAGCCATGAACGTTTTTGATACTGTGAAATACAGGAACTAAAGGAGGTGTGATTTCCTCGAGTATTAGCCACTGGAGCAAGATTTCGTGCATGTGGTGTTGGCTCAAGCTCAATTTGAAACGCAGAGAGAGAGAGAGAGAGAGAGAGAGAGATTTAGGGGCAGTTTGGTAGAGCTCCACTCCTGATTCTCCTAAGAATCACTCCTGATTCTCCTGAGAAGTGATTCTGTCACTGAAAGAGATTCCCTTTTATTCTCTAGAATAAATTCTTGGAATCAGGATAGAGAATCACTTTTCAGAATCAGGAGAAGCTATTTTTTTCAGCTCTTAGCTCTTTAGTTCATTTCAGAGAATCACTTCTTAGAATCAGCAGAGAATCACTTCTCCTGAAAAACTATATTTGACAGAGCTCCACGAATTCTGCCTGATTCTCAGCTCCGTGGAGCTCTGCCAAACTGCCCCTTACCTGAAGCAGGGAGTTGGGGACGGCTATGGGGAAACTAGGGACCATGGTGCTAGAGCTCCATCACTCTTGGATCCGTCCTCTGCTGGAATTATATGGGCTTGGCCCATTAATATTCATAATAATTCTTGAAAAATCTTAAAGACCCATTCATAAATGATGAGAGTGTAAATATTTAGTCCCATATTATTAGTAGAGGTGGAGGGAGTCCAACTTATAAGGTTGGTTGCTCTAGCATCTCTTACAAGTGTGTGGATGGGAGAAAGAAAGAACACACGCGTACGCTCGCTCGTCTCGCCTCGCCGGACGGGGCGTGGCGTGGGCGATAGGCGCGGTCGCGCATCACCTGCGTGCGCCGAAATTCGGTCCCTTTCCTTGCGGGGCACGGCTTCTTTTTACACTTTCTTTTTGTTGCGTTTTTTATATATTTTATTATGAAAACCGACTCGGTTGTGGGACGTCCAACTCAAGCGGTTCCTCCCTATAAATACGTATGGGTACCGCCATAAATCATATCACGTAATTGCATAGGGTTTTGCCTCTCGCTACTGTTGCGCCGCCAAGACTTCTCCATCCCGATCGTCTGCGTGCAACGGCGAACGGGAGAGAAGGTCTCCGGAATCGTCGTCCTCTATGATCCTACACCGGGAGAGGACGAATAAGGTTTTTGAGAAGCGCTCTGCATGACTAATCGATCACTTCCTTGTCTTTGTCAAGCTCGTCGCCACGGCTCATCTTTCTCGACGTCGAGTCGGTCTCTTCCGCCGTCGTCAACAATATGACGGTGCTGCACATCGTCGTCGCCTCCTCTATCTAGTACAGAAGGAAACGTATGTACTCTCATCTCAAACCATGTTTTCCATACTAGCTTTTGTGATCTGTTTATCTATGATCGATGTTGCTAGTATGGTAGATGCTATGCTTTTGTCTGGCCTTGTAGACATGTCTAGATCTTGCGTAGACTTGTCTAGTCAATCTTGCAATCTGTTAATCATGTTTATGATTTATTTCTGGATTAATATAAAACTAAAAGTGCTAATTTATCTAACAATCCAAAAATCTTATTGTAGGCACTTTAGTTTTATGACTGGATTTGTCGATGCACTGAGACCAGAGAAATTCATTGGCGTATACTTTAAAAGATGGCTAGTGAAAGTCACTATGTGATTTATTACCATAAATATGTTTTGGGGTTATGCTTACTATGGACCCGCAATCGCCGGAGGAATCAGACAATGATCACGGGTCAGCCCCTGGAGATGACCAGGCTGGGGTCGCCACGGCTTCCACAGCCCCCTCCTGTCGTCCTAGACGTGTCATCGACCCGTCCGCAAGAATCGCTCGAGCAGAGGAAGAGCTACGCAACACATTGACGGTCACCATGCTGAGTGACAATGTAGCGGTGCCGATAGAGGCCATAACGGTTGATCTAAAAAAAAAGGTCATAACGGTTGAGCTCGCCTCCCGTTTTGATCTCCCGGCCGAGTCGTTCGAGGGGCCCGTCACAGGAGGTCGAGCGATCCGTCGTCGAGCGCTCCCGCGATGCGCCGCTCCATCAAGGCCGAGCGAGCACCCTGTCCCCTGCTCGCCGCCGTATCGTTGTGCCCATCAGGCCAGCACGGCACGATTTCGGCCTCAGGCCGACCCTTGCGCCCGTGTGCCACCTCGGCACGGCCTGTCGTTCCTGAGCAGGCCGTGCCTTAGCAAGCCCATACCTGAGCGGACTCGTGCCGGACCATGTCGGGCGGGCCAAATGCCAACGCTCTTGAAAAGTCATCGAAGCCTGATTGCAGGAGGATGGCCAAGTGCTGGTCCCCCAGGAACTGTTACGAATCTGAAGCCTCAACTCTAGTGGCCATCATGATTCAAGGAACCAAGACCATGATGGAGACGTGTTTCATGCCTGTACTATCCAATATTGTTATCGACAGACCAGAACTAAATAACAACCACACCACTCAAGAGGAGGGGAAAAGGAATACCAATTGGAGGAAGCATTTAGACTGATAGATCACTCTCCTCTAGAAGTGAAAAGGGGCCTGTTACATCAATTAGCGAAAATTAACCAGGGATTTGACAGGAATAATCTTTATACTATCCGTTAGTGGGAATGGGAACTCGTCACTTCAATCAGCCTGAAAGATGCTCTCCAACTACAGGGCCCTCCCAGCTAAACTGGACGTACCGTGATGTGATTATGTGAATCATCATCAACATTGTTCTTCCTCTGAAAATCATTGAACAAAGAAAATAGCTCGTCTCAGAAAAATAATTATTTATGCACAAGGAATAGGCCATCTCAACTAAAAGCAGACGAGTATAATTAAAATCACAAAACTTGAGCCTTCATCAGAGTACAAATCAGAAATTGAAAAAGACTCAGGCGTGGTCCATTTTGAAGGATGAAATCTGACATACATATAGGTATAAGTAAAGATGGTATATGTATTGTTATGCTTCGTGAATAATAATGTCGTTTAGTTCAGCGTTGAGAATTAAAATCATGGACATGCTGTTCATTATTTTAAATAAGATACTGGCAAATGCAAAATTTGGGTGCATAAAAAAATCACTAATGTAATCTATATAATTATTAGTAGAGCTAAGGCCACTTGAGAAAACACGACGCTGTGTGACAACCCGAGGGATAAAAAATCTTTTCTTGCTTTCCATCTCCTTGGGTTGTCCGAAATATGAGTTATATGCATGTTGTCGTGGTAAGATAGAAACGATTCAAGTCAATCTAGCGAAATCTTATATCTACTAATTGGAGGCTCCTTTTGGAGCCCTCACATTAATCATAGAAAACTGCAAGAAATTATGAGAAAAAAGCAAAACATCCAACCATTGATTTAGGTGTTCGATAAATTGTGACCATGGATTAGCAATCTGCCAAATCTCCATATAAAAGAGTCCTGCCCCCCAAAACTTCATGTGAGATACTTTAGACATCTAGCCTTTAATTCTAAGATCTACGGATAATATTCTTTCTCTTTATTTTATTAAAAAATAGCCTTTCCCGTAAGCTCCCACCAAATAATAGTGCGAAGACTAATTAATCCTTTCTTCCGACAATCCACGATCTCTCCATCTTCCTCAAAAAAATTCCTGATCTATTATTCTTTCTTCCAGCCGATTCTCATCAACACGATCTCCATCTTCCTCAAAACAATCCGCAATCTATTTTTTCTTCTCCTTGCCTACTTCTGTTATATCTGCAGATGAGAGCATGGATGAGCAACGGTGCAGTTCAAGGGCTGACTGGTGATTGCAACATGCAGCGCTGGATGTGGCCACTGTTCATGGTCTAAGGTAGCATGTTGTCGTACGCCCTCCTGGTCCTGATTTGTTTCGTTGATCCTTTGTTGTTGTTGACGAGCAGGCAGAGGTAGAGAGCAAGATAATTAGAAGAAAGAAAAAGACGATGTACAGACAGAGAGAATGAAGATAATCGACTTCTCATTTTCGCCCAAGATACACGCATTAAGATTTCTTGCCAATTCATCTATAAAGGTGATGCAAACGAATAAAAATATTCCTGCACAACACACAAACATCTACTCCCTCCAGAGACATTTTTTCATTATTGCTGGGAAAGCTAATAGCCGAAAGAGAATAATTGAGAGTATTTTCTTTAAACAAGAAATAAGAAGACAAACAAATACTCTCAGCCAAGTTGAACAAGTGATGCATTTGAAAAGAACTGAAGCACTGTAAAACTTTAGGGCGCATTTGAGTTCTTTTTGAAAGGTAAAGTAGCAACACTGTGTGGTTATCTCGGTATGATGCCTTCTGAAAATATGATATATATACCCCAAAGTTACACAATGTATATCTACAGAATAACAACAACCTCTGACCTGTCGCTGATCACGTGCAGGTTGAAGAGAGAATAAAGGAAGGAAGAGAGGTGGAGAAAAGAAAGACATATAAAGAGAAGAGAAGAGGAGTTCATGATTTGTTTGAAGGAAGAGGGTCATTCATTGAAGCACCGACATTAACATTAATATCCGTAATGTGAAATGCTGATCTAGAAGACCCATGCGTGACATGGTGCTTGACACACAGCAAAGGAGATCAAAGAGTAAAGAAGGTCGAAAAGGTGAGTGCATTCGTGTATGTTCATGATCTTTTCCAGAAAGTTATTCATCTATTCATCATGCAACTGGTGTAGCAACGGGAGTCCAATCATAGTTTAGTAGCTTCTTCTCTAAAGAAAACTTTACATTGCTCAATTCTGCATCCTTGCAAATACAACAGAAGTCAAGCACACTGGCCACAAGCTAAAATTGATTTCCTAAATAGTCTGCAAACATTAATTATCTTTAGACACTCTTTACATTGATTTATTTACTAGGTACATCCTACCAACTGCAGAAATAGTCACAATAACAGGAAAACAAAAATGCACTTCAGAAAAAGGAATGTCGAAACCATCAAGCATGCTGCAGTTGAAGATACTTCGTTGCAAGCCTTCATCAGCAGGAGGCTAAGGTTGATGATAATGTATACAAAAGGAAATCGGATATGTCCTCACATCACCATCCATGAAGGTTTTTTCTTTGTCAAAATTTCCTTCATCATTACCATGAATTAATATTATCAACTAATTATGTTTAGAGTGATTAACTTTGGCCCGTGGCAGACAACAGCAGGCTCTTATTTTTTGACAGATAATAGAATTGGATCCAGCTATCCAGTCTCACTCTTGAATCATTAAACATATAGTCTGTTATTTCTTCAATATATAAGAAAAACATGTGTTACATTTGGTTATAGTCTATTTATTTGTTCAGACCGATCCTATATGCAAACTCTCAGCAAGATATCAATATCAATTGGACACATGATGAGCATAATACGCGTGTAATTAAATTGTAATTCATGTGAAAAGAAAAGTCGCTGCCCCTTTCCTACCATAAAATTTAGCATGAAACATGTATTTTCATATACATTCTTAATGATTTGTTTCAAATAAAATCAATCTAGCCCGTGCGCATGTACGGGCATGGAACGTGAGAAACATATCTGAGTCATACACAGCATCGTCAGACATCTGGTTTTGAATGCCTCGGCTGAAATTCGTGCTGAGCCAGTCTGAGTGACTCTAGGTTCAATCGAAACAAAGCTTTACGATCTCTACCACACATACTGTAAATCATTCAGTGTGGTATATCTTACCTTGCCAAAGGCTTTTGGCTCATTTTCATATTGCAAAGTACAACCAACGCAAACTACAAATCTAAACCTAATTTTAGTATCAACAAAGAGTCATTGATTCAGTCGACCTCGGAAGAAACAAAAACAACTTCAGAAGCTTTATTGGCTATTGTCAGTCACTCCATCGAAAGAGCCGCAGGACCTTTGCACATGTCATGCACTCGTGCACAATAGCGTCAGCTAAGGAATCCGGATCTCTTCTTTTATTATTCCCGTGGCATATGCGCAGCGACGTGACGACGATTGTTGCCACCTGGAATAAACTTCTTGGGATGATGCGACTACTTTTTTGTTTCGGACGAAACTGTCCCTCCCCTGTACGTGTTTCTGTTTCTGCTCTAGTTCTGCGTCCAGATGCATCCAGTGATTTGATCATCTGATGGTTTCGTGAAGCCTCGTTCGGCTCCGGCGTCTCTGGTGTACTTCGCCGTGCACGGCGAAGAAAGGGCAGATGGCTAGCAGTACATGTGGAGGACACGAAGGTCATGGACTCAACAGCAAACCTCGGGTCTGACGTGTTGGAGCTCTACAGAACATAAAATGTGTTTCGTGCTTCTAGATCTATCATGATACACACATTAAAGATTCCTTTGAAGTGTCTCTCTCGTCACGATGCAAGTTGGTACAAAAAAGGGATCAAGAAGCAATTACCGTTTCTTGACCCAAAACACAAATCCTTCTCTTTTGTTTCAACCAGGAGTGTTGTCTTCGTAGTTCCGTATGACAGTACTGTATCAAACTGGTACTCGTGGCCACACAATGTTTTGAGCCAAAAAAGATACTCATTAATAATTAACCTATTATAGAACCTTGCAATATTATTGCACGTGCACCAATTCCATTAATGAAACTCACGGTGAAAGGTCACACGTATGCACATATATGGTGCTTGTTACTTTATTTAAAATTTACACAAGTAGAAGCAAGAGAATACTCCCTCCGTTCTAAAATTATTGTTGTTATTGATTTTTTTTTCTACCTTTATTTATTGGTCTTATTTTAAAAAATTCAAAAAATATCATATATTTTCTCATAATTTATTTTATCACTAGACAAAATTTAAATATAAATTATATATTTTTATATTTAAATAAATACTCCCTCCATCCCATTTGAGGGATTCAAAATTTTCTCATAATATAAGCATTTCTAGTGCTGTGAGCCTGTGACTACACCCTACCCCACTTTGATTCCTTCAAGTACACCAAATAACTCTAATTTGAGAAGAGAAGTCTACATTTATTAGGGGCAATATGATCATTTCACTTCTTTCTTGTTTTTGCCTTCAAATGCTAGGAATGCTTATATAATGGGATGGAGGGAGTATTTTGAATAATGTAAATGGTCAAAAGTAAAGAAAAAAGTCAATGGTAACAATAATTTTAGAAGGGAGGGAGTATTTTATATTCATCATTCATCTCTATTAAAATAACTATGACCTTGATTGTATGGTAGGTCCAATATGACGACTCAAATCACTTTGATTAAAGATATACATAATATTTGTATAGAAATATTGCACCACACCAACCTTCTAGTTACCATCAGCTGATCCGAAATGTTCTAGAAATCTACTTCTTTCTAACCATAATAACGTCAATTGGCAAAGACAAAGGGTCATGCAATCCTTTCCCCTACCTAACAAGCTAACCTCAAATCAAACATCTTGAAAAAAAATCAGGCCAGTTGTTACTGCACATCTCATCCGTCCTATTCCTCAAAAGCCAAACTAACCATCCAAACTCACTTCTCAGCCCCGCGCCTGTCCTTTGACAGTAGAGTGCACACGAACTAACCCAGCACTTACAGTAACAACGATCCACCGAAACGTCAACACGAACCGAAGCCGCAGCGGATCCTCATGCGGCCGTATGCGCGCACTGAAGCTTCCAAAGCCCGTGGCCTTTCCGGCTTGACCTTTTGCGGCCGGCCGTTTCCTGGCTGTCCCTGTGTCTGTGCTCGACCTGTCTCGTCTTCACACTTGACAGGTCACGGACGGTGCTGTACATACTACAGTAGATGGGAAATGGGGGGTGCGTAGTGCCATGCACGGACGGTTGGACCCATGGACAGAAGCCTCAGCAGAACAGTAGCTAGCCTCCTCCTAGTAGACAGGGTGTCAGATCATCACGGCTTGAATGAAAGATGAAAGCGACGAATATGGTTCCCACAGCATCGCTGGCGATGATAACGACATGAGGCCGCCATGATGTTGTACTGTTATGGTGCAGGACAAGAGGATCATACCATTTGTGAAAAGAAAAAAAAATTATGTGGTCATGACATTTTTTTTTCATTTGAATTTCGCCGTGATCCAATACAGATACAGTCTAATTAACTAAGTAAACGAGCTTAATTAGCCGTGGACGGTTGGCACACATCACGTACTGGATGGGTGATAGCTCCTGGGTAGTTTTCTTTATTGATTCGAGAAGGACGTTTAACCAAGATTGTACCCCTGGTGAGCATTAGAAAAGAAGGTGACGCCGCACTCTTGCGGTCATGTTTACTTCAATCTCCATCAGCAGCGATGTACACACTAATTAATTAGGTTGGCATAGAATACATCTCTTGTCGGGTACTAACCGTACGAGCTTGATTTTCTTGGTTTGAAAGATTAGGCTTGAACGAATAAAGAAATCCCTCTCCGGCCAAAAACTTGGAATAATTATTATCCAGTTCATTGTTCTGTGAGCAGCTGCCACCAGCCATCATCCGAAGTTTCGACAAGGATTCAGG
The DNA here is from genome assembly GCA_032690845.1 of Eleusine coracana subsp. coracana. NCBI lineage: Eukaryota > Viridiplantae > Streptophyta > Magnoliopsida > Poales > Poaceae > Eleusine > Eleusine coracana. The sequence goes on along the minus strand of CM064434.1, from coordinate 45,751,799 downwards.
GAAGTCAGCCCCGCACACAGCAGAGAAGAGGAAGCGGTCGCACACCCTGGTACTGGAATCGCCGCAGACAAGAAGAAGAGAATGTATATAGTCTTAAACAGTTGTTTCTCATCTGAATACTGATGTTGAGACGAGCGAGGAGCATGAATATTCATGTACATGCATGGTTGTCTCTGTTACTCGTGGCATAGCAAACAGTTGTTCTTACCTGATTACAAATAATGTTCAGACAATCGAGGAGAATTAATATTCATTGATTAGTATACTACATGCATTGTTCAATTATCTCTGTCACTCCTCTCGGGAATTTAAATTACTGCAAATGGCAATCAAATTAAAGTATACATCCGTCCAATTCCATGGCTCGTCGTGCGCAGCATGAATGGCATGGGACTCCCCGAATCCGAATTATAACAATGAACCAGAAGAAATCAAATGTATGCACAAATAATGAAGCACGCCCGGGCCCGGCGCGCGTAGCTAGCTACTCCTCCATCAGCTGGTCCTCTGTCGTCGTCCACTTGTCGACGACCTCCGCCAGCGCGGCGGCGGCGGCTCCGCCCTCGCGCAGCCCGTCTGCCGCGGCCTTCCTCATCTCCGCCACCTTCGCCCTCACCGCGGCGCCCTTCCCTTCCCCTTCCATCAGCTCCCTCACCACCGCCGCGATCCTCTCCGCGTCCTTCCCTTTCTCCGGCACCCGTATCGCGGCGCCAACACTCTCGTCCGCGAGCATGACCGCGTTCTGGCGCTGCTCGGCGTAGAGCGGCCACGCGACCATGGGCACGCCGTGGACCAGGCTCTCGAGCACCGAGTTCCACCCGCAGTGCGTGAGGAACCCGCCCGTGGCCGGGTGGGCCAGCACCTTCGTCTGCGGCGCCCACGACGGCACCACCAGACCCGTGTCTCTGGTCCTCTCCACGAACCCTTCCGGGAGGTACGCGAACGGGTCCCGCTTGCTCTCGGCGTCGTAGTAGTTGTCGTTGACCGCGCCGCCGTCGCTCGGGCTGCGCACCACCCACAGGAACCGCTGCCCGCTCCGCTCCAGCCCGAGCGCCAGCTCCCGCATCTCCGACGACGGGAGCGACCCGCCCGACCCGAACGACACGAACAGCACCGACCGGTCTGGTTGCGCGTCCAGCCACGCCAGGCACGGTTCCCGCGGCGTTTTTGCGAAATCGTTGTTGTTGTTGTCGTGCTTGATGAGCGGGCCGATCGGGTACACGGTGGGGCGGGTCGGGTCGGGCTGGCGCAGGATCTTGGCCGCCTCCGGCTCGACGGCGTCGAAGGAGTTGACGAGGACGGCGTCGGCGTCGCGGTACTTGGCGCCGTGGTGGACCATCCACCTGTAGCACGGGTCGGACTTGTCCTGGAGCGGCATGAGGATATCCGGGCCCGGGATGGGCACGCACCCGGGCAGCCGCAGCGGCTCCGGGAGCTCCTTGAACTCGCAGGTCACGGAGCCGTCGAGCTCCGGGAGGTGGAGGATGAGGGTGAGCACGTGGAGGTTGGTGGGGAAGAAGAGACACTTGTTCGTCACGCCCGCCTTCGCCGCCGCGTCGAACGAGTCGGCGCCGAACAGGTCGGCGACGAAGGCGACGAGGCGGGTGGTGCGTTTCAGGTCGAGGAGGATGGAGGTGAGGGCGGGGACCGAGCGCGCGCACTCCTCTGACATGCGGGTCTCGATGGCGGCGGTGGGCGGGAGGTCGGAGAGGTCGACGGCGGGGAGGGACTGCGCGGAGATGGTGGACGGGAGGGAGGCGAGGAACGCGCGCTGCGTGGCGGAGGCGGTGGAAGCGAAGGTGAGGAGCGTCGTGGTGATGCCGTGGCGCGAGGCAAGGCGCTTCGCGAGCTCCGCGAGAGGGATCAGGTGGCCCATCCCCGGCGTCGCGAGCATCGCCACGTGCGGTGGGCGGCGGGCGGTTTTCTCCTCGCCGGCGACGGCGACGACGGTGCCGCCGTTGCTTATCTCGGCCATTGTTGATTAATTAGCTTGGTGGTGGTGGTGGTGGTGTCGATGCGGATGCGATGTGATGAGGTGGGAGGGGAGAATTCACGGGCGGTGGTATCTGGCTCTCTTTGATTGGCGTGGTGTTGTTGTCGTTGCACTACTAGCTAGCGTCTGGCTAGGCGTGAATCGTGATGGATGGATGGATGGATGATGAGGTGATGAGGAGGTGGTATGGTGGGGTTCTCTTATATGGGGGAGGAGGTGGTCAGTGCCGTGGTGGGGTTGGCGCATCGCCCGAGTGGGACGGGCTCTCCAATAATTCAGCCATCATGGTGAAATCAGCGCGGTGTCATGATTACGCACGCACGCACGCCACGGACTGATGGAGCGACCGATGGTGGCAATCATGGCCAGGAGGCGTGTGCACGTGTCACTCCGGTCTCTCCACGCCCCGGAATGTGACGGCGGCCAAATGGCCTGGCTGTTTTTGTTTTTTTTTTTAATTTATTTCTACTTTTACGTGAAGTGGAGGTTGCTGAAGTAGAGTATGTGATGACAACAAGACGGCCGAGCTTCAATCACGGCCTTCGATTGGATCCAAAAACCTCGATCAGCCTGCATTCGTCGATACAGTCACCATAGCTCTGACATACACTATTTCAACCTCGCGCTGGGAATTCATGTTTTATCAAACTTTTTTTGGTACAGAAAAAAGAAAGAGGAAAAAAAAAGCGTACGTTTAGGTGTGCCTTTTGTTTTTGGGGAAAACCAATGTTAGGTATCCGTTGACTCCTGACATGTCAAAATGTGACGACGAACAAGAAGAGACAGAGTGTTCAAGCACCGAGTGTGTCGTGCGGAAGAATGGGGAAAATGCATGGCTGGTAGTGAGACGCTGGCGAGTGAAGTGTGTGCATGCATCAGCATCTGGGCATACCAGGCTTCGCCGCGCCTGCGCGCGCGCGGGAAGGCCGCCGTGTGGCGGCGAGTGAGCGAGATTCGCGCCTCGTGACAAGTCAACGAAATATGATGTCGGCTGTGATCTCATCTGGTCCTGAACCGCCATGCCAAGTCTGACCCAACGTCTCCTTATTTCTGAATTTTGCCCATTTCTATGGTGACGATGCATAATTTGAGGTCAGAAAAGTTCCAACAATTTCCCATCATTAGACGTCTCGTGTTTGTGTTTGTTCCTGGCCTTTCAGAATGTGATGACGAACAAGAAGATATAAATTTTAAGCAGCTGAGTGTTTTCGTCAGAAAATGGCAGGTAATAAGACGTTGCCCCCCTGAAGTCTGCATGCATCAGCATATGGAGTTGGGCTGCAGTGCTGCACCCATGCGCGTGGTCGCGTACTGTGCTCGTGTGGAGATAACAAAATTGGTGCCTCGTACGTACTCCGGCCATCTCGTGGGTCATCGACTCATCGTGCTATGTGTTTCCACGAATTTATATGTTCATTTACTATTTTGACGTGAAATGGAGCTTGCTGACTTGGATGCGTGACAACAAGATGATGACGTAGTAGTATGTGAAATGGAGCTTGCTGACTTGGATGCGTGAAATGGAGCTTGCTTTACTATTTCCTCGTGCTTTGTACTTCCTCCGTGCCGGTAATGTAAGAATTTTAAGCCTTTGTTGATTGTGTCAAAATCTAAGCATCTGAGAATGTAGGGACCTCGCACATGAAACATCCATCTCTCCGTAGCTGAATAAAAAATGTAAAGAATCTTTTGTCCACCTTGTCTTCTTCTCATCCTCATTGCCTACTGAAGCCATCCAAGGCAAAAATCGGACTTCATTATACGGTGGCTACAGGTCCCCATAGCATTCATGTTGAATAAAAATGTCTTTTACTTCTAGTGCTATTTTCTGCTCGGGATTCCTAGAATCCTTACATACACGGCACGGAGGGAGTATCTATCATGCTTGGATCACGGCCTTGAAAGCTAGAGCCTCTTGATCAGGGCTAATATTATACTACTACTGACATATGCAATGTTCCATCAATACAGAGCCTGACTCTCTGGCATCCAATTTGACCTGGGAATTCCATGTACAGTGTCTTTGGGAAACGACTACGGGATTACCATCTGGTCAAGAAAACAAAATTGTTGGTTTTTTTTTTTAAAAAAAAGTTGCCGAAGCCTCCTTGCATGTGTCAGAAATTCCCATCGAGGGTAAGCTCGTCTTTCAACAAGTTTATTGGACACCGAAGGACAATCTTAGGACAGTTCGTCCGCAGGAGCTTGCTGACGTTGTGTGTACTGTCCAGGATGAGGACCTATCTGTCCAGCTTGGATCACAGCCTCAAAAGTTAGAACCTCCTCGATTAGGCTATGGCAAGATCAGTGCCGGGACACTGGAACTCGAGCTGCGATTCATGATCTGCCAGTCTTTTTCTATTTTAGAAAAGAAAGAGCATTTAGGCATGTTATTTTAAGAAAAGTAAGGTTAGGTTAGGTATGTGTTAGTGACCAACTTAGTTCCCGCTCTTCAAAATGTAATGACGACTCGAGCAAGTTACCGAGCTTAAGCAGAGCTGGTGTCATGCACATGTTGTTGGAGATATGCCCAAGAGACAATACGGATTTGATCCGTATGTGAGCGTCATACGGATATTGATCCGTGTGAGGAATTAGTCCACTAATGGGCCAACTAGTCGAGGCCCATTAGAAGGGTCTATTTAAGTGGAGGAGGGGCTTAGGGCGCAGGTGATTCCACCAGTCCTTAACCCTAGCCGCCGTGCTCCTCTTACTCGCCCACAAAACCCTAACCGTGTTGCCGGTGCTAGCACGCCGCGCACGGTACTCCAACCCCGTACGTGTGAATACCGCGAGGAGGCGCTGCTGCTGCTGCGGTGCCAACGGCTGGACTAGAAGGAGACGATTGACGTGATCGACTACTTCCTCTACATCGACGCGCGACTACGTTGGATCGAGCTGCTCCAACATTCGCTTCCGCTCCGCCTGCGCGTCTAGTGGTAACGATCCATGATCCTCTCTTGCAAGGTTTCCTGGTTGAACGGTAGAAATTTTATATGCTATCGTAGCCTACCCGTTCCCCTACAGTGGTATCAGAGCCGACCTTGTGTAGTTTGTGATCTAGATCTTGTGCATATAGTTGATATGTTGATGTACTAGATGAGATCTATTACATGTTTTGTGTTCGGATTGATTAGATCAATGATGATAGGGAGGTTCATAAGGTAATGGGCGGATGCGGTACATGCATCATTGATTTATTTGTGTTCCTTCTCCGTGCGCGCGCGACTTGTCCCTACCGGCTGGAATCACCATCGGGACTAACTGCGTGCGCCAGTAGAGGAGCCAATAGTATCATAATCATGTACCGCAGTCTACTCATGAAAACCTAATGGAAAATAAAGCCATTGTGAATGACTCAAAATCGGGCAAATATGATTTTCCCGATAGGATTTCCATTGTGATTTTATAGATACGATCTGTGAAATCCTGTGAGGTTTCAGGGCGCTGCCCTGAGACCCGCGGGACTGCCGTACGGACACGCCTAGATTGTTACAACCCTTTTTGGCCACATATTAGCATTCGCTTCTCGCCTAACTTGTTTTTGCAGAGAATGTTGTGAATAGTATGGCCCAAAAGATGCATGTGATGTATATGTGTGATTTGCATGGCCTGCGTGCCATGATTAATTACAGCTGGGTTGAGGCTGTCATATTATTGTATAACGGCCTGCGTGTCGATCTGTGATGCTTGATATTCTCATGTAATTTATTACTAGCTATTAGTTGTAGTAGCTAAGTGTTAGTTCATGGAGGCCTCAAGCATGATGGTTGAAGGGACGGGAGACATGGCGATGACAATGGAGATGGAGATCACCAATTGAAAGGGGCCATACTATTTCACAGTCAATATGATTGCCTGTGATGATGTTCCTATCATCCTATTCTTTCATATGTTATTTATATTAGATATGATTAACATGCTAGAATAGGTTCCCTCAAGAAAAATTAAATTATATGCCCTTCCAATAGCTGCACCTATTAAAATTATGATCGTTGTATGGTAGGTCTGCCAAAGTAGAGTACCTCAACTATCTTAATTATTAGGATAAATGTCGGACATTTATATGCATAGTATTGGTTTAATTAACAAAGCTATCAAAACGGTTTTGGGCTTTGGGGCATGGTGTTGGCGCCGGGGCATGTGATGCCACCCAACAAACAAGAGTCACATAAGGATGTGATTAGCAAAGTGTTGCTTACCTATGTCACTAGATTTCTAGCGGTGATGCCAAAGCTCACTAGGATCTAAGTTGAATATGGATCTTGAACCACTATATGTCGTTTTGAGGGAAAACGATTCCAAGCATATAGTGGAATAATGAACTTTTGTTAAAATGTTTATAAGAGTTTTATATTTACATAGTGCTTATATTTGCATATTTTTTGTTGTAGATCATGGCACCAACCGCTAGTAACACTTTCAATTTGCGCTCAATTCTTGAAAAGGAAAAGCTTAGTGGAACAAACTTTATTGATTGGTATCGCAACTTGAGAATTGTTCTCAAGCAAGAGAAAAAGGAATATGTTATAGAGCTTCCCTATCCTGATGATCTGCCAGAAAATGCTACTGCCACTCAGAAAAGGGAGTATGAGAAACATACCAATGATGCAGTTGATGTTAGCTGTCTCATGCTTGCCACTATGTCCTCTGAGCTCCAGAAGCAATATGAGAACGCGGATGCCCACAATATGATTGAGGGACTTCGTGGCATGTTTGAGAACCAAGCAAGGTCTGAGAGGTACAACATCTCAAAGTCCTTGTTTGCGTGCAGGCTAGCTGAAAACGGTTCTGTCAGTCCTCATGTGATCAAGATGATTGGTTACATTGAGAAACTGGAGAAACTTGGTGCTGCTCTACATCCTGATTTGGCCACAGATGTGATTCTCCAGTCGCTTCCTGCAAGCTATGAGCCTTTCATTTTGAACTTTCAAATGAATAGCTTAGAGAAGACATTGGCTGAGTTGCATGGGATGCTTAAGACAGCTGAGGCAAGCATCAAAAAATCTGGTCCAAGTCAAGTTAACTTGGTTCAAAAGGATAGCAAGAAACGAAAGCGCAAGACTAAGGCTAAGGCTACAGATCAGATCTCTAGCACTAAGCCTAAGCCTGCAGCAGCTCCTAAGCCTAAACCGGCGGGTAGTGATCCTTGTTTTCACTGCAAGAAACCCGGTCATTGGAAGAGGAATTGCAAGCTTTATCTGGAAGAGCTGAAGAAGAAGGGTGGAGACACTTCTAATTCAGGTATCAATGTTATTGAAATTAATAATGTTGCTACATGTCCTTATGATTCATGGGTATTTGATACCGGATCGATGATTCATACTTGCAAATCGTTGCAGGGGCTTAAAGAAGCAAGGAAATGTGCAAAAGGCGAGGTGGATGCTCGCGTCGGCAATGGTGCAAAGGTTGCTGCGTTGGCCGTCGGAACTTATCCACTTTCATTACCATCAGGATTAGTTTTGGAGTTAAATAATTGTTATTATATTCCCGCCTTAGGAAAAAACATTATTTCTTCAAAATGTTTGGAGGAAGATGATGGTTATGAGGTCATAATAAGGAACAAGTGTTGTTCCATTTATTTGAATAATATTCTCTATAGTAATTGCCCATTGGTGAATAGATTATATTACTTAGATCTTGAGAATAAGCCTATTTATAACATTGATGCGAAAAGGCTCAAGCCTAATGATTTGAATCCCACGTATACTTGGCATTGTCGTTTAGGTCATATAAATGAGAAGCGCATAAAGAAACTCCATACAGATGGTCTTCTAAGTTCTTTTGATTTTGAATCAATTGATACATGTGAATCTTGTTTACTTGGTAAAATGACTAAGTCGCCTTTCACAGGAAATAGTGAAAGGGCGAGTGAACTATTGGGACTTGTACATACGGATGTATGTGGACCAATTAGTTGCACGGCCAGAGGTGGTTTTCAGTACTTCATAACTTTTACCGACGACTTTAGTAGATATGGTTACATCTACTTAATGAGGCATAAGTCTGAATCCTTTGAAAAGTTCAAAGAATTTCAAAATGAAGTACAAAATCAATTGGGCAAGACTATTAAACGCCTATGATCTGATCGTGGTGGTGAATATTTGAGCCATGAATTTGGTGAACATCTAAAGCAATGTGGAATTGTTCTACAATGGACTCCGCCAGGAACGCCCCAATGGAATGGAGTATCCGAACGGAAGAACCGAACCTTGTTAGACATGGTTAGGTCTATGATGAGCCAAAGTGATCTTCCATTGTCCTTCTGGGGATACGCTCTAGAAACTGCCGCTTTCACACTTAATAGGGTTCCATCTAAATCCGTGGAAAGGACACCATATGAGATATGGACTGGGAAGCGTCCCGGGTTGTCTTTTCTTAAGATTTGGGGATGTGAGGCTTATGTAAAACGTATGACGTCTGATAAGCTTTCTTCCAAGTCTGATAAATGCTTCTTTGTAGGATACCCTAGGGAAACCAAAGGTTATTATTTCTACAACCGGGAAGAGGGCAAAGTGTTTGTCGCTCGTAATGGTGTTTTTCTAGAGAAAGAGTTTCTCTCCAAAAGGGTAAGTGGGAGAACGGTGCAACTTGAAGAAGTTCAAGAAGCTCCAGAAAATGTTTCTTCTTCCGCTATACCACAATTGGATGAACAAATTGTTGTTGAACCAATTGTTGAAACACCAGCCCCGCGTAGGTCAGAAAGGGCACGTCGCGCTCCTGAAAAGTTCACGCTCCTAACCACGGGGCAGCGAGACATATTATTGTTAGACAATGATGAGCCTAAGACTTACAGTGAAGCAATGATGGGACCGGACTCTGAGAAATGGCTTGGAGCCATGAGATCCGAATTAGAATCCATGAGAGAGAATCAAGTTTGGAACTTGATAGATCCGCCTGATGGTGTAAAAACCATTGAGTGTAAATGGGTTTTTAAGAAAAAGATAGACATGGATGGAAATGTTCACATCTATAAGGCACGATTGGTGGCGAAAGGTTTTAAGCAAATTCAAGGGGTTGATTATGATGAGACCTTCTCGCCCGTCGCTATGCTAAAGTCTATACGGATCCTTCTAGCAATTGCCGCATTTTATGATTATGAGATATGGCAAATGGATGTCAAAACAGCTTTCCTTAATGGAAACCTAAGTGAGGATGTGTACATGACACAGCCTGAAGGTTTTGTCGATCCACAAAATACTAGGAAGATATGCAAGCTTCAAAAGTCCATTTATGGACTAAAGCAAGCATCTCGGAGTTGGAATCTTCGCTTTGATGAGGTAGTCAAAGGGTTTGGCTTCATTAAAAACGAAGAAGAGCCTTGTGTTTACAAAAGGGCTAGTGGGAGCGCGCTTGTCTTTCTGGTCCTTTATGTGGATGACATATTGCTGATCGGTAATGATATTCCAATGCTTGAAGCTGTTAAGACTTCTTTGAGAAAGAGTTTCTCAATGAAGGACTTAGGAGAGGCAGCTTACATTTTGGGCATTAAGATCTATAGAGATAGATCAAAGAGGCTAATTGGATTAAGCCAAGACACGTACATTGACAAGGTATTGAAACGGTTCAATATGCAGGATTCCAAGAAAGGTTTCTTGCCCATGTCACATGGGGTTTCTCTTAGCAAGACACAGTGTCCCTCGACACCAGATGAGCAAGAGAAAATGAGAGCGATTCCATATGCTTCGGCTGTTGGGTCCATCATGTATGCCATGATATGTACTCGCCCAGATGTAGCCTACGCTGTTAGTGCTGTGAGCAGATACCAGTCAAATCCAGGAGAAGCTCATTGGAGAGCTAATAAGAATATCCTAAAGTACTTGAGAAGGACTATGGGTATGTTCCTAGTCTATGGAGGTGAGGAAGAGCTCATTGTAAATGGTTACACTGATGCTAGCTTCCAAACCGACAAAGACGATTCGAGATCGCAATCTGGATATGTGTTTTGCCTCAATGGAGGCGCGGTGAGCTGGAAGAGTTACAAGCAAGATACGGTTGCTGACTCAACAACGGAGGCTGAGTACCTTGCCGCTTCAGAAGCTGCAAAGGAAGCTGTTTGGATCAGAAAATTTGTTTCTGAGTTGGGTGTGGTTCCTAGTGCATCCAGTCTAATGGACCTCTATTGTGATAATAGTGGTGCCATTGCGCAAGCCAAGGAGCCTAGAGCGCATCAAAAGAACAAACACGTACTATGGCGTTATCATCTTATTCGGGACATCGTCGCTCGAGGTGATGTAAAGATATGCAAGGTGCACACGGACTCAAACATCGCTGATCCGTTGACAAAACCTCTCTCTCAGCCCAAGCATGAGGCACATATGAGATCCATGGGTATTAGATATCTGCATGATTAATGTATGAGAGATTGTGTAATGTCTATGTTTATGTGTGATTGAATAAAGTGTTATTCTGTTCTATGGATAATAATTATTGCATTGATTGACAAGTACGTGACTTGTTTGTGAAACTCATTGTTCTTTTATAATATTATCCTAAATGATCCCTAGTTCCTTATCATTGTGTTGGACAATAATGATTCATGGACTAGCACATGTATTGGTTGATGATCGTATTTCACAGATCATTGATATGGAGATATCAAATCAATAATGTGAACACATGTTGGAGAACATAGTGTTGGACTGACCCACTAATAGACTTTGCTGAGATGTTATTATTGTGTCATCAATTGTTGTCTTGTATGATGTACCTTTGGGATCCTTAGACCTGAGATTGTCATTGATTCCCAGAATGTATAATAGCATATTTAGGGATTACCAAACGCTATTCCGTAACTGGGTAGTTATAAAGGTAATTTTCGGGTATGCTATGAAACATGTCGTGGGGTGTGAGCGGTCAAGATGGAATTTGCCCCTCCTAATAACAGGAGAGATATCTCTGAGCCCCTCGAGTTAGATGGATTTAGAAGTGCATGGCCATGCCAATGTGATTAAAAGTTAATCATAATGACTAAAAGTTAGTCATGATAAATCCACTAGACGTTCGAGTGAATGGTCAAGCTATTATAGGGATGACACGTATCTTGCCTTAAGCTTGACTAATATCGTGAGGCAAAGGGATCGCTGACGGCGTATGTCAAAGGTTCAGCTGATATGATCTTTATGTGTACACGAGAATCAGTATGTGCTGCTAGGTGCCGCTATTGATTTATGATTTGAAAAATGGTTTTCACATCATTGTCGTGTACATGTGAACCTAACGGGTCACACACTTAACGGGTTGGAACGTCGCTTGTCTATGTGATTGTCTCTAGTGCAAGTGGGAGATTGTTGGAGATATGCCCAAGAGACAATACGGATTTGATCCGTATGTGAGCGTCATACGGATATTGATCCGTGTGAGGAATTAGTCCACTAATGGGCCAACTAGTCGAGGCCCATTAGAAGGGTCTATTTAAGTGGAGGAGGGGCTTAGGGCGCAGGTGATTCCACCAGTCCTTAACCCTAGCCGCCGTGCTCCTCTTACTCGCCCACAAAACCCTAACCGTGTTGCCGGTGCTAGCACGCCGCGCACGGTACTCCAACCCCGTACGTGTGAATACCGCGAGGAGGCGCTGCTGCTGCTGCGGTGCCGACGGCTGGACTAGAAGGAGACGATTGACGTGATCGACTACTTCCTCTACATCGACGCGCGACTACGTTGGATCGAGCTGCTCCAACATTCGCTTCCGCTCCGCCTGCGCGTCTAGTGGTAACGATCCATGATCCTCTCTTGCAAGGTTTCCTGGTTGAACGGTAGAAATTTTATATGCTATCGTAGTCTACCCGTTCCCCTACACATGTATGCACGCATGAGCAGCCAAGCATTATTTTCGTGATGATTGCTCGCTGTATATAGTTTGATGAGAAATTGGCGGGCAAGACAGACGTTGACGCTTGAAGCAGTTTTCTGCTGTCTGGATCCATGAGCATGTGGGCATAGGCTGCGTCCGCGCGGCCGCCGCGGCGGCGAGCGAGCTTCGTATCTTGTGACGAGTCATCCAAACATGAACAGTATTCTGGTCCTTAACCACCATACAAAGTTGACCCAACGTCTCGTTTTCCTGGATTCCCTTTTCTGTTCGGGCACAGTGGTGACGGCTAGCTGCCCATTTCCTTCGTTGAACATAGTTTAGATCATCCGAACTTTGCAAATGGGCATATCTTTCATGATTTTACTTTCTTGATTGGTTTTGCTTGCTAGAGTGCCTCCACCCGTGTCCTGATTAGGACTTGTGTTGAAACCAGCCTCTCTGCAACAGCAAGGATAATGGTTTGTAGAAATAACCCTTCTCCAGACCCTGTAAAGTGTGAAAAGGCCCTATTATTTTCCTTGGTCCAATACTATCAAACCCCATGATAAAAGTCAATACAATCATTGCCATTCCAATATTTGAAGTGCAAAGTGTGAAAAGGCCCTATTATTTTCCTTGGTCCAATACTATCAAACCCCATGATAAAAGTCAATACAATCATTGCCATTCCAATATTTGAAGTGATACGCCTTGGATTGTAATTGTAAATTGTTAAATGAATATTATCATATTTTTTGAATACGTTATTTCACTATGATACAGTAAATATGTACGTACTTTCTTATAACATTGTTTTAAAAACTTGACCTGACGGGGGAAGAAGCCCCCCCCCCCCCCCCCACGGTATTTTGCTAAGGAGAAGAGCCCCTCACATAGGCCGAGAAAACTCTCGAACCCTCTCTCCAACCATACACAGGGACTCAACTGGCCGTGTGAGCTATGGCACGAGTCTTTACCTATGCTTTGATCAGAGAGAGCGAGAGGATTTTTTTTTATGGGGACAAGCCACCGCGCGACGCACCGAGTCGATCCCAGGATCGAGCTCGGGCGGGCGAGCTGCCATCCCGGCGCTCTACCATGGAGCCACTGGCTCGTTCGCATAACATTGTTTTACAAAACCCAGAAATATTTACATATCACAGTCTCCAAAATTTTCATTGATTATAAATTTCTTGTCTGTCTTCTATCAACTATTTAAGCTCCATGCCTCTTAAATTCCTATGATTGGTCATGTGGATCATTGAGTACAGGTATTCCTATTTTGTCTCTTTCTTTGCTAGTAATTCTTTCTACTGAAGAGGAAATAAAACTATGTTTATCCAGTGTTTATAACTTATTAGTACCTGCTATAACATTATTCACGTTGATTTTTTCAGTTCTTTTGCTAGCATGTAAATAACATTTTAATATTTCATTAGTAGACTTTAGTTTCGCCTATTTCTTGTCTGTTATTATTTTTTTTGTTTTATGACTATGGGAATAACATATCCATTATAGAAGAATACTAATAAAATATATGTTGAATCATAGTATAATGTCCGATAATGTCTAAGTGCCATCTCTAGTAACTACTATGCTATCTCTCACCATCACTACAGGAAAAAAAATCTATAGAGTAGGCGTAGCATCGTAATCAAGCCAACACTGAAAATGTCATAGTTCAACTTGTTTTGTGCGTGCGATCTACCATTCAGTTGATGCTAAATAGTTAATTTTCCCACTTATCAATTAGGAACTTGTTTTGTGCGTGTGATCTACCATTCAGGTGGGCTAGTCAGGTGGCGGACAATTACCTTCATACCTTGCTAACGCTTCCTGACCTACGCGAATCTCTTCTTGAAGTAGTGACCTTCGTGAAAGTATAGGGAGCCAGGTCCCACATGGCATCCTCCTTGAATCTATGTATGGTGATCGCAAGTCAAGAGAGAAGATCGAGCCACAGTTTCCTGGTACGAAGCAGCATGCCGTTGTCTCTGTTAGCAGTAGAGAAAACAGAAGAGCATCCCGATCAATAATCTGCGTCCTTAGCTCATCCAGGACAGGCCACAAACATGGTCAAGAGACCCAAACATTACCACCTCGAGATGCATAGACTGCTGCCCGGCAGCTTTGCCTGCAGTGCTTGATGACCATAGTCTTCAACTCGAATTGAAGTGGCACCTCTCGCCTTTGAAACTCCATGCCCTGTCGTAGATCTGTTCCGCTCCGCTGCAGGCCGCTGATCAACGTATTAGCAATTGAAGCCACGAGCGGCAGTCCTATTCTGATCTTCATTGAATGCTTCAGGTGCTCCGATCCATTGAGTATCATCATTGGCATCCATTTAGTACATATGGCTGCTAGGGTTTAGGAAAGACGGCAGCGCTCGTGAATATGAGTACCGTGAGGATTGGAACGATAGGATGCATAGATAGGTTAGAGGGTGGACTCCGAATTATTTTCACGTGAGAACAAATGGAAGATGAAGGGCCGGATGTCTTTCTATGATTTTAATAGAGGGACGGATGTTTTACTTTTTTGTGAGAATTCCTAGTCTATTTCTCTTTTTTTTAGTTAGGAGGGTCATCTCCTTTTATTAATAAATAGATATAGCAACTACTAAGCATAGATGCTAACCACAATAGTTTTAGAATGAAACATTGTTCAATATATAAAAAATGGAAATTTGACAGAAATAAAGATTCATTGATGCTTAGTAGGCAAACGCCCAGGTCTGCAAGACCTTCGATCTACTAAGAGTCAGAATACTATTCATTCTCTGCATTGACTGAAACAATATAGAGGATTTGGATCCATGAATACAGTTCGTGACATGATTTTCTATAGCAGATTCAAAATACTGTTCATTCTCTGCATTAATTGAAGCAATGCAAACAATTTGGATCCGCTTACAACTCATTTGAGCAGACCTAAGGTTGGGTCCGAACGAGGGCGGACCCAAGGCTAGGTCCTACTATTGACATCTCTATAACTGAATCATGAACAAATAATAGCACCAGAGAAGTTTCACGTTCCAAATAGACACACTAGATTGAGCCAAATTTAGACCAAATTGGTAAAGAAAAATGGGGTGTGATTGGATCACTGACACGCTGTCAAAAATAAGCAAAGGGAAGGCATCGAGTGATGTTGCAGCGGTCGAGGGCCAAATGGCTACCGCCGGCGAGGTGGGCGCACAGTCGTCACGATTGAGGTCACGACTTAGGGTCTACGTGACATGACACCAATTGTGTGGGACATATATACCCGGGATACCGAACCACTCGGTTATATGGCTAAGTGGGCCGGGGGCTCGGCTATGGTGTATTCGGCCCAGAAGATATTTACTTAGATACTTGTTTGAGCAAGCAGCAAGTTATGTTAGCAGATATGTTGAATAGATAGGATCTGTTGTAACCAACTAAAAGACTATCATGTAAACCCCTGCCCTTCGGATATATAAGGGGGGCAGGGGGCTGGCAAGGGACAAACTCGTATTGGAATCCTAATTCCAATGCGAACCCTAGCAATACAGAAACACCAAATAGGACGTAGGGTTATTATCCTTCGGGAGGCCCGAACCTATATAAACCCTGTATCCTGTGTCCATCGATCTTTCATACTCATATGCATATCTAGAACTATTATCGAGAATATCTCTCGACAGTTGGCGCGCCAGGAAGGGGAAACATTGAGTTCAGCTTCGCCGAAATCGATGGCTTTCGTCGACATCAAGTTTCGCCCAGGAGACAAGATCCGCTTTGGTACCGTCAGCCTCGTCACCAATCAGTACGGGAACCTCGTCGAGCAAGATCACGTGGCCCATTCGGCGGCCACCATGCCTTCAAACTCAGGCACCAGCAAAGCTTCGGCGGGCGATCGGATCGTTCCGGTCGGCCGTTTCTCACTCGGCCTCGACAACGCGGCGACAACATTCCAAGCAGAAACCCTTTCGGGCTCCTACTTAACATCGCCCGCAACGTCCCGATCGGCAACCTTGGCCGACTCGGACCCTACTGTGGTTGATCTCCCGACTCCTCACGTGGATCAGTCAGATGAAGATCCCAATTTTTTTGACGAATCAAGATTCATTGTAACAATCGACCTTGAAAACGAGTCAGTCCTAGACTTGACGAAGGGCCGAGCGATTTAGAAAGTTGCTCCTTGGATTACCACGAGGTATTCATGGTGGCACCTGTAGCCCAAGGAGGGACTGACGGAGAAATGTCAACGGCGGCTGCCGCACGTGGCACCATACCAGATGGACATGTAACCAATCTTGAAGACGACGACCCCGATGCCGCCACTCCCCCGCTTCGTAGACTGGATGCTCAGCAGAGACCCTGAGTCGTGCAAAACCTAGATATGGGAGACCTCACCTTAAAACTTGATGGTGAAGACGTCTTCAAAACCCCACAACACAACATCGCGGCTGCAGCGGCCCTCTTGCGCACCATAGAGCCCTTGCTCCAAGTCTCCCCGGAGTTGACACCTCAGGCCAACCAGTGAAAAGCACACATCAGGGCCGTGGCAGTACTGGAGATGCAGGTGGCACAATCAACACTGAGTAAGGCGACGTCTGGGGCCACCAGTTCGGTACCCAGCCAGGAGAGAAGAGACCGGTAGCAACACAAGCAAGAACACAAGCAAGAACAAAGAAGGATGCAACACAATTGCAGATGTATTATGAATCTCACGAAGTTGGGGTCTCACAAACCATGATGACGGCGAAACTGTTATGAACAGAATAATTTAAGCAAAACCCAAGCCCTAATAAAGAGGCGGCGGTTGTATATGAAGACCCTAGGGTCGTGCATGACCCCTTCGATGAAACCCTAAGTGGGCTCAAACTCGATACATGGCATAAAGGCCGATTACGGTGTCGCAGCACCAGGATAGATTTTGGACATCGACTTGTTTTGACGATTGATGATGGCTCACAACGAATTTTGATATGGGACCAGTTGGGTTAGAAAGATCTTTTCGTTATCTTTTCAGGCATATGTAGAACGTCTAAATACGAGTCAGTATGCATTCTGGGCGTCCGTTTTAGTGTAGACTGGTTCTGGGCCCCAAAACGGACTCGAAGTCGGTTTTGGATTGGGCTTCCACCTTGGCTTGGACGTCCTTGCTGGCCCATCACACCTCCAATCACCTCCTCACCTATATCATCATCATCTCCATGGTTCCTAACAATAATTAAATCATTAGGTAGCAATCTATTCTCAAAATCACATAAACAAAACATTAGGAACGAAGTCACTTGTAAATTCAGGTGATGCACATGAACTTTCATCTTAGTTGGAGGAGTGTTGTGTGTATCCATAGGTGTGATGTTCTCATCATTCTCCCCCTTTTGAATTAGAGTCATCCTCGACTCGATCCCATCTCTTTCTTCGAATATTTGTCTCAAATCTGAAATATGACATATAGAACTATTTCCAAACTTGGGATGCGCCTCATGTTTATATGCGTTATAAAAATTATCATCAGAATATGAAACTACAGTAGAAGGCATGTCACACAACTGAACAATATCTTTGAAAAATTGGCCAGCAGTATGAACATCATCCTCACTCTTATGACAAGTTAGAAAATGTGTGATCTTAGAAACAGTAGAAAAACTTGACATGACATGACAATTTTTATTGCAGTTTTCTAGTGTCTCATTGAGTTGCACAACACAAGGAGGTTTCAATGTTGAAGAAATATAAACTCTATGCACCATAAACAAACCTCTATGATCATAATAGCCAATAGCATAAAAATTATTTCTTATCAATAAAGGAAATTCAGTTTTGAGAAAATATTTTCTTCTCAATGGCATTTAGATAACAAAGAACATCAAATTCAATATAACCCAAAGTGTTTAGAGAAGTCAGCAATTTCTGCTCATCCTTTTCACATGTAACTAAAATCAAATGTTTTATTTCAGCAGCATTAGGTGAATCATAAGCAAAAGCATCAAGCTCATTCATTTGTTATGGCAAAGGTATAAGTGAAGCATTGGCACACAACTCCTCTTTATTACAAGGACCAATAGATAAATCAACTTGTAACAAAGAAACATCATCATAAGGTTCCAATACAGCAAGATTATTGGAACAATTCATGACATCAAGAAAACTTTTACCTGAAGCAAAACTTGTTCTTTATCTTTCCCACTATCATCTTTATGTAGATGTTGAAATGTATTAGTTGCAATAAGAGGCAAAGAAATATGTTCATCCTCTAGTAATTCAGATTTTGATGGAAGTGTTGCAACATTTGAAATAGCCCATTCTATCCTAAATGGTTCATTCTTTCTTCTTTGAAATCTTTGTTGGCCCTCTTCAAAAATTTCAGCAGCAGTCATAGGTTTAAGAGTAACCCTTCTACCATTGTATTTAAATGAGTAGCTATTAGCAATAGCATTATGTGAAACATTATTTGTAGAAATCCAAGGTTTACCTAATAACAAATGACATGCTTGCATAGGTACTATATCAAATTCTGCACTATCCTTGTAAGAATCAATAAAAAATTTAATGCATGCAATTTGATCTACCTTTATCTTACCACAAGAATTTACCCATTGGATGTAGTATGGACATGGGTCTGGCTGTGTGATCAAGCCAAGCTTCTCGACCAACTCCAAGCTTGCGATGTTGTGGCTACTCTCTCCATCAATGATGACACGACAACGTCAATCCTTCACAATAAAGTGAGTCTGGAATAAATTGTTCAATTGATTTTGCTCTACCTTCTCCATTTGAGAACTGAACACTCGTTGTGCTACAACACTCTTATCATCATGATATGACATCAATTCATTCTCATGAGTATTGGAACCTGTCATTGTTAGTAGCAAACAAGAAAACACATAAGAGTATATTTTCCTATCACTACTATGTAATAACGGTGGAAACTCTCAACAAGAAAATGGAAGCATCTCACCAAGCCCTTACAAAGTTCTTAATTGCAGCAAGCAAAGGATACCTTGGAGAGTGTGAACTGACAATTGCAAGAGTAAAAAATTTGTGCATGTTCAGAAGGATATATATGGAGCTTGGATAGGTAATATTAGGTAGCAAGGATTAGCAAAATCTCAATTTAGAAATTGCAAAACTGAATAATAGTCCCAAGCTAGTCTATGTCACCGGCCTAAACTTGTCTCGGACCTAGTTCAAGCAAGCAAGCAAATGACTTAACAAAGAACGCAAAGGCTGCAAGCAATTCTGAATTTTTATCTTTGCCTTTTTTTACTTCTCTTTTTTGTACGCCTTTTTCTCCTGTGCACTTTTGCCTTTTTCTTTTCTTTTCTTGTGAATCAAAACTACAGCAAGGTATTAGTGCTAGAAAGCGAAAGGAAAAAAATTCTAGCACAAGGGAAAATTATGATCTGAATATGATGGACATAAAGATAGATAATATATTGTTCCAAAACTCTCAACGTATCACATGAACAAGCACTTTTCTCTCTTTCTTTTGACACAAAAAGTAGAAGGCTAGATGTTAAATTAGTATTTGGTGCACACAATTCCAGCAATACTATCCTCTCAACGTGTGCAACAAACTGATTTTTTCTCTTGATTATCTATGACAAGGACATGCACGACTCAAACAAGACCAAAGAACAAGCACTAGACCAGCAACACAACGACCTTGTAGGGACTGAAATTCAGAGAAACAAACTAAACTAAAAATTGCAGGGCACAAGGGGGGTGTAGGATAGCGAAAACACGACGAACAAATATTTTTGTAGGGCAAATTTCTGGACTCTAGGATTGAACAAAATAACAAGGATAAGGGCGAACCTAACGGTGTACCTGAAGCTCTGATTACCACTTGATGTGGACAAGGGTTCCCGATCTTCCAAAAGGTTCTGCATACGTTGATTTGGTCGGAGGCGACACACAAATCGATCCGGCTTCAGAACAGTACGTTCTAAATCCTGCAATCACAACACGACATCTCCTCTGGTTATCAACCATCCTAAAACGACTGACCTCGCCGAGAAGGCTAATCCCTGCCTGCGAATCAAGAACACAAGCAAGAACAAAGAAGGATGCAACACAATTGCAGATGTATTATGAATCTCATGAAGTTGGGATCTCACAAACCGTGATGACGGCGAAACTGTTATGAACAAAATAATCTAAGCAAAACCAAAGCCCTAATAAAGAGGCGGCGGCTGTATATGAAGATCCTAGGGTCGTGCATGATCCCCTGGACGAAACCCTAAGTGGGATCAACTCGATACATGGCACAAAGGCCGATTACGGTGTCATAGCACCAGGACAGATCCTGGACATCGACTTGTTTTGACGATTTCTGATGGCTCTCCACGAATTTTGATATGGGACCAGTTGGGTTAGAAAGATCTTTTTGTTATCTTTCCAGACGTATGTATATCGTCCAAATACGAGTCCGTATGCATCCTGGGCGTCCGTTTTAGTGCAGACTGGTTCTGGGCCCCGAAACAGACTCGAAGTCGGTTTTGGATTGGGCTTCCACCTTGGCTTGGACGTCCTTGCTGGCCCATCACGCCTCCAATTACCTCCTCAGCTATATCATCATCATCTCTATGGTTCCTAACAATAATTAAATCATTAGGTAGCAATCTATTCTCAAAATCACATAAACAAAATATTAGAAACGAAGTCACCTGTAAATTCAGGTGATACACATAAACTTTCATCTTAGTTGGAGGAGTGTTGTGTGTATCCATAGTTGTGATGTTCTCATCAGAGTGCCGACCTACGCAATGGCATACCGCCATGTGATGCGTGGGTCCGATTGGACAGCAGATACGAGGAGCGCGACAACGCGGCTCGCCGAGAGTACGAAGATGAACGACGCCATCGTGGTTATGTCGACTATGAATGTGACAACAGATGGCAGCCACCCAAAGACGATCATTATTGTGATCAACAAGACAAGGGCCGCCTCGAGGACAGATCCCGCCAAGGACCTGGCTGCGAGCGAGAACGGACCCCGGTCACCGATGACTATGACGAGGAGGCTGGCATTCGAGCATTCACTCGGGAGCTTCGAACTGTCAGCTAGCCAGTCGGCTTCAAGCCAGTAGGCATCAAGAAGTATGACGACAAGACGGATCTGTGTGACTGGCTTCACGTCTATTCAACAGCCATACGAGCACTTGGCGGTGACAGTTTTGTCATGGCCAACTACTTGCACGTTTGCCTGGCCCCGACGACACGAACCTGGCTCACCAACCTGCCCGACAATTCTATCAGTTCCTCGGCGGATCTCTGTCGGCAGTTCATCGCCAACTTTCAAGCCACCTTCGATAGGCCAGGGAACCACTGGGAGCTCGGCCGGATCAAGCAGCGGGACTAGGAGCCACCAACGCTTTTGCCGAGTGAAAAATACCATCCCTAATATCTCGGATGCTCAGGATGTCGCCGCCTTCCAAGGTGCCGGAGTTACCGCCCAACCCGTAAGAATTAAGCTATTGGAAAATGGCGTTTGACGGTTCCTTACAACTGGAAGGTGCCGGAGCAGGGGTCATATTGACATCTCCTGTTGGAGCCAAGTTGTGGTACGTTCTTCGAATGCACTTCCGCGCGTCTAACAACGCTGCAGAGTATGAGGCGCTATTACATGGACTTCGAACAGCTATCTCACTCGGTGTACAAAGAATAAGCATTTCTGGCGACTCGGTACTAGTAATTAATCAAGTAACAAAGGAGTGGTGATGTTCCCACGAAAGCACGACAGCCTACTGCACTGAAGTTTGGAAGCTCAAAGACAAGTTTGATGGCATCGAGTATAAACATGTCCTATGCAAGTATAATGAAGAGGCGGACGAACTAGCCAAACTTGGGTCTAGTAGATCTAAAATACCTAACGGAGTATTCCTCGATAATCTGCATAAGTCATCTGTACTAACCCAGCAAACTATGGAGCAGTCGGCACTAAAGGAGGGAGCAGCACCGCAGGTACCTGTCATTGAGGTAGATTGGCGCACTTCCTTCATTGAGTATTTGGATCTTTGCACACTACCGCACGACAAAGACGAAGCCCTCCAAATCATTCGCAAGTCTCGATCATATTGTATAGTCGATCATCTCCTGTACAAGCAAAGCCCACATGGGGTACTGATGAAATGCTTGTCACAAGATGAGGGCACAGTTATATTAGAAAATATCCATGCTGGCATATGTGGGAATCACGCAGGCCCATCAACAATTGCGGCCAAAGCAATGAGGCAGGGGTTTTACTGGCGGACTGCGGGTGCTGATGCCAAGGAAATCGTCCGAAAGTGTGAAGGCTGTCAGTTCTTTGCACACCAAATGCACGTACCCACCACAGAGCTTCAAAATATCCCAATAACTTGGCCATTTTCAGTATGGGGTTTAGATATTGTTGGACCCTTCATGAAATCTCAAGGGGGTTTTACTCACCTTTTTGTAGCAGTGGACAAGTTCTCTAAATGGATTGAAGTAAAACCAGTCGGTAAGATTTCGGCAAAAAAGGCCATCGAGTTCATGACCGAAATAGTCACTCGATTCGGTGCCCCATACAAGATCATCACTGACAACGGTACTCAATTCACAGCAGAGGAGTTCAAAGAGTTTGCGAGCTGAGTCGGCTTTAAGATTGGCTATGCCTCGGCCGCCCATCCACAGAGCAATGACCAAGTTGAGAGGGCAAACGGCCTCCTGCTTTCTGAAATTAAGCCTCGTATATTTGATCGGCTGGAAAAGTACGCTCGACGGTGTTTTCGAGAATTGCCATCTGTGTTGTGGGGTCTCAGAACCAACGTAAGTCGTGCCACCGGGCACTCCCCTTTCTCTTTGGTTTATGGCTCGGAAGCCATGTTACCAACCGAGATTCTGTTCGCCTCCCCATGTGTGGTAGCATATGAAGAAAAAACCTCCAATGACCATAGGTGTGACGACTTGTTATTATTAGAGGAGCAGCGAGATGCCACTTTAATTCGGTCGGCAAAGTACCAGCAAAGCTTGTGACGTTATCACGACAAAAATGTGCGAACACGAGGTTTTTCCATCTGCGATTTGGTTTTGAAGCAAGTTCAGTCTACGGTCGGTAAGCAGTCGGCTCCATGGGAAGGACCTTTTATTGTAAAGGAAATCACTCGGCCAGGTGCATATCGATTGATGCATGAGGACGGGTCAGACCTTCAAAGTTCCTGGAACATTTCACCACTACGTTATTTTTATGCCTAGTATTTATAGTTTATTGTAACTCTATTTTATCTCATTACTAAACATATATACATTATGGTCATGATATCTGGTTTTGCAATTTATGATTTCTGTGAATAATTATTGTTATTGTTCAAGTCATGGCTCAAAGTCTGATACTTGGTATCACCCCAACTCGCGCATGTCGACTAAGCGGGTTACTTAGTCCCCAGGGTTCTTGCCGTCTTTTGGGGACCAAGGCAATTCTCCCAATTTGCATATGCTTGACCGAGTGAGTTCTTAGTGTCCATGGTTCATATCGGTTATTGGGAGCGTTGTTTAGAGGGCTGACGTGAGTTGTGTATTGGTTGTGAGTGTTTAACACGAGTTCATACAATACATATACGAAGCAGCGCGACCCAAGAATTCATTGCAATACTGGTAATGAATCTAGACCTTAGCGGTCTATCGAACCTTAGTTATATTACTGCAACAGAGATGTAATACAGTATTTTAAGCTTTACAACTCCTTACACTTTGGGTAAGGAATCTAGCTCTATTTGGTCGGCTAATACATGCGCTATTTTTTGCGCCTCAGCCACAAGGGCTTCACATTGCTCGTCAGAGAGATCTTCGTGGAAACCTTCTGCAACCACATCTAGCTCTATGCTGGGGATGTGAGATTTTGCTATTGCTAGGACTTGCGCCGGCTAGCTCTGCAACATGTCGAGCATGCTCTTTTAATCGGCCGGGTGCCCCTTGTAGCCTAGTCATCAGATCTCGGCACCGAGGTGGTTTTTCTTTAGGGTACACGTACTGGGCGACCACCTCTGCATCTTTTTGAAGAGCTGCAAGAGACTATCGAAGGTTTTCATCACCCTCTATAAATTTCTTCTGCAAATGCTCATAGGACCTTTTTGACCCTATAGAAGAACAATAATCACATATACCTAGGTACATATAAACTTGGATATAAATGTATTATGCGAACAACACTTACCTCTTAGGCGTTTCTCAGCATCTAATTTTTTAGCTTCGAGGGTGGCAGCCATTTCCTTGTATTCTTCCTTAAGCTTTTCAACTTCTTTGACGGCTTTTTGGAATTGGTTTAGCTCATCTACAGCCTTTTTGAAGATCTTTTTGGCTTTGGATAGTTCGGTTTCTAGCTTTGTGTTTCTCTCCCTCTGGCTTTTTATTGTTCCTTCAACATCTGTTAGTTATAAAGATTTTAGTTTACAGCTTTATTTCCATATGCATAGGTATATTGATTCTTACCTTCAGCCCTTCTCTTCCAAGTAGTTAGGGATTCTTGCATTATCTTGAAGTCTTCTTTCAGCTTTTCAAAATTATTCTTTATCTTTTCCGAGTCCTGGAGCTGTCTTTTTAATCCCTGATTCTCGGTTTTCAAAGCTTCAATAGCTTGGGCAGACGACTCCAATTCTTTTATACGGCCTTACAGACTTGCAATTTGAGTGGCCGACTGGGCATCTTGTTTTCTCTTTAGTTCCAGCGTTCGCGATACCTCTGTATAGAAGAGGTCAGATATTCATATTCCAGAGATAGCATGTGAGGTATAGCGTTTGTGAATCTCGTACCCGTCAGCTTAAACTGAAGTTCATCAACCTGAGATGAACGGGCTTTTAGATCGACTAACAAGCGCTCGACTTCCAGTCTCTCTTTGGCAAGCTGATCTTCTAAATCTACAGCTTTGGCACAATGCCTCTCGACAAGTTGCAGAAGCTTACTCTTGTTGGCCATATGAGTTTTCAGAGCCTGCAACGATGGCGAGTTATATGGTTGAAACTTCACAGCTAGGTTTGGTGATTACTATTATTGACATTATTTTTCAAGAAGGGAGGAATACCTGGAAGGAATGGTAGGCTTTTTCAGTACATTCTTCAAAATTTTCAACTCCGCTTGTTCTGCTGACTCATCAAATCCGGCGATGGTGAATGGGCCAATATGGTATACTGACCTAGTCGGCGTGGGCTGTTCCGAAGCACCCTCTTTTACCACTCGGTGAATAGTAGGCGTGACATTTTCCTCCGGGCCGATTGGATACTCATATGTTGGTTCCGGCATTATTTCAAATACCAGTGATGGCTCTTCGGGTTTAGTGGAGGCAGGAGTATTAGCAGCTGCTGCCATCTCAGACGTATTTAGGTCTGGGACATTAGGTGACTCAGCCTGGCTAGCTTCTGGCCGAGTGGATTCGGGCGCATTCTTTAAATCACTCGGCTTCTCTGACGAGTGGCCTGGGACATCATCTCTGGATGTCCTGATAGACGGTGTATCCTGATTTTTCTCAGGAACTGAACTTTGCGCCGGGACTTCCTCAAATGATGTTCCCCCGGTCGACCTATCAAGATAATAGAGATTACACAACTGTTCATTGAAAAGCTACGCATCAAGCTATATTGTTTTGTTTACCTTGCGCGGCGCTTAAATTTTAAGCCTGACACCTTCGGCGGGGGGCTAGTTGGCCTTGGGATGTCCGTTGTGTCTGATGCCTCCCTAACGGGGTTGGTCTTGCTTGACTCACTCGGACGAGCTTGCTCTTTTTCGCTTGCATTCATGGTCTGCCGAGCGGTGGAGGTCTTCTCTGAAGTTTTCTTCTTCGTTTCTCCTTGAAGTCTAGCTATTCTTTCAGCTAGAGATTCTTCATCATCAGAGTCTTTAATGTGCGCCTTGTGGCGCTTGGAGGATGATGGTTGAGTGGGAGATTTCTTTCGCAGCGTCGGCGGCAGTGGTGGATTGGACACATATACATCAAGGTTCTGCAATATATCTGATATATAATTCATTATTGAACATAATTTTTCAAGTGAATAACTTACTGCACTCCTATCAGTCTCGGAATGATGTCCAGTTTTTGCACTCCCTGGAGTCCAACCAAGAAGTGAAGCAAATATGTTCTCCAGACGCAATGTCAACTCCCTGTCTGACAATACTTCTGGCACTTCCATTGTGGGGTCTGAGCCTAATTGGAATTTCCATCCTGGAACATGGCGTTTCTTGATAGGCTGCACGCGGCGATATATGAAGCTTGCGGCAACGTGTACGCCGGTATATCCTTTAGACTTGAGATAGGCAACATGCTTTAATATAGCATCAACCTGAGACTTCTTGTTTGGATGATCCTTTGCTGACCACTCGGGTCGTGGCTTGGGGGCGTCGGCTGTAGTTTCTGACAAAGATGGAGTGTGGTTTCCATGTTAAAACCAGTCCGCGTGTCACCCCTTGTTGGTTGATGGAAGTGGCACATCAATATACTTGGAATTATTCCTTAATTGGAATCCAGCACCTCCTATGACATTACTGTTGTTTGCTTTCAACAGAAACAGTTCTTTGAAGGTATCGAAATGGGGATAGATACCCAAGAACACTTCATACAGGTGAATAAATATGACGATATGTAAGATGGAATTTGGATTTAGATTGATAAGGTTGATGCCATAAAAGAAAAGAAGTCCCCAAAAGAAGTCGCAATATGGGATCCCAAATCCACGATAGAAAAAGAAGGAGAAAACTGTGATTTGGTCGATGGGAGGTTGGGGAAATCTTTGACTTATGGCCTCGATCCATCCTCCGGTCTGTTGATCCTGCAGCACGCCATCAATCACCAATCTGTTGATTTTCTCAGAATCCATGGCTGATGCGGAGAACTCCTTGATGCCGGCAGGGATGTCAAAGACTATTTCTTCTTCCTTGCCCTTTCCAGGAGAAGATTGCTTCTCGGATTGAGACTTAGCGCTTTGACGGGTGCGCTTTGGAGCCATCGCTCTTGTTTTAGTACAGTGGACAATGGTTGCGTGGAGTTTCTGGATGGAAATGGAGGCCCGGGATCTAGGGTTTGTGTGCGCAAGATGGCGGCAGCGGCAAAATGAAGACGAAGGGATGCGACCTTTCGGTGGCACTTTTATAAGGGATAGATAACCTAGTGGACCGAGGTTTCTCGTAACCCGTTAAGTCCTGTTACTGTTAGTCGGTACGTGCATTTATTATGCTATCCAATCTTAATGTTAGTGATAAATCACTCGGACTGTTACTGTTTCAATATTGGAAATTATACTTTTCAAGATTTCATGAATAAACACTCAGATTGTTACAATTTCAACCTTGAAAATTGTCCCTTTTGATATTTCGTGATAAATCACTCGGATTATCTTGGCACCAATCTTGGGGGCTGTATTTTTGTATTATACTACTACAATTGATACATCACTAATCTTGGTGGCTATGACAATTGAATTTCATGATAAATCATTCGGATTAAGGATGTTTTGGTATTGTGGACGTAGTTGTTAATTTGGTGATGCATCACTCGGCGAATGGGGGAAATTCAGTAAAATATGGAGCTTTTTGGTTTAGTTTGACAAATCAGGAGATTCAAATGTTATTATGTCCTTTTGAGTTGAGGGACAAGATTAATTTTGATTATTGGATATTTTTCAATAACTCAAAAGTTGCTTCGGTACAGACTCAACAACCTTCTGAGTTGGGGACTATATTCACAGGCTATGTCTTTTTCAGGTGTTTATGAAGAAGAGTTATCAGAAGTAATAGAAAAAACACTTCCCAATTTCATAAGATATCGAGGCAAATCAAGACGATGATTCAAGATGGAAAGTACTTGGGGGCTACTGTGAGACATATATATCCGGGATACCTAACCACTCAGCTATATGGCCGAGTGGGCCGAGGGCTCGGCTATGGTGTATTCGGCCCAGAAGATATTTATTTAGATACTTGTTTGAGTAAGCAACAAGTTAGGTTAGCAAATATATTGAACAGATAGGATCTGTTGTAACCGACTAAAAGACTACCATGTAAACCCCTGCCCTTCGGATATATAAGGGGGGCAGGGGGCCTTCGGCAAGGGACAGACTTGTATTAGAACCCTAATTCCAGTGCGAACCCTAGCAATACAGAAACATCAAACAGGACATAGGGTTATTATCCATCGGGAGGCCCGAACCTGTATAAAACCTGTGTCATGTGTCCATCGATCTTTCATACTCATACTCATATCTAGAACTACTATCGAGAATATCTCTCGACAAATTGTGAGATTCATGATGGAACAGAAGTTTGTAAATAATGGATCAAAATGTTCTATGTTTTTATTTAAAATACAAAACAAAAAAAATGACTCAATAAAGATCCTTGAATTATTTACAACTCTAGCTTGAATCTTTATAAATTTTCTGGAGTTAGATCATATCAAACACACCTTTTAAATGTAAGGCCAATCTGGTCAGCCCATTTCAAGCATTCTATGGATACAAATACAGTGTTGACTTTGATATTTATTACTTCCTCCATTCTTAAATTATTATCGTTATTGATTTTTTTAGTCAACTTTGATCATTTATCTTTTTTTTTTTGAAAATATCATATATATTATCATAGTTTATTTTGTTGTCAAAGGAAATTAAAATATAACTTAAAATTTTTTATATTTAAAATAATATTTTGAATAAAACGAATGGTTAAAATCGAGTAAAAAGTTACCAGTGACAATAATTTTTAAGAAGGGAGGGAGTACTTTACATGTAGTGAGCCATATGCGCGGTGGAATACTTCAGCTGGAACTGGGAATTCATGATCTGAGTATCTGACTATCGTTTATTAGTTAAAAATAAAAAGGAAGAAGGGAGAAACAAAAAGAGCATTTAGGAGAGGTGTGACGACCGATAAGAGAGTTTAATCAGGGAACGTGTGGCGCCAAGTTTTCGTGTTTGGTCGCCATAGTAGTTTGATAAGACGTTGACAATTGAACTCTGCACGTCTTTCGAAAAAAAAAGAACTCTGCACGCATCAGCATATGGCGGCGAGCGAGCTTCGCGACTTGTGACAAGTCACCCAAAGGTGGTTCTGAACCACTGCGAAAAGTCTGGCCTAACGTCTGATTATTTCTGAATTTTTCCTTTTTCTCTAGTGATGATTGCATAATTTGAGGTCAGGAAAGTTCCAATAAGGATCCCATAAGCAGCATGTAGGCATCGCACGCACACATGTAGGGTTGAAATACCGACAATCATTTTCGAAAAAACAAGAAATAGGAAAATGATTATGGAAAATGTGAAAACAATAACAAAAATGAAGAAACCTTGATAGAAATGAAAATGAAAATAATAGAGCTGATTTTCGATCAAATGGACGGTATACCAAATTCGTTCAAATTTTTTTTTGAAAAATATTGAATTTCTGAAAGAGTAATCTTAGTTACAAAAAAAAAAAACAAGCTCAAATGGACCTTACCATCACAAGCTTAAGATCCATAGCATTAAATTTCTTCTTGAACTCCCGATTATTGTTGCGTGTACCCTATAACACCTCTTAAAACTATTATTTTTTCATATGTCATGTCACTCTAATTTATTATCTTAACTATGTCGATGTTGAATTATTTTCATCGAGCTAGATAAATGGTATGATTAATTATATGATTGTGTTGACATGAGTATCTAACATAATGTAATAGCTGATAGTTATCGATCATGATTATCGATTTTCGATCGATATTGACATATTTTCATACCAATAATTTCATTTTTGATTCCCAACAGTATTGTTATTGTTTTCATTTCCGATCTTATCGATTTCGTTTTTATTTTTGACTGAAAAATATATGAGAAATAATAATAATAATTTTCGATTGTTTCCGACCGTTTTCATCCCTACACACGTATGTAGCGTGACGTTTCGTGTTTGTGTTTGGTCTCTGCGATGGAGAAGGCGGAGAAGGCGACACGGCCTCTGACGGTAGCTGCGCCAGCGGCTCTAGGATCCACATTCCCTTTGGCAGTGACGTTTGCGATCAGTCTTGATCCTGCTGATCACGACGGCATTAGGAGTTTGACCCAAAACTTTTCGAAGCCTGTTGATAAAAAAAACTCGTTCGGGCGGACTGATTTCAAACATATTTTTTTGTAATTTGTCTTACGAATTGCCCTTAAATTTTGACGGCCGGCATCCCGTTGTCCTCGTGTATTAGGTGTTCCAGGACTCATATAGATAGACGGCCGTTCCCTCATTAGGCAGCAAGGCAAACGTGCAGTTTTTTTTTTTTGGCAGCTAAAGCAAAGCAAACGTGTGTACCATTTTGGACTTCTGAAAAGGTCTGACTCTGAACTCTGAAGGTACTCTAATAGGCCGTTGTTAGGCCCAAAGTTGTGCCTCTCTGGACTCCATGCTGTGGGACGCTTCTCTCAGCAGCCCAACAACGAAATCACGAACAAATTGAGCTCAGACCAGTGAGGATGGAATTGGTTAGAGTGGGTTAGTGCAATAACGAAGTTGGCTCTGAATTGAGCTCGTACTGAATAGCAGGTCCTTGCTTAGTTTTGGATTTAAAAAAGTGTCTCTTAGCCTTTAAAAGATGCTGTCAAACTCCGTTGCCTTGTCTCTAGTAGGGATTGAAAAATGCCGAGACACCGCACCACATCCACAGGAGTTCACCCGCAGAAAAACAGATCCCATTCTCGCGCCCCCCACCATCTCTGCTACATAGGACTCCACTTTCTCAATGACTGAATCGTTCCTTTGTAGGGTGCCTGCTTAATCTTCACGACCTACACGTTGCAGACAACACCGTGACGTGAAATTGTTACTGACACGAAGCCCCCGCGCCTAATCTCCCTAGTGGCAGCCGTGGATCCCACCAGTCAGGGATGATGCAAGTAGCCGAGTGGGCGGCACAGGGCTGAAACAACCTTTTCTTGTTAGTCTGGCCATGTATCTATTTACACCAGCTCACATGATAAGCCCGGACTTGAATTCGGCCCAGATTGATAAAAAAGAACGCATCAGTGCATCTTTCTTTTGTGGGACACACGTTCAGTACATGGCACGACACAACTAAATATACCTAATATTTCTTCAACTTCCCTGTATCAGATATGGTATTATTATTACGAACCAAATTATGAAAAGATATTTCGAGATATACACAAAATGATCATTAGTATAAATCATTATGGATAAGTGGTGGTAAAAGATGTTGCATAGTACAAATAAACTATCTTGTGGCAGCTGTGGATCCTACAAGTCAGGGATGATGCAAGTAGCCGAGTGGGCGGCACGGGGCTGAAGCAACATTTTCCTTGTTAGCCTCGCCCATGTATCTATTTACACCAGCTCACATGACAAGTCCGGACTCGAGTTCGGCCCGGTTGATAAAAAAGAATGCATCAGTGCATCTTTCTTTTGTGGGACGCACATTCAGTGTATGGCACAACACAACTAAATGCACCTAATATTTCTTCAACTTCCCTGTGTTCAGATATGGTATTATTATTATCAACCAAATTATGAAAAGATATTTCGAGATATCTACAAAATGATCATCAGTATAAACTGTTGTGGATAAGTGACGGTAAAAGATGTTGCGTAGTACAGACAAAGTACCTTGTGGCAGCCGTGATCCCACCAGTCAGGGATGATGCAAGTAGCCGAGTGAGCGGCACAAGGCTGAAGCAACATTTTTCTTGTTATCCTGGCCCATGTATCTATTTACACCAGCTCACACGACAAGCCCGGACTCAAATTCGGCCCAGGTTGATAAAATAGAACGCACTGTTGCATCTTTCTTTTGTGAGACGCACGTTCAGTGCATGGCATAACACAACTAAATATACCTAATATTTCTTCAACTTTCCTGTGTGTCAGATATGGTACTGTTATTGTCAACCAAATTACAAAAAGATATTTCAAAATATTCACAAAATGATCATCAGTATATACCGTTGTGGATAAGTGATGGTAAATGATGCTGCGTAGTATAAACAAACTACCTTGTGGCAGCCATGGATCCCACCAGTCAGGGATGATACAAGTAGCCGAGTGGGTGGCACATGGCTGAAGCAATATTTTTCTTGTTAGCCTAGCCCATGTATCTATTTACACCAGCTCACACGACAAGCCCAGACTCGAATTCGGCCCAAGTTGATAAAACAGAACGCACCAGTGTATCTTTCTTTTATGGAATGCACGTTCAGTGTATGGCACGACACAACTAAATACACCTAATATTTCTTCAACTTTCCTGTGTCAGATATGTATTGTTATTACCAACTAAATTACAAAAAGATATTTCGAGATATCCACAAAATGATCATCAGTATAAATCATTGTGGATAAGTGATGGTAAAAGATGCTGCATAGTAAAAACAAACTACCTTGTGGTAGCCGTGGATTCCACCAGTCAGGGATGATGCAAGTAGCCGAGTGGACGGCATAGGGTTGAAGCAACATTTTCCTTGTTAGCCTGGCCCATGTATCTATTTACACCATCTCACACGACAAGCCCAGACTCGAATTCGGCCCAGATTAATAAAAAAAAATGCACCAGTGCATCTTTCTTTTATGGGACGCACGTTCAGTGTATGGCATGACACAACTAAATATACCTAATGTTTCTTCAACTTTCTTGTGTCAGATATGGTATTGTTATTACCAACCAAATTATAAAAAGATATTTCAAGATATCCACAAAATAATCATCAGTATAAATCGTTGTGGATAAGTGATGGTAAAAGATGTTGTGTAGTATAAACAAACTACCTTGTGACAGCCATGGATCCCACCAGTTAGGGATGATACAAGTAGCCGAGTGGGCGCCACATGGCTGAAGCAACATTTTCCTTGTTAGCCTGGCCCATGTATCTATTTACACCAGCTCGCATGACAAACCCAGACTCGAATTCGACCCAAGTTGATAAAAAAGAATGCATCAGTGTATTTTTTTTATGGGACGCACGTTCAGTGTATGGCACGACATAACTAAATACACGTAATGTTTCTTCAACTTCCCTGTGTCAGATGTGGTATTGTTATTACCAACCAAATTACAAAAAGATATTTTGAGATATCCATAAAATGATCATCAGTATAAATCATTGTGGATAAGTGATGGTAAAAGATGCTGCGTAGGACAAACAAACTACCTTGTGGCAGCCGTGGATCCCACCAGTCAAAGATGATGCAAGTAGCCGAGTGGGCGGCATAGGGCTGAAGCAGCATTTTCCTTGTTAGCCTGATCCATGTATCTATTTACACCAGCTCACATGATAAGCCCAGACTCGAATTCGGCCCAGGCTGATAAAAAAAGAACGCACCAGTGCATCTTTCTTTTATGGAACGCACGTTCGGTGTATGGCACGACACAACTAAATATACCTAATGTTTCTTAAACTTTCCTGTGTCAGATATGGTATTGTTATTACCAACCAAATTACAAAAAGATATTTCAAGATATTCACAAAATGATCATCAGTATAAACCGTTGTGGATAAGTGATGATAAAAGATGCTGCGTAGTACAAACAAACTACCTTATGACAGCCGTGGATTCCACCAGTTAGGGATGATGCAAGTAGCCGAGTGGGCAGCATAGGGCTGAAGCAACATTTTCCTTGTTAGCCTGATCCATATATCTATTTACACCAGTTCACACGACAAACCCAGACTCGAATTCGGCCCAAGTTGATAAAAAAGAACGCACCTGTGCATCTTTTTTTTTTGTGGGACACACTTTCAGTAAGTGATCATTGGTATAAACGGTAAAATGATCATCGGTATAGACCGTTGTGGGTAAGTGATGGTAAAGGTTGCTGCATAGTACAAACAAACTAGCAAACAATATGGACAACATATTACATTTTTTTTTATATAAACGGCACCTTTGCCGCTGCCTTCCTGGAGGCAAGTGCGGGACGAGAGCTCAAACCGACGCCGGCTTGAGCGCTCCCATGCGACTTACCACCGTGCCACAGGCTCGTCCGCAACAACATATTACATTCCGATCGTACTTTTAATCACGGTGTAGCTCTTCTGCTAAAAGGATAATGGTCAAATATTGTAAGAGGTGACAAAACTGGCACAGGCTATTTTTATGTGTGCTTTGTCAATCAATTGCGGAAGCAACCCATCCCATTAACCCCATGTTCTCAATGAACTTCAGTCGGCGGCGTGGTGGACGCGAAAAGTCGTCAGCAGCGTAGTGGTGATGCCGTGGCGGCAGGGCAGCGCCTCGCCGGAGTGGGACAGCGCCTCCGCTAATTCATGGTTACGCACGCGCAACACCAGATGGACCGACCGAGAGCCAGTTACCGGTGGCGAGGACCGAGGAGATCGACATGTCCACGCGTCGCTTTGGTCTGTCCAGGTCCTGCGACGTCGCCGCGGCCGGCGGCCAAATGGCTGCCGTGGTCACGTGGGTCTTCACCTTCTCGTTGCCCTGCTGCTTACCCGCAGCCTCCGTGCTCCTCGACATCCTAATAGGCAACTGGAACGCCGGTCGGGCACCTCGCACTCACAGTGACCACAGACAACATCTACACGCGGTGTGCGCGCGGCGCGAACGTTGGAATGACACAAGGATGGGAGTGCTCTGGTCAATTTCGCCTACCTGCTTATGTTAGTCCTGACGGGACAAAATATTTGTGTATCACACATTATTTGTGGGCTCGTCAAATGTGGTCGGGTACGGGACTTGGTGGATTGGATGGGGGCACGGTACATCTCGGATGGACAATATATTCGTGGATCACACACATTATTTGTGAGGAAGAAGGGGGGAAAGATACCGTCGTCGCCACTCGCCATGCAGGGAACTTCATCGCGGCGGCCAGTGTCATTGAGCGGCGTGAGGTGAAGATCGGTTGGGCCTAGCGCAGGGTCAGCAGCGTCCATGACGGACGGGCCGGCCGTGGTGTGGTGGTGCAGGAAGAAGCGGCAGAGAAGAGAAGTGGTCCGAGTCGAGGATGACCATGGATGGCGACACGCGGAGACGTCGCGCCGTGGCCGCACCAGCCGCTATTGGCCCGAGACGTGATGGACAGCAGCGCGACGCGAATTTGAGCACCGGGATGTCCAGGCTCCCCGACTCCCGGGCCCTCGCGCGGCACTGCATAGGCCGCATCCTTCCACCCCGCCGAGTTGCCACCTCAGAATCCGAAGCTCCCAGGCCCTGCTACGGACCCCAGCTCCCGTTCCACGCCCGTTCGCCAGCGGCTCTGCTGCCACGGCGGTGGGCGGCCGGAGATGCTGGGCAACAGAGTCGATGAAGCTACGACCGGGAGTTGGGGGCGAATTCAACTGCAGCCCGCGCGTGGCCAGCTGGTTTCTTGGCGCGCCACCGTGGGCAACTCAGCATCTGGCTACCTCCACGAGTTCAGTGTTGGAAAATAATCTTGACCATGGTGTGTCCTGGTCAGGGAGTGTGTGTCCAGTGTGTGCGTAAGTTGTTTTAGTTCAGGTTATTAGCGCAGGCTAGCTGCGAGTGTTGTGCGTTTCATGCACGGGTGTGTGGTGTGTCCCTGGCGAGGTTAGTCTTTGTCAGTTGCTTAGCTGCAGGAACGAGTCCTGATCGTGTCTCCCGGATAAGCTCGGCGAAGGTCAGGTCATGCGCATGAGGAGTGGCTCACGTACGAGCCATGGCCGGGTCGTCAGGAGCGTGGAACGTACAAATAGGTCGAGGCCGTTGCTGGACGCTGCGTGGCCTGGGCTATAAAGCCAGCATGTAATCGATGTGTGTTAAATTGCCAAGTCCAGAGAAATAACAAAAAGTACGACGTTCCGTCGCTGGGGGCATCCGTTGCCAAAAATCTCGTTTGTTAGTGTTCGCCTTCTTCTACCTCCGTCCGTCGTGAGTTAGAGAGAGAGGAGTGTTCCTGGGCAAAGCCAACATTCAGAAAGCTTTCAAATTAGACAAAGAGTAGAAGGTGATCTGTGCAATTTGCACAACTAGAAGTGACATAGTTTCAAAATCCACGCACGTCCGAATTCGGAGAATTCGGATTGACATATATAGAAAAAGTATACGTGGTACGTCCGAATTCTCCGAATTCGGAAGTCCAGCACCAGCTTGCCGGCGTCCCGCCGCGCCAACGCACAGGTCCAGCGACGTGTTGTTGCTCGGCGACCGCACGAGGCAGCCATACCAGCTCCACCCTGAGCGCGCGGTACGCTACGTCGACGACCGGCGTGAATGGCTCGCCGGAGTCGATGTGCACGCCGCCGGCCCACACCCCCCGGAGGACCCACCCGGCTGCCTGCGGTCGAACGCGGCGGCAGGCAGGTCGAGCTTGACGTTCCCGACCGTTACTTCGACGAAAAGGCAGGTAGTAGAACGTGTTGAAGTAGCAGCCCTCTTGTGGGTTCTTGTCGAACGGTACGGACATCACCTGCGCGGACTCGTTGAATGGTCCTGCCGACACGCCGACGAACAGGTGGCTGTTAGGAATAAACGCGCCACGGCATCGCGTCGTGCGTGAGTCAGTGTTGGTGCATGTCGCGCAATTGTGAGTCTGCTGCGAGTGTGATCGTGTTCTGCCGCAGCTAGTAGTGAATCGTGTCTAGGATCATGTCAAACGTGTGTGCAGGTGTGTGGCGCAACCGTTTGAAGTGTTAGTTAGAGTCGTGCAGGTCTAGGAGTGTGGTGTGCTTGGCGTTGATCCAAGAGGAGGAGGCCGCGTCGTCCGGGCGAGCGAGTGGCTCACGGACTATGCTGAGAGGGTCCTTCGGATCGTGGCGCAGTGGCCGGACTTGGAGGTTAGCTCCGTGCGTTATCTGGCCTATATGTATGCCCCGTATTCCCCTGTATTCGTTGCCAGTCAAGTGAATAATACAGCCAAGATACATGAGCAGCGGCTTCGCGGCGTTCGTCGCCGGCAAATCTTCAGAGCTAGTTTCCCTCGCTGATTTCTTGTGTTCGTGAGTGAGAGTGAGAGCTCGGGTTGGTTCCAGGCTGTGCCAACAGTGGCTAGGGTCGACGGTCACACGTAAGTAGGGCGTGTGGCAGTAGGAAAACCAGAGATGATGCCCGATGCGCAGACGAGCAATCATGGCACGATATGCGTCGCGGAGATGCACCCGAAGGCCAGGCTTGCCTTCTCCGACCGGAACGGGATCTCCTCAACGCCAAGGATGCCGAGGACATCGCCGGTGCCGTACCCGGCGAGGACGGCGTGCACGCATCGCACGTGCACCGGGTCACAGCGCACGTACGCTGTGGCGTTGCACGGCATGGCCTGGGCCGTGCGCGACCGGGCCGGGTCGTAGATGGGGAGGTTCTGGCGGAAGCAGCTTTAGGCCTTGTTTGGTTTGGCTGGAACAGGCTGGAATGAGGTCCTTTTCGGCTGGATTGATTTAGCCCATTTTAATTCTGGCCTGCTGCAAAATTGTTGTTTGTTTAAAGACTGATAGGAAATAAAATTCAGTCTATTTTGTTGATTTTGTAGGTTTTATAGGCTGAATTAAATCTTTGTCTCTTGAGCTCCGGAATGAAAACAGCCGGATCACTAATTTTCAGCCCAGAATAGGTCTTCACCCTATTTCAATCCTATCAAACCGAACAAGGCCTTAGGCAATTCGCCAAGAATCGATCCGGCCGGTTAGTGTGAGGAAGTCATTCAGAGGTCACATGTTGGTAAGCTCGTGGGAAATCTGCTCATCCGCACAACTTGGATCGGATCCGGCACACAACAGATGCCGAAGCAGCAAACTTCATTGCTGCAGCCGAGGAGGGGCAGCAAAGGTAGGGTCGGCGCGTTGTATCTACTGTCCAGCGCAGGCTCCTCTTCACGCCGGCGAATCGAGGACGGCCACGGGGACACACCGGCCAGCAGCTCGGTCGAGGTATCTTACACGGCAAAGGCGACGGACGCACCCCAGATCACGTGACATCTTGGGCGGTGAGCGCCGGGTCGGAGTGAAGGAACACAAGACGGCTCCTGGCGCCAGCGGCGCAACGCCAAGTAGAGTACCGGGGCGTGAAGCCGCACCCACGCGAGCACGAAGGAAAAATCACCGCGGCCGTATCATCTCACGGCGCCGCCTCCATCATCCACATTGTGTGAGAGGATGATAATGGGCTCAGAATTTTGAACTAGCAAAGTTGAGGGCCGGATAAAAAAAAGGTCGGACCGAAAATGAACTATTTTTTGACTTAAATTAAAAAGGACTAAAAGGGTACTTCTAAAGCCCATGGGCCATGGCCCATTACCACTGCCTTGGCCAATGCCAGATGGCGCTCCGCTTGGCAGGCTACCGACTGCGGTGCCTCCATCCATTGTCCGAACAGGGACGACTAGGAGTGCGGCTTCGACTCCATCTCTAGAGATGGCGATGGAGTCTGCCCATTTCCACCTTGGTTGGCGCCGTGGTAGGCGGACCTTCTTGTTTTGTTACTGTCCCTGGAGGGGCCATTATATGGCAATGCCGGTCACCGTGGCAGAGAGATGACGTGTGCTTGGCGATGAGTGCAACGCCATGGTCCGCGACAAGAGGAGGTAGTCACCCCAACTGTGCCAAAACAAGGGTTTTTCCGGAGAAGGCGATCCCCATGGCGATTGTGACGGCGACTCCGATCCCGATCTCAATTCTGGCCTGACCACTTCGGTGAGCCCAGAGAGCAGGGCCGCTAACAACTCCAGCTAGCAGCCTCCACGCAACACCGTCGATGCTCGCTCGCACATCGGCGTCCACCGCAAAATATACCGGTTAGCTTGTTTCGCGCCGGTGTCCACAAACCCTAATTCCCTCTTGGGAACCTTAGCTGCGCCGCTTAGGTTTTTTCTGAGATTGGGATCTGTTTTCTCTTCTGGTACGTGATCACCTGATCACAATCAGATTTCTTTTTTCCCCAGTTTTTAGTCTGAAACTCTGGTGGAACAGTGATGGGGTCGCGGTCAATGCATCCGGCCCGAGAGGGCCTAGAGCAGGGGGTCGCTGATGTGATGGGAAAGCTGAATCTGACTGCCGACGAGGAAGCGGTGGCTGATTTTAGCGATGATGATTTGGTAGAGGAGGAAGTCGTGATGGAGTGGGCGCTGATCGGGAAGGTTCTATCCCCGGCGAATGTCCACGTAAACACAGTGCTGGCTGCAATGAGGCCGGCATGGGGTAACCCCTTTGGCCTGAAGGGAAGATCTGTAGGCGAGAAGAGGGAGAACCTTTTCATTGTGGAGTTTGGTAACCCTAATGATAAAGCAAGGGCTCTGGAAGGATTGCCATGGATGGTGGGTAAGCACGCTATGGTTCTGCAGGAATATGATGAGAAGCTTAAACCATCTGATGTTAGTTTTGAAAGGATGGCAATTTGGGTCCGTATTCTGAATCTCCCGTTCAGTTGGATGAACGCCCAACGTGGGATGAGGGCTATGAACTTAATTGGCAAAACAATCAAAATGGATGTCAATGCCGATGGGAAGGCGAGTGGAGCATATCTTAGAGGGAGAGTGGAGATTGAGGTAAACAAGCTTATTCGTAGAGGAGTGATGCTTAAGACGGTGGGAAACAAACCGGAGTGGTTTGTAGTGCAATATGAGAAACTCCCGTTCTGCTGTTTCTCTTGTGGCCTCATAGGTTATACGGAGATTGAATGCAATGTACGGAGATTGAATGCTGTTTCTCGTGAAATCCGTAGCTTGATCCAGCTACACCGCCCATGGATCGTGTTTCTTTCAGAAACATGACTGTTTGATGATAAGGTTGATGGTCTGAAGAGGGCTTTCGGCTTCCCGAATGGTTGTGGGGTTGGGAGCAGGGGCCGTGGTGGGGGTTGTGGACGCATGATGTGTGTGTGAAGCTAGAGTCTTATGATAAAATTCACATTGATGTCATGGTGGTGGACCCGAGGACTGATGCGGAGCTGTGGCATTTCACTGGTTTCTATGGGGAATCCAAGAGAGAACTACGCTATAGGAGTTGGGATTGCTTGCACACGCTAAATTCACAGAGTGATAAACCGTGGATATGTGTAGGCAATTTTAATGAATGTCTAGATGCTTACGAACAGATTGGTGGGGCTACTAGGCCGGAACATCAGATGGATGGCTTCAGGGATGCGGTGGCGGTGTGTGGTTTCCTAGACCTTGGCTATATAGGTCTGCCATACACTTGGGACAACAGGCAGCAAGGTGGACACAACATCAAAGTCCGCTTAGATAGAGGGCTGGCGACTTCTGCCTTTGTAGACTTGTTCCGGAGTGTGAAGGTTTGGAATTTTCAGACAACAACATCCGACCATTGCTGCCTGGTGGTAGCATGTGGTGGAGATAATGCGAGCCCAAGGGGGAGAGGGTGTTGGAGGAGGAGATCTTTCCGATATGAAAACATGTGGAGAAGGGATCCTTCCTACATGGACAAAGTACATGACACTTGGAAAGGTGGCTTGAGGATTGGCGATATGGGGCAGCTCCAAACCTCGTTGGGAGCTCTGCAGGAATCATTAGCACACTGGGAGCAATCTGTGTTTGGCCATGTCAAAAAGGAACTGCACAGACTACGGGGAGAGCTGGATGCCGAGCGAAGGAAAACACTGCTATCGGGGCAAACGACAAAGGAAAAAAGGTTAATGTCCAGGATTGCTGAAGTGTTGTTTAGAGAAGAAGTAATGGAGAAACAAAGGTCACGAATTACATGGCTCTCAGATGGGGACAGAAATACAGGCTTCTTCCAAGCGGTCTCGAGGGAAAGAGCGAAGAGAAATAAGGTCGAAGTGCTGCAAACACAGGATGATTCCTTGATCACCAGTCCAGAGGGGATAGCGAGGTGCGCGGTGGAGTTCTACAAGGATCTCTTCTCTGCACAGTGGAATTCTGAACCGGAACTTGTAACATAGCATGTACCGTGTCAGGTGTCTCCAAAGATGAATGATTTTTTGGCAAGACCATTCACTGATGATAAGGTGAAGCGGGCTCTATTCATGATGGGCCCCAATAAGGCTCCAGGACCGGATGGATTTACAGCCGGCTTTTACCAGTTGCATTGGGAGGTAATCGGGCCGGATATCACATGAGCGGTTCTCGACTTCCTGAATGGTGGTATGCTACCTGATGCTGTCAACCTCACTACTATCATTTTGATCCCCAAGGTTAAGCACCCCTAAAATATGAAAGAGTTTAGGCCCATCTCTTTGTGCAATGTGATCTACAAAATATGTTCCAAAGTGCTTGCTAATAGCCGACCTCCATGTCCCAAACGGCAGTAGTGCCCCGCGTCCACCATTGTTCATCAGCCCTAGCTCCATCGGCAGCTACCCCCACGGCCGCTGGTAGCAGCGACCCCCCACGGCCACCGGCGTCCATCGGCACCATTGGACCACGCCGGCACCGCCACCAGCGTGTCGGCACCGCTGTACAATGCCACGATGCCAACTTTCACCGAGCCGTCGCCTTTCAGCAATGCCGTTGCGTGGGATAGTAGAAGTTGTGCCTTGACGCCACCAACCGTCTACAACGATGATGATCAGAGCCCTACCCGGACGCCAGTGTTTGATTGGAGCCTTGCATCGAAGTCGACAGACACATATGTATGTCCTTCTTCCAAGTTTCTTGAACCTGAATTTTTCTTCTTTGTGTGTACTACAGTGTCCTTGTTGTTGTTTGTCCACAACATGTTATCTAACACAAGTCTAGTTTTTAATTAATTCAATAAACTATTTGCTTCTCCATCAATCTTATCTAGTTAGTTTGAGGTACTTGCATGGAGGTCGGCTATATTTTTTTAGTCCATGTGTGATGTTAACTAGATCACCTTTAGGCTTCGTCCATGTGTTATTTGATGGTATGAAAATTGCCTTTGCTGTTCATGTTCCAACCTAGTGAAATTACAGTTCAGTTATGACGATTGGCATGGCGACCAAGTTTTCTGCCTTTTTTCTCTCTATAACAAGAGGATTGCATTTTTTAAGTAAAAGTCAACC
The DNA here is from genome assembly GCA_032690845.1 of Eleusine coracana subsp. coracana. Classification (NCBI taxonomy): domain Eukaryota; kingdom Viridiplantae; phylum Streptophyta; class Magnoliopsida; order Poales; family Poaceae; genus Eleusine; species Eleusine coracana. The sequence goes on along the minus strand of CM064434.1, from coordinate 45,710,149 downwards.
TTAAGTAGGGTCCAGTTCTCACATTTCTACATAAATTGATGCTATGAGCCATCCACAACCAATGCTCATTCTTTCATAGCATTCTTTCAGTACACAATTAGTTTATGCGTGTAATGGAAAAACTGAATAAGACAGTATTTTTAGCAGACAAAGAACTCATCAAGTATCATATGAACATCAGAATTGTATGGTACCTAGTGCAGACATGTGTAGGGTGCGCTTTCATCTCTGAATCTGAATTTTGCTTGTCATGCTCGGCTAGGTTTTGTCTGGAATGGATAATTTGTGTGCATAGCACTATAATATTGTTGTACATCTGATTCTTTTTCAAGCTATTTGTTGTTATCATAGTTAGTGATAACTGGTGCCTAATAAGATATATAATTTGAATGTCATATCTGCTTTTTAATTGGCTCTTGTTTAGCCTTGGCTCTTGGGATAATGTTATCGAAGAACCGAGGAACCACAAATCTTGTTATGAGACGTGATGCACTTGCTCTGTTACTTGAATGTCAGTTAACTGCATGCATGCATGTCTTTGTTTTCCTGCATGCATGTCTTTGTGAGCTGAACCTTTGTAACCTGTGACAGGAAAGTTGCTTTCTTGCCACAGTAACATGATTTGCCTGTAACTAGCCTGCACTTTGCTGACTTGTTATAGGATCCAATGTCTAGTTCACAGTCCTTTATGGACATGTTGACACAAGAATCTGAACCACCTTTGGATATGCTCACACAAGATAGTGGCAAAGGGCGGGGAGGAAATTACAATCACAATGAGGACATCCAGTTGTGTAGGTCTTGGATGAATATAACTTATGATGCTAGAATTGGGAACGAGCAACCACGCTCTACTTACTGGAATCGGATAGCAGAACACTACCATGACAAAAAGACTTTTGACTCCGAGAGGAATGCAACTTCTCTTGAAAAAAGGTGGGGAATCATCCAGAAGGAGTGCCTTAAGTTTCAGGAATGTTTTGAGAAAATAGAACGTCTACGTCCAAGTGGTGTTCCCTTCACAGAGCATGTATGTTGCTAAGTTTGCGCCTTTTTCAAATGCTTTTCATTTCTTACCATGCACTTATCTTATGCTTCTTTGTTGCAGATCCAATTAGCGCAGAAAACATATGGTGGAGCCAAAGATTTTCCCTTCATTCACTGTTGGATGGAGGTCCGACACTCGGAGAAGTTTCTGTCGGTACATGATGCCATGAAGCAAGCCCGAGGGAACAAGCAAAACAAGTCTGCAGAATCATCACAAGATGCCTGCTGCCGAGCTACCACCGGGTCGAAAACAAGCAAAGCAGAAACACACGAAGAAAGAAGGTGAAGATGAGGATGTCGAGGTGTCGGGCAGCTTTGTGCAAATGAAGACCGATGAACAGAAGAAGAGGGATGAAAGATGGAAGTTAGAAAAGGAGCTAGAGGAGCGGAAGCTGTCCATTGAGGAATGTCGTCTACAATGGGATCTAGAGAATAAATCCAACAGGGAGCTTGAGGAGCGGAAGCTGTCCATTGAGGAACATTGTCTACAATGGGAACAAGAACATAAGATTATGTTTTGCGATATCTCAACTATGGATGAAAGCCAAAAAGCATATGTGGTGGCCATGAAAGAAGAACTCGCAAGACAAAAGGTGGCCTCACTCAAATCATCTGTAGGAGCTGCTACAAGTTGTGCAAGTGAACATGGTAGCACTGGAGGGTGCTGACTTTAGTGGAACTTTATCTAGATGAACTGTATCTAAATGAACTGCTGTAATTTGTCACAGAAGCTGCACTTCATTTCTATTGTGTGGTTACTATTGAACAACACTTCATTTCGAATTGTACCAGCTTCTGCTGATGATTCCTTGTGTGGTTAATGCTGAACAAATTTAATGGTGCACTTCATTTCTATTGTGTCTTCATCTTGTATTGCAATATGGTATTTTTGTCAGCTACTATCATGCTTGCCGGCCCAATGCTTGTCAGCTAATATTTCTATTGTGTGGATATTCAAATTTAATTGTACCAACAGTATTGTAGGCAAGCTAATATTATGCTGAACAAATTTAATTGGGATTTGTATGACACATGTACTGGCTCGGTTGTTCAGTGTGCAGCTAATCCTGACTAGTGTAGATAAAGGAAAAGGTTCTGCAGTCAAATTAAGGACACTTTAGCTGCTACTGACACAATGGTCTGCACGCACACCCAATACTACATTGCCCAGACGCTCAGACACGTGCACCTAAGGACACTGTGATAGAAAATGATGAACACATAACAGATAAATCTACCAGGAACCAAACCAACCTTCCTCTATATAGTTGAACACATAACTGATAGGTCAAAAAGCCAGGAACCAAAATGAAAATTCATATTGTTTTGAATATCCATATCCTTACATTGAATAATACACAAAGTTACATATTATTTGAATATCCATATCCATACTATCTAGAGCTATGAATCGCCCAAAGGTGCTCACAAAGATTATTTCGCAGTTGCTCGTGTGAAGACCTATCCTCAATGTCTTTATGGATCTTTAGGAACTCATCTATCAGAACAGGATCACGAGTTTGATAGTCCTCTGGTGACAACTCCGGGATGCCGTTGTTATCCTGGTAGTAGTTGTAATCCACATCCTCCTCGTCTAGCTCGTCCTCTTTGTGTAAGATAACAGAACACATCATGATATACTAGAGTTGTTCTATGCTCCACCATCTAGCAGGACCTCGAACCATAGCAAAGCGAGACTGGAGTACTCCGAATGCTCTTTCTACGTCCTTCCTTGTAGATTCTTGTACCGCTGTGAAGTGAACCTTCTTGTTACCTTGTGGACTTCGGAAAGCTTTGACAAATGTTGCCCAGGTGGGGTATATGCCATCCGCAAGATAATACCCCATGTTGTATTTGTTTTCGTTGACCATATACTCCACTTTTGGTGCTGTCCCAGAAGTAAGTCTATCGAATAATAGAGATCGTCGTAAGACATTGATATCATTCAGGAAACCGGGAATTCCAAAGAATGCATGCCAAATCCACAGATCTTGAGATGCAACAGCTTCCAAGATCAAAGTTGGACCACTCTTGTGCCCTGTGTAAGTCCCTTTCCAAGCTGTTGGACACTTGTCCCACTTCCAATGCATGCAATCTATTGATCCCAGCATACCTGGGAATCCTCTTGCGGTGTTAATGGCTAGCAACCTGGCAGTGTCTTGGGCATTGGGGGCCCTTAGGTACTCTCACTGAAGATGTCAACAACCCCTTTGACAAAGTGCTTGAAAGACTCAATAATGGTGCTCTCACCCATTCTCACAGAATCATCCAGGAAATCAGCCGATACACCGTGTGCAAGCATCCGAAAGGCGGCGACAACCTTCTGAATAGCAGAAGCACCCAGACGACCAAGTGCATCAGGCTTCTAACGGAAGTACTCGTCATGAGCCTCCACCGCAGCTACTATACGCAAGAAAAGTGACTTGGACATTCGATATCTCCTTCTAAAGTGCTTTGCATTGTAAACAGAGTTGTGAGCAAAGTAGTCCCAGTATATCTGCTCATGACCTCCTAGGACATCTCTTTGCACGCTTTGGCGGCCCGGCAAAGATCCTCGAAATTTCTTCTTGTTCTTTTTCCTCTTCAATCCGGCAAGAACAGCACCAACGAAGAACATGTCATCATCATCGGAATCCTCCTCCTCTTCATCCCTCAACCATTGAAGCCTTTGAGACCATGACATCTGCCACAACAAAAAAAAAGAAGAGAAAATGTCATTAACAACAAACAATGACTTGTTGATATTTTTTGTTCAATCTTGCTGGAGAAACAAATCTAGATGAGAAAAGCTACAAAGGAACACTAGTACTATCTGATTTCATTTGAATATATATAGAACACCTATTTTCAAATCTAGATGACAAATAATGTAGAGAAAATAGGATAGAATCAGAAAAATGTAGACTGTCATATAGAGTACTTGAATGTCTCACAAACATGTATGGACTGATAATGTTTCAGCAAAACTAAAATGCCACAATTTGGCACTTATTTTGTTTCAGCAGATCGATGTGCGCGAGTACAATATACCTATTCAACCGAAAACCATACCATATTAATTCAATTGCATTCACAGGAACAACATAACTGTTCATTCAGTAAGAGAGCAGCGATAACTGAGCTCTGTGCTGCTCACACTAGGAGTTTATTTGAATCAGGCAGTACACAAGTGAGATGGAATCCAAAGATTAAAAATTTTACCCGGTGGTGGTCGGCCTTGGATGCGTGGGCTGTACAGCGGCGGCAGCAGGAACTACCGGAATGGCAGCTCGTGACAGTTATCGGAGAGCTTGGTGTTCTCCATGGAGGAGATCTTGCGCGCCACCAACAACTTCTCAGCAGCGCTCAAGATCGGGCAGGACCAGGACGACGCGACACGGGGGAGGAATACGGGCGAGGCCGACGAGCAGGGCACCGCGACCGGCGGGCAGGATGCTTGTGTGGGATGGCGGAGACGGCGGCTGTGCAGGGCGCATACGGCGGACGAACGGCCGGATGGCAGCCGGAGCGGGGAAGGAGAGGAAGCCGGCACTCGATCCGGCGGCGCGACAGTTAGATGCGGGCAGGTGCCGATCCGTGGAGTAGTTGCGCTGACAACTGGGGTCCACCGGTCATAATAAAAATAGGGGTCATGTTTGATCAGTTAGACTGGAGTTGAGGTTGAATTTGGGCCCTGAAAATTTAGAAGTTGGCCCGTATATGATAAAATAGAGGGCCGAATTTACTCTTTCGGCTGAAGATGCTCTTACGACATCGTGCTGAACGGAAACATATCCTCGGTTTGCTAGACCTCGGTTCGACGCACGTATAGTATGCGGTGCTTCGTGCTCCGGTGGCCGTCACCTGGCTATGATCCCGTGCTCGGTCGCGTGGTCCTGTTTTGTGTACCACAGTACCACGCACGGCGCGGGTCACGGCCAGTCATGTTCTTGAGGCAAACAGGCTTGCACGCCGCGCATATGCGATCTTGGGGGCGAAATGAAGAGACCCCAAGGGGGGGGGGGGGCTCACATCAAATTATCTACTACTCCATCCAGATTTAAATTATTGATAACGAAGGATGATGCCAGGTTTTTTCAAGCTATGTATATCATCGTAGTTATATCATCCTAAGAATATTATAAATTAGTTACATTCAAAAAGGTTTTACAATGTTTGGCCTTTATAATTAGTTCTTGAAATTTTATCAATTTAGTTGCCGATGAAAACATTGTATAGTGTAGAAAGTTTAATAAAAAAGCTAATAAGTTAAGCTACACTCTTTCCATCCATTTATATAGTGCATATTTGGAAGTGGCACAAAGACCATGTTATAAGCATTATTCTCAAAAACATATGGAGGCACAACAAACAAAACATCCAATAGCTATTATTTATGTTAAGTACAAGGCAAGATGAAGGGTCATGCACCAATAACCTACGTGCACACTAATAACCACACACACATGACAAGGAGTCAATAGAAATATGCACTATATTTGTGGAAAAAAGGTTTTGACAAATATGCATTATAAGTGGACAGAGGGAGTATTTAACTATTGTCGCCTCACTAATCTGTTTAGGACATTTATGATTCTTCAGAATTTATGAGTTTGTTAGTTGAGAAAAAACTCCACAATACACACGTAGAAATCTTGGGTCTATAAGAATGACAACATTTATGATAATCATAGTTATTTTATACTCCCTCCGTCCCATGAAGAGTGTCGCTTTTGACTTTTTAACATTGTGTTTGACCGTTTGTCTTATTTAGTATTTTTTTGCAAATATTATTTATTTTTTTATAATTAATTTTATCAATAAATATAGTTTAATTATAACATATTTATTTTAATATTTACATAAATTTTTTGAATAAGACAGAAGGTCAAAAGTGATGTCTCAAAGTCAAAAGCGACACTCTTCATGGGACGGAGGTAGTATAAGTGACAAGTGCCCAAAAATGCACCATTGTTGTATTTCCACGAAAATGGCAAATCTTTTGGAAATATATCTCCACATGAAGTTCATAAACAAGTATTGGACATACTTGCCTGTGGGACCGAGGACATGTTTGTGGTTTTTTTCTGTCACATCACACTACTACTGGAAACAGTTTTACCGAAAATTTGTCTCTCCGGCCCACATCCCTACTCCTTTGAAACCTATCTCCCATTCCCCTCTTTCACTGCCATGCCACCACCCTTCACCAATTCTAATGCTTGCGTAAGTAAAGACACATGCAAATATGGCACATACAAGATCCAGAGTATTACACTAATCACCACGATCAAGATAGCATCTAAACACTTAGCATATGTACTAAGCATTAGAACAAGTACATGATCATAAAATTCAGATTAATCAAATAGCCAACATCATTCATCAACATACTCTATCATACTTCATTATACATAGTACAAGATACATCACCATCTAGTAGGCCTACCTTAATGGATCACCTCAAGCACCAACGGTTCTTAAAACTCCAAGTCTTCGATCTTGCGATTGTCGACTTGGCTAGGTTAGCTAAGCTAACCCTTAGCAACTAGAGATCATGAATGACGGGGCAAGCCCTGGTGGCTCTAAACTCACGAGTTCTATTGTCCCTCTGATGGCGTGTCTCAGATCCTATGGTTTTACAAGTATTTATATGGTTGTACCACAAGATAGAATTAGTTTCTTAGGAAATAGAAAACATGCCGATCGGCTAAGAGTTGGTGTTGATCAACACGAATCGTATTCATCATGATGTCTTATCCAAGTTGGTTTCCAAGTCTTATGTAGCTTTCATGTAGACCTCCTTGTAAGGTTCTTTGAAGCATAGCCTTGTATTTCACGTTTTGAATCTTGAAGTTTCCTTTTATCTCTTTGTGACGATTATGTTTAAAGATTGGTGCAAATAACTTCCTTCTAGAGGAACTGGAAGGTGGGCTAGCCTTGATCAGTCCAAATCACCCCTGTGCTATCAACACCTGGGCCTATATTGATGTGATGGTTCTAGTCGATCTCCCAAAGACATGGGAATGCTAGTGGTATTCTAGCTCCTAAAGCCAAATTCACCGAAGAAAAAAAATTCTTTGGTGGCATCGAGGTCAGCTGCGTGAAGTTCATGTACATGATCTTCTAAGCGTTGTACGCGTGGAGTCATCAAGGGGGGGGGGGCATGTTTCTCCTCCCCATGAGCAAAGGGAGATCATCAAACACAACATGCATTGCGAGTTATAGCAATATGCACAATACTCCTAATACACCATCTTTATCCTTCAGGAGTCCTAAACCAGTATAACTTGCATGCCGCTCGAGATTGATCTGGCTGAGGTTGTGTCATCTCAATCGGATCAAAAGTATCAGCTTATCTCTTATTAAGCGTAGACAGATGCAATGTGTGAATGGGATTGATATGCGACACTGGAACATGTTGATGACAAGTTGGCATATGACTATTGCTCCATACCATATATATACATGAAGGGCTGCAGGGAAATATGTGATCTGGACTCTAACATGAAGCTTCTTGGAGATGAAGACCAAATATTGGACCGCGAAATAGTTTGCTTGCCAAAATTGATAAAATTTATGATTTGAGAGTTATTTTTTAGTCAATTTTATATCTCGATAGTGCCTATTACATTGAAACATGATAGTATTGTAAATAGGTACGAGTGAAGCCCAAGAGAACGGAACACAATAGATGTTTTATTATGTTTCAATTACTAATTTTCATTTTAGTTTGCTTTGGTGTTGCCGTAAAAAAAATCCTTAAGCCTTTTTGTGAAAGTGTGAAGGTTTTTACTAGTTTATTGTGAAAACTAGGCACATATCATTATGAAAATAAGATAGTTATCTATTTTTTGCTTCAGTAAATATACTAGGACACAACACTTTGTTGACATTGTCAGTGCTTCTAAAGGTCTTGAATAAACTCAACTTTAAGCTCATAAATTAAAAGAGGTAAATAAGATGAGTGGTACACATTTACAACTACATAGCATGAATCAAACATGGGCTTTTATATAGTTTTGTTATTGCATTTTTGGATGAAGAATGTACTAAACAATACACTAAAAAGGTTTCTTCTCGACATTCTAAGAATATTACTTCTTAATAACATTTGTCTAGATTGAATAATCATTGGACATAAATTATTTGTTTAAGATATTTTGGGATTTTATTGGTTTAGTAGTTGACAAATGCATTTTCTATTTAAAATTTTAATAAAAATGATTTCACTAGGCTAGTAAATTGTGCCATATTAGACCATTTTGTTGTCTCTAATTTTTTGTCAGGAAATTTATGAGTTTAGTAGTTGACAAACATATTTATCTTGTACAAATTTTGAGAGAAAATCGATCTTATTAGGGATAATATATAATAAAAGATAACATATGTGATAATTATTGTTAGCTTCACATAAATGACAAGTGCCCATACTATTACCCAGTCCTCCATTGTTATTTAGCCACACAAGATGGCAACTCTAGTTGAAAATGTTTTCCTACATCATAATAACCATAAATTTGTGACGTTTCTAGGTTTTTAAAATAAAAACGTAAAAACAAATTGCCGCTTAGCAATAGTAGTGACCTTTTTGCAATAAAATAAAATAAAAACCACTAATCTGCAGTAAGTTTTTTTTGTTACCACTAAGAGCATCTCCAAAATCTTCCCAAAAAATTGAGCCCAAAAAAGTTTTTTTGGGAGCAACCCAAAAATTATTAGGGAGAAGTTTTCTTCTCTCCTCCAACGGTTCTTCCTAAAAATAAATCAGGAAAACTTTTGATTAGGCCATGACCACAACAACATTAATTTCCTTCTAATACAAGTATTAGGTTCCTCAATTTCCCCCTCATTTCTAGCTACAAATGAGGAGAATTTAGGAAGAGAATAAATCTATGAGTTATTTAGGGAAATTGTTGGAGATGGTTTTATAGACTAAACCCCATTAATTTGATTTAGGGAGAGTTTTTGGAGAGCTTTTGGAGATACTCTAACCAACTAATATCTTGCATCATGGAATTGGGCTCAGGACGTGCAATTTGAGCCTCCAAATTTTGCTTCATGTGTCCCTTTTCCATCAGTAATAGGGAGGGAGCAACAGCGGCTATGCCTCCTCCGCCTCCAGTCTGTCATATGTAGGCCTTGTATGATTTTGGCGAGAAGTGAGCGAGACAGGTTTGGAGTGCCAGAGAGAATTCCCTGTATGCCATCGAAATTGCTATCAATTCCTTTAGTGCCATAAATTCTGGCAAAATTCCCTCAGTGTCATGACTTCTAAATTTTTTTCCCTCAGTGTCATTCCGTCCACTTTTCCATCCATCAACCGTTAAGTGTAGTTGGAAAAGACGATTTTACCCCTCCCAGATGTGGACCTCACATTATAGCTCTCCTATCAAAAATTGGAATTTGGACTAGAATAAAAAATCCAAATTTATACTAGAATTCAAATTTGTAAAATTCGAACTTGGATTTGAATTATTCTGAAAATTTGAAAATCCAAATCAAATTTGAAAATCTGAATTTGGACTAGAATTCAAATTTCTAAAATTTGAATCTGGATTTGAATTTTTCTATAAATTTGAAAATCCAAATCAAATTCGAAAATCCATATTTGGACTAGAATTCAAATTTGTAAAATTCAAATCTGTATTTGAATTTTTTTGAAAATTTTAAAATCTGAATAAAATATCAAATTCGAATTTGGACTAGAATTCAAATTTGTAAAATCATCTTTTCAAAAATCTGAATAAAGAATCAAATTCGAATCTAGGAGGGGTAAATTCCTCTTTTCTAACTACACTTAACTGTTAATGGATGGAAAAGTTGACGGAATGGCACTGAGGGAAAAAAAAATTTAGAAGTCATGGCACTGAGGGAATTTCGTCAGAATTTATGACACTGAAGAAATTGATAACAATTTCTATGGCATATAGGGAATTCTATCGGAGTGCCACGATGGACGCCAGCCCGAGCTAGGTAGTATAATAAAGTCGAGGAGGTGGAGTGGAGGAATGGAGGTACGTCATTTATACCTCCATGATTCCATACATGACAACATCTTGTTGGCTAGACACACAAGACAGGTTGCGGCGATTCAATGCAAGAAGGCAAATGAAAGATCAACAAGGAGTGATCAGGCTCATGTTTACTCATACATGCACCACTAACAATGAGTACAAGACCACATCTATACGAGTGCGCAAGGACAAAAGCTCATGATATCCTCTAGTGAATTATGGAAAGAGATAATTTTATCTATCTATTATATATATTTGAGCAACAAAAGAAGCCACCACGTTTGATCTCAAGGCCTACAAATCTCCACGTTAATTAGAAAAAAAAGAAAAAAATTACCACCACTGCCATTACAAAAAATAGTCCAAAACACCCATATTTCTCTTAATTAATTACCCACCATTGCCATTTTCTCTTTACTATTGACATGTACCTCTATTCCTCTTAATTAATTACCCCATTGTCATTTTGTTTTGCAACTGACGTGAGAGAGAGAGAGAGAGAGAGAGAAAACAAAAGGAAAAAAAAGAAAAATTACCCGCCATTTTTGTTAAAAAATATTAGTCCCCAAATACCCCTACTCCCATTAACGAATTACTCAAGATTGATTTTCTTTTTTTTTTTTTTGCAAATGACGAGGAAATTTTTTTGCAAATGACGAGGAAATTTTTTTGCAAATGACGAGGAAATTTTTTTGCAAATGACGAGGAAATTTTTTTTTGCTCTCACCGTTGTTCACTAATTGTTTGAGTGGACTTTTTTTAATAACCGAATATGAGTAAGTCAACTAGGACCAATAACTTATATCATTTTTTCCTTTTCTTTTCTCTAGCAATGCAAACCCCATTTTCCCATACGAGTACACGTTGTGAGCAATTATCCTAAAGTACTACATAGAAATAACTGGCACCACCATTTACGATGGAGAATCTTAGTTTGAGGTGCTATCGACGTACATATCTCATTGACACATGTCACAAAGATGTGAAATCGATGTAAATGCATATATAAACCGTCCGGTTGCTCAGGTGAACTATAATAACCCTCAAGATTTCTCAAGTGAGGGTATGTACAGATAATGATAGTTAGCTCCATAATAATCTAGAACCACGCAAATGCACGGCCCATCATACTAGTTCACCTTAACTAACTAGCTCATACAAACACTACCACAAAACAACACTGTAGCGGTGGGTCGAAGTGCACTATAGCGGTGGCCCAACCAACCCACCGCTACCAAACCGCAGCTAAATTTTTTTTATTATGGCGGCTCATATACGAGACAAATACACCGCCACTACGAAATTATGAAAAAAAACATCCCCGCCCCGGCCCACCCACCAGGCCCCCCTGTGCCAAGGCCAGATCTAGCTAGGGCCCGGCCAGAGCCGCACCGGGGAAGGGCGTCGGGGTGGTCGCGCTGGCCCACCTCGGCCGTGCGTAGCCCTGTAGTCGTACCTCTCATGGGCCACCTCCACGCCGCTACACTAGGCCTGCCTCAGTTGCCGCCAGATCTGGCCCCGCTATGCACCGAGAAGGGAGGGGAGGGGAGCCGCCATCGGATCCGCCCCCGCCGTCACACCGATAAGTGAGGAGGAGGGGTACCGCTGCTGGATCCGCCCTGATGTTGCACCGAGAAGGGAGAAGGAGGGGCACCGCCGTCGAATCCACCCTACCACTGCGCCGGGAAGGGAGGTGGAGGGGCGCTGCCGTTGGATCCGCCCCACTGCCACTGAAGATGGGGAGGAGGGCCCGCCTCCAAGCCAGATCTGCCTATCATCAGAGGGAAGGCGGGGAAGGGGAGGAGGCCCAGGGTCGGGAGCCGCTGCCGCCGAGTAAGATAAGGGCAATGGGCTGGCGTGTGCTTGAGGGAAGGGAGGGGGCAGCGCCAACAGGAGGGAAGGAGATAGGAGTAGAGGTGGAGAGAAGGACTGAGGAAGGGAGTCTAGGATTTCTGTTTTTATAAAGGCTTAATGTAGTGGACTTTATTATTATAATGGACCAGCAGGTATATTGTAGCAGCGGGCCACAATAAAGCCCGCCGCTAAAAACCTATTTTTAGTGGCGGTTCACAAAAATTTGATTTTGAGGCAGATTACTATGTGAACCGCTGCTAAAAATCACTATATCACTATAGCAGCAGTTCTCTTTAAGTTCGTCGCTATGTGGGTTTTTATAACGCCGCTAAAGGCCCTTTTTGTTGTAGTGAAATGCTTGTTGAGTCACTCTTTGACCACTGAGAAACCATGTGTATATGTGCCATGGTTTGCAATATATGTGATGAGTAATTGACTTGAGCGGATTTGGTGTTTGAGTTGAAATGCGGGAATCTGGGGATTGCATGTGTGTGTGCATGATTATGGTTTCGACTAACCAGACTTGGTGGAGGAATTGGTGATGTTGCAGGAGTTGGAAAATGTGTTTGCTTGTCTCATGATGTGTAGGTCACTGGAGTCGACTTGGCGGTCAACGGCGAGAGGATCAGGCACAAGTAGGGGTCTTGGGGCTGGACGATCGGGATGCCGGGTGAAGTCATGGGTGATCCACACCATACACGTGGAGAGGCATGAAACACGGACGGTTTCGCGGTTGAGCCTCAAAACCGTGGTGGTTATAAAGACGGCGTGTTGACCAAGTCAAGGTGAACGGGATGCCGGTACAAGTGATAAGGGGGCCCGATAGACAGGGACTAGGAGAGACTTGCCGGTTGTCAGGATCGCGGGACAAGGTGACACGCGTCAACATCGAGAAGTCATGCTTTGAGAAGCATGCAAGGTGGTTTCCCGGTTCGGGCCTCAAAACCGGTGGCGATGGGTGGTGGTGAATGTGGCACCATCACGGAGCTTGCTTCGAGACGAAGCAAAGACGTGAAGCGTTCGATGGCATTCGGGCGATGAGGAAAAAGATGGATAGTTATGCCCCCGGTGGTAGGTGGGTGTGTTATGTAGGTCAAGGGTAGAGTGGTCATGAGGACAATAGACCCTAGGCCTATATAAGGAGAGGTGTGGCTAGTGAGATAGGTGCATCTCTTCTATTAGCCTTGTGTTAGGACTCTATTCAATGTGCTAGGAGTGGACTTCATGTTTAGAGCAAGGTAGTGGGTGTGTGAGAGATATCTCTTGCTCTTCCAAATAGTGGGAGGAAGACGGTGGCTTCCTAGCCTTGTACCTATGGATCTTGTAAGCACCTTTCTATGATATAAGAAGTATTTTCGTGCTCAAGATTTCTCTCTTCACTTGAATCCCGAAATTCCCTTTTTCCTATTCTCGGAGCTATTTTCGTGGTGATTTTCGATCTCATTTTTGGATGAGTTTTTGGCTTGCATTTCTTGAGAAACTTATTGCTATGATGAGCTAGATCAATCCTTCATAGGTCCATGACCAAATCAAGAGCTCTAGCACCTTCAATTTGAAGGATTTTTCAAGTTTCCCCTTCCTGGTGTTCTTGGCACGAGATCTGAAATTCGTGATGATTTCTTGAGCCACTTGAGTTGATCTTCTAGGATCAGGGTCGTGATGTGCTGAGGATTCACTGGTCCAAAAATCACATCATTTGGAGTTTGTTTGAATAGATTTTAGAGAAGATTTGACAAAATCCCGAAAGCTTTTCCTGTTCTATCGGGGTCGATCGACACTACCGAAGACCACCCTTTTTGGTGTTTTTGGCATGAGATTTGAAATTCGTGATGATTTCTTAAGCCACTTGAGTTTATCTTCTAGGATTAGGTTCGTGATGTGCTGAGGATTCATTGGTCCAAAAATCGCATCATTTGGAGTTCGTTTGAATAGGGGTTGGAGAACATTTGACTAAATCCCGAAAGCTTTTCCTGTTCTGTCAGGGTCGATCGTCACTACCGACGACCAGGACCGGCACTGCTATGGGTTGCAAAACCCCGCACCAGCACTGCCGATGGGTCTCACCGGCATTGCTGATGGGGCCAACCGCCACTGCCGATGGTCCTGATCGGCACTGCCGGTGGTGGTCCAAAAGATACAACTTTGTGAGGTTTCCATCTATTTCAAGTTTTTGCTGTTTTTTTTTGTTTCCGCTGTGTACCACTGCTGCTGTTGATCACTCCTAAGGGTAGTACATCACAAGTTGGTGTGTGTAGCCTTGGTGATCGGTTTAGAGGTTGGTTTGGGTTGTTTTTGGAACATAGGCCAAGTTCTCTCGGAGAATTTTAATTGGCTACCATTCACCCCCCCTCTGGTCGCCTTCTCGGTCCTTCAATTGGTATGAGAGCCAATTTGATCACTAGTTGACCTTCACCGGCTTTGTGATCTGAAGGCGACATGAAGAAGCGTGATGTCAAGCTCTGGATGTTTGATGGAGAGGACTTCCCCTACTGGAAGTCACAGACCAAGGTGTATCTGCTGAGTGAAGGACGTTCAATTTGGGAGATTGTTGAGCAGGAGGATGCTATACCACAGGACCTGAACACTGCATCTACAGGTGAGTTAGTCAGGTATGAGAACAACTCCAAAGCTGTCAATATTCTGCTCTCTGCACTTGGTAGGAGTGAACATGATAGGGTTGCACACCTTGACACTGCTCATGCTATTTGGGTTAAGCTCTACACTTACCATGAGGGTACCAACCAAGTCAAGTCTATGCGTAAGGATTCTTACAATAGACAGTACCAAACTTTTGCACAAAAACCGGGCGAGTCACTTGATGACACTTTTCGTAGGTTTGAGGCAATTGTGTGCAACTTGCGGGCTTGTGGTAACCTTGTGTACAATGACAATGATAGAGCTAAGCAACTGTTGTACTCACTTGATGAGAATGTTTGGGGGGTTAACATTGCTGCTCTAGAAGAAACTGCTGACTTCAACACCTTGAACTGTGAGCAACTGTATAGCAAGCTGAAATCTCATGAACTGTCTAGGAAATCTCGTCCTAATCTTGCTATTCCTGCTTCTAGCATGGCTTTGCTTTCTAGCTCTCAGAAGGGTAGTCACAGTGATGCTTCTTATGGAACTAACCCCTCACTTGATAAGTCTTCTTTGGAGTTTGCTTTGTCTTCTCTTATTGCAACTTCCGATGAATAGATGGAGTGCATTCCTGATGAGGAGCTGTCCTTGCTCACAAGGAAGTTCAGGAAGTTCTACAACAACCGCAAGGAGAGAAGAGGAGGTGGTTCAAGAACCTGCTTTGAGTGCGGTGACCCGAGACACTTCATTGCTGATTGTCCCAAGAAGAAGAAGAAGGCCGGGTACCGCGACAACAACATTAAAGATTTCAAGCAGAAGAAGAACCGTCTCTACAAGAAGGGCAAGAACTCCAAAAAGTTCGCCAAGGCCATTGCACGTGCCTGCGTTGCCGCCTTGAGCGATGTCGACCTCACATCAAGCGAAGGCCTTACAAGCTCGGAGGAAGAGGTTGAGAAGCCACGAGTCAATAGGAAGGATGACTTCACCGGGCTTTGCTGAATGGCAAAGAACGACCATGACACCGACTCGGGATCCGACTCCGACACAAGCGAGGTACCTCCCACTCTTGATGAGCTTTCTTCTGAACTTGATCATTTGCGTGATGTTTTACTCGTGCAAGATGATAAGCTTCGCAGTGCTATTCGTGAAAGTAGAGAGCTTAAGTCTTAGTTGGAGAGTGCTGATTTTGAAATTGCTTCGCTTAGGTCTAAGCTTGCTTGTGTTGATACTGCTGCTGAGTATGAATCTTGTCAAGTTGTGATGAGTGATCTTGCACAGAGGGAGAGTGTGCATGCTCAAGTTGCCAATCAGCTTGAGAGTGCCCTCAAGAAGCTTGATGAGTTCAAAGCTAGACCAACTCTTTTGGGTGCATGTCAGAAGTGCCCTAAGCTCACAGATGAGTTGGAAGCTCAGTCCCTCAAAGTCAAAGAGCTTGAGTCCAAGTTGCTTCATGAGACTTGCTCGAAAATTCTCCCACATCCGTGTGAAGTGTGTGTCACCCTCAAGGACAAGCTAGTAATCACTAGGAAGGAAAACAAAGTCCTAGTTTAGGAAAATAACTATCTTGTTTCTAGGCTCCAGAGAACCCTAGTGAGTGAGGAAAAGATTGAGAGTGACCTGGCAAGAGTGAAGGAGAGTGCTTCTAGGTCTACCTATAACTTGGGCTTGGGATTTGAGAGGTGTGATAAGGAGAGTGAGAATGTGGGTAAGTTTGTACCTAGCTCCAGCTACAAGGATGAGGAAAACATCATCAAACCCACTGACACATACTATCCACCCAATCCCAAACCCTCCTTCAACCCAAAGCAAACAAAGAAGCCAAAACCCAAACATGCAATGCAAACGAAGCCTAATCCTAAGGGTGTCTACATTTGCATGTTTTGTGGTCGCAAGGGCCGCTTGGATGAATTCTGTTATAGGCATAAGAGGATTGAGAGGAAGCAAGCTGAGTTGACTAGGGATGCTTTTTATGATGATTTTGATGGTTTTCAGCCTTGCTCTTTTTCTTGTGCCTATCGTGTACAGGGTCATTCCTCATATGGCTTTGATTCACGAAACAGAGGCATTGCGCAGCAGCGCTTTGGCGCCCCACATTTTCCCCATCATGGTGAGCGTCACTCGCGTAGATTTGGCTTTCACATAGATGATTTCTATCCTCACAACCCTAGTTTTGAGTCAAGACGCTTTGACAGGCCACGTTTTCCTCATCGTGGTTCTCGTCCTATGGTTAATTGTTGGATTCCCATATTTCTAATGACTAACCCCAGCACTGAGCCATCGACCTTTTCTTCTCGTTCTTTGTAGGCAGCAGGTGGAGGCTTGGAGAACAAATGGTTGATGGACTCTGGGTGTTCATGCCACATGACCGGGGATGCAAAGTGGTTCTCCAACCTCACTCCCTTGAAGTGGCGGGAGTATGTGACCTTTGGAGATGACAAGAGAGGGAGAGTGAAGGCAAGAGGCACGGTAAAGGTAAATGAAAAATTCACTCTCAAGGATGTTGGTTTGGTTGAGTATCTCAAGTATAATCTCCTCTGTGTCTCTCAGCTTCTTGATGTTGGTTTGGAAGTGCGCTTTAAGTCGAATGCTTCTTGTGTTCTTGATTCGAGTGGTTCCTTAGTTTGTGGGATTTCTCGCATTGGTAGAGTTTTTCAGGCTGATTTTGCTGGTTCTCTTGGTTCTCACAAGTGCTTGTTTGCTCAATCTTCTTCTGAGCTCTGGAAATGGCATAGGAGACTAGGTCACATGAGCTTTCACATGCTATGTTGCTTGAGTGGCCTAGGTTTGATCCGAGGATTGCCTAAGCTCAAATTTGATAAGGATTTGGTTTGTGCTCCTTGTCATCATGGGAAAATGATTGCCGCTTCTCATCCACCAATCAATTTGGTGATGACTGAATGCCCTGGAGAGTTGCTTTATATGGACATTGTTGGTCCTTCTCGGGTTCATTCGGCAGGTGGGAAGTGGTATGTTCTTGTGACTGTTGACGACTATTCTCGCTACTCTTGGGTCTACTTTCTTGAGAGCAAGGATGAAGTGTTTCATCACTTTTGGAGCTTAGCTTTGAGGTTGTTCAAGGAACTCCCTGGTGCATTACGAGCAATCCGCAGTGATAATGGCACCAAGTTCAAGAACTCCTCCTTTGATGCCTTCTGTCTTGAGCATGGTATTGAGCATCAGTTTTCAACACCTCGTTTTCCTCAGTAGAATGGTGTGGCCGAAAGAAAGAACATAACCCTGGTGGAGATGGCCCGAACGATGCTCGATAGCATAGGACTCCGAGGCGGTTCTGGGCTGAGGCCATTAGCACTGCTTGCTTTGTTTCTAATCGGATTTTCTTGCGCTCAATTCTTAATGTGACTTCTTATGAGCTGTGTTTTGGGAGAAAGCCCTTGGTTTCTTATTTGCGTGCCTTTGGTTGCAAGTGCTTTATTCTTAAGCGTGGCAATCTTGATAAGTTTGAGTTGAGATCATCTGATGACATCTTTCTTGGTTACTCTCTTCATGGTCATTCCTACAGAGTTTTGAATTTGGAGACTAACACCATCGTAGAGTCCTGTGATGTAACCTTTGATGAATTAAACTCTTGTGCAAGGAATGTGATTGAGTCTGTAGGTGACAAGAAGGTGAAGGAAAGCATCTTTGTAGAAGAGGACTTACATGGCTTTGATGATGATGATGATGATTCACTTCATCTCTCATCTGAGCTTGTTCCTGCTGCTACCACTACTCCAGCAGAGCGTCCAGAAGCTTCTGCATCGACTTCAGCGGCTGTCGAGTGAGCTCCACCCGTGGTTGAGGGGGAGGTACACTCTGAGAGAGAGAGGCTCGTCACCACATTCAGCATTGACATCCACCTCAACAAATGATTGGTAATCTCTATGAGAGGACAACAAGGTCAAGGTCTGCACATCTTGCTTGCTTTACCAATTCTCTCTTTGTTGTAACCTTTGAACCCCGAGATGTTGGACACGCACTATCTGATGAACATTGGGTTAATGCCATGCATGAGGAGTTGGAAAAATTTGAGGGAAACAAAGTCTAGACCCTTGTAGAGCCTCCCAAAAATGTCAGTGTTATAGGAACCAAGTGGGTGTTCAAAAACAAACATGGGGAGGATGGTGAGGTTGTGAGAAACAAGGCTCGGCTAGTTGCTCAAGGTTTTAGCCAAGTGGAGGGCTTAGATTATGGGGAAACATTTGCTCCTGTTGCACGCATAGAATCCATTAGGATCTTGCTTGCATTTGCTGCCTCTAAGGGCATTAGACTCTATCAAATGGATGTCAAGAGTGCTTTCCTAAATGGTTTCATAGAGGAAGAGGTTTATGTAAAACAACCCCCTGGCTTTGAGCACCACAAATATCCAAACCATGTGTATAAGCTTCAGAAGGCTTTGTACGGGCTAAAACAAGCACCTAGGGCATGATATGCTAGGCTTAAGACCTTCTTGCTAGAGCGCGGGTATGTCATGGGGTGTGTTGATAAAACCTTGTTCACTCTTAAGCATGGCAATAACTTTCTAATGGTTCAGATTTACGTGGATGATATCATCTTTGGTGGTTCCTCTCATGCTCTTGTGTCCAGATTTCAGGAAGCTATAGAAAGGGAATTTCAGATGTCGATGATGGGAGAGCTCACCTTCTTTCTTGGGCTTCAAATCAAGAAATGCAAGCAAGGCACTTTTATTCATCAAGCCAAGTACACGAAGGATCTCCTGAAGAAGTTCGACATGGTCAATGTGAAGCCGTTGTCTACACCCATGTCCACTACAACAGCTCTTGACCCTAACGAAGACTATGAAGCGGTGGATGAAAGGGAGTATAGGAGAATGATTGGCTCCCTCTTGTACCTGACGGTGATAAGACCCGACATACACTTTGTGGTGTGTCTTTGTGCTCGCTTTCAAGCTTCCCCAAGGGAGACTCATTGCAAGGCTGTCAAGCGCATCTTCAGGTATCTCAAATACACCCTTAAGTTCGGTCTTTGGTACTCTGCATCTTCATCTCTTGATCTCATTGGGCATTCGGGCACGGACTTTGCTGGGTGTAGAATTGATAGGAAGAGCACTTCTGGTACTTGCCATTTCTTGGGTACTTCTTTGATCTGTTGGTCTTCTCGTAAGCAGTCGAGTGTTGCCCAATCCACCATAGAGGCTGAGTATGTTGCTGCTGCTAGCTGCTGCTCACAATTCCTATGGGTTGTATCTACCATAAGAGACTATGGGTTAACTTTTAAGGGTGTTCTACTCATGTGTGATAACTCCAGTGCCATATGCTTAGCCAAAAACCCAATCCAACATGGTAAGGTCAAACACATCAATGTGTGATTCCACTTCCTGAGAGACAATGTTGAAAAGGGGGATGTTGAGCTCAAATACATTGATACCAAAAACCAACTAGCTGATATCCTCACCAAGCCCCTAGATGCTTCTAGACATGCTTTTCTTCGGGGGGAACTTGGTGTTTGTTATCCTTATGGCATTATTTGAGGGGGAGTTGGTGTTGTCTTGTATATATGTATCTTACCTTTTATGCATTGCATCTCATATGTAATATATGCATTGGTAGATGAGCTTTGATTCTTATGCTTTCTTGCATTTCTCCTTGCTATAATTGAGTTTGAGCTGAGTTGTGTGGATGTGATGGTAATCTCTCATGCTTAGATTTTCTAGATGGCCTGTTATAGACTCATGTGAGCAACTTGCTAATCTTAAAGGTAAACTGAGCTTCTTGTGAACCTTATGATCTAATCTTGCTAAAACTTGCTCACCATGTGTATAATTGCTTTTATTGTTGTTGAAACTTGCGTTGAGGCTAGTCTAGAGGATGTTCTGGCTTTGGCACCTTGTGTTTGCGAAATGGAAGGCTTTGCAAATGTTTAGCTCATGATGAAACATTGTGGGAACGTGTGTTCCTTTTATCGCAAAGGCATGCTCTTTTGTCTTGTGCATAAACTTGAATAATCTGCTAAATGCTTTGATCAAGAATAATTCTAAAATACTAAATCCAAACATTATGACTTGAAGCCTCGGGGTGTTTTCCGTACCCAGTCGTGCGACCCTCCGCATGGATAAGAGGACATATGAGGATAAACAATAATCACTTGATCAACTGAGTCTCTGTTTCATATATGAGCGTTTGTAGAGCTCATTTTTTGCGAATGCGTGTTCCATGTTGAGATTGAAACTGGCTAGATTCTTATGATTCACTTGGTGCTTGTTTTGCCTTGGATGGGAGTACTTACACATGTGGTGGCAACTTTGCTCATGATAAGAAAATTTGATTCTATCTAAGTTAGTCAATCTTTCTTCTTAGCATGTATAGCTCATGGTGTTTATGCCTTGCTATCTATTTTTTATCTTTGCAATATTAGGAGCTATTGCTTTCACACTTCATGGCTCTATGTTTATGGCTAGCAAAGTTAAATGCTTGTTTGCATAATTGTTGAAGCTCCCTACGTTTGCATTTTCATGCATTGCATGTTTGTTTGTTCTTTTGCCTCTTTGATGAGTTCATTGCCAAAGGGGGAGAAAACTTGGGGTCATGCACAAATAATGCTAAGAAACTTGTATTCATGCACAAATAATGCTAAGAAACTTGTATGATCTATTTTGCACTACATGAGATGTACCACAACTTGAGGGGAGCATATCATGATCTTGAGCGTTTTCTGGTGCTTTTCACATTCTTTGCGTCTCAAGTCGCTTTCTTTGCCAACTCTTGGTTTTGTGATCCCTACTTGCTAGATGTCTTGGTTTCATTTCTAGGGTTTGGCCATTTGGATGTGCTTATTCGGCCTCGCATTTCAATCTCTAATCTTTGTGCATTTGGTGTTGTCAATGTACTCATCAAGGGGGAGATTGAGAAACCATGTGGATATGGGCCATGGTTTGCAATATATGTGATGAGTAATTGACTTGAGCGGATTTGGTGTTTGAGTTGAAATGCGGGAATTCAGGGATTGCATGTGTGCGAGCATGATTATGGTTTCGACTAACCGGACTTGGTGGAGGAATTGGTGATGTTGCGGGAGTTGGGAAATGTGTTTGCTTATCTGATGATGTGTAGGTCACTGGAGTCGAATTGGCGGTCAACAACGAGAGGATCGGGCACAAGTAGGGGTCTTGGGGCCAGATGATCGGGATGCCTGATGAAGTCAAGGGTGATCCACACCATACACGTGGAGAGGAAAAAAGCACGGACGGTTTCGCGGTTGAGCCTCAAAACCGTGGTGGTGGTGAAGACGGTGTGTTGACCAAGTCAAGGTGAACGGGGTGCCAGTACAAGTGACAAGGGGGCCCGATGGACAGGGACTGGGAGAGACTTGCCGGTGGTCAGGATCGTGGGACAAGGTGACACGTGTCGACATCGAGAAGTCATGCTTTGAGAAGCGTGCAAGGCGGTTTCCCGGTTTGGGCCTCAAAACCGGTGGTGGTGGGTGGTGGTGCACGTGGCATTCGGGCGATAAGGAAAAAGATGGACGGTTATGCCTCCGGTGGTAGGTGGGTGTGTTATATAGGTCAAGGGTAGAGTGGTCATGAGGACAATAGACCCTAGGCCTATATAAGGAGAGGTGTGGCTAGTGGGAGAGGTGCCTCTCTTCCATTAGCCTTGTGTTAGGACTCTATTCAAAGTGCTAGGAGAGGATTTCATATTTAGAGGAGGGTAGTGGGTGTGTGAGAGACCTCTTGCTCTTCCAAATAGTGCGTGGAAGACGGTGGCTTCCTAGCCTTGTACCTATGGATCTTGTAAGCACCTTTCTATGATATGAGAAGTATTTTCGTGCTCAAGATTTCCCTCTTCACTTGAATCCTGAAATTTCCCTGTTCCTATTTTCGGAGCTATTTTTGTGGTGATTTTTGATCTCATTTTTGGATGAGTTTTTGGCTCGGATTTCCTGAGTAACTTGTTGCTATGATGAGCTAGATCAATCCTTCATAGGTCCATGACCAAATCAAGAGCTCTAGCACCTTCAATTTGAAGGATTTCTCAAGTTTCCCCTTTTTTGTGTTCTTGGCATGAGATCTGAAATTCGTGATGATTTCTTGAGCCACTTGAGTTGATCTTCTAGGATTATAGTCGTGATATGTTGAGGATTCACTGGTCCAAAAATTGCATCATTTGGAGTTCGTTTGAATAGGTTTTGGAGAAGATTTGACAAAATCCTGAAAGCTTTTCCTGTTCTATCGGGGTCGATCGGCACTGTCGACGACCAGGACCGGCACTGCTGGTGGGTTGCAAAACCCCGCACCAGCACTGCCGATGGGTCTCACTGGCACTGCCGATGGGGCCAACCGGCACTACCGATGGTCCTGATTGGCACTGTCGGTAGTGGTCCAGAAGATACAGCTTTGTGAGGTTTCCATCTATTTCGAGTTTTTGCTGTTCTTCTTTGTTTCCGCTGTGTACCACTGCTGCTGTTGATCACTCCTAAGGGTAGTACATCAGAAGTTGGTGTGTGTAGCCTTGGTGATCGGTTTAGAGGTTGGTTTGGGTTGTTTTTGGGACATAGGCCAAGTTCTCTCGGAGAATTTTGATTGGCTCCCATTCACCCCCCCCCCCCCTCTGGTCGCCTTCTCGGTCCTTCAACCACATTGAACAAATTTTATGTGATATTCTTGGAATATTTGAATTGATGCAAACAATCTGAAAAAAAAGTTAGAAATTTACGATGAACTTTGATTGAAGTAGTCGTACATTTGATCTGAAAGTAAATAACCTTGGCAAAATCAAAAGAAGGGGAGGGAATTAGGGGCCATGATAGAGCAATAAGTGACGACGTCCTCGGGGACCATGACTTGACTCGTTCTTGTCCTGAAATCCTCCGGCTTCGTTGAGCTTAAATTGTGCTGTCGAAGTTTGAGATTGGCAGTAAAATGTATAGGGCTATGTCGAGACTAAGAACTACCATGGTAACACAAGACGCCGAGTTATACAGGTTCGGGCCCTCTCGATGAGAGTAAAAACCCTACATCCTGTGTTCTGTGTATTGTATTGATGTTGTGGAAAAACTTCTCCCCCGATGAGGGATACGCTGCCGCCTTATATATCCGGTCGGCAGGGGGGTACATGAAGAGTCCTAGTCGTAACCCCTTAGGATTTACATAGAAAGTCTATCTCTACGTGCTCCAAGTTGAGTCGGTCGGTTTCCTTGTTAATGAAGTACCCGGTCGGCTACCGACTTAGTCTTGTATGAGGATATCCATAAGGTGAGTATCCCACAGCAGCCCCCGAGTGCTTCTTGATTTTGACCTTCAACTCTCAAAATGATCTTCAATGTAGATCATAAATTAGGAAGACCTCTTTATCGAAGTTCCTAATAGATCTGGTGCACCGGTCAGGTGCACCTGATCAGGTGTAGCCCCCGACTCTTGTATAATTTGGAGACTAACAAATAATGCAAGAGTCTAATTATATTAGCACTTATTATTTTGTATGTATTTTACTCAAACCATCAAGCTTGAGTTTAATAGACCTCTGGTCATCAAACCAGTAAGTCAACTTGCAAAGCTTCAGCTTTGCCGACCGATTATCAAATAGGCCGAGTGACATACACCATGTCCGAGTGACTGGTCGGTCTGAATTTTATGATATCAATCATATTCAATTCATGTGAACCAATATGACATCAATCATATAATGGTACTAAGCTAAATGACATCAATCATAATAGAGCCTTTCCCTAATAATTAGTCACTCTAATTATCCATAAGTCCAATTTTGACAATTTGGTTATTGATTTCAATCAATACCATAGCCTTTGAACTCATACCCATACGACCATCAAGTCCTTTGCTACATGATCATAAAATCACATAGATATGGTTAAATATTTTTCAAATGCTTCTCATCAAAGAAGCCCCCAAGCTTTATTTCACAAGGTTTTAGACCCTAATCATACTTTAAGGTTCTTAATTAATCTTTGCTTAAGCAAAAAATCATCATCACTGTACAGCCCACCCCGGCCTATGGGACCTTTAGGTCAAAAAGCAGGAGTATAAAAAGCAGCATCGAGTTGAGTCTCAGTCCACGCCGCATTTGCGCATGAACTCTTCGTCTTCCTCGCGCCTCCTCTGTTCTCAGCAACTCCTCAACTTTCCAGCTAGGGTTAGCACCTTCGCTTCTGGCCGTCGTAGATCTCGCCGCGCTTAGCCCCCAAGCCTCTGCTAGGGTTCAACATTTGATCCACCACGCCCAAAACAATCATCGCCGTGGGTCGCAAGAAGGTTTCCACCTTGATCCCTGCCACTTCCACTACCGCCGCCGCGTCCTCCTCATCGAAGATCAACATTCTGGAGCAGCTTCGGGAGTTCTTGAAGAGCAACCTCTCCCAGACCGATATGAACCAGATGGTGGTCGACGGCATCCTTCCAGAACAAGTGCGAATCGACTGGAAGGTACGTCGTGAATCTTGCCCCATCCCTATTCATAAATAAACAGTTGTATTCCGCTCGTTCTTCGAGCATGGCTTTGGAGTCCCCTGCTGTTGCTTCTTGTACGGGCTCCTTTTTTTTTATGGGATTGAGCTTGTCAACCTCAATCCCAATTCCATTCTTCACATCACCATCTGTGTGAAGCATTTCTGGGCATCCTTCCCCACTTCAATTTATTCCGCCATCTGTTTCTCCTCCGTCCGCTACCAACCAAGGACAATCAAGTAGCTATAGGCGGTGTTGGCTTCTAGTTGCGCAAGAAGGAGGCCTACATTAATGTGCTATTGAAGACCGGGAACAAGAACTAGAAGGATGAGTGGTTCTACTATGACAACCCTCCCCCTGTTCTTGCCGACTTCACCGGTGCCAAGGCGATTCCTCTGGCGCAATGGACGGAGAAGCCCGATCCGATCGACCCTTAGGTGGTCACTGTATTGAAGAAGATAGCCGACTTGAAGGCTGAAGGTATTGACGGAATTACCGTCGCCAAAAACTTCATAGTACATAGAGTGCAACCCCTGAAGCTGTAGAGTCACCCGGTGTGGAACTATGTCAATAATGACGAAACCAGGGAGGTGCCTGACCCGCCGAATGGTGAGCTCTGTAAGAAACGCCTGTAAAAAATGTTTGAAGGGGATATCCTTCAGGATGACTCGCTGATCAGGAAGGCGTATAACACAGGTACTATGCAGGCCCGAGTAAGCCTCAGTCTGCTTTAAGCAATCCTTTATGTTCTTGTCTTGATGTCCTGCTTGATATTTTTATTCTTGTGCAGGTTTTGGATACTTATATTTCTCATCATCTGCTCCCTCTGACCGATTCCGAGGGACCGGATTATGTCAAGAAGACACAGCAGACTGGCACTGGAGGCTCGAGCTCTTCTGCAGGCGCTCGTACTGTCCCGGTCACCACCCTGCCTCCCCCCAGTCGGCAAGTAAAGCAGACTGTTGAGCGCCGATGGCAATATATAGGGGATCAGGATGATGATGAAGAATTGCCATCTACTGACGTTGGTCATCTCACCCCCACTCCCTCCGACCAACCTTCAAGCCAGTCGGAGCCCCCGAGCCAAACTCAGATTGATGCTGAGAGGGTGGATCAGACCGACAAGGCAGGAAAATCTGCCTAGAAGAGGAAGGAGACTGATTCTCAGTCGACTTCTTCGAAGAAGAGGTTGTGCCAAATCAAGCTCAAGAAGGCTCCTAGGTTAATTCTTTAACCTTATGCTCCTTGTCTCTTATTGCCATCCATAACACATTTTAATCTCTTCCATCTTTGTTTTGACAGTAGTTGGACGAGTGATTCTCAGAGTGCCCAAGAGTCCGAAGACACTCGGTCTGGACCTCCTCCTCATCCGACTGATTTGCCCAAGTCGGTCGGCAAGTCATCAAACACGCTGACCGAGGTGGATAAGCCAACTGACAAGGCAATTCTTGCTTCCATTCCGGCGCCTGTACCCCAACCTGCTCCTGTCGTCGTCCCTTCACCTCTTGACAAAGGTAAGGCGACATTATCTACAGATTTACTCGGTCGGCCCGAAGTGGAGGACGTGTAAATTATGCATCAACATCGAGAAGATAGCAAGGTACTTCAATACTCTGCTTTTGCTTTGTCTTAATCTTGCCTTTAAGCTTAACCCCTTTTTGTATACAGAAAATGTATGCTCTCATAGAGAGGAAACAGGCTAGGGTGGAATACCTTGAAGCCGAAACTTTTGGTATGTCCTAAACTCTTTGGTCTTCAAGTCTTTAAGTAAGACTAACACTTTGCTGGTGTTTTGCTAGTCACCGGTCAGCAGCTCACCAAAGCACAAAAGGAGATTGTAAAGCTACAGACCGACCAAAGAGAGATGACCAAGGCCTTAAACCAAGGCCGTGCAGATTTAGCTGGTAAGATCACTCACCATCTTGTTTTTGTCAACGCCTTAAATACTGAGAAGGAAAACCTCTCCAAGTCGGTCGAGGACCAAAAGGCCGAGATCACTCGGCTGCAGAAGGAGCTAAAGGAAGCTGCGGCCAAGATAGAGGAAGCTAAGAGCACCTCCAAATCCTGAAAATGTAAACTTACCAGTAAGCCCTTCATTATTTCTCACATCTGCTTGATTCCTCTTTTGATCATACTGACCAAAAATTTTCATTCGCAGCACTATCTTACGCCGCTCGAAAGGCAATGGATTATGTTCATGCCGACCGAGTGGAGCAGTCTGGCCATTCCTTGGAGTACTTGCTGGAGCATGCATAAGAAGATATTGCCCATAACACTCGATGAGTGGCGACCAAAGCCGGGAGTCAGGTTCTGGCTATTTGCCAGTCTTGGTCTCCCACTCTGCCATTGGACAAGATCAAGGAGGGCTTCAACCCAGACTTGACTGACGATCAATGCCAGTTGCTCTTGGATTCCATGCTGAAGACTTCCCGAGCTTTGGTCAACAACATAGAGATCAATCCGACCGTGCCTACTCCTCCAGCAACTCCTGAGGTTGAGCTACATGCTGAATCTTCCTCTCCTTCAAAGGAGTTGTAAATCCTGTAATATTAGAGATCATTAACAATATCTATGTAATAAAACAATGTTACCTGTATGTAATCTAGTTTCATGCTTATCAACTTTAAAATATTGATAAAAATGTCATAAGTATGTTTCTGTCATTGAGAAACTCAAATTATATCGGTCAGCCATTACATTTTAGGTTGTGACTCGTAACCACATAACAAGCAGAGTCCACCAATCGACACATGACCTCTCGCACTTTGGCTTTGAGTTTAGTGTAGTGGTAGTCTGATGTGCAATATAAAGTATATAACCATAATGTATAGACGTTAGACCAAGAAAATGAAGACTGTATTCAAAGAGAAGAAATCGGTCAGAAAGTAGTCCAAAACCAAAATACGGTTAGCCTGAAGTGGGACATTATTACTAGCCCCCTGGCTTGATTGTTTAATAAAATAAAATAAGGAATCAAGACAATATAGAATGAAAATCATCAAAAAGACCGAAGTTTCATTCATGAATAATATATAAGTATACAAAGGAATAATTAAGTATAGAAACGACGTAGCTGATTTATGTACCAAGATTTTGGTATATCATCGTCATCTTCATACATCAGTCAGTAAGCCCCCGGGCGAGTGACTTCGTTCACAACATATGGTCCTTCCCACTTTGGAGAAAGCTTATGCTGGTTCTTCACTGACTGCACTCGGCGAAGCACTAAACCTCCAACTTGGAAGTGGTGATTACGTACATTTTTATCATCATATCGACGTAAGCCTTGTTGATAAAGTGCCGACCAAAACAGAGCGTGATCACGCAACTCCTCTGCTGCAATCAAATCAATCTCCCGATTCTCCTTAGAAAGTTGTTCATCATACGCCTGAACCCGTGCCGAAACAAGGCTGACCTCGGTCGGCAGCATAGCCTCTAAGTCGTAGACCAATGAGAAAGGTGATGATGAGGACATCACACATATGGATATACACAACACTCCTCCAACTAGGATGAAAGTTCATGCGCATCACCTGAATTTACATGTGAGTTCATTTCTAATGTTTTGTTTATGTGGTTTTGAGAATAGATTGCTACCTAATGAATTAATTATTGTTAGGAATCATGGAGATGATGATGAGATAGCTGGGGAGGTGATTGGGTGCGTGATGGGCCAGCAAGGACGTCCAAGCCAAGGTGAAGTCGGTTTTGATTGGGCCTCCACCTTGGCTTGGACGTCCTTGCTGGCCCATCATGCCCCCAATCACCTCCCCAGCTATCTCATCATCATCTCCATGATTCCTAACAACAATTAATTCATTAGGTAGCAATCTATTCTCAAAACCACATAAACAAAACATTAGAAATGAACTCACATGTAAATTCAGGTGATGCGCATGAACTTTCATCCTAGTTGGAGGAGTGGTGTGTATATCCATATGTGTGATGTCCTCATCAGGTGACTGACTAGTTGCCCGACTGGTGTTTGTGTGAAGCCCCCAAAGAACTGAAGGCAATTCTTTGACCCACCGACCGGCATAAGGCTTAAGCCTGTCGAATATACGTGGTTTTAATCCTTGATGAATCATACCATTGGCCCATTCCACCTGCCCATTGTGATGTAGATATGGCCTGATCTTCCAAGAGGTAAGGGGATAAACTTGAATTTGGGGAACTCGGCGTCGACGACCCGGCTTGAATCAGACACGATCCAACCCCGCAACCGTTACACCAAGCACAACTTGATTGTTCTTGCAAGCGAAATCGAGAACACAAGCAAGAGAGGATAAACACGCAATCTGAAATTGCAAATATGGATGAAGCAAATCACAAGATAAGGTTCAAGCTCTAAACACAAAAGGACTAATCACCACAGTGGTGTAGAACAAGAACAGGGGCCCTGGATTACTGTAAAAGGACTTGTCGCCACAGTTATAATAATTCGATCAACTTTCTCTCTGGAAAACTGAACTAAACAAAACCTGAAACTAAAAGATGGCGGCTACTGAGTGTATGTAGGAAACAAAGACGTCCTAGGGTTGGGGGCGACCAGGGGGGGCGCCCACAACATGGGCTTAAGGCCCAACACGATACATGGCCAAGTTGGCCCAAAATAGGTGGCACAGCATCTTGTCATGGTCACATATTATGACTCACGACCCTTCTGGAGCTAGGACCAGAACCAAAACGACGGTGTTGTCGTCCCCTTTCCAGCGCATCAAAGAACGCCTCGTTTGGACGTCAGATGTGGGAGATATCATCAAAACCATGAAGGGATGTTGGCTGAATCCGAGACGAACGTGGCGACCGAGTTGGTGATGACTTGTAACTTTGGGAAGGCCATGATATGCGCGTATCCTGTGCATGCGTGCCACTATTGTTGAACCTACTGAAAAGTGTATGCGTGCTGATCGAGTTACCTGTGCCGTACCACTATTGTTGAACTATTTGATGTGGTAGGGCTGATGTAGTGCATGCGTGGTCAAGCCAAGTTTGCTTACCAAATCAGAACTTACCAAGTTGTTACAGCTCCCAGTATCAATGATGGTGAGAACACGACGGTCCGCGACAATGAGGTACATGTAGAATAAATTGTTGCGTTGTTGTTCTTCCTCTTGTCCCACCTGAGTGGTCAACACACGTTGTACAATGAGACTAGGGAAACCCGCGGTGGCAGCAATGGAATCAATGGCGGTAGTCTCCTGCTCCTCCGTCGAATCTGCAACAAGGTTAGGCATACGAGCAAATTCATCTTCAACATCACTATAACTTTCATACCCATTAGCAGTAGCGATAAAAGCACGACGACTAGGGTAGTCCTTCATGACATGTCCCATGCCCATGCAGCGGTGGCAAATAATGGTGGTGGAGGAGCCACTCCTAGTACCGGAAGTAGTAACCTTCTTCTAGTGTTGGTGTTGCACACTAGACGATTGCGCTTCAGAAGTAGGCGCAAGTGGAAGAATTGTTGCTGGTGGTTTAGAAACCTGACTCTTCAAGTTCTCTACTCCAGTGCGTTGCTGGAGAGATTGCTCAGTGTTGGACCTGCAAAATTTTGTGGAAGGTGTCCCTGTACTTCTCGTTCAGCCTTAAGACCAATATGATACAATTGGCTGAACCTATTCCACTCTTTATAGTCAACAATATTCTGGATATCACGATTCAAACCACCAAAAAATCTAGCACTGGTTTCAACATCATTTTCATGTATATCACAACGTGCTAAACCAATAAGCAATTCCTGATAATATTCCTCTACTATTTTACTACCTTGTGTTACAGATTGTAATTTCAAACGTAAATCACGTTGGTAATGAGGAACAAAACGAGATTTCATAAGTTGTTTCAAAACAGGCCAAGTGGCAGGTATAGCAGCATTAGTATTGCAAAGATCATTCCACCAAAAGAGAGCAAAACCTGTAAACTCACTAGTAGCCAGTAAACGAGATTTCATACGTTGTTTCAAAACAGGCCAAGTGGCAGGTATAGCAGCATTAGTATTGCAAAGATCATTCCACCAAAAGAGAGCAAAACCTGTAAACTCACTAGTAGCCAGTCTAACTCTATGCTCAATAGGAACTAAATGAGAATTAAATTTCTGTTCAACAGCAAGTTCCCAATCTAAGTATGCTTCAGGATCAACACTACCGGCAAAAGGTGGTATGTTAAATTTGGGCTTAACAAAAGTATCAGTATTACCACGATTGTTATTACCTCCCATATCGTGTCGATTACGGTGAAGACGGTCTGCATCACGGTCAAAATCATCATCAGCAGCAGCTCGTTGAGGTGGAGATCGTCGTTCAACATCCTCAATGCGGTGGACAACAGTGTTGATGTGATCCATCAACTCGGCAAACTTCGTTTCCATGAATGTACGCTGGTCCGTAAGAAGCTTCGTGAGCTCGGCCTTGGAGACACAATCATTGAAGTCTGTAGGGGACTCCAACTCTCATGGTGTCCCTTTCCCTTTCTCTGACATGGTTAAAAGCAAAAGACAACACTAAACAAAAAGATTAGCCCTATCAACTAGCAGGCAGCATAGGGTGTAGAAAGTGGAAAACAATATCAGAAGCAATGTATCACAATCTTGCAAGTGTTCTTACCAAAGCCAAACAGGTCGACACAATCGGTAGTTGAGCTTGGGTCTAACAGTTGCAAGGAAGAAACCTGTGCTGCAATATGTATAGCTTGGAACGCTAATATGTATGTCAATAGAACACTATTTAATAACAGATAGTAGCACTGAATAAATGTCCAAAGCAGTGTCCTAATTGCTGGCAAAAGAATTATGTTCAAAAATAGTTGTGACAGCAAGAACAATGACAAAGGCAGCAAGGAACAAAACAGACTTCACAGACTTAGAATTTTTAGGGGGGGGGGGGGGGTTGCAAATCAAAATCTTGATTTTTTGTATGATTTTTCCACTATTTTTCTGTGATAGAGGAACACAAAGGAAGGAACCACAAGAAGTTTCAACTTAAACAGAGGGAAAACAAAGGGTAGGCAAAATCTCAAAGTTTCACCTCAACTTTGAGTCAAGAATCTGCTGTAAAAATTTCAGCCCAGTCGGAGCAACGAGCGAAAAGTTATGCCTATTTTACCGAAGGTATGTCAAGTAGGGTGTGAGGGGTTAGGGGGGGAAACAGAATCGGGTAGGGTTTTTTTTTGTTGGCAACGAATTGTGGGCGTGGTGGGTGGGTGACACGATGGTGAATCCAATGGAAAACACGATGGTGATGGTGGTGTGCAGCGGAGATCAAAATACAAACCGAATCGAAACACAAATTCAAACCAGCAACTGAACTCGACTAGGACACAAACTCAACACTACGGACTCTGAAATTAAATTATGCAAAGGCTAAATAGTGTCTGGGATGGTGGGGAAATTTTTTTTATAGGCTTTTTCATGGACAAAAAGGTGATGAACACCAACGAATCTAAAGGGAAGAACACGATAATACCTCATGGGGAACCTAGGAATCTGATACCACTTGATGTAGATATGGCCTGATCTTCCGAGAGGTACGGGGATAAACTCGAATTTGGGGAACTTGGCGTTGACGACCCGGCTTGAATTAGACACGATCCAACCCCGCAACTGTTACACCAAGCACAACTTGATTGTTCCTACAAGCGAAATTGAGAACACAAGCAAGAGAGGATAAACACGCAATCTGAAATTGCAAATATGGATGAAGCAAATCACAAGAAAAGGTTCAAGCTCTGAACACAAAAGGACTAATCGCCATAGTGGTGTAGAACAAGAACAGGGGCCTTGAATTACTGTAAAATTACTTGTCGCCACAGTTACAATAATTCGATCAAGTTTCTCTCTGGAAAACTGAACTAAACAAAACCCGAAACTAAAAGACGGCGGCTACTGAGTTTATGTAGGAAACAAAGACGTCCTAGGGTTGGGGGCAACCAGGGGGGCGCCCACAACATGGGCTTAAGGCCCGACACAATACATGGCCAAGTTGGCCCAAAATAGGTGGCACAGCACCTTGTCTTGGTCACATATTATGACTCACGACCCTTCTGGAGCTAGGACCAGAACCAAAATGACGGCGTCGTTGTCCCCTTTCCAACGCATCAAACAACGCCTCGTTTGAACGTCGGATGTGGGAGATATCATCAAAACCGTAAAGGAGTGTCGGCTGAATCCGAGACGAACGTGGTGACCGAGTTGGTGACGACTTGTAACTTGGGGAAGATCATGATATGCGCGTATCCAGTATAGTGATGTCCTCATCACATTGCTTTGAGGATGAGCCACTGATGCAAAGTGAATTTTTATTCCCATCTCATTGGCAAACTCTCAGAATTCCACTGATGTGAATTGAGTGCCATTATCGGTGATGATATCCTGAGGAACCCCGAACCGAGTGAAGACATCCTTGACAAACTCGATAGCCTTCTTCGATGTAATCTTGCCGAATGGCTTTTCTTCAATCCACTTGGTGAATTTGTCAATAGCAACAAACAGATAAGTGAACCCACCTGGCGCCTTCTTGAAAGGTCCAACAATATCGAGCCCCCAAATAGCAAAGGGCCAAGTCAAAGGTATCATCTAAAGTTGCTGTGAAGGCACATGCGTTTGTTGAGCGAAGAATTGACAACCTTCACACGTCCGAACGATCCGATGTGCATCTTCAACCGCCGTGGGCCAATAAAACCCTTGCCGGAAAGCTTTGCCGACCAAAGTCTTGGAAGCTGCATGATTGTCACATATCCCGGAATGAATTTCTTCTACCAACTTCTGGCCTTCTGGTATCGAGATGCATCTCATCAAGATATTTCAACCTCCTCTTTTATAGAGTTGGTCTCCCACCAACAAATACCCCTGGCATCGGGTCCCCAATCTTCATTGCTCATTACGATCCGAAGGCAGCATTCCCTTGTCCAAATATTGGATGAGCGGGTCACGCCAATCGGTCTCCATATTGTCATCACCAACGAGATCAGTAACAACACTCATTAATACATCCGACCGAGGAGAAATCATGGGGGAATCCAGAGTGTGTAAGAAAACACCTGGCGGGACCACAAATCAGGATGATCCCATCTTGGTCAATTCATCAGCCGCTTGGTTATTGTCTCGAAAAACATGCGTGAACTTCAATCCATCGAATTTGTCTTTGAGCTTCCTTACTTCTTGACAGTAAGCACTCATATTATCATCCACACAGTTCCAATCCTTGGTGACTTGATTAATGACCAGAGCCGAGTCACCAAAGACATCAAGGCGCTTGATGCCGAGTGACGCAGCAATGCGCAGACCGTGTAGAAGGGCTTCATATTCCGCAGCGTTGTTGGACGCGTGAAACATCACCTAAAGGACATATCAAAGCTTCTCTCCAATGGGTGAGATAAACACGACTCCCACACCGGCTCCTTGTAATTGAAGAGACCCGTCAAAGTACATTTTCCAATACTCGATGTCTTGTGCAGTAGGTGGGTTTTGAATCTCTGTCCACTCAGCAACGAAATCAGCTAGCGCTTGTCCCTTTATAGCCGACCGAGGCACGAACGTGATGGTATATTGACCAAGTTCGACTGCCCACTTGGCGATTTTTCCTTCGGCTTCTCGATTGTGCAGCACTGTGCCGAGTGCGAAGGAGGTCTGGACTTGAAAATAGTGCTTCAAATTGCTAGAGGTGACTAGCAATGCATACAACAACTTCAAGATCTGTTGGTATTTTACCTTAGAGGCGCCAAGGACCTCACTCACAAAATAGACCGGGTGTTGCACTTTTTGTATATGTCCCTCTTCTTCTCGGTTGACCATCAAAATAGTACTCACAACCTGAGTTGTGGCCGATATGTAAACTTGAAGTTTTTCTCCTGGCTCCGGAGGCACCAATACTGGAATGCTGCTGAGGTAAACCTTCAACTCGTCCAATGCCGACTGCGCCTCTTCAGTCCACACGAAGTCTTCCTGCTTTTTAAGCAGTCTGAAAAGTGGTAACCCTCTAACCCCCAGTCAGGGAATAAAGTGACTCAAAGACACCATGCATCCGGTCAGCTTCTGAACGTCCCTTTGAGAATTAGGTGACCCCATACCAAGGATCGCCTTGATTTTATCCGGGTTGGCCTCTATACCTCGTTTCGAAATGATGTAACAGAGTAGCTTTCCCAAAGGAACCCCAAAAACACACTTCTTAGGATTCAGCTTTATTGAATAATGCCTCAGATTGTCAAAGGTTTCTGCTAGGTCAGAAATAAGCCCTTCGACGCTCCGGGTCTTGACGACGATGTCATCGACATATGCTTCCGTGTTCCGACCGATCTGAGTAGCAAGGCAGCATTGAATACCTTGTTGGTAAGTCATGCCAGCGTTCTTCAGACCGAAAGGCATTGTGATATAGCAATAGGCACCGAAGGGTGTTATAAAGGAAGTTTTAATCCGACCTTTGACCTTCAGTGGGATCTAGTGATAGCCTGAATAGGCATCCAGAAAGCTTAATAGCTCACACTCGGCTGTCGAGTCTACAATCTGATCAATATGAGGAAGAGCGAAGGGGTCTTTAGGACAGACCTTGTTGGGATTAGTATAATCAACACACATCCTCCATTCTTTATTCTTCTTGGGTACAAGGACTGGATTTTCTAACCAGTCGGGATAATACACCTCCTTTATAAACTTAGCATCTAATAGTCTAACTATCTCCTTCTTCATGGCGTCCTTGCAATCTTGCGTGAATCTTCTAAGCCTCTGCCGAACGGTGGTAGCCCCAGGGGGTACCCTTAACTTGTGCTCAATCTTTTCCCTAGGAACTCCCGGCATGTCAGATGATTTCCATGCAAAGACATCCCTATTTTCCTGGAGGAAAAGAGTGAGCACGAGTTCCTATTTCTCGTCAAGGTTGGCCCCAGCATAAGTTACCTTATCGGGGTCCTCAGGATCGAGCAGGATTTCCTTAGTTTGGATGTCATCGGTCTAAATCTTGTCTTTGGTAGGCTTCTTTGTTGGAACCGCTGCTTCGATCTGCTCCTCCATGCCGACTGCCTGTTGGATCTCATTCTGGTCGGACAACATCAACTGTTTATTGGCCATCTCACAACTCTGTACATCGCAATCAAAAGAATTCCGAAGATTAGAGTGGAGGGAGATTATTCTGTTCGGGCCTGGCATCTTGAGGGTGAGATATGGGTAATGCAGGATAGCCATGAATTTAGCCATAGCCGGTCGACCGATGGTAGCATGATATGCTGAGTCAAAATCCGCCACCTGGAAGAGAATACGCTCAGTCCTAAAATTCTCATGGGTCCCAAAGGTGACCAACAGACTGATATATCCAATAGTAACTGAAGTCTTGCCAGGTATAATCCCGTGGAAAGGTGAAGAACTTAGCTGAAGATCATTGATTGACAGACCGAGCTCTTTGAGAGTCTTGGTGAAGATTAAGTCCAAACTGCTTCCTCCATCAATGAGTACTTTGTTGAACTTTACCTCCTTTATTGTAGCAACAAGCACCAGCGGGTATCGACCCGGCTTCGGGATATGCTTGGGGTGATCCGACTGATCAAAGGTGATTGGCATCTCAGACCACCTCATGAATTGAGGTGCAGCCGGTTCCACCGAGTTGATCTTTTGAAGTTCCAGCTTCTGCTTGCGCTTAGACACATACGCAACCGGGCCACCGAAGATGAAGTTGACTTCCTTGCGGGGCTCCTGGAACTCTCCTGAGTCATCCTTGTCACCATCGTCATTGGTCTTGTCTTTGCTATTGCGCCTCGGGGGATCTTTAGCCACCTTGAGTGCAGCCGTTGCAAAACCCTTCAGTCAATAGCAATCCTTTGCTTTGTGGTTCCCCTTTGGGTGCCAAAGGCATGGGCCACTCAGCAGCTCGTCTGTGGATGGTTGGCTTGTTCGAGGGTTCTTCTGAAGTCGGTCCACCGTGTGAACTACGTTATCAAGCTTCCTCTTCTTGTCCTTCTTGGAGGACTCGGACTTGTCTGACCGCTTCTCTTTGCCTTTTCCCCGGATGTCATCCAACGCTGACTCATCAGACGCGAACTTGTCAGCGATCTTGAAGCACTCTTGAGTGGTCAGCTTGAGGTCATGATTCCTCCGACCGATCTCACGAACCAAATCATCGCTACGGATCCCTCCTTGGAAGGCGGCAATAATTTGTTGGTCCGGGACATTGGGGATCTCAGTCTTCTTAACACAAAATTGCTTGATGTAGTCACGAAGAGGTTCGTCGGTCTTCTGCTTGATCCGAATAAGGTCAATGTGGTTGCCCGGTCGATTGCAGGTAGCTTGGAAACATTCTATGAGCTTCCTGTTAAGGTCTCCCCAAGATGTGATTGACTCCTCTAGAAGAGATGTGAGCCATATCCGAACAGCTGGATCCAGGCAGACCGGGAGGTAATTAGCCATTACATAGGAATCACCTCCAGCCGACCGAATCATCGTGCTGTAAAGCTGCAGTTACTCTCAGGGATTAGTCTGACCATCATATTTTTTGATGGGGACTGGCTTGAATCCTTTTGGCCATCGAGCTGTGCGAAGCCTAGGGATGTAAGCTTTGATGCCATCGATCTCATCGTCGGTCGACGTCATCGACCGCCTATGCCAGTCTGGGACGGAGTTGCACGACGGCCGTGTCGCGGACCAACATCGTCATCATGACGATGACGCTGATGGTCGATATCATCGTTATCACGTCGATCCCGATCGTCACGTCAACATCGGTCGTCGCGGTTGTGCCTTGGAGGAGGATCTTGATGGTCCTCTCGTCGGTCGTCCCATCGATCATCCGTTCTCCAATCACGACGTTCTTCCTCATAGCGTCGGTTGTCCCGAGCATATTCTTCATAGTGAGAGTTGATGGTATCTCGTCCATCACGGAGGCTGAGAGAATTTCTCAGATCTTCACGCCTATGCCGACCTTATGAAGATATGTGACTAGAGCTTGTGACCGACTGAGATTTTGTGGCCTCTTGAGCTGCAGCGGCCTTAAGCATAGCCACCGCCTTCAGCATTGCAGGGGTCTGATAATTCGCCTCGACCATTAGGGTGTCAAGGAAGGTTTTGGCCCCTGTGATGTTATTCTGAGGAGTGTGGTAGACCTTGACGCCATCCACTTCGAGTTCTAGACCAAGATCCAGTCGGCGTGCGTTGTGTGAACCACGCGACCCCCTTGGTCGACGGCGTGGTCCGACCGATAAGTCATCAGCTGGAGGGTCCTCCTCCTGTTGACCTCCTTTGGCTAGTTGATTCGGGTGGCCATCAACGGGGTTACCTTCATGTTCACCGTCTTGGTCACCATCTTGGTCTCCATCCGCGGGATCTACTATATCCACCATGTTGACAGTATGGGGATATGGGAAAGCGGATCCGACCCAGTCCTCATCAAAAGACCGATCCAATTTTGAATCATTCCCGAAGGAAGGATCTTCTTCCTCAGATCTGAGTGGAACCAATACGGGGATCGTGCCAGACAAACTCGGTGATCACGCCATGGAAACGGCTGCGGCTGAGTTGGATCTGTGGTTTTCCAGACCTAAGGCTTTGTTGTCGCTGACTTTGAAGTTGAGTGATCCAAAGGAGACCTTGAAGTCCGATGAGTACTGGATGATGGGAATTTCGGCCATCGTAGTTGATGGAGAATCCCGGCAAGCCTTGTCGCCTTCCTGGCGCGCCAACTGTTGAAGCTTGAGATCGGTAGTAAAATGTATAGGGCTATGTCGAGTCTAAGAACTACGATGATAACACAAGGCACCAAGTTATATAGGTTCGGGCCCTCTCGATGAGAGTAAAAACCCTACGTCCTGTGTTCTGTGTATTGTATTGATGTTATGGAAAAACTTCTCCCCCGATGAGGGATACCCTGCCGCCTTATATATCCGGTCGGCAAGGGGTACATGAAGAGTCCTAATCGTAACCCCTTAGGATTTACATAGAAAGTCTATCTCTACATGCCTTGTGCTCCAAGTTGAGTCGGTCGGTTTCCTTGTTAATGAAGTACCCGGTTGGCTACCGACTTAGTCTTGTATGAGGATACCCGTAAGGCGAGTATCCCACATGTGCAGAACAGACTAGGGGATACACTCAGCTAGTCACCTGCATGGTAGACCCTAGTGTTATGAAGTAGCAATGTGTAATCATCTTCACACTCCGTATCTGAATCGTCATGAGCGTGGTCCCTGGCACACTCTTCCTTAAATTGTGCCCATGCATCATTGATTTCCTTCGGCATCTCGTCCTTGGGTTCTATGAGGCTTCTAGGGACCATAATGCGGCCATTGCCATCATACACGCGGTGGACCCAATCCTGGTACTCAAAGAAGTCCTTATGTGAAGCCAGCAGCAAGGTGTGGAGGCTTGAGAACAGCTCCTGCTTCTTGTCGATGTTCTTCTGTGAGAAGCATGTCGACTTTGCATCGACTTCAACCATGTAAGGATCGTATTCCTCAATGGGAGGGACGGCGTGCATCTCCCTCTTCTGTGCCAGGATCCAGAGGACGTGATGCTCTGGCATCTCCACCCAATTCGCATCTGAAACATCACCGTCTGCATGAGCGGTCTTCATGGATGAATCAGTAGAAGCAGCAGCAGCCTTCCCCTCATGGGAGGACACGGCGGCCTCCTCCTTCGCCGCCTGTCCATGCCTGCCGCGTTCTTGCCAAGCCCGATCACCGTCCGTCGATAGCTTGCTGCCCTCCTCGTCCTGCGCCGGCGTGCACGACATTCTCTAGCCGAGCTTGCTGGTCATCCTGGGTCAGACCCACCGCCCCTCGGGAGATTTCAAACAATATAGATGAGGGGAGCGCTCGCTGCCGAGTGGAAACCTAGCTCTTCGATTTTCGGGAATCGGGGTGGCTGGCGGCTCTTCATGCGTGCCTCAATTTATAACAATCGATCTGGCATCTGGGTGAGGTGTAGACGGACACATTCCAATTTCACTTGCCGTGCATCAGAGTAATATTTCGATGTGGTCTTGGTGGGTTTGGGACCACCCAATGTAAGACCAATCATGGTTTTGGCTTGGGCCTTGGTACAATTTTTATATTGAATTCTTGACAATCCGATCTTCAATTACACATTTACAGTGGCTTCCCGTGCTTGGAAAAAAAAGGAAAAATTTGCTGGCAGACATTGTATAAACGTGATATTTGCTGCTGGACACTGAAATAAGTTTCATTGCTGGACACTAAGTCTAATTGTCTCTTAGGCTTAGTTACATATATATATAACTCCTATTCAGCACGCTACGTGCTAAATAGCTTATTTAGCACCCAAACTTTTTTGGTTGTGGAGTGAAACATTTTATGGTTGTGTGTCAAAATTTATGGTTACAAGAATAAATGTAAAACTCTTTTTGTTTGCATGTGAAACAAATTATGGTTGCGAGCCAAAGTTTTATGTTCTGGTGAAAATTTTATGGTTGTAATTGAAAGTTTTATGGTTGTGGTTGGAAAATGTATGGTTCTAAGGATAAAACATTTATGGTCATATGTGCGGTGCTATATATATATATATATATATATATATATATATAGGACAGCGCTAAATTACACCCAGGGTGTGGTATATTAACACACACCCCAGCCCATCCTTTGGACCAGTTTGCCACCAACCGAACCATCCTTGCATGCAGGCCTGCATGCATGCGTTACTCATATATCCGCACGGATTAAGAACTCGATGGTCTCCACATAGAACAATTTAGACAAGTTCTAGATCTTTCAATGAGAGTAAAAAGCCTATGTCCTATATGAGGTTGTATTGCTGATTGTTAATGTGTTTGAAGGGGATCCCTTCCTGTCTTGTATATCCAGGAGTGCAAGATTACATGAAAAGTCATAGTCATAACTAATTATAGTAACTTTATCTCTAAGCTTTGTTTTACTCCACACATGCATACAGCAGAGGACCAACAACGGTGGTGAGCTAATTGATGTCCATGTCAGCATTATGGGGGAAATGTGTCTACCTAGGCTTGTCGATGTACAAGTCAGCACTGTGGGGAAAATTGTGTAACTCGTCCAGTGAAAAATGATCAGCTAATATGTAGGAGATTCACACTCATCAAAGGAGATATGTGAGCAAAGCACAAATAATACATCAAGGTTCATATACAAGGCAGCCATGGTTAGTTTAATTTTAGCATTTAAAATAGATAAATACACATAAAATAAACTCTTAAAGTGTTATAATCACTACCACAAAATAGATCTACAGCGATGGAACAAAAATCCACATAGTGATGGGATTCATCTTTGTTTGTGTGGATGCACTCTGATTCTTATATATGTTGATTACGAGAGATGATGCATAACATATATTTCTTGTGAAGAAGCAGCTAAGTGAACAATTTGAAATGTTTGATTTAGGCCCTTGCAGTTATTTTTTTGCAAATTAAGGTTTTAAATTTTGCAAATGGGTATTAAATTTCTTAGTCAAAATATATAGCAAATCTTGTTGCTTGCTATGATATTCCTCATAACCGAACAGCTGCAACATCTATGGGTATTCCTTTACAACTTTGTCTTATTAGTGGTACACCTCTTGCAGATCCCTCTCAGTATGACCACTGTAACATCCTGACTCAGGGCTTAATATAATTGATAGAATACTCATACCAACAAGTTGCAACTTCTTTTCTAGAAGCTCATCTCTAAAGAACTTTGAGGTTAAGCATGCTTGACCCGGAGCAATTAAAGGATGCGTAACCGACCAGAAAGTTATTCTCGGGTGTGCGCGAGTGTGGAAAAAGTGAAAACAAAAGACTCGTGTTGGTCTGTGAGGGGAGTATTGAGGTCCTAAAGAGTTGTCAGGTGTAAGCGGGCTTGACCTCGAAGGGCAGAATGTTACAATTGGTATCAGAGCCGACCCTCATAGTTTCACAGGCACGTAGGGTCATAGTTGTGTAGGCATGGTATGCATGGCTAGTGTGGACCCAAAGTGTGGTCACATAGCATGGCACATGTGCTGGCACTGAGCACATGGACGTGGCCAAGAGGGGACGTTCCTGGCTTGGGGTTGTGTAAGGAACATGACCATTGAGGTCACCTCGAGGTTTGAATGTTTTGGTGATGAATGATAAATATAAAATGTGTTTAATGTCTACATGAGTATTGTTTGTATAGGAAACATTTTCTACTCTATGATGAATATTGACGGTTGCCTTGGTGATTGATGACAATGACCTCAAGCATGGAGGTTTCATGAGCTTGATGGAGTCCAAGGGTTGATGGAGATGGATCAAAGCTAAGGACAAGCTATGAAGCAAGTGTTGGAAATACTTATCTAGTTGTTAGGGCTTTGAGTTCATACGAAAAACCAGACTATCAATGGGGTCTAGGTCATGTCTAGTCAGTGATGTGCATGGATGCTCAGGAAAATCACAGACACTAGATGACAGTGGAGAAGCCAAGGAGCTATTTGGAGAAGCCGGGAAACGAAGTCAAGCGAGGACGAGAAGTTTCAGCTTCTAGACATAGTGACTGGACAGAGGGGTCATTGGAGACCGAACTATACGGTCAGTAGGAGAATAGGAAATCCAGTGAGAAGACTCAATGAGGAAATTGCGGAGGTCAGAGTCTGTAGAGACTAGATGGTTTGGATAGCCCGGTCTGTACAGCGAGACTTAGGGCAGCGAGGAAGCGAGCGCTGGAATGTTTTTGTAGTGGAGAGAGAAACGGACCGAACGGTCCGATCAACTGATTGTACGGTCCGTTCAACTAACCGTATGGTCTGTCCAGTGCGAAAATCAGCAGTGGGCAGAGCCATTGGAGCCGATTCTGCAGTGACTGGACGGTCTGGTCAGGCAGTGGCCGTACAGTCCGGTTAGTTGGCCCAGAAAGCTGATTTCGTGGAGCAACGACTAGTTGGAGTTTGGAAGCCTATATAACTTCGTTGCTGGGGTCTTGGAGACCTCTCTTGGTTAGTGGAATTGCTTGGAGCATTTGGTGAGAGCCAAGAGGAAAAGAGGAGAGCATTAAGAGGAGATATTGCATATCTTGAGTGTGCTAGTGAGAGTAATTTGAGTATTGATGCACATCTAAGAGTAGGGTGACCTTAAGGGTGTGATCTAGATTGTTACTCTTGGTCTATGGTGAGATCTAGACCGATTAGGTGTTGGTGATCGAGCCTATCATGATCGATTGTGAAGGCCGTCACACGTTTGTACACGGTTTGAGTCCGCCAGTGAAAGGGGCATCAATAGTGAGCACTCGTGTCGGCTCGGGGAGTCCGGCAAATTCTCGAGGGAGGCGAGCTTGTGTCTTGATGGCAGCAGTGATGCGCACCATGTCTTCACTCCGGGAGTGATTGCGGGCTCGTGGGCGAGAACTTCACATTGGTGGCGGGAGGGAGCGGGACTCCGTTAGGAGTGGTCCAACGAGGAGTAGGGGAAGGCACCATCCTTCCGAGATTTCAGAAAAAAAAATCATGAGCCATCTCTTACTCTACTCCTTACTTTGATGCTTTACTTTCCGTTTACATACCATGCTATTTATGCTTGTGTGATTGCCTTGCTCTAGTTGACTACCTAATAGACTAGCATGAATAGGCTTCTTCACTTGCTAGTAGTGCATAGCTTCCATTCTTGATCACTAGCATGTATAGGAGTTGCTTTGTCTTGAATACTCACCCTTGTATGTATTATGCTACTCATGCTTGTGTGCTCTAGTTCCTTATCTTATAGCATTGCATGAGTAGGCTCCTTTGCTAGCTTGTTGTTTGCTTCCGCATGTCTTTATTACTAGAATTGCGATGGGAGTTGTTTTGAGTGGTCGGTTTTAGGAATTGGTGAATTTGGTACATAGTGTGAATTCCCGATTCACCCCCCCCCCTCTCAGTCACTCGGTCCTTTCAGGTTTGTCGACGAGGATGTTGATCTTCTAAGGGGGTGAGAGTGTAACATCCTGACTCAGGGCTTAATAGAATTGATAGAATACTCATACCAACAAGTTGTAACTTGTTTTTCGGAAGCTCGTCTCTAAATACTCTGAGGTTAAGCGTGCTTGACCCAGAGCAATTTAAGGATGGGTGACCGACCGAAAAGTTATTCTCGGGTGTGCATGAGTAAGGACAAAGTGCGTAGAAAAGACTTGTGTTGGTCTGTGATGCAGTCTTGAGATCCTAAAGAGCTACCAGGTGTAAGTGGGCCTGGCCTCAGAGGGGCGGGATGTTACAACCACATTGTTGGAAGCCTTGTCTATCTCACTATGATGAGACATGACATTGCTTATGTAGTTTATATTTTGAGTCAGTTTGTGT
This sequence comes from Eleusine coracana subsp. coracana, assembly GCA_032690845.1. Taxonomy (NCBI): domain Eukaryota; kingdom Viridiplantae; phylum Streptophyta; class Magnoliopsida; order Poales; family Poaceae; genus Eleusine; species Eleusine coracana. The sequence goes on along the minus strand of CM064434.1, from coordinate 45,666,021 downwards.
GTGCTTCTCCGTCTGTCCATTTTGGTCTTTTGCTTCATGTGCTAAGATACTTGAAGTGGGAGCTTGTTTTAAGCTCGTAATAGTCCGCTTCAACTTCATGCTTACTCGGATTTGACTTGGACGAGTGATTCACCTGATCATCATTTAGTCACTGGTTATTGCATTCTTCTTTGTTCTTATCCTATTGCATGAAAGTCTATGAAGCATGCAACAATATCTTTGTCCAGCACAGAAGCCGACCTCTGAGCACTTGCCACTACCACTGCAAATATTGTATGGCTTCGATGATTGTTAGTTGACTTTGGCATTGCATGTGATGCCCCTACATCTGTTCTTTGTGACAATACTGGAGCCATACATATTGCCATTGATCATGTGAAGCATGGACTTGTAAAGCATATTGGTGTTGATGCATTCTATACTCGATCTCATTGTCATGAGAAAACAATTGTTCTTCAGTATGTGCCATCACAATTGCAAGTGGTTGATTTCTTCACCAAAGCACATTCCAGAGAATAACATCAGCTTCACTTGCTCAAACTCAATGCTTCAGATCTTCCGCTTCCACCTTGAGCCTGAAGGGGGGAGGGGGTGTTAAGTGTATCAAGGCCCATAAATACTGAACTTCATATATGCTGATTCTGATCCTCTCTCTCTCTCTCTCTCTCTCTCTCTCTCTCTCTCTCTCTCTCATCCATGAGGTATGTACAATAACAGTTATAGTAAAAATATTGACATTTTTAGCGCCCATAGCAACATACGTCTTCTAAGCTTAGTTTTACTGTATTTTGCATGAATTATCTGAAATCACACCGATGCTTTCTAGCAATGGCTCAATGAAAATACATAATAAATACATGTTTTTGAGAATAAGAAAGGCACTTCAAAATTTAAAAAATATATTTTTCTTTGAATGGAAGAGTTAGTGCACATAATAGCATACACCATCGTCATCATTTACTTATATGGTTGCAAGAAAATAATACTCAGTTGATGCTTTTACAGATACATACATTAACGGCCAGTTATAACATGCAGGCATCATATCGTAGGTAAAGATATGCTAAAGGCCTTATATACCAGTAGTTGCTCATTTGAGCTCATAGGAACGAATCAGAATAGTATGTTAGTTGACGCTCCATCACAAAAACGAAAGGTTGGAGGAAACCTTCCCTAGAGCTTGTGAAATGTTGAGAGCAGGGTTGGGAGGCATGTCAAGAAAATTTCGGGCAAATTTAGAACCCTTGCCCGTCCTTGCCTAGCCTAGACAGGTAACACTAGGTGTTTAGTAGAATTGGGTAAAAATGCTGATTTTACCTGGCAAGCTTTCCTCCTTCAGTAAGAAAATTCTTGTCCTAATAGGAGAGCCAGTTGGGCTCTCCATCGCTGGCAAGGAACGCATGCAGAACAAAGTGCTTCAACCGGAGCTAGTAGAAGCGAATACACATGGCTCATTGATGAAAGGGGTCCATCGATTATTTTATTTGAATAGTTAAATGCTCAGGCAAGTCATGTCCACTAGACGAATTCAATCACAAGATTTGATGAGCAAGACAACCAAAGAAATGGGTTTCTTTGCTTGACCTTGCTTTGCTTTGTTTTGCCTTACTCACTAGCAAGACAACCAAACAAATGGATTTGGACAAAGGATTGTTAGAATCATGTCGGTGAGACAACGAACTGTTGCCAGCGAGATTACCAGGCACACGCACACACTCACAACTCACGTGAACCCCTTAGACATGATCTGGTTTGGTGCAACAATGTATAACGTTTACCCCTCTATTGCTTTGTTTATATAGACTAATACAAGAAAAAGTAATGTTGTCTTTCCCTGAGACAATACAAGAACGAATAATAAACTTTCCTAAACTAAGCTACTAACTATAGAAAGTAAATTACTAAATATAGCAGGAAAGGATTATTTCCTACAATCTTCTCCTAAACCTTACGCTGCTCAATGTTGATCAGGCCGATCTTGGTACGCAGCTCATGAAACTTGGTCTTGCCAAGCGGCTTCGTAAGAATGTCGCTAAGCTGTTCCTCGCTCCTAATGAACTCGACACGGATCAAGCCATCTTCCATAGACTCCCGGACTAGGTGATACTTCACCTGGATATGCTTACTTTGTCCATGGAGAACTAGATTCTTGATTAAAGCAATAGCAGACTTGTTGTCCACCCGCAGCATTGGTGCTCTCGGTGCTGATCCTTGCACTTTTGCAAGCACCCGAGCCAGCCACAATGCCTGACAAGCAGCGTTGGCAGCTGCTATATACTCCGCCTCACAGCTTGATTGCGCCACCACCTTCTACTTCATGGACTGCCAGGTGATTGGGCTGCTGCTGAGGAAGAGGATCACGCCTGTCGTGCTCTTCCTAGCATCGACATCGCCGGCGTAATCACTATCACTGAAGCCAGTGAGCTTGGCTTCACCCTCCTCCTTCCGGCCAAACCAGAGTCCCCAATTTTGGGTCCCGGACACATAGCGCAGGATGCGCTTTACCGCGGCGAGGTGGTCCTCTCGCGGATCCTCTAGGAACCGGCTAACAAACCCAAATGCAAATGTGAGATCATGGCGAGTGTTAACCAGATACCTCAGGCTCCCGATGATGCTCATGTACATCATCGTGTCGACCGGCGGTCTCTCGCTGAGCTTACTCAGCTTGGGCCGCGTCTCCATTGGTGTTTGGTAGGGATTGCACCCGGCCATACCACATCTGTATAGGATCTTACCGGCGTAGGCGCCTTGGCTCAGCAAGATCCCCCCTGCGCTCTGCTTCACTTCAATGTCGAGGTAGTAGTGAAGCAGGCCAAGGTCACTCATCTTGAATGCACCCACCATCTCCTCCTTGAAGATCCTGATGTCACTGGCGCTTGAACCGGTGATCATGAGGTCATCGACATAGACCCCGACCACTAGCCGAGCGTAGCGACCCTGCCTGACATAGATGGCGTGCTCCAAAGGGCTCCTCCCGAAGCCGAGTGACAGAAATGTGTTGTCGAGCTTCGCGTTCCAAGCACGCGGTGCTTGAAGCAGGCCGTACAGTGCCTTCTGAAACTTGAGCACCTTGTGTTCCTTGCCAGTGATGACAAAACCGACCGGTTGCTTGACGTAGACCTCCTCCTGTAGGTCTCCATTGAGAAATGCCGATTTGACATCCATGTGGTGCACCTCCCACCCCTCGTGCGCCGCAAGGGCGATGAGCAGGCGCACCGAGTCGAGACAGGCCACCGGCGCGAACACCTCATCGTAGTCGATGCCATGCCGCTACGTGTACCCCTTCACCACGAGGCGCGCCTTGTGCTTGGACACCGCCCCGTGTTCGTCCCACTTCACCTTGAAGACCCACTTCACACCGATCGCCTTGCATCCAGGTGGGAGGTCAGCGAGGCACCACGTGACGTTCTCCTGGATAGAGTCCATCTCCTCCGTCATCACCTTCCTCCAACTAGGGCTGCCCTCCGCCTCGACGAATGAGGCAGGCTTGTCGGCGCTCACCGCATGAAGCTCCTCCATCACCAGTGCATGCGGTGTGAGTCCACACGGCGAGGCTTGCCCGATGATGTCGTTAATGCTGCGGAACTGAAGAGGCGTGTCATCGTCGTAGTCGACGTCGAGGTTGTCATCGACACCGCCCGGCGAGCCTGGCTCCGACTCGCCAGATCCATCACTCGGGGGCGGTGACTGCTCCCTCGGTACATCTCCTATTGGCACCTTGATCACCTCATCAACAGCTGGTGCAGCATGTCCCCAAGTGGTGTACTCCACTGTGAACACATCATCACCAGCAGCTGGCTCGTCATCGCCGCCGCTGGTGCCCCAGACCCACTGGGCTTGCTCGTCGAACACCATGTCACGTGTAACATGGACACGCTTTGTGATGGGGTCGTAAACACGGTACGCCTTAGAGCCGTGCTCGTAGCCGATGAAGATCATCTTCCGACCATGATTGTCAAGCTTCTTCAGGTACGGCATTGTGTTCCAGACATGGACGATGCAACCAAACGTCTGAAGGTGGTGCACCGTCGGCTTCTTCCTGTGCCACGCCTCAAACGAGGTCACCCCGTCCACGCTCTTCGTTGGGCAGCGGTTCAACACATACACAGCGGTGTTAACCGCCTCACCCTAGAACCAGCTGGGGAGCCCCTTCGCCTTGAGCATGCTCCTCGCTGTAGCCACCACCGTGCCATTCCAACGCTCGACGACGCCATTCTGCTGCGGGCTGTAGGGCGCAGTGTGCTGGCGATGCACACCCTCGTCCGCGTAGTAGTCCGCAAATTCCCTCGCGATAAACTCGCCACCACGATCAATTTGGAGTGCCTTTAGCTTGACGCCAGACTCGCCCTCAGCTCGCGCCTGGATCTCCTTGATGGCAGCCGATGCACGATCCTTTGAAGGAATCACGGCTACCCACATGTACCTGCTGAGGTCATCCACCAACAACAAAAAGTACTTGTTACTTGCGGGTGTCGCTGGTGAGATGGGCCCATAGAGGTCACCGTGCACCAGCTCGAGTCACTGCCGTGCCTGGTACTCCGCTTGTGCTAGAAACGAAGTGCGCCTCTGCTTCTCGGCTTGGCACGCCTCGCATAGGTGATCGACCTGTCCGATCACCGGCAGACCGCGCACTAGCTCCTCCCGAGCTAGCTTCCTCAGCACTGCCATGTAGACATGGCCGAAACACTCGTGCTAGCACCATGCCTCCTCGTCGTCGCGCCCGCGCACTGCTAGGCATGATGATTGTGCCACCTTGAGCTGGATCTTGTACAGGCGGTTGCCTGCACGTGCCACCTTCGCCAGAAGCTTCCACCAGGCTTGCAAACCGTCATCACCCCATCGTCGATCTCGGTCTTTTAGCCGCTCTCGTCGAGTTGACCGATGCTGATGATGTTTGTCGTCAGCCGTGGGATGAAATAGACTCCGGGGAGCTACTGGACCTCCTCGTTCTTGCATTCGAAGACAACAGTGCCCCGACCTTGGATGCGTGCCACCGAGTCATCACCGAACCACACGGTGCCGAGCAGCGTCGTCTCCAGCTTGGTGAAGGCAGACCTGGATCCGGTCATATGGTTGGTGGCGCCGGTGTCCAGGACCCAGGTCTTCGCCTCCCGATCCTTCTCTTCTTCGAGATGGGCGAACACCTTCTCCTCCCGGATCTCGAGTTGGGCGACGGATCCCATCGACGCCGTCCTAGACCCGCCAACGCCATGCTCGTGACCTGCCTCCTACAGCGCCGAATCATCACTGGCATGCACATTGACCACCAATGACAATGTTGGTGATGCCGTCACGAGCCAGAGCGAGGCCTCCTCTTCATCTTGCGTAACGTGAGCCTGCTCCTTCTTGGGCTTCGACCTGCACTCTCGGGCCTAGTGACCCATCTTGCCACAGCGCCGGCTTTCATCGCCTATGGGCCGGTTTGTAGTGGGCGGCCCGCTTGGTGGACCGCCACGCCTGCGCCCACGACCGCGTCTGCCGCCGCCACCGCCACGACGCGTTGAGCCGCTGCTCACACCGCCACCGTGTTCTTCCTCGCGCTTCTTCCTCCATGAGTTCCACTCCTCCTCCATGAGGTACAGCTTGCCATCATGCTGCAGCGACGCCGGAGCTTCCTCGAAAGCCTCCTCGGCCTCCTTTAGCCGCCCCATCAGATCGGCGACTGACATCTTTGACACGTCAAGAAGTGTCTTGATGGCGATCGTGATCTGCTTGAATCGAGGCGGTAGGCTTCACAAGATCTTTGCCACAATCTCCGAATCCTTCAACTCCTCGCCTAGTATGTTGATGTGCGTCGCCATGCCCTCCAGACGGAGCACGTAGTCCTCGACGGTCTCGTCGTCGCTGAACGTGGTGAGGTTGAATTGCTGGCACGGCTGCTGTGCCGTCGACCTCTTCACGCGATCATCACCAATCCTTCTGGTCGCGATCGCGTCCCAGGCCTCCTTGGCTGTCTCCTTCTTGGCGATTGTCGGCACCATCTCTAGTGGTACCGTGCCGTACAAGGCATCGAGCGCCATCATCTCCTCCTGGGCATCGGCGCCGCTGTTCTCGATGACGTTCCATAGGGCTCTGGTCTTCAACTTCACCTTTATGAGCAGCGCCCAATCGGAGTAATTGGTCTTGGTGAGAACGGGGTAGCTACTCCCACTGCCCACCTCACGAATCACCCGCTGGATCACGACGCCGTCGCTGGAGGTGTCGCCGGCCTTCTTGCCCAATATCTTCACGCCTTGGACGAACTTAACTCTTGATGTCAATTGTTAGAACCACACCGGAGAGACAACGAACTGTTGTCGGTGAGATTACCAGGCACACGCACGCACTCACAACTCACGTGAACCCCTTAGACATGATTTGATTTGGTTCTGCAATGTACAACGTTTACCCTCTATTGCTTTGTTTATATAGACTAATATAAGGACAAGTAATGCTGGCTTTCCTTGAGCCAATACAAGAACAAATAATAAACTTTGCTAAACTAAGCTGCTAACTATAGAAAGTAAACTACTAAATATAGCAGGCAAGGATTATTTCCTACAAGGATCCAAACATACCATTCATATCAGCTCCGCTATAGGCCGAACAAATGCCTGAAGTTGGTAGAATTGTTACTTATAGAGGATTTGGTACACATCAATCCCACGACAATCTAGCAAAATGTGATTTGACAGTTTCTTTGGGGCTAAGGACTAGTGCAGTTTCTGTCCACCATCAGCATATGCAACCATTTGCAAGCTTGCTGGCCTTTGGGGTCTTCCCAGTTCCCACAAGCATCAAAGATGGGCGGAGCATGAGCTGGGTTCAAATGTGATGTATTATAATCAAAAGTAAGCTGGTTCTACCTTTCCTTCACAACTTTTGGGGTAAATTTTGGGCACAATGCAACTGATGTTTCTGCTTGAACCCTTGCCCGGTAAAGCATTGCCAGAATACCCAAGATTCATGTATCTCAATCTTACCAGGTTTGCGAGTACACTCATTTTAGTTCACGATATTTCCAACTAAAAATGCAAAAGGTGCCTAAAGAGTTTAATCTTTTCAACATGAGTTAGTGGTTCTTCTGAACTGAAGCTTACCATTTAAGTTTCAAATGCGTGTCCTAACACACAGGACAGATGACGGGAGTATAAGGAAATAAGGACTTTCTTATTTGAGCTCCACTTGTATAGTTTTCGGCCATACCATACAGAATGACATTCATATGGGTTTCATTTGTTCCACTCGAGCTTTTTAACCCAGCATGAACAGAAAACGGAAAAAAATCACATCAAGACTTATACTACTATAATTGTGCTATAAGGAAAATGTACTACTCTGAGGCAGGAGTTGTTTATCAATCAAAAAGTGCAATCAGAGAGAACAACAACAATCTAGAAAAGTAAATTCACAAAGAGAATCAAGCTCATGGGATGCCAAGGCCCTGGCTGGCATATATAACTTCTGCATATTGAAAAGGTATTTCATTTTAAAAAAAACCTGGTGAAAAGTAGCTTTGCTTATTCGAGGCGGATCTCCCAATAGGGCATGGTAGGGCGGCCGCCCTACCTAAACTCGGAGCAAAGTCGCCCTTTTTCCTCCTCTAGAGCTCTGCCTCGGTTTCAAGCCATTGGCGGCTGCGTTTTTTCTGTTCTGTCCGTCAATCGATCCAAGGAAGAAGAAGAACGTAGGAGAATAGAAAATCAAAGGGGTATGTGCTAATGGGTATGTTGCCGTTTTCAATGGGCCACGAATTTGCTAACGTTTACTGGGCCTTTTGGCCTGCTAAGGACATAACAGAAGTTCAGAACCGTTCTCTTCAGACTCCAGCCTTCGTTCTTCTCCAAACAACTGACTGAATTAGCCCAATCATCCCCAAATTGTGAACCCTTGTTTAGCTTGATTAGGTGATGGAGAACAGGAACATTATTGTTCTCTATTTTCTGGAATATATGGTTATTTAAATACCATCACTTGCTATTTTTTAAAAAAATTGTCAGGTTTATTACTTATATATGAAATATAGATGGTTTAAATATTATTGTTTACTTCATATTTAATTTTTGAACAATAGGTATTATTGTTTTTCATATATGTATACATGGATGGTTTAAATATTACTCCCTCCATTCCAAAATTGTTGTCGTTATTGATTTTTTTTTGTTACCTTTGATCGTTCATCTTATTTAAAATATTTGTTCAAATATGAAAAGTTATAAGTTATATTTAATTTTGTCTACTGATAATGTAAATTATGAGAAAATATATGATATTTTTTAAAAAATTTTGAATAAGACGAATGATCAAAGTTGCCGAAGAAAGTGAATGACGACAATAATTTTGAAACGGAGGGAGTATGTCGTGGCTTCGCCCTACCTAAATTTTCTTGCGAGATCCGCCATAAGTTATTCCTACTCTTTATCATCACGAGAAGTTGTTGAACCAATACACCGATGTAGAATCCTGTTCTTTGCCAGGTCTTCTCCGTATTTCTGTGAAGAACTGTGGCAACGACATGAACTAAGGATGGCATGCCCAATTTTTAAAAACATGTTTTGGGATGAATCAGACATGAAGCATGAGTTGTTATGTAGCCCTGTTTTTCATGTAATGTTGTCTTCTGAGTTGGCCAAGTTTCTATTGCAAGGTTGTCTCACGTGTTTATTATTGGATTTATGACACATTAGCAGAAAGGAACTGCATTTCGTTGTCTTTTATCATTGCTTTCCAAAGGAGGCTAAAAAACCATGGAGCTGCTGATGCCGCATGAAATCAATTTCTAAGAAATTGGGTCCCGGATTACCCATATGTGGTTTTCACTTTTCCCAGATCTGAACATTTTTTTTGCGAATGCAAATCTCAACATTGAAAACATAATTTTTAATTGTTATAAATGGAATGTACAAAAAGTACTTCGAATTCATTTAAAAATCCTTGTTTTTTTGTGACAAGAAAGTCAATGTTTTGTTGACGCACCTATTTCATTAGACGAGGCAAAGCCTGGATTGAACACGACATAAGAGAGGCAGATCACATCTTCAATTCAATTCCTTACAAAGAAGAATAGAAAAGAAAATAATGAAGACAGTATCATAGGCCAAAGTGGCGACCGCCAAGAAGCAGGAGTTATTTATTTCTTTGACACGAGAAGCATGAGTTATTATCTGGTCATGCTTTTTTCTTGTAAGGTTGTTTCATTTCTGATGTGTTGGAAAGCTGTTAAGTTGCAGGTAACTGTTGCGATATAAATAAGATGCTAAATACATGATGATTGTTTCTGAAAAAAGGTACTTCTCAGAATAAGAAATAATAATTCTTTGAAGGGAAGAGTTACTCCACATAGTAATAACATACAGTCATCGCCATTATTTACTTTGATGGTTGCAAGAAAATAGTACCCAGTTAATGCTTTTAGAGCAAGTATAGTAAAAGGGAATCAGCCGGCGTAGTCCAATGCAGAGGAGAGAGAAATGAAGAGAGAGAAGAGCACCGGCGCTTCGCCAGTCGCTAGCTGAAACGGCAGACCCGAGGGACATGCGCTCGTTTCTAGCCCAAAGCAAGCGATTGAGCTGGCGTTTTCTCTTTTTTAGCCAATCTGATGACATGCATGAAGGTATTAAATATTTTCATCACTTCTCTTCTTAGCCAGTTTATTATATGTGTTGGCTATTTTACTTACTATATGTGACATGTCATCTCTATTTAGCCAGTAACAGGCTAAATCATTATCCTTGCTCTTACAGATAGACAGAGCAGGGCTAATGATTTAGTCAGCTGCTGGCGGAAAACAGCAGCCATGTCATCTTGAGCCTTCAACCAAGACAATTCATATAATGGAGCTGGCTGTAAGGTTGGCTAAGAGAATAATTGCATTAAATAACTCCAATCAGCAAATACTTAATGGATACAATCTGATGTGATCAACATCTATGTGGCCATTCATGAAAACAACGTAGTATGAAAACAATACATGCTCATCAAAAAATCTTTTGGAATACAAAAAACACATCAACTTTAAAAATACATGTGCTTTTTCAGTTCTGAGACATTCAGAACCATTCGTGTCATCAACAATACTGATGGGCTGCCATGAACTACCATTGTTAACAGCTTGTGCAGAACCATGCTTCGGTGTGGTTCTATTCAAAAAGTTCAGAAAACAACCAAAGGATAGAATCCACTCCACTGCTAAAAAAAAAAGACAACATTTTATCACTAAAATAAAATGCAGTAGTATACAGATAAGCTATGTGCCCTTGTAATTTTTTTGAACAAACATATATCAACTGATAGTGCTAGGCTATTCATGAACAAGAAAATTTCTTCTCCGACTATGGAATATGTTCTCCTAAGATTTGACTATATCGATATGTAATCAGAACACAATCTAGAGTTAAAACACTGTGGTGCTCAACTGAACTATACCTCTGACTACGGAGCACAACTAAACTTTGAGCAGGACTAATCCATACACATGTACACAACTGAACTTCTATACATAAAAATACTACCATGCTTCACTAAAAACTAATCAAACGACAAATCTTGTTCACTCGAAGCTAACTACCATGCCTCAGTTCGTACACAGGTGCCCAAAAAACAGATTAAATAAACCAACTAATAGTACGGAGCACTTATAAACTTGGGGAGCACTGGCCAGTTCATCAGAGTCTTCCATATTTGCAGAGCAACCAATCGAAGGAGGTGCCCATGGCCCAGCAAGGGTCTTGAGCTAATGAACTATCCATGCCTGATTGTGTAGCCTGGGAAACCAGTATGGAGTGGAGGATGGCGCCATTGATTGTGGTGGACATGGGGGTCACCAAGCACCAGAGGTACACATGGAAGGGATGGCCGTCGGTGGAGCAGATTGAGCCCCAGGAGGAGGAACGGCCTGAGATCCAGCCTGCGAGACCTCCGTTGACGCCGACCCACAAAGGTTCTCTTTGATGACCGAGCCATCTTGCAGAGAAGAGAGCCAGGATTTAGGTGTCGCGATTGGGGATGAACTGGGCAAGAAATTGGGGGCTTTAATCCATCAATTTGGCATGCTGGAGATTGTTTTGTTGAGGATTTTGGCACGAGGGAGGCGAGCGGAGTAGGGGATCTACGTGCGGAGTGAGGTGCCGGCTCAGTCGCCTGCAGCGGGCTGGGAGCAGGCGTCTCCACCTCGGTTAAGCCGTTCTAAGCTAGCGACTCGCGAGACGCCCGTTTTCTTCTGTCTCGCTCCACCACGTCGGATTTGAGTGAGGTGGCAGTTTATTTCGCCAGCTGACTATACATCATAATACTTGCTTTAATAGCCAGTTAGAACACGCAGGGCACACATTGTAGGTACAACAATAAGGACATGTCAAAAGTCTTATATATACCAGTAGCTGTTCTTTTCTACTGGTAGGAAAAATTCGAAATGATATGTCGAACCAAAAAAAAAAGAGATTGAAGGAAGCTTTCCATTAGAGCTTATGAAATGTTGTGCGTAGGGTTAGGAGGCATGTCAGGGAAATTTCAGCTCTGCTAGAGGTCGAACAAGTAGCTGAAATTGAATACTGGTTACTTACTGAGAATTTGGCACACATAATTTCCATGACAATCTAGCAAAATGTGATTTGGTAGTTCCTTCTGGTCTAGTGTAGTTGCCGCCAATAGGAGTGCCGCTACAGTTCAGCTTGAAGACCTTGCACGATACAATCTACCTTCAAGGAAATTCGTCCCGCAACCAAATGTAGTTTTGAGTTACCCCACCAATCTCTCCACAGTCGCGCCCTTTTGAAATGCAAAAATTTGAGTAATACTTATGGCAAAAAGATTGAGGAATACGGTACATATTCTTTCCGAATCCACTTGAAAAATCCTTGTTTTGTTTGACGCACCGGTGTCATGAGCAAAGCCCAGGTTGAACACGACACCAGAAACCGTGTCTCCTCTGACGCGGCCACCAAACTCCACTCAAGTCAAGCGCACACGCGTCTGTCACCATGGCGGCGCAAGATACTTTGGGCATGTCCATCTGTCATACCCGTACGTGCGCTCCCATTAGAAGCAACCTTATGAATCTTACGTTCAAATTGAAAGCTAAACTTTAAAAATCTAGAAGTTAAGCGCAGTTACATAGTGAAGTGCGTGGATAGCATCAACTTGTGATAATATATGACGAACAGTCCTTCAGCCTAGTGGCTGAGGTGGTTTAGTAGCACCCCAAAGGTTTCAGGTTCGGTTCTCAGTAGGAGCGAATTTATGAGTTGGAGTAAAAAAATCCTCACTTACACCACGCTAAAATATCCGGAAATTTTCTTACCCTCGCAGATCGAGTTTTTTTATGATAATACATGGATAATACCTTGGAAACTTTCCGGCACTATGATGCGACCCTTCCTCTTAAACATATCTCGGACGTGAAGATCATTCATCGTTTCCGGCCTTAGTACCGGCTTTGAACCATAGCAGCAGCTCCTAGCTCTTGGGATCCCCATGGCCGTAGTCGTCGAAGATATGAATGTGGTAGTCCCTCTTCTGCGCGAGAAGCCACTTTTGAGGTAGTCGGCCAGCATCTTAACCCACTTGATCAACGATGGATCTTATCAGCGATAGTGGTGCCATTGGCCTTCGATGCCCCTGCTTTGAAGGAGCTGCCACCACCGATCGCCTCTTCGGCATTCATTTTGGCTACCAGGCCGAAAAACCATCTTCCTTCTTCTCTGCTGCAGTATGCTCGGGAGCAGAGGCCGTGCCAAGAACACGCACATGTCACCTCTGATCCGTCGTGTAGTGTTAGAAATAAGAGCAGTTTAGTGATGGTATATCTAATTTCAGAAAGTACAAATACTATATATAGCACGTAATCTAGACATACAAATCATCAAGTAAGCACATATCTCAATTACGTATACTAGCAGATCATCAGTAATGGACAAAGACCAAGCGCTAAACATAGCGACTAGCATTAACCTAGGAACAAGGCCTAGATCCGTCGATCTAATCATAGAAAGATGTTAAAAGATGACATACAGGGAAGCGCTCCGGCGATGGTCGCAGTAGAGTCAGAACCGTCGATGAAGAGGGCGAAGCAGATATAGCGATCGGTCGATGAACAAGATGAGAATCACCAGCGAGCAGTCGCGATGGCGCTTCCCAAAAACCTGATACGTCCCCTACCCCGTGCAAGGACATGAGGAGATGTAGACTTTGGAGATCTGCTCTCCTGGCACCGATGGCACATCAGCGATGGGATGGGGAAGATGATGCGGCAGCACAGTAGCAAATGACGAGAGAGGCTGGAAAACTTTATATCTGTAGAGGCGATGTCGCCATATATATACACACAACGATATCACACTTATGGTAATTAATCAGCAATTAAGTAGGCGTATTAATAACTATTAAGAGAGATTAATTGCTTACCATATTTAGTTAGCGTAATCATCTCTTGCATAACAAAAAATCTGAGTAGCAAAAGGAAGCTGTGACCCCGCACATGCAAGGCTAGGATTTTGCCGGACCATTCACGCGCATGTCGTGCGCCCGCGCCCTTCGCTCCGACCCGCCCGGCCCAGCCTGGCCCGGTGAGGTGAGGCATGACATGGCGTGGCGTGGCGAGGCGAGGCGAGCGAGAGCGCGCATGTGTTCTTCCTCTTCTCTCCTACTAGCTCAACTAGGTGGAAACAACTCAAGTATATAAGTTGTTCTTCTCCTCCCTAGACTAACAATATGGGACTAAAGTCCCCACCATGTCATGCATGTGCACATGTGCCGGGATTTATTAATTTGGGTCAGAGCCCAAAACTTCTAACAATCCCCCACCAGATCCCAGAGGCTCATGTCATTTTACCCATCATACCAAGTTACTGTTGATATACTAGCTTTTCAGTAGAGACCGATGAAGGTTGAACATCCACCTAGAGCTATAAGCTACACTCATCCACAACTGTGCAATAAATTATGCCTTGAATTGATAGTTTGGTGTGAACAAGTTTCACTTGTAGCCTTGACTGGTACTTGGCTGCCAAGAGTCTACCTCGTGGGTGGAGCATATAAGTCGTACTCCTGTCTCACTTCATGATCTTATTAAAGAATTCTCGATTCTTATAGACCGCGACTAACGATCAAGCTCACATAGGTGTGTTCTTGCAAGAATACTCTATAGGACAGTATCTTGCTGATGAAAGAGCCTTAGAACACATTAAGACAAAGTCATCCTACCTTACAAATATGAGAGTACTGCATCTCCAACGAAGTGGGTTAAGTATATTGATTGTACTCTCCAGTTAACTAACAGCTTGTTCTTCCCAGGTCCTAATTCACGGGATCTCCGATCACATAGGTTGGGTTACCACTGTAGTGTAACTCATGTGGGTCTCAATCCCATCTCCTTCGATGCATTATCTTTCACAGTGCGTGATAATCCCTTAGTAAAGGGATCTGCCAGGTTTTTATCTATTTCAATGTATTCCACAGCTATAACACCGAAGCTCCTTTGTTTCCTGATAGACTTCAATCTGCATTTCACATGTTTGCTGGACTTCATATTATCCTGACTGCTAGTCACCTTCCTGATAACTATTTGATTATCACAGTTCATGAGAATAGCAGGGATTGTTTTTTCAACTATCGGCAAGTCCATTGAAAGTTCTCTCAACCACTCTGCCTCAGTTGCAGCTGTTTCCAAAGTAGTGAGCTCTGCCTCCATGGTTGACTTAGTCAAAATTGTTTGTTTACACGATCTCCATGAGACAGCACCGCCACCAAGCGTGAATAGGTATCCACTAGTGGCCTTCAGCTCATCAGCATCTGTTATCTAGTTTGAATCACTATATCCTTCAAGTACACCAGGATACCCTAAATAGTGAATTCCATAACTCATTGTGTCCTTAAGATAGCGCAAGACTCGATCAATACCACGCCAATGATCATCTCCCGGATTAGAATTAAACCGGTTCAATTTGCTAATGGCAAATGAGATGTCAGGATGGGTTGCACTAGCTAGGTACATCAGTGAGCCAACGATCTGAGAGTATCGTAGTTGATCCTTTCCTAGTCCTTTATTCTTTTGAAGTATTAGACTAGGATCATAGGGGGTTTGAGAAGGTTTGCTTTTTAAGTAGCTGAAACGACTCAACACCTTCTCAACATAATGAGATTGCATAAGTGTAATTCCATCCTCACCCTTCTTAAGTTTGATATTAAGGATCACATCCGCTTCTCCCAAATCCTTCATGTCAAAATTTTGGGATAAGAATGATTTTACATCATTTATCTCATCGATGCTAGTCCTAAAAATTAGTATGTCATCGACATACAAACATAATATAACTCCTTTACCCCCACCATAGCGGTAGTACACGCAGGTATCAGCCTCATTTACAGCAAACCCAGTAGATGTTAAAGTTTCATCAAACTTCTCATGACATTGTTTGGGTGCTTACTTTAGGCCATACAAGGACTTAATTAACCTACACACCTTGCCCTCTTGTCCAGGTACTATAAATCCATCTGGCTGATCCATGTAGATTTCCTCATCCAACACTCCATTAAGGAAAACTGTCTTCACATCCATCTGATGGACTAGAAGACCATGTGAGGCAGCCAATGATAGTAATACCCTGATGGTGGTTAATATGGCAACGGTGAGTAAGTATCAAAATAATCCTCGCCTTCTTTTTGTATATATCCCTTAGCTACAAGCCTTGCCTTGTACTTTTCAATGGTACCATCAGGCCTGAGCTTTTTCTTGAATACCCACTTGCAACCAACTGGTTTGCAGCCGATTGGTCGATCAGTTACTTCCCATGTTCCATTGGAGATGATGGAGTCGATCTCACTATGAATTGCATCCTTCCAGTATTCTGCATCAGGCGATGCATATGCCTCCGAGATGGATGTGGGAGTATCATCAACAAGGTACACAGTGAAGTCATCACCAAAGGATTTTGCAACCCTTTGTCTCTTGCTCCTTCGAGGAGCTACTTTACTATCATCCTCGTCGTTCTCATGTGGATATTCAAGTAGAGTTGAAGGTTCTAGAGTTAAATCAGTAGAAGAACTAGGTATAAAGTATGTATCTTTCATAGGAAAAATATTCTCAAAGAAAGTTACATCACGAGACTCTAAAAGTGAATTAACTAAGACATCAGGCGCTTCATACCTTATCACCAAAAATTTATACGCTGTGTTGTGGTACGCATATCCTAGAAAATTACAATCAACAGTCTTAGGTCTAAGTTTGCGTTTCTTATTTATTGGTATGCTAACCATGACCAAACAACCCCATGTACGCAAATATGAGAGTGAGGGTTTTCTTCCTTTCCATCCTTCATACGGAGTGATATCACTATTCTTAGTGGAAACTCTATTTAGAACGTGACATGCTGTCAAAACAGCCTTCCTCCTCCATGCTTTAGGTAAACCGGATGTTCCTAACATGGCATTCACCAAGTCCATCAATGTCTGATTTTTCCTTTCAGCAACACCATTAGATTGTGGTGAGTAGGGAGGTGTTCGTTCATGAATAATTCCATTCTCCATACAGAAAAGATCAAACTCATTGGAACAATACTCACCTCTATGATCAGACCTAACATGTTTTATTTTTCTTTCTAGTTGATTTTCTACCTCAGCCTTGTAGGTCTTAAAACATTTAAATGCCTCATCTTTAGTTCTTAGTAAAAGCACATAATAGTACCTAGTTGCATCATCGATTAAAGTCATAAAGTATCTTTTCCCTCCTTTTGTCAACACACCAATCATCTCACATAGATCAAAATGTATGAGTTCTAATAGTGTCAGTTTATCTCGTCTATAGCTTTGTGAGGCTTACGAGGTTGCTTTGCTTGCACACAAGCTTGACACTTAGAACCTTTGACAACAGAGAACTTAGGAATTAAACTCATACTGGATAGCCGATTCATACATCCAAAATTTATGTGACACAAACAGGAATGCCAAACATTAGCCTCATAATTCTTTGAATCACATGCATGGTTCACAACCTTGTTACAAAAATCAGAAAAGGAGAAGCAGAACAAGCCTCCTCTATCATAGCCTTTGCCAATGAATTGGTCAACCTCGAAATGACTACTTTATTTGACTCAAAGATCAGCTTGAATCCATCTCGACAGAGAAGGGATCCACTAACAAGGTTCTTGTTTATTGAGGGGGCATGCTGCACGTTCTTTAGCCGCATGATCTTTCCCGAAGTGAACTTCAGATCGACCAAACCAACATCAAGAACAGTAGCATGCGAGCCGTTCCCCATCATGACGGATGAACCTCGTGCGACCTGGTAAGAAGAAAATATGGAGATATCAGCACAAACATGAATATTGGCTCCTGTCTCTATCCACCAATCATTAGATTGATATACAGAAAATATACTAGGTAGATTACCATACCTAGATGCTCCACCGGAGTAACCAATAGTCATGTTGGCAGCCTTCTGCCCTTGCTGGATTTTCTTGGCTTTGCGGTTGCGACACTTCTTGGCAAAATGCCCATTTTTGCCACACATAAAGCAAACAATCTCATCCATGTTCATCTTCTTCTTCTTGAATTGAGTAGTCTGAATAGCCTTTCCTTTTCCCTTCTGGTTCTTCTTTCCAGCGTGCTGCATCACATTGGCGCTAGACTGACCTTCGGGTGCTCTTAGAGGCGCATCTTTTGCCCGAGCCTTCTCTTCAACATCAAGACCCACCAACAAATCCTCGATAGAGATGTCTTGTCTTTTATATTTCAGAGATGTGACATAGCTCCTCCAAGATGAAGGTAACTTGGCAATAGTGCCCCCAGCCACAAACTTGTCAGGCAATTTGCAACCAAGCTGATCGAGCTCCCTCACAATGAGTTGGAGTTCATGGGCCTGCTCGACTATAGAACGGTTGTCAACCATTCTGAAGTCGTGGTACTACTCCATGACATACAACTCACGTCCAGCATCCGAGGCCAAGAACTTGTGTTCAAGTGCCTCCCAAAGTTCAGCAGCACTCTTGATGTGCATATACACATCGCACAGCTAGTTAAAGAGAATGCTAAGGACACATCCGACAAAAATTGTTGTGGCCACAGAGAACTCCTGCATCTCTTTCTCGGAGCCGAGAGGTAATGCGGGAGGGTTCCCCACGACCCAAAACACGTCCATAGCCGAGAACCACAACTGGACCCTCGTCTGCCATCTCTTGAAGTTCACTCCAGTGAACTTCTCAGGTTTCATAGCATCAGCAAAATCAGCCATCACTAAACGCATATCAGGTTTTTGGATTGTTGGAAATAAGAGCAGTTTAGTGATGATATATCTAATTCTAGTAAATAAAAATATTATATATGTTGCACATAATTTATGCATGCAAATCATCAAGTAAGCACCTATCTCAATTACGTGTACTAGCAGATCATCAATAATGGACAAAGACCAATCGCTAAATATAGCGACTAGCATTAACCTAGGAATAAGGCCTAGATCCGTCGATCTAATCATAGAAAGATGTTAAAAGATGACTTACAAGGAATCGCTCTGACGATGATCGCAGTAGAGTCAGAACCGTCGATGAAGAAGGTGAAGCAGATGTAGCAATCGGTCGATGAAGAAGATAAGAATCACCAGCGAGCAGTCGCGACGGCGCTTCCCAAAACTTGATATGTCCCCTACCCCGTGCAAGGACACGAGGAGACGTAGGCTTCGGAGATCTGCTCTCCTGGCATCGATGGCACGTCGGTGATGGGATGGGAAAGATGATGCGGCAGCATAGTAGCGAATGACGAGAGAGGCTGGAAAACTTTATATCTGTAGAGGCGACGTCTCGTCATATATATACACACAGTGATAGCACACTTATGGTAATTAATCAATAATTAAGCAGGCATATTAATCACCATTAAGAGAGATTAATTACTTACCATATTTGGTCAGCGCAATCGTCTCTTGCATAACAAAAAATCTGAGTAGCAAAAGGAAGATGCGACCCCGTACATGCAAAGCTTGGATTTTACCGGACCATTCACACGCATGTCGTACGCCCGCGCCCTTTGCTCCGGCAAGGCAAGGCGAGTGAGCGCGCGCATGTATTCTTCTTCTTCTCTCCTACTAGCTCAACTAGTTGGAAACAACTCAAATATATAAGTTGTTTTTCTCCTCCCTAGATTAGCAATGGGACTAAAGTGTCCACCATATCATACATGTGCACATGGGTTTTTAGGATTTATTGGATTTATTAATTTAGATTAGAGCCCAAAACTTCTAACATGTTGTACCCCAAAGGTTTCCATGGTAACGAGGTAGATTTGATCTCTAGGTGCGAGATACTACGCGCCGCTATAGATATATGGCGATCGATCGAGCCTGCGGAGATGGACGTGTCTGGACTTAAATAAATGATCGCTGGGCTGCGTTCAAATCAAGTCCGGTCTGATTCTAACTGTTCATCTGTTGCATCGCTGCATGCCTCATACGTAGGACGACGTCCCATCGCAGGTCACAGGTAAAAACTTCCAAGAGAATTTTAAGGACAACATATGAAAATCTCTAATAAGTACTACTACTTTTGCATGAGAAAAGAAGCGCCACACGCTGTTTTCCATCGCAGGAGTTATCCCAAAATCACAAAGGTGAATTTTGCAAGAGTAGTACTGGCTTCATCTCATTCTCGGATTCTCCTAGTAGTCCAAAGGGACCAACTCAACTCCGGCAGCATGCGAGCTTTTGTTTCTCGTACAACGTGTATCAGCCGGAGACTCACGAGCAGCTCGCTCTTCTCTCTTTCTGATTTCTCACGCCTCCACCTAAGATTTCAATGATGTGGCACAGGTTTCAGCCTGCTGCACAAAACCTCATTATACTTGCTCTAAATGCCCTACATACTGCAATGCGTTTTTCTTCTGGCTATCCACACAGTTGGGAGTTCTCCTTCGCAAAATAAATGGAAGAAAATACACTCAGCAGGACCACATTGTATGAGCAAGTAACAAGATTTTCTATGTAGCGATGACTAGTAGTATTTCTTGATGACTCCCAAACCCAATATCCCTAACATACCACAGCGATTTTATGTTGGATTTCATCGAGAGCTCCTCGTTCTTGTAAAACAAGATATTTTTTTGATAACCAAACAGAAGGATGTTACTCGCGTTATATATAAAGCCTATGTATCTCCAAGTTTTAAGGACAAGCTACATACCCAATCATTTTTGGGCCAAGGCTGCACCTAACAATAAAAAAAAAAGGCTGCACCTAATTCTGTGCAACCATGTGGCTTATATATTGTCTATCCTAAATCCATGAGCTAGAAGTTACAATGTAAATGTGATAGTACCATGCTCCCAGGCACCATCACTTTGATTATGATCTGCCATATCTCCATACATATATCTACCATATGTACAAGTTGTTACTTACATATATGGAATTTAATAGTAAATGCCAAATTGTAAATGTTTACTAAATTTCCTATCTACATCACATGTTTCAAAATGCAATATCAATAATCTCCTCTCTTAACTTCCTAATTAATAGAAAAAAAACATACATCTGTGGCCGACTAGACGGGTGCCAACTCCGGTTAGCGTGACCTAACCTCCGTCTAAACCCCCCTCAGATTCATATGATATCTTTTTTTTTTCCTTTGATGATTTTCCCCATATCAAATAACCTCAGATTCATATGTTTGTTTCACCATATAATTTTCATCTCTCCTCTATTTTTTTTAAAATGATACATTTTTTTTATTAAATTTGGACCAGAGGTTAACTGTCAAACCAGTCTGGACCAGTTTCCCGATTAACCCTATGTCTTAGACAGAGAGGACAACAACAAATTGAAGCATAATAGCTACTTGATAACATTTTTTTGCAACCATACATTATTCGATGCATTACACATATGTGGAATACTTACTTTACCGGTATCCATAGCTATGCTTAATTTGGAAGGTGATAGGATGGGCCATTGATATGGGAACCGACCGAGTCAGCTTGGAGTAAGACAATTAGAGATAGAGTTACTATATTTTTCTTTTTAGACTACGAGTAGGACTCCTCATGTACCCCTTGCCGACCGGATATATAAGGTGGCAAGGACCCACATCAAGGGACACAACTATCATAATATCATATAATAATACAAACCACAGAACACAAGACGTAGGATTTTTACTCTCATTGAAAGGACCCGAACCTGTATAACTCGACGTCTTGTGTCTTAACCATCTAGTTCTTACTCCCAACGTAACCCTATAAATATATTACCGAGATCAAGTCTCGACAGTTGGCACGCTAGGTAGGGGACAAGGCACGCATGGATTCTCCGTCGACCTAGATGGCCGAGATTCCAGTCATCCAATACTCGCCAGACTTCAAGATCTCCTTCGGTTCACTTGACTTTGTGGCAGACGCCGCCGGAAACTTGAGCCAGGTGAATAGCAAATCCGATCCAACCACAACCAACTCCATGGTGCGATCATTGGCTTCAACAGATCTGATCCCGGCTCCACTATCACTTGGATCTGGCGAGACTAGCTTGCATTGATCCTGTCCTTTGATGAGGCCTCGGATGGCTCTTCTTGCCCATATCCACATGCCGTGTTCATGGCACATGTAGAGGAGCTTGAAGGGGGAAATTCGCCACCGATGAATGATGGTGGAGCGAACAATGGAGAAGCTCCATCGGCTGGGCATGTTTCCTGTCCTTTGATCTCATGTAGTTGCAAGAGAGTTAAACCTTGGCAAGTTCAAGATCGATATGGATGGGGAGAAGGTATACACCTCCCCTCAAAATGACATCACTGGAGCAAAGACACTCCTCGATGGCTTGATGGCCGAGGAGGCAAACCAAACTCCCATGATGAAAAGGGTGGTAGCCATGCTCTAGGCTGCTACTATTCAAGATCAGGCTAGGGCTCAACCTTCTCCGTCGGTCACGGTCTCTAGCCGAGTGCCTTCACATCAACATCGAGAGCATCAAGATCTGAGGAATTCCCTTAGCAATCGAGACATCTGGCAGATTATTAACTCTCGTCATGATGAGCGGATACATGATAACTTGCATCACGAGGAAGAAAGTCACGATGACCGCCACCATGATGACCGCATTGACGAGCAATGCCGAGAATCACCTCAAAGGAACAATCACCATGACCGGCGTCGTAATGATGATTGGGATCGGCGAGAAAACCACAATGAGGATAACTGGCGTTGCTGCCATGATGATCATGTGGGTCCATGTCACCGATGCCGCACTCCCTCAACTTCATGATCTCCAGATCGTCGACGCAGGTCTTCATCGCCGACCGACAATGAGTTTGATGGGATAAAGGCTTTTACTCCCGCGCTGCGAAGGTGCAAGTTCCCAAGGAGTTTTAAGCCAATTGCTATCGAAAAATATGATGGCCAGACTAACTCTAAGGGGTGGCTTTAGATCTATAGCACGACTATTTGATCTGAAGGAGGAGACACCTACATAATAATTATCTGCTAGTATGCCTTGAGCCGACCGTTCGGATTTGGCTCACATCTCTCCCTAAGAAGTCTATCTCTAATTGGGGAAAGCTCAACAAGCAGTTCATCGAGAACTTTCAAGCTGCTTACAACCATCCGGACAACCACTTCCACCCCACTAGGCTCAAGTAGAAATCTGATGAGTCCTTCGAGACTACATTAAGCATTTCTGTGCCAAGAAGACAAAGATCCCCAATGTCAAGGATCAGCAGACCATTGTTGCCTTCCAAGGAGGGTTACAGAGTGATGACCTGGTTCGGGAGATTGGTCGGTGGGATCACAACCTTGACCTGACCGCTCGGGCGTGCTTTGAGATTGCGGACAAATATGCCTCTAGGGAGTTGGCTCTGTATGACATCCGTGCCAAGGGGAAGGAGAAGCGTCAGGACAAGCCAGAGCCATCCAAGACGGACAAGAAGTGGAAGACCGACAACTTGGTAGCTGCAGTAGACCGATCCAGGAAAAATCCTCGGATGAACCAGCAGACCATAGATGACCTACTGAATGGCCCATGCTTGTGGCATCCCAAAGGAAACCACAAAGAGAAGGATTGCTATCGGCTGAAGGGCTTCACAACAACCACGCCGAAGGTGGCTAAGTCTGCACCAAGCCTAAGGATGGTACTCAGTTCATATCTGAGGAGTTCCATGACTTTGCCGATGAGATGGGAATAAAAATCCACTTTGCGTTAGTGGCTCATCCTCAAAGCAACAGGTAGGTCGAGCGGACCAATGGTATGATTCTTCAGGGGTTGAAGCCCCGGATTTTGATAGAGTTAAGCCTTATGTCGGTCGGTGGGTTAGAGAGTTGCCTTCGGTCCTCTAGAGGCTGCGTACTAATGTCAGTCGGGTTACTACTCAGTCACCTTTCTCGTTGGTGTATGGTTCTAAAGCCATGCTACCGACCGTGGTAAACCTCGTATCAGCCTGAGTCAAGGGATATGACGAGACGCTTTCTGAAGACAACTGTGAGGTTGAGTTGATTGAGGCAGAGGAGTTGCATGATCGTGCTTTGTTTCGGTTAGCAATATACCAGCAAGGTCTATGGTGTTATTACGACAAAAATGTTCGGAGTCGATAGTTTCATGTAGGAGATTTGGTGTTGCACCGAGTGCAATCAACTAAAAACCAACACAAGTTATCTCCTAAATGGGAAGAACCTTATATGGTCAAGGAAGTCACTCGGCCAGGAGCTTATAGTCTGATGTATGAAGATGGCGACGACATAGCAAACTCTTGGAATGTTAATCACCTATGTTGCTTTTATACTTAATCTTTTTATGTATTCACATATATTATTATTGAATAAAACCTCTATCTTTTTTATGAAAGATGTTTTAAGTTGTTTTCATTCTTATTTGTCTTGATTCCTTAATATATGTATTCGATCCAGGGGGCTAGTAATAATGTTCCAACACACCATAACCTTGACAAATTCTGGTTTGGGATTTTTCGACCGATTTCTCATATTTTGATACTGTCTTATTTTTGTCTAACGCTGAAACATAAGGTCATATAATTTTATATTGCATTCTTCTTTGTTCTTATCCTATTGCATGAAAGCCCAAGAAGCAAGCAATAGTATCTTTGTCCAACACAGAAGCCGAACTCTAAGCACTTGCCACTACCACTGTAGAAATTGTATGGCTTCGATGATTGCCATGAGAAAACAAATTTTCTTTAGTATGTGCCATCACAATTGCAAGTGGTTGATTTCTTCACCAAAGCACAATCTAGAGAACAACATCAACTTCACTTGCTCAAACTCCATGCTTCAAATCTTCTGCGTCCACCTTGAGTCTGAAGGGGGGAGGGGTTGTAAGGATCAAAGGCGTACCGAGAGAGGTGGGGTGAATCGGTGAGCCGCTCATGAATCCAAATACTTCAATTCACACTACTTGATCCTAGCAATCGTTGCAAACTAAGTAATTCTAGTAGGCCAACACCCTACACATGCTAGTGTTTATGATGATAGCAAGCGCGGAAGCCAAACACACTAGCCTATGCAAGCCACAATTCAACCTAGTTATTAGAGCACATAATTGTGGAATAGTAAAGAGGGGGTTAAGGAATGCTCATGGTTTTTTTCTGAGGTCTCAGAAGAATGGCGCCTTCCCCTACTCCTCGTTGGACCACTCCCGCCCGACTTTCGGTCCCTCCTGCCACGAAGCGGAGTTCTCACCCACAAGCGTGCAATCACTCCCGGAGTGAAGACACGGTGTGTGTGACCATGGCCACCAAGGCACAAGCTCGCCTCCCTCAAGAACTTGCCGGCTCGGACCATCACAACCAATCACGATAGGCTCGATCACTGACACCTAACCGGTCTAGGTCTCACCATAGACCAACAGTAACAATCTAGATCACACCCTCAAGGACACCCTAGCCTTAGATGTGCAAGATGCACAAGTTATTCTCCACTAGCACTCTCAAGATATGCAATATCTCTTCCTAGTGCTCTCCTCTTTTCCTCTTATACTTTACCAAATGCTCTCAGGTATTTCACTGGCCTAGAGAGGTCACAAAGACCCCAACAACAAAGTTATATAGGCTCCCAACCTAAAACTAGCCGTTGCTCCATGGAATCAGCTTTCTAGGCCTACTGACTGGACAATCCGGTCACTGTAACATCGAGCTCCAACGGCTCTGACCCCTCTGCTAACTCCTGCTGATCGGACCGTACGTTCAACTGACCGGACTGTCCGGTCCGTTTCTCTCTCTAGTCTAGAAACATTTTGCGCCACAGCTTCCTTGCTGCCTAGAGTGATTTGTACAGATCGGACCATCCGGTCCGTAGACCGGACCATCCAGTCTCTATAGCTCC
Organism: Eleusine coracana subsp. coracana; assembly: GCA_032690845.1. NCBI lineage: Eukaryota > Viridiplantae > Streptophyta > Magnoliopsida > Poales > Poaceae > Eleusine > Eleusine coracana. The sequence continues at coordinate 45,640,743 of CM064434.1, read as the reverse complement.
CAACTCTGGCAGTTTCCTCACTTCTTCGCTGTAGCCTCCGAACAAAACCTCTGAGTGATCGTACAGTCCGGTCACCACTGACCCCTCTGTCCGGTCACTTCATCTTGAAGCTAAAACTCCTCGTCCTCGCTTGACTTTATTTCTCGGCTTCTTCGAATAGCTCCTTGGCTTCTCCACTGTCAACTAGTGCATGTGATTTCACCGAGCAACCTTGCACATCACCGACTAGACATGACCTAAGAGAATGACCTAGACCCCCATGATAGTCCGGTTTTTCCTATGAACTCAAAGCCCTAACAATTAGACAAGTGTTCCCAATACTTGCTCCGTAGCTTGTCCTCAGCTTTGATCCATCTTTATCAACCCTTGGACTCCATCAAGCTCATCAAGCCTCCATGCTTGTGGTCATTGTCATCAATCGCCAAGGTAACCATCATCCATATGATTTATATTAGGGTTTAGAGATGATTCCTATAAAGACAACACTCGTGTAGATATTAGCCCACAATTTTATAGTTGTTATCTATCATCAAAATATTCATACCTTAGGGATCCAATCATCAATGGTGATGAAGCTTACACCCACTTGAAATCATTTACTCTTGTATGCTAGAATAGTTGTTTACAAGGTTGATTCCATTTAGTTTGTCAGCCTTGTAGAGCCTCAAGTCATGATCTCTTTTGATAACCTATTGGCTGAAAGCACTGTGTTGCCTTAGGTCACCAGTTTGTTGTTGTCCAGATTTCTGGCCCTTTGTAACTCATTTTGATCCTGGCCTAACTTCTGATGTATCACTTGTTGCTATCCCAAACCTTTCTATCTTAATGAATTTTTTTTCACTGTCATCTAAGTTTAGCACCATGATATGTTGGCCACAGCTCAATCACTGCCAGATGTGAACCCCGAGCTTACACGCTCTAACTGCCAATTGAACTTGTTGATGTGCACAACACCTTCCATATGTCACGACACCAGGAATATCAGAAGCCATAAGTGGTCATTACCTTTGAAGATAACAAGTAGCGAGTTACTCTCAAGAAGACAATCAAATTATTCATGGTGCAATGGAGGAACCATACTGAAGATGAGGCAGCTTTGACATTAGAGGAGTTTTGACGAAGCCATTAGCCAAAGTTTGTAGACCAAACCCGTACTTTTTCACCTCCTTTAATCTCGGGATGAGATTTCTTTAAGGAGAGAGGGCTGTGACACCCCTGGTGTCACCTTAGCATCCTAGACAGTCTAGAAAAGAAAACAAAAGAAAAGTGACAATTTGAAACTCAAGTTTGGATTTTATTTGAATTGAAGTCAAATATGGCTTGAACTACTCCAACTTTTCTAATATAACTGACCCAAATGCAATTCATAATGTTGGTCTATGTCATGAATGAGAATTTTGGAAAAATTTGAGTGATTTTATCTCTTTGGTAAGTAGGTCAAATAAATATCACCAAGCTCAGAAACAGGGTTAATTTAAAAATTTAAATTTCAAACTTTATAAACAACCACTGAACCAGATCATGCTAATAATTGATCCAATCTTTATGAACATAATATAATTCTGTATTAATTTAATAAGGAAGAGTTACTTTTGGAATTTTTATAAAAATCAATTTTTTAAGCAGATTTTAGACTTGTCGGTTAAGCAAACTTGTAATTGAATAACTCCTACATAATTGCACTCCCAGAACGACATCATCAACTTTTAGCTACTACAAACCTTGATCTGCATACATGTGAAGCCAGATTTATATTTGGACCTCATTTGATGCTCCAAATTGAATTTACAAGAAGACTAAAAGATAAGGAATTTCCAGACAGAAATTTTTCCTAAGTTCCTGTGGCCATGATAGTATTTTTAAAATGCAATATCTCTCAATCCATTTCTCTTTTTTTTGTGCATGTCACTCTGTCACTACATCAAACAATGCTCTATAAGAGGGTAAATTTTAACCTATTTCAATGCTCCAAAACAGTCGTTAAAAACACCTAAGCACCTCTATTTTCTGGGACTTGAATCAGTGGGACTCGCCTGTCATTGTTATAGTGGCGACGCCACTGTTTGCCGACCGCCATGCCGAGCCGCCGCGCGCCGCGTGGGCGCTGTTGAGCGGCCGAAGACCCCCCTTGGCCGGGTCTTTGTCTGAATGAGCCCCCTGGACGCCTTATCCTCTCCTCGCTCGCTCACTCTTCCCCTGCTCTCTCCCTCTCACGCCCAGCTGAGCTGCCATTGGCCACCGAGAGCAGAGCTTCGCCGCTCGGCCACCCGGCAGCCTCCTCGCAAAGTCCGACCGGCTAGGAAGCCCCGCACGCACCTCCTCCCTCTCCCTGCAAGCCGGCTCACTCCCTCTCGCCGTCATCACCGTGAATCGCGCCTTCTTCCCCAAAGTCGGTGCTGCCTTCAATTCATCGATTCCACCCTCGACATTGCGCCCTCTTCCGATTCCTCGCGCCGGTGAACTCCCGAGGTCCCCTCTCCTCCTCCCCACTTGCCTCGGCTCGGGTTTGCTTAGCAGAGCGCCGGGAACGCGGCTTCCCACCAGCGCCGGCGGCCGTCGGCTCCGTCGTGGCCCGTTTTCCCGCGCTGCACCGTGTCTCCAGGCCTCCTTATCCGCGCCTCCGCAGTCTACGTGTCTACCGCGACTCCTTGGCGCCGTCTGCGTTGGCAGTTCCTCTCAGCACAGCCCGACCATGCCGTCGTGGCCGCGCCGCCAGCCGCGCCGAGGCGCCGAGCCCCCTGGCTTGGGCTCTGGCTGGCCATTCGCCCCGCCTGGGCTGGCTCGGCCTCAGGCCGACGCCCACCGCCTAGGCCGAAGCTGCCCTTCTGCGTCGGCTTAGTGGGCCACAGTATTGAGGCCCGATGGCCAGGTATTCTTTTTTGTCTTTAAAAATCAACAAGGAAATCATTGTTTTTGGCTTTAAAAATGCAAACAAAAATAAGTACTTGGAAGAAAAATGCAAGAAAATAAATTATATACTTCTGAGATTATTCTTTTTTTATAAAATTACTAAATCACAGAAACCCCAAATATTTATTTATGCAAGTTTTGATGTGTAAAGAAAAATGGTTTTACCTTTAGAAGTCCACACAGTAACTTCTACTTCATAGTTCATAGAAAATTACAAATATATACTTGTTGGACTCCCCTTAATATTTACCATTGTAATACATTGCTAAAATACCCTAAAAATTCATCTTTATTTGTGAGTGCATTTAATAAACAAAATAACAAAGAAATCATAACTAATTATCAGCGTATAAAATAAATCTCAATTTTTACATGCATGTTCATTGCATCATTTCATGCATGTCACAAAGTGGCATATTTATATTCTAAGTATTTTATCTATAATTAGTATTTGAGAGATTATTGATTCATACTTTTTGCCATCATAATTGGTATATACACCTCATATCATGACTCCTACAACATGTAATCCACCCACTAGTATATGTCCTTCAGAACCATGCTAGACAAATTAAAGATGCAAATATGCTTAGAATAAGTATTTTAAGTACATACTTAATCGCTTAAGCACTTAACCAATTAATTTGTGCTTGAACATTTAAATGTCAATGAATATTAGCAATACTTATTTACAGTAGAATACTTGATTTAGTTTATTTAGCTTCTGATATTGATGTATTTACATGATAGGTCATCTAGTGTAAGTTATTACACCTTTGTTTTTGTATGAACTTACCCTCGATTTAGAGAGCGAACGACAGAAATAGACAAATATAGATTAACTCACCTAATCATATTATGCTAGTTACTTATTTCTAAATACCTAGTCACCTTTGTTCAAGAATCTCACACTCATGTTGTCATGCTATACCCTAACATCTTTAGTTAATCATGTATGTTAACTAAACATTTATCAAGAAATTATATTACATCCTTTCTTTATTTCAAGTCCAATAAATAAGATAACAACACCTTGATGATCACTTTAGCATTGCTAGTATTAACTGTTTAATTTATTGTGATGTCTTGCCCCTACACTGCTTAAGTTGATTGTATTATTGATAGTGCCATTGCATAACCAATCTAGCAATTGTCAAGGCAGCAAATATGTATAGTAAAATAATTTAGCACTTAATGGTAACACCAAATATCTACTCATTTGCATCATGTCATTGCATCAATTTTTTAAGGAAGTTCCATGAATTTCCTTATCATATTCTTGACTTGCATAGTACATCATCTTACTAGGAATTGAACCGGTATGAGGACAAGGAGATTGGTGTACGCTAACATTTCTCGGACTCAAGGCAAGCCCCAGTGCACACCTATGTTTTCAAGTTTTTATTTTGTATCACCTGTATGCGTGTCATGTATTGTGCATTACGTGTAGGAATTGATTGAAGCCTAGTTGCATGTAGCCCAAACAAAATCCTATGGGTATGAGTTCAGCTTGTACAAGCCTCGTTAGAAATGCTAAGCTTAATTGTGAGTCTTGATAGCAAACATCGAGTAGTCTGGGGATTACTCGGTATATGGTAGTTGATCACTATTACCCTCTTAAGCTTGAGAAAGGAATTAAATTGAGACTGAATGAGGAAGTGCATATGTAGGTTGAGGTGATAAGGCTGGCCCTTGTTTGCCATAGCTCCGTTTGTATCGGTTTGAAACTGCTTCAAGTGTGGCCCTGTTGAGCAAGTTTGAATAGTACCAAGTGCATGCTAGTGATATGGGAACTAGTAAACCGACGTATCTTGATTACTGCAGTGGTGGGACAATACCCTACTCTTCTTCTGGTGATGAAGCGGGTATGGTGGAATGTGGGTAAGTGTTGGAAGGGAGAGTGCATGTGCTACCCATTGTTGGCATCGACAGAAGGATCACATGGGTGACGTGTACTCGGTAAAAGTGGGACCCGGACCGACCCTGCTGTATCTGGCAAAGGGTTTTTGTACATGACTCCTCGGAGTGTGCGTGTACCGTGTATTTGGGTTTCTCCTGTAGGATGTAAATCGATCCGAGTCGCCGTCTCTCACGGTTATTGAGTACCACTTGTGATCGCTGTCACATCGTAGTCATTGTCACATCGAACTAAAAAATGAAATGATGATGATGATTATACATTATTGTATTTCTATTAAATGTATTGCAACCATGATTGTTGTAGTATAGCTGCACAATATTTATTTTATGTAAGAACCCTATTAATTTGGCTAAAATGTGAAAATAAGGATGAATTATTAGTGTTGTTTTTGCAACTATTCCAGCAACCTTTGGTCAGCCCCCTACATGCTAGGTGTCGGCCTTAGCGTGCCATTTTGATGGGTAAGTCTTACTGAGTATTAGTTGCTCAGGACTTTGCTATATGTGGTTTTGTGCAGGTGTTCTTCCTGATAATGATAGGATTCTAATGTGAGATACATCGCTTCCGCTATTTATGTAATCGAATATCAAACTTGTTTACAATATTCAAATCTGAACCAAAATTGTAATGATTAAATTTTAACATTTCACATTGTTCTATCATGCTCATATGTGTGTACTTTTGGACTCTTGCTTTGTCAAGATGTCACCCGATGTTCGATCCTTTGACTATCCCCCTCATTCGTGGGGCGGGGATGTCACACATAAATGCATATCTAAATCGTCCGGTTGCTCATGTGGACTGTAATGACCCTCGAGATTTCTTAAGTGAGGGTATGTACAGATAATGATAGTCAGCTCGATAACAATCTGGAACCACGCAAATGCACGGGCCAGTCTACTAGTTCACCTTAACTAACCAGCTAATACAAACACTACCACAAAACAACACTGTAGCGGCGGCCCAACCAACCCGCTGCTACCAAACCGCAGCTAAATGATTTTTATTGCAGCGGGTCATACATGAGACAAATACACCGCCACTACAAAATTATGAAAAAAAATCCATCCCCGCCCCAGCCCACCCGCTAGGCCTGCCTATGCCAAGGCCAAATCTAGCCAGAGCCTAGTCGGATCCCCACCGGGGAAGGGCGTCGGGGTGGTCGCGCTGGCTCGCCTCGGCCATGTGCAGCCCTATAGTCACGCCTCTCGTGGGCCACCTTCACGCCGCCGCACTAGGCCTACCTTGGTCACTGTCGGATCCAGCCCCGTCGCGCACCGAGAAGGGAGGGGAGGGAAGGCAATCAGTTCGGCTAAGGTAGGGGATGGCTCCACAATTTGGTTTTGGCAGGACAATTGGAATGGAGTACTCCCTGTTCAAGCTTGGCCCCAACTCTTCTCCTTCTCAAAGAAAGTAAATCTATCATTGAGCACTATCTGGGGTACCCCCAATATACTGCAATTCTTTCATCTTCCACTTTCTGAGGAAGCATATGAGCAAATGCAAGCTCTACAACAAGTTTTAGTACAGCTTGACAGTCAAGGGCAGCAGGATGTATGGTCCTATATCTAGGGTAATGACTCCTATTCTACTGCTAAAGCATATAAAATTATGATGGGCCATGCAACTGTGGATCCAGCCTTTAAATGGCTTTGGAAATCTGCTTGTCACCAAAGCATCAAGTTTTCTTTTGGCTCCTATTAAAAGAAAGAATAAACACCAGAGACATATTCAGAAGGATAAACACCAGAGACATACTCAGAAGGAGAAACATGATCTTAGACTTATATGTATGTGAGCTCTGCATTTGGCAAAGGCAAGAAACCATATTACACCTTTTCATAAAGTGTAATTTTGCTAGAGCGTGTTGGGGGTCCATTGGGGTAAATTTGCCGGTTCATCTACCAATGCTACTTGTGAAATTTCTTAAGAGCAAACTGAATGTGCCATTCTACATGGACATCATAATTCTCATGTGCTGGAATATTTGGAAGATAAGGAATGATAGGATTTTTGAAAATATTGATCCAACAGTATCCAATTGCAAAGTTAAGTTTATCAGCGAGCTCAAGATGGTGCTACATCGAGCAAAGCAAAACCAAGTGGACAACCTCCAACAATGGATAGACTCTCATTCCTAGAGTTTTTTTTTGTTTATTCTTGTTCTTTTTCTATTCTTACTTTAGTTCTGTTTTACTATTTCTATAAAAACTTTTACTCAATTAGTATATAATCTGTAGGGACAGTTGTCCCTCCAGTTCCTTCAAAAAAAAGGTAAGGGGAACGGGGCTGGCGTGTGCTTGAGGGAAGGGAGGGGGCAGCGCCAACAGGAGGGGAGGAGACGGGAGCAGAGGTGGAGAGAAGGACTGAGGAAGGGAGTCTAGGGTTTCTATTTTTATAAAGGCTTAATGTAGTGGACAATATTATTATAATGGACCAGCAGGGGGGTGAATAGGCGATTATCCCTGAAAGTCACTTCATTCGAATAACTAATAGCACAGGAAAACTTTATCTGAGTAGATTGTCCGACTATAGTAGGATATTGTCTGACTACTTCAAATATCCGACTAGAGTAGGACAATGTCCGACGACCTCGCAGCGGAAAACAGATCGGCTGTCAAAATGGACCACGTTGCACAATAAAAGCTAGGAGAAGGCGGCTAAACAAGCAAGAAAGCAACAACAAAGGGGGCACTAGCTAGCAAGCAACCTACACATGCAAATCTAGTAAAGAAAGCGCTACAACTAGCTAAGTAAAGAAATAACAAGAAAGGCACACAAGCGGAGTTAATCAAAAACAATAGAGAGACAAGGAGACACGACAATTTTTCACCGAAGTTCAGCTCCACCAAGAAGCCTACATCTCTGTTGAGGGATCCACCAAGGACCAGATCTCTTTCAACCCTTAACCTCTTCAAGCTGCCACAAAGACAAGCTTGATGCTTCACTATTAATCTCCACAAAGGAGGGGCCAATACAAACGTCCCGTGTCTCAACCACAAACTTGGGAGCTCTTCGGGCGACACCTAACCGTCTAGGAGATGAATCCCCAAGAGTAACAAACACAAAGGATGTCGGTGTTGAGGATGAACTAAGTGCTCTTGAGTGCAATGTATTGCTCAATCAAATCTTCTCTCAAATCCGCTAAGGATTGGAGTGGAACCAAGGGAAGAGAAGTGGAGTGCCCAGATGAGTTTGGAATGTGTTTTTGAGTTGTGGAAGTGGCCAACCGACCAAAGGGGGTTGAGGTGGCTTTTTATAGTCGAGACAAGAAAAAGAGCCGTTGGAGAAATCATAGTCGAACATTATCCGACTAGGGTCGGACATTGTCTGATAAATTTGATGTGCATGGCTCTGCAATCTGAGAAGATTGTCCGAGGGGACTCGGATATTGCTCTGGTGACTGAATGGTCAGATATTGTCCGATGGAGTCGGACATTGTTCGACTTAATGTATGCGCATGGTACTGGAGTCCGACGGGATTGACCAATGGGGTCGGATTTTCTGGAGTCGGACATTGTACGGCTGAGTCAGACATTGTCCGATGGAGTCAGACATTGTCCTATAGGGTTGGACATTCTCCTACTCCGCTGGAAGAATTGAGTTGTGCACGGTTCTGTAGTCCGACTGAGTCGGACATTGTCTGACTACTCTAAGAGGAAAAAGGTGTACAACATACTGGAATCCGATCATAATGTCCGATTGACTCGGACATTGTCCGATGAAAAAGATTTGGAAGGGGATTTTTTACTCTTGGAATATGATTTGAGCACTTGGTCTTTCAACACTTATTTCTTTTGTGTCCCTCTTGATAGTACGGTGTACCTATACTCAAGATGAAAGATAAAAACATTAAGCCTTGATTCTTGAGCGTAGATACTCCTTTTCCAAGATTTGCACTTTGTTGGCTTTTCTTTTCTTTCTCTTTTAGACTTCCTTGCTCTCATATTCATCAATAATTAGAAATTGTATACATGCTTAATGGAAATATTAGTTCTCTTTAATTGTATTGACGTCAATCACTCAAAACCATAATTAGAGGCCTAGATGCACTTCCAATCTCCCCCTTTTTGGTGATTGATGACAATACAACTAAAGTTCACAGTTCATAGATAAAAGAGCATTAAAAGAGAGAACAAAATAAATTTGAGCTCCCCCTTAATGTGCGCATGAATTGAATTCCAAATTGGGCATTAACAACCCATATGCACATATTGGAGAGAAAAGTACAAAAGCTCCCCCTATTTCCTTGCATTGTTTCACATAATATTAATAAAGAGAAGGACAACAATGCATGTGACATGTCATTCACAGAAATGTAACTAAAAGGGAAACAAATAACATTACATCAAGCCACAAAGTTCAACACATAGAAAGCATAAATAAGACTTACACAATTAAGATCCACTAAAGAGTTCGAAAACACAAAAAAATTGACATGTCCAAACGAGATCACAAGATAAAAAAGATAATCTTCATCTTCTTGACCCTTGTTCTCCCTTAGCTCAACTTCTTCTCCCCCTTCGGCATCAAGACACCAAAAAGAGAAAGAGAAGAAATCACTCATCCTCATCATAGTCACTGTCCTCCTCATCTTCATCATCATCTTCATTTCTCCCTTATGGTGGTGTCTCCTCCATAATCTCATCCTCATCCTCATCATCAAACCTAGTGTGGGAGGGACCAGCACCTCTAGTACCAGCTGTAGTAGTAGGATAGGCATAGGAGGGGAAATAACCAAAGTACTGAGACTCCTCATCAGTGAAGGTACTCCAAGGATTCTCAACTAGAGGAGGATATGGGGCAGGAATAGGGGATGGAGAGCGAGGAAGCTGAATAGCTAGGTGATCATAGATGGTCTTCCGACGCTTGTTCAACACATCTTGACGCTTCTTAATGTTGTCAAGCCTGGCATCAAGTCTGTTGTAGATACTGAAAAGTCCCCTGAGCATCTTGAAAAGGCCTCCCCTTTTCTTGCTAGAACCACTACCTCTACGCCGGTGGGAAAGATCTGGAGTAGAGCGGGCTGAGGGTGCTAGAGGTGAGTTAGGCTCGCTGGAGGGAGCCTGTCTAGGAGTGGAAGCACCTCTGGTAGCACCAGAAGGGATGTTGCGCTTGAGACTCTTGTGTTCACACTCTTTCTTGAAGGTCTTCTTGGTCACCTTCTCAATCATGAACATGATGAAAGGAGCATAAGCACAGCCACGGCTAGCTGTAATAGCCATATGCCACATCTCTGAGTAGATGAAGTCAAACACATTAAACTTCATAGAGCCACCAATCCAATCAAGAAGATCCTTTTCAAAACTTGGAACATGATCAACATTCCCACCCATTGGAGCAATAGAGACTCTCACCATCCTATGAAGCACATTGTAGAAAGGTTTGAACCCAGCAGCATATGGTGGGTTGCAGTCATCTTCATTGACATACATGTACTTCATTACTGAGGGGAGCATAATGCGTCCATCATGAATACACTTTGGTTCATCATAGGAGTCCCTTATACCAAGCAAAGTGGCAAAGCGAGATAGAGTGCAAGAATACCTCTCGCCTTCTGTGATCCAAGTCAACTTCTTTGCCCGTTCATCAAAGTACACAGTGGAGTAAAACTGTGACACAATCTCTTGATTCCAATTGTACCGGAACCCCATAATGCCCTTGATTCCATGGAACTCACAAGCTTCAATGATTTCCTTGAACACCGAATTTTTCTTACGTTCCATGTACTCCCAGTCAATATATTGCATGGCAATAGTGGGGTGCTTCTTGCTCTTGTAGGCACACTGTACCAATCTGAGTGAAAGTGAGACCAAAACCTAGGATCAATGGCCTCCTTCTCAGCTGCATAATAGTTGAATTCCCTCGCCTCACGACATGTTTCTTCAGTGGCCTTCACATAGTTAACATGCTCTCTGTCCACATTAGGAGCAACAATCACATTACGCATGACACTATTGATCTCGGTGGGTTCTTCTTCCTCACGATGCTCAGCATATCTAAGATGCATGGTGCGAGGCTTCCTTCTTTTGGATTTGCTACCTCCAGCATCATCCACATACTTGGAGCACTTCTCCCCCTGAGACCAAGTGCCGGACATCCTAACAAATAGATAGGTAGGTGTTTAGAATGAGAAAGATAAAGAGTTTGAAGACAACATGGCCACAAGTGAGAAAACATAAACTTTTGGAAAAATCTATGGTCATCGGATAATATTTGACAGAGTCGAACATTGTCCGACTATACCGGATATTGTCCGATGCCCGTGAAATTTTTCACAGAAATTTGGGTTTGCTTAAATCTAGCCATATTGCATACAAAGCATCTATAGCATCCTAGGAAACATCTCCATGGGCTACAATGGTAGTGGACTAAGGATTAAACCTAGCATTGCAAAGTCAAACCCTAGCCCTAGGTGAGAGAAGGGAGGGAGAGGAAAAACCTTGCAACAATGGTGGTCTTCGGGCTTTATCCGATGGAGGGAGTCTTCTCCCCCTCAAACTTGATCTTCTTGTCGGTGGAAGAGGGAGATCGCCGCTGCCATGCCTTGGTCGCCGGTTTGAAAGAAGTGAAAGAGAGTTTGAGAGAATGAGGGAGGAGAGAACGAAGGGATAGGCTCGGGCCCTGTTATGGGCGAAAATCCACATAGTCGGACAATGTCCGACTGGGTCGGATATTATCCAACTAGGTCCAAGAGCTGGACATTATCCGATTGAGTCGGATTTTGTCCAATTTGACAAAAAGCTGACTTGCCTCCTTAGGCATAAATTCCTGAACATTGATATATCCTTCTTTAGCAAAGCTTAAGAATCCAGTTCTCTTATTGATCTCATGAACACGCCCAAAGACAAAAGAAGTTTTAGTGGATGCAACCAGCCACAATCAATCATTCCAACACTGATTACATCCACATCAACATGATCCAATGATCAAGAACCAAATATTTTTCAAAAACCAAAACAATCAATATTTTTCAACAATTTTATTTTTAAAAAAACTTTATCCTATGTCACCACAGATGTACAAGCTTTCAAGCCACATTGCTAGAATCAAGAATATTAAGTTCACTCCTAAGATAGTAAAAACGCTTTTCATCTAGTGGCTTGGTGAAAATATTGGCCAATTGTTCTTCAGTTCTCACATGACTAACTTCAATATCCCCTTTGATAGAATGATCTCTCAAAAAGTGGTGGCAGATATCTATATGCTTTGTGCGCCAATGCTCAATGGGGTTATAAGCAAGCTTTATGGCACTCTCATTGTCACATAGGAGAGGAACACGGTTCAACTTGTAACCAAAGTCTCTTAGAGTTTGTCTCATCCAAAGTAATTGTGCACAACAACTACCGGCTGCAACATACTCCATTTCGGCCATGGAAAGTGCAATAGAATTTTGTTTCTTGGATGACCATGACACTAGGGACCTACCAAGAATTGGCATGTCCCGGAGGTGCTCTTTCTATCTACCTTATCCCCGGCATAATCCGCATCGGAATAGCCTAATAGGTTGAACTTTGAATCCTTGGGGTACCAAAGCCCTAGGTTGGGTGTGTGAACCAAATATCTCAAGATTCTTTTAACAGCCACCATGTAACACTCCATAGGAGCGGCTTGAAAACGTGCACACATACACACACTAAGCATGATATCGGGCCTAGATGCACAAAGATAAAGTAAAGAGCCTATCATGGAGCGGTATACCTTTTGATCAACGGGCTTATCCTTTTTGTTGAGGTCGAGGTGGCCATTTGTTGGCATGGGAGTTTTGATGGGCTTGGCCTTGTCCATGTCAAACTTCTTTAATAGGTCCTGAGTGTACTTGGCTTGACATATGAAGGTGCCCTCCTTGAGTTGCTTCACTTGGAAGCCTAGAAAGTATGTCAATTCTCCCATCATGGACATCACAAATCTCTTGGTCATTATCTTACTAAACTCATCACAAAAGTTTTGGTTAGTAGAGCCAAATATTATGTCATCAACATATATTTGACACACAAATATATCATTGCCAAAACGCTTAGTGAAGAGAGTTGTGTCGGCCTTGCCAATGACAAAACCCTTTTTAACGAAAAAATTCCTAAGGCATTCATACCATGCTCTTGGTGCCTGTTTAAGCCCATAGAGTGCCTTATGGAGCTTATAAACATGATTAGGATACTTAGGGTCTTCAAAGCCCGGTGTTTGCTCCACATACACCTCTTCCTTTATTGGCCCATTGAGAAATGCACTTTTCACATTCAATTGGTACAACTTAAAATCATGATGAGTAGCAAAAGAAAGTAATATTCTAATAGGTTGAAGCCTTGCTATGGGGGCATAGGTTTCATCAAAATCCAAACCTTCAACTTGTGAATACCCCTTTCCCACAAGCCTTGCCTTGTTTCTTGTCACCACACCATCTTTATTTTTTTTTGTTGCAGAACACCCATTTGGTGCCCACAACATTCTAGTTCTTTGGTCTTTCTTCCAAAGTCCACACTTCATTTCTTGTGAAGTTGTTCAATTCTTCTTGCATGGCCATCACCCAATCTGAATCCTCAAGTGCTTGTTCTGTCTTAATTGGCTTCATAGAAGAGACAAAAGAGTAATGTTCACAAAAATTACTAACTCGAGATCTAGTGATTACCCCCTTATCAATGTCTCCAAGAATTTGTTCGACGGGGTGATCACGTTGTACACTTTGATGCACTCATGGGTGTAGTAGATGTGAACTTTCTTGACCACCATCTTTATCAACCTCTTGATCATGTCTTTGAGAGTCATCACTTGATGCTTGTTCATGATCCCCATCATCTTGATCTTGACCACTTGCATGATCAATTTCTTTATTTTCATGACGTTGGTCTTGTCTTGAGGGAGAGGGTTGATTTTCAATACTTGATATTTCTTGTTGTCTCACATCACCAATGGCCATCCTTTTTATTGCATTTCTAGGAGCTTCAATATCTATATTGTCAATAGCAACTTGCTCCTCTTGAGAGCCATTAGATTCATCAAATGCCACGTCACGTGAAATTTCAACACAACCGGTGGTTTTGTTGAACACACGATAGGCATGAACATTTAATCCATAGCCAAGCAAGAAACCTTCATCAACTTTTGGAGCAAACTTTCAAGTCTTGGGTTTCTTGTTTAGCATAAAACACTTGCTCCCAAAAACTCGAAAGTATGAAATATTAGGCTTGTTACCGGTTAATAGCTCATATGGTGTTTTCTTCAGGAGTCGATGGAGATACAACCGGTTGGAGGTATGGCATGCGGTGTTGACGGCTTCGGCCCAAAAACGGTCGAACGTCTTGTATTCATCAAGCATTGTTCTTGCGATCTCAATGAGTGTACGGTTCTTCCTTTCGGCCACCCCATTTTGTTGAGGGGAGTAGGGTGCCGAGAATTCATGCTTGATGCCTTCTTCATCAAGGTACTCCTCAACTTGAGTGTTCTTGAACTCGGTGCCGTTATCACTTCTTATCTTCTTGATCTTCACTTCATATTCATTTTGTGCTCTCTTCATGAATGTCCTGAGCACATCTTTCACTTCACCTTTATCATGTAAAAAGAATAACCACGTGAAGCGAGAAAAGTCGTCAATAATTACAAGGCCATATTTGTTACCACCGATGCTTATGTAGGAGACGGGCCCAAAAAGATCCATGTGCAACATCTCCAATAGTCTTGTAGTTGTCATTACGTTCTTTGCGGGGTGTGATGCTCCAACTTGTTTTCCCGCTTGACATGTGCTACAAATTATATCGTTCTCAAAGCAAACATCGGTTAGTCCTATGATATGGCCGCCCTTTTGGAGTTTGTGAAGATTTCTCATACCAACATGGGCAAGCCTTCTATGCCACAACCACCCCATGTTGGACTTTGCTAATAAGCTTGTACCAAGTCTAGCTTCATCCATGGAGAAATCCACAACATAAAGCTTTCCTTTAAGCACACCCTTAAAAGCAATCGAGCCATCACTCCTCTTATAGATAGTGATACCACATTCGTTGAACAAGCAATCATAACCCATTTTACAAAATTGCAAAATGGACAAAAGGTTGAAGTCAACGTGATCAACTAGCATAACCTTAGAAAGTGAACATGAGGGAGTGAGAGGGACTTTACCATAACCTAATACTTGTCCCATTCCGTTGTCACCAAATGTAATATATTCATTGTTGTTGTGACTTGGCTCAAATGACTTGAACATCTTTTTGTCTCCGGTCATATGGTTAGTGCATCCACTATCAATCACCCAACTCGACCCTCCGGAGACATAATCCTACAAAACAAGTTAAGCTTTGTTTTTAGGTACCCAAATTTACTTGGGTCCTTTCACATTAGTCACAAGTACTTTGGGCACCCACACACAAGCCTTTGGCCTCTTGTTGCGTGGCCCAACATATTTGTCATAGACTCGACCATGCATGTTCCTCATGAGCACATATAAAGCATCAAAGTCATGAAATAGTGCACAAGTAGCATTAGGTACATTAGTATGAGAATCATTAACAAAAGAAGAATGGTTAGTGTTCATGTTCTTGGCTTGCTTCTTTTTGTAAGATCCTTCCTTGGTGAACTTAAGGAATTCTTCTCATTCTTGTTCTCCCTAGTATTGTGCTTGGCACCCTCAACATAACCAATGCCATCCATAACATGAGGCATTCTAGTATTTGAGTATACACCTCTTGCATACTTTGTCTTTTCATCGACAACAACATTTTTCTCATGTTGTATTTTGCTTTCAAGAGCCCTCAGTTGCTTGTTCAAATCATTAATCAATTTCACATTAGTAGCACAAGCATCAACATCAATATCATAGCACCTATCACATCCTTTGCTAGTGGAAGCATGAGAATTATTGGTGGAGGATATGAAAGTTGAAAGTATCTTATGTTGTTCTTCAAGAGACTTATGAGTCTTTTCCAAAATCTCATATTTCTCTTGAATTTCATCTTTAGTGCTTTTAACATTCTCACAAGTATTTACAATTTTAGTGATAGACATGGTTAATTCTTCATTTTTCTTTCTTTCAAGTTCTAGGAGATTCTCTAGTTCAAGGTTTCTTCTCTTCTCAAGAATAAGCAAATCTTCTTGTTTTTCAAGAACCTCCTCTTGTCTATCATATTCTTCTTCTTTTTTTCTCAAGCAATTCCATAAATTCAAACATTTTAGCAAATGAAGCATTAGCAATAACATCATCATCATCATCATCATCATCATCACTACTACTAGCATATGAGGAGCGCTTATGTTTAGATTTAGATACCTTGGATCCTCTCGCCATAAGGCACTTGTGAGTGTTGTCATCATCATCATCATCATCACTCAAGCTCCCAAATAAAGAAGTGTTGGTGGGAGTGACACCAATGGCAATTGTAGCAATGCCTCCCTCACCCGAGTCGAATTTTGAGGAGGAAGATGAGGAGGAGGATGAATCATCGGAGTTCCATTCTTGACCAATGTGAGCTTCACCTCTTCTATGCTTCTTGTACTTCTTGTCTTTCTTGTGATGCTTGTCTTTCCTTCTATCATCTTTGTTCTTCTTCTTTGGACATTCCGCAATAAAATGTCCTTCATCACCACATTCGTAGCAAGTTCTTTTTAACCTTCTTGCTTTGCCCTTGTCCAAACTTTTCTTCTTGTAACCATCCTTCTTGAATCTCCTCACTAGCAAGGCCATATCATCATCACTATCTTCACTACTAGAATCAACCACTTTCTTCTTCTTCTTCTCTTGCTTCTCACATGTGGTATTGAGTGCCACATCATTCTTGTCGCCATTTGCTCCCTCAATTTGCTTGATCAAGGCATTTATCTTGTTGGCTTGATCATTTTGTTGCTTTTGGGATAGAAGTTTCCCAAGTACATCATCGGTGGAGAACGTCTTGAAAAGTTGTCCTTGTCTCTAATGTTTGAGAAAATGTTGCTATCCCAAGGTCTCAATGCTTGTAGAAGTTTTTTGTTGATATCCAAGTCGGTCATTCTAGCTCTAAGTGCTTTTCTTTGATTCACAATTCTCATGAGCCTATCATGAACCTCCTTTGGGCCTTCTCCCGGACCCATGATGAAAAGGTTGAATTCATTTTGTAACTCTTCAAGCCTTGCCTCCTTTACGGAATCAATGCCCTCATAGATGACCTCAAGCTTTCTTCATAGTTGATTGACATTCTTTATTTCGGCAACCTTAGCATACTCGATGGCGCTAAGTGCAAAGACAATTGCACTAACCACCACGGCATTGCGATGAATGTTAACTTGATCTTTATGAGTTGGATTATCTCTATTTTCCCACAAGAAACCACTCTCGGTTATACTTGCAACATGTGGACTCATGGATTCTAAGTACATCATCATCTTGCATGTCCAATGATCATAGAATTGACCATCGAAGTAAGCGAGTCCTCCGGACCCTTGTCCAATATGATCCTATTTGAGCTCATCATAATTAAACATGACATTATTGTAGAGTTTAGGTTGAGCCTCATTGTCACCATCTCTACCACCTACATCATCTTCATCTCGAGGACCGCTAGTACCATCTTTGATTGGGAGGACGGTGGATGGTTCCTCTCCCGGTTTTGACATCTTTAATCTTCAAGCGGTTAAGCTTTGTAGAAGATCCAAGCTCTAATACCAGTTGAATGTCGCCTAGAGGGAGGGTGAATAGGCGATTATCCCTGAAATTCACTTAATTCGAATAATTAATAGCACAAGAAAACTTTGTCCGACTAGATTGTCTGACTATAGTAGGATATTGTCCGATTACTTCAACTATCCGACTAGAGTAGGACAATGTCCGACGACCTCGTAGCGGAAAATAGATCGGCCATCAAAATGGACCATGTTGCACAATACAAGCTAGGAGAAGGCGGCTAAACAAGCAAGAAAGCAACAACAAAGGGGGCACTAGCTAGCAAGCAACCTACACATGCAAATCTAGTAAAGAAAGAACTACAACTAGCTAAGTAAAGAAATAACAAGAAAGGCACACAAGAGGAGTTTAACAAAACAATAGAGAGACAAGGAGACACAAGGATTTTTCACCGAAGTTCAGCTCCACCAAGAATCCTATGTCTCCGTTGAGGGATCCACCAAGGACCGGATCTCTTTCAACCCTTAACCTCTTCAAGCTGCCACAAAGACAAGCTTGATGCTTCACTATTAATCTCCACAAAGAAGGGGCCAATACAAACATCCCGCGTCTCAACCACAAACTTGGGAGCTCTCCGGGCGGCACCTAACCATCTAAGGGATGAATCCACAAGAGTAACAAACACAAAGGATGCCGGTGTTGAGGATGAACCAAGTGCTCTTGAGTGCAATGTATTGCTCAATCAAATCTCCTCAAATCTTCTCTCAAACCCACTAAGGATTGGAGTAGGAACCAAGGAAGGAGAAGTGGAGTGTTCAGATGTGTTTGGAATGTGTTTTTGAGTTGTGGAAGTGGCCAACCGACCAAAGGGGGTCGAGGTGGCTTTTTATAGTCGAGACAAGAAAAAGAGCCATTGGAGAAATCATAGTTGGACATTATCCGACAAGGGTCAGACATTGTCCGATAAATTTGATGTGCATGGCTCTGGAATCCGAGAAGATTGTCCGAGGGGACTCGGATATTGCTCTGGTAACTGGATAGTCGGATATTGTCCGATGGAGTCAGACATTATCCGACTCAGTGTATGCGCATGGTACTGGAGTTCGACAAGATTGACCAATGGGGTCGGATTTTCTTGAGTCAGACATTGTCCTGCTGAGTTGGACATTGTCCTATAGGGTCAGACATTGTCCTACTCCGCTGGAAGAATTGTGTTGTGCACGGTTTTGTAGTCCGACTGAGTCGGACATTGTCAGACTACACTGAGAGGAAAAAGGTGTGCAGCATATTGGAATCCGATCACAATGTCCGATTGACTCGGACATTGTTCGATGAAAAAGATTTGGAAGGGGATTTTTGACTCTTGGAATATGATTTGAGCACTTGGTCTTTCAACACTTATTTCTTTTGTGTCCCTCTTGATAGTACGGTGTACCTATACTCAAGATAAAAGATAAAAACATTAAGCCTTGATTCTTGAGCATAGATACTCCTTTTCCAAGATTTGCACTTTGTTGGCTTTTCTTTTCTTTCTCTTTTAGACTTCCTTGCACTCATATTCATCAATATTTAGAATCTGTACACATGCTTAATGGAAATATTAGTTCTCTCTAAGTGTATTGACGTCAATCACTCAAAACCATAATTAGGGGCCTAGATGCACTTTCAGCCACAATATAGCCCGCCGCTAAAAACCTATTTTTAGTGGCGGTTCACAAAAATTGATTTTGAGGCAGATTACTATGTGAACCACTGCTACAAATCATTGTATCACTATAGCGGCGGTTCTCTTTAAGTTCGTTGCTATGGGAGTTTTTATAACTCCGCTAAAGGCCTTTTTTGTTGTAGTGAAACGCTTGTTGAGTCACCCTTTGACCACATTGAACGAATTTTAAGTGATATGCTTGGAATATTCAAAGTGATGCAACAATCTGGGAAACAAGTTAAAAATTTACGATGAACTTTGATTGAGGTAGTCATATATTTGATCTGAAAGTAAATAACCTAGGCAAAATCAAAAGAAGGGGAGAGAATTAGGGGCCATGACAGAGCAATAAGCGACAACGTCCTCGGGTACCATGACTTGACTCGTTCTTGTCACGAAATCCTCCGGCTTCGTTGAGCTTAAATTGTGCAGAACAGACTAGGGGATACACTTAGCTAGTCAGCTGCATGGCAGACCCTAGTGTTATCAAGCAGCAATGTGTAGTCATCTTCACACTCCGTATCTGAATCGTCATGAGTGTGGTCCCTGGCATACTCTTCCTTGAATTGTGCCCATGCGTCGTTGATTTCCTTCTGCATCCCATCCTTGGGTTCTACAAGGCTTCTAGGGACCATAATGCAGCCATTGCCATCATACACGCGGCGGACCCAATCCTAGTACTCAAAGAAGTCCTTATGCGAAGCCAGCAGCGAGGTGTGGAGGCTTGAGAACAGCTCCCGCTTCTCGTCAACGTTCTTCTACGAGATGCATGTCGACTTTGCATCGACTTCAGCCATGTAAGGATCGTATTCCTCAATGGGTGGGACGGCGTGCATCTCCCTCTTCTGTGCCAGGATCCAGATGACGTGATGATCTGGCATCTCCACCCAATTCGCATATGAAACATCACCGTCTGCACGAGCGGTGTTCATGGATGAATCGGTAGAAGCAGCAGCAGCCTTCCCCTCATGGGAGGACAAGGCGGCCTCCACCTTCACCGCCTGTCCATGCCTGCCGCATTCCTTCCAAGCCCAATCGCTATCCATCGATAGCTTGCTGCCGTCCTCGTCCTATGCCGGCGTGCATGACATTCTCCAGCCGAGCTCGCTGGTCATCCTGGGTCAGACCCGCCACCCCTCGCCGGGAGATTTCAAACGATCTAGATGAGGGGAGCACTCACCGCCGAGTGGAAACCTAGGTAGTGTTATTTGGTTCAGCAAAATGTAACGCAATCTGATTATGGTGGCAACCGTTTCCGTTAGATTGTGTTTGTTCAGGTTGGCTCTGTAATGGAGTCCCACGTAATTGGATACCGCCCCGTACAAAGTCGAAACACCTCCCACCCCTCTGTATTGAGATTACAATACGGCCGTTGTCTTCAACCTCCGCTCAAAGAGGACTCATCAGTCATTGCCATCGGAAGCGAAGGCACACAACTCATTGGCGGACAACAACCTCCGATCCATTGCTTTCTTCCTTCATGGTCGTGACCCATTCACGCCCTCTACTCTTCCCTGTATCCTCATCCCCATCCCTATCCGTCCCCTTACCGCGGAGCCGTGGATGCGGTGGATCTATGGAGGATGCCATGGACGCCCTCCTCTGCCATGACCAAGATGACAAAACGCATCTCCTGGGCGGCGCCACCATCTAGATCGATGGCCATTATCACCGATCTCATGACTCATGGCGGCAGCAAAGCTCTTCCCGTGTTCTTCAATGTCATGGCGGTGTTGGATTAGTGATCGTTAGACCAACGTCTGTGCGATCATTACGGGAAAGGGATATTTATGTTTCCTAATTATGCACTAATTATCCTACTAATTATGTTATTAATTATGACATTAATCATGCACGCGCCTTGATCGGAGGCGCAGCCAACCCCATTGGTTGCCGCCCCGTTCCGCAGCAACGCAATATAAATAAGGGGAGTCGGCTCCACTCGTGATCCAATGATTCACGAGTTGGTTTGCCTCTCCTAACACTTTAAACCCTAAACACGATCGTGAGGGTGTTGCTAACGGATCGAAGGCCGCCGCCGCCCCCTCCTGCAGGAAGGACGTCGCTACCCCAAGCATAACGCCGCCACACCTGCATCAAGCAGGCACGGCACTTCGTTGGCCTGATGGCTACGTCCAAGGATTGTAAGAGCCTAATCCCCTGTTTACTTATCCTAGGTGGTTAGATTAGAGACTAGTTAATGTTTATGACTAAATCATGATGATACTCATGCAAATTATGTCTTACATTTGGTATCAGCCGCCGCGCGAGCTCGCCGCAGCGTGATCCAGAATTTTTGGAGGCAAATGAGGATTAGGGTTAGGGTAGCCACCGGCCACTGGTTTTGTTTCGCGTCAAAATCACGCGCGGGGGGAGAACTTGGGCCGAGCAGGTTTTGGCCTGTTGTGCCCGCGCCTATGGGGTGCTTTTATTTTATGTATTTTCACTCATGGGCCGCAGTATGGGCTGCTTTATGGCCAAATTACGAGTTCTGTCAGGCTTTTAAATTTCAGTATCATTTCATTTCATTAATGTTTTCTGCTTATGTAAATGCACTGCAAATTGCCTGATAATTGTATTTATTTCCGCTATGTAATGTAATTATTCTCTAAATTAAATTGAACCAACGAGATATTTATTTAGAGAATATTATGAATAAATTTTATTTTCGTGACACCTAATTAATTCCGACCAACGTTGATTTAATTATATGTCCCATTGGCAAATTTTGTTCTTTTCACTTCTGCCCAACGGTGATGTGAAAACATGTTTTAATATGCAGTATTTAACTGAACCAACGTTGGGTTATTTCTTTATGCATATTAATATTTATGTTGCATACTAATGTTTTATATTTATTATTCAGCTACAAACATTCTCTCTGTTGTTGCCAACATTGAGAAACTTCATGGAACCAACTTCCCTACGTGGAAGGATCAAGTTGAGATTTCTCTTGGTGTTCTTGAGCTTGATTATGCTTTAGAGCATGATGAACCTGTTGCTCCCACCGCTGGTGCGGAAAATTATGATGATGATCTTGCAAAATACAAGACAAATTCCTCTGATTGGGAGCGATCTAACCGGTTGTCTCTTAAGATCATTAAGGGGTCCATTTCTGATGTGATAAAGGGAGCAATCCCTGATTCTGATAATGTGAGGACTTACATGGCCTCTATTGAGGAAAAGTTTAAGAGTAATGACAAGTCATATGCTCTTACATTAATGCGCAGGCTTTTGAACACAAAGTTTGATGGTTCTGGCAGTGTGAGAGAGCACATTATGTTTTTAGGTGACACAAGTGCCAAGCTTAAGGCCCTGAAAATGGGTTTTGATGATGATTTTCTTGTTCACTTGGTTATTGTGTCACTTCCTGATGATTATAGCTCTCTTGTCATCTCCTACAATAACATGAAGGAAAAGTGGACTATTGATGAACTTATTTCTCATGCTGTCCAAGAAGAAGAAAGAATTAAGGTTTCCAAGAGAGATTATGTAAACCAAGTTGGTTCTGGCAAGAGAAAGTTTCAAGGCAAAGGTGGTAAAGGTGATAATAATGCAAAGAAGACGAAGCAACAATTCTCTAACTCAAAGTTTGAGAAGGGTGAATCTTCTCGCCCCAATCAAACCTCTAAGGGAAATGGTGAAGGTTGTCACTTTTGTGGTGATCCAACTCACTATAGGAAGAATTGTGTTGGTTTTCTAAAGTGGCTTGCCAAGAAAGGTGATGATGTTATTACTTTTGTTGATGAATCCCTTTATGT
Organism: Eleusine coracana subsp. coracana; assembly: GCA_032690845.1. Taxonomy (NCBI): domain Eukaryota; kingdom Viridiplantae; phylum Streptophyta; class Magnoliopsida; order Poales; family Poaceae; genus Eleusine; species Eleusine coracana. Next base: position 45,617,863 of record CM064434.1, on the reverse strand, counting down.
TAATTATTCACTTCATTCATGGTGGATTGACTCTGGTGCCACTGTGCATGTCACAAATTCATTACAGGGATTCCATATGAAGAGAAGCATAAGAAAGGGGGAGTGAAGCCTAAAGGTCGCTGATGGCAAGGAAGCTGAAGTTCAAGCCATTGGATCAATGGAACTCCATTTAGAGAGCGGCTTTAGGCTTCATCTTAATAATGTTCTATATGTTCCTACCATAAGTAGAAACTTGATTTCAGTTTCATTATTGGATGATGATGGTTATGGTTGTTATTTTGAGAACAAGAAATGCTTGATTAAGTATAATGATAGTGATGTTGTTCTTGCCTTCCGACAAGACAAACTTTATTTGCTTTCTCTTAATGTTCCTCATGTGATGAATGTGTGTAATGTTGTTGATGATAAATGCAAGCGCCTTACTAAAAATGAGACTTCATCGAAATTATGGCACTGTCGCTTAGGCCACATTTTGAGGGGGAGAATTGAGTGTCTCATTAAAGAAAATATTCTTCAGCCGCTTGATTTCTCTACTTTTGATCAATGCATTGATTGCATAAAGGGAAAATTCGCTAAACAAATTAAGAAAGGCGCTACAAGAAGCACAGGACTTTTAGAATTAATTCATACAGATATTTGTGGTCCTTTTCCTATAGCATCTGTGGATGGTTTTGATTCATTCATAACATTCACAGATGATTTCTCAAGATATGGCTACATTTATCCAATAAAGAATCGATCTGAATCTCTTGATAAGTTTAAAATATTTAAGGCTGAAGTTGAAAATCAGCATAGTTTAAAGATTAAAATTGTAAGATCAGATCGTGGAGGAGAATATTATGGCAAACATGCACCTTATGGCCAAATTCTTGGTCCTTTCACTAAATACCTTCAGGAAAGCGGCATAGTAGCCTAGTATTCTACACCGGGTGAACCACAACAAAATGGAGTAGCTGAACGACGTAATCGCACACTGATGGACATGGTTAGGAGCATGTTAATCTACTCGGATTTGCCGGTAAAATTATGGATGGAAGCACTAAAGACGGCCGTACACATACTTAATCGGGTTCCCAGTAAATCTATACCAAAGACGCCTTATGAATTATGGGCTGGGAGAAAACCAAGCTTACGTCATTTACGTGTGTGGGGCTGTCCCGCTGAAGCTAAAGTCTTCAATCCAACTATTGGAAAATTAGACCCAAAGACTGTTAGCTGCCATTTCATTGGTTATCCTGACAGATCAAAGGGCTACTGGTTTTATTGTCCAAATGGTTTTACTAAATTCGTGGAGACACGTCATGCTGTGTTCTTAGAGAACGCTGAGATCAGTGGGAGTATGGTTCCTAGGAAGATAGATCTTGAGGAAAAACGGGTGTATGTTCCATCCCCGATAATCCAAGAGATTGTTCCTTCTATGCCTTATTATGTTGCACCTTCAGTTGTTGCACCTCGTGTAGGTTCATCTTCTGAGGATCCCCCCTCTGTAGTTGCACCATCTGAGGATGTGGCTACAACAAATCCTAATGTTGATGCACCTCAAATGGAGGAACCTGCTCATAATGGTGAAATACCTAATAATGAACAGCAACAACCCGAGGTTGTAAATAATGAACAGAATAATGAACCTATTAGGAGATCACAGCAAAATAGGAGATCAGCCATTTTTGATGATTATGTGGTCTATATGTTTGAGGATATCAATGACATAGGAAAGGAGAGTGATCCTATGTCTTATAAAGAGGCTATGAGGAGTAAACACTCGTCCATGTGGCTTGATGCTATGAAGGATGAGTTGAAATCCATGAGCACAAATGATGTATGGGACTTAGAAGAAATTCCCCAAGGAGCCAAAACAGTGGGCTGTAAATGGGTCTACAAGACTAAACATGACTCCAAGGGAAATATCGAAAAGTTTAAAGCAAGACTTGTGGCAAAAGGATTCACACAGAGAGAAGGCATTGATTATAATGAGACCTTCTCTCCTGTGTCTAGCAAAGACTCCCTTAGAATTATAATGGCGCTTGTAGCACATTTTGATTTCGAGTTGCATCAGATGGATGTTAAAACTGCATTCCTAAATGGCGACTTGCATGAAGATGTATACATGGCACAACCGGAAGGTTTTGCTATGGAAGGTAAGGAACATATGGGATGTCGATTTAAGAAAGCCCTTTACAGGTTAAAGCAAGCGTCTAGACAATGGTTCTTTAAGTTTGATGAAGTAATAAGAAGATTTGGCTTTAATGAAAATAAAGTGGACAATTGTATTTATGTTAAGTTTAAAGGAAATGATTTTATCATTTTAGTTCTTTATGTTGATGACATTCTTTTGGCCAGTAGCAACAAGGATATGTTGTATGAGTCCAAAAGCTTTCTCTCCTCTAATTTTGATATGAAGGATCTTGGTGATGCCTCTTATGTCCTGGGCATAGAAATCCACCGAGATAGGTCCAAAGGATTATTAGGATTATCACAAAAGGCATACATAGACATAGTACTTAAGAGATATAATATGCATATGTGCTCTGCTACACCTGCTCCTGTTGTCAAGGGCGATGTTTTTGGGACATTTCAATGTCCAAAGAATCAATATGAATCTGATCAGATGAAGTCAGTCCCTTATGCTTCTGTTGTCGGAAGTATTATGTATGCTCAAGTATGCACACGCCCTGGCTTAGCTTTTATAACCGGGATGCTTGGCAGATATCAAAAGAATCCAGGACCGGACCACTGGAAGGCCGTTAAGAAAGCCTTGCGCTATATGCAAGGCACTAAGCATTTCATGCTAACGTATAGAAAGTCTGATGAACTTGAAGTTGTGGGATATGCTGATTCAGACTTTACGGGTGATGAATCTAAGAAATCCACATCAGGTTATGTATTCACACTCGCTGGGGGAGCTATCTCATGGAAAAGCTCCAAACAAACCATTACTGCATCATCAACAATGCAGGCTGAGTTTATAGCATGTTATGAGGCCTTACGGCAGGCTCTATGGTTAAGGAAATTTATTCCCGGATTAAGGGTAATAGACAGCATTTTTAAGCCAATGACGATATACTGCGATAATCAATCGGCAGTTTTCTTTTCGAGTAACAACAAGTCAAGTGGTGCTGCCAAACATATTGACATTAAGTACCATGTTGTGAAAGATAGAGTCCAGGATCAGTCAATTAAGATCGAGCATATTAGTACTAATGTAATGCTTGCAGATCCACTAACTAAAGGCTTACCACCCCATATTTTTCGTAATCATGTAGTCGGCATGGGGTTATTGGATAGCCTTTGATTCTGGAAATAATGGGCCAATTATGCAATCAATTCCCATAAAGTATAATGTTTTTCCATCTCAAAAAATAAGGGAAGTGCACTATAAGCATTGAAGTTTCAATGGCATTTTACTGGCTGTTGCAACGCTTTACTTTGGTGTGCTAACTTTATCAAGGATGGGCTTATGACGTTTAGCCTAATGATCAAGTGGGAGAATGTTGGATTAGTGATTGTTAGACCAACGTCTATGCGATCATTACGGGAAAGGGATATTTACGTTTCAATATAATAAGGGGAGCCGGCTCCACTCGTGATCCAATGATTCACGAGTTGGTTTGCGTCTCCTAACACTTTAAACCCTAAACACGATCGTGAGGGTGCTGCTAACGGATCGAAGCCGCCGCCGCCCCCTCCTGCAGGACGTCGCTACCCCCAAGCATAACGCCACCACACCTGCATCAAGCAGGCACGAGACTTCGCTGGCCTGATGGATTCGTCCAAGGATTGTAAGAGCCTAATCCCGTGTTTACTTATCCTAGGTGGTTAGATCAGAGACTAGTTGTTTATGACTAAATCATGATGATACTCATGCAAATTATGTCTTACATGCAGCAAAAGCTCTTCCCCTGCTCTTCAATGTCGTGAGTCTTTGTTGTCTGTAAGATTGGTGTCCCAATTGGCACAATTTGAGGACAATACTTGGAACAATCAATAGAAGCTGCATTTTTCAGACCACAATCTTGCAATCCAATTGAAATCTTACTCAAATCTTGGAGTTCAGGTGAATTGATTTGTACGGATTTTGATCTCCATGATGCAGCAGGGGAATTGATCATGTTGGACTTATATGACGGCGAATGAATGGGCATCGGAGCATAGCGTTCTCAAGATTTGATGTGTGCAGGGGCTGTGCTCGTAAAGCTGCTCGTGCAGCTTGTCGCTTCCGACGACAGCAGCGCCTTTCATGGATGAAGCAACGTTGATTACGTTACCCGTCCAGAACCAAACAAAGTCTGCATTCTGATACATTGTTTTTTTATTGCAGTGTATTTTGATTCCATTACTGTTACCGTTTGCATTTCTGAACCAAACAGCTCCCTAGCTCTTGGATTTTCGGGAATCGGGGTGGCTGGCGGCGCTTCATGCGTGCCTCGATTTATAACAATCGATCTGGCATCTGGGTGAGGTGTAGATGGACACGTTCCAATTTACACTTGCCGTGCATCAGAGTAATATTTCACTATGGTCTTGGTGGGTTCGGGACCACCCAATGTAAGACCAATCATGGTTTTGGCTTGGGCTTTGGTACAATTTTTTTATTGAATTCTTGACAATCCAATCTTCAATTACACATTTACAGTGGCTTCCCGTGCTAGGAAGAAAAAAAACAAAATTTGCTGGCAAACACTGTATAAACGTGATATTTGCTGCTGGACACTGAAATAAGTTTCATTGCTGGACACTAAGTCTAATTGTCTCTTAATATCCAAGAGCAAATAAAACCTATTTCAATGTCCAGTAGCAAATATCACAATTGAGTAGTGTCCATCAGCAAAATTTCCTAAAAATTATCCGCAACTGCATGGGCTGGACTAAGGGACAACAACTAGATGTATCGCTATTGCAAATGTCCAAAATCAATTAAATGCCCTATATACTTTGACGTGTATTTCTTCTGCTTATCTGCACAGATTGGAGTTCTCCATTGCAACTTGAATCGGAGAAATATCCACAGCAGGAACACATATGAGCATCCAACATGAATTGCGATGAAATAATGAATGGTCGAGTTTCCTAATGACTCCCAGTCCCACTGTCCCTTACATAGAATAGAAACTTTATGTAGTACTTCTTGCTATAATCTTTTTTACAACTGAGAACGAACAAAATGTTAGTCGTGGTATATATAGTGCCTCTGTATCTCTACGTTTTAATGACAAGATAAATGCATCCAGTCATTATTGATGGCCATTACCAAGGGTGCACCTTTCTGTGCAACCATGTGGCTCGTTGAGGCTGATCATAAATGCATGAGCTGTAAGTTCGCAATATAATAGATGTAATATAAATAAAGGAATATAGCGTCCTTTTGGACTAAAGGGTACTTTAGGATTAAGAAATATTTTTTATGAAGGAAGAACTAGTCCACAAATCTTCATATAGCCAGTGTCATTACCAAAACATTGATGGCTGCAAAACAGTAGTCGTCGATGCTGATCTGCCGTGATGCAATATTTTGACATTAACAAGTGTGTACTTGTGTTTGTCGGATGCATGGCACGGCAGCCCTTGTGCTATAGTATGTGTGACGACTGAGGTTCTAGAGAGAGGTACGTGTTCTGAGTGCAAATTCCAGTTAGGTCCGATTCTATTTGTCCATTTGTTGTAAGTAACAAGTGTTCTCTTTGGTTGCATCGTCCTACGCTAGTGCATAACTCATTCATCAAATGTAAATCCTGATACATGAAGTCTAGAACGACGTCTAATCTAGTATCTAGACACTAGTACGCCATAAAACTAGGAATTTGTAAGACAACAGGATCACTAGAAATAGTACAAATAATAACATGTAATTTATTCATCAAATTTGAATACTGCAAAGGGCTTTCTGGGTGGACAAATATGTTGTCAGCACCAGCCACCCCTCCTCCTGCAGCTACAGGCTTATCCTGAGAATTCACCATGAACACCGCCCTCGGGTAAGGACAGTAATCATTATCTGTGTCCTCACCAAAGGACTGGTCCAATCTCGAGTTGAAGTTGAGGAGATGGTCCTGAGTTATCATTTTACCAAATTTGAGTGGCGTTGCTTTAGGAGTTCGGTCCATCAGATCTAAGGATCACGCCGGAGAGTTGGCCGCAGGTTGATCAGATCTCTTGTCTACCAAGCCAAGCAATCCAATGTAACTGATAAAAAAGTCAAGCGATTCCAAGGTGATCTTGAAGCCTAACACATACTTGTTGCTTGAAATCATAGCCATCGAGGTCAACGGAGGATCTCAGTGAAACCCCCTTTTTGGCACACCAACTGTCAAGATTTATTCGCAACAATATATTTATAAGGCTCCGCATGGATCAAGAACTCGATGGTCTCCACATAGAACGACTTAGACAGGTTCGAGCTCTTTCAATGAGAGTAAAAAGCCTATGTCCTATATGAGGTTGTATTGCTGATTGTTAATGTGTCCGAAGGGGTTCCCTTTCCGTCTTACATATATATCCAGAAGTGCAAGGTTACATGAAAAGTCATAGTCGTATTACAACAAGACTAATTATAGTAACTTTATCTCTAAGCTTTCTTATAGGTAAGTATTCCACACAGGCATACAGCAGAGGACCAACAGTAAAGGTGAGCTAATTGATGTACATGTCAGCATTATGGGGGAAATGTGTCTACCTAGGCTTGTCGATGTACAAGTCAGCACTGTGGGGAAAAATTGTGTAACTCGTCCAGTGAAAAATGATCAGCTCATAGGTAGGAGATTCACACACATGCAAAGAGGTATCTGATCAAAGAACAAATACTACATCAAGGTTCATATACAAGGCAGCCATGGTGAGTTTAATTTTAGCATTTAAAATAGATAAATACAAATATAAAATAAACTCTTAAAGTGTTATAATCACTACCACAAAATAGACCTATAGCGAACGAACAAAAATCCACTTAGCGATGGGATTCATCTTTCTTGACGTGGACACACTCTGATTCTTATATATGTTGAGAATATGTTGATTACGGGAGATGATCCATAACATATATCTCTTGTGAAGAAGCAGCTGGGTGAACAATTTGAAATGTTCGATTTAGGCCCTTGTAGTTTTTTCTTGCAAATTAAGGTTTTAAATTTTGCAAATGGGTACAAATTTCTTAGTCAAAATATATAGCAAATCTTGTTGCTTGCTATGGTATTCATCATAAACGAACATCTGCAACACCTATGAGTATTCATTTACGTCTTCATCTTATTAATGGTACACCTCTTGCAAATCCCTCTCAGTATGGCCACATCGTTGGAAGCCTTGTCTATCTCACTATGATGACACATGACATTGCTTATGTAGTTTATATTTTGAGTCAGTTTATGTGTGCTTCTCCTTCTGTCCATTTTGGTGATCGATTTGCTTCATGTGCTAAGATACTTGAAGGGAGAGCTTGTTTTAAGCTCATAATAGTCCGCTTCAACTTCTTGCTTACTCGGATTCGACTTGGACGAGTGATTCAACAGATTGTCATTTAGTCACTGGTTATTGCATTCTTCTTTGTTCTTATCCTATTGCATGAAAGCATGCAACAGTATCTCTGTCATCCACCACAGAAGCCGACCTCTGAGCACTTGCCACTACCACAACAAAAATTATATGGCTTCGATGACTGTTAATTGACTTTGGCATTGCATGTGACGCCCCTACATATGTTCTATGTGATAATACTGGAGCCATACATATTGCCATTGATCATGTGAAGCATGGACTTGTAAAGCATATTGGTGTTGATGCATTCTATACTCGATCTCATTGTCATGAAAAAATAATTGTTCTTCAGTATGTGCCATCATAATTGCATCTGGTTGATTTCTTCACCAAACTATAATCCAGAGAATAACATTGGCTTCACTTGCTCAAACTCAATGCTTCAGATCTTCTGCTTCCACCTTGAGTCTGAAGGGGGAGGGGGTGTTAAGTGTATCAAGGCCCATAAATACTGAACTTCATATATGCTCATTCTGATCCTCTCTCTCTCTCTCTCTCTCTCTCTCTCTCTCTCTCTCTCTCTCTCTCATCCATGAGGTATGTACAATAACAGTTATAGTAAAAATATTGACATTTTAGCGTCTGTAGCAACATACGTCTGCTTAGCTTAGTTTTACTGTATTTTGCATGAATGATCTGAAATCACACCAATGCTTTCTAGCAATGGCTCAATGAAACTACATAATAAATAGATGTTTTTGAGCATAAGAAAGGCACTTCAAAAAATTTTTAAAAAAAATTCTTTGAATGGAAGAGTTAGTTCACATAATAACATATACAATCGTCATCATTTACTTTGATGGTTGCAACAAAATAATACTCAGATGATGCTTTTACAGATATGTACATTAACGGCCAGTTATAACATGCAGACATCGTATCATAGGTAAAGATATGCTAAAGGCCTTATATACCAGTAGTTGCTCATTTGTGTTCATAGGAACAAATTGGAATAGTATGTTAGTTGACGCTAGACCACAAAAACGAAAGGTTGGAGGAAATCTTCCCTAGAGCTTGTGAAATGTTGAGAGCAGGGTTGGGAGGCATGTCAAGAAAATTTCGGGCACATTAATTTGGAACCCTTGCCCATCCTTGCCTAGCCTAGACAGGTAAGACTAGGTGTTTAGTAGTAGTGGGTAAAATGCTTATTTTGCCTGGCAAGTTTTCCTCCTTCAGTAAGAAAATTCTTGTCCTGATAGGAGAGCCAGTTGGGCTCTCCGTCGCTGGCAAGGAACACATGCAGAACGAAGTGCTGCAGCCGGAGCTAGTAAAAGCGAATACACATGGCTCATTGATGAAAGGGGTCCATTGGTTATTTTTTGAATAATTCAATGCTCAGGCACGTCATGTCCACTAGACCAATTCAATCGCAAGATTTCATGAGCGAAACAACCAAAGAAATGGGTTTCTTTGCTTGACCTTGCTTTGCTTTGTTTTGCCTTACTCACTAGCAAGACAACCAAACAAATGGATTTGGACAAAGGATCCAAACATACCATTGATATCAGCTCCGCTATAGGCCGAACAAATGCCCGAAGTTGGTAAATTGTTACTTATAGAGGATTTGGCACACAACAATCCCACGCCAATCTAGCAAAATGTGATTTGGCAGTTTCATTGGGGCTTAGGACTAGTGCAGTTGCTGTCCACCATCAGCATATGCAACCATTTCCAAGCTTGCTGGTCTTTGGGGTCTTCCTGCAGAGCATCAAAGATGGGCGGAGCATGAGCTGGGTTCACAAAGTTGGTTTGCCACCGACTGAACCAACTAATAGCAATTTTTCAGACCATTAATTTAGGGTTCAGATGTGATGTATCAAAAGTAAGCTGGTTCTACCTTTCCTTCACCACTTTTGGAGTAAATTTTGGGCACAATGCAACTGATGTTTTTGCTGGAACCCTTGCCCGGTAAAGCATCGCCAGGATACCCAAGATTCATGTATTTCAATCTTACCAGGTTTGCTAGTACACTCATTTTAGCTCACGATCTTTCCAACACTACGGAAAAATCGTTTTTTTGTTGAGTGTCCACCTCTTTGCCAAGTGTTTTTTCACGGGCACTCGGCAAACTCTTCTCTTTGCCGAGTGTCTTACAAAAAACACTCGGCAAACTAGAAACAGTAGGCAAAAAAATGCTTTGCCGAGAGCCATGGAAAATACACTCGGCAAAGTATTTTATTTGCCAAGTGTTTTTTTTTTTGACACTTAGCAAAAGTAACATTTGCCGAGTGTTTTTTCTTAACACTCGGCAAAATTAATTTTTGCTGAGTGTTTTTTCTAGACACTCGGCAAAGATAAGTTTTTGCCAAGTGTTTTTTCTTGACACTCGGCAAAAAATCAATTTTTTCCTGTTATACTCCCATAACTTTTTGTGCTATACACGTACAACATGTGGCACTCCATGTTTAAATTTGGTATTTTATTTTTATTTATTTTTTATATTTGGTTAATTAACTACATTTCTAGCAATTTTTTGAATAAAGTCAAATTTGAACTATAAGTGACTCAAATATAAAAATTCAATGAGTATAAAAATTATATTCATGTTACTTAGCTCAATTTGAGACCTTATCCATGAAATAAAAAGAAATTTGACATAAAGGCTGAAAATTATGATCATACTAACGTGTGCCAAAATAATTTTTAAATTCTATAAAAAACAAATAAAGTTTGAAAACCGTAAGATTTGTCTTCATGTTATGGTATTACAAGTGGAAGCTACAATAAAAAGTAGAAAAGGTTTCACATAATTTGTCATGTATTTTGCTTACAAAACGGAGAATCTCCGAACAATAACCTTATAGTTAAGAATAAGTGGTTAAGGTTTGAAGTCATATTGAAAGTCAAATTTGAATTTGACTCCAAATAATTTTGTATATGCAATAAATCAGATGAATCTTGTTATGTCACTATTTTTGTTATTTTTTAAATTTATTTAATAATTTTAAATTTTATATTGTAATTATAGACATAATATTTGCCGAGTGTCTAATGAGGACACTCGGCAAAGAGTACCTTTGCTGAGTGCCCCTATGGTAGCACTCGGCGAAATAAGGGCGCGTAGATTTATATTGGTAACACGCGATGAAAAAATTTTGACCAATATCTTTCTCCTCCCTCGTTTCCCTCCCCAATATCTTTCCTCTCCCTCGTTTCCTCCTCTCAGATCTAAGCGAGAGGCGAGCCTAGTGCGGGGGCGGCAGGTATGGTGTCATGGATCCAGGCAGGTGTAGCAGTCAGCGCGGATCTAGGCGAAGGGGGAAGGGGCGGTCCTGGCCGGCACCATGGAGGCGACGGCCCCCAGGCGGAGTGGTAGCCAATGGCAGATCCAGGCAGAGGGGGCAGCAGCGGCGGCGACCAGCCAGCTCCCTTGCGTGGTGTTGCACGGCCAGCTCCCTCGGTGGCGCGGATCCATACGGGCTCGACGGCCGGCACGGGTCCAGGCGGAGGGGGCAGCGGCGGCAATGGCCCCGGCATGGGCGGTGTTCAAGTTCAGCACCCGCTGACATTGACATCATGACACATGACATCCTGCCACACCCCTCGGCCTCCTCACGCGCATGAGCACCTGCAGTACTATAAGTATCCAGCTATGCCTAGCCCCTCGAGATGTAACGATGCTATGTTTCTCTCCTAATGCATAACCGGGCCGTTAATCACACATGGATCAGTATTCGATGGGGATTTAAACGAAATACTACACAATTGTGCTGTCAGCATTGGTAAACTATTGTGTGTGGGTTCCTGACTGCCGCTGGTCCGTTTCAGTCCTATTGTAGATCAAGCAAAGGATCATTTCTCTTTTATTAGTTACTTAATATGTCAAGACTTATTCTCGGCACTAGACATAGGGTAATTCACCTATGATAATTTATATGTAGAATAGGGGTATGCGCGAGATCAAGAGATGATGGTAACACAAGACATCAATTTATACAGGTTCGGGCCTCTTAGAGGATAATAACTCTACATCTTGTGTTCTATGGTATTTGTATTGTCTAGATCTATGATCTAGATGAGGAGGGTTTCTCTAGACGATAATGTCTAGTTGTGAGATCTATCTAATTGAGCTTGTCCCTATTGCTTGCCCCTTGAGAGAGGCCCCTGCCCCGCCTTATATATCCGAGTGGACAGGGTTACATGGCGGAGTCCTAGTCTGTCTACTATACATATCCAAGTAGGAGTCTATTTTGCTTTCCTTATCTGTGAGGTACCCCGATGGTATGTATCATTGACAAGCCCCCCAGAGTTTTGCAAGCTGGATGATAATCTTCAGTAGCGTCCTGACTAGTTCGTGCCATATATAATGCTTCAGTTTTATATCAGTGAGCTTGTAAGGGTCTCAAAGATCTGAAAATGTCTTCGACAAATCATCTGGTGCACCGAGTAGGTGCACCTAATTAGGTGTATTCCCCGACTCTTGTATCATTTGGAATTGCAAATAATGCATGAGCCCAAAACAAGAATATTTGTGTTGGCTCTTTTTAAGAAGAAATCACTCAGATCATCAAATCTGAGTGATAAATAACTCAGTAGAATAACATCAATCGTTACCGAGCGATAGATGACTTAAACGAGTGACTTCAATCACCATTGAATGGTAGATAACTCAAACCAATGACTTCAATCATTGCCGAGTGCTATGAGATATACTCGGGCGACATCAATCACAACCAGTGATATTAAGTTCAAACGGGTGACATCAATCATAACTGAGTGAACATGGTCTCATGACATTATCATAGCCAAATAACATAAACTTTGGCCAAGTGGCCTATGAGTGATTATGAATCAAACGGGTGACTTCAATTATAGCCGAGTGAACGAGGCTTTATGACATCCATCATAGCCAAGTACTAAGTTACCATGACTTCAATCATGATTATGTAACCGTTCCTTAAGAATGTTAATCACTCATATCTTTGAGCTTTATTTTCACTATTGTAGACTAACTTCAATCAGTCGAGTGATGCTTGATATTTCGCGTATATGATCATCAAGTCATAGCGACATGATCATCAAATCATGCTTTGAATAATTATGGCATCAACCATTTTTGATAAAGCACTTCTCTTCAAAGAAGCACATAATGATAGAGTGACCATCAAACCACTATTATATGATCATCAAATCATATATTTTTATATATATTATGGCATCAACCACAAATTTGATAGAAAATACTTCTTTTCAAAGAAGCCCCCGAGACAATCGCTGTTATTAGTGGTTGTCGCGCTCAATTCAAAATATCATGTCCGAGTGGCAGCGGCGCTCAACTCAAGATGATAAGGTCGAGTGAAGAAGGCAGTCGAGGTAGTTGTAGCCGGCTGCTGATGAAGTGATGATCGAATGACACCGATGGTCTGATATGTGGCCAACCGATGGCGTTGGTTAGACATGATAGGGCGGACCGACGGTGACAGTTGGAGCTGGTGTAGCCGACCTATGAAGGCAGTCGGAACTATAAACCGACCGATGAAGATAGTCGACACTAGCATGGCCGACCGATGAAAGCGATCGAAGCTGTAAGCCGACCGATGGAGGTAGTCGGAACTGGCACGGTCGACCGACGATGGTGGTTGGAGCTGTAAGTCGACCAATGAAGGCAAGAAAATCACTCTATGTCGAGTGGTGTATCCGTCTATCCGTCTTAAATGTTCCTGACAATAGAGGAAATTAGAATAATTAGTTATAATTAATATTGTTTGCTTAGAAACTTATTCTTATAAGGCAAACAATCAGTCGACTGAAAAGTCAAATCTATATCCATTTTTCTCCTATAAGTAGACCGACTGGCGCAGAGCAGCGTATTCGCGCATTAGCAACCAAACTGACCCACTGTAGGATACTTAGGATAAAATATAAAGAGCTTAGAGCTCGGTCTGCCATAACAATATTGGTCATAATTAATCTTGTGTTGCAATCAGAACTAGTCGACACATGACCTCTCGCAACTTTGGCTCTGGGTTTAGTGTAGTGGTAGTCTGATGCGTAGCTAAGAAATTCTATGCTTAGTTGTTTGTCGGCGTAAGACCAAAAAAAAGACGAAATCACAAATAAAATGCAATATATCGGTCGAGGCTAAAGCCAAAAAGAGTGGAACTAGAATGGACAACATGGGTCATATGGTGTCAGGGATGAGGCACTACTAAAAGGTCACCGACCGACATAGGTCATATGGTGTCAGGGCTGAGGCACTATTGAAAGGTCACTGGCTGACATATGTACTGCTAGATTCATAAAAAAGTGAGAGAACACGTGTATAGATACACAAATAGCCCCCTGGCTCGATTGCTTAATGTGAAGTATTAAAGAACCGTGAGAATAAAAAGACGAATAAAGCCATAAACAAGAGCACTGATTAAAAAGCCCAACTTTACTCATCAAAAACCTACGACCTTCTGCTTAGAAAATAGAGATAAACGGTGAGAAACCATGTGGATATATGCCATGGTTTGTAATATATGTGAAGAGTAATTGACTTGAGAGGATTTGGTGTTTGAGTTGAAATGCGGGAATCTGGGGATTGCATGAGTTTGTGCATGTCATGATTTTGACTAACCGGAGTTGCTGGAAGTATTGGTGATGTTGCAGGAGTTGAGAAATGTGTTTGCTTGTCTCATGATGTGTAGGTCACTGGAGTCAACTTAGAGGTCAACGGTGAGAGGATCAGGCACAAGTAGGGGACTTGGGGCCGGACGATTGGGATGTCGGGTGAAGTCAAGGGTGATCCACACCGTACACATGGAGAGGCAAGAAGCATGAACTGTTTCGCGGTTGAGCCTCAAAACCTGGTGGTGATGAAGACGGTGTGTTGACCAAGTCAAGGTGAGCGGGATGCCGGTGCAAGTGACAAGGGGGCCCAATGGACAGGGACCGGGAGAGACTTGCCGGTGGTCAGGATCACGGGACGAGGTGACACGCGTCAACATCAAGAAGTTGTGCTTTGAGAAGCATGCAAGGCGGTTTCTCAGTTTGGACCTCAAAACCGGTGGTGGCGATTGGAGGTGCACGTGGCACCATTGTGGAGCTTGCATCGAGACGAAGCAAAGTTGTGAAGGGCTCGATGGCGTTCGGGCAACGAGGAAAAAGATGGACGATTATGCCCCCGGTAGTAGGTGGGTGTGTTATGTAGGTCAAGGGTAGTGTTGTCATGTGGACAATAGACCTTGGGCCAATATAAGGAGAGGTAGGGCTGATGGAAGAGGTGCCTCTCTTTTCCATAGCCTTGCCTTAGGTCTTCATTCAAAGTGCTAGGAGAGGACTTTATGTTTTAGAGGAGAGGAGAGGGTGTATGAGAGACATCTCTTGCTCTTCCAAATAGTGGGAGGAAGAGGGTTGCTTCCTAGCCTTGTTCCTATGGATCTTGTAAGCATGTTTCCATGATATGAAATTTATTTTCGTGCTCAAGATCTTCCTCTCTTCCTAAATCCCAAATTTCTCTTTTTCTCTATTTTTGGAGCCATTTATGTGAAGATTTTTTATCTTGTTTTTGAGTGGGTTTTGGCATGAATTTCTTGAGGGATCTTGGTACTAGGACATGCCTAAACATTCCTCTATGGATCCTTGATTGATTCCTAGGCAAGAGCACCTTTGATTTCATGGATTTCCTCAAGAACATTCAAACCCTAGAACTTTTGGTAAAACTTCAAATTCGTGATGAATTCTTGAGATTTTTGTGTGACTCCACTTGGAGAAGGGACATCCTACCATGAGACAATTGCTGGCCAAGTTTAGTGATTTTTGGAGTTCATTTGGATAGGTTTTCGTAATTTCCTTGCCAAGTTTCAAGCACAGTTTTGGTTCTGGAAAGTGTCGATCGGCACTGCTGATGGCTAGACCGGCACTGCCGGTAGCCTGAACTCATAGCAATACTCCAGAGACTCAAAACTGAACCCAGCACCAGCACTACTGATGCGCTCCTTGTCTGAGTCTTGAGAACCCCGCACCGGCACTGCCGATCGGTGTGACCGGCACTATCGATGGACCTAACCGGCACTACCGATGGGAGTCCAGAGAGGTCTGACTAGTGTGCATTTCTTGACTATTTCGAGTCTTCTCAGTTATCTTTTGTTTCCGCTATGTTCCATTGTTGTTGTTTATCACTCCTAGGGTTAGCACATCACAAGTTGGTGTGTGTAGCCTTGGTGATCGATTAAGAGGTTAGCTTGGGTTGTAATTGGGACATAGGTCATGTTCTTGAGAAGAATTTTAATTGGCTCCCATTCACCCCTCCCTCTGGTCGCCTTCTCGTTCCTCCAATTGGTATTAGAGCCGATGTGATCACTAGTTGACCTTCACTGGTTTTGTGATCCGTAGGCGAGATGGAGAAGCGTGCGGTCAAGCTCTGGATGTTCGATGGAGAGAACTTCCCCTACTGGAAGTCATGGACAAAGGCTTTTCTGCTAGTCAAGGACGTGCTATCTGGGACATCATCGAGCAAGAATACAACATACCTACCGACCTTAACACTGCGCTAGTAGGTGAGTTGAACAGGTATGAAAACAACTCCAAAGTTGTTAATATTCTGCTCTCTGCACTTGGTAGGAGTGAACATGATCGCGTTGCACACCTTGACACTGCTCATGCTATTTGGGATAAGATTTGCACATACCACGAGGGTACCAATCAAGTCAAGTCTATGTGGAAGGATTCTTACAACAGACAGTATCAAACCTTTGCACAAAAACCTGGCGAGTCACTAGATGACACTTTTCGTAGGCTTGAGGCAATTGTGTGCAAGTTGCGGGCTTGTGGTAACCTTGTGTACGTTGATAATGATAGAGCTAAGCAACTATTGTACTCACTTGATGAAAATGTTTGAGGGGTTAAAATTGCTGCTCTAGATGAAACTATTGACTTTAATACCTTGAACAGTGAGCAACTGTATAGCAAGCTAAAATCTCATGAACTGTCTAGGAAATCTCGTCCTAATCATGTAAATCCTGCTTCTAGCATGGCTTTGCTTTATAGCTCTCAAAAGGGTAGTCACAGTGACGCTTCTTATGCAACTAACCCCTCACTTGACAAGTCTTCTTTGGAGTTTGCTTTGTCTTCTCTTGTTACAGCTTTCGATGAACAGATGGACTGCATTCTTGACGAGGAGTTCTCCTTGCTCACAAGGAAGTTTAGGAAGTTCTACAATAACTGGAAGGAGAGAAGAGGAGGTGGTTCAAGAACCTATTTCAAGTGCAGTGACCCGGGACACCTCATTGCTAATTGTCCCAAGAAGAAGAAGGTCGGGTACCGCAACAACAACATTGAAGACTTCAAGCAGAAGAAAAACCGTTTCTACAAGAAGGGCAAGAACTCCAAGAAGTTTGCCAAGGCCATTGCATGCACCTACGTTGCTGCCTTGAGCGATGTCGACCTCACATCAAGCGAAGGCCTTACAAGCTCGGAGGAGGAGGTTGAAAAGCCACGAGTCAAGAGGAAGGATGACTACACCGGGCTTTGCTTCATGGCAAAGAACGACCACAACACTGACTCTGGATCTGACTCTGACACAAGCGAGGTACCTCCCACTCTTGATGAGCTCTCTTCTGAACTTGATCATTTGTGTGATGTTCTGCTCATGTAAGATGATAAGTTTTGCAGCGTTGTTCATGAGAGTAGAGAGCTTATGTCTAAGTTAGAGAGTGCTGAGTATAAGATCATTTCGCTTAGGTCTAAGCTCGCTAAAAATGACATGGCTATAGAGTGTGAGTCTTGTCAAGGTGTGATGAATGATCTTACATAGAGACAGTGTGTGCATGCTCAAGTTGCCAGTCAGCTTGAGAGTACCCTCAAGGAGCTTGATGAATTCAAAGCTAGACCAACTCTTTTGGGTGCATGTAAGAAGTGTCCCAAGCTCACAAGTGAGTTGGAAGCTCAAATCCCCAAAGTCAAAGAGCTCAAGTCCAAGCTGCTCACTGAGACTCGCTCTAAGGTCCTTCCACCACCATATGAAGTGTGTATCTCTCTTAAGGACAAGCTTGTAATCACTAGGGAGGCAAACAAAGTTCTAGTCCAAGAAAATGACTATCTTATTTTTAGGCTCCAAAGAACCATAGTGAGTGAGGAGAAGATTGAGAGTGACCTAACAAGAGTCAAAGAGAGTGCTAATAGGTCACCCTACAACTTGGGTTTGGGATTTGAGAGGGTTGACAAAGAGAGTGAAAATGTGGGTAAGTTTGTGCCTAGCTCTAGCTACAAAGATGAGGAACAATCCATCAAACCCACTGACACATACTATCCATCAAACCCCAGACCTTCCTTCAACCCAAAGCAAACAGAGAAGCCAAAACCCAAACCTCTATAAAGAAAGCCTAAACATGAGAGTGTCTATATTTGCATGTTCTGTGGTCGTAAGGGTCACTTGGATGAGTATTTTTATAGGCATAAGAGGATTGAGAGGATGCAAGCTGAGTTAACTAGAAATGTGCATCATGATGATTTTGATGGTTTTTAACCTTGCTCTTTTTCTCGTGCCTATCATGGACAGGGTCATTCTTCATATGGCTTTCATTCACGAAATAGAGGCTTTGCGCAGCAGCGCTTTGATGACCCACGTTTTCCCCATCATGGTGAGCATCGCTCGCGTGGATTTGGCTTTCACGCAGTTGGTTTCTATCCTCACAACCCTAGGTTTGACTTGAGACGCTTTGACAGGCCACGTTTTCTCCATCGTGATCCTCACAGTCCTATGCGTTCAAATGATAATGTGCACAGAACTGTGATGACTACTACCGGTCATATGGTGAAGTGCTGGATTCCTAAATGCTTTTTGACTAACCCCGGCACTGAGCCATCAACTTTTCCTTCTCATTCTTTGTAGGCAGCAGGTGGTGGCCTGGAGAACAAGTGGCTAATAGACTCTGGGTGTTCGCGCCACATGACCGAAGATGCAAAGTGGTTCTCCAGCCACACTCCCTTGAAGCGGCGGGAGTATGTGACCTTTGGAGATGACAAGAGAGGGAGAGTGAAGGCAAGAGGCGCGATAAAGGTAGATGAAAAATTCACTCTCAAGGATGTTGGTTTGGTTGAGCATCTCAAGTACAATCTCCTCTCTGTTTCTCAGCTGCTTGATATTGGTTTGGAAGTGTGCTTTAAGAAAATGCTTCTTGTGTTCCTGATTCGAATGACTCTTTGGTTTGTGGGATTTCTAGCATTGGGAAAGTTTTTCAGGCTGATTTTGCTAGTTCTTCTGGTTCTCACAAGTGCTTGTTTGCTCAATCTTCTTCTGAGCTCTGGAAATGGCATAGGAGACTAGGTCACATGAGCTTTGACTTGTTATGTCACTTGAGTGGGCTAGGCTTGATCCGAGGATTGTCTAAGCTTAAATTTGATAAGGATTTGGTTTGTGCTCCTTGTCGTCATGGGAAAATAATTGCCGCTTCTCATCCACCAATCAATTTGGTGATGACTAAACGCCTTGGAGAATTGCTTTATATGAACACTATTGGTCCTTCTCGGGTTCGTTCAGCGGGTGGGAAGTGGTATGTTCTTCTGATTATTGACGACTACTCTCGCTACTCGAAAGAAAGAACAGAACCTTGGTGGATATGGCCCGGACGATGCTCGATGAGCATAGGATTCTGAGGCGGTTCTGGGCTGAGGCCATTAGCACTGCTTGCTATGTTTCCAATCAGGTTTTCTTGCGCTCAATTCTTAATGTGACTTCTTATGAGCTATGTTTTGGGAGGAAGCTATCTGTTTCTCATTTGCGTGCTTTTGGTTGCAAGTGCTACATTCTCAAGCGTGGCAATGTTGATAAGTTTGGGTCAAGATCTTCTGATGGCACCTTTCTTGGCTACACCCTTCATGGTCATTCCTACAGAGTTTTGAATGGAAACTAACACCATCATAGAGTCCTGCGATGTAACCTTTAATGAATCAAACTCTTGTGCAAGCAATGTGATTGAGACTGTAGGTACCAAGGAGATGGAGGAGAGCATCTTTGTAGAAGAGGACCTACATGGCTTGGATGATAACAACGATGAGTCATTCCATCTCACATACGAGCTTGTTCCTGCTGCTACCACCACTCCAGCAGAGGGTCCAGAAGCTTCTACATCAACTTCAGTAGCTGTCAAGCAAGCTCTAGCTGTGGTTGAGGGGGAGGTACGCTCTAAGAGAGAGGCTCCTCACCACATTCAGCGTCGACATCCACCTCAATAGATGATCGGTAATCTCTATGAGAGGACAACAAGGTCAAGGTCTGAACATCTCGCCTGCTTCACCAATTCTCTCTTTGTTGCAATCTTTGAACCACGGGATGTTGGACACGCACTATCTGATAAACATTGGGTTAATGCCATGCATGAGGAATTGGAAAACTTTGAGAGAACCAAAGTATGGACCCTAGTAGAGCCTCCTATTGGTGTCAATGTCATAGGAACCAAATGGGTGTTTAAAAACAAGCATGGGGAAGATGGTGAGGTTGTTAGAAACAAGGCTAGGCTTGTTGCCCAGGGTTTCAGTCAAGTGGAGGGCTTAGACTATGGGGAAATCTTTGCTCCTGTTGCACACATAGAAGCCATAAGGATCTTGCTTGCATTTGCCGCCTCTAAGGGCATTAGACTCTATCAAATGGATGTCAAGAGTGCTTTCCAAAATGGATTCATAGAGGAAGAGGTTTATGTAAAACAACCACCTGGCTTTAAGCACCACAAATATCCAAATCGTGTGTACAAGCTTCAGAAGCCTTTGTACGGGCTAAAGCAAGCACCTAGGGCATGGTATGCTACACTCAAGACTTTCTTGCTAGAGCGTGGGTATGTCATGGGGTGTGTTGATAAAATCTTGTTCACTCTTAAGCATGGCAATGACTTCCTAATGGTTTAGATTTACGTTGATGATATCGTCTTTGGTGGTTCCTCTCATGCTCTTGTGTCCAGATTTCAGGAAGCCATGGAAAGTGAATTTCAGATGTCGATGATGGGCGAGCTCACCTTCTTTCTTGGACTTCAAATCAAGTAGTGCAAGCAATACACTTTCATACATCAAGCCAAGTACACGAAGGATCTCCTGAGGAAGTTTGACAAGGTCAATGTGAAGCCGTTGTTTACGCCAATGTCCACTACAATGGCACTTGACCCTGATGAAGACTGTGAAGCGGTGGACCAAAGGGAGTACAGGAGCATGATTGGCTCCCTCTTGTACCTGACAACAACAAGACCCGACATACACTTTGTGGTGTGTCTTTGTGCTCGCTTTCAAGCTTCCCCAAGGGTGACTCATCGCAACGCTGTCAAGCACATCTTCAGGTATCTCAAATACACCATTAAGTTTAGTCTTTGGTACTCTACATCTTCATCTCTTGATCTCATTGGGTATTCAGATGCGAACTTTGCTGGGTGTAGAATTGATAGGAAGAGCACTTCTGGTACTTGCCATTTCTTGGGTACTTCTTTGATCTGTTGGTCTTCTCGTAAGCAGTTGAGTGTAGCCCAATCCACCACAGAGGCTGAGTATATTGTTGCCGCTAGCTGCTGCTCACAAATCCTATGGGTTGTATCAACCATGAGAGACTATGGGTTAACCTTTAAGAGTGTTCCACTTATGTGTGATAACTCCAGTGCCATATGGTTAGCCAAAAACCCAATCCAACATGGTAAGGTTAAACACATCAATGTGCGATTCCACGTCCTGAGAGACAATGTTGAGAAGGGGAATGTTAAGCTCAAATACATCGACACCAGAAATCAACTAGTTGATATCCTCACCAAGCCCCTAGATGCTTCGAGACATGCTTTTCTTCGGGGGGAACTTGGTGTTTGTCATCCTGATGGCATCATTTGAGGGGGAGTTGGTGTTCTCTTGTATATATGTATCTTACCTTTTATGCATTGCATCTCATATGTAATATCTGCATTGGTAGATGAGCTTTGATTCTTATGCTTTCTTGCATTTCTCCTTGCTATGATTGAGCTTGAGCTAAGTTGTGTGGGTGTGATGGCAATCTCTCATGCTTAGATTTTCTAGATGGCCTGTTATAGACTCATTTGAGCAACCTGCTAATCTTAAAGGTAAACTTAGCTTCTTTGTGAACCTTGTAAACTAATCTTGCTAAAAACTTGCTCACCATGTGTATAATTGCTTTTATCCTTGTTAAAACTTGCATTGAGGCTAGTCTAGAGGATATCTTGGCTATGGCACCTTGTGTTTGCGTAATGTGGCTTTACAAATGTTTACCTCATGATGGAACATTGTGGGAACATTTGTTTCTTTTGCTGCAAAGGCATGCTCATCCTTATGCTTTTAAGTTGCAAAATAAGTTGATTGTGCTTCGAAGCCTCGAGGTGTCTGTCGTACCCAGTCGTGCGACCCTCCGCATGAATTAGAAGTAATATAAAATGCTAAATCCAAACATTGTACTTTGAAGCCTCGGGGTGTTTGCCGTACCCAGTCGTGCGAGCCTCAGCACGGATTAGGAGCTACATGAGGATAACATAAGAATAATGCTTTTCTCTTTTCTTATGAGTCTCTGTTGCATATGTGAGCATTTGTAAAGCTTATTTTCTGTGAATGCTTGTTGTCCTAGCTGAGATTGAGACTAGCTAGTATCTTTTGATTCTCTTGATGCTTGTTTTGCCTTAGATGGGAGTAATTACACATGTGGTGGCAGATTTTCTCATGCTAAGCAAAATTTGATTCTATCTAAGCTAGTCAATCTTTCTGCTTAGCTTGATCTTTGTATGGTTGTGCGACATTGCTTTTACACCTTATGGCTCTATGTTTATGATTCGCAAAGTTAAATGCTTGTTTGCATAATTGTTGAAGCTCCTTAGGTTTGCATTTTCATGCATTACATGTTTGCTTGTTCTTTTGCCTCTTTGATAAGTTCATTGCCAAAGGGGGAGAAAATATGGGTCATCCATAAATAATGCTAAGAAACTTAAAATGATCCATTTTGCATTACGTGAGACCTACCACAAGTTGAGGGAGAGCATATCATGATCTTGAGCATTTTCTTGCGCTTTTTACATTCTTTGCGTCTCAAGTCGCTTTCTTACCAACTCTTGATTTTGTGATCCCTACTTTGCTAGACGGCTTCTTTTCACCTTTTCTTTGGGTTTGGCCATTTGGATGAGCTTATTCGGTTTCGCATTTCAATCTCTAATCTTTGTGCATTTGATGTTGTCAATGTACTCATCAAGGAGGATATTGAGAAACCATGTGGATATGTGCCATGGTTTGCAATACATGTGATGAGTAATTGACTTGCGATGTTGCCAAGTGGCCGATGCACTGGGTCATCGAAGACATCATCGAGTAGCCCCCAGGCATGTTGTATGATATTCAGGCCAAGCGACCGAATAACTGAAGAACCAAGTCATCACATGCATCACCAAGTGCCGATGATGTTGATGGGTGGACAAGTCGTAACGATGTAGCCGAGTTGCCGATGCCAGAGGTGTCCATGTAGCGCTAGATGATTGAGGCACAGAGTTGTTGTAGTGCCATCGAGTGATCATCAGATATAGCCCACGAGCAGGTCCATGTGGCTGCCGAGCGGTCGAACCATCAAGTCGGGGCGATGTCGCCGGTCGTCGGTAGGCGTCATGTCACGACAATGTTGCCTGAGTGACCGAATCTACGGAAGAATCAAATTGCCGGAAGTATCATCATTGTAGACGGTGTTGCCTAGTGTCCGAGTCGACGTCATCGAGTCACCGAGCAAATGAGTTCACGCGGCCAAGTTGATGTAATCAATTAAAATCAACCCAATGCGATAGTGCTCATGTGCAACACGTGAGGGTGACATGGTATGACTGTTGGGTACCAGCAGGGTCGATGACCGCAACGATCTGGTCAAGCATGGCAACATGCGAGCTTGCATTGAGGAGCACCAACGCTTTATGAAGCAAGAGCTTGGAGAAGACCAAGTTCTGGATGTTGCCTTGTCCGCATGCGTGTTGGCCGAGCAAGTGCACGAGGACGGCCATCTGCTCGGGTTGAAGCGGAACTGTTTGCCGTAATCACACGGGGCCAATAGCTCATATGCGACATCTTTGGTGGGAATTGGTCGAGGCACGACATAGTTGATGGTAATAGCTCGCGTGCGACGCCTATGTGGAGCAAAATAGCCAGAACCCACCAACGGCCTTGACACTTTGTGGATTTGGTTGTTAGCGGCCATGGGACCCAGTCAGAACGTTGTGGCGCGTGAATCTGTCTGACGGACCGACCAAATACGAGTTTCGCGTGATCTGAGCGGTGGCAAATTCCGACAGGGCGACCTCAAAGTGTTGTCTCTGGTGTTGGCTCCCTTCGGTGGCGTGAGTCTGTCTGCTGGACTGACCAAAGACCTCCTGCGACTGCTTCCTTTGAGCGGCGTATCAATCCCTCTCCGGCAGCACGCGCCCTCAGAGTGCCGCACATCCCTCTCCGGCGCCGCGCGGTCCAGGTCCTCGATGACCTCTGAGGTGAGTCAAATCGGCCCCTAGTCACATTCCCATTCGAGTTGAGCCCCGAATCTGACGTATCCGTGCCCGATTTTGCTCGAGTTGCAGTAGCCTGACCAAAAAACAGATGGCCTCAAAACAGATGGGGCGCCCAAAATAGATGGAGCAAGGAGAGACAAATTCAAGGTAATCTCTGCACCTCGTGCTGATTTTGCTTTCGGTTAGAGCTCTTTCGCTTCCAATTTTTGACATTCTCGCACCATTGTCGAAATAGGGGGGAGCAGTGTAGCTTCGAATGGTCCGTTAAATTCCCCTTTTTCTCTGTTCCGAAGCTAGCTGATGGTAGCCTGAGGGCCATAGAGCAGGAGAGATTGGTTAGTTGGGAGGTTGATTGTGCAGAGATCGACCCGCAGGACCTTGTCAACCAAGAAGCACAAGCAGTGAGGAATTTGGTGGACAAAATTGGGGAGAGTATTCCTTGGGGTCCGGAGCAAGAAGTGGCATTGATACACTTCGATGAATGGAAGGGCGAGTATGTGAGAATGGAGGATGGCGAAGCGCTTGTCGATGAAATCGATCGGCAAGACGGCTGGACAAGCAAATGTGTTACATTTCTTGTCGAGCTAGTGGATCTGAAATCTGATTCTTGAGTTGGATATGTGCCATCAAAGTTGGCTATGCAGATTGCAGATGACGATTAGGCTGCAAGTAGACAGATAGATCCCATTTCAACCGAAGTGACAGTGTTAGCTGATGATAAACAAGAGGGATGTGATGGTGCTGCAAATATGGTTGTTGGCGACTGGAATTTAGTACAACTGCAAGAGCGTACTGACTTGGTCATTGCACCAATGGCTAACACTGAAATGGCCAAAATTTTAGAAATTCCAGTAGATGATAAATACAATGAGAAGGAGAAGGAGAGGGATGGGGCTAATACGGCTGTTGGTTCTGAAGATGTGGATCCAGAGTTGATGAACAAAGTTGTTGATGAGGTAGATGATTACAATGATGATGAGTTCATAAATCTATATGACTCAGACAATCCTGTAATTGAAGTAGGAAAGTGTTTTCCAAGCATGAAAGAGTTTAGGATGTGTTTCAAGACTTATGCAGTGAGGAGGGAGTTTGACGCCAAGACTGTGTGGACAGATACAATTTTGCCATGTTAACCTCAAATTAGTAGTGTCATTAAGCTAAACTTTCATGTCAGGTACATGATCTGAAATTTTCAAAAGCTAACCAAAAATTTACTGGTGGTTGAAGATTATGTATTAAGTATAACAACCAACTTAAGCTGTACAATTTGCTATATTTGTTGAGATATAAATCATCAAAATATTGAATAAATGGAAAGCGTACTCTTGTAGGGCGCTACTGCAGCTCGGACATGAAATAAAGAATCTGAGAGTGTACTCTTGTGGTGTTCGTTTCCCAAGAGAGACTGCGCGGTGGGCCGAATAAAACATCGGACCCACATTTCAGCTACCTAACGCAGTTTACACTACCATTTCTCTTTCTATTTTCACCATCGGCTGGTGGGGGTGTTCGTTTCCCAAGAAAGACTGCATGGTGGGCCGCATAAAACATCGAACCCACATTTCAGCGACCTCGTGCAGTTTACACTACCATTTCTCTTTCTATTTTTAGCATCGGCTGGTGGGGGTGTTCGTTTCCCAAGAGAGACTGCGCGGTGGGCCGAATAAAACCATCAGACCCACATTTCAGTGACCTCGCACAGTTTACACTATCATTTCTCTTTCTATTTTCACTGTCAGCTGGTGGGGTGTTCGTTTCCCAAGAGAGAGTGCACGGTGGGCCGAATAGAACATCGGACCCACATTTCAGCGACCTCGCGCAGTTTACACTGTACCAACACTTCGATTTATTACCATCGTTAGATTCGTGAAGCAATTTACAACCTATCTGTACAAATGATTTGTAATTACATTTTGTTTAGTAATCCTAAATAGCAAGATTAATTGGGAGTCATGAATAAGTTGAGGTGAGGAGAATATGAAGGAACTCAAACTTTTTGACCCTGCAACAAACAGCCCTTGGCGTGCGATTTAATGTTGATTAGACGATGCGAGAAGAGCGGCAGAATTGATAGAACAGGTATGGCCAGCACGCATCGTCTGCAGTACGCAGCACTGATCACGCGCCAAACTGGCGAGTCAATCGGGAAACAAACAGGCTCGATCACACGCAAATGATATTGACTCGGGCTCCTTCGCATTCTCCTCGGGTTCCTTCGCATTCTCTACGGGCTCCATCGCATTCTCCTCGGACTCTTGACTCCTACCCATTCTGGTCAATAAAATGGGAGGACTGCCACTCGGATCAACCATTCCTCTCGCCTCCTGACGCCATTGTTCTTTGGGAGCCTTCTTCTTCCCCTTCTTTTCAAGCTTTTACTCAAGGAAAGCTTCCCATCCTCCCCACCGATGGACGGCTACCAACCTTGGAGCCATGGTCGCTCTGCTCCGGGATGGAATCCATGACTGCTGAGGGTAAGCCCGCATCATGGTGATCTCCTCCATGGCCTGTTCCCATTTCTAATCATCGTTATCCTCGCTCCCACGTAGTGATGGCTATGGGGCAGCTCCACCGCCCCCTGTTCCTCCACCTTCCCCTGCTGCTCTCCCGAGGCCTCTCGGGGCTGCTTTGGCGGCGGTGGAGCAGGAGGCGGAAACGGCATGTGCTCGCCTAGCCACAGCAGACGCCAAAGTAGCTAGTACGTAGCATGTTAGCTATTCCACCCCCTTTTCTCTCTCAGCTTTTGATTTTTGACTTCTTCTTGGATCCTTCCTCAGCTCTGACGGCCCGGCTAGACGAGATTGAGCTGGCCGCCGCCATCGCAAAGGAGGAGATGAACCTCCATGGCGACACCGTGGCCGCTCGCCTTCGCGACATCCCGGCGCGTGCGCGGGACCTCGCCAGAATCGGCGCCCGCGAAGGTACCGCCCACGCCCTAAGCCTGGCCCACCTAGACTTCGGTGAGAACTTCCTCCACCTCACTCCAACCACCGTCAACGACGACTTTGATGATATGCTATGGGAATATATGCCCATAGCGACTGCCATCACCGATGAGTTAGGAGCGGACAATATACTGCTCCGGCTTTTTGATGATCAGGAGTAGAGTAGTGGACGACAGGCCAATGGAAATCTAGGTCATCAAGACCAAATTTTGTAACCAATCCAGTTGGCCTCCTCTACTACGTTTTCCTTATCGTATGCAACCAATATGTAATCTATGGATGACAATCTATATTTGTAATCCACTTTTATCAATAAATATCTAAGGGTCCCTTTGGTACTACTTCTTGTACTATAATTAATTTTTCTAGAAGCAGAAGCATAAGTTGTTTTAGAATCAAAACCAAACAGGGCCTAAAACTGATGGGCCGCGCTCTTATGAATAGCAGATGGGCCATGCTCTTATGAATAGCATATGGGCCTTGGGTGGGAGCGGTGAGGCGAGTGGATGACTACGGGCCGCGCTCGTGTGATAAACTATGGGCCGTGCTCGTATGATGAACTATGGGTCGCAAAGGTTGGCCTGGGGTGGGAGCGGGGAGGCGGACTGGGGTTAAAGTCGCCGGAGTCAACGCACAGTCAACGGAGCATGCAATTAAACAAACGCTCGTGCAGTCAAAGAAGCAACCACCCTGTCCCAAATTCCATGCCTAGGATCTCAGAAAAGGAAAAGTGAACTAGCAAACTTGATTACAAATCTACATTCAAACAACATCCCCACATCTAAATCTAAATACAAACCTGAATACCAACACCAAAAAAATAGCAACTATACAAACGTAAAATACGCCAGCCATAATGTTTGACTGCTTCTTCAATTCCACAATAAGGCTCAACTGCTTATTCAGTTCCACAATCTGGCTCAACTACTTGTTCAGTTTTTGCAACTCCCCATTCACCAAAAAATCGTCGGCTATATTTGAGATCTCCTCCACAGCGAATGACTTGCGAGCCAAGATTGGTTCAATTGGGGGGAGCACTTGAACTTCAAGCCCTCGATCTCGAATGTACGAATCCACCCACTCAAAATGACCGCAGGGCTTCAAATCCTGAAACGAGGAAGGCAAACCCTAAAATCCAATTTGAAACTACAAAATCCAAATCATGCCAAATTGAAACAAACCCTACCTTCCCATCCTTCCCCTTAAATAGCCTACTCTCGCATTTCACAAATTCCCGACCAACATTGCCCATCCGCGAGCGCACACATGTCAATCGCTTCAGTGGATCTGGGCGAGGGCAGTCGGGGCATGTACTCAAAGGGAATTCTCCATACGCGGCCATTCCTTCTGGGGGGGACTTATGGAAGCCAGAAGCGGAGCTAGACATCGCTCGCCGCTGTCGCCGCGGACAGTTGCCGGAGAAGAGGAAGAAGAAGGTGCGCGAGGAAGAACAGGGGAAGGGAGGAGGCAACGGTAATGTCGGGGCCAGGGCACAAGAACAGGAGCGGAGGGCTAGATAGGCCTCTTAAGGGTGAGGTGGATAAGTAGTGGGACCCACAGTGCAATGTTCAACTGGCGGGTCCCACGTTCAAACATAATCCCTAACCGTTAACTACTTAAGGGCTTAAAACAGCTGTATCGGGTCGTGGCTATATGGGTCGTTCCAACCATTGTATGTGAGCTATTCCATCCAACGATATCGTATCCCGGAGAATAGAGGTGAAAGACATCGCATGTGAGCTATTACCCCAATCGCACGTGGAGTCCTCGAGTGGCAACCTCTATGTTGCTCATGCGTGCATGCAAAAACATCACCATGTGATTAACTGTCCACTAATCATATTGATTAGCATATAATATATGAAACAAAATATTATAGAAAGAATAAAATAAAGAAACGATTCTTCCCTGATGTCCGAGTCCATGTTGGTTTCCCCTCGAACATGTCATGCGATCGAACATGGTTAATCGCTCGACGAGTTCGCACCGATTGATTGGATTCCATGTACGACTTTAAGGGCATGTACAATTGGCTGATGTCAGCCGTCTAAACGAGAAGCCATGTAAGGGCATGTACAATGGGCTGATGTCAGTCGCCTAAACGAGAAGCCAAGTAAGATTTCATCTAATTTGGAGGTGAGAGAGACAGGAAAGAGAAAGAAGCCGTCGAGCATGTAGTCAACAATCGAATTGAGCAAACCGACGCCCCTGCAGACGGCTTTCTTCCCGTTGTACGGGTGCCATCTACAATGTCACGTGTTTTTCCCGGGATTCCGATCTGCTGCTCCAAAGCATTCTTCCCCTTCGGTCTAATTTCTTCATCCGAGCACATCCGAGCACCTCGCGGGTGCTGTCATGTCTGGTTTGCTACAGTCTACTCTCTTGCGCTTGATACAGAAGACGATTGATACTCTGCTCACAACCCATTGGTCCCAAACATTCGAAGTGCTCACAACTCATTTGTTCCAAACGATTAAGAGTGTGTTTGGTAGGGCTTATGCTTATGTTAGAAATAGTTTATGTTTTGGCTTATCTATGAAAAGTGCTTATTTGATTTATTATAGTATAAGCTCTCAAACCATTTGGCGAAATAGCTTATTCATGGCTTATTCTAGGGAGTGATGGTCCATAAGCCCAAAAAACTAGTGCTTATTGGCTTTGTTATTTTAGTACAAAAAAACAAATGGCTTATAAGGGCTTATTGTAATAAGTGCTTATGCAAAATAGCTGTTTGCCAGGACTTATAGCTTATCACACTATAAGTCACTGCATAAGTCATTCCATAAGTCCTGCCAAACTCGCCCTAAGCCTCACCTGGTGCTGACTCACATCGCTCGCCATATCCAGTAGCAGTCCCTTTTGAACCGTGTACAGAGCTTGTGGCGACCTCACCGTGTGCCAAAGCTACTGTGCAGTGTGGCACTGTGCCATGGTTGATCAGTTGGCTCCTCACCGATCACCGCGATTGACCCGCATGGACAAACAGGCAAGCCAAAGCCATGGCAACCGAGTACAGAGTACTTATTCCAGTCCATTCTACAGCCAAGCTATCATCGCCTTCTGTGGCAGCCCAGGTCATCTTCATCTTCCGATCCGCATCCCTTGGATCCTATACATTACTAGTGGTATCCGGCGCGCTTCGCGCCGCTCGTTAAGATCAGCAATTGTATGGAGGGAACAGATTAATTTGGAGAGGTCAGGCAAAACAAGACTATTACTGGTAAGACAATATGATAATGAGCCAGAGGAGCTGAAGAACCAACGCTAATAACTAGTAAGAAGGCAATATATGTCCAATGACTTGATAGGACATCAATGTATAGAAACGATAGAGTCCAATATATCATAAGTTCAAGGACTTGCAAAGCTCTGCTCCTAACGTAATTTACAGGAAGTCCGGTCACATGTCAACACCGGTTTACAAAAATTACAGAGTTGAACACCTAGGTACATACATGACATTGGCATAGTTGACCAGCAATCATGGTCTATTTGACCATCAGATTCAACTTATGTACATTTCTGCAAGCAGTGTACCTTAAACTTTATTAGGAGTTGAAAATATACTATAAGCTAGTCCAAACTTCCCATGACGCACAAAATAACAAACAACTAAGAGTGTTGAACGCCAATGTCTTCTTCTAGAACAAAGAAATATAAAACAGGATGACATCATAAGCTTGTAGTACAAGGAAATGGCATTGGCAGAACAACTGCAGGGTCTCAGAAAAAGAAAGAATCAGAGATGGTCGACATGAGTCAATCATGGAGAACTAAAAGAAAAAAAAAGCTGGTACTAACAATAACATTGTGTCTGGAGTCTGGACCTTGTCACACCTCTTAGCTGGTGGCATCTTCTTGGATCCTTTTACCATTAGCTGCGTCCAGGAGAAGTGAACTGTTGTTTGTTGTCTTTGTAGGCATGAACAGGTAAAGCAGCATAAGAATGAGCAGTTGCAAGGGCTAGTTGTCCGCTATATAAAGGCAAACCCGGAAACGTTGTTAACATCTGTTTCACCAATATCACTAATTCACTACTGAGTATCTGCATTTGAATAAAAATAGTTAAATAGAGTAGACTATGTTAAACTTGTATACTCACCGTCTAGTTCAATCATAGAAGTACTGAAAAAAGAGAGAAGAAAATAGCACCTGATCGATAGACTCTCCCTTCTTGAAGAAAAACCTGCAAGCCCTCGTCTCTTTGCTACAATCTTTTGCATTTTCCCTGCAGTTTAGAAACAAGAGAAAAATGAGGTCTAGCGAAGCTTACATCTTCAGTTAATAACTGGACCAGGTTCTTTTTATCATAAGAGTATGCCACCATAAGAAGCATAGGAGACAGCAGAGGAGCAGACTCAAGTCCAAAAATTCTTCCAGGTTGATCTTTTCTAAGAAACCAGATATAGGACAAGACGCAACATGAGCAATATTTCATTTTTATTAAGATTTTTAGTTGAAGTGGTACATATTAGTAGTCCTTTACAAACCAGAATTAATGACAACATCACCTGGTACAATCAATTAAGAGGAACAAGATTCACTAAGCAAATAACATCACAACAGATTGGTTTATAATTTTGAAACACAGTCCAATTAGCACATCTGAATATGTAGAAAACTCACCCCCTTTCTATTTGAACATAAAACTGACCACAAAAATATTTACACTCCAACACAATATCAATGGCAATGGTACTCATAACATAGCAAAAAGAAGTTGTTAAACAACCAAAAATTCAAGATTGAGATATGCTTCTAGCAATAATTAAAAGGCACTTCGTAATCCTAAAGAAAATTAAAAGGCTCCACAGTGAAGACCATCTTGTTTCAGAGAACAGGAATAGAAATTAGCATCCTCAAAACTCATTTCGAAAAACTTAATAGTACGGTAACTCATTTTAAAAACAAAAATAGTATGTTAAATAAGGGATCATGAATAATTCAAGAATAGTGGTTTGTTATGACCATAAAAAATGTATGAGAGACCATCCTATCTAAGTATATGCTGCAACTACTAACCAGGAAACAAGCTCTTAAATTTCCTATCAATGGATACAAGAATAGGGGACTTTGCAACAGAGAATTTGTAAAACTTAGCATCCAAACTTTATCATAACATCTTTCACATTTTCTAGCAATTTATTCTTGACAGATACAGTGCAGGGAAAGAATCAAGCATGTTGCTTTAGTATTCACATGAAACCACATGAGTATGCAAGGCAAGTGTGATCATGAACCAAACTAATTTTTACATGGACATTTGTGAAACTAAAACATACAACTCACATCTACTCGGGGTACAATGTAAATCTAGAATGCTAGTATCGATAGATATAGGTGATGGCATGATTTCTATCTGAATGAACAGAGAGGACTCGATTCTTCCAACAACCTGCAAATAAAACAGATTTGACAAAGGGACACAACAGACATTGAAAAAGCTGCCAACCAAAGAGCAATAGGAGCAGTCGTAGGTCAATCACCTTTCACCCTTTCAACTATTTGTAAAGAAAAAATTTGAGGTCACCAGCAGACAGGAACAACAGAATGATCAGGTAGTCACTCTTCCCCATTCCCGCTATAGACCAACGAGAAACAAGGATGTCTAGGGTCCCTTCGACTTGCTCATGCTGGTAGAGGAGTAGAGATTGACAAGAAATGAAGCAAACCATGGACAACGCAAGAACATGCCAAACAAAAAAAAAAGCACGGCCTGCTCCATGGCGACACATCCTGCAGTTAAGAAAAAGATTATACAAAATCCATGGATAAGCAGGCACAAAATTTACTGATCCAAAAATCAATGCATAGGCACAAGGGAAGAAACTTATCTCACCAATCTGTGGTAACAAACCAGGCTAGTTCCATGATAAGTACAGACTGGCACACACACGATTGAAGGATTACAACACAACCGCAACCAATAGTCTCCAATCAAGATGGGCGCAGGCACAAAACTGCAAAGGACGAGATGAAGCAGAAGCCATGGAAACGAAATAAAAGATCATCATTCTGACAAGCTGGTGTTGCAAATCAAAGAAAAAAAGAACTGAAGTGGAAGATGAAAGAAGCCTTTCCTGGAGGAGGGCATGCCGCAACCACACCGTTGGACGAGGTAGCAGTCGCCGCCGCCGCCATCCGGGCGCCACCTCCACTTTGTCCATCCCTTCTTCCGATGTCAGAATAGGTTAAACGCGTGCCTGCGCAGCCATACGCCCGCTCGCCCGTGTGAGAGAGGGAGGGAGGACCGGAGGAGGAGGCTGCCACAAGAGAGACGAAACAGACCTTTTTTTTTGTCCGGCAGTCGAGCCGGGTTTACAGCAGCGGCCGCCCCATCTACCCGCGTAAATACAGCGCGTGCTACCCTTTTTTCACCGCGTGACGCACAGACCAAACCGAGAGGAGGGAGAACCTAGAAAGAGCAGGAACAGGACACCAGCGATCGAGCGAGAGCGAGCGAGAGGAGGAAGAGAATGAGGGTCAGTCGTAGTAAATATCTCACCCCAACCACCCACTTTACTACGACAGTCCTAGACCTGCGAACGAGAAGCCGACGCGTGCCCAACCACACTTGGAGCGGATCAAAATCGAACGGGCAAAACCAGCGCCGGCTCCCGCAAAGAGCGGAGGGCGCGGATTCTCAGCCACGTCTAGAGGGGTAAATTCTTCACTTCCAATAATTTTTATCAATCCTATAATTCTCGTGAGGTCGTCATCCGTTGCTTCAGCTTATTCTGTCGCCATCCTGTATGTCGTCCGATCTAAGATCCATGGTAAAATTTTTGGCGCTGACATGTAGGTCCACAGCACTCACCCGTCCGCCCTCCACTCCTGCGGCGCCTCGCCAACCCTAATCCCCCGCCTCCACTCCCGAACACGAGCAGCAGCCGCCGCCATGACTCCTCCTCCTTCGTCCTAAACCCGAGAACCAGCCGCCGCACCGGCTCCTCCTCCCCCCCCCCCCAATCAGCTACCGCCTCCTACCTCGCGCCCACCCGCCTCCCCTTCCCTCCGTAACCATAAACCCACACGCCCTCCTTCCAGCCTCCTCCCACGGACCGTAGATCCGGCTACGTTAAAGCTGTGAGCGTGCAACTCCGATGCGCGATGCAGCGCATCCGAGCGCTGGCACGCTACTGGCAACCTCCCACGGACCGGTGTGCATCTCCGAAGCATGGCGCCGCAGATCCGGCCATGTTAAAGCAACGACCGTGCAGCTCTGACACGCGGCGTGGCGCATCCGGGCGCTGGCGGCTGCTGGCAACCTCGATGCTGAGGCGCAGCGGCAGGGATCCAGTCGCGTTCGAGCGCATTCGGGTGCTGGCAGGCTGCTGGCAAGCTGCTTGGAGGCGCAGCGGCGGATATACTCTCGCATCTAGGCACGACTGCGGGGATCCGACAGGTAAGTTTCCTTCTGTCACCCCAGCACGGCGGCCACGCGTGGCGACCCCAGTCTTCTTCCCCCGCGTGAGATCCTCTACTCCGCCCCCAACTCCACGTGCTGAGGACGGCGGACACACGACATGAAGGACGGCGGCGACCACGGTTTTCTTCCTCCATGAGACATCCTCTGCTCGAGCACCTTCTCCTTTCTCTGGATCTGTGATGCCGCCTGGATCTGAGTTTGAGAAGGTGAGACGCTCTTCTTTGTTACCCATAGCAGCCGCATGAGGGATTCAAACTGGAGATGACACCCTTGACGATGGGTACATGGGAACAACGCATGAGGTCGTGAAGATCCAGTGGCTGGAAGAACAAAGCGGAGCTCACAAGATCGAAGAGCTGAAGAACAAGTCACGATCCTCAATAGCAGTGCGGCTGAGGATTCAGTGGTGGATCAGAGGCCACGGCGGCGACTGGTGAACTGGTGGCCCGAATGGCTTTGCGTATGAGCAGCTCAGACCTTGGTGTATGGTGAGTGCAAGAGCCTTTTTTCCTTCCCTTTTTTCTTTTCTTTGGAGCTTTTTATTCTTTTCTTTGCATATCTTTGATTTGATATTTTTACTTTTGGGATTTGATTTGTGAAGTTTGGAGATTTTTTGGTTGGGATTTCAGTTTTGAAGGCTACAGGATTTGGTATTAGAGCCGAGTACGTGGTGCTATGATGCTAGCAAGGATTAGGATCCTTTTTATTTGAATCAATGGAAGATGGCAGAGGCATATATGTGGTACTAAGTTTGATCTGCAGCCACCATATAAAAATGTTTGTTCTTTTCGGATAAAGTTAGAAGTGTGCAGTTGGTTTTGATATCAAAACTTTGGACGCCACTGTATTATGCTTTCTTCCAGCATTAGCAAGAATCAATCTTATAATTAGTTGCCACTACTAATAGGAATATATGTATATGTATTAGGAATGTTTGAACTCCGCCTATGTTGAGTCTCAATATAGCCAGTCCCAAGCCTGGGTAAAGGAGGAGGGTTGTGTTAGGTTTGGCAAACCAACGTCAAAAACCCAGCCACTCAAATGGATATGAAACCCATAAGAAATTCGTTGGGGCGTAACCCTCTTAGCGACGCACTACATCGGAACCCGGGTGTGGTGTCAAATGGGCAAGGGCCGGGTCGTCACAACCTTAGTGGCGCGTCATATCGTGACCTGGGTACGATGAATAGTGAGCAAGGGTCGGGTCGTCGCAACCTTAGTGGCACGCTACATCTACGCCCGGGTGTGGTGAAAAATGAGCAAGGGTCTTCGCACTTTCCTCGACGGGTGCGAAGGGTAAGAAAGTTAGCCGAGCCAACTAGGATTCGTCTAGGGAGTTGGAACGTAGGGTCCCTAACAGGCAAGTTACGAGAGCTAGTCGATGTGGCAACTAGGAGGCGTGTAAATATCCTATGCGTTCAAGAGACTAAATGGAAGGGCCAGAAGGCGAAGGAGGTGGAGAATACTGGCTACAAGCTTTGGTACACGGGTACAACATCGGGTAGAAACGGTGTAGGCATCTTGATCGACAGGAGCCTTAAGGATGGAGTCGTAGATGTTAGGAGGCACGGGGACCGGATTATCCTTGTTCGGCTGATAGTTGGAGATTCGGCTTTAAATGTGATTAGTGCATATGCCCCTCAGGTAGGTCTTAGTGAGAGCATCAAGAGTCAGTTTTGGGAAGATCTAGATAGCATGGTTAGTGCCATACCTATCAGTGAGAAGCTTTTCATAGGAGGAGACCTTAACAGCCATGTGGGGACGTCTAATGTAGGGTTCGAGCGAGTCCATGGGGGGTTCGGGTATGGTAGTAGGAATCAGGAAGGGGAGGATATACTTAATTGGACGCTAGCTTATGACTTGTTGGTAGCGAATACCCTATTTAGGAAGAGGGAATCCCATCTAGTGACCTTTAGAAGTGCACAACACTCGAGCCAAATCAACTTTATCCTTGCCAGGAGGGAGGATAGGCGTGCTTGCTTGGACTGTAGGGTGATACCTGGGGAGTGTGTCGTCACTCAACATAAGCTTGTGGTGGCGGATTTTCGTTTTCGGGTACGTGTATATGGGGACAAACATACCAAGACCGCGAGAATGAAGTGGTGGAAGTTTAGAGGGGAGCTAGCGCAAACTTTTAAGGAGAGGATGCTAGCAGAGGGACCCTGGGAGGAAGGAGAAGGACCAGATGACATGTGGCTAAAAATGGCAACATGTGTTCAGAAGGTAGCTTCAGAAGTGTTTGGCGTGAGTAGAGGAGGCAAACAAGAAGCAAAAGACACCTGGTGGTGGAATGATGAGGTGCAAAGGGCTATCAAGGAGAAGAAGGAGTGTTTCAAGCGTCTACATCTTGACAAGAGTGCAACCAATATAGAAGGCTATAAAATAGCCAAGAGGGCTGCAAAGCGAGCAGTGAGTGTAGCAAAGGGTCAGGCATATGATAACCTTTATCAGCGACTAGGCATGAAGGAAGGGGAGAAGGACATCTATCGGATGGCTAGGATCCGTGTGCAGAAGACGAGGGACATCAACCAAATCAAATGTATCAAGGATGGGGTAGACCGACTCCTGGTGAGAGATGAGGAGATCAAGGACAGATGGCGAGAGTACTTTGATAAGTTGTTTAACGGAGAGGAGGAAGGTCCTATACTTGAGTTGGATGACTCATTTGATGATAACAACAGACGCTTTGTGAGGAGAATTCAGGAGACAGAGATAGAGGAAGCTTTGAAGAGGATGAAGAGTGGTAAAGCGATGGGCCCTGATGGTATCCCCATTGAAGTATGGAGATGCTTAGGTGCCAGAGCTATAGTATGGTTAACTAAGCTTTTTAACCTCATCTTTCGGTCAAACAAGATGCCGAAAGAATGGAGGAGGAGTATAGTAGTACCGATCTTCAAGAACAAGGGAGATGTTCAATATTGTACTAACTATCATGGGATTAAGTTGATGAGCCATACGATGAAGCTCTGGGAGAGAGTCATCGAGCATCGCCTAAGAAGAGTGACAAGTGTGACGCAAAACCAGTTTGGGTTCATGCCTGGAAGATCGACCATGGAGGCGATTTTCTTAATGCGACAATTGATGGAGAGATATCGGGAGCAAAAGAAGGACTTACACATGGTCTTTATTAACCTCGAGAAGGCATATGACAAAGTGCTAAAAAGTGTCATGTGGTGGGACTTGGAGAAGCACAAAGTCCCAACTAAGTACATTACCCTCATCAAGGATATGTACAGGGACGCGAGGACGTGTGTTCAGATATGTGATGGCGACACCAATGATTTTCCGATTAATATAGGACTACACCAAGGATCAGCATTGAGCCCTTATTTATTTGCTTTAGTGATGGACGAGGTCACACGAGAAATACAGAGTGATGTCCCTTGGTGTATGCTCTTTGCTGATGATGTGGTGTTAGTTGACGAGAGTAGGGATGGGGTTAATAGGAAGTTGGAGCTGTGGAGGCACACATTAGAGTGCAAGGGTTTCAGACTTAGTAGGACCAAGACCGAGTATATGATGTGTGAGTTTAGCGTGACTAGACATGAGGATGAAGATGTTAGCCTTGATGGACAATTGGTGGCCAAGAAGGATACATTTCGTTATTTAGGATCGATGTTGCAAAAGGACGGTGACATCGATGAAGATGTTAGGCATAGAATTTCAGCCGGCTGGTTGAAATGGCGTCAAGCATCCGGCGTCTTATGCGACAAGAGGGTGCCACAAAAGCTAAAAGGTAAATTCTATAGGACGGCAATTCGTCCGGCGATGTTATACGGTGCTGAGTGCTGGCCTACGAAAAGATGACATGTTCAACAACTAAGTGTAGCAGAGATGCGTATATTGCGTTGGTTTTGCGGGCATACAAAAAGAGACCGAATATGGAATGAAGATATCCGGGACAGGATAGGAGTGGCACCTATCAAGGAGAAATTGGTTCAACATCGCTTGAATGGTTCGGACATGTCCAACAGAGAGCTCCGGAGGCGCCGGTACGTAGTGGGGTTCTAAAGAGAGATGCTAATGTTAAGAGAGGTAGAGGTCGACCTAACTTGACTTGGGACGAGTCGGTTAAGAGAGACATGAAGGCGTGGGATATCCCTAAGGAGCTAGCTATGGATAGGAGCGCTTGGAGACTAGCAATAGACGTGCCGCAACCATGATCTTTTTTCCTTCCTTCTTGCTTACTCGTTTTTGGCTGTTGTTCTTTTTGTTTTTGTCCTTTTTTTTCTCTCTCTCTTTCTTTTGGCTTTTGTTTCTTTGTCTCTTCTTTTTTGGGTTCCCATGGGTTTCATCTCTAGCCTACCCCAACTTGCTTGGGATAAAAAGGCTTTGTTGTTGTTGTTGTTGTTGTTGTATTAGGAATGTTTGCTAATCCATGTTTTATGGATAAATTGTTTCAGTCAATTTAGAAGGCTTACCTCTTGATAATCAATTAATGGCAGTAGCAGCAGGCCAGCAGCGAGTGCTGTGAAATTGTTGCAATGGCAAACAAAGAAAAGTGATGTGATTACTACCTGCCTCTGTATTTGTATAATTTCCTTGTTGGCTTTGACATTTTTCTTGCTAATTCATCTGGATGAAGTGAATTTGCAGCTGCTTGATATGCTTGCCTCAATGAGTCTCTGGTTCATTAGAGAAGAAGAATGTGCAAATTACTATTCATGTTGTACAATTGTTTTATGATGGTGAGAATGATGGCAGAATCACAGAGCCTACTGATTTCGTCATGCTATTGAGGAGGAACCATGGTGGCCACGACAAAGCCATGGCGTGCTGTTGAGGGCAGCAATTCTGTGTCCGGCAACTACCTTAATCAATTAGCCCAGGTACTATTTCTATCTTTCACCGTATCTCATGTTTACCCAAAATCTACCAGTCATGTCTCCTAGGATTTCGGCCATAGAAATCATGGACTGTAGATCATGTTCTGTTTTGCATAGTTAAATAAACTGCAGTACCGCTTGCTATCGAAGTGTGTTTTGTGGACCAATTATATTGCTGGCATAGCTCATACATATTTAGGTGTTTGATTCTGATTTAGCCTGAAGAAAAAATGGTCTAAAAAATATACCATTCAATTATATAAGATGATGCAGTACGGCTTGCCATTCTTATTTTGTGAACTGCAGTAGGGCTTGCCTTTCTGATTTTGCACGGTTGTATTTGCACGGTTCATAGGATGTGAATATTCACTTGGTTATAATTTGAGCTGGATTTTTCTTATATGCTTAAAGGGCACTATGAATGAAGAGACTCAATTCCTCCATATTAAGGAAATGCACTTGAATCTATCCTGTTAGGATCATAGGATGTGAATATTCACTTGGTTATACTATTTTTCCTTTTCAGTATTTTAGTTTCTGTGTGTGAGGTTAGATAGTAGTATTTGTGGAGAGTGGAAACATGTCATCAACTCAGCAAGAAAATAGTTAATTTCTGAAACTTTGACTAACTGAGATTTTTGTATGGTATGTTGTTCTGGTCTTACAAGAACTGTCCTTAATTTCTTTATTTTTTTTGCACTCAGAAATATGTTATAGCAAACAGGCATAGAAAAGATCTTAGATTAAAGCCATGGTGGTTTCTTTATATGTTTTGATATTTTTTATTTATTGTGCAAACTTCTACATGCTAGATTAAATGTTAAAATTTCCCAAATCTAATTGCAGTTCATTGCTTGTGAAAATTGCAGTCCTTGGCAAAGATGCAGATGAAGGAGGGCATAGTGATACGGTGAACCTTGTTGCAATAAGTATATGCCTCCATCTGATGGCAAGTCCAAAACAACAAACCCTCATTTTATGATTTCAGATTGTTGCAACTTATAAAGAGTACGAGTGGCAGAGAAGCCTTCCATTTGAACTACAGGTAGGATTTTTTTCCTACCGTAAACATTAACTTATGCAATCAAATTTGCTCATGACAATCACATGCAAACAGTTATGTTTGTGTCCTGTCTTTTTATTTGTGTTGAAGAATTATTCATTTTTTGATAACCTGAGCCAAAGTGTTAATGGCAAGAATGTTTTCTAAATATTTTCATGGCAAGAATGCTATATGAATGAATTGTAAAACTGTTTATCTAAACCATGGGCTTATTCATCTGCTACTAGCCTGTTGCCGTATCACACTTTTCATTGTAAAAGTGTAATCTGATAATATTGCACGTTCCACTGTAACTATTGAGCAGGTGGTCATATGATAGCTTGATGCCTTAATGTTCTCCCAAGAAAGTTATGAAATGGGATGATCCAATGACAGGTTTATAAGCATGTGGTTGCTTCACTAGGCTGATTGATTATGATGTCACTTGCTTCCAGTAGGTAGTAGGTAGCATCGATCCTGACATTTGATCATTGAAAAATATACATGTTTTCTTATGGTCCCATTGTTTGATTAGTCCCATGCGCATTGTATGTAATACAGGTCTGGCCCATAAGTAAGAGCAATATATATGTATGTATGTAATGCATGTGTCTGTGTAGAAGCATATTGGTCCTAGATATATGTATAGCTTTGTTTTTCTATTTTTGTATGTCAGCATTGAATCCCTAAGATCACTTTTCACTCTGAGAACTAGAGCACCTAGCAATGGTTAGTTGCTCGTTCAGCTATGATGATGGCATACAATTGCTTAGTACTGGAGGCAACTCATTACAGGTAATTGTGTTGCAAAGATGCAGATTATATGTGCATTCATTTGATAAGTTTGTTTGTGTGCCGCATGTTTGTTTGACTCATTACTTTGAAATTAACATACTGCTGTTATAGCACGTTGATCTATGCTTGCCCTTGTTTAGTCACAGTTGTGCCTATACTTCTCGATTCTAATGGTCAATCTAGAAGCAGACATATCATGATAGCTTATATCTATACTATGAAGACTAAACATCCTGCCAATTATTGTCACCCTGTTAAAACCTACCCACCCTCTAATTATCCCTTGGATCATTGTCCTGATCAAGTCCTAAGCGTTAGATTATTTTGGGCCCATCTACGATTTCAAAAACCTGACATTGGTCAGGTTTTGTTTACGCCCAGCTATTCACCCACGTTGCCCGCAATGACTTTTTCTCACTGATGGTTAACGTAGCTCCGACCTATACCCACGCATCATTGTCCGCCAATCTCGCCTGTGGCCTGCCCTTCCAAATTCCTACCCGAAAATCAGTCGTTCCACACTTCCTCCTTCCTAGCAGCAATCGATCCAATCAGAGAGGAAGAGGCGGTGGCGTGGGCCACCGCTGATGGAGCCGAGGCCTGCACATCGTCGTTGCCACGTGGTGCCGTCCCGCCCCCGAGGAAGAAAACATTAGGTGAGGGTGCACTCAGCTGCCGCCATCGTCCACTGCTGCTGCAATGTCACCCTCCTCTTCGTTTGTTTCCTTAGATATCTCAAAGAGATAGAACAACAGGACTCGGTGGTCGGAACATCACGAATCAGGTTTGTTTGATTTATTTTTCTTTTGATCTATTAATTTTCTCCTTTTTGTTCACATGTATTTTGATTGTGCGAATCCATGTAGGGCATAGAGAAGAGGGATGGAATTATGGAACTGGGACCTCCCCCGCTGACCTGACGGCACATGGTCATGGTAGAGCCATGCCGGTTGTGGCGCGAGATGCGGGAGGACCTCCCCAACACCCTGTTATTATGCCATGCCAATCAATCAGCGTGCTACAAATGGCTTCTTTCCAAACTGGTTTTTATTGCTTTCCTTCCTCTATTCATTGTTTTGAATTTTGATTCTTGTCGGCGTTGGTATGGCACCATAGTTTATCACTAGAGCTGACAATTTTCCTTGGCGTCATAGGTGAGACTGACAGTGATTTGGCATTATTCCGATTAGCTGACCTGATGGCTCCTTGTTGGCAGCGGAGGTGAGTTTGCATTGGCTTGACGACTTGATTGGATCTTTGTTCATGCAGGCTTCGTCGTGAAACAATTTGGCTTACCGATTTGATTTTAGTTTTACTCTGATCGTTGGAGAGCACCAACTCTGATCATCAACAAGGCGGCACTGGCTTAACAATTTGATTCATAGTTCCATGTCACCTGATGGGGTATGGCGACTAATTTAGGTAGCAAAGGTCTGATTGCTTGTTTCTTTTGGGGGCAAAAATTGAGGGGTCCGCTGAGCAGCCTAGACAATAGCATCGATATGATGCAATGTGTGGTGCCTTTGAAGCATTCGATGGAATGCTTCGAAGGGCAGTGACTTGGCTGTCCTTTCTCTCCAATCTGACAATTGTGTATCTTAAATTAGGTTTGTTTTGTGTTGGAAGAAAAATGATTTAGTCTCCACTGTATTTTTTTGGGGCAGAAGAGAGGCAGAGATGAGCTAGAATATAGAAACATTGTTTCAAAGCCTTCCTGATAATCTGGTTTCCTCATACAAAATGCATTCATGCAAATAAAATAGTGAGATGAGTTCTGGTAAGGAATATCTTTCACATTCTCTTTTCATTGATAACTCGACCATACAAACCTTGGCAACCAAATTTTTTTTCACTCTCTAAGTCACATTCTATCTTGCAAGCACATGATCCATCCCTAAATATTAATTCTGGGATTTTGAGTTTTTTTTCTTCTATTACTGCTGACCCAACAACCAGTAATTCTATCGCACCCTCCAGTCACTTTCAATATAAGCGGGGGAATCCTTGTCTAAAAAAAAAATTGCACCCTCCAGTTGAACTTCTATCTTTTACTCATAGGCTCCAACCCTAAATGTTAGTTGTAGGGTTTTCATTTTTTTTCCTGTCATCGCTGTTCTAAAATTTTGAGCTAGGTTAACAGTCAATTTGAATGTGTATACTTTGATGATTCTGATTTTGGCCTCAGGCTTGATTCTATTTCTTTTACAGTCAGTAACATCACTACGGGAAAATCAATCTTTACCGTGTGCCAGAAACTTTGTCGTGTGTTTTATTTCGGGCACACGGTAAAGGTGGATGTTTACCGAGTGCTAAATTAAAACACACGGTAAAATCATTGCCGTGTGTAAAAATATTTAACACACGGCAAAGGAGGGTGTTTGCCGTGTGCACCCTCTTTGCTGAGTGTTTTTTCCCTAATACTCGGCAAAATATAAATTCAAATTATATTTAAAACCGTAAATTAATTCAAATCAAAAAAATTTGAACTACAAAGTTATATAACTTTTGAAGACTTACAACTTTTATTTTGATCATTTATTCATTACTCAATTCAATCCAAAATATTGTTCATAAAATCAAATAGTCTCATATAGTTTTATAAAATATTCGATAAGACATATAAAATTTGTGAACAATGTTATTAGCACTTTATCAAATGAACAAATGATCAAAACAAAAGTTGTATAACTTATTAAGTTATACAACTTTATAGTTTAACACTTTTTTATTTAAAATAGTTTAGTCAACAAAAAATACGTTGAAAAATATATAAATAACTCTTTTCCATGTGCCATATATAAGGCACACGACAAACATGGTCTTTGCCGTGTGCCGTAAATAAGGCACACGGCAAAGATGGTCTTTGTCGTGTGTCCGATATAAAGCACATGATAAAGAGGTAAAATATAAAAAGTGCGAATACGGGATGTGATCACAAATCAATGTGTGGTGCAGTGGTAGGGGGCTCTACGCATGAAGGTGAGGTCTCGGGTTCAAATCTCGGCGGCGCACTTTGACACGTAGCACGTGAAAAAATGGCGCGACTTGCCGTGTTTGTTGAGTGTTTTTTTGCACACGGCAAAGTCTTTGTCGTGTGTCCGATAGAA
Source organism: Eleusine coracana subsp. coracana (assembly GCA_032690845.1). NCBI lineage: Eukaryota > Viridiplantae > Streptophyta > Magnoliopsida > Poales > Poaceae > Eleusine > Eleusine coracana. The sequence goes on along the minus strand of CM064434.1, from coordinate 45,573,765 downwards.
GGCACACGGCAAAGCCGGCTTTGCCGACAAATACTTTACCGTGTGAGAGATGTTGTGCGTAACCCACGACAAAGTCTTTGCTGTGGGTAATTCGTGCATTGCCGTGTGTCCTGGACACACAGCAAAGATGCTCATTCCTGTAGTGCATTTTGGTATTATTGCTTGGTACTTATAGTTGAAGTAATATGTCACCTAAGTTTCACCAGAGTTAAAATAGCACTTGGAAAATCGATCGGATAATATAGGGTTCTTGCATGATAGTTTCTTGCTTTACTGTCTGGTATTGAATCATATTAAATTACTCTACATATACAAACATCAAAGCATCCTCTTGTATCCTCTGTGGGTTTAAGAATGTGTAAAATCAATTCACAAGTGTTTTCTGCACCCAGGTCTTGGGTCTCTATAGACCAACATTGGGGATTTATACATCTGTTATATATTCTCATCTCAAGTGATGGTGCCAGCAGGCCCATGGTGGCCCTTGTTGACCTCAAAATCATATGTTCCACTATGCCAATACAATCCAAAGTTTTGTGATTTTAATGTCATTTAGTTTTATGATTTATTCTAAAACGCAATTTACTTCCATGTCAGCTGAGGTGGAGCAGATCAAGAAGTGCAAGGGCAAGACATTCACGCTGCGGGATTAGAGGTGTTGATGGACTTGGCTTATGAGAACGAACCTTTGGCTCAGTAGTAGGACTCAAGCTTTTGAACTTGCTGGTCGGGTGTTTGACTCCCCGTTCTCACTAAAAATATCTCCTCAGTGTGTCTCCGCTTCAAGGATGCCCCAACCAATGGCAACGATGCGGCCCAATCCAAGGGGTTGTGGCAGTGTGGTTGTCAGCCTAGGTTACGATGCATGCCTTGGGTGAGACTGGGGTCTGGAAGTTTTTTCGGCTTAGCGTCGAGAGTTCTTCTCTATGAGCAATACTGTGGGGGCATTGAGTCTATCGTGCATGTCTAGCTTTGTGTAAAAACGTGCATGGCTAGGTTGTAAAATAAATAATATTGGATCGTGCATATTTATATTTTAGAAACAGATAATCATGAACGATTGGGACGGATATATTTGGAGATCTGTCATGTTATGTAACAATATATAATGAGACTGATGTTATTTCATTCAAATAGAGTTTAACAATATATATTACATTATCATTGTCTTTGATGTTATATAACATTTTATAATAAAATGGTTTCGCCTGTCCAAACCTTATTATGAAGAAAATATCAAAGAAAGAAAATGTAAATAATTAGTTATGTATTTCTCAACAAGCATTAATAGTATATGTTATGTAGATGAATAATTGCATGTCTTTGATGTTATATAACTTTTTATAAAAAAATGGTTTCGCCTGTCCAAACCTTATTATGAAGAAAATGTCAAAGAAAGAAAATGTAAATAATTAGTTATGTATTTCTCAACAAGCATTAATAGTATATGTTATGTGGATGAATAATTGTATGTGCGTGTCGCATGTGCAAAAAACTAGTCTAGACAAAGTACTGGAGTTCTCAATTCTAATATTTTCAGTTTTGGTGAAAGAACCATTGATTTAGTAGATGTGAAACCTCTTCAAAACTGTTTTTTTTTTCTGCAGCAACATCTTTATTTCTTTTTTTTCTATGAAATAAGCTTTGCCGAGTGTTCCTTATTTCTGTGAAGTACTGTGACAACGACATGAACTAAGGATGGCATGCGAAATTTTTAGAAACATGTTTTGTGATGAATCACCCATGAAGCATGAGTTGTTATGTAGCCCTGTTTTTCTTATAATGTTGTCTTCTGATTGCAAGTTGTCTCTCGTGTTTATTATTGGATTGATGTATAGTCAAGAGGCATTTTAGAGAGGCAAACATCATTTGCCTGGTGTGAACAGTAACATGAAGATGCAATATTTAGACACAACTTCAACAACGCACAGGCAAATGGATCTCCCAACGAGCGTTCTCGCCCGCGTCGCCACCTCCTCTGTGCTGCCGCCACCGCCTCCCCTATCCGCGCCGGTGGCCCCGCCTCCCCGCGCGATGCCGCCCCCGCCTCCTCGCGCGACGCCGCCCCCGCCTCCCCCGTCCGCGCTGACGGCCCCGCCTCCCCGAGCGACGCCGCCCCCGCGGCCTCCCTCGTCCGCGCCGGTGGCCCCGCCTCCCCGAGCGATGCCGCCCCTGTCCACACCGGCGGCCCCACCTCCCCACGCGACCCGAGCCACGCCTCCCCTCCCTTCCCCCTCGGCCATGATATGGCCCCGCCACGTGCCGCCGCCACCACGCGAGGTTGCGCCACCGCCCCCACGCTCCCGCCAACCTCTCTCGCTCGCACATGAATGCATTGAAGGAGAGAGTAAATGTAATTTTCGCTCTCCTCTCTCCTCAGATGTAAAATGGCTCCTTATTTGCATGCTCTTGTTAGAGATGAATACATGGTGCACAGTAATGTTAGAAGAGACAAAACTGCATTTGCATGTTGTTATTGAAGTCAGCCTTAGTAAAAAGGAACTGCATTTCATTATCTTTTATCATTGCTTTCCAAAGGAGGCTAAAAAACAACGGAGCTGCTGATGCCGCATGAAATCAGTGTCTAAGAAATTGGGTACCGGATAACCCATATGTGGTTTTCATTTTTCCCAGATCTCAACATTGAAAACATAATTTTCGATTGTTATAAATGGAATGTACAAAAATTACTTCAGAATTCATTTGAAAATCCTTGTTTTTGTTGCGACAAGAAAATCGATGTTTTGTGGACGCACCGATTTCATTAGACGAGGCAAAGCCCAGATTGAACATGACATAAGAGGCTGACCGCATCTTCAATTCAATTCCTTACAAAGAAGAATACAAAAGAAAAGTAAAGAAAAATAATGAAGACAGTATCATATGCCAACGTGATGACCGCCAAGAAGCAGGAGTTATTTATTTCTTTGGCACGAGAAGCATGAGTTCTTATCTGGTCATGTTTTTTTCTTGTAAGGTTGTCTCATTTCTGATGTGTTGGAGAGCTGCTAAGTTGCAGGTAACTGTTGCAATATAAATAAGATGCTAACTACATGATTGTTTCTGAAAAAAAGGTACTTGTCAGAATAAAAAAAATTCTTTGAAGGGAAGAGTTAGTCCAGTCATCGCCATTAGTTACTTTGATGGTTGCAAGAAAATAGTACCCAGTTAATGCTTTTACAGATAGGCACACTAATGGCCAGTTGGAACACGCAGGGCACACATTGTAGGTACAGCAATAAGGATATGTCAAAAGCCTTATATATACTAGTAGCTGCTCTTTTCTTCTGGTAGGAAAAGTTTGAAATAGTATGTTGGACAAAAAAAAAAAAGATTGGAGGAAGCTTCCCATTAGAGCTTATGAAATATTGTGCGTAGGGTTTGGGAGGCATGTCAGGAAAATTTCAGCTCCGCTAGAGGTTGAACAAGTAGCTGAAATTGAACACTGGTTACTTACTAAGAATTTGGCACACATAATTTCTATGACGATCTAGCAAAATGTTATTTGGCAGTTCCTTTTGGTCTAGTGTAGTTGCCGCCAATAGGAGTGCAGCTACAGTACATCTTGAGGACCTTGCAGGAAACAATCAACCTTCAAGGAAATTTATCCTGCAAAGCTGTAACCAGATGTAGTTTTGAGTTACCCCATTAATATCCAGACCCGCGTCCTTTTGAAATGCAAAAATTTGAGTAATACTCATGACAAAAAAATTGAGGAATTACGGTACAAGTTCCTTCCGAATATAATCCACTTGAGAAATCCTTTGCTTTGTTTGACGCACCGGTGTCAGCAGCAAAGCCCAGGTTGAACACGACACTAGAAACCGCATCTCGTCCTCTCACGCGACCACCAAACTCCACCCAAGTCACCTGTCATGGGGACGCCGCGAGATATTTTGGGCTCCCGTGCGCGTGTCCACCTGTCGTCCCCGTACGTGCACTTCCGTCGCCGCGCCACGGCACCGACGCGACCGGTCGCCATCGCCAGACCGACCCACGCCTGACCGCCTCGTCTCGTTTAGGTCTTCCCCGCTTATTAGCCGCGGGGGCAAAGAGCGAAGAAAGAGATTAGTATACACAACGAGGTTACAACTGTCCATCCTCTCCTCCACCCACCTCCTCACGTTTCCAAACGCGAAAATCCCCCAAAAATTCACATCGCAATCCAGCTCCTCCTCCCTCCGCCGCCGCCGCCCGCCGCCGCGCAGATCCGCCCCGCCATGTCGACGACCTCCTCCCGCACGTCCTGGGCCGACGTCGCCGACGCCGAGCCCCTCCCTCCTCCCCCCGCCGCCGTCTCCGCCCCCGCCCCGGCCGCCAACGGCCCCACCCGCTCCTCCTACGTCCCTCCCCACCTCCGCAACCGCTCCTCCTCCTCCTCCGCCGCCGCGCCGCCTCCGTCAGCCGAGGCGCCTCCCCCGCGCGCGGCGCCCGGCCTCCTCTCCCGCCCCGGCCCAGGCGCCGTCGGCGGGGGCAGCTTCGGCGCCGGCGCGGGCCGGCCCCGCGGGGGCCGGGCCTGGGACCGCGAGCCCAACCCCTTCGCGGAGTCGGACGCCGCCGACGCGGCGGCGGCGGCCGCCGACCCGGCCCCGTTCGAGGACCACCAGAACACAGGGATCAACTTCGACGCGTACGAGGATATCCCCGTCGAGACCAGCGGCCGCGAGGTGCCGCCGCCCGTCTCCACCTTCGCCGAGATCGACCTCGGCGCCGCGCTCAACGACAACATCCGCCGATGCAAGTACGTGCACCCCACGCCCGTGCAGCGCCACGCCATCCCGATCTCGCTCGCCGGCCGGGACCTCATGGCCTGCGCGCAGACCGGGTCCGGGAAGACGGCCGCCTTCTGCTTCCCCATCATCAGCGGCATCATGAAGGGCCCGCCCGCCGCCAGGCCACAGCGCGGGGGGATGCGGACCGCCTACCCCCTCGCTCTCATCCTCTCCCCTACCAGGGAGCTCTCCATGCAGGTTGGACCCTGCTTGTGTCCTGTTTCTTTTTTCTCCCTACTTATTGGATGTTATTATGCCAGATTCACTCATGTGACGGATGCTAATGCTGCCATTTTGTTCTGTGTTTCAGATTCATGAAGAGGCGAGGAAATTCTCCTATCAGACTGGTGTTAGGGTGGTTGTTGCGTATGGAGGAGCGCCCATTACTCAGCAGGTCTGCTTCTTTCCTCATCTGCAGCTTGAATGCAACTCTGCTTCTCAAATATCATGATTGATTATTATGTTATAGATTCTGTCTGTAATCGTTAAGTGAAATAGTTATGTGGATGTTTTACTAGCATCAGTTTCTGTCATTTAGACCATTTGGACCATAGGGGCAGCTAACAAATTGGTAGTGGTGTTATGTTTGCTGGTAGGGTATGTTATTGGTTCTTAGTATAAGGCGTGCGTGGACTCTCATTTTGGTGCACATGGGTAACAGACTATATGGAAGTTCAAGCCAGTGCATTATTTCTACACCCTTATGTACTGTTACTTAAATGGAAAGTGTACTAAAAAAGCTAAGCAAAAACACTGGTTAAATAAACATTGGTTTTGTTCTTTACTTTGTTCATGTGTTCGCATGTTCATAATAGAAGTCAAAACTAATATTGCTCAACTGCTTATGAGTGAATATTTTCAACACAATACGAACTGGAAAACCTGAGATAACTGGAAGTTCCCAAGACATGAATTGCACCACATTGTTCTTCTGAGTGCCATTTGCATTATACTTTTTTATGCATATCAGCCTGCAATACTAGATGTGTGTGTATGAGTTGCATAATTGTTTTTTACATTTTACATTTGTTTTCTTTTCCCTCACATTGCAGTTAAGAGATCTTGAAAGAGGTGTTGACATTCTTGTGGCTACTCCTGGTCGTTTGGTTGATTTGTTGGAAAGGGCGAGAGTATCTTTGCAGTCAATTAGGTACCTGGCCCTTGATGAGGCGGATAGAATGCTTGATATGGGTTTCGAGCCACAAGTTAGGAGAATTGTTGAGCAAATGGACATGCCTCCACCTGGTGCCAGGCAGACAATGCTGTTTAGCGCGACATTCCCTAAAGAAATCCAGGTTAGATATTCTTTCACATTTTTGTGATTTTTCGAAAGGAAGCGTATGTGCTATTATGTTTCTTATGGCTGTTTTGTTTAACTTTGTCCCCTACAGATAGATATTTTATATTTGGTTGAGCACTGTGGAGTCATGCTTCAATGATATCATAGCTTTTGTTTGTAAGCTTGATGAATGTTTCCTGTAGTTAGATAAACATCCTGTAGAAATCTTGTAGCTTTATATTGATTCAGTCTGAAATCTTATATTTTTAGTGTGAAATGATGCCTGTAAATGTTAAGAAAAAACATGGTCATGAAATGTCTTAATAGACTTGTACTAATCACTTTACCTTAACATTATTAAATCTTGTTTATTAAAGCCTCCAAAGTGACCTCTTTTCCCCTGAATTAAATTTCTATTATGAATGTATGATTGAAACATTCTTTTTCCCTATTCATCAAACATTCAAACTTCTGAATGTTGAGTATCTGTGTTGTGTTTTCAGTTGACGATGGCTAATTTGAAATATGTGCAAAAAATTTTTACCTTGGTTTCATGTTTTCTAATTATTTCTTATGTCAACACTTCCAACATGCTTTCTTCCTGACATCGATGTTACTTGCATGAGAACAGAGAATGGCATCAGACTTCCTAGAGAACTATATTTTCCTAGCTGTTGGAAGAGTTGGATCAAGTACTGAGTTGATTGTCCAGAGAATTGAGTTTGTACAAGAGGCAGATAAAAGAAGCCACCTGATGGATCTGCTACATGCTCAAAGAGATACTGGAAAGGTTACTTTTTACCTGATTTGCTTTTCAGTCAACGTTCATGATTTTTTTATTACAGATGTACTCATATTTTGTTTCTTGTGCAGCAAACTCTCACCCTTGTCTTTGTGGAAACCAAAAGGGGTGCTGATTCATTGGAAAGCTGGCTGTGTATGAATGGGTTTCCGGCTACTTCTATTCACGGAGACAGAAACCAGCAGGTTTGTTGTTGTTTATGAACCCAATAAGACATTTCATTGGACATGGGTTTTACAGTTTTACTACTTAGTAGTCGGTGTCATGCGTATCACCCTATCACTGTTGCAATGTGTCTCAACATTACTTTTTTTTTATTCTGCAGCATACATATAGAATTGCATGCACCTTGGTTTACTTGCATATATATATCCAGATCTATGCTCTGAAATCTGCATTGTGTATCACATTTGAAACCTTTCACTTTGTGTATTAAGAGTATGGTGTCTTCTGTTATCAGTGTTTTTTTTTTCCTAATATATTTGTATGCTGTTTATGCAGGAAAGAGAATATGCTTTGAGAACCTTCAAGAGCGGCAAAACCCCTATCCTCGTTGCGACTGATGTAGCAGCTCGTGGCCTCGACATTCCTCATGTTGCTCATGTAGTGAACTTTGATCTCCCAAATGATATTGATGACTATGTACACCGGATTGGGAGGACTGGAAGAGCAGGAAAAAGCGGCCTTGCAACTGCTTTCTTCAACGAGAATAACTCAAACATGGCAAGACCTCTTGCTGAGCTTATGCAAGAATCCAATCAGGAAGTACCTGCATGGCTCTCACGCTATGCTGCTCGCCCTTCTTATGGTGGTGGTGGAGGGAGGAACCGGCGATCTGGAGGTGGGAACCGCTTTGGTGGCCGTGACTTCCGGAATGACTCTTCCTCTTTTGGCAAGGGAGGTGGTCGCGGCGGTGGTGACTACTATGGTGGAGGCAGCAGTGGTGGTTATGGTGGTTCCTCTTCGTATGGGGGTGGTGGCTATGGTGGGGCTGGGGCTCCAAGCGCCTGGGATTAAGATATAACTACTCCCTATTAGTTTGTCAAGTCTAGGTTACTTTTTAATATGGTTTGCTCATTAGGTATACATTTTTGGTAGAAGCTGCTATACAGCGACAGTACAAGGTGAAATGTGTCATCCCCTTTTTTTCTTCTGGTTACCAGTGCTGCAGTCTTATCTTGCAGATGTCCATTATAGAGAGCGTCTTGAGGACTTTCAAGCACACGAGAGATTCCTAGTTAGGAATAGGATTACTTCTGAAGTTCCTAGTTAGGGATAGTAGCTGTGTTGCTAGGCTGACATTTCTGCCTTAGCCTTTTCCTTGGTTCATGTCTCACTTTGGTGGTCGGCCGGTTGTAGAGCTTGCGATGAGGGGGCTTTTGCGGCATGATTTTTGTCCTGGATTTGATTTTTGACACCTTAGAGGTTGAACAAGAAGGTAGAATGGTATAGTCCTTCAGATCCTGTTGTAATGTATATACTGTGAGGTGAGGCTGGAAAGAATAAATAGGTTTAGAGGAGCAAGGGGGAAGTTGTGATGTTTCCGTATGAGAAGATACTTATGTGTGTACTGTGAATCTGCTTTGGATGGAGTTTTAACTAATATACTCGTTGTCATCCAAATGTGTTGTCTCCTGTGTTCTCACGATTTATACATGTGCCTGAATATTCTTTTAACCTTGCTTCAATCTCCTTGAATAATTGAAACCCTGCTGTTACCTCCTTGCTCCCGCAAGCATCAGGCTTGTGAGAGAGTGGGGTTGATGTTTATATCATTTTGTATGAGATTAGATGGTATATTTTTAGGGAGTGTCTAATTTTTAGTTGATTGAAAATGGGGTTTCTTTCAATCAACGCTTTTAACCTTTAAATCTAGATCTAGTGGATACAAAAAGACAAAAAAATTTTATAGTCTATACATAATACTAATTAATACAAATAATCTTATAAATAAAAAATAACAAAAGAAATAACAAATAAACAAAACAAAAAAAATAACACTAAAAATATCATTGATTGAAAGAATGCTACTTTTCAATCGACTAAAAAGTAATATTCCTGATGTTTTTATTGTCTGAACCAATGAAGCTTTATAACATACTGTTGCAAATACTGTCCATTTTTTGTGTAAAGACATGGTGTTAGGTGCCTGCTTCCACCAATTGTTTACGAAACCGGTATAAACCGATGGTTTTTAATGGAAGCCACTTTGTTAGTAAACTCGAGTGGTTTTTTGATAAAATGTATCATGTGTACTATAGCAAAATGATTTACATTTGGATTTACTGGTTTATCCTTTGGTCTTTTGTGATAAAACATAGGTACTGTAGCAGTTTGTGAACCGTACAATATCTCTTACTCCCTCACTGGTTAGTGCAAATTTGCACTAGCCAACGTCAACAAATAAAATCTGGAGGGAGTATATAGAAAGAATGAAAGTGAGATTCGATTTCACTGGTGCAGCTCCTTGACTTCTGTCTCATGTTGTTCTTTTCAATATACATATACTCTTTTCTGAAGATGAATACATGGAACGATTCTAGCGGAATGCATTTTACCACTTGGGCTTTAGAATGCAGCACCAAATTACCACTCACTGTCCAAACTGGTGGCGCATGCACTCACTCATCCATAGATTTCACTCACTCATCCAGAGATTTCAGAGGCCCGTGCAAAACTATAAATCAAGGCCTCTCTCTATATAAAAATTGCATATATATGTATAATATAAGTCTAACTTTAACATCAATAACAAGCATAAAATATATAAAAACAACTAACTATATATTTTTTTTCATATTACCTTAAAATTGTCTTTGAATACTTTTTAACGCAAAATCATCAATGATGGTATTGATATTAATGTCATCGAGTAGTTTCTTCTCAATGCATAAAATGCCCAATCCATTCAGTCGCTCTTGAGATATAGTCGACTTCAAATAGTTCTTCAATAATTTCAATTTTGAAAAGCTTTATTTAGCAGATGTCATAGTCAAGGCACAGTAAATAAAATCTGATTAGCTATACAAACATTAGGATATGAATCCATTTCCCTGACATACTAAAAAATCTACGCCTGACCATACCTGACCTCTTGGCACCTTGCGTCTTGCTGGACTGGACGAATAGATAGGCTGAGAGCCTAAGAGGCGACTCAGGCGAGAATGTGAGCACCAGGTTGATGGCCGATGGGCAGACAGCAGGGCGATCTGATCTGGCGATGGTTGCCTGGCGTGCGGCGGCTAACTACTCGACTCTTTCGTCTAATAGTCAACTTCCTAATACGTTCTTACTTGTCAGACCAAAGCCAGGTCTGTATGTGCCTTCTTGTTGGGTCAACATAGGCTATGTATATTTATATATATACATATATCAGTTGGGAAGAGCCCCCCTGTTTCTGGAGGCCTGGAGCGGCTGCTCCACCTGCCCGCCCTCAAGGCCGGCCCTGCTGGTTGGAGCCTTTGTTCGTGAAGCCTGTATCCGTCAAGTCTCCTACGTGCCACTGCTTGCCCTTCTGTTGTATCTCTGACACGCTCTAGGTCTAGTTTTTGACTACAACATGGTATAGGGATAACATTAGTAAGTTTAACGACGTATTGACACTAGGTAGGGGCCCACCCTGTTGACTTCGGTCAAAGAAAATGAAGTATTGGGAAAAATGAGAGATGCCGGTCGGTATATATGCCCTAAGAATGAAAAAATGCATCTTTTTCATACAAGCAAAAATCTTCCTCATGCAAATGACAGCGAATGTGTGTTATGGAGGGACAAATCACATCGTAACATATACGTGCAACACGCAATCCATCATGATGCGGAAACACAAGCAAAAATCTTCCTGATGCAAATGACACCGAATTCGTCACTACCACAAAAAGGCCCTTTAGCGGCAGAACAAAAATTACGGTAGCAGCATATACGAAGAAAACCGTCGCTACAATGCTATAATAATTTATAGCAGCGGTTTATAAAGTGAACCGTCTCTAAAAATCAATTTTTAGAGGCGGTTCACTTTGTAAACCGCCGCTATAAAGAAAGATGATTTTTAGAGGCGGTTCCCTTTCTAAACCGCCGCTAATCGGATTGGCCCAATCCACTATTGAAGGCCCATTTGCGATATAATATAAAGAGAGGAGAGGTGGGAGGCGTCAAACCCTAAACCTTACTCCCAGCCGCCGCCCCTCTCTTCTCTCCGCCCAAACCGACCAGATCTCCTCGCCACCTCCCTCTCTCTCTCTCTCTCTCTCTCTCTCTCTCTCTCGCCCAAGCCATCGGCCACCTCCCTCCCTACCTCGGGGCGGCCTCCCTCCTCGATGACTGTAGAGCCGGTCACCCCCCTCCCTTCTCCCTCCTTTAGGCGGTGATGACGAGAGGAGGGCTCACGGCGGCGGGTGGACGTGGCAGGGCGCGGGGAGGAGGCAGCAGGGAGGAGGTTGCGGCCAGATCCAGCTCCTATGACGGGCTCTTCCCCCACCCTCCCTCCTCTCCTACGGTGGGCTCTTCCCCCACCCTCCCTCCAAGTACAGCGGCGGCCAAGGTTGCGGCCAGATCCGGCTCCTACAGGCGGCAGCACGACACGGGGAGGCGGCGGCAGCGGCGCCCCCTCCCTCCCCCCTTCAACGGAGGCGGCGACATGCGGCAAGTGGATCCGGCACCTCCTCCCCCCCCCCCCCCCCCCCCCCGCCCCCCGACGGCGATGGCACGTGGCAAGTCGATCCTCGCCTTCACCACCCCCCCTCTGACGGTGGCAGTGCATGGCTAGGGGAGGCCGGATCTGTCTCCCCTGCTCCGACTAGCACGACGGCGAGCTCCTCTTCACCTTCTAGGTCTCGGATCCGGTGGGCTACGAGCGGGCCAGCGAGCTCTACTCTTTTTTTTTTTGTTTTCCGAGTTGTAGGATAGCGGCGGGTGAAGATGTCACCCGCCGCTAAAGATCTTACTGTAACGGCGGTTTATGTCATCAACTGGTCGTTCACCGCTATAAACCATTATTTTTAGGAGCGATAACGTAGCGGCGGTCTGACTGACCCGCCGCTATAGTGGGTTTTTGACCGCTGCTAAAAGCCTCTTTTGTGGTAGTGCGTGTTATAGAGGGGCAAAACATCTGGGAACATATACGGGCAACATGCAATGCATCATGATGCGGAGTCTTTGCAGGCGACGGCACCGAACGTGAACGCAGAGCCTTGCAGCGTAGGGCAACCACCACATCTAGCCGCGTGGCCATCTGGGGCGTGAGGTGGTGGCGCCAGCCCCCCGCCACACCCTTCCGAAAGGACCCGTGCCTGACACCCAACTCTGTCATGGCGCCACTGACGTTGGCCGTGGACTTCTTCAAGCTGTCGATGCTGCAGAGCTCCACCATCGCGTCCACCGTCCCCACATCCTACTGAGAAATCATGTGGATATGTGCCATGGTTTATAATATATAATGAGTAATTGACTTTGGTTGTTTCCGTGTTTGAGTTGAAATGCAGAAATCTGGGGATTGTATGAGTTTGTGCATCTCATGGTTTCAACTAACCGGAATTGGTGATTGAGTTGGAGAAGTGGCAGGAGTTAGGAAATGTGTTTTCTTGTCTCATGATATGTAGGTCATTATAGTCGACTTCACGGTCAACGGTGAGAGGATCAGGCACAAGTAGAGGACTTGAGGCCGGACGATCGGGATGCCGAGTGGAGTCAAGGGCGATCCACACCGTACACGTGGTGAGGCAAGAATCACGGACGATTTCGTGGCTGAGCCTCAAAACCGTGGTGGTGATGAAGATAGCGTGTTGACCAAGTCAAGGCGAGCAAGATTCCGGTACAAGTGACAAGGGGGCCCGATGGACAGGGACCGGGAGAGACTTGCAGGTAGTCAGGATCGCGGGACAAGGTGACACGCGTCAACATCGAGAACTCACACTTTGAGAAGCGTGCAAGTCAGTTTTCTAGTTTGGGCCTCAAAATTAGTGGCGGTGGTTAGTGGTGCACGTGGCACCATCACGGAGCTCGCTTCAAGACGAAGCAAAGTCATGAAAGGTCCGAGGATGTTCGGGCAACAAGGAGAAAGATGGACAAGTTTGCCCCTAATGGTAGGTGGCAGTGTTATATAGGTCAAGGATAGAGTGGTCATGTGGATAACCCTTAGGCCTATATAAGGAGTGGTACGGCAGGTGGAAGAGGTGCCTCTCTTTCCCTTTGCCTTGCCATAGGTCTTCATTCAAAGTTCTAGGAGAGGTCTTCATGTAATAGAGGAGAGGAGAGGGTGTGTGAGAGCCATGAAAAAAACGTGATTACGCGTACGCTTTTGCATGTGTAAGTGCTACACGGGAGGGTACCGCTTCGCCTACGGGGATAAGCACACGTTGCGCATCCCCAACGCTTCGGCGGGTCAACGTGTACCCTTAGCCGTGGGTAGGCGGGCGATGCGGCGAAAAAGCGGCACGCAGGCGACGCGAGGCGCAGTCTTCCTTGGTGGGAAAACAGCAAGGGCGTTGGCGGGAGCTTGATTCGCAGCACAGGAGTTCAATTCATAGCGGCCAGCCGACTAATAAAAGGTCTGCTCGTAGGGTTCGACAAAGAGATTGCTCTCACCTAGATCTTGGGCTCGTGCTACCGCCGCCATCGGAGTCGACGCCTCCGCCGCCGGTGCTGAGCTCAACCTTGTCCCTCCCCTGCTCCACGTAGCTGTGACGCTTCCGTAAGGCAGAGCAGAGCAGCGTTGCGCCTCTACATCCCGGCGTGCTTCCTGAGTTCCTGACCGAGCAAGCAAGTGTGCTCCCCTCTTCTGTCTGCTAATCGTCACCTCCTTCCTCGTCACTTCTTTTATTCATAGTGCAACTGCATGTGTGACTGTTAAATTAGATTATTTGTGTGATTTCTCCTCTAGATTTCGGATTTGGCTAGTATAATATTTGTTGCTTTGGTTCTTTGTGTCCTAGATAGTGTACAAGTCTAATAGATTAATCAATGGGTGCCTTGCTTTGTCCCTTGCTTTTGTGCTGTCCTTGTATGACTGATTCTGATTCTCATCTAGGCCAAAGAAATGCATCACAGCCAGGTGTGGTCTCTCTAAATTCTAAAATATGAAGCCAAAAATTATATTAATGCAAAATATCCTTGCTATAGTACAAAATGCCCAGGTGGCGCCTAATAAGCTTAAGCATGCCTAAGCTCTAGGCGAAGGGTCACCGCCCGCTTAGCGCCTAATTTTCCGTGGTGTGAGAGACATCTCTTTCTCTTTCAAATAGTGGGAGGAAGAGGATGGCTTCCTAACCTTGTACCCACAGATCTTGTGAGCATGCTTTGATGATATGAGATTTATTTTCATGCTCAAGATCTTCCTCTCTCCCTAAATCCTAAATTTTTCTTTTTTCCTATTTTTGGAACTAATTTTGTGGGAATTTTCAATCTCCTTTTTGGATGAGTTTTTGGGGTGGATTTCTTGGGGATCTTCATGCTATGATGAGCTAGATCAATCCTACATAGGTCCATGACCGAATCAAGAGCTCTAGCACCTTCGATTTGAAGGACTTCTCAAGTTTCCCTTTTTTGGTGTTCTTGACATAAGATCTGAAATTTGTGATAATTTCTTGAGCCAATCAAGTTGATCTTCTAGGATTAGGGTCGTGATATTGTGAGAATTACCTGGTCCAAAAATCACATCATTTGGAGTTCGTTTGATTAGGTTTTGGTCAAGTTTTCCTAGTCCCGAGTCCTTTTTTTTGTTCTGTCGAGGGTCGATTGACACTACCGGTGACTAGGAACGGCTCTAACGGTGGGTCAGAACTCTAATCAGCACAACTGATATCTTGAGTTCGAACCCCGCACCGGCACTGCCGATGGCAACAACCGGCACTGACGATGCGCTCCGACTGTTTCTTTCCTGAGTTTTGAGAATCTCGTACCAGCACTGCCGATTGCTATGATCGGAACTAGTCCAGTGAGGCTTGACTTGTGTGCGTTTCTTGGCTATTTCAAGTCTTTGCAGTCATCCTTTGTTTCCGTTGTGTTCCGCTGCTATTTTTGATCGCTCCTATGACTAGCACATCACAAGTTGGTGTGTGTGACCTTGGTGATTGGTATAAAGGTTGGCTCACGTTGTAATTGAGACATAGGCCAAGTTCTTATGAAGAATTTTAATAGGCTCCTATTCACTCCCACTCTGGTCTCCTTCTCGGTCCTTTAATTGGTATCAGAGCTGATTTGATCACTAGTTGACCTTCATCGGTTTTGTGATTTGAAGGCGACATGGAGAAGCGTGCGGTCAAGCTCTAGATGTTTGATGGAGAAGACTTTATCTACTGGAAGTCACGGACCAAGGCTTATCTCTTAAGCAATGACGTGCAATTTGAGAGATCGTTGAGTAGGAGTATGCTATACCACAAGACATCAACACTGCATCTGCAGGTGAGTTGATCAGGAATGAGAACAACTCCAAAGCTGTCAATATCCTGCTTTCTTCTCTATATAGGAATAAACATGACCGTGTTGCTCATCTTGATACTTCACATGCCATTTGGGAAAATCTTTACAGGTACCATGAGGGTATCAATCAAGTCAAGTCTATGCGTAAGGATTCTTACAATAGACAGTACTAAACATTTGCACAAAAACCTGATGAGTCACTAGATGACACTTTTCGTAGGTTTGAGGCTATTGTGTGCAACTTACGGGATTGTGGTAACCTTGTGTATAATGATAATGATAAAGCTAAGCAACTGCTGTACTCACTTGATGAAAATATTTGGGAGGGGGGGGGGTTAAAATTGATGCTTTAGAAGAAACTGCTGATTTCAATACCCTGAACTGTGAGCAACTATATAGCAAGCTGAAATCTCATGAACTGTTTAGAAAATCTCGTCCTAATTATCTTAATCTTGCTTCTAGCATGGCTTTGCTTTCTAGCTCTCAGAAGGGTAGTCACAGTGATGCTTCTTATGGAACTAACCCCTCACTTGACAAGTCTTCCTTGAAGTTTGCTCT
This sequence comes from Eleusine coracana subsp. coracana, assembly GCA_032690845.1. Lineage (NCBI taxonomy): Eukaryota > Viridiplantae > Streptophyta > Magnoliopsida > Poales > Poaceae > Eleusine > Eleusine coracana. Next base: position 45,557,942 of record CM064434.1, on the reverse strand, counting down.
GTCTTCTCTTGTTGTAGTTTCCGATGAACAGATGGAGTGCATTCCTGATGAGGAGCTGTCCTTGCTCACAAGGAAGTTCAGAAAGTTCTACAACAAGCGCAAGGAGAGAAGAGGAAGTGGCTCAAAAACCTGCTTCGAGTGTGGTGACCCGAGACACTTCATTGTTGACTGTCCCAAGAAAAAGAAGAAGAAGGTCGGGTACCGTGACAACAACACTGAAGACTTTAAGTCGAAGAAGAACCGCTTCTACAAGAAGGGCAAGAACTCCAAGAAGTTCACCAAGGCCATTGCACGCGCTTGCGTTGCCGCCTTGAACGATGTTGACCTCACCAGTCAAGAACTCCAAGAAGTTCACCAAGGTCAAGCGAAGGCCTTACAAGCTCGTAGGAGGATGTTGAATAGCCACGAGTCAAGAGGAAGGATAACTTCACCGGGCTTTGCTTCATGGCAAAGAACGATCATGACATGGACTCTGACTCCGATTCTCTAACAGAAGCGAGGTACCTCCCACTCTTGATGAGCTCTCTTCTAAACATGATCATTTGCGCGATGTTCTGCTCATGCAAGATGATAAGCTTCGCATCGCTGTTCGCGAGAGTAGAGAGCTTAAGTGTAAGTTGGAGAGTGCTGAGTAGGAGATCACTTCGCTTAGGTCTAAGCTTGCTAGTGATGACACTGTTGTAGAGTGTGAGTCTTGTCAAGTTGTGAGGAATGATCTTGCACACAGGGAAAGTGTACATGCTCAAGTTGCCAGTCAGCTTGAGAGTGCTCTCAAGGAGCTTGATGAATTCAAAGCTAGACCAACTCTTTTGGGTGCATGTCAGAAGTGCCCTACGCTCACAAGTGAGTTGGAAGCTCAAACCCTCAAAGTCAAAGAGCTCGAGTCCAAACTACTCATTGAGACTCGCTCAAAAGTTCTCCCACCATCATATGTAGTGTGTGGATCTCTTAATGATAAGCTTGTAATCACTAGAGAGGAAAACAAGAACCTTTTTCAAGAAAATGACTACCTCATCTCTCGTCTCCAATGAACCCTAGTGAGTGAGGAGAAATTTGAGAGTGACTTGGCAAGAGTCAAAGAGAGTGCTAATAGGTCAACCTACAACTTGGGGTTGGGATTTGAGAGGTGTGACAAAGAGATTGAAAATATGGGTAAGTTTGTGCCTAGCTCTAGCTACAAGGATGAAGAACAATCCATCAAACCCACTGACACATACTATCCACCTAATCCAAAACCCTCATTCAACCCGAAACAAGTTGAGAAGCCAAAACCCAATCCTCCTATGCAAGCAAAGCCTAAACATGAGAGTGTCTACATTTGCATGTTCTATGGTCAAAAAAGTCACTTGGATGAGTACTATTTTAGGCATAAGAGGATTGAGAAGATGCAAGCTGAGTTAACTAGAAATGTGCGTCATGATGATTTTGTTGACTTTCAGTCACGCTCTTTTTTCTCGTGCCTATTGTGGACAGGGTCATCCCTCATATGACTTTGATTCATGAAACAGAGGCTTTGCACATGAGCATTTTGGCGCCCCACGTTTTCCCCATCGTGGTGAGCATCACTCACGTGGATTTGGCTTTCACATAGATGATTTCTATCCTCACAACCCCAGGTTTAAGTCGAGACATTTTGACATGCCATGTTTTCCCCATTGTGGTTCTTGTCCCTTGCGTTCGAATGATAATGTGCAAAGAACTGTGATGACTACTACCGGTCGTATGGTGAAGTGCTGGATTCCCAAATGCTTTTTGACTAACCCCAGCTCTCAGCCATTGACTTTTCCTTCTCGTTCTTTGTAGGCAACAGGTGGAGGCCTGGAGAACAAATGGTTGATGGACTCCGGGTGTTCGTGCCACATGACCGGAGATGCAAAGTGGTTCTCCAGCCTCACTCCCTTGAAGCGCTGGGAGTATGTGACCTTTGGAGATGACAAGAGAGGGAGAGTGAAGGCAAGAGGCGCGATAAAGATAAATGAAAAATTCACTCTCAAGAATGTTGGTTTGGTTGAGCATCTCAAGTACAATCTTCTCTCTATCTCTCAGTTGCTTGATGTTGGTTTGGAAGTGCGCTTTAAGAAAAATGCCTCTTGTGTTCTTGATCTGAATGGCTCTTTGGTTTGTGGGATTTCTAGCATTGGGAAAGTTTTTCAGGCTGATTTTGCTGGTTCTCCTTGTTCTCACAAGTGTTTGTTTGCTCAATCTTCTTCGGAGCTCTGGAAATATCATAGGAGACTAAGTCATATGAGCTTTGACTTGTTATGTCACTTGAGTAGCCTAGGCTTGATCTGAGGATTGCCTAAGCTCAAATTGGATAGGGATTTGGTTTGTGCTCCTTGTCGTCATGGGAAAATGATTGCCGCTTCTCATCCACCAATTAATTTGGTGATGACTGAACGCCCTGAAGAATTGCCTTACATGGACAGTATTGGTCCTTCTCGGGTTCGTTTGGTGGGTGTGAAGTGGTATGTTCTTGTGATTGTTGACGACTACTCTCACTACTTTTGGATTTACTTTCTTGAGAGCAAGGATGAGGTGTTTCATCACTTTCAGAGCTTAGCTTACGAGCTATCTACAGTGATAATGGCACCGAGTTCAAGAACTCCTCCTTTGATGCTTTCTATCTTGAGCATGGTATTGAGCATCAGTTTTCAGCGCCTCGTGTTCCCCAGCGGAATGGTGTGGTCGAAAGAAAGAACAAAACCTTGGTGGAAATGGCCCAGATGCTCGATGCGCATAGGACTCTGAGGCGGTTCTGGGCTGAGGCCATTAGCACTGCTTTCTATATTTCCAATCGGATTTTCTTGTGCTCAGTTCTTAATGTGACTTCCTATGAGCTAAGTTTTGGGAGGAAGCCATCTGTTTCTCATTTTCATGCCTTTGGTTGCAAGTGCTTTATTCTCAAGCGTGGCAATGTTGATAAGTTTGAGTCGTGATCTTTCGATGGCATCTTTCTTGGCCATACCCTTCATGGCCATTCCTACAGAGTTTTGAATTTAGAAACTAACACCATCGTAGAGTCTTGTGATGTAACCTTTGATGAATCAAACTATTGTCCATGCAATGTGATTGAGACTGCAGGTACCAAGGAGATGGAGAAGAGCATCTTTGTAGAAGAAGACCTACAGGGCTTGGATGATCACGATGATGAGTCATTCCATCCCACATCCGAGCTTGTTCATGCTTCTTCCACCACTCCAGCAGAGGGTCCAGAATCTTCTACATCGACCTCAATAGCTGTAGAGCCAGCTCCAGCTGTGGTTGAGGGGGAGGTACGCTCTGAGAGAGAGGCTCCTCACCACATTCAGTGTCAATATCCACCTCAACAGATGATCGGTAATCTCTATGAGAGGACAACAAGATCAAGGTCTGCACATCTCGCCTGCTTTACCAATTATCTCTTTGTTACCACCTTTGAACCTCGGGATGTTAGAAATGCACTATCTGATGAACATTGGGTTAATGCCATGCATGAGGAGTTAGTAAACTTTGAGAGAAATAAAGTATGGACCATAGTAGAGCCTCCTGTTGGTGTTAATGTCATAGGAATCAAATGGGTGTTCAAAAATAAGCATGGGGAAGATGGTGAGGTTGTTAGAAACAAGGTTAGGTTTATTGCCCAGGATTTTAGTCAAGTGGAGGGATTGGACTATGGGGAAACCTTTGCTCCTGTTGCACGCATAGAAGCTGTTAGGATCTTGCTTGCATTTGCAGTTGCATTATTATGGTATCGTAACAAAAATAAACTAAAGTCGCCCAACTGGGTTTTCGATCTCTCTGAACACATATTAAGTTAAAGTCAACGGACAACATGATCACTCGGCCTACTTCGCTCATAATAATTGAGAACATCATTAAAACAACGGAAAACATGAAACATTCACAAGTTAAAATACAATCTGAGTGCATAATCATTACTTACAAGCAACTATTCCACAGTGATCCGCCCAAACAAACTTAAACTAAACATCAAAGACTAATAACAATAAAGGGGACCGGGGGGGGGGGGGGGGGGGGGTTGGCTACTTGAAAGATGGGTAGGGGCAGATAAACAGAGGGGCTTGTAGTTGCAGAGGTGGTTCGGAATAACGATGATGCTAGGTAAAATCGATCATGTCATAGTGCCTGACACGACCATGGCAATCACCAGTAGGGATCTTCACAATTTCTCCATACATATGGTCCGAAACATACATATATGGTGGATCCACTTTCTTATTGTCTTTTTCTGGTATAGAAAACAAATGGATAATTTGCCCCAGAAAAAGAGAGCGTTCACCCTGCAAACCTCTCAACTCCGTCCATCCACCGTCTTCTCTTCTCTCATAAAATGCGACGCCATCGACTATACCGCATGTTGACTGCCTAAAATCATAACTACTTGCCAATAGTTTCTTAATTTGGGGGCAATATCAGAAAAATAAGTGTTGTAGATTTATAGCAATTAATTTTTATTGTTATAAATAAAGTTATCTTAACAATCTGATTAATAACTAATTATTTATTTTTTAAAGATAAACTAATGTTTTAATAATTTAGTAGACTTAATATTCTATTGTAAAAATAAATATCAATTTATTAATTAATAGTGCAATTATGAAATTACCCTCAAACTACTAACCAATAGTTTTTCAAAACTACTTGCCAGTATTTTGGATAATAAAACTCCTATTTTTTTTTTGCATATATTTTTGGCATTTTTTCTTTTGGCCCAGCCAAACCAGCCCGATAGCATTTGGCCCAACCTAGAGCTTGGGCCTTGCTCCGCCACTTCTAAGCTCTATTGTCAATTAAAGATTCATAATGCTCGTAAAAGTTTCTGAAATTACTCACATAGATTATAGTCGAAATCTCGACTGCTTTTAAATTTGTCATACTACATAATTCGTTCTCAGTTTTGTAAATGGAAGGCTGCTATCAATGAAACCAACATTGTATTAGGGACCACTGAAGGCAAAATTGTAGAGGAGACCAATAAAGCGACGAATAATGTAATAAACTGTAATACAACAGAACGTGAAGCTAGGAACACTAAGGACAATATTGATGCAACACCAGTGCATGACACTGTTCGAACACTCGAGCCGGAGCAGGTAATGGTTTTGAACAAGTATGATAATCATGATGATGTGGTGCTTGGATTATAGCTAACAATATTCCAATAAGTATGATAAAAGAAAATGTTCCGGCTCACAAACCAAAACCTACCAAGCTGTCAAAGAATTTGGCAAAGAAATATCGTGATCATGAGCCATCAAAAAATTTCATATCTTAAAATGAGCTGATAGTTCTAAGTAGAACGCGAGGAGGCAAAAAGAATCAGCATGCATGTAAGAACTGGAAATAGACCTTCATTCATAATTGTCTTAATTTTTATCAATGTATTTCTATATAGCTCCACAAGCTGTAATTCTCTTCTTACAAGAAACCCCATAAGTTTCTTATTTGGTCATGCAGGAACATTAAGATTTGAAAGTATGATATACAAGATTCAGGATTGTCTAGGTGCAAAGCAACCTTAATTTTCCCTTCATTGTTATCATTTCGGTATGCAGAAATTTCTGTGAATACAATTATAGTTCCTGATTTGAAAGGGTTGTATAAGTGAATACTGGATCGATGCAACTAACAATAATATTGGATTGATGTAAGCTATTTATTTTGTTGTGATACACTAAACGCCGATTGCCCCGGCTGATATTCATTTCATACGCTGTTCATTACCATTCATTTCGTTGCGATACACTCAGCGTATAGCAACACGGAGGACGTTGTTGTAGTTTGGGTCAGATATCACGACGAGCACCTACGTGGCAATTGCGGCATTCATTACACCTCAAGAGTGTTATAATATTACGTATTTGCAACTACGCAACGTTGATACAATAGCCATTATAGCAACGATGCACGTAGTTGTGAATCCGTCCTACTGCAACGTAGCCGTCGTTGCCATATCACCTATTTGCAACACCACATGGCGTTGCAACAAGCCATAGCTACCGCAACGATATAAAAATCGATGCAATGTGCTATCATAACACGACTACTTACGACGCCTCCAAACGACATAATATTGTTGCGATAGTTTATTATCGTAACAAAAATACCCATATAGCAATATTTTCAGGGTCTTGCGATAGACCTAAAACCTTGTAGTGCAACAAAAAAGTCCTATAGCGGCGGCAGCAGAAACATATTAGCTAGTGGTGATTCAAAACTCAACCGCCTCTACAAACAGAAAATTCTTTTTAGCGGTGACCCACTTAACAGCCCGTTGTTATTTTTATTTTTAGCGGCAGCCCATATACCAGCCCGCCGTTATTTTTATTTTTAGTGGCGGCCCACTTAGCAGCCTGCTGCTATTTTCATTTTTAACGGCGATCCACTAATCAGACCGTTGCTATTTTTTAGCCCAGCCCATTTATCCTCCATCGTCTATAAAAGAACCCTAAGGCTGACTTCAACAATGCTAGCTATTTTTCAGAGGCAAATGGATGAATGGCTCGCATGTACAGTAGAGAAGAGGCTATGCATTCTAGGGTGTCACCAAGAGGCGTTGCATCTCGCCAGGCATTTTCATCCCCGAGCATCGCTGGTCAGCCCGCGTGCTCACGCCGCTTGTGATTGTGCACGCCCGCTCGCCACCGCTGGCACTTGCCCGCCTACGACCGTGCTCGCCCGCCCACGAGCTCATGCCCCGCTCGCCCCGCGCCGCCGGCCATCCGCCCGCAACTTGCTTTCAATCTTGATGCAGACCTCGCTGTGGCGTACAACACGGACGTGACAGCGGAGGCGGACCTGAAGCTCCTGTCCTGCACCGTCGTGGTCTCCTTGCTCCTCGGCGTGCTTGCAGCCACGGCGGCACGCCGCCTCATCATCGACCGTGGCACTGTCCTCCTCGCCTCCGTCGTGCTATTCACCGGCGCGCTCTCCCGCTGCGGCGTTGTCCATGGACGGCGCCATCGTGAACGGCGTTGGGATGGGCCTGGCGCTCGCGGCCGTCCCCGCCTATGCCACCGAGCTCATCCCGCTCTCCACGTGCGGCGTGCTCACCTCCCACTCCGACGCGCTTGCCCTTCCTCACGATGCCACAATCCACGTCGCCCATCGTGCTCCTCAGCCCCACACACCGTGCACCGCTCTTCGTGTGCCGCTTCGCCGCTGACAATGACACCGCGCGCATCGCGAGCTTGAGCGATCTGGCCTCCGCGTGTGCCTATCGCTTCGTCTCGCTCCCCCCCCCCCCCCCCCCCCAGGAAATAGGGGACAGGATCCAACTCCATGAGCTCGAGCAGCCAGCCTCCACCTGCTTCGCCCGGCCTCGCGCGTAGTCCACCCACGCCGCCGCTAGCAGCTCACCCGCCACCACCGCCCTGCTCCGTCCTGCGCCCTGCTAGCAGCTCGCCTGCTCTGCCCCGCTGCCAGCAGCTCACCCACCGCCACCGCCCTGCTCCGTCCTGCGCCCCGCCAGCAGCTCGCCTGCTCTGTCCCGCTGCCAGCAGCTCGGCCGCCGCCACCGCATTGCCTTCTCTCGTTTGGCCTCGCGCAATCCACCCATGACACAACCGCTTTCCCTCGGTGATAAGCAAATGCATCGGAGGAGAGAGGGATTGTAATTTTAGGTCGCCTCTCTCCTCCGATGCAAAGTGCATGCCCGGTTTGGCTGTTCTGTTGGAGATATTTTTGTGATGCACAGTGCTGCTTTGTAATGTAAAAATGGGTTTGCAATGCGTTGTTGGAGTGAGCCTAACCCTACATACGTCTTTCACTGCACCCACTTCTTCTCACCCCGCCACCACTTTCTCTCACTTGGCCCACTTTCCTCTCTCCCCGAGCACCCCCCGCAAGCGTGGCTCCTCTGCTCTTCCCCGACGGCCATGCGCACGGCAGCGCCCCCTCCCCGACGGCACACCCTCCCCCAACAGCGCGGCCTCCCTTAGCATCGCGCCGTCCATCCTCCCCCTCCTCTACTCCTAGCACGACTGGCGAGCAGGTGGCTGGCGACACGCCCTCCATGTGGCGGCGGCGACAGGGCGTCCTCACTAGCGGCCGGGCGGCGGTGGCCTGCCCCCTCTCCATGGTGGTGTGGCAGCCCGGACAGGCCTAGATGTGGGCTCAGATGCGCGGGTCAGGGCCCATGGTGGACGGGCCTAGATCAGGGCCTTGTCACCTACCGCTATAATAATATTTTCAGCGGTGCTTGAATTGGCTCATAAAAGACCCGCCGCAAATGAGGTGTATTTTTATCTGCATTTGCACAACGGTGGTAGGGTCGGTCCATCGCTACAGTACATATAGGACCGTCGCTAAAGGTAGTTTGTTGTAGTGAAAATATGCATATTCTTTTGCCACTTCGACATCAATATGCAATTTCTATATAAAAAAACTATGTTTGTTGTGATTAGCACGTCATATCCTTTGATGATGCGAGAATGCAAGCAGGAGATGGGCGCAACTTGCAGAAAACAATAAGGCTATAATATATTGCATAATGCAAGGTACGAAAACAGAAATAAGTATTTTCGTGCGATGTTAGGTGGAGCTTGCGTGGTAGCATGGATAACACATGCAAATAAATATTGTTGTGCTATACTGCTAGCTGGAGCCTGCTTGGTAGCAAAGATAACATGCAAATAAGTATTGTCGTGCTAGCTGGAGCCTTCTTGGTAGCAAGGATTACATGTAAATAATTAAGTACTCTCGTGCTACACTACTAGGTGTGGAGCTTGCTTGGTAGCAAATACAGTAACATACAGTAGAACGTTGAAAGAAATCAAAGCATATTGTGAACACATAAGCACAGATAGATGATCCAACGCAATGCATCATGATGCAGAGTCTTTGCAGACGACGGCGCCGAACGTGAGCCCAGAGCCTTGCAGCGCCTGGGCAACGACCGCGTCCAGCCGCTCGGCCATCTCGGGCGTGAGGTGGTCGCGCCAGCCCTCCGCCGCACCCTTCCGGAAGAAGGACCCGTGCCTGACGCCCAGCTCTGTCATGGCGCCGCTGGCGCTCGCCGTGGACTTCTTCAAGCTGTCGATGCTGCACAGCTCCACCACCGCGTCTACCGTCCCCGCAGCCTCCTCGTCCACGGAGAACGGGCGGCCCATGAACTCGGCCAACCTCCTCACATTCCCCGCGGGGTCCAGAAGCATCTCCTCGTAGCGGAGGAAGAGCACCTTGTCCGGCCACCGCCGGCTCGCCTCCCAGTACCCGAGCACGTGGCGCCACTGCGGCCCGCACACGCAACGCCCGTCGCAGAATAGCTCGAACGCCTCCTCCAGCGTGTGCGGTGGAGCAACGTCGTCGGCGGATCCCTGTTTGTCAGCCATGACCTTCGCGTGAAGAGCCACCCGGAGACGAGCGCGTCCTTGGGGTCCCTGCACACGTACACCACGCGGCCGATGCGTTCCGGCAGGAGGTGGTGGGGCAGGTGGGTGGCGAGCACGCGCGACGACGGCAAGGACGCGAACACGTCGACGTCTTCCTTGCTGGGCGCCAGCGCGAAGGAGAGCTCGAGGAACTTGACGCACTCGTGCGGGCTGCTGCGGCGGAGCGGGTGGTGGCTCGCCGGGTCATCGGACGGCGGGTGCCGGTCCCGGTACATGGTTGCGAACGCCAGCGACTTGAGCCAGGTGGTACCGGACTTGGGAAAGCTCGCGAGGACCACGTCGTCGGGACGGGGGTCGAAGCGCGCGTGCGCGGCGGCGACGCCTGGGAGGACGAACTCCGGCAGCCAGAAGCCGTTGAGCCGCCGCAGCGGGAATCGTGGGCACCGTGTCTCCAGCGGTAGCGTGGGGATCAGCTTGGCCATGGCAGCCTCGGACACCAAGTGTTCGTCCGCTGGCGCGGCCATCGTGTTGTGTTCTGCAGCACAGCGCGGGGGGAGGAGGGGGGGGGGGGCTATGGAGTACTTCCACTTCCACTCGGTGGACAATGCATGTTACTATATACTCCCTCCATCCAGAAATACTAGCATTTGTTAACTTTCAAATATCATCTTTGATCATTCGTTTTATTTAAAATATTTATATAAATATAAAAATAAATCTGTAAAATTTAAAATATATCTAAAGATAAAACAAATTATAGTAAAATATATAATATTTTTAGATGATATCTGAAAGTCAACAAATGCTACTATAAATAGACGGAAGGAACATTAAGGGAGCAGGGAGCTATGATTGGTAGCTATGGAGCAACAGTTTTTAGTGGTATAATTGGTAGCACAGAGTACTGTGATTGTTTCTTAGACTGACTGCACTCGTGATACTCTAAATTCGTCCTCTAAAAGAAATATTCCGTCCTAGTCATCAGGATTCTCTCCACTATATCTAATTTCACTGCACTCGTTCATACTCTATATCGTCCTCTATACTAACTAACTGGAAGTGGGGCCCATGAGTTATAATTTTTTTTCTTTTATTTTCTTCTCCTTTATCCCTTCCCTTCCCTCCCATCGCGCCCTATCCTCCCTGCGTCCTCTCCCCGCAGCGACCTCGCCGATGCCGCCCACCCTCTCTGCTGACCACGAGCACGTCGCCGCCACGAGCACGTCTCCGTCACGAGCACGTCGCCACCCGCCCTCGAGCTCCCCACACGCCGCCGGAGCACGCCTCCGCCACGAGCTCGTCGCCGCCCGCCCTCGAGCTCCCCGCGCGCCTAGGAGCCCGCCTCCCCCGAGCCGCCGCCGGGCCTGCCTCCCTCTTCTCCCCTCCCCTCTCTCTCCGATGGATCTGGAGGCCGCCAAGCTCGCGCCCTCCTCCGGCCTCCTCCAGATCCAGCGCGGCAGCGCCTCCTCGGGCGACGGCCGTCGAGGTGGAGGAGCAGGGGCCACCACCTTGAGCTTGTCGACCCTCCCTGCCGCTACCTCTTCCTCCCCGTCCGTCCGGGGCCGGCCCCTGCTCATCTTGCGCTCGCCGTCACGCTCCGCTCCCACGGTGACGACGACGTCCGAGCAATGGTCCTCCCCCAACCTCCTCTGGCCAGATCCAGGTGACGACGGCCCCTCCCCCAACCTCCTCCGGCCAGATTTAGAGGGTGCCTTCTCCTCCTCCGCCGCCCTCTCCTTCCTTGGTGGCGCACTGGCGGTTGGGAAGGGCGCGCAGGCCCCACACCATGTCCGGTAGGCATGCGGGAGCCCGTCCGCAACACTACCGAACGGGGTAGCGTACTATGCCGGTGCAGCGGTTCCATCCGCTAAACGTTCCTCCGGGAACGGATCGCGTACCCCAGTGCGAGCAGCCTTAGCAATGATGGCCAAAGGTGCATGTGACCGTGTCCTGTGCGATGATGGCCCTTCTCATGATTATTGCAAGTCACCCGGTATGCATGTGACCTGGAAGGAGATATAGGATCAAACAAATACTGAACTTGTTTAACACAATAGTTAATCATCAGTTTTTTCAGTTAACCAATCGGTTTTTATCAGATCTATTTATTAATAAAAGGAGATGAACTTTCTACCATGGTGCCTAGAAAAAAATGAAATGAGTCATCTCAATATGTTATTTCATCGCACAGTTTCACAGATAATTCAACAATAACAACAACAACAACAATAAAGCCTTTTTATCCCAAGCAAGTTGGGGTAGACTAGAGATGGAACCCATGGGAACCCAAAAAAGAAGAGTCAAAGGAACAAAAGTCAAAAGAAAGAGAAGAAAAAGGAAAAGAAAGAAAAGAAAGATAAAAATAAAAGGAATAAAAGCCAAAAGAAAGAAAAAACGAGTAAGCAAGAAGGAAAAATAAGAAAAAAAAAGATCACGGTTTCAGCATGTCTATTACTAGTCTCCAAGCACTCCTATCCATAGCTAGCTCCTTAGAGATATCCCACGCCTTCAGGTCTCTCTTAACCGACTCGTCCCAAGTCAAGTTAGGTCGGCCTCTACCTCTCTTAATATTAGCATCTCTCTTTAGGACCCCACTACGCACTGGCGCCTTCGGAGGCCTCCGTTGAACATGTCTGAACCATCTCAACCGATGTTGAACCAATTTCTTCTCGATAGGTGCCACTTCTATCTTGTCCCGGATATCTTCATTCCGTATTCGATCTCTTGTTGTATGCCCGCAAAACCAACACAACATACGCATCTCTTCTACACTCAATTGTGGAACATGTTATCTTTTCGTAGGCCAGCACTCAACACCGTATAACATCGTCGGACGAATTACCGTCCTATAGAATTTACCTTTTAGTTTTTGTGGCACCCACTTATCGCATAAGACGCCGGAAGCTTGACGCCATTTCAACCAGTCGACTGAAATTCTATGCTTAACATCTGCATTGATGTCACCATCCTTTTGTAACATCGATCCTAAATAAAGAAACATATCCTTCTTGGCCACCAATTGTCCATCAAGGCTAACGTCTCCATCCTCATGTCTAGTCATGCTAAACTCGCACATCAAATACTCGGTCTTGGCCCTACTAAGTCTGAATCTCTTGCACTCTAATGTGTGCCTTCACAGCTCCAAGTTCCTATTAACCCTAGCCCTACTCTCGTCAACTAACACCACATCATCAGCAAAGAGCATAGACCAAGGGAATCACTCTGTATTTCTCGTGTGACCTCATCCATCACCAGAGCAAATAAATAAGATCTCAATACTGATCCTTGGTGTAGTCCTATTTTAATCGAAAAGTCATTGGTGTCACCATCACATGTCCGAACACACGTCCTCGTGTCTCTAACATATCCTTGATGAGGGTAATATACTTAGTTGGGACTTTGTGCTTCTCCAAGGCCCACCACATAATATTTCTTGGCACTTTGTCATACGCCTTCTCAAGGTCAATAAAAACCATGTGTAAGTCCTTCTTTTGCTCCCGATATCTCTCCATCAATTATCGCATTAAGAAAATCGCCTTCATGGTCGATCTTTCAGGCATGAACCCAAACTGGTTTTGCGTCACACTTGTCACTCTTCTTAGGGGATACTCAATAACTCTCTCCCAGAGCTTCATCGTATGGCTCATCAACTTAATCCCACGATAGTTAGTAGAACTTTGAACATCTCTCTTGTTCTTGAAGATCGGTACTATTGTACTCCTCCTCCATTCTTCTAGCATCTTGTTTGACCGAAAGATGAGGTTAAAAAGCTTAGTTAACCATACTATGGATCTAGCACCCAAGCATCTCCACAGTTTGATGGGGATACCATCAGGGCCCATCGCTTTACCACTCTTCATCCTCTTCAAAGCTTCCTCTATCTTTGCCTCCTGAATTCTCCTCACAAAGCATCTGTTGTTATCATCAAATGAGTCATCCAACTCAAGTATAAGATCCTCCTCCTCTCCGTTAAACAACTTATCGAAGTACTCTCGCCATCTGTCCTTGATCTCCTCATCTCTCACTAGGAGTCAGTCTACCCCATCCTTGATGCATTTGATTTTGTTGATGTCCCTCATCTTCCGCTCACGGATCCTAGCCATCCAATAGATGTCCCTCTCCCCATCCTTCGTGCCTAGTCACTGATAAAGGTTATCATATGCCTGACCCTTTGCTACACTCACTGCTCGCTTTGCAGTCCTCTTGGCTATTTTATAGCCTTCTATGTTGGCTGCACTCTTGTCAAGATGTAGGCACTTGAAACACTCCTTCTTCTCCTTGATAGCCCTTTGCACCTCATTATTCCACCACCAGGTGTCTTTTGCTTCTTGTTTGCCTCCCCTACTCATGCCAAACACTTCTGAAACCACCTTCCAAACACATGTTACCATCTTTAGCCACATGTCATTTGGTCCTTCTCCTTCCTCCCAGGATCCCTCTCCTAGCATCCTCTCCTTAAAGGTTTGCGCCAACTCCCCTCTAAACTTCCACCACTTCGTTCTCGCAATCTTGGTACGTTTGTCCCTGTATACACGTACCAGAAAGTGAGAACCTGCCACCACAAGCTTATGTTGAGTGACGACACACTTCCCAGGTATCTCCCAACAGTCTAAGCAAGCACGTCTGCCCTCCCTCCTTCCAAGTATAAAGTCAATTTGGATCGAGTGTTGTGCACTTCTAAAGGTCACTAGATGGGATTCCCTCTTCCTAAAGAGGATATTCGCTACCAACAAGTCATAAGCTAACGCCCAATTAAGTATATCCTCCCCCTCCTGATTCCTACTACTATACATGAACCCCCCATGAACCCGCTCAAACCCTACATTAGACGCCCCCACATGGCTGTTAAGGTCTCCTCCTATGAAAAGCTTCTCACTGATAGGTATGGAACTAACCATGCTATCTAGATCTTCCCAAAATTGACTCTTGGTGCTCTCACTAAGACCTACCTGAGGGGTATAGGCACTAATCACATTCAGAGCTAAATCTCCAACTATCAGCCGAACTAGGATAATCCAGTCACTGTGCCTCCTAACATCTATGACTCCATCCTTAAGGCTCCTATCGATCAAGATGCCTACACCATTTCTACCCGATGTTGTACCCGTGTACCAGAGCTTGAAGCCAGTATCCTCCACCTCCTTTGCCATCTGGCCCTTCCATTTAGTCTCTTGGTCGTATAGGATATTTACACGCCTCCTAGTTCCAACATCGACTAGCTCTCGTAACTTGCCCGTTAGGGACCCTACGTTCCAACTCCCTAGACGAATCCTAGTTGGTTCGGCTAACTTCCTTACCTTTCACACCCGTCGAGGAAAGTGCAAAGACCCTTGCTCATTTTTCACCACACCCGGGCGTAGATGTAGCGCGCCACTAAGGTTGCAACGACCCGGCCCTTGCTCACTATTCATCGTACCCAGATCACGATACGATGCGCCACCAAGGGGATGACAACCCGGCCCTTGCCCATTTGACACCACACCCGGGATCCGATGTAGCGTGTCGCTAAGAGCGTTACGCCCCAATGAATTTCTTATGGGTTTCATATCCATTTGAGTGGCTGGGTTTTTGATGTTGTGAAGGTGCATCTAGGCCCCTAATTTTATTTTGGTGATTGGCACCAATACAATTAAGAATGGACTAATGTTTCAATGAGCATGTGTGTAGAAGATGGTTCAATTATTGATGACAAAATGCATAGAAGCTCAAATACTCAAAGAAAAGGAGAAAAACAAACTGGCCAAGAAATTTTAACATGATGCTCAAAAATTTGATCAAATATGAAGCTCTTGGAGTTTTTACTTTATTTTTGAGTATAGGAAAAACCGTACTATTAAGAGGGACACAAAAGTGTGAAGCAATGATGAACTAAGAGCAAAATCCAAAATTCCACACCCAAAACATTTTTCCAGGGCAAAATCATTGGACTTGCCCGACCCATCGGACAAGTCCATCGGACTCCAGAACCTTTGCCACTCTGGGTCATCGGCCTTGTCCCACGGTCATCGGACATGTCCGATGACCAGCAAGTCTGACCCATCGGACTTCACTGTTGGACTCCAGTACCTGTGTCAAACCCTAACCATCGGACTTATTCGATGACCATCAGACTTCTCCGATGGTCAACTTGTCCGAGGCATCGGGCAAGTCCCTCGGACTCCAGAACCGACGCCAACTTGTTCCATCGGACATGTCCGATGACAATCGGACTTGTCTGATGGTCAACTTGTCCGAGGCATCGGGCAAGTCCCTTGGACTCCAGAACCGACGCCAACTTGTTTCATCGGACATGTCCGATGACCATCGGACTTGTCCGATGGAGATCTGAGAAATACCCATCCAAACGGCTCCTTCTCTTCTTGAGCTATACATAGACCCCCACTCCGTCCCTTGTCTGGTGGGTCACTCATTCCACTCAAAAACACTCTGAAGCTCACTTTGCTCTCCAAATCTCTCCTCCCTTACTTCCAATCTTGATTTATGAAGGGATTGAGAGAAGATTCAAGAGCTCCATCAAATTCAAGCTTCCATTCTCTCAAGCTCTTGGTTCATCCTCACCGTCGACCACGTTTGTGTTTGTTACTCTTGGGGATTCATCCCCTAGACGGTTAGAGGTACCCATAGAGCTCCCAACTTGTGTGGTGACGCCTCAGGAAGTTTGTATTGACCCCTCCTTCGTGGAGTTTGCTAGTGGAAAGACAAGTTTGATCTTTGTGGTCACTTGGAGAGGTTAGGGTTGAAAGAAACCTGGTCCTTTATGGATCCCTCAACGGAGACGTAGGCTTCTTTGTGGAGCTGAACTTTGGTGAACAAATCTTGTGTCTCCCCTTGTCTTCTTTTGGATACTTGTTGTTTACTTGCTCTTGCTCATATCTCGTTAGCTAGGGTTTGCCTCGTTTCTCTTAAATTAACTTGTGTAGGTTGCTTGCTAGTTGTTCCTTTTATTTCTATAACTTCCTCTAGCTTATAATTACTAGATCCTAGCTTGCCTTGCACTAATATAAAGTTTTAATCGGCCGATCTACTTTTCTAACTCGTGCCATCGGACAAGTCCATCGGACTTTCCTCACTATTGTCGGACAAGTCCGACACTGCGCATTTGACTTTTATTATTAAGTGATTTTTAGGGACAATTGCCTATTCACCCCCCCCCCTCGAGGCACTTTCAATTGGTATCAGAGTGAGGATCTTCTAAAAAGCTTAACCGCTTGAAGACTAAAGATGTCAAATCCGGGAGAAGAACCAACTACCACTCTCCCAATCAAAGATGGTGCTAGTGGCAGTCATGATGGAGATGATACAGTTGGAAGACATGATGCTCAACCAAGAACCTACAACAATGTCATGTTTGATTATGAAGATCTCAAAGAGGATCATATTAGGCAAGGGTCCGGTAGGCTTCCGTACTTTGATGGACAATTCTATGATCATTGGAAATGCAAGATGATGATGTACTTGGAATCAATGAGTCCGCATGTTGCAAGCATAACCGAGAATGGTTTCTTGTGGGAAAATAGAGATAATCCAACTCGAAAGGATCAACTCAACATCCATCGCAATGCCGTGGCGGCTAGTGCAATTGTTTCCGCACTTAGTGCCACCGAATATGACAAAGTAGCCAGAATTAAGAATGCCAATCAATTATGGAGAAAGTTTGAGGTTATCTATGGGGGTATTGATTCCGTGAAAGATGCAACGCTTGAAGAATTGCAAAATGAGTTCAACTTGTTCATCATGGGTCCGGGAGAAGGCCCAAAAGAAGTTCATGATAGACTCATGAGAATTGTGAATCAAAGAAGAGCACTTGGAGCTAGAATGTCCGACTTGGATATCAACAAGAGACTATTACAAGCATTGAGACCATGGGATTGCAACATTTGCTCAAACATTAGAGAGAAGGACCATTTCAAAACCTTCTCCACCGATGAGGTACTTGGGAAGCTTCTATCCCAAAAACAACAAAATGATCAAGCCAACAAGATAAATGCGTTGATCAAGCAAATTGCGGAAGCCAATGGTGATAAGAATGATGTGGCACTCAATGCCACAAGTAAAAAGAAGCAAGAGAAGAAGAAGAACAAAGTAGTTGATTCTAGTAGTGAAAATAGTGACGATGAGATGGCCTTGCTTGTAAGGAGGTTCAAGTCATTCCTCAAGAAGGATAGGTACAAGAGGAAAAGCTTCGACAAGGGCAAAGCAAGAAGGTGAAAAAGGACTTGCTATGAATGTGGTGATGAAGGACACTTTATTGCGGAATGTCCAAAGAAGAAGAACAAGGATGAAAGAAGAAAAGACAAGCATCACAAGAAAGACAAGACATACAAGAAGCATAGGAAAGGTGAAGCTCATATTGGTCAAGAATGGAACTCCGATGATTCATCCTCCTCATCACCTTCCTCCTCTGAATCCGACTCGGATGATGGTGGCATTGCTTCACTTGCCATCGGTGTTACTCCCACCAACACCTCACTATTTGGGAGCTTGAGTGATGATGATGACAACACTCACAAGTGTCTAATGGTAAGAGGATCGAAGGTAACAAAATCTAAACACAAGCGTTCCTCTTATGCTAGTAGTAGTGATGATGATGATGATGATGTTGAGAATGCTTCACTTCCTAAAATGCTTGAATTCATGCAATTGCTTGAGAAACAAAAGGAAGAAAATGATAGACAAGAGGAGCTTCTTGAAAAACAAGAAGACTTGCTTATTCTTGAAAAGAAAAGAAACCTTGAACTAGAGAAGCTTCTAGAAGTTGAAAGAAATAAAAATGAAGAATTAACCTTGTCTATCACTAAAATTGAGAATACTTGTGAAAATGTTAAAAATGATAAAGATAAACTTCAAGAGAAATATGAGGATTTGGAAAAGACTCACAAGTCCCTTGAAGAACAATACAAAATTCTTTTAACTTTCACATCCACTTCCACCAACAATTCTCATGCTTGCACTAGCAAAGGATGTGATAGGTGCTATAACATTGATGTTGATGCTTGTGCTACTAATGTGAAATTGATTTATGATTTGAACAAGCAAGTGAGGGCACTTGAAAGCAAGATACAACATGGGAAGAATGTTGTTGACAATGATAAGGAAAAGTATGCAAGAGGTGCATACGCATACACTAGAATGCCCCATGTCATGGATGGCATTGGCTATGTTGAGGGTGCCAAGCACAATACACGGGAAAACAAGAATGGGAAGGAATTCCTTAAGTTCACCAAGGAAGGATCTTATCAAAAGAAGCAAGCTAACAACATGAACACTAACCATACTTCTTTTGCTAATGATTCTCATGTTAATGTGCCTAACTCTACATGTGCACTATTTCATGATTTTGATGCTTCATATGTGCTTATGAGAAACATGCATAGTCGTGTATATGCCAAATATGTTGGGCCACACAACAAGAGACCAAAGACTTGTGTGTGGGTGCCGAAAGTACTTGTGACTAATGTGAAAGGACCCAAGCAAATTTGGGTACCTAAAAACAAAGTTTAACTTGTTTTGTAGGACTGTGTCTCTGGAGGGTCAAGTTGGGTAATTGATAGTGGATGCACTAATCATATGACTGGAGACAAAAAGATGTTCAAGTCATTTGAGCCAAGCCACAACAACAATGAATATATTATATTTGGTGACAATGGAACGGGACAAGTCCTAGGTTATGGTAAAGTCCCTCTCACTCCCTCGTATTCTCTTTCCAAGGTTATGCTCGTTGATCATGTTGACTTCAATCTTTTGTCCATCTCACAATTTTATAAAATGGGCTATGATTGCTTGTTCAACGAATATAGTGTGACCGTCTATAAGAGGAGTGATGGTTCGGTTGCTTTTAAGGGTGTGCTCAAAGGAAAGCTTTATGTTGTGGATTTCTCCACGGATGAAGCTAGACTTGGTACATGCTTATTAGCAAAGTCCAACATGGGGTGGTTGTGGCATAGAAGACTTGCCCATGTTGGTATGAGAAATCTTCACAAACTCCAAAAGGGCGGCCACATCATAGGACTAACCGATGTTTGTTTTGAGAAAGATAGAATTTGTAGTGCGTGTCAAGCGGGAAAGCAAGTTGGAGCATCACACCTTGCAAAGAATATGATGACCACCACAAGGCCATTGGAGATGTTGCACATGGACCTCTTCGGACCCGTCTCCTACATAAGCATTGGTGGTAACAAATATGGTCTTGTTATTGTTGATGATTTTTCTCGCTTCACATGGGTGTTCTTTTTACATGATAAAGGTGAAGTGAAAGATGTACTCAAGACGTTCATGAGAAGAGCACAAAGTGAATATGAAGTAAAGATCCAAAAAATAAGAAGTGACAACAGCACCGAGTTCAAGAACACTCAAGTTGAAGAGTACCTTGATGAGGAAGGCATCAAGCATGAATTTTCAGCACCCTACTCCCCTCAACAAAATGGGGTGGCCGAAAGAAAGAATCGTACACTCATTGTGATGGCAAGAACAATGCTTCATGAATACAATACGTCCGACCATTTTTGGGCCGAAGCCATCAACACCGCATGCCATGCCTCCAACCAGTTGTATCTCCACCGAATCTTGAAGAAAACCCCATATGAGCTACTAACCGGTAACAAGCCCAATATTTCATACTTTCATGTTTTTGGGAGCAAATATTTTATGCTAAACAAGAAACCAAGACTTCAAAGTTTGCTCCAAAAGTTGATGAAGGTTTCTTGCTTGGTTATGGGTCCAATGTTCATGCCTATCGTGTGTTCAACAAAACCACCGGTTGTGTTGAAATTTCACGTGACGTGATATTTGATGAATCTAATGGCTCTCAAGAGGAGCAAGTTGATATTGATGATATAGATAATGAAGCTCCTAGAAATGCAATAAAAAGGATGGCCATTGGTGATGTGAGACCACAAGAAACATCAAGTGTTGAAAGTCAACCCTCTCCCTCAAGACAAAATCAACATCATGAAAATGAAGGAATTAATCATACAAGTGGTCAAGATCAAGATGTTGGGGATCATGAGCAAGTATCAAGTGATGATTCTCAAGGACATGATCAAGAGGTTGATAAAGATGGTGGTCAAGAAAGCTTACATCCACCACATCCAAGAGTACATCAAAGTGTACAACGTGATCACCCCGTTGAGCAAATTCTTGGAGATATTGACAAGGGGGTAATCACTAGATCTCGAGTTAGTAATTTTTGTGAACATTACTCTTTTGTCTCTTCTATGGAGCCATTTAACGTAGAACAAGCACTTGAGGATACGGATTGGGTGATGGCCATGCAAGAAGAATTGAACAACTTCACAAGAAATGAAGTATGGACATTGGAGGAAAGGCCAAAGAACAAGAATGTTGTGGGCACCAAGTGGGTGTTCCGCAACAAACAAAATGAAGATGGTGTTGTGACAAGAAATAAGGCAAGGCTTGTGGCAAAGGGGTACTCACAAGTGGAAGGTTTGGATTTTGATGAAACCTATGCCCCCGTAGCAAGGCTTGAATCTATTAGAATATTACTTGCTTTTGCTACTCACCATGATTTTAAGTTGTACCAAATGGATGTGAAAAGTGCATTCCTCAATGGGCCAATCAAGGAAGAAGTGTATGTGGAGCAACCACCGGGCTTTGAAGACCCAAAGTATCTTAACCATGTTTTCAAGCTCCATAAGACGCTCTATGGGCTTAAGCAAGCTCCAAGAGCATGGTATGAATGCCTTAGGGATTTTCTTGTTAAAAAGGGTTTTGTCATTGGCAAGGCCGATGCAACCCTCTCCACCAAGCATTTTGGCAATGATATCTTTGTGTGCCAAATATATGTCGATGACATTATATTTGGTTCTACTAACCAAAACTTTTGTGATGAGTTTAGCAAGATAATGACCAAGAGGTTTGAGATGTCCATGATGGGAGAATTAACATACTTTCTAGGCTTCCAAGTGAAGTAACTCAAAGAGGGCACCTTCATATGTCAAGACAAGTACACTCAAGACTTATTGAAGAAGTTTGACATGGACAAGGCCAAGCCCATCAAAACACCCATGCCAACAAATGGACACATCGACCTCAACAAAAAGGACAAGCCCGTTGATCAAAAGGTATACCGCTCCATGATAGGATCTTTGCTTTATCTTTGTGCATCTAGGCCCGATATCACGCTTAGTGTGTGTATGTGTGCATGTTTTCAAGCCGCTCCTATGGAGTGTCACATGATGGCCGTTAAAAGAATCTTGAGATATTTGGTTTACACACCCAACCTAGGGCTTTGGTACCCCAAGGGTTCAAAGTTCAACCTTTTAGGCTATTCTGATGCGGATTATGCCAGGGATAAGGTAGATAGAAAAGGCACCTCTGGGACATGCCAATTCTTGGGTAGGTCCCTAGTGTCATGGTCATCCAAGAAACAAAATTCTGTTGCACTTTCCACCGCCGAAGCGGAGTATGTTGCAGCTGGTAGTTGTTGTGCACAACTACTTTGGATGAGACAAATTCTAAGGGACTACGGTTCAAGTTGAACCGTGTTCCACTCCTATGTGACAATGAGAGTGCCATAAAGCTTGCTTATAACTCCATTGAGCATTCACGCACAAAGCATATAGATATCCGCCATCACTTTTTGAGAGATCATTCTATCAAGGGGGATATAGAAGTGAGTCATGTGTGAACTGAAGATCAATTAGCCGATATATTCACCAAGCCACTAGATGAGAAAAGATTTTGCTATCTTAGGAGTGAACTAAATATTCTTGACTCTAGCAATGTGATGTAAAGGGTGTGCACATCTGAGTGTTGATTGCTCAATTACTGCAAAAACCATGGTTTTATGTCAAAACTTGTTTGTTTTTGCTTGTTCCTTGATTCTTGATCTCTTGATCAATCTTGTCAAAATATGGTCATAGTTTTGAATGGTTGGTTGATTGACTGACCATAGGCTGGCAAGAATCTTTTTTGTCCATCCTCATTTACACTTATTTGCTTCAAACTATCCCCAGCCCTACTGCCTCCCCTTGTTGACACGATTTATCGGACAAGTCCGATGCCAGTCGGACAAGTCCGACGGTCCAGTTTTCACCCCTTTAACCCAGCCCGACTTACCCCTTCGGTCAACACCCCCTCATTCACATCTCTCACGTTCTCTCTCCTCAAGAACTCCCCCAAAGGCGGCCCCAAGGCGATCTCCCTCTCCCACCATCCATTGGAGCAAGTTTAGAGGCCAAGAGGTCCTCCTCCATTGGCAAAGTCGGATCCCCCATCACTTTTGCAAGGTTTCCCCTCTTTCCCTCTCTCTCTCCCTTAGGGTTAGGGTTCTAGGGCAATGCTAGTTTCCAATCCTTTTTCCCTTGCACTTTTGATCCATGGAGATAGCTTCTAGCATGTTGTGGTAGGAGTAGACAAAGTTTGGTCGCTAGTGGTAGGTGGATTTGTGGAGGATCTAGGTTTTTGGAGAAACTGCGAGTCATCGGACAAGTTCGATGGTCATCGGACATGTCCAACGGCATGTAGTTCTTCCAAAAGTCTAAGTCCATCACTGATTCTCCTCACCCCTTTTCCCTCTCTTTTGTCTATTTCTGACTTGTGCTATTCCTATTGTCAGCATGTCGGATGTGGAAGCATCCCCCTTAAGGGAGAAGAGGGCCAAAGCTAGTGATGATCAAGGTCAAAGCCAACCAAAGAGAAAGAAAGTCACCGCCAAGCGCGTTCGGCGCACCTATCTCCAACAACCAACTGAAAGGGAGGAGCCAGCTGAGTCTGAAGAGCTGAACAGAGTCATGCATCCTCCCTCCGAAATGCTCAACTCCAACCGAGAGAGGGTGGACTTCTTTCACGTGTCCCTTGAGAAATGCACTGAAGCAAGGTTGGTCAACTATTATGCTCATGATAAGGAGGCTGTTGATCCTCGCTTTCATGCTCATTTTCATGCGGATTGGTACCGCTCCACCTACCTCCGCATGAAGAACCCTGTAGTTGAGAGCAAGTGGCTAGATTGGAATTATATGAAGTCCAAGAAGCACCCTCTGTTCAACCAAATTCTAGCTGCTTTTAAGTATCATGGTCTTAAGACCTTCTTGACTTTCAACTACTCATGGAACAAGGAAATCATCTCTCAGTTCTTTTCAACTGTGTTTTTTGAGAATGACAAGTCTATGGTCTGGATGACAAATGGCACTAAGTACAGCTGCACCTTGAATCAATTTGCTTCCATGATAGGACTCAAGAGCTCACGTAAGGAGAAGCATAAGATTCACTCGGGCAGCTACATGAGCGATGAGGCTATGAGGCATATGTACATGGATCCGGAGAATAGTGTCCCTCCCAACTCAAATGGCTTGCTACCCTTTTTCTCAGTCTTGTTCAGGATCTGCAGGAGCACTTTGGCTCCAAGGGGTGGCAACTCTGACCGTATTCCTGCATATCAGAGCGACATCTTGCACTGGGTTCATGGGGATCAGAAATTTGATGTGTTTGACTATGTCTATCAGGAGATATGGGACATCTCCATCTCTTCCAAGCGTGACTGTGGATATGCCCCGCACATCATGTATATGATCGAGAAGGTCTTAGGCTTGACTTTAAAAAAGGACATGAAGCATCTGAGTCTCAAACCTCAGATTCCTTCTAATTGGACTCCTGACACCACCTCTGGTCAGTTCTTTGGTGCAGCTCAGCCACCATCCTCTGCTCCGGCTCCTCAGGTTCCCAGAGCTCCTTCTAGGGCCACCGGTTCTTCTCGTGCTGCCCCACCTTCTCGTGGCAAGAGGAGTGGAGTTATGAAGATGTTCAAATCCCTCCTTGGTATGTGCAGGAGCATTAACCAAAGGATGGATGTGATTGAGAGGAACCAGAAGATCATCATGGAGAAGATGCAATGTGAAGTTCCTCCTCCTCCATCATCTCCGGCAGAAGATTCCTACCCACCTGCTTTTCAGGACCCCACTCCCAACTTCTCTACAGAGGAGTTGAACTATTTTGGGTACTATCCTCCACCTTCTCAGTTTCACACAGGAGCCGGCTCTAGTGGACAACATGTCCGCTTTGATGAGGAAGAAGAGGACGTAGAAGAGCAAGAAGAAGATCCCGCTGCCTATGATCTTCGCCAGCGCAAGGGAAAAGCTCCCGCTCAAGATGACAAAGACGAAGAAGAAGAAGGCGATGAGGATGATGAAGACTATGAAGACTCTGAGGAGTAGAGATCTCATCACCATCCACCCGCATTTTTCTCCTTTTTGGTGTCTTGATGCCAAAGGGGGAGAAGTGTAATCTATCTTTCATTTGCTTAGTTTGTGAGTTGTGAGTGTGATGAAGTTGGACAATTTGGTTCTTTTTGGCTTGGTTTGTAAAACTACTTATTTGTGTCGTTTGTGTTTTGTAAGACTATTTGCTTGTGGTACTTATATCTCTTTATTTGTGTCCTCTGTGCATGCCTCTTTGTGATGATATATTGTTCTATCTACTTCTACTAGATGCATTTGTGAGATAATATTTGTCATATGCAATGTCTTATATTCATATGCTTAACTATTGCAAATCATCATGTATGCATAGTGTTAGGGGGAGCTCTCACCCTCTCTCTTTAAATATGTGCATTTGTTATACTATCTCCAATCTTTTAGTTATGCACACATTTAGGGGGAGCTCCTCACAAATTGTTCCGCTTCTACATCACTTTATGATAAATTAGTTGTATTGTTATCAATCACCAAAAAGGGGGAGACTGAAGGTGCATCTAGGCCCCTAATTTTATTTTGATGATTGGCGCCAATACAATTAAGAATGGACTAATGTTTCAATGAGCATGTGTGTAGAAGATGGTTCAATTATTCATGACAAAATGCATAGAAGCTCAAATACTCAAAGAAAAGGAGAAAACAAAGTGGCCAAGAAATTTCAAGATGATACTAAAAATTTGCTCAAATATGAAGCTCTTGGAGTTTTTACTTTATTTTTAAGTATAGGAAAAAACATACTATTAAGAGGGACACAAAAGTGTGAAGCAATGATGAACTAAGAGCAAAATCCAAAATTCCACAGCCAAAACATTTTTCCAGGGCAAAATCATCGGACTTGTCCGACCCATTGGACAAGTCCATCGAACTCCAGAACCTTTGCCACTCTGGGTCGTCGGACTTGTCCGACGGTCATCGGACGTGTCCGATGACCAGCAAGTCCGACCCATCGAACTTCACTGTCGGACTCCAGTACCTGTGTCAAACCCTAGCCATCGGACTTGTCCGATAACCATCGGACTTGTCCGATGGTCAACTTGTCCGAGGCATCGGTCAAGTCCCTCGGACTCCAGAACCGACGCCAACTTGTTCCATCGGACATGTCCGATGGTCAACTTGTCCGAGGCATCGGGCTAGTCCCTCGAACTCCAGAACTGACGCCAACTTGTTCCATCGGATATGTCCGATGACCATCGGACTTGTCCGATGGAGATCTGAGAAATACCCATCCAAACGGCTCCTTCTCTTCTTGAGCTATAAATAGACCCCCACTTCGTCCCTTGTCTGGTGGGTCACTCATTCCACTCAAAAACACTCTCAAGCTCACTTTGCTCTCCAAATATCTCCTCTCTTACTTCCAATCTTGATTTGTGAAGGGATTGAGAGAAGATTCAAGAGCTTCATCGACTTCAAGCTTCCATTCTCTCAAGCTCTTGGTTCATCCTCACCGCCGACCACGTTTGTATTTGTTACTCTTGGGGATTCATCCCCTAGACGGTTAGAGGTACCCGTAGAGCTCCCAACTTGTGTGGTGACGCCTCGGGAAGTTTGTATTGACCCCTCCTTCGTGGAGTTTGCTAGTGGAAAGATAAGTTTGATCTTTGTGGTCACTTGGAGAGGTTAGGGTTGAAAGAAACCCGGTCCTTTGTGGATCCCTCAACGGAGACGAGGCTTCTTTATGGAGCTGACTTCGGTGAACAAATCTTGTGTCCCCCCTTGTCTTCTTTTGCATACTTGTTGTTTACTTGCTCTTGCTCATATCTCGTTAGCTAGGGTTTGCCTCGTTTCTTTTAAATTAACTTGTGTAGGTTGCTTGCTAGTTGTTCCTTTTATTTCTACAACTTTCTCTAGTTTATAATTACTAGATCCTAGCTTGCCTTGCACTAATATAAAGTTTTAATCGGCCAATCTACTTTTCTAACTCGGGCCATCGGACAAGTCCATCGGACTTTCCTCACTATCGTCGGACAAGTCCGACACTGCGCATTTGACTTTTATAGTGATTTTTAGGGACAATTGTCTATTCACCCCCCCCCCCTCTAGGCACTTTCATGTTGGCTCGTCAAACTTAACACAACCCTCCTCCTTTACCCAGGCTTAGGACTGGCTATGTTGAGACTCAACACAGGCGAAGTTTTTTTCATAGATAACTCATAACATTAAATTGTTGCATTGAGATTGATCAAAATATATTAGGATGAAAACCATGCTAAATACCTTTCATCTCCATAAAAAGATATTTCATCTCATTCCTCTTCATTAATGTGTCATGTTATCTATTTTCTATTTTTGCTGATGTGACATCTCATTTAATACTGATGAAAAACCCATTTAGATTGATCTTAATAGCTTATCACTAAAAATAAATTCCCAGTGATGGGCTATATCAAGCCCGCACTAAGAATCATGTATCACAACCCACCTAATTTACAGTACACGCAGCCTCTGGTTGGAATAATAAGCCTCCTAAATCTCACCACTGACTTCTTAAGCCGCCGCCTCCACCCCTGTTCTGTGACACCCTCTTCATCTTTATCATTTGTTCTTTTACAAAATTTTCAACCAGTATATCTCAAATCTGACTTAAAAACATAGTATTAAACTAGTAAACATAGAGTTTTTTTTCACGTGTTTTTTATGCCACTCACCGCTCACCAAGCCGTAGTCTTTCAGAAAAACAAATATGAAATATCACATGCCTTTACCGGCTAGCAAGCTATTAGCTGGATCTTCGCAGATATGCCATCACCCCTATTCCTGTGACAAGGGCGGCACCGGCAGCCACCCCACTGTACGCTGTCGCCCAAGCGTCCCTGCTCGACATGCTCACCGCCGTGCTGCCGCCGGAGGCCACACCTTTCCTACGGCCGCTGGTGCCGGAGTAGTCCAAGAACAGCCTGAGCCCCTGCGAAATCAGCACACACCGTGTCAGGAATCAGAATGGAGCAGAGCATAACGCATGAATTTCAAATGGAATAGGTTTGATAAAGACACGGTCGTCGCGTGTGTACCTTCCATCCAGCCATCCTGGCATGATCCACCGCTGCGGCGAGGTCGTCGTCCGTCGCAAGCACCACCTTGTCCCGGTCCTCATCTTCATACTGCTCGCAGGAATGAAAACCGGTCAGTTCTTGAAGTCAACCAAAATTATCGATGTCATGGTGGAAGTGCGTGTATAAATGTTGGTGCTAGTTTGCATACCAAAATTTGCGGCAGACGGTCGGGGTGGATGTCAGTGCCGAGCCTCTGGAGGATGCAGGTGACCAACGGTGTCAGGCTCTGCACATCTGCAGGAAAAGTATCAGTTTGCCGGGAATGCTACAGTGTCACTCACTACCACGTTACTTATCAAAAGTCATTGTACCACAGCCAAACCGGTGCATCCCTCCACGCCGGTCCTGAAGCTTGAAGAGAAGGATGACGAGAATGATGCCTCGCTGCCACTGGCTGTCTCCTGGTGAACTTCGGACATTATCTGGGACCTTGTTGCCTCGCTGATTAATCAAAGAAATAGAGCATAAAAAAAAAACTCGACCTATCGGGGACAGAAGTCACCCCGACGGCATTATATTAAGGAGAAGAGCCTTCTCACGTAGGCCAAGAAAACCCCTGAACCCTCTTCCCATCCATATACAGGGACTCAGCTAGCCGTGTAAGCTGTGGCGCGAGTCTTTACCTATGCTTTGGTCTGAAAAGGAGGAGGGGATTTTTTCAGAGACTAAATCCCCGGCCGTGGCACGCAAGCGTGAGTCCTGAGACTCGAACCCGCGCGGGCCGTGCAAACGCTTTAGCGCTGCAAGCGCTGACCAGCCGAGCCACCGCTCGGCCCGAAATAGAGCATAAAAACTCATCAAACCTCTAGATCAGTAGAAGAAAAAATGTTCCAAGATTTTGGTAACCTCATTTGGGATTGAGTGTCTGTCTCGCCGTCCAAGGGACCCAAGGCCATAGCAGAGTCCCAGAACCTCTGGATCATAGAGATGGTGGCGTCATCGTTACCAACTCCATCGCTGCTGCTCTCAACCTGTCCCATTGTGTCATCAACAGGTAGAAGTGAATAACGTATTAACGTGCACAGCAAGGTGGCTATGAATGGACAAAACTTACGATGGAGATAGCTGCATGCGTGATATCGATCACATCAAGAATGGAAACAATGGAGCCATCTGCAATAATAAGTAGAACCCCATCAGAGCATAAAAATACGAAATGTTACATGTTTTATGTAAGTGGTCCAATACGCATGGGTACGGAGGTTGTTCTAACAATACATGTTTTACCTCTATCCATAACTGGAAGATGCAGGAATTTGCGCTCTTGCATGATACGCAGCGCGTCGAGTATAGGCATGTCAACCGTAGCACATTCAGGGTCAGGAGTCATCACCTGGAGTTTGCATCACATAAGTTGCTGATTGTCAACGGTAATTATTAGTAGCTGAATCTCAGATACAGAGAACTGGTCAGTGTATAAAACTCTAGTCTAGTTACCATGTCAACTGGGGTGGAATCGGCGGGGAGGTTCTTTGCAATCACACGCATCAATATATCCCTTGAACTGGCAAAAAAAAAAATGGCACCTAAGAATGAAGGCGGACAAGTTCAATTGACAGAATAGAACAATGCAGCCAGCTAGATCACGCACGTTAGGATGCCTTGAGCTTTGCCACCCACAGCCACGACGACGGAGCTCGAATTCCCCTCAACCATTTTCTTGGTTGCTGTAAGTACTGAATCGTTAGGTGCAACGATGACGACCCTATGAACCAATTTACAGGTCACAGATTTGAGAGGGCAAACTCTAGCTGCAGAAAAACTAGTATAAAACATTGTTCCGTGGAAAGAGAACCAACGTTGAGTCCGCATTCGCGATTGCCGACAAGCAAGGCCTGAACATCTGCTCCTTGAAAGCTTCAACGATGGAATACTTGTCATCGTTATCAGCCGCTCTCATTATGGCTGCCTTCCCCTTCTCCGACACCCTCTCCATCCTGGCAATGGCGTCATAGAGGCACTTGGCTATGTCAAGCATGGCGACCACCTCGCCATTATCCACCACCGGAAGATGCCTGAACTTTCCTGAAATCAACTTCATCTTTTGAGTTTCTGTACAAGGCTGCACAGAATGGATGGAGCTTAGTTGATAGGAAGGGATGAGAATGTCGACCTTGGACCATCTTTTGCAGCGCCTCGACGGCGAGCGTGTCGGAGAGGACAAAGACCGGCTGCCGGGTCATCACCTTCCACACCGGCGTCTCGTCGATCTTGAGCTCACGAGCGATCACCCTCGTGGCGATGTCCTATATATAGATATATGGCATGACACGCTTGATCGCTTGAATTGTTATTGGCTGGAAACTGGGAATTCTGTGTTGATTATTTTGAGAATTATGAACGATCGAACAACAGGAGAAGAGCATAGCAGAGGACCTTGTCCGTAAGGATACCGCAGAGCAGAGCATTGGAGTCGGTGAGCAGTGCAGCGTCGGCCCTCCGCGCGGCCATTCGCCGACACGCCTCCAATACGGTGGTGCCCTCCGGCACCGTCAGCGCCCGGGACAGGCGTAGCCGCTTCACCGTGCGCTCGCCGCCCATGGTCCTGCACCATTGCCTCGCGATGGTCAGGTAATCCCAAAAACTCGAGTGCGTGCATTGTTCAATATAGGCAGTGACATAGAATGAGCAGGTACATGGACCGGGAGAGCCCGGGCTTGGGGCTCTCGCTGACGGCGGCGGCCGCGCGGCGTCCCATGGCGCCGCTGCCCATGGACAGCGTCCGCCGCGGCGGTGACAGGCCGCCGACCATTGCAGCGAACGGATGGCACTGGCACCAGATTTGGGAAATGGGGGGCCAGAGGTGACGAAAATCGTATTGAGGCTAGGGTCACCATGCTGGCTCCTTGCTATTTTCTGCAGGGTGATAATGCACGAGGCACCATGACTGCTGCAAGGCCCAATTATAACTTGCGGTGGGGAGTACACATACTTAGTTATACTTGGAATCCTCATGCTGGGCACACGCTACTTCAAAATTGAGTAAATTTCAGGAAACTTGCTATATAACACAGACTACCGGAGTTAACTAAAAATACTCAGAGCACTTTCAGAACATGATGACTATTTGTTGCACCTTTTATAACACAAAATTACGACCTTTAGAACTGGTCCCACTCCTTGGTGACACATTTCCATTTTTCTCGCTGTGTGACAGACAAGTGGGGCCAGATCTTAAAATCTTGTTTTTGCATTTCAAAGGAGACAAATAGTTTTTTTTTAATCGCTCTAAACGGTCATACTTGTATGTCTATCCGCCACAAATAGTCAGTCTTTAAAATTTGCTCTTCAAATTTTAATTTTGCATTGATCAAGAATTAGCATATAACCATTTGGATTCTGAAAGAAATTATTTATTGTCATGAACAACACAACATAAGAGAAAAAAAATAGTGGTGAAGTACAGCCTAGAAAACTATGCCAGACTGGACAATACGCTCCTTGCTACATTTTGTAGCACCTAGTTACAATGGTGAAATTTTATTATTCAAGAAGGAAGCGAAAAACAAATCAACTTCTCCAAATTTTGAAATTAGATAGTATGCTAAACAAAAGAATGCAGAACAAAATTTCTATAGTTCATCATGAGAATTCTAACACATGGTCTCATTCATTGTTGTGGGCGGCTAATAAAGTGGAGACCCTCTATACATCGATTGATCTAACAAGAGCCAAATAAAAAAAATATCCATCAGCCCACCACCACCCATAACTGCGAGCCATTGAGGCCCACTGGCGCGTGTCACTCCGCGGGCTTCATGCGTGAGGCCGCATTTCCACTCGCACATGCCATTACAGTCTTCCCTCGAAAAGAAAAAAACATGCCATTACAGTCCAGAAACAAGGTATGTGTTGCACTTTTTTCTTTTAATATTCAAATATATATTTAATTTTAAATATATTGAAATATTTTGTTTTCAAATAAGTTTGAACATTAGTCAACATTTTCATAAGATCATGTCAATAACTTTGAAAATATAATCAATAATTTCTTTTTTAAAAAATGTTGACATAGAATACCTAAAATGTTGGGGGCATTTGCAAATCTACCCTTATTTTCTAGTCCAATTCTGATTTTGGACCTCTTTTTGAGACTTTGCAAAATTAGACTTGTTTCACTCAAATTATTGTATAGTTGTCCCTATTTTGATGGTAAAACTGTAATTTTTCCATCAAAATAGGGATAACTGTGCAACAACTTGAATGCAAACAGGTCCAATTTTACAAAGTCTTAGAATTAAGATTCAAAGTAAGGACATTCATACAATTATCCCAAAATATTGATATAGTACATTTATAATGCTCACAAAATTTTGAAATTTTTATTAAAAAATAAAAATTCATATTAATCTTATTTGTAAAATTAATTCTAAATAACACGATGGTTCAAACGGATTCAAAAATAAATTTACAGCTGAGGAGAAAAAATATTTAAGTTTTTAAAATTGGTTCTTTTTCTCTCACCTCTCACCCGGTCCAACCAAAACATGACACGTAGCAGTGATCTAACTCAAGCTACTTAGGGCAAGTA
Source organism: Eleusine coracana subsp. coracana (assembly GCA_032690845.1). NCBI lineage: Eukaryota > Viridiplantae > Streptophyta > Magnoliopsida > Poales > Poaceae > Eleusine > Eleusine coracana. Next base: position 45,525,820 of record CM064434.1, on the reverse strand, counting down.
CAACAATGTCATGTTATAGGTCGTCTTATGCATGACATGTAACCTTCACATGGTTTATGAGACGACTTATACAATAAGTGGTCTATTCAGTTATCTCATATTAATTCTATGACTTCTTAATTAGTGGATATAAAATGGAATATTTAAACGTTAAAAGATCACTAAAACTCGTACAATGGTGTGAGAGCCGTCTTATACTCCTAAATTTTAGTGCATGATTTTTCTCTCACCACACACTCTCTCTCTTTCATATCATCAAAAAATTTACATAACACTACATGAAACGTGCTATAAAACTATATATGTGTAATATTGTATCTGCTCTTATAAAGTGCCCTAGATATAGGAATTACCGTTATAGTGTTATTAGTTACGTGTTCAAAGCAAAAGCCTACGAATCAAGGCCCATCGCATTAGATCGCTACTGTACCCAAAAAGAAAAGGCACATGGATGAGGCCCATGATGCCAACGCAGATGAACAACACAGAAAGAGGGGTATATTCAACGTGATGAAATATGTTTGCTTGAGTGTTGTTTCCTAGTTGTTCCAAAAAGATGGTTTAGACGGTATAAAACCAGGAAGGTTTTCCAGATCACTATGAAAATGAAATATATCAAATTTACATTCATAATAATATATATAGGTAATTGTGTTTCGCGACATATCTATACAATCCACTAGTATCATGGGTTAGGCCTCATGGCCTTTGTTGTGGGCCATTGTATTTCGATCACAAGCCACCTTTTGTGCAGCTCAACAATACAATACAAAGCTACAAATCTAGGATGCAAGCCAATTTACAATATGTGAACATGCTCATTAAGAAATAAACAACGGAACCAATAATTTGACACGTGTAATCCACACTAATGTCCATCCTCCATCCAAAACATTGTCTAGCTTCCTTGTTTGTCTAGATGACTCAAAAGTCCACACACCTGCATCCAAACCAAATAATTGTGCACACAGTAAGCTATTCATGAACTCGTCCAAACAGCACACCAATGGTGTGACCCATGCACAATGCCGTGGGCCACGAATTGTTGACGCAGCCCGTGCACCTAACCCCGCCCGGCCCACTGGGAAGCTTCGGTATACTGTTGCCTGCACACCCACTCCTGGTCCCCCCCACCCAAAGCTGGAATGAAGTTATTGTGTAGTTTCTCTTGTGCTTTTGTGAGCAATGGTTGGTGCTGGAATGACAAAACAAAAACCTTTTTGGGAGATCAAGGCTTAGTCCTCATTTACATGGAAGATTTTTAGATCTGGAGGGAGATCAAGGCATGCATCATCACAAGTCTATCTGTACAATGGTGTGTTGCTTAGGTTTTGTGACTTTGTCCCATTGACTAAGCTTTGCATTCTGTTGAATTTGTTGACAATTTGATTGTGACTGTTATATAGTGTCACAACAACAATTTATTGGACGAGATTTTTCAAAAAAATAAAAATAAAATACGTTGATATATTTATATCTTATTGAATTATGTGAAATATTATCTGAATGATAATGTTTGATCACAAAACTAACTTTTTGTGGAATATGAAACACAATGTCATTATTTTTGTCACATAAAAATTCTTGGCAACGCTGATCATTATTGAGAGAGAATGACCATAGTGATTTTAAGCATGAGAGGAAACCAGATTCTATTTTCTTATTTTCCCCTGCCAAAAACATTTCAAATTACTTCAAAATATTTTACGGGTATCATCACCTAAGTACGTTACTTCAACAAAAAGCAAAGCTTTTTATTATTTGGGTGATACATGTATTGAAAAAAGAATAGAAAAGAAACCCAGAGCCCATACTGAAATAAAATAATATACTAACCTCCTATGCCAAGTTCTCTAAAAGCAAGATAAGTGTTTGGGCGCAATATGTTTATCAACCCAGAACAAGTTAAGGGGACTTGTTATATTCTTTCACCCATGATTGCTGAGAAGGACAACCCACCATCCACGTCAACTGGGTATGACACACTATATGTCGCACTCTTTAGTGAAACATACTTTATCTTGATATACAAACCAGCAGATCAAATTTCTGAAATCACGTCAAATTTCCGAGACTACCACCAAATATATGACACACTGCAGAAACTTGAACCTTATTTTCAGATGGCGACAATTCAAATATGAAGCTTAACCTCATCATCATCACCTTATTAACACATAATGCCTCTTGATCATCTTTGTTGTTTTTTCCTAGAAACTTAAGACACGCCCTTGCAGCAACTAGTGGCACCACAGCTCCCACGCAGTAATGTCTCACCAATCCTGTATACAACTTTTGTCAAATATATGCCTAGACACACTCTATCGAGGTTCATTGCCAACAAACCGTACGTTACGGGCAATTACGCTGCACAGTGTCCTGTTGCGTCGGATCTCCCTCTTGCCCGACGAAGGAGAGGAAGATGTTGACATGGCAACCACCCCCACAATGGATCCATCCATGCAAGCGCTGTTGCATGCAAACCACCATGGGCGTCGCTCTTTCAGCGGCCTTTATTCCACGCCCTCCACAACGGGGAAGAGGACAACATGTGCGGACGCGGGCGCGAGTCGCAAGCGTGTAAAAAAGGCTAGAAAGCAGGGGAGGGAGAATGGTGTGTCGTCCTTGGTGGTGACCATATGGCTGCCGGGTTTGGGATCTCTCTCCTCACCTGCCTTTTATTCTATCTACTTAAACTTTCGCTCTCCTTTCTCCATCTCACCTGGTCCAGATCTTCTGCAGCCTGATTGGTGTGTAATATCCAAGTTTTTAGATTCGATATATTCATACTTGCGAGCCACAAAAAATGGCAGATATTATATATGTATGATAAAAATTGATAGGACAAATAAACCGCCAAGCTCCATTAGCTGAAAACTGTCACGAAAACTTCAATGAAGCATTTTGCTTGCACGGGCCGTGCCATATGTGAAAGCAATGCTACTAAAATGCCACCATCAAGTAGATAATAACGTTTGTACGAGGAAAAATTCGAAAAGCAATATGTGTTAGTTGGACACAAGTAATAAAATGGTGCGTGAGTGACACTGAATGGTTACATCAGAAGAAAATTGATGGGACGGACAACCAACCAAGCTAGCTTTTACCATAACAGATAAATCCATAGAGGAAAGACGAGTGAGTACGATTGATGTAGCATCTTGCCTAATTTGTAAAAGTCCAATCGACCAGTCCTACTTTAATTAGTATATGGATTTCTTACGACAAGAAAATTTAGAAAAGAAAACGACACAGACATGAGGTAAAGCATCAAAGTATGTCCACCCAAATATGTAACGAATAATCTTCTTGGCATATATATCCCGTCATATGTGGTCTTCGATAGTTAATTCACACCAACAGATGTTCATTCTCGTGCCTTGGCTCTGATCTTGTACACCTTAATTGCTGGAAATATTCAATTTTTTAAAATGTAGATAATGCATTAGCTTAGACAAAACTCCAGGAATAGAGTATGGTTGACAATGTCTGGCATTGAAAGTATTTCTGAAACGAGAAAAAAGAGGACTGTAGTGGTAAATAACGTCTAGCTGCCCAATCATTTGAAAAAAGAGGACTGTAGTGGTAAATAACGTTTTAGCTGCTCAATCATTTGAAATTGAAAGTATGTTAGGTTGATCAGCTTCTTTTCAAACTTGACAATATTTAGGAATTTACAGATAACCATCCAATGGTCAGACTTGGTGAGAATAGACAACACAAGCAAACTAACATGCTCAATCATTTGAAACTTTTACCCATGAAAATGATGACCTTATTACATTACTGATGTAATAATTTTCCACAGAATAAATCTCATGCAACTAAGATGACCTTATTACATTGCTGATGTGTTACAACAAAAACTAAAAAAAAAAACGACAATAGTCACACGTGTAAAGTACTAAATGAGCACCCCTTATACAATGTCATAAATAAATCTTATCAAAATGTAAACTATGATTCATCATATCCCTCTCCTCACTATCCAATTGTATTGATAAATCATCATTGATCAATAAGTAACCGGCGAGCAACAGCAAAGTATCTCAAAAAACCCACACCGTGCCTAATCCTGCAGACAGCCACAAAGTATCACCCTCCCAGTCACACATGCACCCACCATCCTATTTGCCCTCTCATTTACTTATTCCTCAACGAAAAGGCCAATATATATCCCCTGCAGCTGAGTGCCTCACACTCCAGCTACTCTCCCACTGGTCAGAAGGAGCGCACAGTGGAAGCTTCCTAGAGCAGGAACTCCTTTCGTTCATTCTCCCCTGAGCCAGAGAGAGCAGGATCATGGCAGACTGGGGGCCGGTATTCATCGCGCTGGTGCTGTTCATCCTGCTCTCCCCAGGGCTGCTGTTCCAGATCCCCGGCAAGGGCCGGATCATTGAGTTTGGCAACTTCCAGACCAGCGGCCTCTCCATCCTCATCCACGCCATCATCTACTTCGCCCTCATCGCCATCTTCCTCCTTGCCGTCGGCGTCCACATGTACCTCGGCTAGCCTGCCTGAGACCACCACAGCTGTGCGTGCGGTGGCGACGACGGCCCGCTTCCTCTCGGACCGGCCATCTTATTGTTAGGTACCGTAGCGGAAGTAAGCTCATCTCTGCTGCTGGTTAGCATGGTATACTACTAGGAGGGACAATGTGATTTGGTTATGTTCTCTGGGCATTTGTTGGGTTAATTGTCTGCTACTATTTTTTTCAGATATAATTAATATAGTCGTATCTCTTATGTGCACTACTGCTTCTTTCATTATTGTCATGATCTTGATGCCTATCGTTAGCATGACGATTAATTGAGCATTGATTTGCTTGAGATGATAGTGAGTGAAAACCAATTTGCAGTTCACGGCTACGTTAATTTTTCCTCTTGCTGTTTCGTTATCGACTCCAGACCAGTTTGTTAGGGCCAGTTTCAGGAAAAATGTATGAACTCATGGGATTGGCCTTTCATATTCAATTCCAGCCGCTTTCATAGTTGGATCTGCAACCATGGATCTTTCTTCATCTCTTAGATGACATTATGGTGAAGCTGACGTCCCACCTAAACTATTACCGTGCTGTTTAGTTAACAACCGTGATCATGTTTATCATTCATGTGGCTTCTCCTCAAATGTAATTTTGGTGCATCGTTGTTCCCGGAATTCATTCCGAACTATTTTCGGATTCTGCAAGCACTCGTCCATCATAGTTCTCTGTAGTCAATACACACTGACCTGAGTGACCTCCCCTCTGCATCTCCAAAAGAATGTAGCTAAATTCAGTTCCATTAGAGTCAAGAAAATATGCTTGGACACATTTGTATTTCTTCTAATTTATTGCCCTGTTTAGGCTTTACTAGATTGGTTGAGAGTTGATTCGTCGGCCAAAAAACAAAATGCAAGGACAATTTCGATGAACATGGATCAGAGAACGTTAGTTTCAATATGTCCATTCCACGGATTCCCTGGATCAATAGTTGCGGTGCTACTCTGACGCTAATATAGTAGATTCAGTCTTTTGTTTTTTATGTCGGTGGTCTTCTCTAGTTTGCCTGATTTCTACTCTGTTCCGTGCATGGACGGAGCTACGGGTATTCCTGGGTATTCCCAGGAATACCTAACATTTTGGCAACAATCACTATTACGTAATATTTATATTAAGTATTTGTTTAAACGACTGGTAAAATATGGTATTATCACTCAAATTTAGTACAAAAATGAAGAATTTTGTCCATGGTATTGTAATATGAATTGAAGAAAATTCCTACTTCATAGAATGGGAATACCCAAGTTTCTGTACCTAGCTCCGTCACTGGTTCCGTGAGTGACTACCTAACGATCGTAAAAACGTTGGCCTCAGAAAAGCAGAGCAACCACTTTCGGGAAATCGGGACTGGTACAAACCACAAAGCAGAAGATGTTTCAAATCTTTGTCATCATAAACCGGCATTTCCTAATTTTGGTACACATAACAGTGAATACCTATTTATTTAATAATAAAAGAAGATAACTCTTCACCACGGTGTCTAGAAAAAAAAGAGAAATAGTCTATAAATTCTCATAATAAAGCAAAACATCTGATCGTTATTCTACCATCCACGTAATCTCACAATTAAATTTAACCCTTCATCTTCTTTCGTCACCTAACAAATCCCCGACCACAGTATCATAGATCCTCGTGAGGTCTGTTACATTACGATTAAATTATTGACAGATGCATACACGAGATCTCTTCCAATATCCCCGGCGCAAAGGAGTCCCACCACTGAAAAATGTTTTTTATCAGCCCCGTAAGATCGCTCATACATAACCGCTGGCGACATGGCACAGGCAAACCCCACCCTGGCCTGCGCGAGACCACAGAGCATCAGGAGCTACTTTGACATGAAGATCAAGGCCAGTGTAATCCGGTGCGAAAACCTCACTCACAAAACGAGGAGGCATAGCTTATTGATGCTAGACGAGGCCATGTGAGGAGTCCCGTCTGGTATTGTGGATGCATGGCTAATTCTAGCGACATCACAACCTATATGCCTGTAGCGATGTCACAATGTCAATGTTGATTGTACCTGATAGGAGCCATTCTTCCTGGGCTATGGCTTGATCGGGTAGATCGCCAGCCTCGGCTTCTGAAGATTAGCTGCAAGGTTTGACTATCATGACCTCGGATGTTCGTTGATTCTGCGTACCTTTACTCCATTGGTCCTTACAGATGCCGAGTATGTGGCCGTCCGCATGTACTGCTATGTACATGTAAATACATACTCATGGAATCGGGAAAATAAATTATTCCCGGTGCATGCATCATGATTGTTCGCCAGCATTAGGTCCATTGAGAAACGTCCATGTACTGCTAACGTTATTCCTTAAATGCCTACATCAGTATCTGTTGTATTGAGCTACTTAATTGTTTTTCTAGAAACTGAAATACATATGTTATTTTACAGGTTGATGCGATATGAGGAAGTTTGGGTCATGTCTATGCGGGCATGATGCATGCCCACAAAATATGTAGTTTTGGAAGTGTCGCTGACCTATATCCAGCGTACCTCATATAGAGGGAAAGTGAAGATAAACTCCTACTAGGATAAGAGCAGTAGACCGACTAGGATTCCGTTATGTAACCCTATCCTCCCGGATATATAAGGAGGGACAGGGGTCCTCAAGGAATAAGTTCAATTAGATAGATCCCACACAACTAGACATCATCGTCTAGGTCTACCTTTCTCGTCTAGATCTTTAGATCTAGACATATCAATACAAATACCACAGAACATAGCATGTAGGATTATTATCCTCCGGGAGGCCCGAACCTGTATACATCGGCGTCTTGTGTTACCATCGTCTCTCGATCTCGCGCATACCCCTATCCTACATATAAATCCTCATAGATGAACTACCATATGTCTGATGCCGAGATTAAGTCTCGACATTTGGCGCGCCAGGTAGGGGCCAACGCGACAATCGGCTCGTTGAGATCGGTGGTTTTAATCTACTACTTCAAGATTTCATCGCGAGTAGACCGGCGTTGAAGCGCACGAGTCGCCGCGTTTTCGAAAGATTTCTTCTTCAAGATCTAATCGTGAGCAGACCGATGTTAAAGCATCGTGTCATCGCACAAATCATCACGTCTTCATCAAGACGACACCTTCAATGAGGACGACCACTATTCGGCAACATCATCCATTACAATGATGCTTCCGACAACTCGATACTTCGGCGGATTCCGACGACTCGGCGATATCGCCACAACTCGACGGTTCGACTGCTCACGGCCACATGTACATGCCCGGGGGCTACTCCGCCTTCACCTGGACACTCGGTCGCTCGAAGACGTCTTCGACGACTCAGCGCATCGGCAATCGCCTCGACTCGATCACTCGGCGACATCGCCTCGACTCGGTCACTCGGCGACATCGCTGCAACACTATGACTCGATGGCTACTCAGCTACTCAGCAACACCACTAATTACTTGACGCTTTGGGTTTTCATCCACTAAGCAACTTGGCGACGCCTTGGATAACTCAACAGCTCGACCATCGGCAACACCATTCACTACAACGATGCCTCCGGCAACATCAGTGCAATATGATGAGTTTAGCCACTTGGCAACATCGCCATGATGACACCTTCACGACTCGGCGATATTGCTGGGACTTGTCGGTTCGATCGCTCACGGCCACATGTACATGCCCGGGGGCTACTCCGTCATTCACGTGGCCACTCGGTTACTCAACGACGCCTGCAATAACATAGCGCTTCAATCACTCGACCACTCGGCCACACCTTTAATGATTCGGTGTCTCAGTCAACCACTCAAAGCTTTGATGATCCGGCAATATGATGGCTCGACTTCGATATTGGACCACTTGCCAATAACATCAGCACGCTTGGGGGCTCCTCTTTAACTCGCCAAATAACAAAGCTAAGTATCTTTATACTTTCTCGATTTACTTTCGAGGTTTTGGACTATGTCCTTCATAGTATTTTTCCCACGGTCATTTATCTCTGTTTTCTAACCAGAAGGTCGTAGGTTTTTTTATGAGTAAAGTTAAGCTTTTTAAATTAGTGCTCTTATTCATGACTTTATTCATCTTTTTATTGCCTCGGTTCTTTAATTCTTCGCATTAAACAATTGAGCCAGGGGGCTATTTATGTATCTATATACATATTCTCCTATTTTTTTTTATGAATCTAGTAGTACACATGTCGGTCGGTGATCTTTCAGTAGTGCATCAGCCCTGACACCATATGACCCATGTCATTTGTTTTAGTTTCACCTTTTTGGCTTCTGTCTCGACCGATACATTGCATTTTATTCACGAGTTGGTCTTATTTTTGGTCTTACGCTGACTAGCGACTAAGTCATAAAACTTTTTTACTACACGATAGACTGCCACTACACTAAACCCAAAGTCAAAGTGTGAGAGGTCATATGTCGATTGGTTCTGATTGCTACGCAAGAGTAAATTATGACCGATATTATAGCGGCAGATCGAGCTCCGAGCTCTTTATATTTGTCCTAAGTATCCTACGATAGATCGATCCGGTTGCTAACGCGCGAATACGCTACTATGCGCCAGTCGGTCTACTTACAGGAGAAAAATGGATACACACTTAACTTTTCAGTCGACTGATTTGTTTGGCTTATAAAAATAAGTTTTCAAGCAAACAATGTTAATTATAACTAATTATCCTAATTTTCTTTATTGTCAGGAACATTTTTGATGGATAGGCGGATACACCACTAGATATAGAGTGATTTTCTCGTCTTCATCGATCGACAATGCCAGCTCCGACCGCTTTCATCGGTCGGCCATGCTAACATGGACTGTCTTCATCGGTCGGCTTACAGCTCCGACTGCTGCTATCGGTCTGCCACATTATATCTGACCGCCACCATCGGTCGGCCACAGGTCAGACTATTGGCTTCACTCGGTCATCACGACTTTGAGTGATTCCTACTTCATCAGCGGTCGGCAGCTACAACAACCTTGATTGTCTTCTTCACTCGACCTTATCATCATGAGTTAAGTACCGCTGCCACTCAGATATGATATTCTGAGTTGAGCGCGACCGACACTCATAATGACGATTGTCTCGGGGCTTCTTTGAAGAGAAGCACTTTATATCAAATTTATGATTGATGCCATAATATATAAATATATGATTTGATGATCTTATGACAGTGGCTTGATGGTCACTCTATCAAATGTGCTTCTTTGATGAGAAGTGCATTATCAAAAATGGTTGATGCCATAATCATTCAAAGCATGATTTGATGATCATGTCGCTATGACTTGATGGTCATATACGCGAAATATCGAGCATCACTCGACTGATTGAAGTCAGTCTATAATAGTGAAAATAAAGCTCAAAGATATGAGTGATTACAATTCTTAAGGAAAGGTTACTTAATCATGATTGAAGTCATGGTAACTTAGTACTTGACTATGATTGATGTCATAAAGCCTCGTTCATTCGGTGGTGATTGAAGTCATCCGATTAGAACATAATCATTCGACTGTGATTGAAGTCACCCGTTTGATTCATAAATCACTCATAGGCCACTCGGCCAAAGACTATGTCATTTGGCTATGATTGATGTCATAAACTTACGTTCACTCGGCTGTGATTGATGTCGAATATATAATATAGCACTCGGCAATGATTAAAGTCATTGGTTTGAGTCATCAACCACTCAGTATTGATTGAAGTCACTCGTTTGAATTATATATCACTCGGTAGTGATTGACGTCACTCTACTGAGTTATTTATCACTCGGATTTGATGATTTGAGTGATTTCTCATTAAAGAGAGCCAACACAACTATTCTTGATTCGGACTCTTGCATTATTTACAGTTTCCAAATGATACAAGAGTCGGGGGGGTACACCTAATTAGGTGCACCTAATCGGTGCACCAGTTGATTTCTTGAAGACATTTTTGGATCTTTGAGATTCTCACAAGCTCGTTGATACAAAGCTGAAACATTCTACATGGCATAAACCAGTCGGGAAGCTACTTAAGGCTATCATCACGCTTGCAAGACTCTCGGGGGCTTCTGTCGATGACCTGTACCTGGGGTACCTCACATAGAAGGAAAGTAAAGGTAGACTCCTACTAGGATAAGAGCAATAGACCGACTAGGACTCCGCCATGTAACCCTGTCCCCCTGGATATATAAGGAGGGGTAGGGGTCCTCCTCAAGGGATAAGTTTAATTAGATAGATCCCACAGGATATAGATTAGACACAACTAAATATCATCGTCTAGGTCTACCCTTCTCGTCTAGATCTTTAGATCTAGACATATCAATACAAATACCATAGAACACAGGACGTAGGGTTATTATCCTCCGGGAGGCCTGAACCTGTATATATCAGCGTCTTGTGTTACCATCGTCTCTCGATCTTACGCATACTCCTATCCTACATATAAATCCTCATAGATGAACTACCCTATGTCTGATGCCGAGATTAAGTCTCGACAGTAAGTGTACAAATTAGAGAATGAATCCTTTGACCAGGTAAGCTGAAGGAATATTTCCTATCTCAGGTGTGTGTATTACTCTAGAAGATATATATACATATTGTCCTTCAAGTTTACATGTTCCTGGGAAGTCATTAGTACTTTTGTTACCAAACAACTCTTAACTCCTATACCAACAAACTAAAAAGGGTATATAAAAACCACATTTCAGCAACCAACAATGATAGCACGATATTCTAGAAGATGTCCCAAAACCATGAAACAACTCAATTTTATATACCAAGGCAATTTACATTGGTATAGGAAATTTGCATCGGTAAATTGTTTGGTTGATTTTATATTTTTGGACCTAGCTCTTATCATTACTTATTGGAGCAATAAAATGACTAAGGATTCAGAGGCTCAAGATCAGTCCTCTCTAGCTTATAATAGAAAATATGATTGACAACAATAAAATTGATCAGTAGGAAATCTGAAAAAAAAAAGAATCAACCAGCAAGCTTGATTTTTAATTATAACATATAGAGAGGATAGACAAACACCGTACCCTAAAATCAGATTCATTTGCCAAACATATTTCTTTCACAAAAAAAACATAGCACATGCGAACAGACTGCTAACAGGATGAATTTATTTAGGGAAAATAAAGAATATGGGATCTATCAAATGTTCATCAGGAGCATTTTCTTGAGTTGGAAAATGAAATATAGAAATTTAAATATAGGAAAAAATTCACATCGGTTAGCCATGGCCAAGTAACATTTTAAAATCAACTCTTAATTGAGAAAATGTCTGACCCGCGCAATTGCGGAGGTTATCTGACTAGTATGATAAATAAGAAACACTTTTATTCTGTATTTCTCGAGCAATTAATCGAAAGAAGAAATAATATATCAACAGGTACTTCACGTTGGAAATAATAGCTGTCTATTGGTGATATATTAATTCTAATGAGTAAAAGAGAACTGCTAAATCATGTACTCCCATGCAAATGCACATGCTACAATATCATATTTTTATGCTTAACCCAAACCAAGCCCATAATGCCATGGGCTATAATGTGTGATTAGACACTCAAACCTTCTTGTCCGTTTTTCATATTTCAAATAGTAGAATCATAGGTACTGTTAAAATGGACACTGTAATGATGCAAATATATATATGGTACCATGTTTGACATTCACCCCCAACCAATGGGTCTCACATATTTTTGTGTTACAATCAACACTTAGCAATTATATTTGTGTATCTATTTAATAATAAAAGAAGATTACTTTCCAACCACGGTGCCTAGAAAAAGAAAGAGAAATATGCTAGAAATTCCCACAAAAAAGTAAAACATCCAACCTTTAATTTACACCTAAGAAGTTTAGAAAGAAAATCCGACCATTAATCTCTGCATAACAATATCTAGGTCACATAGGCTCAAAAGCACCTTCCATCCTCCTCCATCAGCTGCCGTGTCTTTATTTTTGTCTCCCGTATGGGTTAGCAAGGTGCACGGTCATACACCAGCGGCTTCTCTCCTCATTCTCCCATCCAATTTGATCTTTGCCTTGTACATAGCCAATACTGCAATTGTTTAACAGGACTAGATCAAGTATACTCAAGCGTTGGTACGGGAAGAACGTTGCAGTGGAAAATATGGACATGCAAGGCTGCTTCAGGTGTGGATTGGAATATTGATCTAGCTTATGCCAAGAAGAGCAAGGACGTATACCAAGGACACACCTAATGATCAACACGGAGCCGGATTCAGATACGTAAACTAGCTAGACATCTGCACATAAACCTTGCATCCTATTTTATTGAGGGATTTGTTTTTTTAAGTTTCTACTATCATACAATATCCGGCCCCTAAACAGTTGTCCCAACCTTGCCCTGCAATTCAATGTTCCCTGATCTAGGAGCTCGAAGAAAACACGCATGCAACTGAATAGGCATGCATAGGCAAAAGACGAGTAATAGAAAAAAGAAGTTGATGTGTTAGATGGAATCAGGGACCAATGAATTACGGGAGCAAAGAGAAATCCATTATTGGGGGATGTTTGTGCGGGGTCGGCATAGATAGCTGCAGATAGAAGATTTTTCATCTTATCCGAATGCAATACTATGAGATAGGAGATGTTAGAACAAGATAACGTGACAGGAGAGAGGCAGAGCATGGAAAGATCCTCTTTATTGATACTACCATTCGTCACCTCGGTGTGAGCTCCATCAGGGGCTGGCAAACCTGCCTGAGAAGAAATCAATTACTTGGAAAGCAGTGGAAAAGAACGAACATCTTCATTCAACTTTGCTCGGCAGTGGTGATCCGTATTGTGATGAAAAAAATTTGCCGGTCGCAACATGTCATTGGAGAATTGAATGGTCATGATATGGAGATCGCCATGATATGCCGAATATGGAGCCAATGGAGGTGGAAGCGGTACCCATATCAAAGGGCAGCAGCATGGTGCCAAAGAGGTAAAAGCTGAATGATTTTAAAAGGATAATATTATCATCCATGGATTGCATTGTTTGTACATGCCTCACCAAAAGTGCCATGCTATTGCAACTCAGATTCTAATAAATAATTGAGAATGTTACACAGCGTATCAAAGACAAGACGTTCCTGCTAATAATCATAATGGGGACAATAGAAACAAGAGACAATGAACACAGCAGCATATGAGAGCTATGCGCATTGCCATATATACCTCTTCTCAATGTTTTAATATCTACTTTTATTTTTCTTTTTGCTTCTTAAGCGAATGAGCATCCCCAGAACCTTAAAATCATTAATTATAAAATAGTATGTAAATACCATTATTGTTTAACACAGATTACCAAACTGACCCTTCAGAGAAATTTACTTTGGATATTTTTTTCTTCCAAATAACTGAGTAGTGATTTGGGAGAATTTATATTAAAATGATAGAATTAAATGTTATAATTATTGAAAAGATAGAGCACACCATCCAACGCAGTTTTATGCATTGCATATGACTTTTGTGATCATCATGCCAGCAAGGATTATGAGTTACAGTGTTGTAAAGGTATCTCGTATGGCATATTTTCTCAATATGGATGTGCATCTATTTTTACCTTATATATGTGTTTTGGTACAACATATAATTCAGACACTTTTGTTAAATTGCTATTAGTAAGCTAACCGTGCACTTCTAGAGGTATTCAAGTATCGTATAGCTCATTTTACTTTGCATATAATTTAAATAAAGGGAATCATATCTAGAATTTGAGATATTAATGAGTCCTTTCTTTTTCTGCATATAGTTTTTTCGTCGTAGTTCAATATATTCCAACAATACAAACATGGGCTACTTGTATAAATTTATACTATAGGACATGAACAAAGTTAAAGTTAATTTGAAATGTTACAGGTAGTTTAGTATCTTGCCGCGCAATTGTGCGGGTCACTCAATCTAGTTTTCTAATTCTGGGTTGACAAAATCAATACTATTTGGAAACAGAGTAAATGATTTATGTTTTTTAACATACTAATTTACAGACGTTGATTTTATTTATTATATTTAGGCCTTGACAGTTATTGAAAGTACCGTTGTAATAACGTTCTTATTTCCAATTAGATTAGACTACGCTGCAAATACTATGTTCCTCTCTTATTTTGGACGATTTTTATTGTACTGAAGTAGGAGGATATAAACATATGGACCAAAGTAAATTGAGCCAGGTAAAGTCGGTCCATTACTAACAATATTTGTATATGGTATAATTCAATCAAAGTAGGCCCGTACCAAACTAGCCCAATGTTTAACAACATGGACCGAAAAAGTGTATCATGTCCTAAGAAGAGCTTACATGCACTACCCTGAAAGAAAATTTCTTACTTGATCTTATTAAAAAGAGTAAACTACATGGATGTTCTTAAACTTGTTCAGCTATATAATTTATATCTCCTGATTTTTTTATATATAGTAATTGATTAAACCAAAGTTTTATAACTAGTAATTCCTGACTGGAATTAGGAAAATGGGAAGGACGTTGTGGACTGGGACGTTGTTGCGGATATATCTGTTCATTCAAGGTTTACACCGATCGACGGATTTTGTTGGGCTGGTCCGGTTTGAATGGTTTGGAGGGACGTGATTCAACGGCCTGGTTGGTCCGGTTTTACAGTTTATAACAGTTTAAAACTAGATTCTGTGTATCACTATACTGTATACGTATACAAAGTGTTCTGCATATTCCAGCGATCTCGCAACAATGGCAGTCTTGCCCTTTTTCCATCGCCGGCTGTACCAGGGAGCTGCTAGTTTCTCTCTTTTTTTTTTATCCGATAACATCAAGTCCGTTCAAAATAACAGGAGTCTGAGGTTTCAGAAAAAAGAAGAAGAAGACAGAACGTAGAGACTAGGACTCCATAAACATCCACTGATATTTGGGCTAATTTAAAGAGCGACAAAAGATATCAAAATAAGAAGAAAATAAAATTGGTACAATTGCACACTGGTCACACATTTGATCAAACACTTGGTGCTCAGAACATAGAAGTGCAGCCATGATAGTAGTAGGTTGTATATAAATCCCAACGTTTTGGAATTGAATTCGAGAGAGATCAAATAATTGATAAATGAGCAATTCACTAAACAACATTTCGTGGTTGAAGTTTCATTCAAAATTTGACTTGATTGCCATTTCCTTTGCAAACCTGACGCCTGGATGTGAGCATCAACGTGGTTGGAGGGAGACCGCTGCGGCAAGCTTACAGCACACCGAAACACACCTTGTGGACCATCCACCGGCGCCAGCGCTCAACACATCCACCGAGGCCTCTGCCATCAACGCCCACACTCACCACGGTTTGAGCAGTTTTGACGGGTTCTAAACCGGTCCAGATCAATCCGATGCCACGACATACAAGGTTTTGAACCGTAAACCAGTTGAACTTTAAAACCGTTAAGCCCTTGTTCGGTTATTGTGGAATGAAATACACATTTATTAATTATAAGACATGAATTAAGTAAAATTATATGTATCACTCAATCCATATGAAATAACAAATCCATGTCGTTGTTTCATTCCCGAACTCGGAAGGCTGAGTTTTGTTACATGTGTTGGAGGCATAAAAAAGGTCGGTTTAGACTCGGTTTCATACCATGATAAGCTAAACCGAACGCTCATCCCATGTCAGACCGAATTTTAAACCTCATCTAATCAATCCATGTGGTTTAGACTCCAATCCATGCCATTCCGAGCCTAAACGAACAAGGCCTCAAGCAGTTCGGTTTGGATTGGAAGGGATTAAACCCAAACTGTGTTCAGATTTAGTTGTGGATGACATCCACCGCATGACGTTGTTCGTGTCAGCGTCCACAGCCTGACCCCGCCGCCATTTGTCATTCCTTTCGCTTGTCTCAACTGCAGTCGTGCTGCGGCCTGTTTGTGCTAAGTATAGCGTCCCTGCTCGTTACCGTCATATTGCTTGCTCTTTAAGGCCTTGTTCCTTTTCAGCTGACTAAATTAGTCCCAAGAATTATTATGGAAGAGGAATAAGCGATTCAGTTGTTTTCATTCAGGATCTCAAGAGGTGGAGAATCAGTCCTGGTCATTAACTACATGAAATGGTTAAAACAAACCCTATTTCATTTTGACCGGCCGTAGCCGAAAAGGTTTTTTTCAGCACAAGTGATTTGGTTCTAAGCCAATTCATTCCGTACGGAATAGGCCTCGTTCTGGCCCATTCCGGCTGAGCCGAACAAGACCTAAGGGTTCAATGGGTACTCAGCACCTCATGCGCTCCTCAATCAAACTCTGACAAGTGTTTTCGCCTTTATGTACAGAGGGGAGGCTGCCGCTATAGTCATGAAAATTTAGAAGCATCTTCGGTCCCATTCCCCTTTATTTAAGTGCAAATTAAGTTTCAGAAATTTTGGATACTTAGGGTGCGTTTGGATGGGAGAAATGTTTCAGATTCTGAACTGAATCAGTTGAATCAGATTCAAATGGTTAAAATCTGAAATGTTTCTTACTTGAATCACTCTAAAATGTTTTTCAGTTTTGAATTAGGAATGAGAATCACTACAATAGGTGTTTCACATGATTCTAGTTCATTTTGTGAAATGCTTCACCGATTCTAGATCAATAGCCAAACGATTTCAATGATCCTTCTGTTTCGGGTTATGAAATGTTTCTGGCTTAAATCTGAAACATTTTTTATACTCAGTGAATCTGAAGCTGTACCAAACACAACCTTACGCTAGCTGAGCATTTGCAATGTTGGAGCAATCATTGGTATCCATTTTAATCTACAACAATTCAGAATACTAGCTAGAAATTTTGGTCATATGTGGGGAAAGCACTGATTAATAACGTAGTTTCTGAAGGTGCATCTAGGCCCCTAATTTTATTTTGATGATTGGCGTCAATACAATTAAAAATGGACTAATCGTTTTATGAGCATGTGTGTCGAAAAGTGTCCAAAGTTTGATGTTTAATTGTATACAAACAAAAAGAAGAAAAGAAGGTGGCAAAATGCTCAAATGATGAAATTCAAAGTATGCTCAAGAATGAAGTTCATGAAGTTTTTATTTTAAATCTTGAGTATAGGAAAAGCTGTACTATTAAGAGGAACACAAAAGTGTGAAGCAATGATGAACCAAGTGCTAAATTTCCATTTTCCCAGCCAAATAGATCCTTTCCAGGGCCAAATTATCGGACTTGTCCGACCCATCGGACTCCAGAACCTCTGCCATTCTAGGTCGTCGGACTAGTCCGACGGCCATCGGACTTGTCCGATGACCAGAGAAAAGTCCGACACATCAGATTCTTTCATCGGATTCCAGAAGCCCTGCCCCCCTAGAGCCATCGGACTTGTTCGATGTGTCCGATGGACATGACTTGTCCAAAGCATCGGGCAAGTCCTTCGGACTCCAGGGGCCATGTTACTTTGAATCATCAGACTTGTCCGATAACCATCGGACTTGTCCGATGCAGATCTGAGAAACACCTCTTCAAACGGCTCTTTCTCTCCATGTGTTATAAATAGCCCCCCATCTCGCTCTTTGGCCGGTTGGTCACTCATTCCACTCAAAAACACTCTCAAGCTCACCTTGCTCTCCCCAACTCTCCTCCCTTGCTTCCAATCTTGATTTGTGAAGGGATTGAGAGAAGATTGAAGAGCTCCATCACCTCCAAGCTTCCATCCTCTTGAGCTCTTGGTTCATCCTCACCATCGACGACTCTTGTGTTTATTACTCTTGGGGATTCATCCTCTAGACGGTTAGAGGTGCCCGTAGAGCTCCCAACTTGTGTGGTGACGCTTCGGGAAGTTTGTATTGACTCCTCCTTTGTGGAGATTGCTAGTGGAAAGCCAAGTTTGATCTTTGTGGTCACTTGGAGAGGTTAGGGTTGAAAGAGACCCGATCCTTTGTGGATCCCTCAACGGAGACGTAGGTTTCTTTGTGGAGCTGAAATTCGGTGAACAAATCTCATGCCTCTCTTGTCTATTATTTACTTTCTCTTCATTTACTTGTTCTTGCTCATAATTTGCTAGTTAGGGTTTGCTTTATATTTCTTAAATTAACTTGTGTAGGTTGCTTGCTAGTTGTTCTCCTTAATTCCACACTTTCCTATAGCTTGTAATCACTTGCTCCTAGCTTGCCTTGCACTAGTTTAAAGTTTTAATCGGACGATCTACTTTTCTATCACGTGCCATCAAACAAGTACATTGGACTTTACCTATAATTGTCAGACAAGTCCGACACTGCACAATTAACTTCTATTATTAAGTGATTTTTGGGGATAATTGCCTATTCACCCCCCCCCCCTCCCTCTAGGCACTTTCAATTGGTATTAGAGCTTGGATCTTCTACAAAGCTTAACCGCTTGAAGATTAAAGATGTCAAAACCGGGAGAGGAACCATCCACCGTCCTCCCAATCAAAGATGGTACTAGCACGGTCCTCAAGATGGAGATGATGCAGGTGGTAGAGATGGTGACAATGAGGCTCAACCTAAACTCTACAACAATGTCATGTTTATTTATGATGAGCTCAAAGAGGATCGCATTGGACAAGGATCCGGAAGACTCCCTTACTTCGATGGTCAATTCTATGATCATTGGAAATGCAAGATGATGATGTACTTGGAATCCATGAGTCCACATGTTGCAGGTATAACCGAGAGTGGTTTCTTGTGGGAAAATAGAGACAATCCAACCCATAAGGATCAAGTCAACATTCATCACAATGTCGTGGCGGCTAGTGCAATTGTCTCCGCACTTAGCTCCACCGAGTATGCCAAGATTGCCGGAATCAAGAATGCAAACCAACTATGGAGAAAGCTTGAGGTTATCTATGAGGGCATTGATTCCGTCAAGAAAGCAAGGCTTGAAGAGTTGCAAAATGAATTCAACCTTTTCATCATGGGTCCGGGAGAAGGTCCAAAGGAGGTTCATGACAGGCTCATGAGAATTGTGAATCAAAGAAGAGTGCTTGGAGCTAGAATGACTGACTTGGATATCAACAAAAGACTTCTACAAGCATTGAGACCTTAGAATAGCAACATTTGCTCAAATATTAGAGATAAGGACAATTTCAAGACCTTCTCCACCGATGAAGTACTCAGGAAGCTCCTATCCTAAAAACGACAAAATGATCAAGAAAATAAGATAAATGCCTTGATCAAGCAAATTGAGGGAGCAAATGGTGACAAGAGTGATGTGGCACTCAATGCCACATGTGAGAAGCAAGAGAAGAAGAAGAAAAAAGTGGTTGATTCTAGTAGTGAAGATAGTGATGATGAGATGGCTTTGCTTGTGAGGAGATTCAAGTCATTCCTCAAGAAGGATGGTTACAAGAAGAAAAGCTTTGACAAGAGCAAAGCAAGGAGATCAAAAAGGACTTGATATGAGTGTGGTGATGAAGGACATTTTATTGTGGAGTGTCCAAAGAAGAAGAACAAGGATGAAAGAAAGAAAGACAAGCACCACAAGAAAGACAAGAAGTACAAGAAGCATAGAAGAGGTGAAGCTCACATTGGTCAAGAATGGAACTCCGATGACTCATCCTCCTCCTCATCTTCCTCCTTCGAATCCGACTCAGATGAGGGAGGCATTGCTACAATTGCCATCGGCGTCACTCCCATCAACACTTCTTTATTTGGGAGCTTGAGTGATGATGATGATGAAAACACTCACAAGTGCCTTATGGCGAGAGCATCCAAGGTATCTAAATCTAAACATAAGCATTCCTCTTATACTAGTAGTAGTGATGATAATGATGATGATGATGATGATGATGATGATGATGATGTTGCAAATGCTTCACTTCCTAAAATGCTTGAATTTATGGAATTGCTTGAGAAACAAAAGGAAGAAAATGATAGACAAGAGGAGCTTCTTGAAAAATAAGAAGACTTGCTTATTCTTGAAAAGAAAAGAAACCTTGAACTAGAGAAGCTCCTAGAAGTTGAAAGAAATAAAAATGAAGAGTTAACCATGTCTATCACTAAAATTGAGAATACTTATGAAAATGTTAAAAGTGCTAAAGATAAACTTCAAGAGAAGTATGAGGAGTTGGAAAAGACTCATAAGTCTCTTGAAAAAAAAATATAAAATACTTTCAACTTTCACATACTCAACCAATAACTCGCATGCTTCTACTAGCAAAGGATGTGATTGGTGCTATAATATTGATGTTGATGCTTGTGCTACTAATGTAAAATTGATTGATGATTTGAACAAGCAAGTGAGGGCTCTTGAAAGAAAAATACAACATAAGAAAAATGTTGTTGATAATGAAAAGGCAAAGTATGCAAGAGGTGCATACTCGTACACTAGAATGCCTCATGTCATGGATGGCATTGGCTATGTTGAGGATGCCAAGCACAATGCACGGAAGAACAAGAATGAGAAGGAATTCCTCAAGTTCACCAAGGAAGGATCTTATCAAAAGAAGCAAGCCAAGAACATGAACACTAACCAATCTTCTTTTGCTAATGATTCTCATGCTTATGTGCCTAATGCTACTTGTGCACTCTTTCATGATTTTGATGCTTCATATGTGCTTATGAGAAACACGCATGGTCATGTGTATGCCAAATATGTTGGGCCATGCAACAAGAGGTCAAAGACTTGTGTGTGGGTGCCCAAAGTACTTGTGACTAATGTGAAAGGATCCAAGCAAATTTGGGTACCTAAAAACAAAGCTTAACTTGTTTTGTAGGACTATGTCTCTGGAGGGTCGAGTTGGGTGATTGATAGTGGATGCACTAATCATATGACCGGAGACAAAAAGATGTTCAAGTTATTTGAGCTAAGTCACAACAACAATGAATATATCACGTTTGGTGACAATGGAACAGGGCAAGTACTAGGTTATGGTAAAGTCCCTCTCACTCCCTCGTATTCACTTTCTAAGGTTATGCTCGTTGATCACGTTGACTTCAATCATTTGTCCATTTAGCAATTTTGTAAAATGGGCTATGATTGCTTGTTCAACAAATATGGTGTGACCTCTATAAGAGGAGTGATGGCTCGGTTGCTTTTAAGGGTGTGCTTAAAGGAAAGCTTTATGTTGTGGATTTCTCCACAGATGAAGCTAGACTTGGTACATGCTTATTAGCAAAGTCCAACATGTGGTGGTTGTGGCATAGAAGGCTTGCTCATGTTGGTATGAGAAATCTTCACAAACTCTAAAAGGGCGGCAATATCATAGGACTAACCAATGTTTGCTTTGAGAAAGATAGAATTTGTAGTGCATGTCAAGCAGGAAAACAAATTGGAGCATCACACCCCGCCAAGAATGTAATGACAACTACAAGACCATTGGAGATGTTGCACATGGATCTTTTTGGGCCCGTCTCCTACATAAGCATCGGTGGTAACAAATATGGTCTTGTAATTGTTGATGACTTTTCTCGTTTCACGTGGGTATTCTTTTTACATGATAAAGGTGAAGTGAAAGATGTGCTCAAGACATTCATGAAGAGAGCACAAAATGAATATGAAGTGAAGATCAAGAAGATAAGAAGTGATAAGGGCACCGAGTTCAAGAACACTCAAGTTGAGGAGTACCTTGATGAAGAAGGCATCAAGCATGAATTTTCGGCATTCTACTCCCCTCAACAAAATAAGGTGGCCGAAAGAAAGAACCGTACACTCATTGAGATGGCAAGAATAATGCTCGATGAATACAAGACGTCCGACCGTTTTTGGGCCAAAGCCGTCAACACCGTGTGCCATGCCTCCAACCGGTTTTATCTCCACCGACTCCTGAAGAAAACACCATATGAGCTACTAACCGGTAACAAGCCTAATATTTCGTAGTTTCAAGTTTTTGGGAGCAAGTGTTTTATGCTAAACAAGAAACCCAAGACTTCAAAGTTTGCTCCAAAAGTTGATGAAGGTTTCTTGCTTGGCTATGGATTAAATGTTCATGCCTATCATGTGTTCAACAAAACCACCGGTTGTGGTGAAATTTCACATGACGTGACATTTGATGAATCTAATGGCTCTCAAGAGGAGCAAGTCGCTATTGATGATGTAGATATTGAAGCTCCTAGAAATGCAATAAGAAGAATGGCCATTGGTGATGTGAGACCACAAGAAACATCAAGTATTGAAAATTAACCCTCTCCCTCAAGACAAGACCAACGTCATGAAAATGAAGAGATTGATCATGCAAGTGGTCAAGATCAAGATATTGGGAATCATGAACAAGCATTAAGTGATGATTCTCAAAGACATGATCAAGAGGTTGATAAAGACGATGGTCAAGAGAGTTCACATCCACCACACCCAAGAGTGCATCAAAGTGTACAACGTGATCATCCGGTTGAACAAATTCTTGAGGACATTGATAAAAGGGTAAACACTAGATCTCTAGTTAGTAATTTTTGTGAACATTACTTTTTTGTCTCTTCTATGGAGCCATTTAGGGTAGAACAAGCTCTTGAGGATTCGGATTGGGTGATGGCCATGCAAGAAGAATTGAACAACTTCACAAGAAATGAAGTGTGGACATTAGAGGAAAGGCCAAAGAACAAGAATGTTGTGGGCACCAAATGGGTGTCCCGCAACAAACAAAACGAAGATGGTGTTATGACAAGAAACAAGGTAAGGCTTGTGGCAAAGGGGTATTCACAAGTGGAAGGTTTGGATTTTGGTGAAACCTATGCCCCCGTAGCAAGACTTGAATCAATTAGAATATTACTTGCTTTTGCTACTCACCATGATTTTAAGTTGTACCAAATGGACGTGAAAAGTGTATTTCTCAATGGGCCAATAAAGGAAGAGGTGTATGTGGAGCAACCACCGAGATTTGAAGACCCTAAGTATTCTAATCATGTATATAAGCTTCATAAGGTGCTCTATGGGCTTAAACAAGCTCCAAGAGCATGGTATGAATGCCTTAGGGATTTTCTTGTTAAAAAGGGTTTTGTCATTAGCAAGGCCGATGCGACCCTCTTCACTAAGCGTTTTGGCAATGATATTTTTTAATGCCAAATTTATGTCGATGACATAATACTTGGTTCTACTAACCAAATATTTGTGATGAATTTAGCAAGATAATGACCAAGAGGTTTGAGATGTCCATGATGTGAGAGTTGACATACTTTCTAGGCTTCCAAGTGAAGCAACTCAAGGAGAGCACCTTCATATGTCAAGCCAAGTACACTCAAGACCTATTAAAGAAGTTTGACATGGACAAGGCCAAGCCCATCAAAACTCCCATGCCAACAAATGGCCACCTCGATCTCAACAAAAAGGATAAGCCCGTTGATCAAAAGGTATACCACTCCATGATAGACTCTTTACTTTATCTTTGTGCATCTAGGCCCGATATCATGCTTAGTGTATGTATGTGTGCACGTTTTCAAGCCGCTCCTGTGGAGTGTCATGGTGGCTGTTAAAAGAATCTTGAGATATTTAGTTCACACACCCAACCTAGGACTTTGGTACCCCAAGGGTTCAAAGTTCAACCTATTAGGCTATTCTGATGCAGATTATGCCGGGGATAAAGTAGATAGAAAGAGCACCTCTGGGATATGCCAATTCTTGGGTAGGTCCATAGTGTCATGGTCATCCAAGAAACAAAATTCCGTTGCACTATCCACGACCGAAGCAGAGTATGTTGCAGCCGGTAGTTATTGTGCACAATTACTTTGGATAAGACAAACTCTAAGGGACTATGGTTACAAGTTGAATCGTGTTCCTCTCCTATGTGACAATGAGAGTGCCATAAAGCTTGCTTATAACCCCGTTGAGCATTCGCGCACAAAGCATATAGATATCCGCCACCACTTCTTGAGAGATCATTCTATCAAGGGGGATATAGAAGTAAGTCATGTGTGATCCGAGGATCAATTAGCTGATATATTCACCAAGCCCTTAGATGAGAAGAGATTTTGTTATCTTAGGAGTGAACTAAATATTCTTGACTCTAGCAATGTGATGTAGAGAATGTGCACATCTGAATGATGATTGTTCAATTATCGTAAAAACTATGCTTTTATGTCAAAACTTGTTCGTATTTGCTTGATGTTTGATTCTTGATCTCTTGATCAATCTTGTCAAAATATAGTCATAGTTTTTGAATGGTTGGTTGATTGGCTGACCATATGTTGGCAAGAATTCTTTGTGTCCATCATCATCTACACTTAAAAGCTCCAAACTATCCTTTGTCCTGCCTGTGTGTCCCAGGCACGTCCTTCCATCGGACAAGTCTGATGCCTGTCGGATAAGTCCGACTTTGTCGGACAAATCTGATGTCCATCGAACATGTCTGACGGTCCAGGGCTCGACCCTTTAACCCAGCCCGACTTACCCCTTAGGTCAACCCCTCCTCATTCACCTCCCTCACGTTCTCTCTCCTCAAGAACACCCCCCATTGGCGGCACCAAGGCGATTTCCCTCTTCCACCATACATTGGAGCAAGTTTGGAGGTCAAGAGGTCCTCCTCCATCGGAGAAGTCTGATCTCCCATCGTTTTTTCAAGGTTTAACCCTAATCGCCTTTCTCTCCCTTAGGGTTAGGGTTCTTGATCAATGTTAGAGTACAACCTTTTTTCCTCACACTTTCAATCCATGGATAGCTTCTAGTTAGTTGTTAGTAGAGTAGATGAAGTTTGGATTCTTGTGGTAGGTGGATTTGTGAAATATCTAGGTTTTTGGCAAAACTGCGAGTCATCGGACAAGTCCACTGTTCATCGGACAAGTCCGACGCATCATCGGACAAGCCGATGATCAACGGACATGTCCGATGACCTGCAGTTTCCTCAAAAGCCTAAGTCCCTCACTGATTCCCCTTACCCTTTTTCCCTTCTTTGACTCCCTCCTAACTTGTTGCTTGCCATTTTTCATCAGCTTGTCTAACGTGGAAGCTTCCCCCTTGAGAGAGAAGAGGACCAAGGCTAGTGATGATCAAAGCCAAAGTAAAGCTCAGAAGAGGACGAAATCCACTGCTAAGCGCATTCGCCGCACCACCCTGCGAGCTGCTGATAGACCGGAGCCAGAAGAACCGGGGGATCTTGTTAGAACCATGTGTCCTCTAGCTGAAATGGAGAACTCTAACCGAGAGGTTGTGGATTACCTCCATGCCTCCACTGAGAAGTGCTCTGAGGCAAGGCTGACCAACTTCTATAAGGATGAGAAAGAAGCCTCTGATTTCTGCTTTCATGCTCACTTTCATGCGGATTGGTACCGCTCCAACTACCTCCACATGAAGAATATTGTTGTTGACATGAAGTGACTTGATTGGGATCACATGAAGGCAAGGAAGCACCCACTGCTCAATCAACTACTTGTAGCCCTTGAGCATCATGGAAACAAGACCTTCCTCACCTTCAACTACTCTTGGAACAGTGAGATCTTGGCTCAGTTTTACTCCACGGTGTATTTTGATGAGGAAAAATCAATGACTTGGATGACAAATGGCACAAAGTACACCTGCACTGTGAATCAGTTAGCGACCATGATTGGACTCAAGCACTCTCGCAAAGAGAAGCACAAGATTCACAAGGGAAACTACATGGATGTTGAGGACATGAGGTATATGTATGTGAACTCGGACACTTGCTTCCCCCCTAACTCCAATGGTCTGAAGCCATTCTTCTCCGTCTTGTTTCGGATCTGCCGAAGCACCTTAGCTCCAAGGGGAGGCAACTCTGACTGTATCCCTGCTTATTAGAGGGATATCCTACATTGGATTCATGGAAACCAAAAGTTTAATGCTTTTGACTATGTCTATCAGGAGATGTGGGACATAGCAGTCTCTCCTAAGTGTGGCTGTGGATATGCTCCTCACATCATATACATAATTGAGAAGGTCTCAGGATTGAATTTTAACAAGGATGGGAAGTATCTGAGCCTCAAACCTTAGATCCCTTCTAACTGGACTCCCGACACCACATCCGGTCAGTATTTTGGTGCAGCTTAGCCACCCTCCTCTGCTCCATCCCCTCAGCCACCTAGAGCTGTTGCTCGAGGCATCGGATCCTCTCGTGCACCTCCACCAACTCGTGGGAAGAGAAGTGGGCTCATGAAGATGTTTAAGTCTCTCTTTGGCATGTGCAGGAATATTTCTCAAAAAATGGATATCATTGAGAGGAACCAGCATGAAATCTTTGATCACCTTGGTATTGAGCCCCCTCCCCCTCCTTCTCCCACAGCAGCACCCCCTCCTCCTACTTATGCTGATCCGACTAATACTTTCACTACGGAGAAGATGAACTACTTTGGCTACTATCCTCCGTCCCCTCAGTTTAGCACCGAAGCAGCCTCTAGTGGACAGCATGTCCGCTTTGATGATGATGAGGAAGTCAACAAGGAAGAAGAGGATCCCACTGCATATGCTCTTCGTGAGCGAAAGGGAAAGGCCCCCGTCATTGAAGAAGACGAGGATGAAGATGAAGAGGACGACGATGATGACTATGATGATGAGTAGAAGATCGCTCCTCCAAGTCCTCGCTTTTCTCCTTTTTGGTGTTTTGATGTCAAAGGGGGAGAAGTAGTTATCTTTCTTAGTTTCTATCTTATCGTTTTAGTTTGTGAGCTATGAGTGTGATGGAGATGGACAATTAGTTTTTGTGGCACTATTTGGTTAGTAAAACTTTTTACTTGTGGTTTGTCATCTCTATTTACCTTTTTGTAATGGTGTTTTGTTGTTTTATTCTCATCCGGCTACATTTGTGTGTATTTACATGTCATTGTTGCAAATTAACATGTATGCATAGTGTTAGGGGGAGCTCTCATTGCTTTTTCATTAAATCGTGCACTTGTCATTGTTTTCTATTTACTACTCATGCAGATTTTTAGGGGGAGCTCCTCATCTAATCATCACAAACTGAACTTCTTTGAATATTTCTATGAAATTTTTAGTTGTATTGTCATTAATCACCAAAAAGGGGAGATTGAAGGTGCATCTAGGCCCCTAATTTTATTTTGGTGATTGATGTCAATACAATTAAGAATGGGCTAATCATTTTATGAGCATGTGTATAGAAAAGTGTCCAAAGTTTGATATTTAATTGTATACAAACAAAAAGGAGAAAAGAAGGTGGCAAAGTGCTCAAATGATGAAATTCAAAGTACGCTCAAGAATAAAGTTCATGAAGTTTTTAGTTTAAATCTTGAGTATAGGAAAAGTCGTACTATTAAGAGGGAGACAAAAGTGTGAAGCAATGATGAACCAAGTGCTAAATTTCCATTTTCCTAGCCAAATAGATCCTTTCCAGGGCTAAATCATCGGACTTGTCCGACCCATCGGACAAGTCCATCGGACTCCAGAACCTCTGCCATTCTGGGTCGTCGGACTTGTCCGACGGCCATCGGACTTGTCCGATGACCAGAGAAAAGTCTAACACATCGGATTCTTTCATCGGATTCCAGAAGCCCTGCCCCCCTAGGGCCATCGGACTTGTCCGATGTACATGACTTGTCTGAAGCATCGAGCAAGTCCTTCGGACTCCAGGGGCCATGTCACTTTGAATCATCAGACTTGTCCGATAACCATCGGACTTGTCCGATGCAGATTTGAGAAACACCTCTTCAAATGGCTCTTTCTCTCCATGTGCAATAAATAGCCCCACATCTCGCCCTTTGGCCGGTTGGTCATTCATTCCACTCAAAAACACTCTCAAGCTCACCTTGCTCTCCAACTCTCCTCCCTTGCTTCCAATCTTGATTTGTGAAGGGATTAAGAGAAGATTGAAGAGCTCCATCACCTCCAAACTTCCATCCTTACTTCGGTGAACAAATCTCATACCTCTCTTGTCCATTATTTACTTTCTCTTCATTTACTTGTTCTTGCTCATAACTTGCTAGTTAGGATTTGCTTCGTATTTCTTAAATTAACTTGTGTAGGTTGCTTGCTAGTTGTTCTCCTTAATTCCACGCCTTCCTATAGCTTGTAATCACTTGCTCCTAGCTTGACTTGCACTAGTTTAAAGTTTTAATTGGCCGATCTACTTTTCTATCATATGCCATCGGACAAGTCCATCAGACTTTACCTACAGTTGTTGGACAAGTTCGATACTGCGCATTTAACTATTATTATTAAGTGATTTTTAGGGATAATTGCCTATTCAACCCCCCCCCCCCTCCCCCTCTAGGCACTTTCAATTTCAAACTATGATCAAACAAAGTTGGAACCTGCAACCGGACTATCCTCTTTACACTACTGCAAGGAAATGTCATTGTCGTTCTCAACTTGATATGCTTAGTATTGAACTGGTGTAGAACATCGCCAAATTAGTACCAAGCTCCGACGAGGCGGCGATTCACACATCTTACACGGAGTAACTTGGTTTCTTCAAATTTCCCTGACAACTTAATAAGAAATGTAATGGATATATTATGGGTGTTGTACATATCAATATGCAAGCACACTTCGCATGTAGTGGTTGAGCAAATCGATTTTTCGGCAAGCTGACTAATGCATGACAACATGAATGAAACAATGCTTAGTATTGCCACAGAGAGCTCGTAGAGGGTACGCACCAAGGATTCAAATTAGACTACGCTGGTATGGATAGAAACAATGAATAGACAATTTCCGCTCTAGCCGATTAACTGGAGTAGCGATGCACTTACCCCCGACGAAGACCAGAGTACGGGTACGGTGTAGGGCCGGCCCTGGGCCAGTACGGGAGGGGCGACCGCCCTAGGCCCCCAAAAACCAGGGGCCCCAATCTGGATATACAAAAAGTAGGTATATTCTGAAATTCTGGCCTGTTACGGTGATCCAATTCCTATACAAAACCATTAAACCATCATGCAGGCCCAAACCAATCAAAATAGGCCCAAAACCAATCAACATAGCCCTCTTGGCTCTTGCAGCTTGTACACAGGCTGCTTGTACGTGCAGGTTAGATTATGAGCCATGATCGCCCATCACTGCCTCCTCCAACTATCCTCATACTGTCATACATGCACACACGCGACTGGACGGGACTGCGAGAAACGGTTGCCGCATCAAGCCATCAACTGATCATTGATCAACACCCATCGATCTCTAATCTCTTACGGTGCTCCAGCCCTCAAGGTTCGAATTCTTCCTCGATCCTAATAATCTTCTTGTATATTCAGTTATATATATATATCTGGGAAAGACTAAATGGTCTGACTATTTTGTGCATTGAGAAGAGGTTGCTGGATGATATTGATATTGATTCTATTATCAGTGACTTTGTATTTAGAACTGTTTGAAGAGATTGTTTTATTAAATATGTCAGTGTTTTGATCATCGGCTAGTAGAATTTGTTCTAGGGGTGCGCGCTTTGGGCTCGGTAACGGCTTAGCAAGAGAACACAGGGGGTTATACTGGTTCGGGATGAACCCCTACGTCCAGTTCTCAGGCCTGCTCATGTTACATGCTCCGGGATTAAGTACAATGCTGGTGAGAGAGGAGGGGGTGCTCCAAGTCTCAGGTGTGGGTGAGTGTGAAGTGCTGAGTTGTGGTCATTTCTTTCCGGGTGCCTCGGAAGAAGAAGAAGGGCTCCCCTTTATTAACTGAGGGGATGGGCCCACTTATATATATATATAGAGAGAGCTCTACACTGCGTAGTTGTTGAAGTCGTGTTGGAGAAGGCGAACCCCTGGTCGACGTCTGTGGTCTTCAAACTTGACCATCCCGTCACACAATCTCTGCGGCCGAGGACGACGCTGTGTTATGGGCTTGCCCCCATCCGCCGTCATCGGGTCGCGTCCTTCCTGCTACTATTGATGGCGTGCTCCGTAGGGCGTGACATGATGCATCATGGGCACCGTCACATTACACGACCGAGTGATCATCATTACTATCCATCGATCATCCTATACAGCCACTGTTGAGGGTGTCATGGGGCGATGGCGTCATCGAGTGCCCTGCCACGCTGACGCAACACTTGCGTCAGTAGGCATGGGCGACGACGGGGGTGATGCGGTCTACAGGAGGATGTGACCCCCTGATACTGTGCGAGCGCATCGGGTTGGGCATTTAAGGCCGAGCAGTTGGTCGTTGAGAGTTACCGGCTCGATCGCCCATTCCCAGTTGGGGTTAGGACAACATGTTAGACTTTCCCGGGCCCACTTGGGGTTGGGATCGGTCTTTTCTGCCAGGACAATCGAGTTTCCCCATCCCGTCATTTTCGGCCTCGTCTTGTCGGGGCTAGGATTTCCAGTTCGAGGGTCGGAGGTGGTGAAGCCTATCCGTTGTCCGCGTGGGCCTGGGATGGGAGGTCCCGACCCCTTCTGCGGGGTTGAGCGGGACGAGGTGCGACAGGGCTCCCAACCCCTGCTGAGGGGGTCGGGCGCGTCGGATCGTTTGACTCCTACCGAGGGGTCGAACGGAGCATGGCTGGTTCCTGTCTACCTAAGGGTCGGGTGAGTCGGGAGCGCGATGCGACTTTTACGGTTTAAAGTGGAACTTATCGTGCGGATGTTTTTTCAGGTGGGACCCATTTGGATCCTCCTTGGTTATTAGGGAGCACCACGTGGCATCCCTATATTTACCCTCGACAAAATGATATTCAGACAATTTGATTTTTGTATTTTAAAGTTATAAAGTTATTATTGTCTTATTCACAAAGGAATCTGATTTTGATATTAAAAAGTAAAAATAGTTTGATATATTTACTATTGTGTTTATGATCAATGACAATGAGACCCCCATTTTTTGTTCCACCCCGGGCCACTAAAAAGTCAGGGCCGGCCCTGGTACGGTGGACCTGTAGAACAGTTCGATGCAGCCATAGTTTTTTATTGACTTAATCTCAACCACGTCCTGGCTACTGTAGGGAAGTGCGTCCAGACCTGGCCGCTGTTCTTCATAGCGGGCCAACCCGGATGCTGTTGAAGATAGCGTCCTTACTAGTTTTGTAATTGTATAGCTTATAATTACTAGTTATAAATTTTTGTCTGTATTAATTATTAAAAATAAAAAATCAGTTATATCTCTATACTCTCAAGTTATAGTATTCCTTCTCTAAACTTAGGCTCGAATATTATCTTGGTTCCTATACTCTCAAAATATAACTCTAGATCTCTAGATTAGGCTTTGCGTGTCATGTATATCCCATTCTGTCAACATATAGTGTTTTTTCAATTAATTTGACTGAAATATATTATTTTATAGACATAACTGAATTATAGTTAAATAAACATAAATTTTCCGTTCAAATGTCTATATAGAATATGGATAGGTGTTTTATTCTTAAAAAGAGTGGTGGAGCTAGATGCTAAATAAAACTATTTTATTTCGCTCATTAACTAGATATTGCTAGGCAATTTTTTTAATGTTCTTTGTTGCATTTTTTATATAATGGATATTCCTATTTATCAATACTAGCATGCATTTCGGTGGATAGATTTGCATTCACTTTTCTAATTTAACCAATTTATTAGGGCTAAACTAGACTCATTAGTCTGTCTAAATAAATTTACAATTTGAGAATATAAGGATCTAACTGACAACTAGACCTAAGCCTAAAGAGTCAAAACTATAATTTGAGAGTATAAAGACCTAAGTGACACGAGACACGTTTAAAGACTAAATATACACTTCACTATTGAAAATAAGACGTTTCTTCTTGGCCTTTCTAGAATCAGAGAGTTCCTTATGTGACCCAAATTTCAACCTTTATTCCCTATTTGGCCCTTCTAATAGTTGTCATCTAACAATGTCAAGTGGAGGTTGTAAAACAATTTTACTCCCTGGACGTAATCAAATAAAAAAAGTTATGTTTGTATTTGTTTCATTAAGAGCATCATTTTCCCTTTATTTCACAAGGATTAAGGTTTCAAAACTGCAAAAATGATCATACACTGTTTTTCCTTGAGAAATAAAGGGGAAAATAATGCTAATAATGGAGGAAGTACAAAAGTAACTATTTGTATTAAAATGGTCTTTTAAGCTTTCACTTAACACCGTTAAATGTCAAAACTGATAGGAAACTTCGATTTCAAAATGGCCAATAAAGGGCGCCTCATTTTTAATGAGCCCAAATAAGGAATTTGCAGCATTGGGGGGGGGGGGGGGGGGGGGGGGGCGGTATGAACGGAACAGAATGAATCAACTAAACAATCTGCACAACAGCCACCACCCCAATCATCCAGAGGACAGGACTTCTTGACCTGTCGACTTGTCAACATCTTTGAGCAAAAGCATGAATTCTATAGGTGCACAAGCACCCCAACATGTCTAAATAATCATCATTACCAGCAACTTAGCAAATCAGCACCCAGCAAAAAATAGGTACAAGAGAAATTTTCCACCCTACTCTACTACTGCCAAATGAATGGCAGTGCTTGCGAAGGATCCTCAAACAAAGAATCAGGAACAAACGCATGACGAGCAACATCTGAGGCATATCCAACAGTTGAAGGTGTTGCTACATCTTGAGACGCTAGTGAAGAGGTGGCCTGCTGTGCTTGGCATGTGATTGGGGAAGGAAGATGATGCAGCGACGATGACAGAAGAGAGAGAGCACACTCGGGGCCTAGCGTGCTGGAGAGACTGCTTCTGGTGTGGCTGTCATCTTCAGCTAGAAGAGTATTGGGGCGGAATGCATTGGGCGTAATACCACCATCCTGAGAGAAAGGGAACTGCTTTGGTGTTTTGAAGGTTCCCGAGAATGAAATGGAGAAGGTCCGCTGATGATCGACCAAGTGCATGCTGTCCAAATTCTGGCCTGATCTTGGTGTTGATTGTGGACGGATTGTAAATTGATTCACTGCCAAATAATAACTGTATCTGTCATTTATATACTTTGTTTCTACCTTGGTAGCAATTGAGTAAGTTTACTCAAACGAATAATTACCATCTGAAAATTCACCAGAGTTGGCAAGCAGACAATCATAAAAGGATTTAAATGAGCAGAAACAGCGCAGTTTACAAATAAAATGATAAAAAACAACGTGATCTCCCATTAAAACGAATTGTAATGTATGCACTTTGCAATTATATTATCAAAAATATACTAATAGCTTAACAAGGATATATTATACATATACAGAAATTATATAACTCTCCTATATGATTAATAAATTTCCACTTTGTCAATCTTATGTACGGTAACAAACCCCCAAACTCATCACAGTAATGGTATGTATACTGAATTATATAACTCTACAATATGATTATTGAATTACCAATTTGTCCAACTTATGTAACTGAAATGTACATACCTTGGTGGTACGGAAAGAAACCCCCCAAATTCATTACATCATTCTGTGGCTTTCTTCGACGCCTGTTATGGCCATCCAAACGCTTCCTGCAGCTACGTTTCCCCTCGTCAAACTCAGAAAGCATGTGAAATCTGCACGTATAGAATAAGGAACCATCTTCAGGATAACCAATTTCAATTGGTGCCGTATATTTAGCTGCAAAGCAAAAGTTTTCTTTTTGCACAGCGATGTAATATAGGATTTACAAATATATTTGCTAAAGCATATCAACCTTGAAAATTTAAAAAACACATAGCTGACTTGTTATATTTGTCCATTTGGCTGGTTATGCATGGCACTTATTTATTTACCTAGCAAATAATGTTCATAGTCAGTTCTGAAGAGTGACAGTCTCCTTTCTGAAGCCAGTAAACCACAGCAGAAAACGTGTTTGCAGCGGCAAAGTTCCAGGATCATTTTCATTTTCCACTTTTAGAAAATGTTCTAGTCCAAACCTCAGTGAGATTATTTTGAATATTGAGCTCTAAAAATGAAAAACGTCTAACAATTAAAAGACAAGAAAATGTCATTGATGCCAAAATAATCACAAGGTCTTTTTTTATCAACACAGACTGATACTAGAAACTTCCTCTGAAGAAAGAGCTTTATCTTAGCTCTTTATCAGTGTTGGTTGCATTCTTGTTTCTGAATGCTGCAATAATATCTGGCCCCCAATAGCATTGGATATTTTTATTATTTAAGAAATTCAAACCACAAAGAAAATGCCAGCAAGTTTGATTTTTATAAGAAGATATATGCACTGGCAGACTGGAATATTTGTGCCTACCCCAACTTGCTTGGGACTAAAAAGGCTTTGTTGTTGTTCCAAAGTGGAATATTTGTGCCTGCCCCAACTTGCTTGGGACTAAAAGGCTTTGTTGTTGCAGGGTGGGATATTTAACCAACAGGTCAATAAAAGTGCTATTGAATCTCTTCCTAAAAAAAGTGCTATCGAATCTTCTGTAAATTTGAATTTTTCATGGCTATTCATATAGCAAAGCACATGCATTCCCTTTATATGAAACTATGAAATGGTTGGAGAGATTTAATTAAAGCATTACATACAACTTTCCATTTTCCCACAATAAATGTTTGCGATAAGTTAATCAATATATCAATTCACAGTGACCGAACAAATAAAAATATGTAGTATAAATAGAGCAAGACAACAGAGTAAACTTTAGGGTCTATGAAAAAATTAAGAAGTTTAGAAAGTAGGAACTATGTTTTTCTTTGTGAACTTGTACTTGTATTTTCCCCCACGTTGCTGCCAACTTCATGCTTTCTTCATTTCATCGTACTTCTATCATGTTATTTTGATGTTATGAGAAGCTGTGGCATAGCCTGATTTGGATCAAATGTGATGCTTTCGTCCTGTCTGCAGCACTGATCAGCAACTAGATCAAAGTTGACGAGCCAATTAATTTCACCTTGGTTATGTAGTATATACTGATCAAATAGAGCATTGAAATAAGAAATTTAAAGAGAAAATGTGATCAAGAAATTTAACTGAATCTCTACCTGTCTACGTAATCTGTCTACGTAATTTAACTGAATCCCCCACCTGGCGCGCCAACTTTCGAGAGATATTCTCGATAGTAGATCTAGGTATGCGTATGAGTATAGAAGATCGATGGACACAGGACACAGGGTTTGTACAGGTTCGGGCCTCCCGGAGGATAACAACCTTACGTCATGTTTGGTGTTTCTATATTGCTTAGGTTTGCAATGGAATTAGGGTTCCAATACGAGTCTCTGTCTCACGGAAGACCCCCTGCCCTCCTTATATATCCGAAGGGCAGCAGTTTACATGGTAATCTTTTATTCGATTATAATAGAACCTATCTATTCGCTATATCTGTTAACCTAGCTTGCTGCTTACTCAAACAAATATCTAAATAAACATCTCCTGGGCTACATTCTTTGGTACTTCATAACCGGGCTCCCGGCCCACTCGGCCATTTAGCCGAGTGGTTAGGTATCCCGGGTACGTATGTCCCATAATTTCCAACAGTACAAGATTGCTAACCGCATACCATAAAATCAATAATGCACTATTGGGCAACTATTTGGTTATGGTCACCCTACAAACTCATTGTGCAGTTCAAGGATTAAAATCTGTAGTACAAAGTAGTATGAATGCCTATCGTCTCGGAACATGCCAGGATTTCATTAGGCTCGGTTTGAGCATCAATACCAACTCCCACAAAGGACATGAATAACTTTTCATTCATCAAGTAATTACTTTAGTATAGCAAAAGTTTTACAAGCAGCAGGCATAAACTGAGACTTGAACTCCCGGTTGACTAAGTTCTGTGTTTGACAAGGTCTTGACTGAGCAGAAATAATTGTGGAGCCATATGGTGTATTTGATCTATACCCACCCAAACCCTGAATTTCATGACTCTGCAGTTTTATTCTATGTAACACAGATACTTCAAGGTGCAGAGTATCGGATACTTGGATACGTATCCGATACGGATACGCGTTGGATACGTCTTGGATACGTATCCACCAAGTATCCAAATAAAAATAAATAGCAGAAAATCGGATACTTCAGCTGATACGTATTGGGCCAGTTTGGCCTGCTAGGGGATACGTTTAGGCCCAGTATAGGACGATTCCTAGCCCACCAGATGGTTGTGTATTGGCTCTCCTGGCAGTCTCACATGATTTGTAGTATCTGTGTAATGTTTTGTCAGGTTAAATTGGGTTTTTTTATGAACTCTTAACTCCTGCTAGGCTTATAAGCCCATATTATAGCTCAAATTATTGTTTCTTTTTTTATTTAAAAAATAAGTAAAACGTATCCACGTATCGCGTTTCTGGAAAAATTACATATCGACATATCCGTATCTGCCAGATACGGATACACGTATCCGTATCCATGCAGTGTAGGTTTTATTAGTTACTTTATAGTTTACTGAAGTTAAAGTAATCTGCAATTTCAAATTTCATACCTTATCTTAGCTTTACCAAAGCTTTGGGTATAACATAGTTATCCTTCATATACATGACATATAAAATATATATAGCTCAACCAAAAAACAAACAGAATGCTCGAGTTCAATTCAACTAAGAAAAGTAGAGCGAACTGCTTCTGTAACCTCATTTTTCAACATCACAAATTTTCTCCTGCCTTTTGGAAATGAGTGGCATGCTTGCCCCTAAAAAACAAGGGAAAATGTGCCTTTACTTATCAAAATACAGGGTCATTGTGCCTATTTGGAAAAACAAAGGCAAACGTGCAATTAGAGTTAAAAAATGCTGATCGCCTGAAGACATGTGTATTATTGGAGAAAGATTAAAAAGATATGAGATATTAGGAGAAAAGTGGGGGACAAGGTTTACTGATGGGTATTTTTTTCATGGATTTTCATTGTAAAAAAAGAACCATATGCAGTTACATACTAAAATAAATTGATATTTCATGCTAAACAATTTTTTTTGCTTATTTTAAATATAATTTTAAAACAATATAACATTACCACATTTTACGTAAATGTAAAACAAAGGCCTAAGTCTGCGAGCGGTCTATCAATGAGATTATGTTGTGGGAAATGTCCATTTTAGCTCTCTACTATTCATGAATCTGCTTTAAAAACAGTAATAAAGCCATATATATTTGCACCTATGTAACTAACTAGGCATAAGGGTATCTCAACAATAAACACTTATGTAAGCATATCTCCTCACTGTTTCTCTCTACTCATGAAAGGTTATCACTCTTGACTGAACTTATTCACAATGAAAAAGGTACAACGGCCCAGATTCCACACAGCACGGTGAGGCAATTTTGTGTCAGTGAATGCTCCACGTGTCTCAGGACACATTTGCTAAACAAAAACATATTGGATGCAGAAACAATGTCTTTTAAGTTCGTATAAATCCAGACTGGGTCCATCTCCAATTTGGGCCCCTGATCAATTCAGGACCATTCTACTTGCAATCAAATATGAATGCATAATTGAAGTTCAGAGGACGAACATGTAGAAACTGGAGCGCATGGTATTGACATTGACTCAAAAATGTTATCGTTGAGGCTCAAGATGGGCAGCTACATGTTGTAGAAACACATATCTTCATCGACTCTTTAAACACTGTTGCCCATATTGTCTTTGGCATAGACGTTCTAGAACCTTTTTGAGTTGTAAAATTGTATGAATTCACGAGGCAGAAGTTCAATGCACACCCAAACCAGTGAGGCCTTCAGGCAGATAACGTAGACACAAGTCAATTAGGTTTTCTTCACAAAGTAAAAGAACAGAAGCAGCATCAATATGGATAAGGATAAAATTATCAGACCAGAGAGTATTTTTAGATAATGGAAAACTAGTTCCATCCTCTACACCCCCATTATAGTGTATAAATACTAGAGAGTATTAAACTGGGACAACCAATATTGGCTGTCCCTTTGTAGTTTTATTATTATTTCTCCTGCGTGTTCGAGAAAAAAAAAAGGTTTATTATTAAAAGGAAGTATGTTTCATTCATAATGGAGATCATATATCAACAAAATATCTTAATGATAGTCTACGTATGAGTTCCATAAGAAAAACTATATCATTTATACAAAACATCGGAATTGACTCAAAAGGCTTCTCAAAAAAAGCAAATTATAATAATATATCAAAACAGAAGTTAGAAAACGTTGTTAAGACAATTAAATTGTGAAGAAAGTAAGAAGCCACATTTTTGTTCAATTCAAAACATAATAAGCTTTCTTCATTTAAATGATCATAATTCCTCCAGAATATAAAAAGGACTACCAGGAATGAAGTTAACCATTAGAATGAAAATTACTCAGGCTGGTATGATTCAGCATAAAAATGGATGGCTTTAAACTTTTTGTTGCAATGAGGCTTTGATCTTATTAGTTAGTTGTATCCTAATTCCTATGAGTCTTACCTAGTTTAGATCTTGATATAATTAACTAATTTCATAATTAGCAAAAAGGTTTCGTGCATGTGCGTGTGCGTGTGCGTGTGCGTGTGTGTGTGTGTTTCAATGGGCTTTGTTCTAATTCCGCCCAACAAATATAATCCTACATGTCACCTATGTGGAATACTAGGTGAACAAAATCCTTTACATTATGATAATTTACAGGATCAAAGATGTGAGCTTGATGAAAACTGTATATAAACATCAATAGTTGACTAAGGTATGAAACAAAATGAAATATTTCCATCAGATCAAGAGTCATGACTTGTCAAACTTAAAATAATTGCTAATAATACTTAGATGAAATGCTGGACACAAAACTTTAATACATGGAGCTAAACTTTAATTGTACCTGAATTGAATAGGGTTTTTTTCCATCATCATACGTCTTAAAATGCTTGAGCACTGGAATGTACTCAGAATGAAAGTTTGGAAATGTGAAATATCTTTTAAATCATCATTGCACCTAACGTTCCATGCTATTTGTTGATTTAGAGACTAAGAAATAGTGTACCTTACAGATGAAAACAACGTCTAGTTATTCAGCATAATTATGCATGCAACACGCCGTACTGCTTTCGGCAAGGTTCTCTCCTCTCAGTTTACTTCTTTCTGTTAAAAATAAGGGATGGAAAGACCATGTTTCTATTTTTGATATTCTGATAGAACAAACAGGCCAGAGAGAAGAAAGCCTGCTTTCAGAAACATGAACCAAACCAAGATATATGATCTGATTATCAGTTTTAGATACCCCTGCTTCAATGAATAGCCCATGAAATAACCTCTACTAAGATCGAAGTGATGATCAGATCTTGTGAAACCGCTTTTTATTTGGTTGCTCGAAAATACGGATGCTTCACATAGTCGCGTATCAGCACAATTCTGCACTCTCTGACTGAGCATGCAGCTGAAGGAACAACAACCCCCCTCATCAATCATTAGCACGATTCTGCATGATGCTGAGTATCTAATAGAAAAACCAAACCCTACTGAAGCAAGTCAGTTGTCTACACCAGCAGCTTTCTTTAAATAGTACCAATGGCACTAAACTAATCAACATCACCAGACCCACAATGCCACCAAATTACCAACCCAATTGTTTAGTCTGTCGCCGAATAGCATCCAAGATATTAAATAATGGGCGTGCCATCAGATCCTAAAACGCCACCAAATCGCCCACCCAATTGTTTAGCTCGCCAGCTGGGGACCAAGCTAAACCTCCAATTTTTTCCCTAAATTTGCCCCAATGTAAGCAAATCTGCCATCCCTAATTCCCCGAATCAGCAGCTACATGGGGACCAAGCTCACACAATCATTAACTAATGACCTTATCTGCACAAGAAACCTTGAATAATCGGATTCGTGAAACCGTCGTGTTTAAGGATTGGATAGGTGAAACCTTACCGGCTGCACTGCTGACAGAAGCGCTGCTCCTGGCCGCCGACGAGCACCACCGGCGTCTTGGAGTGCGCCTCGCAGACCTTGTGCCGGCGGTGGTACTCGCGGCACCGGCTCAGGTCGGAGCGGCACCCGTCGACGGAGCATGACTCCGGGACGCCGCCGCCTGCCGCGCGGGACCTCCTCCCTGGCCCCGACGATGCCCCCGCCTGCGGCCGCGCGCGCCGGACGAGGCCGACGGAGAAATCTTGGAGATTTATTATCTCATCTGTAGGGGACGAGGAGGAGGAGGACGGCCCGGAGAAGGACACCATCGTCGGGCCCTGGTCCGCCGCCGCTCCCCAGGACGGCGCGCTGGATGCCACAGCCCAGTTCATGTCGCCACCCTTCTATTTCCAAACAAGAAACCATCAGTAGCAGCACTGAGCACATCAAGAACTACTGCTCATGGCGCGACGCCTATGGCAGGCTGCACCAGCCTGTAATCCAAGAGTAGCGCCGCGACAAAGAGAGACAGGAAAGAGAAGAGAGAGGCGCGTACAATCGGAGGAAGACGAGGAGGCGGAAATGAGTGAACAGTGGAGAGCCGAGGGGCTGGTGGGGAACGAACAGTGTATGCGCCTGGTTGCGTGTGCGCAGGACACCGATGGGTCGCTGCGTCCATCTGCGCTGGAACGGGGTATATATGGTCTGCAAGTTTTTTCTCTGACAAATGCTCTACTGTTCACTGATCCCGATCTTGGGAGTGAACCTTTTCTTAATCGATCACTTTTTAGTTTTGCACTGCCGTCCTTATGGTTCTTGAAAACACAGTTCATAGGTCTTACGAAAAAGTACATTATCTTTTTGTAAAATTTAAGATAGACCTGAACATTTGTGAATAGGGTGACAGAAAAAAGTAATATTGTCTCGTTACATATTACTTGTTTATCATATACTCATCTAGTTTCTAATAGTTCATCACTATACTCATGAAATTTCCACATTTTAATAGTTCTCTTGAATTGAATATTTAACACAATATATATGAACTCGAGTATGTTAAAGCATATACTGCTCTTTAGAAATATGAACATTTTTAGGTTTGTTCAAAATCAAATATTTTCAATTTTAACTCTCAATAACATACTTATAATTAAGATTGATAATATGAAAATAATATTACTTAATACATCATGAAACCGCCTATCATCATGATTCATTCGTCCATGATTCTTATATTTTCGAGGCCAAAATAAGCACAAAGTGGAAAGATTTAAATTAAATGCCCTCATTAATATCCCTAACTAACCTCTCCCGGTTGTCACGCCCATGTTGTTGTATGCTTCGACAGTCACCCACAACCCACCTTGAGGCAACCTTGCCCTCGTAGCTAAGCCTCGCATAAACAATCAAACACGCCACCGAGGTCGATGGCCATGACCTCCTCCATGCCACCTTTTCTTTCATGCTGCTAAGCTTGTTATCTTCGTCTTCGCCAACCCTCCCTTGCTATCTCCTCCACGCTGCCATATCAAAGGTCGAGCTCCCTTATCAGAAATTATTATCTCCATCTGAGTGTCATCACGTCCTCTTGAGTCACTCATAGTTGTTGTCCTCCCTAGCCTCACTTTAGGTGAATGATGGCGGCCTCCTCTCCAATGCATGAGGCTATCTTCTTCGTTCTTAGCTCCATGGTGTAGGGTGATAGGAGGCATCAATGAAGGGTAAGAGGGCTCGTCGCCGGCATCTTTGGGGTTCTCGCCATGTGTGTCTAGATAAGTTGAGCCGGTTTTTTGGTAAGTGAGAGTAAATGTTACTAGGAAGTGGATGCACACTTGGTAGATGAGGGTACATGTCAATAAAATCTACTTTGAAATGACTATATTGTTGAATAAATAGATTGAATCAAAAATACAAATATGTAGTTTTTTATTTAAAATAAATTATTTATATATGTGTTATTCGTTAAAGTTGGAACTTTTGACTTTGACCAAACTTAGACACACTTATATTTCTAGACAAAGACACTAAGTACTACTATTTGTGAAGAAAACAGAGTACCGTTCGACAAA
The DNA here is from genome assembly GCA_032690845.1 of Eleusine coracana subsp. coracana. NCBI lineage: Eukaryota > Viridiplantae > Streptophyta > Magnoliopsida > Poales > Poaceae > Eleusine > Eleusine coracana. The sequence continues at coordinate 45,483,776 of CM064434.1, read as the reverse complement.
AGGGCGCACCAACGGAGCACCAAGTACCAATGCGGCAACCTTTTCCATTTTTTATTGGAAAAGGCTCTCGATTTGCCGTGCTACTTTTGGCTTATAAAATTCCACCAATGGAAATGGACAATCTGGACCGATTTGGAGGGGATAGACAATGGTGCTGCCATGAGCACGTCACCTTCCAAGAAGATGGCTACAACGATGCAAGTGTGTATGTGTGTGTGCTCGCGGCAGGGAACTGTTTCACTTTGGAAGACAGCGTCCCCTCTGTTTCTCGACATACTCTTGTGCCCACCAGATGCGCAAAGAGTGGCGAACATTTCTGACGTGATTTGTCCAGCACATGCCTCCATGAACCTTTAGAATAAAACACATGTAGAAACTATAAGTAGAATAGATTTTTTATTATATATATATATATATATATATATATATATATATATATATATATATATATACACGATAGCGCTAAATAATGCGTTGTGCGTGTCGGTCATTTGATCATCAGGCGGGTCATGATCTAGTGCATGCATACTGTTGAAGCAGTAGAGCAAGTGATGGCATTCAAGCCGTGTCCTTGATCTCCTACTTTTGTGTCAGGAGCTGCATGCAAGGAATCTTTTGTGTCCTTTTTGTGTCAGCAGCTGCATGAGTACTTTGTCCACCATCAACTGGTCAATCCAACCTCCGCAATTATATATATACTAGTCTCTACGATGGTATAACGTGATAGTATATGTACAATAGTGGTCGTATATTTTTAGGTCACCAGTCGTATATTTTCTACCGAGGTTGTATATTTTCAGGTCGATATTTTTTTGATTACTAGGTGGTTAAACCAACATCTGCGATCGTATATCGTGGTAGTATATGTACAATCATGGTAGTATATATTTTTAGATCAATAGTCGTATATTTTTTTAACCACCAGCTAGTCAAATCAACCTCCATGATAGTATATTTTTAATCGCGGTCGTATATTTTCAAGTAAACAATGATATATTTTCTATCATGGTTATATATTTTCAGGTCCATATTATTTTAGCCACCAATTAATTAAACCAACATTCGCGATTGTATACTGCGGTAGTATATTTTGAGATATACTATCAGCCTGACGAGATATACTATCACAGGAGTAGAGATATTCTATGACGATGTCCATAACACCATTAGTAGAGATATATTATCACCAAGACAAGATATACTTATAGAATGTTATCATATACACTTCAAAAAATATAGTCATGAGTATATAAATACATATACATACTCATAAGTACATAGATTTACACTCATAGAGATGTATATTTGTGATAAAATACTATTCTAAAATCTCATGGAGTATATATACTACTTTACAATGCACACTATAGTATAAATTTAAAGAGAACAAAAGTTAAAATACTACCCTAAAATACTATGAGAGCTTCAACTGAACAAGATCTGTGAGCTGCATGCAGACAAAAAGGTATCGCACTTGGGCATCAAAATCTGGTAGAAAAGAGAAAGAAAATTGATTAGTATATATACTCCTTTATTCTGCATATTGTTAGTCTTAAAGTAGATTATAAAAGGTAATATATATACTACATCATAAGGTAAGTATATATACTACTTGAAATTATAAGAAAATGGATTTTTTATAAAATATATTAATATCAACAGAATTCATATACTATTATGAATATACTATAATATTGAAAATAATATTATTCTGTAACAAGTGCAATAGTATATATACACTTACCTGATTCATTTATAAGAGCTATAAAATACTGATCTCAAACAATAATATACTGATTTAGTAATATATGATGTAAATCTGAAAACAAAATTAAAATAAATCTATAACAAAACAAATAAAAATTAAATGGTTGTTAGAGGCAATATCCAACATCTGACTATATACAGGTGAAGCAAACAATCAAGAAAAATATACGACTGTCCATATCAACGTTTAGCAAACACAATCAAAAGTGATTATTTGTGTATTGTAAGATAGTATATATACAATATGAGATTGCAGAACAACTAGCAAGAAGCGGTATATAATCATAGACATACTATCATAAAATATAAGAAAATGGATTATAAGAGATAGTATATATACTATTTGAGGTTACTATAAAATAGAATATTTATAAAATACAACAACATCAGCAGAGATGTACTATTACATTAAAAAAAATACTATTCTACTACAAGTTCAATAGTATATATATACTACAGAAAGTATATATACTTTGAGCTTACTTCCTTCCTTGTTCACGCATCTGGAAATTGTATATGTACTAGAAAATAGTATATATACTACAAAAAGTAATATACTATCAACAATTATATACTATCATCAAAGTAATATACTATCAAGGCTGCTTGCTCTATCAAAAACATAGAGCATGATACGCTAGTTCCTCCTTCACTGAAAAATCATAAGACCCATCAGAACAGCTCTAAAAATCACACAATTTTAACAGCATGCTCACTCCACCATGAGAAATCCATTCCAACCAAAAGCCCCAAGAAAGATTGAGCATTTAACACCAATTTCAAAATAATCATATAACTCTAAAGAATGAGGAAAAGATAAGAAACCTGAAATTAAACTATGTTATTGAGAAAACTGATTCATTCCATGACACACAAATGTTCTCACATGTCCTAGCACCTGAATCCCCAAGAAAATCTGAGCCTAAACGCTGCCAAAATAGAGATTAAAAATTCACCCAAAAATAGCTCCAAAAATAGAATAAATAAGAAATTCATGATAGAGCTTGTGCACACAGATCTGGACCTTGCGTAGGTGGATGGAGCCTGTGCAAGGTGTTGTGAACGGCCCGCTAGAGGAAAAGATGAGAACTGTCACCTGTGTAAGGTGATGTCGACGGAGTTCATCAGGAACACAGCAGTGGCCTTCAAGTAGTGACTGTGTCTGACCGGCCACCATGAATGTACCAACCTCATCTGCATGTAGCAACGCCTCCAACATGGTGGCGTCATCATCCCCATCAAGAAACAGTGTCGAGGATGAGCACCCCCAAGCTTCCCTGATGTGCTCCTCTATCCAGATCTGCTACTGCTTGTGAAGATCCTGGAGCTCGAGCGGACGATATGGGTTAGAGCTCAAGCAGACGAGAGGAGAGAAGAGGAGAGGAGGAAGAGGAGAGAGACGACGAGATTCAAAATGAGGATGGAGAGAGAGGAAGACACATGATTACTTGAATATATATTGTGCTGATATACTACTTCAAAAGCGAGATATACTACCGTAAAATAAAATATACTATCGCGGGCTGAGTTGGTTAGGTTGCACCAACCGACCAGCGCTCTGAATATATATATATATATATATATATATATATATATATATATATATATATATATATATATAAGTTCGATGTCCTTGTCATCAAATTGCGTAAAATATGTGCAAATGTTAGAGCTTGTGTTTTGAGAACAGTTTAAAACAACAGACACATAAAAGAGAAAATAAATTTCATGTGACTCTAGCTACTAGCGTAACAGGAAACAGAAACTGTTTGAACAGACTGTTTATTACATGCTTTGTATAATACTTTCTTCATTTTAAATTATATGACATTTTAGTATTCTCAAGTTTTCTTAAATTATAAGACACTATATTGCATCCCAATGCACCTTTCCAGTGGTTGTGCAAATGTCTATAGATTCTTCCGAATTTTAGGTTCTCTCCAAAAGCAGGATCGGTTTGGCATAACGATAAGACGTTGGAACTATTTGGACATTTGTTTTATTTAATATATTATAACTAGTATTTCGCCCCCTCCTGTTTCAAAAAAAAAGACGGTTAGGAACGCTGAACGTTGGTTCAAACAGTTGGCTCTACCACTGGAATATTTTGTCAGGTACTATATATTGATATATTTTAATTTGTTGTCATCAATTGCTGAATACTAAGTCAGCCTATACAAGTTGATGCGTCACTTGTGAGAGGGCTATATGTTATCTCCTCACATGTTTATATAATGTCATTTCACAAAGAAAAATATAGTAGTTTATTTCCTCTATTCTGTCATTAGAAAAGTAATTTTAGTTCAGCTTTGAACTAAATGCATCCATTATTAAAAAAAAAGAACTAAATACATCAATTTGAAAACAAAGGGAATTATGTATTGCAACTAAAAGTTAACACAATAAGAAGAGATGCGAGCTTTGCAATCTAAATTTAAACTTTTATTTCTGAACTGTTTTTACCTTCTTTGGGAGAATCCTACTACTAAATAGAGTCAAACATGCTATTTCACCTTAAAGTCAGGGAGATAGAATTTTCAGATAGCACCCTGACAGTTTAAAAAATAAACTATCTGAAGCAACATTCAAACCACCACCTCCCCTGAAATAATGGTATCTTTCTCTATCCTCTCCTCTAAGACACAAATCAATTCGCACACAGAATCTAGGCTCATGGCTTCATCAGCAGAGAAAGGGATCTTTTGCTTTCTAAGCTCCAGTCTACATGCCTATGAATTATTTTTAGGAGATAAATTATTGATGCTCTAACAGGTGGATGGATGTAAGCTCATGGAGGTCCAGCACAGTTCCAGCAATATCTTTCTCCCTCATGGCCTTTGTTATAACCATATAGGTACCAAACCAAACCTCCTAGCAGCCTAAAGACCGTTTGAACATTATTTTAATGACTGCTGCATTATGTAGTTAGACTTTCTAATATCAGATACGCTTTGTATCGACAAAGCATAAGAATAACTATTCACTTTTTTGCTAACAAAATGGATTATATGTCAAAGTAATAATCATTTTTTTGTGCAAGATTTTAAGAAGACACTAAAGGTACATTGAGTAAAAAAACTATCAGTGACAATGAGAAATTATGATCGATCTATACTGTAAGTTCTGATGTGGGCTTTCAATCACCCAAAGACCAAGAGACTTGATATATATGGCTCTATTTTGATGCATCAAAAGTTAAATAAACCCAAAAAACATGTCAACAGTAAGCAGAAAGTGAGTGAAATTATTTGTAAAAAAAAACACAGTAAATCAATTAATGAGAAATAAACTCAACAAACCACTGTGTTGAAAGCCATTTTTCGGGAAGACCCCGCGTCGCTCTCCTCGGGTGGCTCGGGGGCGACTCACCCAACGCCGCTAGAGCCCCCAAAACCCTTCATCCTAGCGGCGACCGGCGGCAGGGCCCAATGGCACCTGTGCGCACCTCGCCCTTGTGTTTTTCTCCCCTGTCCCCCCCCCCCCCCCCCCCCCCCTTTCTCTTGTTCCCCTTCCAGATCTAAGTCAGATTGAAGCCGCCAGTACGCCTGGGGAGGCGGCGGCAAGTAACCGTCGCCCCGACGCTGCTGCTCATCCACAGGGAGTCCAGGTGCAGCACGACACTGTCGGGTGAGGGGCGTCGTCGCCCTCAGCGCGGCCCAGCTGCACGACGTCTTCCGCCTCACCACGGGTCGCCATGACATGAAGGAAGGGGCCGCCACGCGGAAGCGCACACGCAAATCCTGCGCACGTGAGACCATGGCGTGGCCTCCGGTGCGGCTGCTGCCATGGATGTTGGTGGGTCGGGCGTCACCCAGATCTGCGCCCGCTACGGCATCCTTCAGCTGTCGCTGGTCGTACAATGGCGGATCCGGTCTCTCACTGCCACCCCGAGCTCCCGCTTGCGCCCAAGTGCGCTCTAAGGTGGGCAGCAGGGTTCCATTGCTCGGATCCATGTGGAGAAGGCCAAGAAAGTGCCTCGCTCTGTACAACCAGGGCCAGCGGCGCAGTGCAGCCCGCAGGTGGCTATCGATGGTGAAGAAGATGTGCTTCATCCTGCACGCGTGTGGCCCTGGTCGCATTCAGCGGTTGACGGCGCTTGCTGTCGGCCAGGGGATGGGCTAGGTCGTGTGCGTGCTTGCTTTCAAATGCACGCGGCGGCATGATCTGCAGCCAGTGATGGTGGCACTCATCGTCAGCAAGGGACTGGGTAAGCTGTCCGCGTGCTTTCATCACTCGACCATCCAACATGAGGCGCTTGTTTCAATCATTATGGTTGGTGTGCTGGAGTTCTCTCGGCTAACGCCCTAGCCGGTAGCTTGCCGGTGCCGATGATGGAGGCACCTTGTGTGTCATTCTCTCCTTGGAGATGTTATCATAGAGCGACGTAGCACCATGACTTTGGGTGAAAACCTTTGCACCGATAGCCAATCATAGCTATTCCCTCATGAGGCATTGCTATAGAAGTCCCCCGCAATGATCAAATTTTTGTTGGCTCTCTCTGGTACCATCGGGATCCTGGGTTGTTTGTGTCTTCTGTTTCATCTCCTCCCGTTGTCTTGGAACTAGTCTTTGGACTTTGGCCTGACTGTCGTCACCCATCGTGATTCGACGGGCGTTGCTGCTGGCGCCTCTACTTCATTGTGGAACTTCTTGTTGATGACATCATCAAAATCTTATGCCAGGTGTCTCCATGTGCTTTGGAACCCGGATACGCCAGAAAAGGGGTGTTCCTATCAGCTTCAAGGGAGGCCGATGAGGTTCCGACTCACAAGTGCCGGCGTGCTCCCACCATTCTTAGTCCCCCACTCTGTTGGGCGGCCCTTTCATCCTTCAAGGACTCCGCCCCTTGAAGTAAGGTGGAGGGTGATAACAAAGTGACGTAGCTATGATGGGTGGTGTGGTAGTGCAATGGCAACTGTGGTGAAGGTAAGCAAGTTTCAATGGTTCTGTCTTGTCGACAAGCGGTGTATGGTCCTCAGCTTGTGATCAAGGTTTAGGCTTGTTTTGGATGTCCTTGAGGATTATGTTTTTGTCTTTACTTGTGTGTGTTCTGTTGTGTTTCTGTGTTCAGAATACTGTTGTAACCTTCATATGGGGTCATTTTAGGCCACTGCCATTAATATAATGGAATCAGGTGGGGAGTTCTCCTCCCCCCCCCCCCCCCCCCCCTCCATTGACCATAAAAAAAAACCACTGTGCTGGGGGTGCTGCAGCACCCCCTGTAGCCTAGAAACTCTAGCCTAAGCACCAAAAGTTTCTTAGTTAAAAATGGCTTCAGTTTTACTTGATCAGTGTTAAACATACACTCAGCATCCTCTTTGCGAAGTTTCTGGTTCCACCCCTGCTTGTCATCCTTCAATGACCAAACCCTGTTGCACTATTTACATGTCTCATTTGTATTGAATCATGTACTATTTCATATATTTATCTGTGCTTCTTATTATGTGATTGACATACAAATTGCTAATCCCACTTGAGATATCACAATATAACTCTATCATGTGACATCACTGTAGACATTATTAGACTTTAGTTATATTTCTGTGGTGCGCTTGTGTTCTTTTAGGGTGTATTTGGCAGGACTTATGAAATGACTTATGCAGTGGCTTATAATGTGAAAAGGTATAAGCCCTGCCAAACAACTATTTTGCATAAGTACTTATTATAATAAGCCTTCATAAGCTATTTATCTTTTTGTACTAAATAGCAAAGCTAACAAACACTAGCTTTTTAAGCTTATGGATCATCCCTCCCTAGAATAAGCTATGGATAAGCTATTTTGCCAAACGATTTGAGAGCTTATGCTACAATAAGCCAAATGAGCCAAATAAGCACTTTTCATAGATAAGCTAAAATATAAGTCATTTTCAACATAAGCATAAGCTCTGCCAAACACACCCTTAAATTAGACCTTGCAGGACCATATGCATATATATCCCAAAAATGCTCTAAACTTGGACCCAGATACAGTTTGCGAGGTCAACTGTTGTTTGTGAATATTACTGCCGCTTTCCAGTTTGGACCGCCTGCCTATTGTTTGTTTGTGACATTAGATTTAGTACAGCTTTTTTGTGAAGTGATTAGTTGATGAAAATGCAAAGTCAATCAGCAGGGAATTTTTTGTTTAGTCACAACACATATCAGTTTGCGAGTTAGTTTTAGGATGTGTGTGGAAATATAGCAAGCAAAAAAGTTTTAGAATTTCTCTTCTGAGCAGTTTTGAGATGTTCCAGCCCTCTCTGTATAAGCTGTTGGCGAGTTAGTTATCTGATGCATGTGTGCAGGGGCGGAGGCAGAATGTTCAGAGGGGTGCTACATGCTCAAGATTGTTCTAATTTTAACATGGATTAATGCACACTTAGACTACAAATACTGACAATCAATATAAATATAGCGAGCACAACAAAATTTTAGAATCTCTTTCTGGACAATGAAGCATTTTTATTGTCAGCAGTTTTTAGGTGCAAGATAACTTCCAGCCCTCTAAATAAGTTAGACATATGATCGGCATAGATGCAGGTCGTTTATGTTTAAACAAATGGTCTGCAATATATATGTATACATGGAATATAATTCAAATATATATTATTACAACTTAGTAATTTGATATGTTCATACTCTAGCATGTTGTTTGAGTAACTTGACTATGTCATGAAGGTTTGGAATTTTATGCATGGGTCCCAGCGTCCTATGACCGATTTAGCTTATTTCATGGCTGATTAAGCTTATTGCGCCCTAATGACTATGAATAGGCCCTCTTATAATTTATAATTCTTTAGAGGTAACAAAAGCGCATCTAATCCACCAACTCAATGACTTCCTGCAGCTGCATAGGGAAAAACAATAAAAGTTCCCAAATTAGCAAATCAACTTAACCTAATAATTCAGCCTTAACTAACCATAGCTACCTTAATGCAACAAACGTTCTAATAATGGACATTTGCAAGTTCCTAATCCAAATGTTATTGACTCTTTGCAACAGATGCAAAATATAGCTGCAGCATGATGCATCGGATACCAAATTTAATTAAAACAGAACCGTTCAGCCTAAGTGCTAGATTTGCACTCGGTGGTTCCACGCGAGCGAGAATATCATAGGCAATTTTGTGGTCATAAAAAAACATAGGCAATTTTATGATACTGATGCATAAAAGATACATATTTCGACTAAGATTATATATATCATTTCAGATAGCTTACTGTCCTCAATTAATAAGTCAAGACTTTTCTTATATTAAATCTCATCATTTCTCAGGATATTGTTTCTGGTATAAAGTACCTCTGGTTTTTTATACCTAATGTTGGCGAGCGTAAATGTTCATATTGGCATTAAGTTTGATCACTCATATATCCTAGAACTTCGTCCGGTGGGCATATCTGCTGGATCTAGTCAATATAGCATATGTACCTAGTCCAATATATCAGCCACACATCAGACATCTTTTTTCAGCCAAAGATTATTCAATCAATGTGGGAGCATGACACACACACACAAAAAAAATTCGGGAATCAAGCAATCTTTGAAGCCCTTGGAGAGACATTTGGATCGAGGATTCCATTAGCAGGGTAGTATTACGTGTAAGAAACGCCTCCCAGACGATTGTTAAATAGATACTATCGCAGAGTCAAAACTAATACCACTTTGTTACTGTTTCACCTAGTTTAATTAATCCGCATGTGTTCCATGCCTTGATTCAATCATCCTCCTGCGGTTGTTCAAGGGCAACCCATGGCAAAGATTAATGTGGAGGATAGGATAATGCATATTTCCTTATCTAAAAAATTATTAACATTTTCAGCACGTCATTAGACTGATATCCTTTATTCTCTCCAAATAAGTCCATCGATTATCTTAATATCGACACGCATGAGTTTGCTGAATTACAGTGTCGCTTCAGACAGCTAGCTAATTAATGTTATCCAGAGATATATACATAGAATTAGTCAAGAGCTGTGGATAGCTAGCTGTTCCTGCACTGTGTACCATGGTCCACATAGTACACATTTTATTTGGTCAGGACCATTCTATCCTGGCGACCTATGTTAGCAGTTGAGCATGTATTAAAGCAAACTAGATGGCTGAAATAATTAACATCACTGAGAGCAGCGTCGGTGCCTGTTTTGTGCGTCCTTGCTTTTTTTTTAGCCTGACCAGGTAGTTTCATTTCTCAAAGTATAAGGTTACAATCTTTCAAGCAAGTTACATACACAACTAGGAGCTTCATCACGCCACTTTCCAGATCATAACGAACTAGAAACTTGCTTAGCTAACTTATGTGCTACACGATTATATTCTCGACTCACGTGAGAGATACAGAAATTCAAAAAGAAAGAACTAAGTTCTCTAGAGTCTAGCCAACTAAATCATCAGTTGGATTGTCGCCCTTTGTATGTCACCTAGGGTGTGTTTGGTTTGGAGTCAAGGGGATGGGGCGGGGTCATCTCTGTTTTTTAGGATGGGGTGGTCCCTGTCGCTATTTGTTTGAAGGATTAGGACGAGCCATTTTATTCTGTTTGGTATGAGGGATAAATAATGGATAAGTCCACCCCTAATTTTGTTTGAATAAATGTATGTGGATGAGAAATCTGAATAGATTGTGAGATTACCTTACGCCTTTCGTGCGGGTCGGAACTTACCCGACAAGGAATTTCGCTATTTGCATAAAATTTAACATAATTATAATTTTATTAACTTATCACTTAATTTTTTTAAAAAAATAAATATTCTTTTTGTTTTTGTTTTTCTCATCGATACTTTAAAAAATCAATTAATTTACCAACCATTTTTTTGTTTTTTCTCGTACGATGGCCTTCTCATCCTATGCATGTGCTCGTTCAGGAGTAGTCGAGCGCGGGAGCATGTGCTCATTCAGAAGCGCGGGAGCGATGTGAGCCACTTTGCTCGTGCTGAAGCGTGGGAACAACGTGCTGGAGCGCGCGAACGGGAGCCACGTGCTGATGCGGGAGCGTGGGAGCGGAAGCCACGGCCGGGAGCACGGGCACGCGCGAGCAACGGGGGTCACGCGGTCCGCTCGTTTCGGAGGGACGGAGCCATTCTCAATTTTGGTCGAATATTCTTTTGGTGGTGACCTCGCCCCTATATGACCCCGGACCAAACACCATAAAAAAAATGATCGTCTCCTCCCATCCCTTCTAGTACATGCAACTAAACACACCCCTAGTTTCCTAAGCTGCACAATATATTCATGCAATCTATTTTAAGATGGATTTTTTTGTACACTGAATCGGCTGACTAGCTCTAGTCCCTCCTTACGTGCCATTGCTTCCATCACGTGCATCCTTGCTTATATACACCCAAAGTTGTAGCTTCCGCTACAGTTGTTGGCTATGTTCAAGATTTTACCTAGAGCAAAACTAACCCTTAGCCATGACTACCACAAACATTTAGCTGGCCATTGAACGTGCCGTCACATCGGATAGTTGGGGCAAGTGACCTGACACTCTTTAGGAGGTGTTCGTTTTCATGAGTATTAGTCTAAATTTTAGCTCTAAGTCTATGGAATATGTGTATTAAATTTTAGTCTAAAGGGATAAAAGGGGTTAAAAGGAAGGCAAAACTGCAGTCATTAATTTGGGGCTAAAATGGGCTAATATGTCTTGAAACCTGAGCTGGATGACCCATACCCCTGCCTCCTCGTTCAGCCAGCCGCCCCCGCCACGAGGTGCTCCTGGCCCGCTCGCCTTTCCGGCGTCGTCCGAGCCTTTATCTTCATGCGGGCCAGCAACAACGATGCAGAGATGTCACGCGAGGCTCCTGCCACGCTCGTGTCGAGATCCTCCGTGATCCTTGTGCCACGGCAGAGGCAGTCCCCGTGCTTGTCGGGATGGACGCACTCTCGCATGACAACGCTGTGCGGATCCAGGCGACCATGACCATGGCCGTCGGTGGTCCTCACAACACTTCTTTGGAATTAGGGGCAAAGAAGTTATTTTAAAAAGAAGAACTAAACTTTACCTCTTGAAACGAATACTACTTGCATTAAACTTTAGGTCTAAAGGAAACAGACACCCCCATAGACCGTACTCCTAAGTTCCACCAAGGCTCCCTCTCTCTCCATTGCACTTGATCGACTCCATACCAAGCCTTAATTGGATGGGTCGAGTTTTCGGCCTTTCAGAGCCATGTGACGGCATATAAACTTTGGTGTCATTGCTGTCATCATCCTATGAATCGAGAGAATGGGTCATCAAATAAATTGTTTTGTCAATACAATTTACTTGTTCCAGTAGCATTTTTTTGTATTAACTATTAAATAGGTTTTTTCCATGGTACAATTGCTTTTTTTCAGCTTCTTAAACAATGTATTCAACAAATAAAAATTAATTTGTTTCAACTAAGTACATAACCTGTTCCCTCTTGCTACATAATTGTTCCATACAAATATTCTAAAACAAATATAAAAATAATTTATTTATCCTACTAATAAAATACTAAAATGTGATTTCATTGGGTTAATACATTCAATGATATAATACGAATCAACTCAAACATTACCTACAAAAATAGTATTTATTTAAAAGACACACATAAAACAGAAGTAATAGAAACAGATGATAAGATTTAGCAATAATACAAAAGGAAAGAAAATAAAATGTAGTACAGAAATTTATTTGGCTCATTTACATGTAGAGTATCTTATACATACATGTGAAACCTAATTATACGCATAATTCAGATACCAATATAATAATTAACATATGCATAATTAATATTTTATGGTGTACCAAAGAACCTATCAAACCAAAAATAAGCTAATAATAATGAAAAAGAAGATAAAACTGGGTAGACATGAAGGAATCAGGAAAGAAAAAAATAGGAAAGTTTTTGGGTCAAATTTGTGTGATAGTTGAGCTACAAAATACATTTGAGCCGAGAAAACACGTTAATTGGGCCGAATGAGCACTGAGCAGAGGACAAGCACTTTAATTGGGCCGAATGAGTCTAGGATGCATGTAATTAGGCCGAAATTGCCGGCTGTCGCGGCAGTGGTCAATTGCCAGGAATGGGAAGCGGTACCGACTGATAACAGCACGTGCGTCGACGGCCGGCTGTCAACGTGTACTTCTCTCAACGCCATGATACACGTAGATTACCATATACTTCCTCCGTTTCAAAATTATTGTTGTTATTGACTTTTTTCATTACTTTTGATCATTTATTTTATTTAAAATATTTTATATATTTAAGATAATTTTTTAAATAAGACAAATAATCAAAGTTCACAAAAAAAGTTAATGACGACAATAATTTTGAAACAGAGGGAGTACAGTGAAGTGACATCAGCCTGCTGCATGGGCATCTGCGTTGCGCGTTCGTCGTGGAACGATGGAAGGCTCGCTCGACCACACGTTCCTGCCAGGTCGGTGGCGAACTCGTGGAGAACATCAACTCCAAGTCTCCAAGTAGATGGCGTATGCGCGAACATGACAATGTATCACGTGTTACCCAGCCAAAATAGCATCTCCAAATATGCATCTAAAATTTAAATAAAAATATAAATAAATGGTGTATGTAATCATCTACTAACATATAAAGTTTAGGAGCACAATGTTGTTATCTAAATCCTCTCTCTCCTATACCTAAAATTAGATTTTAGATTTTCAGTTTTAGGCTATCTATTGGAAATGCTCTTATACAACGAGAAACAGAAAAGAAAAATCAGCCAATAAACAGCACTAGCTGGTTGCAGGTGTGAGGTTAATCGTTGCAACTCACATTATTTACAGACTAGTTTCACATTTTTGTTTCTCTTTGTATATAAATTCGTTACATCTATCTAAAATGTTTCAAGATGATAGATGATTATATGATCTATTCATTTATATTTTTGTTAAAATTTTAAACATATAATCGTTTAGATGTTACTATGATTGGTAATATGATAGCACCTAAGATAATAGTAACACCTGATATATTCTCATGTGAACATAGTTGAACTGTGTGGATGATTTGTCCACTGCAAGAGAATAACAAGAAACTATATAGTTTCTATTTGCTACTATTCCGCATATGCGTAACTTCATTCAGACAACTTTATTCCGGTTTGAGATTTCAAAATGGAATGCTTGATTTGACTTGATGTGTATTATTCATAGCAAAATCATCGATGAATATGTTTTTTTAAAAAAAGAGAATATATTATTTTAATATTTCTACCTCTGAACATAACTGACAAATTCTTGATCACGTATGTGATAAAATAGTTCAGAAATTGAGAATATGATACGTGGACTGGAGGGGGCTAAGAAAGCATGACTTATCACAGTTGCAGTAATAAAAATAATGAACAAATTTCTTATCACCCACTTCAAAGTTTGATTTTTCTTATGAACCATCCATCTTATCTTTTGTTCCTTAATCATTACTGTCAGTCATTTCATGACTTGACGGTGTTAAATAGATAAAGAAAAAACACAATTGCCCCTGGTTGTTATTGTGACTAAAGTTTATTTATTAGCCGTTTAAATGGCCATGGTGTCAGTTTGTAAGTCTAAATGTGACCATACGCACATCAATAATATTGTGCAATAAATTTAAAACGGAGGGAATATTTAATTAGTTTGAATTATAAACAATTTTTCCTAAATTGCTATTGTGATTTTTCTTTTTTATTTTAATTCACTCATGTGGGTGTTTCAGATTTTGTTTTTTGATTGACTTAGTCTTGGTACAGCAATGTCTGTCGTTGAGCACAGGTACATTAACCATTTGTTCTAGATAGTTGATAATGTTTATTAATCTGCTCTTAGCGTTATAATTTCTAAATGTTATTGGGTCGGATCGGTACCCTTAGAGTACCACTAATTTGTGGGTGAATAATTTTAGTGTCTAAAAAGGCAGACCTCTAAAAGTTTAGAGGCCTGTTCGTTTCAGCCTCTAAAAACTCAATAATATGCACAAAAATGACAGATTTGCCCATCAGAATAATAACTGATGAATAAATAACCTGATAATCTATCATTTTTGTGCACATCAGATTTGCCCATTAGAGTAATGCCCATGCAAAATGTAAGGCAACTTCGCAGTTTTTAACAAGCATGAAGAACCACTGTTTCGAACAGTCATACAATCAACATGTTGCAACTGACACTATTCAATATTGGACACACAACCACAAATAAGCAGCCATGTTGAGAGCACAAGCATCAACATCCTACCACAAATACTGAATGTGTAACAAACAACTCGAAATTGTTCACAAAATAGCCACAAATAAGAAGTGCTCACATCACGTACAATGCAACCTACCAATTCACTTACGAAACACAACACAGCAACTCACAATTCGAAATTACCGCTTGTTGAACAATGCTGCAGCAAGGTGATCACGCAAAGCATTCATGTCATCATCACCTTCTTCCTCTTCATCACTACCATTACTTAACTGACTGGAGTTCAATGTAGTACTGCCATCTTCTTCTTCCATGTGCATATCATCATCATCGGCACCATTCTCCCATAAGAAATTATGAAGTGCCATGCATGCAACAATTATTTTGGTTTGCTTGTCAAGTGGAAAACTAGGAATACCATACATGATCCTCCATCTCTGTTTCATGACTCCAAATGACCTCTCTACTGAATTCCTTAGTGATGAATGTGCAAAGTTGAATGTCTCTTTCATACCTCTAGGCATTCTTCCATTGCGAAACTCTGGAAGATGGTACTTTGTTCCCCTGTAAGGTGCAAGATAGCCCCGTCTATTTGGGTAGCCCGAGTCCACTAGATAGTACTTGCCTACAAGCACAAAATGAAGTACAAGGGTCAGCCATGTGGTAAAATATTTCAGAATTAAATGTTACATTTCACAAAAATAATGACGTACCCTCAGGTGGATGTGGAAACTTGTGAGTATACTTTGTCATGGCTTGGTTGAATACTCTCATGTCATGAACTGATCCAGGCCATCTAGCAAGTACAAAGGTGAATCTCAAGTCAAAGTTGCAGACGACCATTACATTTTGTGAAGTCCTACCCTTCCGGTTCAGGTACTGAACACATTTGTCAGTTGGAACAACAACTTCTATGTGAGTGCCATCTATTGCTCCTATGCAATTGTTGAAAACTCCCTTGAAACGAGGATCTTGCAACCTAGGATGTATGTTGCTGAAATCTGGGTCTGTTGGCTTAATATTGTCAACAGAGAGCTTGACAATGGAATCCAAAACCTCAGAAAATTTTTGATGAACAATATCTAGGGACCTCCCAAAAATGGTCTCAGCTTGTCTAAGTGGTTGTGGTGTTCCAACCATCCAAAGAAACATCCCTAATGCCTCTATGCTACAACATTTGGTGCTGGACTCTAGACCATAAGACCCCACTAAAAGATCATGCAGTTGATAAAACAATGGAGCTTCTATTCTAAACATGTTCTTAGAGTAATATGGACTGGACAACCACCTATACACCTTGTCAAGTCCACTCTCCTTACCCCTAGGTCTCTTAGATTTTGAGAAGTGTTGCATGTCATGAAACATACCATACATGAGCAAGGGGAGCTGATCGTTAAATTGATCTTCGTCTTCGTCTTCAAACACTTCTTCCCACAGCTGTACCCGCGGCGGTGACACAGCCAAAGGGGAGCGACAGATCCGGCGGTGACGGCGACCTTTGGTGGACGCCTGACGGGTGCGGACGGACGGGAGCGGTCGGACGACACGGTACAACTGTAGAACTCGAGGGACTAACGTAGGAGCGCGCGGGATGCGGCGGCGGAGGCGGCTAGAAGCCAGCGCGGCGGTGGCTGCGGAGGCGGGTTGCCTAAAGGTCACACGAGCGGCAGATGGGGGCGAGAGCAATGCGGATAAGGGTGGGGGTAGCGCTGTCCGACACAAGTTTTTAGTGTTTTAGAGCCTCCTAGGCATCTAACATTCGACCCCCTCTAAAAGGTCGAATCCTCTAAAATTCAAAGGCCCGTTCAGGGGCTAGCCTCCACTTTTTAGCGTTAAAAGGCCTCTAAAAGCCTTTAGAGGCTGGATCCAAATGGACTCATTATAGTCGAACATTTTCAACTAAAACATATATGATTTGCACCGCTGTTATTAACTGCATACATAGGCCACAATTCCAGGCCGTTCGTGTAAACATTGACGGACGTGGTATTATATCTATGAATTTGCAAAGGATTTTCCAGAATCCATTCACCCCACGAACTCTAGAACCCTTTCCCTCCTGATCTCCTTGGCGGTAATCAGATTCGCGTCCCAGGCCCTGTATCCGGGAGTTTCAAAAAAATAAAAGGCCCTGTATCTGGGTCTGGGAGCACTTGGCGATGAAAGGCGGTGGCGGTGGGGGGCAGCACAGAGGAGGAGCTCATTGCGCAGGAGACAGCGTTGTACGACCGCTAGATCTACGTCTGGGGCGTCGACGCCCACGAGAGGTCAGCGGTCGCCAAAGAATCTTCCTTTACCCCCACTCATTTATTATTATTAGTTTCAGCTATTGCAGTTTTTGGTGTGCTTTCTTTGCAGAATATGTTGGTTCTCCTTACTAATGATTATGACACAATTATCTTGTTTAATGTGCATTTTGGTTCTTGGATTTAGAAATTGTGCTATATTTGCAATGTCAGTGAGAAATTACATGAAAGCCACAATTCTTAGTTGTTCACATAGCTTATACCCACTAGCAGTTAGCTTAGATTATCATACATTTTTACTTGCTATTTGTTTTTCTTATGTTTCAAGCTTGTGTGTCATCTCAGTTCAGAAATTCGAATCTTTCAACCTTAACAAGGAAGGAGTTTCAGTGAGGGTGGAAGTGTGGAATGGTGACCTAGAGCCTTATGAGGAGCTAGAGGAGGTCTGGATTCAGTTGAGGGGAGTTCCACCAAAATGGTGTTCATGGAAAGTGCTTGGTCAGTTTGCTTCTATCTTTGGACTACTACAGGATGTGGATTGCCAAGGAATGTTCAAAAGCTTCTATGAGGTGGTTAGGATCAAGATAAGGTGCAGGGATCATACCAAGATCCCAAAAGAAAGACTATTCTGTATGAAAGGCAATCTGTACATGATCAAACTGGTGGTAGAGGAACCTGATGACATTGAGGCTCAGGGAGGATCAAGAACTGATAATGATGGTGGGAACGATGGTGGAGATGATGAGGCTGATGATTAAGGTGGTGAAAAAGACAATGATGCTAACATGGACACAGATAGACCGAGTGGAGGGCAGAGGAACAATTTTCAGACTCCAAATCAAAATAAGATGAAAGGCAGTTCTTCAAAGAACAACAAAAGTGCTAAGAACAAGACAGTGGCTACAGAATGCAGTGAAGACGAAACACCAAACAAAATTCCGCAGGACCTCATGAGAGAGATTCAGGAAAGTGGAATGGCAGCTGAGGACATGTATGTACTCCTTAGAGAGATGGAATTGGTTGATGATGAGGGGGTTTCATCTGGGAGGATGCTGAGGCAGGTGAAGCTGACAGTACAATGAATGAAATAGAGGAAGTGAGGATGGGCAGTTATAGGGAATTCTGGACTGTTAAAGATCTGGACACTAAAAATGGAGAAGGAACTTCAAAGGTGAGTGACCACGTGGAGGGCTCAGAGGTGGATACTGAAACAAAGGCATCAACGGAAGAGCATGAGGTGGAGATGGTTAAACATGGCAAGAAAAAATAGGGCCCGGTGATGGCGATAAGGAGGAGCCTGAGGAATCAATTTGATCCTAGGACTACACAGGAAAAAGCAGAAGACCTGAAGCAAAAAAGAAATCTAGAGGAATACTACAACCCAAGCAAAGGTATGAGGAATAAAGCTAAAATAAATAAAGTTAACCATATTGCTAATGTGATAGGTGTTAATATGGGTGATAATAAGGAGGAACAAGACTTAAATTTTGATGTATGTGATGCTTTTTCTTTTAGAAGGTATCCGAATATGTCCACTAATGCTAGAGGCATTAATGTGGGTGATAGTAATAGTAATGCTAAGGAGGTAGACGCTCATGACTGTAATAATTCTCATGGCCAGGGCAAGCACCCTGTAATAGATGGTTTACAATGATAGGTGCTTTCTGGAATATTAGAGGGTTAGGTAAGCCGGGGAGAACCACGTGTATTAGAGATATTATTAGAAAAAACAACTTAAACTTTATTGGCATTCAGGAAACAAAGAAGGTTTATTTCCATTCTCAGTATTTGGAAAAGCTGACTGGCAATAAACAATTATGTTGGAACTGGCTGCCATTAGAGGGTTCAGCTGGAGGGATTCTATTTGGTATGGATAATGACTTTGGATAAGTCATTGAATGGGATATTAGAAACTTTTCGGTTAGCTGTAAGGTTAAGTGTAGGAAAGATAATTTTATTTATAGAATTGTTACTGTCTATGGCACAGTGTATGAGGAAAAGAAACAAATCTTTCTTGATGAGATCCATGATGTGTGTACCCAATGGAATGGACCTACGATTTTTGGAGGGGACTTTAACTTAGTGAGATGCCAAGATGATAAAAGTAATAGAACAAGATGATAAAAGTAATAGAATAGTAGATTTTAAATGGTGTGACAGGTTTAATGATTGGGTAGATAGAAACAGCTTGATTGAGGTTAACCTTTCTGGTAGGAATTTTACTTGGGCAAATAACCAGGAGGTTCTTATTTTATCACACATTGATAGAATTTTCTGCTCCACTGATTTTGATGCTCATTTCCCTTTAGCTATTGCAAAGGATCTACCCAGAGAACCTAGCAACCATGCACTAGTTTTGTGGGATTCTGGTGAAGGTCAGAGAGTTGTAGCGACAAGATTTAAGTTTGAGAAATGGTGGTTTCTTAAAGAGGAGTTTAGAGAGGTAGTTATGAATAGTTGGGATAAACTAATAGATGGGAAGAATGCAATAGATGTCTGGCAAAATAAGGTGAGGAAGTTGAGGAGAGTAGTTAAAGGATGGAGTATAAATGTGGAAGCAAGAATGAGAAGGCAAAAGGATAGATTGTGTAAAGAGTTAGATGCCTTAGACATTGTTTCAGAGAATACAATGTTGAATCCCGAGCAAGTAATGAGAATGGATGTGATTAGAAAGGAGCTTAATATGATTTGGGTTAAAGAAGAGACTAAGGCAAGGCAACGTGCGAGAGAGAGGGATATTAAAGAAGGAGATAGGAATACTAGGTATTTCCATGCGGTGGCAAACCAAAGACGTAGAAAGACGACTATCCTTGCTATTGACGGCCCTGAAGGGACTGTCAATACAACGGAATAGATTGTTAGTGTAGCAACTAATTTCTACAAAGAACTTTTTAAGTATGAAGATAAACCTAATATTACAATTGAGGATATTTTCTTTGAAGATTCTGAAAAGGTTACTTAGGAGGAAAATGAAAAACTAGAGGAATGTTTTACGGAAGAGGAGGTGAGGAAAGCGGTCTATGAGTCTTATGCTGAAGGTGCTCCAAGGCCTGATGGTCTTTCTTTCATGTTCTACCAGAATTTTTGGGAATTAATCAAACATGATCTCATGAACATGTTTGAGGAATTCCATAGGGCGGAGCTGGATATCTTTAGGATTAATTTTGCGTTGCTTACTTTGATCCCTAAGGAGAAGGATGCTAGAACAATTAACAAGTTTAGGCCAATTAGCTTGTTGAAAACTGTAGCTACAAGATTTTTACGAAGGTGCTTACTAATAGGATTAATGGCATTAGTCAAAGATCAATTTCAAGCAATCAAACGATTTTCATTAGAGGCAGGTATATTTTGGAAAGCGTTGTTACAGCCCATGAGATTATTCATTCGGTGTTTAATGGTGAGGAGAGAGGGTGCGTATTAAAACTAGATTATGAGAAGGCGTATGATAAAGTGAACTGGAAGTTCTTACTAGATGTTTTTTAAAAAAGAGGTTTTGGAGAGAGATGGTTGAGTTGGATTAATCTTATTTTAAAAAATGGCTCTGTTGGAGTCAATATAAATAATGCTGAGGGAGAGTTTTTCCAGACTGGGAAGGGGCTTAAACAAGGTGATCCCTTGTCCCCCATCTTGTTTAATCTGGTTGTAGATATTTTTTCGAAAATGTTACAGAAAGTAGTGAATCAGAATCTTCTTGAAGGTTTAGGAAATAACTTTATTCAGGGGGGGGGGGGGGGGGTTCTATCTCCAATATGCTGATGACACCATTCTTTTTATCAATGATAATATAGAGTATGTAAGTAATCTAAAGTGGATCATGAGGAGTTTTGAATTAATGTCTGGCATGAGAATAAACTTTCGCAAAAGTGAAATTATTCCCATTAATCTGGAGAAAGAGAAAACTAATGATTTGACTAACATATTGGGATGTCCTGTGGGGAGTTTCCCAATCAACTATTTAGGTATTCCGTTGCATCATCAAAAATTAACTAGGGAGGATCTGCAACCCCTAGTAGATAAGATTATCAAAAGAATAGCTGGCTGGAGAGGGCGTCTCTTAAGTACAGATGGTAGGTTAGTGCTAATCAAGACATGTTTGGCTAGCATTCCTGTTTATCTGCTTTCGTTTTTCAAGTTTCCTAAATGGGCTATTGACCTGCTCAATTCACATATGGCCAACTGTATGTGGGATGACAGCGAGGAGAGTAGGAAAATTCATTTGGCAAATTGGCAGTTGGTAAGTATGAGAAAGGAGTTTGGTGGGATAGGAGTGCCAAATCTTAGGGATGTTAACTTGTGCCTATTGGGTACATGGATTAAGAGATACTTGGTAGATGAGGGTAAGACTTGGTAGAAGTTAGTTGATAGAAAGTATGTTTCCAGGGACACCAATATTCTGTGTAAGAGAGATAGACACTCTTCCCCTTTCTGGAAAGGGGTGTTGTGTGCAGCTAAGGCCCTCAAACTAGGGTATAAGTGGGTAGTAGGGAAAGGTACAAAAGTTAGATTCTGGGAAGATATATGGTTTGGAACTGCACCTTTAGCTGTCCAATTCTGGGAACTGTATTGCATTGTAAATGAGAAATCAAAAACAGTTGCAGAAATTTGGGATTGGGGGGGGGGGGGGGGGGGGGGGATGAGCTTAAACTTACCTTTAGGAGAACTTTCGATCATCTACTTTGGGATAAGTGGATGGAGCTAAAGAATGTGGTTATGGATCTCCACCTCACTGAGGAGACTGATGCTCGTATTTGGCAGTATGAAAAGTCTGGGGTATATTCTTCTAAATATTTTTATGCAGTAATTAGCTATAGAGGTGTCACTCCGGTTTATATTCCATCAATTTGGTGAATTAGAGTCCCACCTAGAGTCCAGTTATTCCTTTGGCTGATGGCATATGATAAACTGATGACTGTAGATAATCTGAAGATTAGAGGTATAGAAAAACCATCTATGTATAGATTTTGTGCAGATGACGAATCGGTTCATCATCTGCTGTTCGAATGTGTAGTGGCCAGGAACATGTGGGCTCTTGTGACAACTTTCCTTGGTTTTGATATTGGTAGAGATTATGTTGACATAGCTAGTAAATGGTTGTGTGAGAAGAAATTTGGTATAGTTAATATTATTTCAGCTGCAGCGCTGAGGAGTATTTGGTTAACACGAAATTATTTTGTTTTTCGCAAACAGGAATGGATAGATATGAGGGTGGTCTTATGGCATGTACTAAGACTGATAAGGTCCTGGAAGCCTATGTTCCTGGAGCAAGAGTGGGCAAAGCTGGAGGATTGGTGTGCTTTTTTGGAGAAGACAATTCATTCACCAATGAGACTGACGAATGGAGAATGACCAGTTCTAGAGGCATCAAGAGATGGGCGAGCGCAAATGATCTGGTGAACCCCCGAAGCAGGGTGGTGAAGAGTTGGATGCCTTTGCCGGTCTAATGCTCTGCAGTGTTGATGTATCATTGTTTGGTTTGCACTAGGGCTTGTCTAACTGTAGGGTAGCAAGCTACTAAGTATATGGACTTTGTGAGCTGTAAAGTACTTAAATAGTCTCGTTCTTAATGAAATGGGGCAGGGCGATTCTCGCCTTTGGTTCTAAAAAAGAAAATTGAATCTTTGTGTCCACTACTAAATGAACTTTTTCTTTGTTTATTCTCCTTTTGGATTCTATTGTAAAAATAATATTGGCCCAAGAGGAACCATGTTCTGTAATATATTTCAAATGTTGATGCTCTTGCATAGTTAGATTACCCTAGAGAGGTACTTACAAGCTATCTATCATGACGTTGCATCCAAGTGACTAAGATTCTTCATGGTACTGATGCTACTATAAATATCTCTGATATGTTCTTTCCTTCAGGTGATCCATATCCAGTTGGAGAATTTCTTGAAAATTTTGACATTGTTGTAGTTAGTCGTGCATCTCCTAAAACAAAGGTATATAATCTCTCCAGACTTAGTTTTCATTGCCCAATTTTTGCAGGTCAAAATTCATTGTTTGGTAGTTTCTTTAAAACTATTGTTATGTCGTGCCCATGATGTTCTTGCATTTGTTTTGTGTCTTTTCAGGTGATGCATATCTTTTCAGTGTATTGACTGCATGTATTCTTGATGTGAAATATTTGTTGATTTGCAGAAGCATAGATATGTTGAGGTATGCCGCATGCAGGAAGATATCTACATTTGTTCGCAAATCTTTCAGTAACAGTTTTAGTATGCGCATTATTCAGAATTCAGAAC
This sequence comes from Eleusine coracana subsp. coracana, assembly GCA_032690845.1. NCBI lineage: Eukaryota > Viridiplantae > Streptophyta > Magnoliopsida > Poales > Poaceae > Eleusine > Eleusine coracana. The sequence continues at coordinate 45,460,387 of CM064434.1, read as the reverse complement.
AGCTATGCCTTCCCCTTTAAACATGCCTCTCCAAGTGTGCAATTGAGCTATGTTTTTTTTATAATGCTCCTCCTTAAAACTATACCTGCCTTTATTCATGTTACACTAACCTGAGGATTAGTCACCGAAATCAGTCATTAGACTGTGTAGTATATATAGCCAGGAATAGAGTATGGGTCAGCCAATATGGGCCTAGACAGTATGGGCCTTAACACCCCCCCTCAAACTCAAGGTGGATCTGAAGCATTGAGTTTGAGTAAATGAAGTCGATGCTGCTCTCGAGTTTGTGCTTTAGTGAAGAAATCTGCAACTTGCAATTCGGATGGCACATACTAAAGAGCAATAGTTTTCTGATGGCAGTGAGAGCGAGTAAATGAGACATCAACACCAATATGCTTTGAAAGACCTTGCTTGATAGGGTCATTGGCAATTTGTATGGCTCCAGTGTTATCACATAGAAGAGGTGTTGGGGAGTTACAAGTAATTCCAAAATCAGCCAATAACCATCAAAGCCATATGATCTCAGCTGTGGTAGAGGCAAGTGCTCGAAGTTCTGCCTCTGTACTAGATCTGGATACAGCAGTTTGCTTCTTGGTCTTCCATGCAAGAAGTGAGGACCCAAGGAGAATACAATAACCAGTGACAGAACGATGTTCTATCGGATCACTTGCCCAAGTAGCATCTGAATAAGCAAGAAGCTGAGGGGAACTATTGTGGTCGTAAAATAAGCCACGGGAAGGTGTACCTCTCAAGTACCGTAGTACATGAAGTAGATGACCGTAATGAACTGATGTGAGAGTACTCACAAATTGGCTTAAAATATGAACTGCATGCGCAATATCAGGTCTTGTGACAGTGAGATAGACTAGACTGTCCACAATATGATGATATCGAGAGGGGTCCTCAAGAGGTGCACCATCATCAGGTCGAAGCTGCAAATGAAGATCCATAGGCGTCGCAGCTGTTCGACTGTCAGTAATACCAGAACGATCAATAAGATCTTGTATATATTTGGACTGGGAAATATGATAACCCTTTGTGGAGTGTGTAACCTCAATGCCCAAGAAATAGCTAAGAGGACCCAAGTCAGACATTTGAAATTGTTCACTCAGTTGGTTCTTCACAAGAGTAATGTACTCTGGATCATCACCTGTAATTAGCATATCATCAACATATAGAAGGAGCAAAGTACGACCACGTGAGGACAAGTGAATGAATAAGGCAGGATCATGATCACTAGATGAAAATCCAACAGCCTTTATGACAGCTACAAAACGCTCGAACCATGCATGCGGAGCTTGTTTGAGGCCATATAATGCACGACATAACCGACAAATATATCCGAAAGGAGCATCAAGTCCTGGAGGGGGCTGCATATAGACTTCTTCATGCAAATCTCCATGAAGGAATGCGTTCTTGACATCCATATGAGAGATAGTCCATGAACGAATGGCAACTACAGCAATCAAAGTACAAACAATGGTCATGTGAGCAACTGGAGCAAATGTCTCATCATAATCGAGTCCCTGAATTTGTTGAAAGCCCCTAGCAATGAGACAGGATTTATATCTCTCAATAGAGCCATCTGACTTGGTCTTAATTTTGAATACCCATTTACTTGAAATAGGTACCGCATGAGAAGGTAATGGTACAATATCCCAAGTGCCTGTACGATCAAGGGCAGCAAGCTCCTCTGACATGGCAAGCTGCCATTCCAAGATGCTAGAAGCTTCCTTGTAAGTTTGTGGCTCATGAAGGACAGCACCAGCACGATGATTGGGCACACATGGGTAACCCAATCTGTCAGGAGGCTCCAAACTGGTGCGATCACGAAGATTATATCCATTAACCTGTGTTGCATCAGACATAACATTTGACTCATTAGTGTTAGTGGAAACATCAACAGGAGGAGGGGAACTAGCTGGAGATGGAGGATTAGGTGGAAGATCTGTGTGTCGAGGAGAACGACGTGTGTAGGTGTGGATGACAGGTGGTTTGGACGTATAGAGAGAAGGTGGTGGTTCTGGAGGGGAGATGGGGATGGGGGTAAGTGGTGGAGATGGTGGTAGGGTGGAAGAATCATCATGTGGGCTGCGAGGAAGACACATAAAGGATGTGGATTCTATTGGGGAAGAGGATGGTTGTGTAGAGGAGTTGTAAAAGAAAGGATGATGCTCAATGAAAGTGACATCTCTAAAGACACGGATACGATGAGTGGAAGGGTCATAACAATGATAACCCTTATGTTCAGAACTATAGCCCAGAAAAGCACACTCAACCGATTGAGCTATTAGATTAGTTCGCTCACGAGGTGCAAGGAGAACATAGCATGTGCAGCCAAAAACCCGAAGGTGATCATATATAGGAGGAGTACCAAAGAGGACTTCACCAGGACATTTACCAGATAATTTAGATGAGGGTTGTAGATAAACAGCTGTAGAAACTGCCTCCCCCCAAAAGTGGGATGGAACAAAAGAAGCAATCAATAATGTTCGCCCAGTTTCTATAAGATGTCGATGCTTTCGCTCAGCAACACCATTCTGAGCATGAGCACCAGGGCATGAGAGTTGAGCAAGAGTACCCTCCAAGGTCAAAAGCTGGCAAAACCTATGAGATAGATACTCGCCACCAGAGTCAGAGCGGAAAACTTTAATAGGTGTGGAAAACTGAGGATGAACCATGCAAACAAAAGACTGATAAATAGAACATAACTCAGAACGGTGTTTCATGAAATAGATCCAAGTATATCTAGAATAATCATCAACAAAAATAACATAATATTTATGACCAGATTTTGTAGCAAAAGGTGTTGGACCCCATACATCAGAGTGAACAAGATCAAAAGGTCCAGCAGAATGAGAAACACTAGAATAATATGGGAGTTGTATTTGTTTTCCAAGTTTGCAACCCTTACAAGAGAAACTAGACTCGATAGATGTAGGACCTAAACAACTACTATTTATTAATATGGATAAACAAGACCCACAGAGATGACCCAGTCAATGATGCCACTTGGTGAAGGATGAAGTGGTTGAAGAAGCAATGGAAGACACACGAGCGGGTGAAGGAAGTCGCAAGGTGTCCAATACATAGAGGCTCGAAGAACCTCTACGGTGATGGCTAGTCCCAATCACAGCCCCTGTTTGACGATCCTGAACAAAACAAGATGAGTCATCAAATCCGACAAAACAATATTGGTCAGTGATTTAACCAACAGAAAGAAGGTTCATAGATAGCTGAGGTACAAATGAGACATCATGAATAGAAAAATGAGAAGTGTAAAGGGCACCCATATGTGATATGTAGCAAGAAGTACCATCAGCTGTCTGTATTGAAGACCCATCATTGACTGGCTTGCAATCAATCAACTGAGACTGATCTGATGTGACATGAAAAGAAGCTCCTGAATCAAGAGCCCATGAAGATGTACAAGCTCCAATAGGTGCAGCAGCAGTGGTAGCAGAAACAGATGCTCTAGAAGTACCACGACCTTGAGCAGCAGCACCACGAGCACGAAATTCAGTGAGCTTCTCTAGAAACTTGGTAAAGCACTGATCAGATCGATGAGTGTTTTTCTTGCAATGCTTGCATTGCCGCTCAGGAGAAGAACCACCTCTGGATGGACCGCCCTTATGAGTAGCAGCCACCACATTATGAGAGGAGTGATTAGCTGCCAAAGAATCAAGACGAATCATGCAGCAAACGTGTGCGAATAGACTCAAGTTCTGGTCATACTCCCATGACAAAGCGATATGTGAGGAACTGGTCAATAAATTTGTACGCTGTACACTGTACACTCACTAGCTGAACACTGAGGCACCATAGATAGCAAAGGTCCAGACAAACGCTCAAATGCAGAGTTATAATCATCAATAGACATATCATGCTGCTCAATGAGATGGATTTTCTGCATGAGAGTGTGAAGAAGTGCACCACTTTCCTTAACATACCGCTGTTGTAAATAATCCCATATGGTTTTGGCTGTCTTAAAGGGGCGGAGACTCATAATCATGGACTGCTTCACACTATTGATAATGGCTGGTATCACCTTCCCATCATTAATTTTCCATTGTTTAATCTCAGCAGCATTACCATTATTAGCAGTGGGTGCAGGTGGATTATCGGTCCAATGAAAAGCTAAACCATATCCTCCTAAAGCAGTTTCAACACAAAAGGACCACTCGCTATAATTTTGACCATCAAGAGTGATGTTGATAACAATTGCAGTTACTTGAGACATGGTGAGTGGTACTGACCAACTAATGCTAGTGACCAACTACAACAGTTGATAAACAAAGAGAACAACAGCAGGGAGCAGTTACCACCGTGAAGAGCAGCAGCAATGGAAATGTCCAGGACAGTAGACCAGCAGCCAAGTAAAATACCAAGAGGCCAGACAACAGGACAGTGCAGCCGCTGTACTTGAAGAAGTGCTCGACGAAGAACAGCAGCAGCAGGACAGCTCACAACAATCCTAGGGGCAACAGAGTTCCTCTGCCGCAGACCAGATCGTGAGGGAATGAGACCAGGTCTGGTACAATCTGCAAAAGACTTGAGGGCGGATTGATTTGTTGGAGAAGAAATTACTACAATTGCAGCCAGAAGAAGCAGATCGAATCCGCGACAGACAGGTTGAACAGGGCCTGTGCTGACGGCAAATCACCGAGGAGGAAGACGGGCCGCGACGGCGGTTGGAAGAAGGGGTGGTGGCGGCGACCTAGAGGGGTGGCGGTGGCGACCTGGAGAGGCAGCGACGCTGCACAGAAGACAGAGGCAGAAGACGTGGAGAGAGGTGACAGTGGAAAAAAAATAGGGTGGATTAGTTTAGTCTAACCCTAACCCTAACCTGCTCTGATTTCATGTTACACTAACCTAAGGATTAGTCACTGTAATCAGTCATTAGACTGTGTAGTATATATAGCCAGGAATAGAGTATGGGCCAGCCAATATGGGCCTAGACAGTATGGGTCTTAACAATTCATACATGCAGAATCTTTCAGAAACAACTATAGTATGTGCATTTTTCAGAAATCTTAACAGCCATACCTTCCCCTTTAAGCATTTCTGCCTGAGTCTGCAATTGTGCTATGTTTCATCAATATGCTCCTCCTCAAAACTATGGATTGAGATCATCGGCAGTCGGCCGAGCAGTCGCGCTACTGAGCGTCCGATTCGTCAGAGCAAATCGTGCAGCTCGCATAAAGCTGAACCCTCCGCACAGCGGTACGGGCAAGTCTGAGAGGTGAAAGCTAGCTGCACTCTTGCACGAGTTCGTAACCTTGACCAGCTATCACTACCACAAAAAGGATCTGTAGCGGCATTGTAAAAAGGCTCATAGTGGTGATTTTAAAGACAACCACCGCTACAGTGGCCCTCCATCTTTTTAGCGACGGACCAAGATGTGATCCGCCTCTAAAAATCAATTTTTAGAGGCGGATCACATTTTCAACTGCCGCTAAAAATAACCTATATTTTTAGCGGCGGATGAAGATGTGATCCGCCTCTAAAAATCGATTTTTAGAGGCGGATCACATCTTGATCCACCGCTAAAAAGGCTGAGGCCCAATTCGATCCATTTGGCCCAGTCTATTTTCTCTCCTTAGTCCTCAGTCCTCACAATAAAATCCAACCTTCTCTAAACCCTAGCTCAATCTTCTCCCTGTTCCTTTCTTTCTCCACTCAGCCACCACTCTTCCTCTCCTCTCTTGCTCCCTTCTCCGATGGCGCACGGGTGACACGAGGGCGGCGCAGGGCGGCCAGTGATGTAAATATGGCCCGATCTTCCGAGATGTAAGGGGATAAACTCGAATTTGGGGAACTCAGCGTTGACGAACCGGCTTGAATCAGACACGATCCAACCCCGCCACCGTTACACCAAGCATAACTTGATTGTTCCTGCAAGCGAAATCGAGAACACAAGCAAGAGAGGATAAACACGCAATCTAAAATTGCAAATATGGATGAAGCGAATCACAAGAAAAGGTTCAAGCTCTAAACACAAAAGGACTAATCGCCACAATGGTGTAGAACAAGAACAGGGGTCCTGAATTACTGTAAAAGGACATGTCGCCACAGTTACAATAATTCGATCAAGTTTCTCTCTGGAAAACTGAACTAAACAAAACCTGAAACTAACAGATGGCAGCTACTGAGTTTATGTAGGAAACAGGGACGTTCTAGGGTTGGGGGCGACCAGGGGGGGCGCCCACAACATGGGCTTAAGGCCCGACACGGTACATGGCCAAGTTGGCCCAAAATAGGTGGCACAACACCTTGTCATGGTCACATATTATGACTCACGACCCTTCTGGATCTACCACCAGAACCAAAACGATGGCGTCGTCGTCCCCTTTCCAACGCATCAAAGAACACCTCGTTTGGACGTCGGATGTGGGAGATATCATCAAAACCGTGAAGGGGTGTCGGCTGAATCCGAGACGAACACGACGACCGAGTTGGAGACGACTTGTAACTTAGGGAAGGCCATGATATGCGCATATTCAGCATGGTGATGTCCTCATCATCCTCCCCTTCTTGAATTGGAGTCGCCCTCGACTCCATCTCAGCATCAATCTCCTGCAAAAGGTTAGTACTAGCAGAATGCAAAGTACAAGATACATGATCATCAATAGAAGATATATCACGACAAAGCATAGTATAGCAAGGTGCATCATGATTATCACAAAGATCAGTAACAGCAGATATCATAGCAAGAAAAGCACCTCCCTTTAACTGAATAGCCTTATGTTTAACATCAGAAAGTTATTTGTTATCATGTTTATTCTCAGTATTTTTAGCAAGCAGTTTAAAATGATTTCTAATATCAGCAGGCAATAACGAACGCAAAGTAATATTCCTGTCCTTATGCACGAATGTATATGTATTAGTTCTACTATAGTGGGCAGCATCCGTATCATATTCTCATGGACGATCTAATAAAAGCGAACATGCTTGCATAGGTACAACATGAAAATCAGCAGAGTCTTGATAAGAACCTACTGAAAAGTATATGCGTGTTGATCGAGTTACCTGTGCCGTACTTATTGAATCATTTGATATGGTCGGGCTGATGTAGTGCATGCGTGGTCAAGCCAAGCTTGCTTACCAAATCAGAACTTACCAAGTTGTTACAGCTCCCAGTATCAATGATGGTGAGAACACGGTGGTCCAGGATAATGAGGTACATGTAGAATAACTTGTTGCGTTGTTATTTTTCCTCTTGTCCCACCCGAGTGATCAACACACGCTGTACAATGAGGCTAGGAAAGCCCGCAATGGCAGCAATGGAATCAATGGCGATAGTCTCCTGCTCCTCCGTCGAATCTGCAATAAGGTTAGGCATACGAGCAAATTCATCTTCAACATCACTAGAACTTTCATACCTGATGAGGACATCACTCCAAAGGATACATGCAACACTCCTCCAATTTTGGACTTGCAAGGTCCAATGACTAGAGCTCGTGCACGACGACTAAATTTAGAGGTGAGCTCGTTCCTACGTTCTTCATTATATGTCACTTTTGAGAATGGTTTGCTACCTAATGATTATATTGTAATTAGGAACCATGGAGAGGACCAGGAGATGATGGGAGAAGGACTTGGAGACGTGGAGGACCAGCAAGGATGTGGAAGCCAAGGTGGAGGCCCAACCAAAACCGACTTCGAGTCTGTTTCGGGGCTCAGGACCAGTCTGCACTAAAACGAATGCCCAAGACGCATACGGACTCGGATTTGGATGTTCTACATATGCACGGAAAGATAAGAAGAAGACCTTTCCAATGCTGCCGGTCTCATATCAAAATTCATCCAGAGTCATCGGAAATCGTCGAAACAAGAGAGAGTCCAGAATCTGTTTCGGTGTTGTGTCGCCTGTTTTTGGCCTTTGGGCTTTGTATCTAGTTGAGCCCAAGTAGGGGTGCGTCCAGAGGGTCTTGCACGACCCTAGGATCTTCATATACAGCCGCCGCCGCACCATTAGGGTTCAGGTTTTGCTTAGATTATTCTGTTCGTAACAGTTTTGCCGTCATCACGGTTTGTGAGACCCCAACTTCGTGAGATTTATAATACATCTGCAATTGTGTTGCTTTCTTCTTTGTTCTTGCTTGTGTTCTTGATTCGCAGGCAGGGATTAGCCTTCTCGGCGAGGTCAATCGTTTTAGGACGGTTGATAACCAGAGGAGACGTCGTGCTACGATTGCGGGGTTTAGAACGTGCTGTTCTGAAGCCGGATCGATTTGTGTGTTGCCTCCGACCAAATCAACGTATCCAGAACCTTTCGGAAGATCGGGAACCCTTGTCCACATCAAGTGGTAATCAGAGCTTCAGGTGCACCGTCAGGTTCATCCTACCCTTAGTTAATTTTGTTTTGTGTTCATCCTATCGTCCACAGAAAAGCCCAAAAAATTTTTCCCTCCGCCCATAACCACGTGTTTAGCCTTTGCATATTTTAATTTCAGAGTCCGTAGTGTTGAGTTTGTGCCCTAGTTCTTGTTTAATCGCTGGTTTAGTTTGTGTTTTTGTCGTCAGTAGTGTTTCCCTTGCAACCCTAGCCGCCATCCCCTTCACCATCCTCTGCTTTGTTGGCTTTTTGTGCTAGGGTTGATTGATCGACACACCTAGCCTAGTCCCGCCCTAATCCCACCCTGAACACACTATCAACACCTCGGACCAATCCCCACAAATTTCACTTTCCGCTGCATCCACGCCGCTAAAAAAAAACCTTACCCGATCCCTAACCCGACTCGGGTTTCTGGAAAATCGACTCCGACCCCCCTTCGGTAAAACGGGCATAACTTTTCGCTCAGTTGTCCGTTTTGGCTGAAATTTTTACAGGAGATTCTTGACTCAAAGTTGGGCATACCCTCACCGGGCTTTGCCCGTGTGCCCTCGTCAAAAAATTCAAAAAAAATCGGGAAGATAAAGAAAAAATTGATTTATGTTTAAACCCGACATTTTTTGCAACTTCAAGATTTTCTGTAGGCCACATCCTACCTCTGTTTGAGCTGAAATTTTTTGTGGATTCTCCTCCATTGTTAGTGAGTAGGAGAAAAATATCAAAAAAAATAAAATCAAAAAAATTTTTGGGATTTCTACTAGTGCTACATCTAGCCCCCTGAAATTTCTGGATTTGGCTGTTTTGCACTTAACCCCCTGTTATCGCCTATTGTGCCTTTGTCTCCTTGTTTCTACTTTGCTATCAATACTGTTCTAGGACATACTTAGACCAGCAACTAGGGACAAGTTACTTGGGCACTTATTCAGCTTTACTATCTGTTTTTGATTTGTGTACCACTCACATATATATATTTGGCCTTCCTAGCTCTACATATTTCTTCTGGACAGCACACAGGTTATTTTGTGACCCTTGCAATTATGGAACATATCTCTCTGGTATCCTTTGCTTTGCTTTTCAGAACTTTGTAAGAGCTTTGTAAGGAGTCTCCTTTTGTTGTGTTGAGAGGCACCACTGCTTAGCTATTTTGTAGGGATAACCTTCACTGTTTGTTTCCTGTTTTGGTGTTTGTGATGGCAGGAAGTGATGACGGAGAGATGGCTTCACCCTCACAATTTGCTGAGTGCGTCAGCCAAGAGCAGCTCCAGAAGGCTTTGCAGGCTGCTCAGAGTGATTTGGCAGAGACGATCACCAGAGCCGTTACTGATGCGGTCAGCAAGCTTCACATTGGAGAAAGCATCGAGCGGTTAGAGAAGCGGGTCTCTAAGTTAACTGATCAGGTTGTCGCATTGGAGACCGCTCCTAAAACCAACAATACGAACACCAATAACAACAACAACGATGTTGAAGACGTCCATGATGAAGACACGGTGTATAAGGCTGATGGTACCGTGGATAGGTCAGCTACAAGGACCGCACGATTACGACGTCGTTTGCAACATAATACTCAAGGTATGGGTGGTTTCCATAACTCCAACCGTCGTCCACACGGTAACTATGCTCTAGATGACCCGTATGCTAAAATTAAGTTTTCAATTCCTTCGTTTTCTGGTCAGTATGATGGTGATGTTTATCTTGATTGGGAGATGACTGTAGAACAAAAATTTAATGCCCACCTTGTTCCTGAACAACATAGAGTTAGACAAGCTACTAGTGAGTTTATGGACTTTGCTATTGTTTAGTGGAGTGGTCTAGCTGCTAAAACTGATTTGCCTACTACTTGGGAAGAACTTAAGGTAGCAATGCATGATCGTTTTGTTCCCCCTTCTTTTTATAGAGAGATTCGTAATAAACTGCAACGTTTAGACCAAGGAGATAAAACTGTTCAGGAGTATTTTAGTGAGCTTCAGAAGGGTTTGATTCGTTGTGCTGTAGTTGAAAAAGTAGAGGATCAGATTTGTCGCTTTTATTCTGGTTTAAGAAAAGAAATTCAGGACATCCTTGATTACAAAGAATATTATACCCTCACCCAGTGTTTCCAGTATGTTATGCTTGCAGAGAAAGAATCGCAGGGACTTTTCCAGGCTTTTGAGCAGTACAGCAAGTCAAGGAACTCCTACCCCCCACGCTCGACGGGGACTTCGGGGCTGCCCAGGCCATCTTTCCGGCCGCCCCCACTAGCAGCTACCAAGGGAACCAGTGTTGTTTCTGCAGCCCCAAGATCAGCCCCTGCACCTTCTGTGCAGGTACCAGCTAGTAGTGCCTCCTCTGTTGCTTCGACAGGGCGCACTACAGGGATTCAGTGCCACCGCTGCCATGGACTTGGTTATGTGCAGAAAGATTGTCCAAGTAGGCGGGCATATGTGACGACAGACGATGGCGGTTACATGAGCACCTCCAATATGGAGGATGAGGAGGAGGACATCGCTGCCACCGGCAGTGACCTCGTCCTTGGAGGCGGAGACACCACAGGATACATGAACATTATTATTCAACGTGTCCTTAGCACACAAGTTCATCAGCCCGAGACGATGCAGCGCCACAACTTGTTCCAGATTTTCTTCGTCATCAAGAACCGTCGAGCACGTGTCATCATTGATGGAGGGAGCTGCAATAACTTGGTGAGTTCTGATGTGGTCACCAAGCTTGCCTTGACCACACGTCCACATCCACATCCGTACTACATTCAGTGGTTAAACGACTCTGGTAAAGCTAAGGTAATACAAACTTGTAGAGTTCCTTTTTTCATTGGTTCTTATGTGGATTCTGTTGATTGTGATGTCGTACCCATGCAAGCATGTTCACTTTTATTGGGTAGACCTTGGGAATTTGATAATGATGCTGTACACCATGGTAGAAATAATAAGTACAGTTTTATGCATAAAGCAACTAAAATTACTTTGTTACCAATGACCCCTGCTAAAATTGTACAAGCTGATTTAGAAAGAGCTGCTAGTTTGAAAAATAAAGGTCCTGAAATTCAACAACCTGCTAATTCTAATTCTACACCTAGTAATGTTAATGATTCTTCAAGTTCTAAGGGTGCTGGAATTAAATTACAAGGTCGTTCATGTCTTGCAACAAAATCTGAGCTTGCTGAAATTTCTGATAATGATGATATTTGCTATGCTTTGATATGCAAAGAAGCTTTGTTTTCGCTTGATGATATTGCTTCTAGTGTTGTGTCTCCTGCTGTCATTAACCTTTTGCAGGACTATGAGGATGTTTTTCCAGCTGAGATACTCCCGGGATTGCCACCTTTGAGAGGGATTGAGCATCAAATTGATTTGATTCCGGGTGCTACTTTACCAAACCGTGCTGCTTATAGGACCAACCCTGAGGAGACTAAGGAGATACAACGACAAGTTCAAGACCTTTTGGATCGTGGGTATGTTCGTCAATCACTTAGTCCTTGTGCTGTTCCTGTACTTTTGGTTCCTAAGAAAGATGGTACTTGGCGTATGTGTGTAGATTGTAGAGCCATTAATAATATTACTATTAGGTATCGTCATCCTATTCCTAGGTTAGACGACATGCTTGATGAGTTATGTGGTGCTATAATTTTCACTAAAATTGATTTGCGTAGTGGCTACCATCAAATTAGAATGAAACTTGGAGACGAATGGAAAACAGCTTTCAAAACCAAATTTGGATTATATGAGTGGTTAGTAATGCCTTTTGGGTTAACTAATGCACCTAGTACTTTCATGCGCTTGATGAATGAGGTTTTAAGAGCTTTCATTGGCAAATTTGTGGTAGTTTACTTTGATGATATCTTGATTTATAGCAAATCTATGGATGAACATATGAATCATTTGCGTGCTGTTTTTGATGCTTTACAAGATGCACGTTTATTTGGTAACCATGAGAAGTGCATCTTTTGCACGGATCGAGTCTCTTTTCTTGGCTATGTTGTGACTCCATAGGGAATTGAGGTGGATGAGGCGAAGATTGAAGCCATAAAGAGCTGGCCTGTACCAAAAACTATCACACAGGTGAGGAGTTTTCTTGGTCTTGCAGGTTTCTACCGCCGCTTTGTCAAAGATTTCAGCACCATTGCTGCACCTTTGCATGAGTTGACAAAGAAGGGCATTGATTTCCATTGGAGTAAGGTACATCATGAGTCTTTTGATGCTTTCAAGGATAAACTTACACATGCACCATTGCTGCAATTACCTAATTTTGATAAGATTTTTGAGCTTGAATGTGATGCTAGTGGTATAGGCATTGGTGGTGTTTTGATGCAAGATAGTAAACCTGTTGCATACTTTAGTGAGAGAATTACTGGGCCAATTTTGAATTACTCCACATATGATAAGGAATTGTATGCACTTGTACATTGTTTAGAGACGTGGCGTCATTATTTGTTGCCCAAAGAATTTGTTATTCATTCTGATCATGAATCACTTAAGTATATTCGTTCTCAATGTAATTTGAACCATAGACATGCTAAATGGATTGAGTTTATTGAGTCTTTTCCTCACATTATTAAACATAAGAAAGGGAAGGATAATGTGATCGCTGATGCTTTATCTAGGCGCTATACTTTATTGTCTCAACTTGATTGTAGAATTTTTGGACTTGAGGCAATTAAAGAACAATATGCTGCTGATGTTGATTTTAAGGATGTATTGCTGCATTGTAAAGAAGGTCATGCATGGAATAAATTTGTGTTGAATGATGGATTCTTGTTTAGAGCTAACCGCCTATGCATTCCAGTTGGTTCCGTTCATCTTTTGTTGTTACAGGAGGCGCATGGAGGTGGATTGATGGGTTATTTTGGTGCCAAGAAGACGGAGGATATTTTGGCCACACACTTCTTTTGGCCAAGGATGAGGAAAGATGTTGAGCGCTTTATTGCTCGCTGCACTACATGTCAAGAAGCTAAGTCTCGCTTGAATCCACATGGTTTATACATGCCACTTCCTGTTCCTTCTATTCCTTGGGCGGATATTTCTATGGACTTTGTTTTAGGACTGCCTAGGACTAAGAGGGGGAGTGATAATATTTTTGTTGTTGTGGATAGATTTTCTAAGATGACACACTTTATACCATGTCATAAGACTGATGATGCTAGTTATATTGCTGATCTCTTTTTCAAAGAAATTGTTCGTTTGCATGGTATGCCTTCTACTATTGTTTCAGATCGTGATGCAAAATTCTTGAGTCACTTTTGGCGCACGCTTTGGAATAAGTTGGGTACAAAGTTGTTGTTTTCTACAACTTGTCACCCATAAACTGATGGACAAATTGAAGTGGTGAACCGCACTTTGGGTACTATGTTGAGAGCTATTTTGAAGAAAAATTTGAAGCAATGGGAAGAATGTTTGCCTCATGTTGAGTTTGCATATAATCGGGCAACACATTCTACTACCAAGGTAAGTCCTTTCAAAGTAGTGTATGGTTTTGATCCCCGTACTCCACTTGATATACTTCCTCTACCTATTCATGATAGAGTTCATGTTGATGCTAAGGAACGTGCTGAATTTATTTTAAAAATGCATGAGACCACTAGACTTAGCATTGAAAAGATGAATGACAAGTATAAAATTGCTGGTAGTAAAGGTAAAAAAGAAGTAAAACTTGATATAGGAGATTTAGTATGGTTACACTTGAGAAAAGATAGATTTCCAGATTTGAGAAAGTCTAAATTAATGCCTTGAGCTGATGGTCCTTTCAAAATAATTGAGAAGATTAATGATAATGCATACAAACTTGAGTTGCCTCCCGAGTTCGGGGTTAGTCCTACTTTTAACATTTCAGATTTGAAACCATACTTGGGGGAAGAGAATGAGCTTGAGTCGAGGACGACTCTACTTCAAGAGGGGGAGGATGATGAGGACATCACTCCTAAGGATACATGCAACACTCCTCCAATTTTGGACTTGCAAGGTCCACTGACTAGAGCTCGTGCACGACGACTAAATTTAGAGGTGAGCTCGTTCCTACGTTCTTTATTATATGTCACTTTTGAGAATGGTTTGCTACCTAATGATTATATTGTAATTAGGAACCATGGAGAGGACCAGGAGATGATGGGAGAAGGACTTGGAGACGTGGAGGACCAGCAAGCACGTGGAAGCCAAGGTGGAGGCCCAACCAAAACCGACTTCGAGTCTGTTTTGGGGCTCAGGACCAGTCTGCACTAAAACGGATGCCCAAGACGCATACGGACTCGGATTTGAACGTTCTACATATGCATGGAAAGATAAGAAGAAGACCTTTCCAATGCCGCCGGTCTCATATCAAAATTCATCCAGAGTCATCAGAAATCGTCGAAACAAGAGAGAGTCCAGAATCTGTTTCGGTGCTGTGTCACCTGTTTTTGGCCTTTGGGCTTTGTATCTAGTTGAGCCCAATTAGGGGTGCGTCCAGAGGGTCTTGCACAATCCTAGGGTCTTCATATACAACCACTGCCACACCATTAGGGTTCGGGTTTTGCTTAGATTATTCTGTTCATAACAGTTTCGCCATCATCACGGTTTGTGAGACCCCAACTTCGTGAGATTCATAATACATCTGCAATTGTGTTGCCTTCTTCTTTGTTCTTGCTTGTGTTCTTGATTCGCAGGCAGGGATTAGCCTTCTCGGTGAGGTCAATCATTTTAGGACGGTTGATAACCAGAGAAGACGTCGTGCTGCGATTGCGGGGTTTAGAACATGCTGTTCTGAAGCCGGATCGATTTGTGTGTCGCTTCCGACCAAATCAACATATTCAGAACCTTTCGGAAGATCGGGAACCCTTGTCCATATCATCAGGACCATGCTGGAAAATGATGTCATTTAGCCGACCAATAGCCCATTCTCTTATGTAGTCTTGTTAGTCAAGAAGAAGGATGGATCATGGAGGTTTTTCATCGATTATAGATTGTTGAATGCTATAATCGTCAGGAATAAGCATCCCTTACCTATGGTTGACGAGCTGTTAGATGAGTTAGTGTTGGAAATAATAGCAGTTTAGTGATGATAAATCCAAGAGTAAGAGAAACTACACGGAATCTGGGCATACAAATCATCATGATAGTTCCTATCTCAATTACGTGTACCAGTAGATCAAGAGACATAAACAAGTGGCAAACACTAATCATAGCGACTAGCAACAACCTAGGCAAAAAAGCCTAGATCACTTGATCTAATCATCAAAAGATGTTAAAAGGTGACTTACAAGGACGCGCTTCGACGATGGTCATTGTAGAGTCTGATCCGTCGATAAAGAAGGCGAAGCAAATTTAGGCAATCAGTCAATGAAGAGGATGCAGATCAGATCACCAGCAAGCAGTCACGATGGCGCTTCCCAAAAACCTGATATGCCCCCTACCCCGTGCAAGGGCATAGGAGACGTAGGCTTTGGAGACCTAATCTCCCGGCACCACTGGCACGTCGGTGGCAGGATGAGGAAGACGATGCGGTAACACAGTGGGAAAATGGCGAGAGAGGCAAAAAACAGTATAACCTATATGCGACGTCTCGCCCATTTATATACACATGACGCTGCACATTTATGGTAATTGATCCACAATTAAGCATGTGCTGATTAACCACTAAGATAGAAACAAAAAATCTGAGTAGCAAAAGGAAGTTGTGACCCCGCACACGCAAGGCTTGGATTTTACCGGACCATTTACACGCATGTCATGCAAGGTAATGTGGGACTAAAGTCCCCCACCATGTCATGCATGTGCACATATGCCTTTGGGATTTGTTGAAATTATTAATTGGGCCACAGCCCAAAACTTCTAACAGTTAGTCGCGCAAAATGGTTTACAAAGCTAAATTTGCGCTCAGGATACCACAAGATCCGTATGGTGCAAGGAGAAGAATACAAGATAGCTTCGAACCCATCAAGGCCTCTTTGAGTTCAAAGTCATGCCATTTGGTCTGACCAGTGTGCCGACCACATTTCAAAATGTGATGAACACCATTTTTGAGTCCTTGTTGAGGAAGTGTGCCCTAGTTTTCATGGACAATATTATTATATGCAACAAGACCTAGGAAGACCATATAGTTATATTACAGCAGTTTTGGAAATTTTGGAAACTCACAAATTTTTCATCAATAAAAATAAGTGTTCCTTCGCTCAGCAATCTCTTAGTTACTTAGGCCACATTCTTCAGCAAGATGGGGTCTCTACAGATCCAGAGAAGGTTCATGCAGTGTTGAAGTGGCCTCAACCAAAGAATATGAAGGAGTTACGAAAATTCTTTGGTTTAGCAGGGTACTTCCGCAGGTTCATAAAACATTATGGTATGATAAGCCGATTCCTAAGTCACTACTTAAAATGGTGTGTTGGAATATGATCCGAACTATTGAGTCCTTGCTAGAGACGTCTAGAAGGTTTGAGAGGCAGAGTCCTCTCGTGTTACGAGTCATATTATTTAGGGAGTTTATCTTTAGTTTCTACTCTTATATATACATCTTGTATTGCATAGAAGAGTTGAGAGAGAGAGAGATCATTGTATCCCCTATGTTGTAACTCTTCATCATATAGTGAAGATTGCTGGTCAGCGTCCGTGGTATTTTCCCGCAAGGGTTTTCTATATTAAATCTGTGTCTCATTTCGATCTTGTTGATATATTATTTGCTAATAAGTGGTATCATGAGCCAGACACAAGATTTGTGAAAAAAAAAATTAGGGTGTTCTTTGTTGCCACCAATGATCAGATCTATTCGACACTTCATCGTTGCAACCATGTCTCAAGGCATGGTTATCTGCCACGTTCATCCGTGGCATGAGGACGAATTAATCTCCGTTATGATTGTTACATCTTGTGATGATCTCGATGACCGAGCGTTGTGTTGCTGATCTACTTGGATGGGATCTAATCCCGTTATGCGCGTCTGATCGGGACGCTGCATTTATCTCGGCGAGTTGCCGAGTCACCCACCCGCGTGGAGTCCAAGGCGGAGCAGGAACTGTTTCGATGATTTTATTCCATGCGTCAAAACAAGAGAGAGTACAGAATCTATTTCGGTGCTGTGTCACCTATTTTTGGCCTTTGGGCTTTGTATCTAGTTGAGCCAAGTAGAGGTGCATCCAGAGGGTCTTGCACGATCCTAGGGTCTTCATATACAGCCGCCACCGCACCATTAGGGTTCGGGTTTTGCTTAGATTATTCTGTTCATAACAGTTTCACCATCATCACGGTTTGTGAGACCCCAACTTCGTGAGATTCATAATACATCTACAATTGTGTTGCTTTCTTCTTTGTTCTTGCTTGTGTTCTTGATTCGCAGGCAGGGATTAGCCTTCTCGGCGAGGTCAATCGTTTTAGGACGGTTGATAACCAGAGGAGACGTCGTGCTACGATTGTGGGGTTTAGAACATGCTGTTGTGAAGCCGGATCGATTTGTGTGTTGCCTCCGACCAAATCAACGTATCCAGAACCTTTCAGAAGATCGGGAACTCTTGTCCACATCAATACCCATCAGCGGTAGCGATGAAAGCACGACGACTAGGGCAATCCTTCATGACATGTACCATGCCCTTGCAGCGGTGGCAAATAATGGTGGTGGAGGAGCCACTCCTAGTACCGGAAGTAGTAACCTTCTTCTGGTGTTGGTGCTGCACACTAGACGATGCGCTGCAGAAGTAGATGCAAGTGGAAAAGTTGTTGCTGGTGTCTTAGCAACATGACTCTCCCAATTCTCTACTCCAGTGCGTTGCTGGAGATATTGCTCAGTGTTGGACCGGCAAGATTATTGTGGAAGGCGTCCCTGTACTTCTCGTTCAACCTTAAGAGAAATATAATACAATTGGCTGAACCTATTCCACTCTTTATAGTCAACAATATTCTGGATATCACGGTTCAAACCATAAAAAAATCTAGCACTAGTTTCAACATCATCTTCATGTATATCACAACGTGCTAAACCAATAAGCAATTCCTGATAATATTCCTCTACTGTGTTACTACCTTGTGTTAAAGATTGTAGTTTCAAACGTAAATCACGTTGGTAATAAGGAGGAACAAAATGAGATTTCATGCGTTGTTTCAAAACAGGCCAAGTGGCAGGTATAGCAGCATTAGTATTGCAAAGATCATTCCACCAAAAGAGAGCAAAACATGTAAACTCACTAGTAGCAGGTCTAACTCTATGCTCAGCAGGAACTAAATGAGAATTAAATTTCTGTTCAACAGCAAGTTCCCAATCTAAGTATGCTTCAGGATCAGCACTACCGGCAAAAGGTGATATGTTAAATTTGGGCTTAACAAAAGTATCAGTATTACCACGATTGTTATTACCTCCCATACCATGTTGATTACAGTGAAGACGGTCTGCATCACGGTCAAAATCATCATCAGCAGCAGCTCGTTGAGGTGGAGGTCGTCGTTCAACATCCTCAATGCGGTGGACAACAGTGTTGATGTGACCCATCAACTCGGCAAACTTCGTTTCCATGAATGTACGCTGGTCCGCAAGAAGCTTCGTGAGCTCAGCCTTGGACACGCAATCATTGAAGTCTGTAGGGGACTCCAACTCTCCAGGTGTCCCTTTCCCTTTCTCTGACATGGTTAAAAGCAAAGACAAGACTAAACAAAAAGATTAGCCCTATCAACTAGCAGGCAGCAGAGGGTGTAGAAAGTGGAAAATAATATCAGAAGCAATGTATCACAATCTTGCAAGTGTTCTTACCAAAGCCAAACAGGTCGACACAATCTGTAGTTGAGCTTGGGTGTAACAGTTGCAAGGAAGAAAATCTATGCTGCAATATGTATAGCTTGGAAGGCTAATATGTATGTCAATGGAACACAATTTAATAACAGATAGTAGCACTGAATAAATGTCCAAAGCAGTGTCCTAATTGCTGGCAAAAGAATCGTGTTCAAAAACAGTTGTGACAGCAAGAACAATGGCAAAGAACAATGGCAAAGGCAGCAAGGATCAAAACAGACTTCACAGACTTAGAATTTTCAGGGCGCGGGAGGGGGGGTGCAAATCAAAATCTTGATTTTTTTTGTATGATTTTTCCACTATTTTTCTGTGATACAGGAACACAAAGGAAGGAACCACAAGAAGTTTCAACTCAAATAGAGGAAAAACAAAGGGTATGCAAAATCTCAAAGTTTCACCGAAATTACTATTTTTTACTTCACAATTTTATTTCTATTTTTTCTCTATTTTTTTTTAATTTTAACTTTGAGTCAAGAATCTGCTGTAAAAATTTCAGCCCAATCGGAGCAACGAGTGAAAAGTTATGCCTGTTTTACCGAAGATATGTCAAGATAGGGTTTGAGGGGGGAGGGGGGACACAGAATCGGGTAGGGTTTTTTTGTTGGCAAGGGATTGTGGGTATGGTGGGTGGGTGACACGATGGTGAATCCAATAGAAAAACACGATGGTGATGGTGGTGTGCAGCGAAGATCAAAACACAAACCGAATCAAAACACAAATTCAAACCAGCAACTGAACTCGACTAGGACACAAACTCAATACTACAGACTCTGAAATTAAATTATGCAAAGCCTAAATAATGTCTGGGATGGTAGGGAAATATTTTTTTATAGGCTTTTTCGTAGACAGAAGGTGATGAACATAAACGAATCTAAAGGGAAGAACACGATAATACCTCACAGGGAACCTAGGCTTTTTCGTAGACAGAAGTCGCTGGTTTAGTTTGTGTTTTCTCATCAGTAGTGTTTCTGATGTAGATATGGCCCGATCTTCCGAGAGGTAAGGGGATAAACTCGAATTTGGGGAACTCGGCGTCGACGACCCGGCTTGAATCAGACATGATCCAACCCCGCAACCGTTACACCAAGCACAACTTGATTGTTCCTGCAAGCGAAATCCAGAACACAAGCAAGAGAGGATAACCACGCAATCTGAAATTGCAAATATGGATGAAGCGAATCACAAGAAAAGGTTCAAGCTCTAAACACAAAAGGACTAATCGCCACAGTGGTGTAGAACAAGAACAGGGGCCATGGATTACTGTAAAAGAACTTGTCGCCACAGTTATAATAATTCGATCAAGTTTCTCTCTGGAAAACTGAACTAAATAAAACCCAAAACTAACAGACGGCGGCTACTGAGTTTATGTAGGAAACAGGGACGTCCTAGGGTTAGGGGCGACCAGGGGGGCGCTCACAACATGGGCTTAAGGCCTGACACGGTACATGGCCAAGTTGGCCCAAAATAGGTGGCACAACACTTTGTCATGGTCACATATTATGACTCACGACCTTTCTGGATCTACCACCAGAACCAAAACGACGGCGTCGTCGTCCCCTTTCCAACGCATCAAAGAACACCTCGTTTGGACATCGGATATGGGAGATATCATCAAAACCGTGAAGGGGTGTCGGCTGAATCCGAGACGAACGCGGCGACCGAGTTGGTGACGACTTGTAACTTGGGGAATGCCATGATATGCGCGTATCCAGCATGGTGATATCCTCATCAGCCAGCCTCCCTCATCTCCGATGACACGGGCCGGCCAACTTCCTCCTTTGGCAACACGAGGGCGACCAGACATCCTCCACGGCGGCGCGAGGGCGACAAGCCTCCCTCCTCGGGTGGCGCGAGGGCAGTACACGGGCAGCCAACCTCCCTCATCCGGCAGCCGACTCCCTCCTCTGGCGGCGCAAGGGCGACCAGACTCCCTCCTTCGGCGGCACGAGGGCAACCAACCTCCCTCTCCCGACGGCGCGGGGTGGACGCCTCCCTCCATGGCGGCGTGAGGGCGACAAGCCTCTCCCTCATCCGGCGGTGCGAGCTCAGCCAGATCCAGCCGCCTCCCTCCTCCGGTGGCGCGAGGTCGGCTAGATCCGGCCTCCTCCCTTCTCCAGCAGCCCAGATCTGGCCGTGGCGGCGCCATGGTCGCCTGATCCGACTGACTACCTCCTCTAGCAGTGCGAGGGCGGTGGCGGTGCGGACCGGTAGGGCCCGGAAGGGCGTCCATTTTTTTTATTTTTTTCGGTTTTTTGATAGCGGCGGGTGACATTATCACCCGCCGCTACTGTGCAACTTTCAGCGGCAGTTCTTTTAGTCCGCCAAAGACCCGCCATCAGAAAACTTTATTTTTAGCTGTGAACATAGAGCGGCGGCTTGGGTGCCCCGCCGCTATAGTGTATTTTCGCCCGCTAGTATAGAACGTATTTGTGGTAGTGTATGACACCACCGACAACACCTCCTGTGCGGTGTGTTACCATCCGGTTTCCACGGATGGACGACGTCGGCTGCAGCTCTAGGCACGACTGCGTGGGCTATTGCTCGCTCATCCATCACGCGCAAGGCCGAGAGCTAGCAGCACAGAACAAAGCTTCTTCCATTCCATGCATCCTCAATTCTCAAGATGAAAGATAACCCCTATCATTAGGGTACGAACAATCTGCGAGCTGTGGTGTCTCATACATTCATCCAAGCTCCGCTGGATTTGGTCATGGTCAATGGATTCTTCCTCTATTTCATTTTTCCTCTTTTCAAACCCTAACCGCAGGATAATAAAATTTGCGATTAAGCAAGGTTGGAACTAAATTGAGTACACATTTGTATTCTGCATATCCCAATGAATCCATTTTGATAGCCTCCAATGTTGATTCTGTCGAACCTCATGGAAAATTGATCGGCGACATGAGGTGTTGGGTATTCGGGCATGGTGAGGATGAAGGGCGGAGTGTGCTTGAGCCGCACGATTAGTTCAATGCAATCGGACGGTTGGCAGCGTGACTGCTCGGCCGACTGCCGACGATCTCAATCCCAAAACTATACCTGCCTGTACACCTGCATTCAGGATCTTTCAGTAACAATTGTAGTATGTGCTTGTTTAGAAGTCATAGCTGCTATACTTTTCCCTTTAAGCCTGCCTGCATGAGCTCTTGCAGTTAAGCTATGTTTCGTCAATAGTGCCCATTCTCTTTGAACTATATCTTCGTGTGTACATGCATATGGCTTGAATATAACTTATCATTTTGTTCCTTTTGTACTATACAATCATTTTTATTCCCTTGTGTTTTTATATAATAACAACAACTAAGCCTTTAATTCCAAGTAAGTTGTTTTCATACTGAATGCTATTGCAGTTTTTCTGGGCTGACTGATTCTGTTGTAAGGTTCAACAATCTTTCAAAATTCCAGTCTTAGCATTTCATCTATAAGGGGTGCAAAAGTCCTTTCAGCTTCTTCCTCTGTTTCTGCGCCCCTCTTTCACCCAGATGTCTATTTCCAATTGTTCCGCCCGTCCTGTAAGCTTCCTACTTCAGCTATGATGCTCTTCTTCTAGTCATGCCAGTCACCACTGCGAATTGAGCCAGTTTATGCTCTGATGCTATTGTCGTGGGGCCGTAGGCACTCTGCAGCCAGAATTGAGCCATACCTATTCATCACCCGCACTGGTGGAGCCAGTAATCGGCCAGCCGGGGCCATGCCCCCCCCCCCCCCCCCCCCCCCTGGCCCACGAAAATTTGTGAAGACCTAAGCATCTTAGCTGTTTTTTTAGCCCAGAACCCAGTACGTAATGTACTAAACACCATCAGCAAGTTAGCAGGCCTACATGCCATGAAATATTGGCCCAAAAAACTGATCGTTGCTCCTTGGGCTAGAGGGCAGAGGATCCCCGTATGGCCGTATAGCAACTCCGGCAGCTGGCACTGGCACTGTGCGGAGCGAGGCGGAAGGTATCGACTAGCTTCCCTTGCACGATTCCTTGCACAGTTGCACAAAATCGATTGGGGAAAAAAGCAACCGAAGCCACCTCTCGCCGGCACTCGGAGTGATTAGCGATTTTCAGACGAAGATGGGCGGTCGTCGCACGCGTCTGTAGTCCATCGATTACTGGTCCGGCCATCGCGATTAGCAGGTCTGTTGACTGCTCGGCTCCCGACCTCCCGTTGTTGCCCATAAGGATTAGCTATTGGGTAGGTTTTCTATCTTTCTTGTTCCTCACCAAAGTTCATGCCTCTTAGCAAGCTTTGGCTGCTTCCGTGGGTTATGGTTTAGTCTAAGCCATGCCATCCCCATCAGTCCCATTGTACAGAACAGCTGAGTTTTTTTTTAGATTACACAATACAACTCGAACACTCATAACGCACGCACACTCACCTCTATAAACACACATATGTAAATCCTACCCTTATGAGCATCTTCAAAAATTATACAGAACAGCTGAGTTTCTGGAGAAGAATTATGATACTTGGGAAAAGTTCTCTCAACATAATCTATATGTTTAACGAAACCTTAAGAGGTTTCCTGCTACCAATTGTGAGTACTTGGCATGTTATTACCATAAGTTAGTGTCTTTGCAATGACACTGACATGATTATCTCGCTTTCATGCATGTATGCTTCTGAAAGTTTGTGACTTTATACTGATAACATTTTTTTTCCTGATTGATAACCGTACATGGACGTTCTAAATTTTTAGCATAAATCATACAGATAGTGTGATATACTTATTTTATACTAGCACAGGTTGCTTCTAGGAGAACCTTTCTGAAGTTTTGTTTGTATATTATGTTTTTTTCAGAAGAAGCATGGAGGAGAAACTGAACAAGTGGCATGCATGGTTCACAAAACCGATGAAAACCAGTCGGTTTTCAACCAAACCGCTCCAGCTCGGTATAAGTGGACGACTGACCTAGATACTGTAGCAAAAAGTTTACGATCGGTTTTTGGCGAAAATAAAAACTGCTACTGTAGTAGTTTTTTGAACCCTGGTGTCATGGAGAAAAACAGAACAAGTGGAACTGACATATCCTAGCCTTCAGGTGCATAAGTTTTGTTTGTGATGATTTTTTTATACTGATTATGGTCAAGATAAAATCCTTCACTTGTCAATATGTTCTCATCACTTATTCTAGTGATATATTTTTTGGCTTCCATATGCATTCTGGAGAGTTCATGACACAGTTTCTAAATATGAATTGTGTGTGGCTGTATATGTCTGCAACAATACTTTTTAACTTTAAAGAAGACAATTAAAACAACAGAAATTTCTCCTGCTGCTGTCAGTTTCAGTCTCTTTTATGAGAGTGGTTTTGCTGAATATGGTGGCACATGAATACGTTGGTATCCACCGTGAGATGTCTGTATCTGTTAGAGATTTGCTTTGAATGCTACCGGTGTTAGTAACAATGCTTTTTGCATTATAGTGATGTGTCAGTTGGCAGAGCTTTCTTTTGAAGTTTTCATGCATCCTGGTACCCACTTTGCTAGTTGGTCTGACACAATACTGACATGATTTCCTTCTATTCGACCATGGTGAATCAATATCAATAAAAAGACAGTTGCGGGGAAGCAATAATAATACAAGAGAACATTTTGTTCATTAAGAAAGAAAAAAATTATAGTTAATAAACATTTTCATTATTATGATATCTTCTTTAGTAGGCAAATATAAAAAGGAAGTACATACACAGGCACGTAAGTAATGCGCACTTTTTAGCAAGATGTGCAAGTATGTTGGTTAGCTTTTACATTGGGCCTGTTTTGATTAGCTACTTGAGGAAGAAGGAATAGTAGCTAGCAAGACTGCAGGGCGGCCAAAAAGCTATTAGGCACTTTAGACTCAGCTGCGCATCTAACTGACGCTGTTAGCATAATGGCGGGGATGTGTATGTGCCATCATGTTCAGTAGGTAGTTTCTTCATTGTTTATTTGTAATGTGGGTAAACAGCTAAAATCTTATGTAATTTTGTTGATGGAATTTATTGTGCTCTTTAATGTTTAGTTAAATTTTGGTCTCTATATGATGGAACTCCATCCATCTTCTGGCATCATTTGTACATAAAAACTCAGTTATACTGCTAGTAGAAAACTATGTTTGGTTTGCACCTAGGAATCTAAAATTTACCTTTTCGATGTGTCAGGTGTGAAATGCATTATAGTTTATTGAATCAAACACAATGGTTTTATTCCATTTCCTTCTTACAGGAAGCAATTCTGTAGTCTGTATCTTGGATGAATCTGCAAAGAACTTCAGCAAAATTATACTTTGCCTTAGACGCGAGGATGCCACAACTTAAAGGGACAATGGCGTTTTGGCCATCATTTTACATGCCAATTGTGATTTAGACCCTATTTTTCAAATTTTGCGTTTTTACCATCATTTTTTCAGAACGAGTGTGCCGTTAGCCATGATTCTGTAACACCGTGAGTTGAATTGGAATAAACGAAATAAAAAAAAGAAAAAAACAATTCAGAAGAGGAAGTGACAGGATTGCCCCCGTCCTCTGTCTTCCCATATCGATCCAGCCGAGAGCCGAATCCCGAGTCCCGACCGGTCTCTGTCTTCCTCGTTCTCTCTGTTCGTCTTCTTCTCCTACTAGAGTTCAATGGCGGCGGCGTGGGACTTTGACGGCGGCGAGCTGCAGGCGCTCGGGCGGCAGGCGGGCGCGTCGAGCTGGGCAGGCGCACGGGCGCGGTCGGACGGGGCAGGCTGGCGCGCGGGCGCGTCGGGCGGGGCAGGCTCGCGCAGGCGGCGGCGGCGGCCGGCACGGGCGCATGCGTGGCATCTCGCGTGGGCGGTGACGGGTTCCAGCAGGCTCTTGCCACTTATTGTTGCATGTTACATGTTTATGTATGATGTGAGGAGGCTACCTCAGTTTGGACTTGTTTTGTTGAATATGATGGCTATGTGTGATGTGAACATGTGGGAAACCTACCTAAGTTTGTTAACTATGTGGTATTTTTCTTAGTTTAAACTGCCTGTGATTGTTGCGTTATTTTCATGATTGAAAACATGTGAAAATAGATGTAAAATGCTGCTGAAATGTTATCAATTTTTTTCGATTTTATGTCATTTATGTTCAGATTTTCAAAGTTGTAAAATTCTAAAAAAGTTTGTTAAATTTGTGCTAGTTCAGTACTAAGTTGCAAGCATATCATAATTGTACATATGAAAACAATGATAAGTACACAATGTCCCATGAAAACTGTGGTAAAATCACAAAGGGTAAGATCGTCCTTTTACAAGAAAGTTAACACCGCTATGTGCTGAAAACAGAGTTGTGGTAAAGTCATGGTTCGCGTCATAAAAGTTGTGATAAAAACACAAAGTTCCAAAATTTGGGGCGAAATCACAATTAGACCTCGAAATTGTGGCTGAAACACAATTGGCCCCAACTTAAAACACTTGTGCAAGATATCTAGTTTTACTTTACATTCCCTTATATTGGGAACTGAAAAATTCTTGTGTAACTGCAAGATATGTAGTTTTACTGGATCCCCCAAATCATTCTGCTCTCTTGATAATCTTCTTTTTTTTTTTGGCAATGCCGGGGAATTATGAATTATCTAAAGGGTGCAGACCTAGTGAAACAATACTTCTGATTTACCTGCAGTCTTAGCTCAGAGAAAGGCCACATGTGATGAAATGGTATAACCGTTTTTATTGTCTATTTTATTTTGTATTCCTTCTGACCTTGTACCTGGTGTCTGTTAAACTGCAGTCTTTCAATGAGTCTGAAATACTACTGCTCTAAGTTTACTTCTGCTAGCAACTGGAAAGAAGGAACATCCTCCCATATGTGCAATCCTCAGTGGTATTCTTGGTCGAATAGGTTCCGTTTAATCACTAAACTTCGAGTCTGAGTTCTCTGGTATTTGTTTATATATTTTTTTTGTATTAAGGAATAACAGTTTTCATGAATATGTTATACTGATTTAGTGGGTACTTGCCTTGTGAATGCTGGAAAACAAGGTAACAATAGTTATTATATGTTGTGACAAAGCTCTTTTCTTAATATACAGAATCTAAAGCAGCCTTAGGGAAAAGGACAGCATTATCGAGCAGAGTAGGTCATATGTCAAAACAGAGCATGAAATTAATGAGTGAGGTTATGTCTTGTTTCAATTAAAGGCCTCAATGAACTTGTGTATATTATGTAAACTATTTGTATGACCATTGTCTCATGGTCTACACGAGCATCTTTTTTTTTAACGGAATCGCTAGAATTTGCATTTCTTAAACATTTGCAGTTATGCAATTTTGGAGTTCAGAACTTCATAACAGTGCTTTATGTCTATAGGTTTGTCTGAGTGAAGGCTGGTCCAAAACTCAGTTTGGAAATGAACATAAAATAGGACTTCAGATAAATTAATATGAAAAAGAATTCTGAGTTGTTGAGAAAAATTTATTGTTGATGAATCAGAAATTTCCGAAACAGCACTTGATTTTATCAACTGTAAGTTTCAAGAACTTAAGCATTGTATCTGTTATTTCTTTCAATATACACCTGAGTCTACATAGTTTGTGTTGGCATGGTGCTGACTGACATGTCTTTTATCTTGCAGGAGGAGATTAAATCGGTATCTTGCAATGGCGAATCAATCAAGAATTTTTTCTATTTTGATGCAGTTGATGGTAAAATGATGTCGAAGATATCCCCGCACTTTCCACAAACTGAAGCACTTAGCTGCCTAACTCTAATTTTACCTCATAATTCACTAATCCTTGTCCTTATACACACTCATTAGCAACTGAGTATGTAGCAACACTGGGATTCGTAAATGAGGAAGCAAGACAGGACTTGGGTCTGCATCATGGTGTCTCAGTAATTGTATGAAACACAGAAAAGCCAACATTATCCATAAAGTTTTCAAAGTTAGAATTCAGGTAGATTCCATGCCTTCTTCCTTGATGGGTCACAGAGTGCTCCATCTTTTTACTCTTTAGTCAAATTAGGTTGCTGTGACTGCGGAAAAGGAAGCAACAAATAATGTAGCAGTGACGGGCCACCGATAGCATGATGTCTGGCATGTGTGATTGACTAATTCTAGTGGCTGTTACATGAAGGTTGTGCAGTTTGGATTCTACGGAAAGTTGGAGGAGTGTTACTGATCTATGGAGTTGCGGTTACTGCAGCACTCTAACTGTTATCCTTTTCTTAGTTCTGATGATCATCAGCTGGCAGTTTCTCCTGTACCTAATCCACTGAACTAGACGTGGGCAAGATTTGAGCTTGAGCTATCTTATATGGTTTTGATGTAGTCATCCCAACCACTTATCTAGCTAGAGTCACTTCTGACGAAAGTCTACTTCAGTCTGAATTCATATCCAGTTTCAATCCTGTAGCTACTTCATTCGTATCGGTTGGTCTGTTGTCTATTTGCACGGTGTTAATCATAAACAGCAAGATCTGGATCATGTGTGGTCATATTCAAGAGCAAAATGTTATTTGAAGTGGACATCTAAGAAAGATACTTGTCATGTGGATGATCCTGAACGTAGGACATGGAAGAAAGGTACTTTCTATCATTTCATCTTAGCTGCAGCTAAGTTTATCTTCGTAAACAGGAAATATCACACTCGTGAAACAAAGAGGAAAGAATATATTTATATCTGCACTGCGTGCAGATATATTCTTGTATCTAAAGACTGCATAACTCAACTGAATCAAGTGATGTCTTTATCTCTGAGTTTAATTTGTTCGATCCCGACTAATAGCCGCATATAAGAAGAGTTCAAGCCGGTGCAACCTCAAGAAAATAAAGGTAGAAAACTTGCATTTTTCGTCCCTTTGTTATCTTGGGGAGCATCATTGTCCGATCACACAGCGTAGTACTTGTACAGTTGGACTTACAAACTTTATTCCTTCAGAAATGTCAAGAAAATAGCTAGCCTTACCCGATGAGCAAAAAGTCTTGTAGAAAAAATTATTTTGGCAGGGGACCAGGCACACCCATCTATCCCTCTCATGAAAAGGGTGATCCCAATGATGAGCCATGTACAATAATACGTTCGAAGAATAAAATAAGTGCATCACCAAACCCTCTATCAGGCCCCAATCATAAGCTCACATTTCTTTCTCCCTTCCTATGATTTAGCCATTAAGTAGATCCCAAGCATTGTGCAATGATTCATCAGATTCATCCTGCCATTTTATAAATTCTAAATGGGATTGATTGTACATCTATCTACTTGATCAATGATTTGATCCAGAAAAATTAAAGGCCGTCGCTTATGGGGCAGAGCTACTAGTCTTGTCAAAAATGCAGGACCCACTCCACCAAAATTTGCAACCAAGTTATGATTTGTTGTACCATAAACCATTGCATGTCATGTAACACCCGATATATGAAAGAAGAATGATATAGTTGGTGATGCCAGGAATGGGAGCAAGCTGGCAGAGAGCCGGGTGCGTATCAGTGCCGTGACAAGTGTGCTGAATGCAGAGCATGTAGTTAGGCAGCAGGTTGAAAAAGGGAGAAGAAAGTTGTTGAAGGCGGAGAGGAAGGTGCAATGGAGAAAATCTGGTTCGAGCTAGCTCATGATAAGGTTCATGGATATAATAGGTTGTGAAAAAAAAGTGGTGATTGGATTTGAAGCACAAAGCGCGTACGTGAGCGTCAAGCCTGTCACCGCCAACAAAAAGGAGTGTATGAAAGGTCATATAATATAATCTGTCAGTTACAAGTGAGAATCCACCTGTAAATCGAAATTGAGCAACGCTGTATGGTTGTCATAATAGTACTAGTATTTCAGAACAAATTCGTTTGAATCCTGCGGCTAAAATCTCTACTACTTATTAATTTAGGTGAGTCCGCCTACCCTGTAATATTTTGGTCTTGGTTTTTTTGCGTTGTACAGCTTGGTGGAACCGTGTTAGGATCCGAGAAGAAATGTGCTTCCGAACATCAATTCAGGATTGGAGTTTTTTTTAAACAATTCAGAATTGGAGTTCTATCGTGAACCATGTTAGGATTGGAGAAAGAAATTGTGCTTCCGAACATCAATTCAGGATCGGAGTCTCACCGAAAGCATCCATGCCAAAAACAATTCAGGATCAAAATACAAAATACAAAATAAAGAACACAT
Source organism: Eleusine coracana subsp. coracana (assembly GCA_032690845.1). Classification (NCBI taxonomy): domain Eukaryota; kingdom Viridiplantae; phylum Streptophyta; class Magnoliopsida; order Poales; family Poaceae; genus Eleusine; species Eleusine coracana. Next base: position 45,430,239 of record CM064434.1, on the reverse strand, counting down.
ACATCCACCAAAAACAAAACATAAATCACGTAACCAGTCAGTTCCACGACGAATAGGAGACTGGTGATTTCAGATGAGCAGGACCGAAGAAATCAGAGACGCGCGTCAGACAAGGGTAAGATAGCAAAGCGCTCGCTGCTGGAAAGGAGATCTTGTGCCACCATCATCCTCCTGATCCCTCAAATCCTGGCCCTTCAATTGATGGGAGGATGTGTTGCAATGTGCCAGTGTGTCACTACTAGCTTGGAGACCAAGAATGTTTATAGTGAGATTTTCAAACCCGTGATAACATACGGACACATTATTAATATATATATAAAATAAGTCAGTTCTAAAAACAATATAGCTAATAGACATGTTCCGGCTGTAATTCTTGCACCATATATGTTTGCAAGATTTCGTCATTTGAAACCACTGGTTTAATTGTCAAACTTTCGGCTACGTGCGGTTTACACTGTGATGGCGCAAAGTAGTCGACATGTGTACACGGTTTTCAAATGCATTGTCAGATATATAATTGAGCAACCGTGCGCGTCCTCTGCTTTTCCTCTTTTTTTCGTCCCGTGTCAGATACGAGGCACATGGTACCTTTGACGTATGCCTGGAACCGTGAAGTCGGACAGGCGCTAACGACCAGCAGCCAGAAAGCCTGACTCGGATTTTGCGCGACCCGGGCTGGAGATCTGACTGAACACAAGTGACAAGCCCACGCTTTGACTGCATCCACATCCGGTATATCTAAAAACTCGATCTGTAGAGCGTAAGATAGCGCCCGGATATTTTGTTAAGAAAAAGACTTTTTTACATAGGTCAAAAAAATCTTCGAACTTCTATTCCATCTTTACATAGCGGTACCGTGACCCGTGTGAGATGACCACGACCTGGATCGGGTCTTGGACCTGTGCTTTGGCGTGATGACAAGCGAAGTGATTTTTTTTATCCTAACCCATAAATTTGCTCCCACTGGGAGTCGAACCCGGGACATTGGGGATGCTACTAAGCCATCTTAACCACTAGGCTGAAGAACCGTTCGCGCATCTCCAATTATTATCTGGTTTCCAACAGGCTGGATGGAGTACTTCAATTATCTAAAAAAAATGGATACTACACACGCCGTTTGTTTTACGGTTTTTTGTATATTACAGGCATGGTCTGATTTATCATTAAGTTTCACACATCCGAGGTAAAAATAAATAGCACCGTAGAGCATTAGCAAAAAGCAGCGGTAGGTTCGCTGTTGCTATCGCCGCAGCGAGACGGCCGGGCCCTGGTCGCTCACGGACCGGAGAGGCCTTGCTTGGTCCCGTTTCCCCTAGCAGCCTACATACAAGCACGCTGTATTGTACGGTAACCCCTCCAATCATCATCATGACAACACGGCTACTAATAAGATGGCTGCAAACGGACAATGCCGGCGCTCGTCGGCGTGCATCATGGCCGATCATTATCATCATCATCATTATCATAATATACATAGACGTACATACGTAGAGTGGTCATGCTGGCCATGCAAGCAATTATCGTCGGCGTTGCTAGCTCCGTCCGGCAACAAACGGAAGGTACGGCAGCCGCCATAAATGCACGCCGGTTACTAGCTAACCTCGCTCTCTCTACCACACATGCCGTTGCTCTCTCTCTCTCTCAAATTCTACTACAGTAGTGCATGTGTTTGCATGTGCATGGCTGGCTCTACCGAGAAGAGAGAAGAGAGTAGGGAAAAGGTGACGAGTGATGGCAGTGAAGCGTCGTCGATCGATGGAGTGACGCATCGATTTTCTTTCCCTATGCTGCGTATGTGCCTGGACTTATGCGTCCATGCCTCGCTAAACTACACATGCAATGCATTGCATGGATGTGGAGGGTAGATCTACGCGCGGACAAAGCTCATGTGTGGTTGGGACGTAACTCTCCGACTCAATGGCTTCCTTGCCCGCTTCTCCTTTATTCATTTTTGGGAATGTTGCTCGCCGTGTCCTCGCGTCCGACAATCTGAAGGCGGGGAGAAATGATTCTAATTTGGCTAAGCTTGATCTGAGGTCATATGTGTAACCGAGTGGTAGCTAGTAATAACTGATTAAACGTATGCGCACCATGGCTTTCACATACAAAAAAAAAAGAACATAATGTATGGTGGCTACATGAAGAACCAAAGTTAAATTGTCCAGCAATTTTGAACTTAAAAGGTTATGTTAACGACATTAATTTAAAACAGAGAAAAATATTTTTATGAACAAATTAAAGACTTTACAATCCATTGATTTGGCGAAACTGGATGAAGATTGGCGCGCGGCGAGGCGCTAGCTGACCCTCAACAACCAACACCGGTAGCATGCATCTAAGAGATACTACAACAACAGGCAATCCATGTTACCTCGCTGAACACGATATGACATTCCGCCAATAAAACCGCCTCGCCCCGTACGTACTAATATAGCTCAATCACTCAATTCTCAGTCACCCCCACCCCATCACCATAATCTGCACCACCAACCATTCGTTGTTTCCCGTTTAGTTTCCTTTCAAGACTTTTTTCTGGGCGGCAACCGGCATGCAGCCGTCTAGCCTGTGCTTCTAGCCACGTGGGATGTGATATTGAGCAAGCCGTAGGCATGGGCCGCCCGTCCACACACTAGCTATAGTTGTTTCATTCTTCCAATCTTCCGCCATTGTGCGCCCCCGCCGCTCAATCATTTTTATTTGCATTTAGAAATATTGACTATATATGCATGGACCAATACAATATACGTATCGATGTATATATGCATATGCTGCCGACACACAAGCAGCTTCGTAGCTGCAGTGCCTCGAGGCCTTTTCGCGCATATATTGTCGTGTACATACATGGACCTTACAGTGGCGTCCTGTACATGCATGGTGGACGACTTTGAACAGGAATCCGCACCCTTATTTCCTCCTTCACATGCTTGTTAAGTTGGTTACTCTTCCCTTGACCTGGTCACGACGACATTTCAATTTTTTTAGTTCCGTTTTGCAAAACTACTCGGATATGCACGGCTGACGACGGATCAGTCTGTTGCCACTCTAATCTATCTATACACCTCTTCCCCGTGTTTTGATGTTAGTCCAAATACAAGTATATTAAATTAGAGATTAAATCCAAATTGGTTTCGTACCTTCCATATTAAGCACTAAATTCAAAAAGTCATAAATTCCTCGTTCAGAGTTCAAATAAGGCAAACTCGGACTCTATCGTGTAGCCCTTGAAAAGACTTTGCCATTTTAGATTCTAACTTTACGATGTAAAAATATTTGTTCTGATTCGGACTCCTCTGCATAGATCTCTGTGCGGAGCACATATCTCTTACCTCCGGAGTTCAAATAATATGATCCATATATGTTCCAAAAAGGTCTCGACGAGATCTACAACTTTCGTGTTTTAACTTATCTCATTAAAGCATGTTTTCAAGTCTAAAATTATGTCATAATACAGTATTGTTTATGTTCTGCGTGAATTAATTTTTCCTATCGGATGAATCTTCTACAAATCTTTATGCATTGGTTCATGATCTTGGTGTTATATGTTGGGTTTCATAGAGGTCCAGTGGTATCTTGTACACGTTATGAGCTTATGAGAATCCCTCTTTACATGGTGAATCGGGCTTCATATCGATACTACTCATATTTGAGTATTTTTTTAATATCAGTTTAATTAATTTTGCAATATAGTACTCAAACAACACTGCATGTGGAAATCGTTAATACTAGAGGTAAAAAAATATTTATGATAAAAATACGATGAAAAATGATAGTAAAATTGTTACTTATAACATATAAAATAGTACACTAAGAAGCATCAACAATAATATAAATATGATCTTTTATGTAAAAAATATCAATAATTATATTATGTAAATAATTTATATTTAAATTATAAAGAGTATTTTAATTTTTAAAACCCGTAGCAATGCACGGACATTTTTTTAGTAAAATTAAATTAGATTAAGACGGAATGAGAGGAATCAAGTACGTAATTTCCAAAGATAGGAGTTTCGTTAGCACTTGCCTTAACAAGGGTTCAGTATTCATGAGTCGGGCTTTCAACGAACACGCGTAGTACGGAATGCCCGTAGATCGAGGTTGCAATCACGGGCAATCATTCGGTTTATGAACGTTCATACGAATGACGTGCATGCTACCACTAAGGAGCTGCTGGCTATCCGTTACAAAGACCACCGGCACGTAGTATATATATACTATAATTAATGGAAGTGTTATGTAGAACGAAAAAAATGGTTTTGTTTTGGGCATTATTAGATGTTTAGAGAAAAAAGTTTAAGTTAGCACCTGACACTACTACATAAGCATCATCAGCAATGGCCCGCAAGCGACATTTGTGGCGGACAAGACGTCCGTCACAACTAATCGTTACTGATGCACGTTTTTTTATGACCGGTTACATGTCCACCACCAATTACAATATTAGCAACAAAATAAAAAGTGATAGCAACGGGCACAACCCGTCACTATCGCATAGCCAGCCGACCTAAAAAAAGAAGGGCCTGCATCTAAACCCTAACCCTAGTTGTATGCCACTGCCATCGTCTCGATGAAGACCGACATCCTCGTCGTCGCCTCTGTCGCTGCTGCGAAGACCTCCGCGCCAGCGCCTCGGGTGAGGAGAAGGGCGACCGCCCTCTACCGGGAGCCATCAGAGAGGTCACTGACAGCCCCTGACATGATGCGAGGATGGCGACGAGGGCCACCGTCGTCTTGACGGCCACCGTACCCACGATGTCGACGGTGGCCTTGATGATCATGACTAGGCCTGGACGTTTGGCTCAAAACTCGTGAGCTCGCTCGGCTCGATCATGGCTCGGCTTAGCTCAGCTCGGCTCGGTGGACATTCAAGCCGAGCTGAGCTCATGTTTCAGCTCGGTTTTTTAATGAGTCAGATCGAGCTGGCTTACAAGCTAGCTCGCAAGGCATACAAGTTTTACAAAGCCGAAGGCACAAAACAAAATCCAGCAAAGAGTTATAACCCAATCCACAAAATCTTTATCTAAGGGTCCACCTCACCGAGGAAGTCAAATAATCATATTTGTATCATATGTATTAGTAAGTAGGAAGCAACTAATAAAGTTACTTATCTTTTGCAATTGAAGGATGGTGGTCATGGTGAACACGAGCTTGATGACCTTCGAGATCGAATGATGAGAACTTGAAGTCTAGTGTGGCTTAGTTATTTAAGTTTTTAAATATGAAATTTTCATCTCATATAAATCTTATGGTGTTAGACCTTAAAACTTTAAAGATTATAAATATTTAAGCTATATTTATTAATCTATGTATTATATTATATGTCGAGCTCATGAGCTGAATGAGCTGGCTCGAGCTCGTACCAAGCCGAGCCAAGCTAGCATTTCAGCTCGTGTAAATTTCAAGCCGAGCTGAGCCAGCTCGATTCTCTATCGAGCTAGACCAAGCCAAGCCGAGCTGAGCCGAGCTGGCTCAGCGTCCAGGCCTAATCATGACCATCACAGCCACTGTGGCGGCGACAGATCTGAGGAGGCAAAGGCGGCCACGACGCTTGCGCCCCGTGGTCGTCGTGGTTGCGTCCGTCACGACGCCATGACGGTCGGCACCCAACAGAGGGTAGCGGAGGCCCGACATTCTGCTTCTTCGCACGGGTGTCAGTCGTCGGTGACATGAGTGGGTCCACGGCTCGATGGAGGCGTCATCGATGCTGTGTCATGCGGTGGCATAGCAGGCCCACACCAACGATCACGTAGCACGGGCAGGCCATGGGAGCGACAGGGGGCGGTGGAAGGGAGAAAGTAGAAGAGGAGTGGCAAAAAAGGGAGGAGGCGGAAATGGTGGTGGGAGGGAAGGTAAGAGGTAGTAGGGTTTGCATCTGCAACTCGCACCCTTCCTTTTATAGAAGGTGGCACAAGTTAGTAGTAGGTTGTATACGTGGGCTGCCGCTAACATGCATGATCAACGTTTAGTAGTGGGTCGTGACTTGCCCGTCACTAAATTATGACAATTAGCGGCGGGCACCATCCCCTCAGACTCGGATTATTGACGGGATTCATTTTGCCCGTCACTAATGTCAACCACCTTTTGTTGGTGACGATCATTTTTGTGGTAGTGTGATACTTGTTTAGTAATAGAGTTATATTTATTTAAACGGGCTTTTCATACACATGCTTAATGACTCTCTCTCTGAGAAACCATGTGGATATGTGTCATGGTTTGCTATATTTGTGATAAGTAATTGACTTGAGCGGATTTGGTGTTTGAGTTGAAATGCGGGAATCCAGGGATTGCATGAGTTTGCATATCATAGTTATGACTAACCGGAGTTGGTGGAGATATTGGTGATGTTGCAGGAGATGGGAAATGTGTTTGCTTGTCTTATGATGTGTAGATCACTGGAGTCGACTTGGCGGTCAACGGTGAGAGGATCGGGCACAAGTAGGGGACTTGGGGCCAGACGATCGGAATGCCGGGTGAAGTCAAGGGTGATCCACACCGTACACGTGGAGAGGCAAGAAGCACGGATGGTTTCGCGGTTGAGCCTCAAAACCATGATGGTGATAAAGACGGCGTGTTGACCAAGTCAAGGCGAATGGGATGCCGGTGCAAGTGACAAGGGGGCCCGATGGACAGGGACTAGGAGAGACTTGTCGGTGGTCAGGATCGTGGGATAAGGTGACATGTGTCGACATCGAGAAGTCGCACTTTGAGAAGCGTGTAAGGCGGTTTCCCGGTTTGGGCCTCAAAACCAGTGGCGATGGTTGGTGGTGCACGTGGCACCATCGTGGAGCTTGCTTCGAGATGAAGCAAAGATGTGAAGCGTCCGATGGCATTCGGGCGATGAGGAAAAAGATGGATGGTTATGCCCCCGATGGTAGGTGGGTGTGCTATGTAGGTCAAGGGTAGAGTGGTCATGTGGACAATAGACCCTAGACCTATATAAGGAGAGGTGTGGCTAGTGGGAGAGGTGCCTCTCTTCCATTAGCCTTGTGTTAGTACTCTATTCAAAGTGCTAGGAGAGGTCATCATGTTTGATAGGAGAGTAGTGGGTGTGTGAGAGATATCTCTTGCTCTTCCAAATAGTGGGAGGAAGAGGGTGGCTTCCTAGCCTTGTACCTATGAATCTTGTAAGCACCTTTCTATGATATGAGAAGTATTTTCGTGCTCAAGATTTCCCTCTTCACTTGAATCCCAAAATTCCCTTTTTCCTATTTTTGGAAGTATTTTCGTGGTGATTTTCAATCTCACTTTTGGACGAGTTTTTGGCCCAGATTTCTTGAGAAACTTGTTGCTAGGATGAGCTAGGATAATCCTCTATGGATCCTTGATGGAATTATTGGCTCTAGCACCTTCGATTTGAAGGATTTCTCAAGTTTCCCCTTTTTGGTGTTCTTAGCATGAGATCTGAAATTCGTGATGATTTCTTGAGCCAATTGAGTTGATCTACTTGGATAAGGGTCGTGATGTGATGAGGATTCACTGGTCCAAAAATCGCATCATTTGGAATTCGTTTGATTGAGTTTTAGAGAAGATTTGAGAAGATCCCGAGAGATTTTCTGTTCTATCGGGGGTTGACCGGCACTGCCGATGACCAGGACCGGCACTGCCGATTGGTCCAGTCTGTAGGTTCCAGTGCAACAGCATCCCACACCGGCACTGCCGATAGGTGGGACCGGTGCTACCGATGACGCGCACCAGCACTATCGATGGCAGGGATCGGCACTGTGGATGGGAGTTCAGCTCTGAACTGTTGAGGATTGCTTCTTCCCTTTTTGTTTCCGCTATGTTTCTTTGGTGTGGTTGATCACTCCTAGGGCTAGTACACCATAAGTTGGCGTGTGTAGTCTTGGTGATCGATTTAGAGGTTGGCTTGGATTGTTTTTGGGATATAGGTCAAGTTCTCTTGGAGAATTTTATTTGGCTCCCATTCACCCCCCCTCTGGTCGCCTTCTCAGTCCTTCAATTGATATCAGAGTTGGTTTGATCACTAGTTGACCTTCACCGGCTTTGTGATCCGAAGGCGATATGGAAAAGCGTGCTATCAAGCTGTGGATGTTCGATGGAAAGGACTTCCCCTACTGGAAGTCATGGACCAAGGCGTATCTGCTAAGTCAAGGACGTGCAATTTGGGAGATTGTTGATCAGGAGTATGCTATACCACAAGACCTGAACACTGTCTCTGCAGGTGAGTTACTCAGGTATGAGAACAACTCCAAAGTTGTTAATATTCTGTTTTCTGCACTTGGTAGGAGCGAACATGATAGGGTTGCACACCTTGACACTGCTTATGCTATTTGGGATAAGCTCTGCACTTACCATGAGGGTACCAACCAGGTCAAGTCTATGCGTAAGGATTCTTACAATAGACAGTACCAAACCAAAACCGGGCGAGTCACTAGATGACACTTTTCGTAGGTTTGAGGCAATTGTGTGCAACTTGCGGGCTTGTGGTACCCTTGTGTACAATGACAATGATAAAGCTAAGCAACTGCTGTACTCACTTGATAAAAATATTTGGGGGGTTAAAATTGCTGCTCTAGAAGAAACTTGTTGTACCCTGAACTGTGAGCAACTATATAGCAAGCTGAAATCTCATGAACTGTCTAGGAAATCTCGTCCTAATCTTGCTATTCCTGCTTCTAGCATGGCTTTGCTTTCTAGTTCTCAGAAGGGTGATCACAGTTGTGCTTCTTATGGAACTAACCCCTCACTTGACAAGTCTTCCTTGGAGTTTGCTTTGTCTTCTCTTGTTGTAGCTTCCGATGAACAGATGGAGTGCATTCCTAACGAGGAGCTGTCCTTGCTCACAAGGAAGTTCAGGAAGTTCTACAACAACCGGAAGGAGAGAAGAGGAGGTGGTTCAAGAACCTGCTTCGAGTGCGGTGACCCGGGACACTTCATCGCTGATTGTTCCAAGAAGAAGAAGAAGGCCGGGTACCACGACAACAACACTGAAGACTTCAAGCAGAAGAAGAACCACTTCTATAAGAAGGGCAAGAACTCTAAGAAGTTTGCCAAGGCCATTGCACGCGCATGCGTTGCCGCCTTGAGCGATGTCAACCTTACATCAAGCTAAGGCCTTATAAGCTCAGAGGAGGAGGTTGAAAAGCCACGAGTCAAGAGGAAGGATGACTTCACCGAGCTTTGCTTCATGACAAAGAACAACCACGACACCGACTCTGGATTTGACTCCGACACAAGCGAGGTACCTCCCACTCTCGATGAGCTCTCTTCTAAACTTGATCATTTGCGCGATGTTCTGCTCATGCAAGATGATAAGCTTCACAGTACTGTTCGTGAGGGTAGAGAGCTTAAGTCTAAGTTGGAGAGTGCTGATTTTGAAATTGCTTCGCTTAGGTCCAAGCTTGCTCGTGAGGACATTGTTGTTGAGTGTGAGTCTTGTCAAGTTGTGATGAGTGATCTTGCACAGAGGGAGAGTGTGCATGCTCAAGTTGCCAGTCAGCTTGAGAGTGCCCTCAAGGAGCTTGATGAGTTCAAAGGTAGACCAACTCTTTTGGGTGCATGTCAGAAGTGTCCCAAACTCACAGATGAGTTGGAAGCTCAATCCCTCAAAGTTAAAGAGCTTGAGTCCAAGTTGCTTCATGAGACTCGCTCTAAGGTCCTTCCACCACCTTGTGAGGTGTGTGTCTCTCTTAAGGACAAGCTTGTGATCACTAGGGAGGAAAACAAAGCCCTAGTCCAGGAAAATGACTATCTTGTGTCTAGGCTCCAGAGAACCCTAGTGAGTGAAGAGAAGATTGAGAGTGATTTGGCAAGAGTGAAGGAGAGTGCTTCTAGATCAACCTATAACTTAGGTTTGGGATTTGAGAGGTGTGACAAGGAGAGTGAGAATGTGGGTAAGTTTGTACCTAGCTCCAGCTACAAGGATGAGGAAAACACCATTAAACCCACTGACACATACTATCCACCCAATCCAAAACCCTCCTTCAACCCAAAGCAAATAGAGAAGCCAAAACCCAAACCTACAATGCAAACCAAGCCTAATCCTAAGGGTGTCTATATTTGCATGTTTTGTGGTCGCAAGGGCCACTTGGATGAATTCTGTTTTAGGCGTAAGAGAATTGAGAGGAAGCAAGCTGAGTTGACTAGGCATGCTTTTTATGATGATTTTGTTGACTTTTAGCCTCGCTCTTTTTCTCGTGCCTATCGTGGACAGGGTCATTCCTCATATGGCTTTGATTCGCGAAACAGAGGCTTTGCGCAGCAGCGCTTTGGCACCCCACATTTTCCCCATCGTGGTGAGCGTCACTCGCGTGGATTTGGCTTTCACACAGATGATTTCTATCCTCACAACTCAAGGCTTGAGTCGAGATGCTTTGACAGACCACGTTTTCCCCATCGTGGTTCTTGTCCCATCCGTTTGAATGATAAAGTGTAAAGAACTATGATGACTACTACCGGTCGTATGGTTAAGTGCTGGATTTCCAAATGCTTTTTGACTAACCCCAGCACTGAGCCATCGACTTTCACTTCTCGTTCTTTGTCGGCAGCAGGTGGAGGCTTGGAGAACAAGTGGTTGATGGATTCCGGGTGTTCATGCCACATGACCGGAAATGCAAAGTGGTTCTCCAGCCTCACTCCCTTGAAGCGTCAGGAGTATGTGACCTTTGGAGATGACAAGAGAGGAAGAGTGAAGGGAAGGGGCACGATAAAGGTAAATGAGAACTTCACTCTCAATGATGTTGGTTTGGTTGAGTTTGTCAAGTACAATCTCCTCTCTGTCTCTCAGCTTCTTGATGTTGGTTTGGAAGTGCGCTTTAAGTCGAATGCTTCTTGTGTTCTTGATTCAAGTGGTTCCTTGGTTTGTGGGATTTCTCGCATTGGTAGAGTTTTTCAGGCTGATTTTGCTGGTTCTCCTGGTTCTCACAAGTGCTTGTTTCCTCAATCTTCTTCTGAGCTCTGGAAATGGTATAGGAGACTGGGTCACATGAGCTTTGACTTGTTATGTCGCTTGAGTAGCCTAGGTTTGATCCGAGGATTGCCTAAGCTCAAATTTGATAAGGATTTGGTTTGTGCTCTTTGTCATCATGGGAAAATGATTGCCGCTTCTCATCCACCAATCAATTTGGTGATGACTGAACGCCCTGGAGAGTTGCTTCATATGGACACCGTTGGTCCTTCTCGGGTCCGTTCAGCGGGTGGGAAGTGGTATATTCTTGTGATTGTTGACGATTATTCTCGCTACTCTTGGGTCTACTTTCTTGAGAGCAAGGATGAAGTGTTTCATCACTTTCGGAGCTTAGCTTTGAGGTTGTTCAAGGAACTCCCTGGTGCATTACGAGCAATTCACAGTGATAATGGCACCGAGTTCAAGAACTCCTCCTTTGATGCTTTCTGTCTTGAGCATGGTATTGAGCATCAGTTTTTAGCACCTCGGGTTCCCCAGCAGAACGGTGTGGTTGAAAGAAAGAACAGAACCTTAGTGGAGATGGCCCGGACGATGCTCGATGAGCATAGGACTCCGAGGCGGTTCTGGGCTGAGGCCATTAGCACTGCTTGCTATGTTTCCAATCGGATTTTCTTGCGCTCAATTCTTAATGTGACTTCTTATGAGCTGCGTTTTGAGAGAAAGCCCTCGAGTTCTCATTTGCGTGCCTTTGGTTGCAAGTACTTTATTCTCAAGCGTGGCAATCTTAATAAGTTTGAGTCAAGGTATTCCGATGGAATCTTTCTTGGTTACTCTCTTCATGGTCATTCCTACAGAGTTTTGAATTTGGAGACTAACACCATCGTAGAATCCTACGATGTAACCTTTGATGAATCAAACTCTTGTGCAAGGAATGTGATTGAGTCTGCAGGTGACAAGGAGATGAAGGAGAGCATCTTTGTAGAAGAGGACCTACAGGGCTTGGATGATGATGATGATGAGTCATTTCATCCCACATCCGAGCTTGTTCCTGCTACTACCACTACTCCAGCAGAGGGTCCAGAAGCTTCTACATCGACTTCGCAGTTGTCGAGCAAGCTCCAGTTATGGTTGAGGGGGAGGTACACTCTGAGAGAGAGGCTCCTCACCACATTCAGCGTCAACATCCACCTCAACAGATGATCGGTAATCTCTATGAGAGGACAACAAGGTCAAGGTCTGCACATCTTGCTTGCTTTACCAATTCTCTCTTTGTTGCAACCTTTAAACCCCGGGATGTTGGGCACGCATTATCTGATGAACATTGGGTTAATGCCATACATGAGGATTTGGAAAACTTTGAGAGAAACAAAGTCTGCACCCTTGTAGAGCCTCCCAAAAATGTCAATGTCATAGGAAGCAAGTGGGTGTTCAAAAACAAACATGGGGAGGATGGTGAGGTTGTGAGAAACAAGGCTAGGCTAGTTGCTCAAGGTTTTAGCCAAGTGGAGGGCTTAGATTATGGTGAAACCTTTACTCCTGTTGCTCGCATAGAAGCCATTAGGATCTTGCTTGCATTTGCTGCCTTCAAGGGCATTAGACTCTATCAAATAGATGTCAAGAGTGCTTTCCTAAATGGTTTCATAGAGGAGGAAGTGTATGTGAGGCAACCTCCTGGCTTTGAGCACCACAAATACTCAAACCGTGTGTACAAGCTTCAGAAGGCTTTGTACGGGCTAAAGCAAGCACCTAGGGCATGGTATGCTAGGCTTGAGACCTTCTTGCTAGAGCGTGGGTATGTCATGGGGTGTGTTGATAAAACCTTGTTCACTCTCAAGCATGGCAATGACTTTTTAATGGTTCAGATTTACGTGGATGATATCATCTTTGGTGGTTCCTCTCATGCTCGTGTGTCCAGGTTTCAGGAAGCTATGGAAAGTGAATTTCAGATGTCGATGATGGGAGAGCTCACCTTATTTCTTGGGCTTCAAATCAAGCAGTGCAAGCAAGGCACTTTCATACATCAAGCCAAGTACACGAAGGATCTCCTGAAGAAGTTCGACATGGTCAATGTGAAGCCGTTGTCTACACCAATGTCCACTACAACGGCTCTTGACCCTGGTGAAGACTGTGAAGCGGTGGATCAAAGGGAGTACAGGAGCATGATTGGCTCCCTCTTGTACCTGACAGCGACAAGACCCGACATACACTTTGCGGTGTATCTTTGTGCTCGCTTTTAAGTTCCCTAAGGGTGACTCATCGCAAGGCTGTCAAGCGCATCTTCAGGTATTTCAAATACACCCTTGAGTTTGGTCTTTGATACTCTACATCTTCATCTCTTGATCTCATTGGGTATTCGGATGCGGACTTTGCTGGGTGTAGAATTGATAGGAAGAGCACTTCTGATACTTGCCATTTCTTGGGTACTTCTTTGATCTGTTGGTCTTCTCGTAAGCAGTCGAGTGTTGTCCAATCCACCACAGAGGCTGAGTATGTAGCTGTTGCTAGCTGCTGCTCACAAATCCTATGGATTGTATCTACCATGAGAGACTATGGGTTGACTTTTAAGGGTGTTCCACTCATGTATGATAACTCCAGTGCCATATGCTTAGCCAAAAACCCAGTCCAACATGGTAAGGTCAAATACATCAATGTGTGATTCCACTTCCTGAGAGACAATGTTGAGAAGGGGGATGTTGAGCTCCAATACATTGATACCAAAAACCAACTAGCTGATATCCTCACCAAGCCCCTAGATGCTTCGAGACATGCTTTTCTTCGGGGGGAGCTTGGTGTTTGTCATCCCTATGGCATCATTTGAGGGGGAGTTGGTTTTCTCTTATATATATGTATCTTACCATTTTCGTATTGCATCTCATATGTAATATATGCATTGATAGATGAGCTTTGATTCTTATACTTTCTTGTATTTCTCTTTGCTATGATTGAGCTTGAGCTAAGTTGTGTGGATGTGATGGTAATCTCTCATGCCTAGATTTTCTAGATGGCTTGGTATAAACTCATGTGAGCAACTTGCTAATCTTAAAGGTAAACTAAGCTTCTTGTGAACCATGTGTATAATTGCTTTTATCCTTGTTGAAACTTGCGTTGAGGCTAGTCTAGAGGATGTCTTGGCTTTGGCACCTTGTGTTTACGAAATGGAAGGCTTTGCAAATATTTAGCTCATAATGAAACATTGTGGGAACGTGTGTTCCTTTTGTCGTAAAGGCATGCTCTTTTGTCTTGTGCATAATCTTGAAAAATCTACTAAGTGCTTTGATCAAGAACTACTCAATAATACTAAATCCAAACATTGTGACTTGAAGCCTCGGGGTGTTTGCCGTACCTAGTCGTGCGACCCTCCGCATGGATAAGAGGACACATGAGGATAAACTATAATCACTTGATTAACTGAGTCTCTGTTTCATATGTGAGCATTTGTAGAGCTCATTTTCTGCGAGTGTTTGTTGCCCTTATTGAGATTGAAACTGGCTAGATTCTTATGATTAACTTGGTGCTTGTTTTGTCTTGGATGAGAGTACTTACACATGTGGTGGCAGATTTTCTCATGATGAGTAAAATTTGATTCTATCTAAGCTAGTCAATCTTTCTGCTTAGCCTGTATAGCTCATGGTGTTTATGCCTTGCTATCTATTTTTTATCTTTACATGATTGGGAGATATTGCCTTTACACTTCATGGCACTATGGTTATTGTTAGCAAAGTTAAATGCTTGTTTGCATAATTGTTGAAGCTCCTTAGATTTGCATTTTCATGTATTGCATGTTTGCTTGTTCCTTTGCCTCTTTGATGAGTTCATTGCCAAAGGGGGAGAAAATTTTGGGGTCATGCACAGATAATGCTAAGAAATTCATATGATCCGTTTTATACTACATGAGATCTACCATAACTTAAGGGGGAGCATATCATGATCTTGAGCGGTTTCTTGCACTTTTCATATTCTTTGCGTCTCAAGTCGCTCTCTTTGCCAACTCTTGGTTTTGTGCTCCCTACTTGCTAGATGGCTTGTTTTTACCTTTCTTTGGGTTTGACCATTTGGATGTGCTTATTCGGCTTCGCATTTCAATCTCTAATCTTTGTGCATTTGGTGTTGTCAATATACTCATCAAGGGGGAGATTGAGAAACCATATGGATATATGCCATGGTTTGCTATATTTGTGATGAGTAATTGACTTGAGCGGATTTGGTGTTTGAGTTGAAATGCGGGAATCTAGGAATTGCATGAGTTTGCATATCATGGTTATGACTAACCGGAGTTGGTGGAGATATTGGTGATGTTGCAGGAGATGGGAAATGTGTTTGCTTGTCTCATGATGTGTAGGTCACTGGAGTCGACTTGGCGGTCAACAGCGAGAGGATCGGGCACAAGTAGGGGACTTGGGGCCAGACAATCGGGATGTCGGGTGAAGTCAAGGGTGATCCACACCGTACACGTGGAGAGGCAAGAAGCACGGACAGTTTCATGGTTGAGCCTCAAAACCGTGATGGTGATGAAGACGGCGTGTTGACCAAGTCAAGACGAACGGGATGCCGGTGCAAGTGACAAAGGGGTCCGATGGACAGGGACTAGGAGAGACTTACCGGTGGTCAGGATCGCGGGACAAGGTGACACGCGTCGACATCGAGAAGTCGCGCTTTGAGAAGCGTGTAAGGCGGTTTCCCGGTTTTGACCTCAAAACCGGTGGCGGTGGTTGGTGGTGCACGTGGCACCATCACGGAGCTTGCTTCGAGATGAAGCAAAGACGTGAAGCGTCCGATGGCACTCGGGCGATGAGAAAAAAGATGGACGGTTATGCCCCCAGTGGTAGGTGGGCGTGCTATGTAGGTCAAGGGTAGAGTGGTCATGTGGACAATAGACCCTAGGCCTATATAAGGAGAGGTGTGGCTAGTGGGAGGTGCCTCTCTTCCATTAGCTTTGTGTTAGTACTCTATTCAAAGTGCTAGGAGAGGACTTCATATTTGAGAGGAGAGTAGTGGGTGTGTGAGAGACATCTCTTGCTCTTCCAAATAGTGGGAGGAAGAGGGTGACTTTCTAGCCTTATACCTATGAATCTTGTAAGCACCTTTCTATGATATGAGAAGTATTTTCGTGCTCAAGATTTCCCTCTTCACTTGAATCCTGAAATTTCCTTTTTCCTATTTTCGGAAGCATTTTCGTGGTGATTTTCGATCTCACTTTTGGACGAGTTTTTGGCCCGGATTTCTTGAGAAACTTATTGCTAGGATAAGCTAGGATAATCCTCTATGGATCCTTGATAGAATTATTGGCTCTAGCACCTTCGATTTGAAGGATTTCTCAAGTTTCCCCGTTTTGGTGTTCTTGGCACGAGATCTGAAATTTGTGATGATTTCTTGAGTCAATTGAGTTGATCTCGTAGGATAAGGGTCATGATGTGATGAGGATTTACTGGTCTAAAAATCGCATCATTTGGAGTTCGTTTGATTGAGTTTTGGAGAAGATTTAAGAAGATCTCGAGAGATTTTCTGTTCTATCGGGGGTCGACCGGCACTGCCGATGACCAGGACCGGCACTACCGATTAGTCCAGTCTGTAAGTTCTAGCGCGACAGCATCCCGCACTGCACTGCCGATAAGTGGGACCAGCACTGCCGATGACGCGCACCAGCACTGCCGATAGGCGTGACCGGCACTGCCGATGCCCTCCGACACTGCTGATGGCAGGGATCAACACTGCCAATGGGAGTTCAGTTCTGAACTATTGAGGATTGTTTCTTCCCTTTTTGTTTTCGCTGTGTTTCTTTGGTATGGTTGATCACTCTTAGGGCTAGTACATCACAAGTTGGTGTGTGTAGTCTTGGTGATCGATTTGGAGGTTGGCTTGGGTTGTTTTTGAGATATAAGCCAAGTTCTCTTGGAGAATTTTATTTGGCTCTCATTCACCCCCCCTCTGTCGCGTTCTCGGTCCTTCACTCTCTCTCCTTGTACTGACCATTTTTGTATTATACGTGTCCTTATACTGCCTAGTGCAAGTCGACAACAAGTCACAATTTGATACACTTCAGAGCATTGGTGTTTTATACTCTGCATGACTAGCATGGTTTCTTCTTATTCTACTACAAACAAAAGCGATCATATTAAAACTTTAAGAAGTATAAGTCGATTGTAATAACTTTAAAAACAAAAAACAAAATTCATATATAATACTATGTTCATATCCTTTTTTTAGATCATATATGTTTTCATATTTTACTTATGTACACAACTACTTTTTCAATTGTAGTCATCGGAGAGTGAGAATCAACACGAAAGCAAGTTCTTTTCAAATACAAAAAAGGATTTGGTTTAGAACTAATCTTAAGAACTAGAATCAACGACATGACTAGAAAATAAAAAGTAAAAGATCCAATGTCACAACCTCTTTGTTAGGGCCGGATCAAGACAACGAAACAGGGATGGGACTTGAGAAACTTTTTCGCCATGAAGGCAAATTGTTGCCGTTAAACACCAAAGCCTCCATGTCAAATTGCCAGAAATTAATGCTGTAAACATTAGATCAACTGTTGATAAATCAATGATATGGAAGAGAAGAAAGAAGTACTTTTAGTAAATGAATTAATCACTAGGATTAGAGGCAGAGTCCCTTCTAGCCGCCCACGAGAATATCAGAAGGGAGCGACGGTAAATAAGGGTGTTCTTTTTTTTTTTTGACAAACATAGCCTCTGTATTCATTCAATGAAAGATTATAAACAGTAGAGCGAGCATGTCTTTAAGACAAAGCACTCCTAAAAAAGTGCGAAATACAAGGCTCTCACTGAACAGAGTGCATATTATAACAAGATTAGCTATCAATGAGCTAGTCCCTGAAGTGTTGGTGGAGGGACCTCGCTTAAAACAAGCATGAGTCTGATGTCTTCTAACTGCATGATGGGACATCATTGGTGAAGAATATGGTTGATATGAGTATAGAATATTATCGACGTAGAGGACCCATATACCATGGGTACCCTAGATGGAAGTTATTTATACTCTGTAAGAAAGGACTGAAAAAAGAGAGCACTAGACATGGCGCGTCCACAAGAGCTGAGCACGTGAAGGCGCCACCAGGGATCTCGCCCAAGGATGGACTATCGGGGAAGGAGGAAGACTTTGATTCCGGTCATCATCGACCGATTTGATGAAGTAGAGTTGTCGGAAACGGTGTGTAGATAGTCGTCTTCTACCTCACCTTTGTTAGATGGCGAGGGCCAAGGGTGCCGTCGAAGGCATTGACAATGGTGTGCTCTGGGGGACGGAAACAAAGGTGCCATCGGTTGGGCGAGATGGATGGGGCAGAGTTGGAATAATCCGCCACAAGGCCAGACCTTTCCAATACAGACGAAGAGCCTCTGTGTCAGGTCGAGGAAGCGGGGAGACAACCGACGAAGGGGAGAAAGGCGCTCAAGGTGGCTAGATTTGAGGTCACCGTCGTCGGATAGTACGTTAGGAGACGTGGATCTCACTTCAACTGGCCGGACATGAGCACAAGAGCCGTTAACAGTGGAGGATAGTGGCGGGGGAGAGGGGGTTCTTACGGGATCCCCTCCGACTCCGGGACCACACCATGGAGGATGTCGGTGACAAGGAGGAACATGATGCTGACGGCCTTGGTGAGCTTGGGAGCGAGCGAGGGAGATGCGGCGGTGCCAAGGCCCACTCATAGCAACTGCAAGAAAAAAAACTTAAAACTACTAAGTCTAAGAAAGGGAGGGCTTCGCTCTCCTTGCACCACTGGCGAGGTCATTAGAGAGGCAGAGGAGGGATGCCTGAGGGTGGTGGCGGCTGGTGTCTAGGGTTGGACTCGGAGTGGGATCCCTTTCTATTTGAAGGAGGTTTTTTCCACGAATTCGAAGAATAATTAGTGTGCTCTTTGATTGGTTCTATGCTAGTAACGAGCAGTGCTCCCGCTTAGTTTTTGAACGGCTCTTTTTCTATTTTCTTGAGTCCTATATGGTTTATCGGGGCGTGGAGAGAAGGTAACCATTTGCACTTGGGACACACGTTAGCCAAAGCCAACAGGGACGTGCTTAACTTGGAGTTTTTCAACTAGGATCGGAGCTTTCACATCCTTGTAGGCTTGTACGTGTAAACTGATCTGACAGTTACAAACGCCGCCCATCTCTGTGATGGTTGTGCTTGTGGGCATCTACAGTTTAGCAATTATACACGCTTGTTTTAAAAACAACACATTTTAGCATAAAAAAAAAAGAAAATCACCTCCCGAAACCGAAAGTGGCCTCGGCTCCACCGTCCACCGCCACCCTGACCCCACCACCCCCGTCGGGTCCCGCCCAGGGAGGGCCCCTCTCGAGTCTCAGCCAGCAGCAATTTATTATCGTGGCAGAAATGGAAGGGCGTGCGCGGGGCCCACCTCCCATGTGCCCCGCTCTTTAATGGCCTCGGCTAGTACAAAGCCGCGCCCGCCACCTCCTCTGCTCTTCTCCCACCCTTCGCCTCCCCGAGACAAGCAGCAACCAGAGCAAGCAAGAAGCACTCGCAAACCGGAGCAGAGCAGCAGACAGCAGTGCAGCGCTTCACCGCCAGGCATGATGGACGCGGCCGAGGCGGCGAGGAGGAGCAGCAGCGCGTCCTCCTCCGCGGAGTTCCAGTTCTGGCCGGTGGACGCCAACCCGACCGCGTCCCCGTCCTGCGCCGACGAGCTCTTCGCCGGCGGCGTCCTCCTCCCGCTCCCCGTCCTCACCCCGAAGGCCGCGGCGGCCTCCCACTCGCGAACCAGCAGCGGACACGTGTCAGTCGCCACGGAGCCTGAGCCCGAGCCCGAGCCGGAGCGAGGGGATGCATCCCTTCTTGCCGCGGCTCCTGTAGCCTCCGGCGCGGCCATCACCTCCCCGCCCCCACCCGCCGCTGCAGGAGCAGGTGGGTCCAAGCGGTGGACTGACATCTTCTCCAAGAAGCCATCGGAGGAGAAGGAGAAGCGCAAGGAAGGGGGTGGTGGCGGCGGCCGGAAACCGGCCGCGGCGCACGCGGGGAGCAATGGCGGCGGCGGCGGCTCGGAGCTGAACATCAACATCTGGCCGTTCTCTCGGAGCCGCTCGGCCGGCTGCGGCTCCGGCTCCGGCTCGGGCTCGTCGTCGAAGCCGAGGCCTCCGCCGCGCAAGGCGAGCAGCGCGCCGTGCTCGCGCAGCAACTCCCGCGGCGAGGCAGGCGGGCCGTTGCCGCCGCGGCGGTGGGCCGCCAGCCCGGGCCGGGCCGGCGGGGGCGTGCCGGTGGGCCGGTCCAGCCCGGTGTGGCAGATCCGGCGCGGCCCGGCGGCGGCCAGACAGGCGGCGTCAGAGCCGTTCGCGGACAGGCGGGCCCCGCCGCCGCAGCAGCACAAGGAGAAGGCCGCTGCCGGCGGCGGCGGTGGCCGGAAGAACGGCGGGCTGGGCGGCGGCGTCCGGGGCCTCAACTTGAGTGTCAACTCTTGCATCGGGTACCGGCACCAGGTCAGCTGCCGGCGGGCCGACGCCGTCGCCGCCCGTGGCCAACACGGCGGCGGGGGACTGTTCGGAATCAAGGGTTTCTTCTCCAAGAAGGTCCATTGAGCTTTTTACCCTGTTCTCTCTCTCTCTCTCTCTCTAATGATCCATGTAACTTTTATTTTTCTTTTTTTACTCCTTTGGATTTTTTTTTCACTTTTCTTGGGTTAAATGGATGGAAGGGAATGGTATGGTGTGCCAGTGGTGGCGGTGGTTGTCAATTATTACATGTAAAAAATGGTTAGCTAATAACCTGGTTTTGTAAGGCTAATGTTTGGTGAGATATGTAAAGTTTAGCAAATATATCGAGCTAACTTTGTTTAAGCCTGGAATTGTTTGTATACGTAGCTTTTGCTCTGCAGGCTGCAACCCTGCCTGCCTGCCTGCACAGATGAGATGGAGATGCTGCTGTTGCCTCCTGATTGTATGTGAAAAATATTCCTCTGCGTATAAGCATGTGGATATGATTGTGCCCTTTACTGTTCATTCTTGTTTGCGCTCAGTGTTGGGTTGCACAGAGGTGCGCTCCTCAAACAAAAACATCACAAGCTTCAGATTGGAATGGAGTTTGCTCAATTGTTCCTTTCAGTGTAAATAGTCAAAAGTAGATGACATAATGTTGCAGGATTCATGAAAATTCTTGTGAAAGGGCATTTCTTAATTCAAAAAAAAAAAACAACAGAGGAACACAAAAAAAAAAACTTGATTTTCTGTCATTTTTCTCCCATACGCATACTTACCAAGAACTTCTGAAGAAACCGTGGCACCTGTTCTTCACTAACCCTGTGAAGCTATTGTTGGCGGTTACAGAGTGCGATGTAACAGTAGCTAAAACTGACAACTGCCCGTTGCCTGCCTCTCCTTTCACAATATCTAGTAGAAATTGATCATACACCTGTCAATTCTTGTGGGTTCCTTTGGATATCTAGTGACTAATGAACCATGTAATGTTGCTGTCTACCAACTGCACTAGTGCCATAATCACGTTCTGACCTTAACTCTATTCCGTTGCCTGTTGGACCTAAATAGTCAGAATTTATTCTCTTTCGTTCTGCGAAGTCCATCTAGCACGTTAAAACTACCACATGTCGGTTTTGAAATCATTATACTAGTACTGTTCCATCTATTTAATATAATCACAACTAATGCTTGTTCAGGGTTTCGACAATCATACAATTATCCTGAGGCTCACATGTCAGTGACAGAACTCATCGGCAAGCAGATGTCATGAACTTGTAGGAGCTACTAGTTTATAAGCACACATCATACTGAATATTTATAATTCTTTGGCAAGTACAAGCCGCGTCAACGATTCAAATTAAGCCCAAGTTGGTGGAATCACTCCGTTTCATAGGGATTATGACGGAGATATTCAGTAACACTATTTTTTGAGGTTGACTGTTGCTACAACTTGCTTGGTATTATAAGTTTATAACAATAAAGAAGATCATGGGCACGATATCATCCAAGTAGATGAAGACTAAATGCCTAGAGTAGTTCCAGAGACGTGGTGTCAATCAACCACGTGTGGCCGACACAGAGATCGAAGCGTGTTTAGAATTCATAATCTTTGGAGGATGGGATGCATAGTATAACTTGTTCTAGGAGTTTTGCTGGCTATTGCATTACACTTTGATCATTATATATTAAAAGAAATTACATAGTACGTAGGAAAATAATGTGTTCCTGGCGTGAAACTCAATCCTAGGGGTTATCGTTGCCCCTGTGTCCTATTCCTCCCTTTCTTTACGTTCTCTCTGCTTTGCGTTCTTCTAGACGGAGACGGCCTTTCGAGTGATTGTGTCTGTGGAGTGTGGAAGTGTCGTTGTTGTCTGCGAGGAACGTAAATCAGAGCAATTTACAAAAGGCTTCTGCACGGTTCTGGACAGCGTGCCTTTCGGACATCATGACCGTCTCCTTGCTTGGGAGGAGCATCTGTGCACAGGCCTGTCTGTCCAAAGCTCGGAAAGGGAGCTAGTACCATTCATTAGTACACTTGTAAAGGAGCGCAGAGCTATTCCCTACTTCCCTTCCAAGAATGCATGGCGAGCTTCGAGTGCAATTAGATAAGTGATGCTTAACCAACTTCTGAAGGTAAATGTTCTCTCGTTGCTCTGTTTCAGTAAAACCATTATGTGAAGAATGAAGTAAAATATTACAAGACTCAGA
The DNA here is from genome assembly GCA_032690845.1 of Eleusine coracana subsp. coracana. Classification (NCBI taxonomy): domain Eukaryota; kingdom Viridiplantae; phylum Streptophyta; class Magnoliopsida; order Poales; family Poaceae; genus Eleusine; species Eleusine coracana. Next base: position 45,407,709 of record CM064434.1, on the reverse strand, counting down.
AATTTACTGCTGTTAGCTAGAAAAATAACATAGAGACCAAGAGTTTGAAAAGTGCTGTGTGAATTCAAATAGATGAAAAACGTTTAAGACACATTGGAGAGCCATATGAGCTCGTGGTCGTTCTCACTGGGCTATGATGCCACTATGTAAGGGTGTGATAAGTGTTCCATAAATTTTATTGGTCTGAGTAAGAAGCTCTTCTTTTTAATTAAATATCGTGGGGGACGATCTTACCTCTATAGGCTAAAGTTCTTTTATGTGAGAAAATTGAAGGATTTTTTGTGGATAGAATAGGTTCTGAAACACTGACAAAACGTTGTGGTAAATCAACAATTGGAAACATATTATTATGAGCACGATGAATTGATACTCTGTTTCGACTGATACAAATTCTGAAACACGAAAACCAGTACTGGTGAATTCTGAACTAATGTTGGTATATCTGCCAATAACTTGTGAAGATGCTGCTGAACCGGTTACTGCCTTACTATGAGACTGTACATTGTTATTGCTATCTCGTGTCCTATGAAGCTTTTTTTTTTACATTTGTTATGAAGCTATTGTTGCTCCTTCTTCTCTCTCTTTCTTTGAGGTTATATTGTTGGTAGATACAAAGGATGACGTAACAATAGCGGAAATTGGACTTCAATCTTTGATAAATGTCGGGTATCTGCCTCCTTAATCTTGTTGTTTCTTTGGATATTATGGCTGATGCACCTAGTAACGTTCCTGCTACAAACTGCACCAGTCATGACATGACTAATCCATAATTAAGAACACATGAGCATAATCATGTTCCAAACTGAATAAGTCTACTCTATAGCATGCGGGACCCACAATGTCTGGATTATTCTCTTGATAGTGGTAGAATATACTGTTTGTATAATATATACTAACATATATAAATAGTGGGTACTACCTCTTTGTTATATATGCGAAATCCAACTAGCCCGTTAAAACTACCATATGACGGTTTGAATGAAACCACTATATATAGTAGTGCTGCTCCATCTGTATAATAACTTACAAAGTAAAACTTGTTCATTGTGTCAACCATATATATATCTGTGGCAAGTACATGCCGCGTCAATGGTTCAAATTAATCGAGCTTAGGTTGACAGAATCACCGCATTTCATAGAGACCATGGGGATATCGTTTACAATATTTTTTGAGGATGTCTGTTGCTACAATTTGCTTGCTAACCAATACAAAAGACATCTAGTACAAACAACATCTCATCCAGGTAGATCAAGGCTGCGCAAAGATGGAGGATTGGTTTCAAATTCTTAATAACCCCCCGATGCAACATATAACTTGTTTTAAATGTTCTTAGCGAGCATATCAGGTGAAAGGTAGTTAGGATTTGGAAACTTGAAAAACCCATCAACAACATAGTTAGGTCGAGGTTCTAACATTTCAAAATTAAAAAACACAAATGTTGGATTGATATTCACTTCAAGGACTGAAATAAGGTCATCATATCATTTTGTATATTTAAACCTAAATTTTGTTATTTTTTTGTATATTACAACCAATTTTGAGTTTAATCTCAAACTTTACTTTGCATATACAACACAAAAAAAACTATGAATGGCAAAATTTTGAAATTTTTTGGAACATCTAAGTATGTATTCTGATAGAATTTTCAAGTTTTCAGCATTTTCCGCTTTCATCGGATGAGCACTTGAGTTCTTTAAGTTACATCATCAATAAAAAAAAGAGGATTTTAGATACATATCAGCACTAGTTTTTTTGCATATGCGACACACACGTTGTTATAGTTCTACAAAGATATCACGTACTAAATAAAAACACGTATTAAAAGACAAGCCAATGATTTTTTATTTGTCACTAAAATTTTTCAAAGAGATTGTACTACATTAATTAATGTCTCTTGATAATGCTAGTCTTTTGCACATGCGACATACACGTGCGACCATTCATCCACGTAACATATACTAATAATGTTTTGTTGAGAGATGCATATATATGAAATCATCAACACTTCTCTTATGATAGACAATTTCTTCATAAAATAAAACAAAAGAATTACAAACCAAGGACATATAATATATAGTTAAACTTTGTATACCTACAATAATATAGTTAAACTCTATATACCTATCAAATGTCATCTCCATAAGGAATTTCTTTTTGAATGATCCTATGTTCTCTTGAACTCCAAGGTCATCACCAGGACAAAAAACTGAGAAAATTTCCCTATGACATAGCCTCTCCAAACCAATATTAAAAACCAAATGATTATAAATAACAAGGTGCAAAAAAAGGCTTTAAATGATAATAGTTGAATGAATTTCAAAGTTACAATAAAATGCCAAATAATCCAGTACGAAAACCATTAGTATCGATAATCCAACAATTGAGATGTTTGTCTTCCAAATTTGATGGCCTTGAAATTTGTTTATAGCGACTGAATGTTGAATAAACGTGCATCCAAACTAATTAGAGCATCTCCAACAGCTCTCTCATCAATTCATCTGTCCCTAAAAAATGAGCAATTTAGGAGATTGAGCTTCTCCAATAGATTTCCTATCCCATCTCATTTTCCTAAATCTTTTAGGAGATTCATTTTTATTTTGAATAATTTCATGAATTCATGCCAGGATAAGGTAAATGCAACTTCATAATCTAATGGCATGCTTCTGCGCTGAACCATGATCCAATTTTTTTTTTGTTATATTATTCTTCTAGGCATAAGTATCATATAGACCCTGCTAACTGTCGTAATTTATCTTGGGACGAATCTGGTGTAAGTAGACCAATCTACGAATCAGTAGATCATAAAAGTGATAGGAGAAAAACTTTACAAACTCTAACTCTAAGGCAAGCTAAATGGTCATGCGTCCACTTTGGAATTATGTAGATGAAACTTCAGAATGCTGGTCAGGTAGGAAAACTTTGGAATCATAGAACACAATGCATACATAAATACCCTGAAATGAAGCAAACTTTGGAATTATATGAATTGATGCAAACATCTGGAGTACAGATCCATAATATCACAAACCAAATTGCATAGGAGACATGTACTGAAAGGAATACCAAATTCTCTTACCTCCTAAGCCCAATTTTCCACCCATGAACAGTGTGCCGTGGGAAAGGGCGCCCTGGCGATTTTCTGGCGATCTCCCTGATTCGCCATGGATTCAAGTGATTCCTCCATGATCCTTTTCCTTCGTCTTCTGCTCTCCTAGATCTCCGAGGTATGGCGTTGGATCTCTCCTCCTCTAACTTCTCTGATTTGAATTTTTGTCCTGGATCCGGGGTCTAGGCTGCGATCCTTGATCGTTTTGACCTTCCTGTCTTGTCTCCTGTGGGATTCAGTTCAAATGAGTTCTTTCTTTTGGTCTCCTTTGGAAGATGCAAGTATAAGCTGTGTGAGTCCTTTGTGGCTCATATTCTTCAAGCTACAATTGGTGGTTCTGCGGCTGATTTTAGGCCTGTTCATGTCTGAGATCAGGATTTTTGCTTCTCGGTTTCCTCTAAGGCAGTTGGTTTTCATATTTATGGACTTAAATTATATGAATGCAAGAAATACAAGGTATTCTTTCATCTTTGGGGCAATGGTGGTGCAGCTTGGAATCATGAATCTAATGAGTGCGATCGTGACAAAGATGATTCATGGACTACAGTGAAAGGAAAGAAGAAACATGCCATGCCCTCATATATGGATATTTTGAAGCAAACTAAGCCAAAACTTTCTGGAGCTAATGCAATCCCGCTCCATCATAAGAAAGCTTGGAGGCCAAAGCCTCGACAACATCCAAGGATCTCAGTCTTTGATCGACTAGGTGACCAGACACTCTCCCACAGGATTGATCCTAGGCAGGCGAAGAACACGGAGGGTAACGCTAGGGACAATTTTCGAATTTTGAATACTGATTGGGCCAAAGTGTTGGAGGCAGAGGCCCAACAACAAACAAAAAGCATCCCATGTATTCTGATTTATGGAAGGTGCTTAAAATCAGGCCATTCAAAGTTTTCTTGCAAAGGGAAATTGCATTGCAGAATTTGTTCAGGTATTGGGCATCTTTCCTATTACTGTTTCAGAAACATATCAACCAAGGATATCGCCAAAAACACATGCCCCTCGATTGCTTTGTAAAAGAATGGGGTCAAGTACAAGGGTCTTCATGGTTCAAGAAGCCAATACCGATGACAAATGGGGCCTCCACAAGTTCCCCACTAGTGTTTCACTCCTGGGCTAATTTCTCCCGGTCGACTCTCAGTAAGGTAGCCGAAAATCCGTGGGTTGCTACCCATGAGCCATGGCTCCAGCTTGAGCTTACACATCAGAACACAACTTCGCAACCTTCCTCGTTGTATTCGCAGTCGCCGCTGCTGGCACTAGTCTTTTCTCATCTCTGAACCTCCCACATCACCTTGCCTCATCAATGGCCTACCAGTGTCCTGACCCAGCACCTTTCCTACCATACGGTTTCAATCAGGTGGAGGTTCAGAACCGTGATCTGATGGTCAGAGCTATGCTGGGAAGGCCCCATACGGTTCATGAAGATTGGACAACAGTCACCATCGACCTGATGCCACTCAATGAGGTACCCTTTGCAAACATTTATGAGGTTGTTCGAGAATTCTTGGTTGATCATAAGGGCATTAGAATCAGAGAAATACAACCTAGCTCTCTTGGTCAAGCTCTTGTTCGCTTTCAGTATGTTTATGATCGGGACAATCTGGTAGAAAATAGTCCGCATGCATATGATGATGTAACTGGAGAAGGCTTGACTTTAATAGAGAATGTTGGCTGTTACTTTTGGGCTTTCCACTTGATTTCTAGCATACTCCATGTATAGAGAGCGCAATAACCACTTTTGGTCGTGTCATCAACTGGGAAGATGATCAGAGAAATCTAGCAAGACTGGTGGTTAAAGCTAGGGTCCTGGATTTAGAAAGGGTCCCACAATTTATTGTCGTCTCTGATGCAGAGGATTTCCATGGTCATTCTTGGACTATGCGGTGCGAAGTGATGCAGCAGAATCTCTTTGGGATTCAGCCAACAGATGAAGAACAACCACCCCAGAATAATAGTGATGTTGCAGGGAATGGCCCGATCCCTCCCTTTGATTTATTTTTTGGTTTTGGCCAAGGTGGAATACCTCAACACAATCCAGCCTAGGGTCAAGATGGTAATGAAGAGTGGGAGAAATGGCCTGAACAACAGCCAAACCCACAAAATCAACAACAGAATGGGGACTTTGATCTCAATCAGGAGCAACCAATGGAGGAACAACCTGTAGTTGACCCGATGGAGCTCTTTGGACAGCAGCAAGGTCATATGAATCTTCAGCAGGAACAACCCCCTCTCCCCCAAGTGCAGATAAGCTTTTAGGACTCAGAACATGAGGATTCCCAAGACTCAGTACACAACCAAGACTTATAGCTTGATTTGAACTTGGCCCCAGTGGAGGAAGAGGTTTAGCAAGTGGTGCTAGCACTGCATGCACCTGTAGTCAAATACATTCCTGAAGATATTGCTGTGGAAGACCTTCAATCTGATAATGATTATGGCAGTTCTAATAATTTCAATGGTGAAGACAACAACCTGAATTCAATTATGGAAGCACAACAAAATCAGAACAACATCACTTCTACTCTGGAGGGACCTGCAAATCAGGAATTTCCTCCTGCTCCTCTGTAAAATGAGAATGCAGCCAATGACCAAGAGGGAGCCCAATAGAACCAGGACTAGAATTAGCATTTTGAATACATACATGTTGGAATGATGCAATTTGTAGAAGAAATGGACTCTGATCCGAGCTTTCAATCTCTCATACAGGAAGGTACACTCACCAAAAGGGGCCACAAAGAGAATGCAGATGGTGTTAGGCTCTGGGCTAAACACTTTGCACCTATGGGACATGCCTCAAGCATTTCAATCCCTCAGAAATGATGTGACTTATTTATGCTAATGTTCCTCAATCCAAGCAGATTGGAATGGGCAAAATCCTTCATCTCTTCTAAAGCCTAGGAAATTGTCTCCAGCCAGAAGTCACTTCAGTCTCACATAGAATTTGTTTAGCCTGCCTCTTGTCCAGTGACTATGGAGATCAACTGCTCCACTCTTGAGAACTCAGTACCTCAGGGACCCATCTCTGAACTTGAGGGCATAGAACAGAATGAGGAGAATGAGTATAGTAATCTTGAAAAGATGAATCAACAGGAGTACTCCACTCCTTAGAAACAGAACATCGATGCCCAAGATACTACAATTACCACTTCAGCCCTGCATGTCAAAAGGAAGTGTTAAAAGCACCCCTAGTGGTGACAGACCTTAGAAGAAGTGAAAGGATTAAGGAAATCTGCAAGGGGTTCAAAACCAACACCTGTTTTGAAAGACACTGTATTTCTTGCAACAATGTACCCCCTACCTTATCTTCTAAAGTTATCAGAAATATGGAAACCGCCCTCTGCAAAGTCTCACCTGAGGTGATGACTAATACAACACTGCTTCAAAAACCAAGAAAGGGAGCAAAAACAACAAGCGAAGCCCCAACTCCTCAGAAAAGTTAGGCAGAAGCCCTAAGAAGGTTACCAATGAAGATAAATCAAAGAAAAAACAGAGAAAGTAACAATGACTCTGTTAATAAGGGTGACATCACTAGTCCTGCTAATCTCAGTTGGAGACATGTCGTCCTCTTATTCGCTCTAATAACAAGGTTGTTCATCTGGTCCTCTATTTGTCTTGCTTTGTGGAGGGGTCAAAATGTGATGTCCCTTTTATTAAACTCTTTCGTTAAGTTTTTGTGGATCTGATACTTCAGACTATCTAAAAAGTTTATTTTGTTATCTAGATGTTTTCTTGGTGATGCCTATGGATAGTTTGGTTAGGAGTGATTTGGTCCATTCTAGTGATACTACTGGTCCTTTCCAGATCCGTATTATGGCTGGCTTGTTATTTATAACAATTCCAGTGACTGTGTAGTACGTACACAGATTAATCTCCCTCTCTCACCAATTTTATGGATAATGAAAATCCTAACAGTCAAATGAGAAAATGGAATGTTTTGTGCTGGAACATATGAGGCGTCAACTCTGATGAAAAGTGGACGGCCATTAGGAGCAAAATAAATGAAACTAACTATGATGTTATTTGCCTCCAAGAAATGAAAAGAGAACATTTTGATGCTGCATATTTTAGAAAATTTTGCCCAGCTCATTTTGACTGTTTTGAGTATCTTCCATCAGTAGGTGCCTCTAGTGGCATGATTATAATATGGAAGGGATCTAGATTCACATGGCAGACATTCATGCAGAATGACTTTGCAATGGGGGTTGAATTTATGTCCTAGTATTCAGGTGCTAGATGGAACCTAGTTAACATTTATGTGCTTGTACAAATGAAGGAAAACTGTAATTCATTGACTGGTTTCATAACTTAGACATTAATTATGATAATGATTGGGTTTTCCTAGGAGATTTTAATCTCATCAGAAGGAATTCAGATAGAAACAAGCCTGGAGCAAATGTGCAACTCATGCTAGATTTCAATGCTGCAATTAGTAATCTCGGGCTAGAAGAACTACCCTTGCATGGAAATAGATTCACCTGGTCCAATATGCAAGAATCTCCTTTACTAGAAAGACTAGACTGGTTCTTTGGTAATGCATCATGGATGTTAAACTACCCTGGATCAAATGTCAGAACTTTATCTAGAGATACTTCAGATCACTACCCTTACTTACTCAGGGTATCTACTGACACTAAATCAAGAATTTTCAGATTTGAAAACTATTGGCTACTGCATGATGATTTCTGGGCAGTTATGCAACATGGCTCGAATGTTCATGTCCCCCATACTGATAAAGCAAGAAGAGTGGTTGCCAAATTTAAAAATTTGAGACGGGTTCTAAAAAATTGGCAAAGGCACTATCCAATCTACCTTCAACAATCTCCAATAATAAAGTTGTTCTCTTGTTTCTAGATACTCTAGAAGAATTCAGAGACCTATCTTTAGAGGAGTGGAATTTTAGACTGTTGGTGAAAGAAAATTCGGAAAAACTGTTGCAGCAGCAACTCATTTACTGGAAATAGAGAGGTAAATTAAAATGGGTCAAGCTTAGGGATGAGAAAAAGTTTCCTACACGGACAACACTTGTGTAGATATTAGTCTCATTTCATGTTTGTCATTCATTACCAAAACACCATACCTTGGGGTGACCTCAATGGTCATGAACCTTACAATGTCCCCCTTTTTAGTGATGGATGACAACCACTACTTATGATGATCCAAAACGGACGAGCAAGAAAGAACCAAAGGAAAAGAAAAGATTGAAAGGCATACCTTTGTCCTTACCTTGAAAGTAGTCCCCCCCTTGGAATATGCTAGGTGTGGAGGGAGAACTACCTAAATATGTAGCGCACTTGATATTGAGCTTGAGTTGAATATGCACCCGCCTTGGTGTCGTGGTAGTCAATTTTGTTGATGTAGACATGCACCAAGGACGTACCCAACAAGAATGTCTTCATAAGTTCTGCTTTCAAACTTCCCGGGCTTTCTCCTCTTCTTGAGAATGTAACACTTGCATCCAAAGACTCAAAAATAGGAAACATTGGGTTTCCGTCCCACCAATACCTCATATGGCGTCTTCTTCAACAACCGGTGGAGATAAACATGGTTGGAAGTGTAGCACGCCGTGTTGATTGCCTCCGCCCAAAACCTCTCATGAGTTCCATACTCATCCAACATGGCACGAGCAAGAGTGATGAGCGTCTTGTTCTTCCTCTCCATTACTCCATTTTGCTTGGGAGTATATCTAGCGGAGAATTCATGTTTGATCCCTTTCTTGTCACAGTATTCCTCCTCTGTGGTATTTTTGAACTCTGTCCCATTGTCACTCCTTATTTTCACAATGCTAGTATTGAACTCATTCTTTGCTCTCTTGGCAAACTTTCTGAAGATACCACTGGCTTGAGATTTGTCCACAAAAAAGAAGGTCCAAGTGTGTCTTGTGAAATCATCAACAATCACCTAGCAATATAGATTGCCACCTAAACTCTTGTAATGTGTTGGTCCAAACAAGTCCATGTGCAAGAGCTCTAGAGAACGAGATGTAGACATGAATGACTTGGTGGGATGTGAAGATGCAACTTGTATTCCTACCTGACAAGCACTACACAGTCTATTCTTCTCAAAGGCCACATTCTTGATCCCTGCAACTAGATTCCTCTTGTCAATCTTCTTGAGCTGATTCATTCCAACATGTGCCAGTCTTCTATGCCTCAACCATCTCTTGGATGCCTTAGTGAATAGGCAAGTGCTTGGTGGCATGTTGCTTGACTTCAAGTCTGTGACATACAAGTTCCCATGCCTTACTCCATGAAATACTAGCCCTCTCTTGTTATTCTCAATCTTTGCACCGTCCTTGTCAAATGTGCACTTGAAACCCATGTCACATAGTTGACCAATAGACAGAAGGTTAAAGTTGAGAGTTTCCACAAGAAAGACCTTGGAGAGATGGAGGTCATTTGTGATGGCCACCTTGCCCGAGCCTCTAACTCTCCCCTTTGAGTTATCCCCAAAAGTCACCTTCTTACTATCTTCATCTTCATCAATGGTGGTGAACATGGTTGGCTTTCCGGTCATATGTTGAGTGCACCCACTATCAAGAATCCAATGAGTGCCTCCACTCTTGTAGTTGACCCTGGTGGTAGCCACAAGACAAGCACTAGAGGAAGAAGGGTTAGTATCCAAAGCATTACTTGATTGACTAGCACTAACCTCATCGTGTTGAGCAATAAGACCATCCTCATAGACAATGATTCTTGCAATCCCCTCTAGTAATCTCCTCCTAATGGGGTAGTGAGGAGCACAGTACCTCCAATGTCCATGACCATCCCCCATGTGCACATTGTCAAGGTTGATGTAGTAATGGGGAGGATCATAGAGTCCAGTGATGTGCTCAAGTACATGCCCCATTTGTGTATGAAGCACAAGTATCATCCCTATTGCTCTCTTAATTGAGAGTTCATGTCTCCTGTTGACTACCTCCTCAAGTAAGAAACCCCTCTCAGGAGTTGTGATTTGTTGGAGGGGCATGTCAATCACTTCATGTGGTGCAATCCTCCAAAATCCCCTGAAAGAGTTTATCCTACACACAAGATCATAGATGCTCAATAGATTTTCACAAAGATCAACATTCGGGTTTCTCACAAATTCACCGAGTTCAAAGAAGAGATCCCGTTGGTGAGCTTGACGAATATGCCAAAGGTGATCTTGTGGTGGAGGGGGTGGAGGAGGTGGAGGTGCCGGAGCCGAAGTCGTAAGATTGATCATCTCAAATGACCGAGCGAGCATTGTTGTTGGTGCTCCCCCTACGCCAATGCTCGGTCCACTCAAGGTGCTTGGAGTAAAACTTGGAATGGCACTTGAGGTAGAGCTTGACGAAGCGCCCGAAGAATGTCTTGCCCCGAAGGGATTGTAGAGGTTGTTGCAAGACAATCTTGTGGAGGGATCAAAGAAGTTTGAGCTCGAAGCTACTTCTTTCCCTTTGCTTGAGGATGCTTCAAGGTTTATTTTGGATGTTTTCTTCCACTCCATGCTCGTGGTGATGTCCTCATCCTTGAAGAGCAGCCCAATCACGTCCTCGATGGAGAGATTCTTCTTCATGAGAAGGTCAAGGGTGATGTAGAAGAGCTTGCTACTCGAAAGCAAGGAAAGGATCTTCTCAACTATCATAATCTTAGGAAGCTTAAAAGAAGTCACCTCAATCCTGTCCACAATACCTCGCAAACGAATAAGAGAGTCAAGTAAGTCCTCATTGTCATTAGCATGAAAAGCAAAGAACTCCTCAACAAGAGAACTACTAGCATGATCAATAGAAGGTTCACAAACATCATCAATACTAGTCATGCTAGTAGAGCAAGCAAGATCAAGAGACACATCATTATCAATCATCATATTAGGCACACTTAGAGCAACCTATCAAGTTATTGCTAGAAGAATCTAGGCACTCACTAGAACAAGGTACATCCACGCAATCATCACAATCATCATACACATGATAATCGGTAAAGGTATTGGCAAAGTCCATAAGAGTATCCATCAACTCATCCAGAATCATGGCATTTAGGTAGCTTTTAAAGCGATCCTTCCATGAGCCATGACCTGGCCTTGAATAGGATAACATCCCAACTCAATGCGGTCACTACTCAAGGCGGTTAAGCCTTATGATGAGCACTTGACTCTGATACCACTTGAAAGGATCGTAGTGACCGAGAGGGGAGGGGGGGGGGGTGAATCGGGAAGTACCACTATGAACCAATTTTACCAAATACTGAACACTGATAGCACTCAAAGCAACTCCTACTCAAATCTAGTGGTGATCACACTAACAATATAATCCTATGAAAGGAAAGACATCCTATGCATACTAGTGGATCACACAAGTCAATATATCTTCTATGCACTTCTAGTGATCAAGCACACCAATGCAACTTCAACTCATACTAGTCATCAAATGCGGAAGCTTAAACACTACTAGTAAGTAAGGAGTCTAAACATGCAAGTCTACAAGATAGTCAAAGAGAACTAATATAACACACAAGCATGAATAGCATGATATGTAAATGTGGAAAGTAAAGCATCATAGTGAGGAGTAGAGTAAGGGGTGGCTCATGATTTTTTTCCCGAGGTCTTGAAAGGATGGCGCCTTACCCTAATCCTCATTGGACCACTCCCACCGGAGTCCTGGTCCCTCCCGCCACCAAGTGGAGTTCTCGCCCATGAGCTTGCAATCACTCCTAGAGTGAAGACACAGTGTGCGTCACCGCTGCACAAAGCACAAGCTCGCCTCCCTCGAGAACTTGCCAGACTCCCCGAGCCGATACAGGCGCTCACTAGCGATGCCCCTTTCAACGGCGGGCTCAAACCGTGTACAAACGTGTGACGACCTTCACAACCAATCATGATAGACTCGATCACCGACACCTAAGCGGTCTAGGTCTCACCATAGACCAAGAGTAACAATCTAGATAACACTCTCAAGGACACCCTAGACTTAGATGTGCAAGATGCTCAAGCTACTCTTCTCTAGCACTCTCAAGATATGCAATATCTCCTTCTAGTGCTCTCCTCTTTTCCTCTTGGACCTTACCAAATGCTCTTAGGTATTCCACTGGCCAAGAGAGGTCTCCAAGATCCCAGCAACGAAGTTATATAGGCTCCCAACCTCAAACTAGCCGTTGCTCCATAAAATTACCTTTCTGGACACACTGACCGGACCGTCCGGTCACTCTGTAACGGCTCTCCCTAGCCATTACCTCCTCTGTCCAGGCAATCTTCTGAACTGACCAGACTATCCGATCACTGGACCGGACCGGACCGTCCTGTCCACTTTCTCTCTTCAGTCCAGGAGCCTCTGTGAAATGCACCTCCTCTGCCGTTCCTGCACTCCTACTGATCGGACCGTTCGGTCTGTATAGAGTCACCTGCTGACAGAGTCCTACTTCTCGCTCTAAGTCCTGGATAACTCCCTATAGTGACCGTATATTCCGGTCTCTGGTCTCTATGTCTAGAAGCTGAAACTTATCGTCCTCACTTGACTTCGTTTCCCGGCTTCTCCGAACAGCTCCTTGGCTTCTCCACTGTCACCTAGTGCTTGTGATTTCACCGAGCAACCTTGCACATCACCGACTAGACATGACCTAAGAGAATGACCTAGACCCCCTTGATAGTCCGGTTTTTCCTATGGACTCAAAGCCCTAACAACTAGTCAAGTGTTCCACACACTTGCACCATAGCTTGTTCTCCGCTTTGATCCATCTCCATCAACCCTTGGACTCCATCAAGTTCACAAGCCTCCATGCTTGTGGTCATTGTCATCAATCGCCAAGGATGTCGTCGACAATCATCATAAGATAGAAAAGGTTTCCTACACGGACAACACTTGTGTAGACATTAGTCTCATTTCATGTTTATCATTCATTACCAAAACACCATACCTTGGGGTGACCTCAATGGTCATGAACCTTACACCTATGTCAGGCTTTCTATGATAATGATCTTTGCCTATAGAGCATCAATGGATCTTATATCACACTTATTCCAAAGAAGGAGGGCCCCACAACTATAAATGATTATAGACCAATCTCTCTAGTTAATTCCTCTATTAAGCTAATTACTTAGATTCTAGCAAATAGACTACAATAGGTGATCTTAAGCTTAATTCATCAGAACCAGTATGGATTCATAAAATCCAGGACTATCCAAGATTGCCTTGCTTGGGCCTTTGAGTATCTTCATATCTGTCACAAGTCAAAAAAAGGAGACCATTATTCTTAAACTAGACTTTGAAAAAGCATTTAACAAAATTGAACACAAAGTTATTATACAAATTCAGCATCACAAAGGCTTTGGGGCTAAGTGGCAACAATGGATTAAAGGTATTCTGATGTTAGGAACTTCTGCAATTCTCTTGAATGGGGTACCTGGAAAAGTCTTTCACTGTAAGAGAGGAGTAAGATAGGGTGACCCACTCTCTTCCTTGCTCTTTGTGTTGGCTGCTGATCTGTTACAGAGCATCATCAATAGAGCAAAAGACCTGAATCTTCTGAAACTCCCTATCCAAGCAGGATACACTCAAGACTTTCCAATCATACAATACACGGATGACACATTATTGACAATGGAAGCCTGTGAACAACAACTATTTATCTTAAAAGCTCTTCTAAACACCTTTGCTGATTCCACTAGGCTTAAAGTGAACTATAGCAAATCAAGTATGATCCCTGTCAATGTCGGCAATGAAAAAATGCAACACTTAGCTACAACTTTTGGTTGTCAAGTTGGAAGTGTCCCTTTCACCTATTTAGGTTTGCCCTTGGGGCTTAAGCAACCTTCGGTCCATGATTTGATGAGGACATCACTCCTAAGGATACATGCAACACTCCTCCAATTTTGGACTTGCAAGGTCCAATGACTAGAGCTCGTGCACGACGACTAAATTTAGAGGTGAGCTCGTTCCTACGTTCTTCATTATATGTCACTTTTGAGAATGGTTTGCTACCTAATGATTATATTGTAATTAGGAACCATGGAGAGGACCAGGAGATGATGGGAGAAGGACTTGGAGACGTGGAGGACCAGCAAGAACATGGAAGCCAAGGTGGAGGCCCAACCAAAACCGACTTTGAGTCTGTTTCGGGGCTCAGGACCAGTCTGTACTAAAACGGATGCCCAAGACGCATACAGACTCGGATTTGGACGTTCTACATATGCACGGAAAGATAAGAAGAAGACCTTACCAATGCCTCCGGTCTAATATCAAAATTCATCCGGAGTCATCGGGAATCGTCAAAACAAGAGAGAGTACAGAATCTATTTCGGTGTTGTGTCACCTATTTTTGGCCTTTGTGCTTTGTATCTAGTTGAGCCAAGTAGAGGTGCGTCCAGAGGGTCTTGCACGATCCTAGGGTCTTCATATACAGCCGCCACCGCACCATTAGGGTTCGGGTTTTGCTTAGATTATTCTGTTCATAATAGTTTCACCATCATCACGGTTTGTGAGACCCCAACTTCGTGAGATTCATAATACATCTACAATTGTGTTGCTTTCTTCTTTGTTCTTGCTTGTGTTCTTGATTCGTAGGCAGGGATTAGCCTTCTTGGCGACGTCTATCGTTTTAGGATGGTTGATAACCAGAGGAGACGTCGTGCTACGATTGCGGGGTTTAGAACATGCTGTTCTGAAGCCGGATCGATTTGTGTGTCGCCTCCGACCAAATCAACGTATCCAGAATCTTTCAGAAGATCGGAAACCCTTGTCCACATCAAGTGGTAATCAGAGCTTCAGGTGCACCGTCAGGTTCGCACTACCCTTAGTTAATTTCGTTTTGTGTTCATCCTATCATCCACAGAAAAGCCAAAAAAAAAAAATTCCCCTCCGCCCATAACCACGTGTTTAGCCTTTGCATATTTCAATTTTAGAGTCCGTAGTGTTGAGTTTGTGCCCTAGTTTTTGTTTAGTCGCTGGTTTAGTTTGTGTTTTTCTCATCAGTAGTGTTTCTGATGTAGATATGGCCCGATCTTCCGAGAGGTAAGGGTTTAAACTCGAATTTGGGGAACTCGGCATCGACGACCCGGCGTGAATCAGACACGATCCAACCCCGCAACCGTTACACCAAGCATAACTTGATTGTTCCTGCAAGCGAAATCGAGAACACAAGCAAGAGAGGATAAACACGCAATCTAAAATTGCAAATATGGATGAAGTGAATCACAAGAAAAGGTTCAAGCTCTGATCACAAAAGGACTAATCGCCACAGTGGTGTAGAACAAGAACAGGGGTCCTGGATTACTGTAAAAGGACTTGTCACCACAGTTACAATAATTCGAACAAGTTTCTCTCTGAAAAACTGAATTAAACAAAACCCGAAACTAAAAGACGGTGGCTACTGAGTTTATGTAGGAAACAAAGACATCCTAGGGTTGGGGGCGACCAGGGGGGGGCGCCCACAACATGGGCTTAAGGCCCGACACGATACATGGCCAAGTTGGCCCAAAATAGGTGACGCAACACCTTGTATGGTCACATATTATGACTCACGACCCTTCTGAAGCTAGGACCAGAACCAAAACGACGGCGTCGTCGTCCTCTTTCCATTGCATCAAAGAACGCCTCGTTTGGACGTCGGATGTGGGAGATATCATCAAAACCGTGAAGGGGTGTCGGCTGAATCCGAGACGAACGCGGCGACCGAGTTGGTGACGACTTGTAACTTGGGAAAGACCATGATATGCGTGTATCCAGCATGGTGATATCCTCATCAGTTTCCCTTGCAACCCTAGCCGCCGTCCCCTTCACCATCCTCTGTTCTATCGGCTTTGTGTGCTACGGTTGATTGATCGATACACCCACCCTAATCCCACACTAAACCCACCCTCAAAAACCTCGGACCAATCCCCACAAATTCCACTTTTCGCTGCATCCACGCCGCCAAAAAAAAATCTTACCCGATTCCAAACTCGACCCCTAACCGACTCGGGTTTCTGGAAAACCGACTCCGACCCCCCTTCGGTAAAACGGGCATAACTTTTCGCTCGATTGTCCGTTTTGGCTGAAATTTTTACAGGAGATTCTTGACTCAAAGTTGGGAAGATAAAGAAAAAATTTTTACAGGAGATTCTTGACTCCGCCCTGTGTTCCCTCGTCAAAAAATTCAAAAAAAATCGGGAAGATAAAGAAAAAATTGATTTAAGTTTAAACCCGACGTTTTCTGCAACTTCAAGATTTTCTGTAGGCCACATCCTACCTCTGTTTGAGCTGAAATTTTTTGTGGATTCTCCTCCATTGTTAATGAGTTGGAGAAAAATATCAAAAAAATAAAATAAAAAAAAAAGAAATTTGGGATTTCTACTAGTGCTACATCTAGCCCCCTGAAATTTCTGGATTTGGCTGTTTTGCACTAAGCCCCTGTTATCGCATATTGTGCCTTTGTCTCCTTGTTTCTACTTTGCTATCACTACTGTTCTAGGACATACTTAGACCAGCAACTAGGGACAAGTTACTTGGGCACTTATTCAGCTTTACTATCTGTTTTTGATTTATGTACCACTCACATATATATTTGGCCTTCCTAGCTCTACATATTTCTTCTGGACAACACACAGGTTATTTTGTGACCCTTGCAATCGTGGAACACATCTCTCTGGTATCCTTTGCTTTGCTTTTCAGAACTTTGTAAGAGCTTTGTAAGGAGTTTCCTTTGGTTGTGTTGAGAGGCACCACTGCTTAGCTGTTTTGTAGGGATAACCTTCACTGTTTGTTTCCTGTTTTGGTGTTTGTGATGGCAGGAAGTGACGACGGAGAGATGGCTTCATCCTCACAATTTGCTGAGTGCGTGAGCCAAGAGCAGCTCCAGAAGGCTTTGCAGGCTGCTCAGAGTGATTTGGCAGAGACGATCACCAGAGCCGTTACTGATGCGGTCAACAAGCTTCACATTGGAGAAAGCATCGAGCGGTTAGAGAAGCGGGTCTCTAAGTTAACCGATCAGGTTGTCGCGTTGGAGACCGCTCCTAAAACCAACAATATGAACACCAATAACAACAACAACGATATTGAAGACGTCCATGATGAAGACACGGTGTATAAGGCTGATGGCACCGTGGATAGGTCAGCTACAAGGACCGCACGATTACGACGTCGTTTGCAACATAATACTCAAGGTATGGGTGGTTTCCATAACTACAATCGTCGTCCACATGGTAACTATGCTCCAGATGACCCGTATGCTAAAATTAAGTTTTCAATTCCTTCGTTTTCGGGTCAGTATGATGGTGATGTTTATCTTGATTGGGAGATGACTGTAGAACAAAAATTTAATGCCCACCTTGTTCCTGAACAACATAGAGTTAGACAAGCTACTAGTGAGTTTAAGGACTTTGCTATTGTTTGGTGGAGTGGTCTAGCTGCTGAAACTGATTTACCTACTACTTGGGAAGAACTTAAGGTAGCAATGCGTGATCGTTTTGTTCCCCCTTCTTTTTATAGAGAGATTCGTAATAAACTGCAACGTTTAGAACAAGGAGATAAAACTGTTCAGGAGTATTTTAGTGAGCTTTAGAAGGGTTTGATTCGTTGTGCTATAGTTGAAAAAGTAGAGGATCAGATTTGTCTCTTTTATTCTGGTTTAAGAAAAGAAATTCAGGACATCCTTGATTATAAAGAATATTATACCCTCATCCAGTGTTTCTAGTATGCTATGCTTGCAGAGAAAGAATCACAGGGACTTTTCCAGGCTTTTGAGGAGTACAGTAAGTCAAGGAACTCCTACCCCCCACGCTCG
This sequence comes from Eleusine coracana subsp. coracana, assembly GCA_032690845.1. NCBI lineage: Eukaryota > Viridiplantae > Streptophyta > Magnoliopsida > Poales > Poaceae > Eleusine > Eleusine coracana. Next base: position 45,389,888 of record CM064434.1, on the reverse strand, counting down.
ACGGGAACTTCGGGGCTGCCCAGGCCATCTTTCCGGCTGTCCCCACCAGCAGCTATCAAGGGAACCAGTGTTGTTTCTGCAGCCCCAAGATCAGCCCCTGCACCTTCTACGTGCTCAGGTAAACTTTCTGTGTAGGTACCAGCTAGTAGTGCCTCCTCTGTTGCTTCGACAGGGCACACTACAGGGATTCAGTGCCACCGCTGCCATGGACTTGGTCATGTGCAGAAAGATTGTCCAAGTAGGCGGGCATATGTGGCGACAGACGATGGAGGTTACATGAGCACCTCCGATGTGGAGGATGAGGAGGAGGACATCGCTGCCACCGGCAGTGACCTCGTCCTTGGAGGCGGAGACACCACAGGATACATGAACATTGTTGTTCAACGTGTCCTTAGCACACAAGTTCATCAGCCCGAGACGATGCAGCGCCACAACTTGTTCCAGATTTTCTTCGTCATCAAGAACCGCCGAGCACGTGTCATCATTGATGGAGGGAGCTGCAATAACTTGGTGAGTTCTAATGTGGTCAACAAGCTTGCTTTGACCACACGTCCACATCCACATCTGTACTATATTCAGTGGTTAAACGACTCTGGCAAAGCTAAGGAAATACAAACTTGTAGAGTTCCTTTTTCCATTGGTTCTTATGTGGATTCTATTGATTGTGATGTCGTACCCATGCAAGCATGTTCACTTTTATTGGGTAGACCTTGGGAATTTGATAATGATGCTGTACACCATGGTAGAAGTAATAAGTACACTTTTATGCATAAAGGAACTAAAATTACTTTGTTATCAATGACCCCTGCTGAAATTGTACAAGCTAATTTAGAAAGAGCTGCTAGTTTGAAAAAATAAAGGTCCTAAAATTCAACAACCTGTTAATTCTAATTCTACACCTAGTAATGTTAATGATTCTTCAAGTTCTAAGGGTGCTGGAATTAAATTACAAGGTCGTTTATGTCTTGCAACAAAATCTGAGCTTGCTGAAATTTCTGATAATGATGATATTTGCTATGCTTTGATATGCAAAGAAGCTTTGTTTTCGCTTGATGATATTGCTTCTATTGCTGTGTCTCCTACTATCACTAACCTTTTGCAGGAGTATAAGGATGTTTTTCCAGCTGAGATACCCCCGGGATTGCCACCTTTGAGAGGGATTGAGCATCAAATTGATTTGATTCCGGGTGCTACTTTGCCAAACCGTGCTGCTTATAGGACCAACCCTGAGAAGACTAAGGAGATACAACGACAAGTTCAAGACCTTTTGGATCGTGGGTATGTTCGTCAATCACTTAGTCCATGTGCTGTTCTTGTACTTTTGGTTCCTAAGAAAGATGGTACTTGGCGTATGTGTGTAGATTGTAGAGCCATTAATAATATTACTATTAGGTATCATCATCCTATTCCTAGGCTAGACGACATGCTTGATGAGTTATGTGGTGCTATAATTTTCACTAAAATTGATTTGCGTAGTGGCTACCATCAAATTAGAATGAAACTTGGAGATGAATGGAAAACAGCTTTCAAAACCAAATTTGGATTATATGAGTGGTTAGTAATGCCTTTTGGTTTAACTAATGCACCTAGTACTTTCATGCGCTTGATGAATGAGGTTTTAAGATCTTTCATTGGCAAATTTGTGGTAGTTTACTTTGATGATATCTTGATTTATAGCAAATCCATAGATGAACATATGAATCATTTGCGTGCTGTTTTTGATGCTTTACGAGATGCACGTTTATTTGGTAACCTTGAGAAGTGCACCTTTTGCACGGATCGAGTCTCTTTTCTTGGCTATGTTGTGACTCCACACATGTGAGGAGTTTTCTTGGTCTTGCAGGTTTCTACCGCCGCTTTGTCAAAGATTTTAGCACCATTGCTGCACTTTTGCATGAGTTGACAAAGAAGGGTATTGATTTCCATTGGGGTAAGGTACATCATGAGTCTTTTGATGCTTTGAAGGATAAACTTACACATGCACCATTGCTGCAATTACCTGATTTTGATAAGATTTTTGAGCTTGAATGTGATGCTAGTGGTATAGGCATTGGTGGTGTTTTGATGCAAGATAGTAAACCTGTTGCATACTTTAGTGAGAGAATTACTGGGCCAATTTTGAATTACTCCACGTATGATAAGGAATTGTATGCACTTGTACATTGTTTAGAGACGTGGCGCCATTATTTGTTGCCCAAAGAATTTGTTATTCATTCTGATCATGAATCTCTTAAGTATATTCGTTCTCAATGTAATTTGAACCGTAGACATGCTAAATGGATTGAGTTTATTGAGTCTTTTCCTTATATTATTAAACATAAGAAAGGGAAGGATAATGTGATCGCTGATGCTTTATCTAGGCGCTATACTTTATTGTCTCAACTTGATTATAGAATTTTTAGACTTGAGGCAATTAAAGAACAATATGCTGCTGATGTTGATTTTAAGGATGTATTGCTGCATTGTAAAGAAGGTCGTGCATGGAATAAATTTATGTTGAATGATGGATTCTTATTTAGAGCTAACCGCCTATGCATTCCAGTTGGTTCCGTTCGTCTTTTGTTGTTACAGGACGCGCATGGAGGTGGATTGATGGGTCATTTTGGTGCCAAGAAGATGGAGGATATTTTGGCCACACACTTCTTTTGGCCAAGGATAAGGAAAGATGTTGAGTGCTTTGTTGCTCGCTGCACTACATGTCAAAAAGCTAAGTCTCGCTTGAATCCACATGGTTTATACATGCCACTTCCTGTTCCTTCTATTCCTTGGGCGGATATTTCTATGGATTTTGTTTTAGGACTGCCTAGGACTAAGAGGGGGAGTGATAGTATTTTTGTTGTTGTGGATAGATTTTCTAAGATGGCACACTTTATACCATGTCATAAGACTGATGATGCTAGTTATATTTCTGATCTCTTTTTCAAAGAAATTGTTCGTTTGCATCGTATGCCTTCTACTATTGTTTCAGATCGTGATGCAAAATTCTTGAGTCAGTTTTGGCGCACGCTTTGGAATAAGTTGGGTACAAAGTTGTTGTTTTCTACAACTTGTCACCCACAAACTGATGGACAAACTGAGGTGATGAACGGCACTTTGGGTACTATGTTGAGAGCTATTTTGAAGAAAACTTTGAAGCAATGGGAAGAATGTTTGCCTCATGTTGAGTTTGCATATAATCGGGCAACACATTCTACTACCAAGGTAAGTCCTTTCAAAGTAGTGTATGGTTTTGATCCCCGTACTCCACTTGATATACTTCCTCTACCTATTCATGAGAGAGTTCATGTTGATGCTAAGGAACGTGCTGAATTTATTTTAAAAATGCATGAGACCACTAGACTTAGCATTGAAAAGATGAATGACAAGTATAAAATTGCTGGTAGTAAAGGTAGAAAAGAAGTAAAACTTGATGTAGGAGATTTAGTATGGTTACACTTGAGAAAAGATAGATTTCCAGATTTGAGAAAGTCTAAATTAATGCCTAGAGCTGATGGTCCTTTCAAAATAATTGAGAAGATTAATGATAATGCATACAAACTTGAGTTGCCTCCCGAGTTCGGGGTTAGTCCTACTTTTAACATTTTAGATTTGAAACCATACTTGGGAGAAGAGAATGAGCTTGAGTCGAGGACGACTCCACTTCAAGAGGGGGAGGATGATGAGGACATCACTCCTAAGGATACATGCAACACTCCTCCAATTTTGGACTTGCAAGGTCCAATGACTAGAGCTCGTGCACGACGACTAAATTTAGAGGTGAGCTCGTTCCTACGTTCTTCATTATATGTCACTTTTGAGAATGGTTTGCTACCTAATGATTATATTGTTATTAGGAATCATGGAGAGAACCAGGAGATGATGGGAGAAGGACTCGGAGATGTGGAGGACCAGCAATAACGTGGAAGCCAAGGTGGAGGCCCAACCAAAACCGACTTCGAGTCTGTTTCGGGGCTCAGGACCAGTCTGCACTAAAACGGATGCCCAAGATGCATACGGACTCGGATTTGGACGTTCTACATATGCACGGAAAGTAAGAAGAATACCTTTCCAATGCTGCCGGTCTCATATAAAAATTCATCCGGAGTCATCGGAAATCGTCGAAACAAGAGAGAGTTCAGAATCTGTTTCGGTGCTGTGTCGCCTGTTTTTGGCCTTTGGGCTTTGTATCTAGTTGAGCCAAGTAGGGGTGCGTCCAGAGGGTCTTGCACGACCCTTGGGTCTTCATATACAGCTGCCACCGCACCATTAGGGTTCGGGTTTTGCTTAGATTATTCTGTTCATAACAGTTTCGCCGTCATCACGGTTTGTGAGACCCCAACTTCGTGAGATTTATAATACATATGCAATTGTGTTTCTTTCTTCTTTGTTCTTGCTTATGTTCTTGATTCGCAGGCAGGGATTAGCCTTCTCGGCGAGGTCAATCATTTTAGGACGGTTGATAACCAGAGGAGACGTCGTGCTGCGATTGCGGGGTTTAGAACGTGTTGTTCTGAAGCCGGATCGATTTGTGTGTTGCCTCCGACCAAATCAACGTATCCAGAACCTTTCGGAAGGTCGGGAACCCTTGTCCACATCATGATTGTCTTCCTCTAGTGACAAATTAGAAAGAAGACTCATTTGCACCTCTATGTTCTTGACCCAGGGGGTAAACTCCAGATGGTGAATTCGGTCCTATCCTCTTTGCCTACCTATTATATGTGTACAATAAAATTGACCGTAACTGTGATTAACCAGATTGATAAGTATAGGCGACACTGCCTTTGGAGAGGAGCTGACATGAATCCTAAGAAACCTCCTCTTGCTGTTTGGAAAAAAAGTAACAAAACCCAAGAACAAAGGAGGCCTTGAAGTTATCAGGCTGAGAACACAAAATGAGGCCTTACTAATGAAAAACCTGCACAAGTTCTTCAACAAAGCTGATTTGCCTTGGGTAAAGCTGATTTGGGCCCAACAGTATAATAATAACCAAGTTCCATCAAAGAGGAAGAAGGGATCATTTTGGTGGAGAAATATTCTCAAGCTGCTAACACAGTACAAGGGTTTGGCACAAGCAAATTTTGGTGATGGAAGCACCATTCTATTCTGGCAGGATTTATGGAATGGAAAGGTCATGAAATTTGAATGCCCATAATCATTCTATTTTACACAAGAAGAAAATATCACATTACAGGCAGTACTATAACAACAACCGTTACAAGACTTATTCCACCTGCCTTTATCTGAACAAACCTACAATCAATTCTGTGATCTTGACATTGCCCTGCAATCACTACATGGAAATAATGGCTCTGATCACTAGACATACACCTGGGGCAATGGAAATTACTCATCTTCAAAAGCTTACAAGCACATAATGGGCTGTCCAGCTGTGCATTCTACATATACATGGTTACGGAAGTCTTGTTGCCAACCTAAACACAAGGTGTTCTTTTGGCTACTGCTGAATGACAGATTGAATACTCGAGGTTTATTGAGAAGGAGAAACATGCACCTACATTCCTATGTGTGTGAACTATGCATTCTCCAAAGAGAGGAAAGTCTGCATCATCTTTTCATCAATTGCAATTTTGCTAAATCCCACTGGCAGACAATTGGGATCTCCTACCCTTCTACTCTTTCACGCTTTAGAATTATCATAAGAATAAAGAGGAATCTGCAGGTTCCTTTCTATATGGAAATTATCATTCTCATGTCTTGGTGCATTTGGAAGCAAAGGCATGGCTGGTTGTTTAACAATAATGATCCCTCAGTCCAGGAATTCCTAAGAAATTTCAAGCTGGAATTCTCCGTAGAGTGAAGAGTAGTATTCTACCACAAATGCAAGAATGGCTAGACGGCTTGCAACTCATTTTTTTTCTTTTTCCTTTTATTTGTATACTCTGTTTTGGTTTTTAATATATAACCAGTAGGGGTCAGCCCCTCCTGTTTCAATCAAAAAAAAAATTCCACCCCAGATGCTCATATTAGGAAGAAATAAACTGAAATCAATACATTCAAAAATGAGAAATGATGCCTTTTCATGCTAATAGTCTAAAATGTGGCTTGTATAATGACAGAAAAATAAGAAATTCAAGTTGACATTATTGCGTACACACATATTCTCTATACTTATTACTGCAGGAGCCGTCCTTATTTATCATTACACATAGCAGAAGATCTGAATAAGAAATCATTGGAGAAAAAAACTTGAATCAATGCCATTGGAGAGGCAGGATACCAGATCTCCCTCAACTTTAACAATTGCAAAGGCTTTTGTTTTAGTTTTACATAAATATATCATGTGCTTTAGTTCTAAGCAAGTTAGGATATGCTGATTCACTAATTTCAGACATGCAGAATCAATTTAATGAAGATATTTTCCTAACAGAGAGTGGTGCAGAGATCATTCCATATGCCTGCGGATTCACAACTATGAGTACTTATAGCACCATGAAACAGTGGTGCTCAGCTTAAAGCACTATCTATTAACTACATATTCTTGTGAAATCATACCAACAAATCCACAACCAAAAGCAATTGCTATTTACTACAACTCAGGCAAATAGATTGAGATTAAATCAATTGGCTCCTTGGGAAAAGGGATAAAAGAAAACAAGGCACAAAAAAAAACATCTTTGTTAGTTTTTTTTTCAGAAAATGAAATGGACTAATCTACTTTCATAGAGTCCGATTTTGCTGCCATTGCTCTATGCATACAAACAATCCATATGAAATACATGAAAAAAACTCCATTATAGACTAAGAGTGACCAAAATAGTTAACTGGGCTCTAAGTTTCCTATCAAAATAATGGTTCTTCTATTGTGGCACTTACATCGAGTGGGTGAACGGAGAGGAGAACAAAGTAGAAGAGACGACTGAGCGCTGGAACGCAAGGGATATCGAATCGGGCAGGGGGTGTTGTCGCCGGCGGCCAGAGGAAGATGATTCTCAGCCACAGTGACCAAGGTATAGCCCCTACACGGAGATGTACTTTTCCTTGATGCCAATTATAATGACGCGGCTGCCCTTTATCTTAGGGCGCCTCTCCTAACTGAAGTCAAACTGAATCTCTCCTAATCTTGTCTTTCCTAACAAATCAACTTAGCTAACTTAGACTCCAAGAAACTAATCTAAAGCTGACCTGATCATGGGCTCAGCCCTACTGGCGTGTGCGGTATACATGGCCCACAAAGGAGTCTACAACATCTTCCTATAAAGCAAAACAAATTAACATATTCACCTAGCATAGTATCACTTTGAAAGTATAAAAACCTAGCCAGGTTCCCTAAAGCAGAATAAACTTAACCCACACAGCATAGTATCACTTTGAACTCGTGTTATATCTTAAACTTTATCATATATTCATTCAGATGCAATTATTTTTGCAAGCAAGTAGGAAGTAATAAAGTACTAATGCACTTCTATTGCCCACAGTTCATCATCACACAGTATGCTATTTGTAGAGAAAATCTAATAACCTGGAAGATGTTCCTAGTAATAATAGTAAATCTCAAAGTATCAACTGATTCATCTAAGATCAGTGTTTCACCAATCAGTGCAACAATTACTAAAAAAGAAACCTACAGTTCCTCTATTCTCTTTTAATATTACAAAGGAAATTAAATAAGAAACCAACTACTAAAGATAGTGCACGTGGCTATGAAAGTTGCCTAGGAGGGGGAGGGGGGGAGGGTGAATAGGCAAATCTAAAAATCCTATGAAATTGGTCTTAAACAAATTTATCAGACTGACCGGTAGTGCCGGTGATGATGACTAGCAGTGCCGATGGCCACTACCGATGGATAATCGGCAGTGTCAATGGATGAACAGACAATCATGTGAAATCTAGGTTTAAGTGGTTTCACTGTTACTAAGTGATAATTGACTACAACAGTAGACTACAACAACCCATATGATAATAGGAATAACAAAACAAGAGCTATTCAAGTAGATCTAACAATTTAAGCAAGTACAAGAACAAACCCTAGGAATGAATAATTAAATAATAAGTAAATGAAAAAGCACATGGAGACACAAGATTTGTTACCGAAGTTCAGGCTCACAAAGAACCCTACATCTCCGTTGAGAAGTCCACAAAGAACTGGGTCTCTTTCAACCCTATTCTCGCTCAAGCGACCACAAAAATCGAGCTCAAGTTCTCCACTATCAATTCCCTTGCGGGAGGGTAATACAAACTTCCCGAGGTGTCACCACACAAGTTGGGAGCTCTACGGGCACCGCTAACCGTCTAGGAGCAATGCTCCAAGAGTAACAAGCACAAGTCACAAAGATGGTTCAAATCCAATGCTCAAGAGTGGAATGGTGCTCTTCACACTAGGAAACAATGGCTCACTCAAACCCTAGCTCAAAGAATGAAGCTTTAGCTTGGAGAGGGAGAGTGAGAAGAGTGAAGCTCAAAAGTGCCAAATGATTTTTGGGATGGGAGGGAGAGGCACCAAGTGAGGTGAGAGCCTTTTATACAAAGGGCTCAAAAAGAGCCGTTGGCTTGTCTGGACGCCCCGCACCAGCACTGCCGATCGAGCCATCGACACTGCCGGTAGGGTTTCTGACACACTATCATAGATCTACAGACAAGGATTTAGCCTGCACCGGCACTGCCGATCAGGACACCAACACTACGGGTGAGGCAGCCACAGAGAAGACAAGTGGTCTCTGGAGACCTTGACCGACACTGCCGATCAGGAAGACCGGCACTACCGATCACAGGCAGCCAGAGAGCCCGAGGAGAGACAATCTCTGTGGAAAGGAGACCGGCACTTCCGGTCAGGGAATCGACCCTGCCGATGAGCTATAGCCAGAGCCAGACAGAAAAGGGGCTCTCTAGGAGAACTGACCAGCATTGCCGATTAGGGTGATCGGCACTACCGATGAGATACAGCTAGAGAGACAGAGAGAACAACCTTCGATGGAAGGAGAGACCGGCACTGCCGATGAGGCCATCGGCATTACCGGTGCTGGCAAGACAGAAGCCAGAGAAGTGTTTGGGCATCACAGCGCCTCTAGGAAGGATGATCGGCATTGCCGATGAAGGCAAAAATAGAGGGCGACATAAGTCGTATTTTTGGGAAATTGGAGCATTTGACTTTACCAACTTTGTAAGTTATACCCCTCTTAATAGTACAGTTTACCTATACTCAAGATAAGAAATAAAACAATGAAGAGTCTTCATTCTTGAGTGAATTTTGGACTTCCAAATTGAGGCAAATGACCATCTCCTTTTCCCTTTTTGTTTCAATGCATTCACCAATTTGAGATAGTCATCTACACACATGCTCAATAAAAACATTAGTCCATTCTTAATTGTGTTGATGCCAATCACCAAAACAAAATTAGGGGCCTAGATGCACTTTTAATCTTCTAATTTTTGTGATTGATGATAATACAACTAAATTTCATAGAAATTTGCAATAAGAATCATTTTGTGATATCAAAAGAGATGTGGAGCTCCCCCTAAGTGTGTGCATGTGAGAAATGATAAGCAACAATAACAATGCACATATTTAAAGAAATGTGTGAGAGCTCCCCCTAACACCGTGCATATGAGTCAATTTGCGACAATTAAGCATAAGAGATGAAGACAATGCATATGATGAGTATTTTCACACCAATGCATCTAGAAATCGAAAACCAACAATACATCATCACAAGAGACATGAATACCACAAGAACTCATAAAACACAAATAGACGAACAATAGCAAATAGTTTTACAAGCCACAAATTACAAAGCAAGCAAATACAAATTGTCCATCACTCTCATAACTCACAAAATGAAAGCTAGCTATCAATCTTCTCCCCCTTTGGCATCACAACACCAAAAAGAGGAAAAGAACCGCCTCAAGCCTCACTCATCTGTGGAAGCATCGTCTTCTTTGTCATCCTCATCCTGAGCCTCCTGGACAACCTATGTAGTCTGAGTATAGATACCCCACGGATCATCATAAAAACTCATGTCTGGCAGAGGGGTGAACTGAACTAGAGGAGGAAGCTCAATACTGGTGGAGGCGGCGAGGGTCCTCATGTCAGCCTGCATCTGAGAGAGAGCCTGCTGCTGCTCTCTAACTGCCACTATTGTGTCCTGGCAATACAAAACATCGACTTGATAGCACAGGTGACCTTAGAGGAGCGACGGCGGAGGCGAGGGGCAGCACTAGGACCGGTTGCCACTGCTGCTACTGCTAAAGTCTGAGGTGCATCTGCTGCTGCTGGAGGAGTACCTATTGGTGGTTTCTAGATGCCCATTTAATCTACCAAAAAGGGATGTTTTGCATCTTAATTTGGTGGTTTGGACTAACAATTAACCCCATATTTGCATATATTTGTAGTTGTTCTATTTTGGATGTAATTGCAGGAAACATGTGTAAACAGGGCAATTATGGATAAAGGACTAAAGAGCAATGAAGGTGGGCCAGATATGGAGGCCGCACCGATCGGAGTGGGCCTACACCAATTGGCGCAAGAAGGAAAAGATGATGAAAACACCCAGTCCGGGGTAGAGGAAGGCCCAGCCCAGAATGAGTCAGAGTCGATGGAAGTTGACCTAATCCCATCGGTTATAAAAGGAAGATAATTATTAAGAGACAAAAAAGAACAACGGAGACGACAATCGTGAGAACCAGTCATTAGAACTAGGGTTCCAGGATATTGGCGGCGAAAGGTCGGTCAACATCGACGAGATCCACTAGAAGGGAGGTCGCGCCGATCGGCGTGACGCTTGCGCCCATCGGCTCATGCGCGTTCCAGCGCTATTTCTCATCCCTCTGCTATGTCTCGCGGAAGGATGAGTGAGTAGTCTCGTATTCTCTTCTCTGGTGCGGGGATCTGGTCATGTAACTCTCATGCTTATTGATACTCTCTCGATGAATTTAATCTATGTGATGAACTTGATTACATATCTATTTATCCCTTTCACTAGTGTATCGGCCAATACACTTTTGCCCATTACATAGTGCAAGAAATCAGTAGGGAGCTAATAGCCTTGTAGTGACAGCCGGGGTGAATGAAACCACCATGTCTTGTAGAATATTAAAGTCATCACTTGAGTTGATAAGAATAATGTTGCATGCTAGTGAACCAATCCAAAGGAGAGAATCCTTCATTATCCTATTACCTCTTCAATAACATTCACCCTTCACTCTCTCACCGTCACCATTCACACCAACCAACACATTGCAATTTGTTAGTAATCCTTTAATAGTAATAGTTCTTCTCGTTCCTTGTGGATTGGATAACCTTGGAATACTCTGAGGGAAAAAGAGCTACAATTGTACACCGTCCTCTTGCAGTATATAAGTGGGTGCATAACTACGACCAACTAGCTACCTTTTTCTGGTGCCGTTGCCGGGGAACAAGCCAGTTCTTTTACTATTAATACTTTACTAAAGTCTAATCCTCTCTTTTCTAGTTGTTTTTGTTTTTGTGTTTTGTGTGAATTTTCAGGATGAATACGATAGGACCTTCTCCGATTCTCAGGGAGCTTTCTCTACCATCTCCAGACGTGCTGGTACCTCAATCCTTAGATGAGAAGGTCACGACCTCCTTGTATGTGTTGAGCCCCATTATCATTAGCATGGATGAAGCAAACAAGTTCTTTGGAGCGAAGGAGGAGAACCCATATACTCACTTACATGATTTGGAGGCACTTTGCCAAACATTCCATCATGAAGGAGTGCCTCAGGATCTTTATAGGTGGCTGCTTTTCCCATTCTCTTTGGGAGGAAAAGCCAAAGAGTGGCACAAAGCAGCATCTTGAGATGCAAGAGGTAAGTGGAGTGAGCTAGTTGGGAATTTTTGTCTCCACTATTTTCCTTTGCCCAAGGTGTAGAAGTTGAGAAGAGAGGTGGTGAATTTCTTACAAAAAGATGAAGAATCTCTCGCAGAAGCCTGGACGCGTTTTCAAACATTGTTGAAACAAGGACCTGACCTCGGCATTGATGAGAATATGTGTGCTCAAACTTTCTACATGGCCATAAACAAGGCATCGAGGATGCATTTGGACGGATCGGCCGGAGGAAGTTTTCTGAGATTGACAGCCAAGACAGGGATCGAATTGTTAGGTAAAATTGCCAAAAATGAAGCTTTGCACAAGCATTGGGAAGAATATCTGGAACCAAATCGATAATTCCCAAAAGTTATGCAGAATGAAGAGTCACCGGTCGAATTGATCTTGATGTCCGAGAGTAGAGCAATGATTACTGCAGATCATAAATTCAAAGAAATAGAGCCCGTTAGACCCGCTTCTATGGATCTAATATGTGCGTCGATCGGTGCAGTCTCTGAGCCAATCGGCATAGTCCCGACAACAGGAGAACCGATCACTATGATGACTCCGTCGAGTTGCAAGGAATATACCAAGATAGAAGCTGCGATTCTGGGCAACCACCTAAAGGAATTTGAAGGCAACTTTGCTAAGCCAAAGGGGGATAGAACATTGGCAAATACTAAACCACTTGATGAATTTGAGCCGATGGACTGGATTCCTATTGAATTTTCACATGAGTTGCTCAATATGAGAAGATCCTTCAGCCCACAAGACGCTTCCAAAGCCGGAATTGAGTATAATTTCCTAAGTAATCGCCTCAAGTCGGAAATTTTTAATCAAGAGATTATTGGGAGAGTTTTAGGGAAGCTTTACAAGGATGATATAGAGCTTGATGGAACGAAGGTGAAACAAGCAAAGAGATTGCTAGACACTTGCTTTGAGCCATCTCCCTATGAAGGATTATGTGGTGTGTATGCTGTAGGTCTTGCTGAGGAGGAAGAAGAAGAACCGTACATACCATGTGAGATATCAGGGAAGAAATTTCTGAAAGCCTTGTGTAACTTTGGTTACCGTGTCAACTTGATGACTTATGATGCATTCATCAGCATGCCTTATGGAACTCAATAGTGGCTGATAGGGACCGAACTTGAGCTCATCATGGCGAATGGAGGGAAGGCCAAGCCGCTAGGAGTGATCAAGAATGTTGAAATTGAGATCAACTCGAAAACATTACCAGTAGATTTCTTTGTTCTAGACAATAAAGAAACTAGTGTTGAAGATATCATTCTGGGAAGGCCATTCTTAAGATTAGTACAAGCTGTTCTAGATGCTGAGAAAGGTCAGATTATGCTACTCCTAGGAGAGGAAGAAGTGCAGTTTCAATTTAATGATCCATCTCATCAAGACCCTTCTCACAGTTAGGAATTCTACCCAGAGGAAGACGAGAAGATAGGGATGGATATGGGAGACCCACTAGACCACATCATGCGCGAAACTGACAGGCATACTGCCAACTCCGGTCGATGCGACTCCTGTGCCGATTGGCTCAACCAGGAAAACCACGGAATTTCTAATTTTGAACCTCTCGGGGAGCTGGATCCAGATGAAGTGCCAGAAGTGGAACAGAAGGAACTTCCGAAGGAGCTACGCTATGAATATCTGGGGAAGAATAGAACATATCCAGTTATTGTGAATAACGCCCTAACAAAAGAAGAAATAGAGAAGTTGCTCGATGTGCTCAAAAGGTATAAGAAAGCCATTGGTTACACATTGGATGACATCAAGGGAATTAGCCTAGTATTTTGCACCCACAAGATTAACTTGGAGGAAAATGCTAAACCAGTGGTTGAAGGGATGCGAAGGTTGAAGGAATCAATGAAGCCAGTGGTTAAAAAGGAGATTTTGAAGCTGCTTAATGCAGGTATGATCTACCCTGTTGCTGATAGTGAATAGGTTAGTCCAGTACATTGTGTGCCCAAAAAAGGAGGATTGACAGTAGTGCCTAATGAGAACAATGAGCTGATCCCTCAAAGAACTATAACTGGATGGAGAATGTGCATAAATTATAGAAGTTTGAACAAGGTGACGAAGAAAGACCACTATCCTCTTCCATTGATTGACAAGATGCTTGAAAGGTTAGCTAAGAATTTATACTTTTGTTATTTGAATGGATATAGTGGTTTCTTTCCAATACCGGTAAGACCAGAGGATCAGTAGAAAACTACTTTCACCTACCCTTTTGGGACATATGCATATAGAAGGACGCCGTTTGGTCTTTGCAACACGCCCGCTACATTTCAAAGATGCATGAATGCAATGTTCGCCAAATTCATAGAAGATACTATGGAAGTATTTATGGATGACTTCTCCATACATGGTGCTGATTTTGATGGTTGTTTGGAGAATTTGTAGAAGGTTTTGAAAAGATGTGTTGAATGCGACATAGTTCTTAATTGGGAGAAGTGTCACTTCATGGTAACAGAAGGGATAGTACTTGTTCATGTTGTATCTAATAGAGGGATAGAGGTTGATAAAGCAAAGTTATCTATAGTTGAGAAATTGCCTCCCCCTACTGATCTATCAACTTTGAGGAGTTTTCTTGGACATGCCAACTTCTATCACAGATTTGTTAAGAATTATTTGAAGATTGCTAGGCCCCTGACATAATTGCTGAAGAAAGATACAGAATTTGTCATGAACGATGAAAGACTCTTTGCCTTCAGAAGTTTAAATGAAGCTCTATGCTTTGCACCCATTATGCAATCGCCTGATTGGAATTTACCTTTTGAAATTATGTGTGATGCAAGTGACTAAGCAGTTGGAGCTATTCTTGGACAACAGAAGGAAGGTAAAGTGCATGCTATTTATTATGCTAACAAAACTTTGAATGAGGCACATATCAATTATACAACAACTGAGAAAGAGATGTTAGCTGTTATATTTGCTTTTGAGAAGTTTAGATCCTACATTCTAAATTCTAAGGTAATTGTATATACTGATCATGCTGCTATAAGATACTTGGTTTCATAGAAGGAGTCTAATCCTCAGTTAATGCGATGGGTATTGATGCTGCAAGAATTTGATTTGGAGATAAGAGATAAGAAAGGAGTAGAAAATTCTGTAGCAGATCATTTATCTCACCTTGAGTCATCATCAACTGAGCCAATAAGAGATGAAATGCAATAAGAGCAGTTGTTTGTCGCCTTTGATCGCAGAGAGAATTGGATGATGGATATTATCAAAAGTTTCAAGGGACAAACATATATGATGAACAAGAACACGAGGAAAAGAGTTAAGAGTGAAATGAGAAAATTTATATGGGCCGACCCATACTTGTATAGGTATTGCGAGGATGGACCAGTACGGAGATGTCTACCCAGAGAAGAAAGAGCGAGCATTTTAGCAAAATGTCATTCTTTGGATTATGGGGGACATTATGGCTACTTCAGAACACAGGCAAAGATATGGGAAAGTGGATTCTATTGGCCTACTATGCATGAAGATGCAAAGAGGTATGTTGTGACATGTGCTCAATGCCAACGGATAGGGAATGTTAACAGTAGGAATGCAATGCCTCTTAAGTACAATCTTCAATCGACATCTTTGATTTGGGGTATGGATTTTATGGGACCCTTTGTGAATTCTCATGGTTTCAAGTACATATTGGTCGATGTTGATTATGTCTCCAAGTGGGTTGAAGCAATGGCATGCAAGGCCAATACTACAAAAGAATCAAGGAATATATTTTAGGAGCAGATATTTCCTAGGTATGGAGTACCAAGGATAATAATTACAGATGGAGGATCCTATTTTACAGGAGGTGAATTTACTAGGTTTTTAGCTAAATCTAGAGTTGAACATAGAATTGGAACGACCTACCATCCCCAGACAAATGGGCAAGCAGAAACGTCAAATAAGCAATTAAAGAGAATTCTGTAGAAGATTGTTACAAAGGAAGGGAAAGATTGGGCCACGAAGCTTAATAGAGTGTTATGGGCATATAGGACGGTGTTCAAAACACCAATTGGTATGACGCCATATCAATTCATCTATGGTAAATCGTGTCACCTACCGGTGGAATTAGAGCATAAGGCTTATTGTCCTATCCAGGAAATGAATTTGGATCTTGATGCCGCCGAGTGAAAAGAAAGATGCAAATAAGCGAATTGGAAGAGATGCAGCTACGTGCGTATAAAAATACGGCCATATACAAAGAGAAGACAAAGAAGTGGTATGATAAGAAGCTTTTGAAGAAGGAATTCAAGGAAGGAGATCAGGTGCTCCTATTTAATTCACGATTCAGATTATTTGGCAAAGGCAAACTGCAAAGCAAATGGGAGGGACCTTATCTTGTGAATACGGTGTTACCTTCAGGAGCTATAATCATAATGGATGGCAAAACAAACAAGTACGCAGTAAATGGACAACGTCTAAAGGTATATCTAGAACCCGACACATTTGAATTGAAATCTTTTGATGTGTATTTCAATGCTTAATGCCCCATGTGGTCGAGCTTAACGACATAAAACAAAAGCTCTGTATGTATTGATTTCCGTGATTTTTCTGTTTCTGATTTGGTAATTTAGTGTATCGCACCAATCAGCGCGTTGCTGTGCTGATCGACGCAGCCCTGTGCCAATCAGCGCGGAGGAGTCTTTTGGGTTTCGGAGTCGGTTTTGGACCTTGCCTTTTTAAGACTCGTTAAATTCCATGAAAAGAGATAGAGTCCTAGTCCAGTTGGAAATCAAGGGATATAAATATGAGAGGACAATAACCCCACAGATCAACACGCATTACATTGTCACCAGAACAAAACCCTAAGAGTAGAAGCGATGGAAGGCGGCGCATCGGGCAGCAACCAAGGCGGTGCCGATTGGCGCAATGCTTGCACCGATGGGCACGATGCCTACGCCGATCGGCACGATCCACATGCCGATCGGCTCGGCGGCAGATTTCCGCAGTCCTTTGCAAATTGGTCCTGGGAAGAAGTCGATGAACTGCTGACACCAACACCAGATGATCCTCTTGTCTAGTCGAACCTACGGAAGAAATTCATGAAGAAAAGCAAAGCTGACGCGTGGAATGCCGAAAAGGTGAAGATGGATAATGAACTTTGACAGATGATAAAGAGAGTATTGGTGCGCAAGGGAAAATCTATAGTGCCTATTGAAGGTGAAGCTATTTCTCAAAGGTACATCATGGAAAGTATTCTTGATGTTGCTAAGCCCTTGTCGTATGAGGATTTCCTATCTTTTGAAAAATCATTGACTAAGCAAGAGAATGAAGAGCTAGATGAGGAGAGCTTTCTCAAAATCCATAGGAGCCGACTTTATAGTGAACACGACATTGCCGCCCAGTATGAACTCAAACTGTGGGAGGAAGCTAAAGAAGCCATGTATGAGCTAGATAAGGAAAAGGATCTTCAAGCTAAAAGGGATGAATCCTCTCCCAGGGTTCTTAACGATTGGGAATGTTTTCAAAAAAATAAGATTCATAAGGACAGTTGTATTGAGTGTTGCCAGTCTTTCTTTTGTGCTAAAGATCTTCAACACAAGGTTGACCTCCAATTGGCGGAGGATCCAACTTTCATACCTAGAGATATAATATATGATGATGGCTATCGCGTAGTTCTTGGAGGGCAGGCGCCTAAGGAGATTAACGATGAGATTTTATGAAGGCAGCTGAATAAAGTGATCTGTGAGCGTAATCTAGAGCAGTTAGCTGAGTATATGAAGGAAGATACCAGCTGCGCCGATCGGCGTGACACTAGAGCCGATCGACACGACCTGAAAATGGCTAAATTTGTTGATCTGATGGCTCTACCAAGTGAAGACGAAGAGCCTATTGCAAAGAAGTGTAAGGCTACACTAGAGGTTTGCAGATCTGCTAGACTATCGAGTAAGCCAATTTAAATGTATTCTGAATGGGATAGCGACCTTGATCTGTTATATTGTTCAGAAAGTTTGGAGAGTGGTGATCCTAGTATGTCCGGATATTTTGGTGATAATTATGATATGCGAAGAAGCTTTGGTAGCCCTAAGTTTCAAAATTAGGAAACACCTGTAGAATACAGTAATGGCAGGGCAACAGGAACTTCAATAGTTAATGGTAATGCAGTGGGAGGTGGAGGAAGTCACAATGGTGAAGGGATCAGCTCAGAGAAGTTTAAACAGTGTCTCCCCTTACAGTGTTGAAAATCATAACCTGCAACCGCCTGCTTGCTGTCCTATTTGTCGAAGAAACATTGAGCGCCTGTATCTGGACAGAGATCGTGCTTACTGGCATCAAAGGGATGTGGATTGTAGAATCCAAGATACAATCGAGATGAACGAAGCAGACTACACTTTTCTCACAAGGAATGTAAGACGAATTTTCCAAGTCTTGAACAGGCATGGTCTGCATGATTAGTGCATTGAGTTTCTTCTCTTGCAATGAGGATATTGCAAATTTTGAGTGTGGGGCAAGGGGTTTGCCATTAGTCATAGTCTTTAAGTACTTTGTGTTTTTGAGTCTAGTTTCTTGTTTGTTTTTCTTATGAGTGTTTATTTAAGTCTCTGTGTGTGTGCTTAAGAGAGTCATGAGTCATGTTGAGAGTTGCTTCAAGGTCTTCTATGTAGTTTGAATTATTGCATTGTCTTTCTGATGATCGATTGGTTGATTTCTTGAATTAGTTGGTCACCACTTAACTTCTGAGCTTTGTATTTGTGAAAATTTCTTTTGACTCATCATAAGCTAAAGCAAAAGCAAGGTCTAAATATGCCTACATATCCGAGTGAATGAGAGCAAGCTACATATTTGAACTAATTAGATTGTAAGTAACTTTGTCAACTTTTTGCTCATGATTTCGACCAAATTAGGAAAGGATGATCTAGTTGTTTATCTCTATATTTCTAGCCACTTTTATCCATTTAAATTCCTTGCTATCATGAAAACCATACATTGTTTCTCCCTCCTCCTTGATACAACCTAAATTTTCAATAAAAGGGAATTCAGAAAATTTCCGCTGCTGGTACAAACAGAAATTGCTGATTATATCAGGAATAGAAAAGAAGTTAAAGGAAAAGAAAAAAAAAATATATGGATCACGCCGACCGGCACAGTGTTGTGCCGATCGGCACTATTGCAAAAGAAAGAAAAAATATATAAAAAAGAGAGATAAAGAGAAAATGTATTCCCTGAGAGGCAATAAGATCATCAAAGAAAGCAGCTTTCTGATTATTTCCAATTCTATTCCATCGTTCTCATTGAAACATTTTTCTTTCTTTTCTTTAGGTCTTCTGGATTCCCCTTCTCCATTATAGTTCTTTTCTGAGAAAATCCGTTCTTAGTGGGCATGATTGAGCATATTGTTGACATGGTTAATCTTATGGTTTAATTGAGTTATATAGCCCTCCTAGATCCACATACAATCTTTGATTAGATAGGAGAGGGAAGGAAATACACTTGAGAGATCTAGAGAAGACCAAATGCTTGATGTTTGATGCTAAAGATGAGTTGAGGAGAACTAAAATTGTTTTTGAAAAGGTGTTGTGGTGATTTGATTAAGTTCAAGTATGATGTGCCGATTGGTTAAAAGGAGATGAGAGAAAATCTTTGTGGAGGGATAACAAGTAAAAATGATGATTGAGATTGATTACATGAGAGATGGTGAAAGATTCTTGTTACATATTTGATTTTGTATTGCTCGAGGACTAGCAATGATTTGAGTGTGGGGGAACTATTAGTGGTTTCTAGATGCCCATTTTATCTCCAAAAAGGGATGTATTACGTCTTAATTTGGTGGTTTGGACTGATTTGATTAAGTTCAAGTATGATGTGCCGATTGGTTAAAAGGAGATGAGAGAATCTTTGTGGAGGGATAACAAGTAAAAATGATGATTGAGATTGATTACATGAGAGATGGTGTAAAGATACTTGTTACATATTTGATTTTGTATTGCTCGAGGACTAGCAATGATTTGAGTGTAGGGGAACTATTGGTGGTTTCTAGATGCCCATTTTATCTCCAAAAAGGGATGTATTACGTCTTAATTTGGTGGTTTGGACTAACAATTAACCCCATATTTGCATATATTTGTAGTTGTTCTGTTTTGGATGTAATTCCAGGAAATAGGTGTAAAACAGGGCAATTATGGATAAAGGACTAAAGAGCAACGAAGGTGGGCCAAATATAGAGGCCACGCCGATCGGTGCGGGCCTGCGCCAATCGGCGCAAGAAGGAAAAGATGATGAAAACACAACCTAGTCTGGGGAAGAGGAAGGCCCAGCCTAGAATGAGTCAGAGTCGGTGGAAGTTGACCTAATCCCGTTGGTTATAAAAGGAAGATAATTATCAAGAGACAAAAAAGAACAACGGAGACGACAATCGTGAGAACCAGTCATTAAAACTAGGTTTCTAGGATATTGGCGGTGGAAGGTTGGTCAACACTGACGAGATCCACCAGAAGGGAGGTCGCGCCGATCGGATCATGCGCGTTTCAGCGCTATTTCTCATCCCTCTGCTATGTCTAGCGGAAGGATGATTGAGTAGTCTCATATTCTCTTCTCTAGTGCCGGGATCTGGTCATGTAACTCTCATGCTTATTGACACTCTCTCGATGAATTTAATCTATTTGATGAACTTGATTACATATCTATTTATCCCTTTCATTAGTGTATCGGCCAATACACTTTTGCCCATTACATAGGGCAAGAAACCAGTGGGGAACTAATAGCCTCTGTAGTGATAGCTGGGGTGAACGAAACCACCATGTCTTGTAGAATATTAAAGTCATCACTTGAGTTGATAAGAATAAGGTTGCATGCTAGTGAACCAATCCGAAGGAGAGAATCCTTCATTATCGTATTACCTCTTCAATAACATTCACCCTACACTCTCTCACCGTCACCATTCACACCAACCAACACATTGTAATTTGTTAGTAATCCTTTAATAGTAATAGTTTTGCTCGTTCCTTGTGGATTCGATAACCTTGGAATACTCTGAGGGAAAAAGAGCTACAATTATACACCGTCCTCTTATGGTATATAAGTGGGTACATAACTATGATCAACAGTACAACCATGGGGAGGTAATGCAATGAGCGGAAACTTCTTCGGCATGACTAAGGGATGCTTGAGATCACAAATGAACTGGCAGCCCACCATATGCAGAATTATCTTTATGATGTAAGGAGCATAAATCAAGGAGGCCTTACTGGTGTAGGAGTTGTAGAGGATCTCTATCCAAATGAAGTAAAACACACTGAAAGGCTCTGCTCCCTCTCTCAGAGCAAACATCAGGGTCTTGGTGGAACTCAAGATATACGTGTGATCTCCAACCTTAGGAGTCAAGGTCACTCTGAGCATGTTGTTGAGAACCTGAAAATACGGCTTCATGCCATGGTAAGAACCAAACACAACACCATGCTTAGGATCTGCATAGCAGGCATCATACATGAAAGCCCACTCACTCTCCTCCTAAGGATCAAAGATGGTCGCCTTGGGCTTTGCTCTGTCAGTCTCATCAAAACCAAGAATCTTAGGGAAGTTGAAGTAGGTGACAGTGAAGCGGTTACCCTCAATGGTCTAGTGTAGCTTGGAGTCCATTGATTACCCTCAAGCGCTTACCCTCCTCAATCTCAATCCATAGGGTAGAGTGAAACTGGGCAATGATCTCATCATTTCAGTGCTGATGCAAGCCCATGATGTCTGTCAAGTTCCTCCTATCACACTCTACCCGGATCAGTTGAAAAGTGGGATCATTGGCTGCTGCCATCCTGTCCCAGTCAATGCACTTGATGGGAGAAACTCTATCAGTGGTCTTCTTCAAAATATTCTTGTACCAGGCAACCTAAGTCAAATCCCAAAATCTGATATCTAAGATGCCTAGGTGCTTTGGCTGGCTCTAGGGATTAGTGTGGCGGTAGGCTCTCATCTCATCCCAGGAAGGAGCCACTGAAATCTTGAACTGCTCATCCACCTGAGGTGCCAATAGCTGATACGTGATGGAGGAGCATATGGGTCTATGGATAGGCTGATGGATAACCTCATCCTCGGAACCATCACCCTCCTCATCACCCTCCTCAGCTCCCTCTTCCTCTTCCTCTTCCTCTTATTCTTCCAGCTCCTCACTAGGAGAAGGATCTCGTGGAGGAAGGGCCTTTCCTTTGCCCTTGCCACGCCCAAGGCCAATACCACATGAGGTGGTTTGGCCAGTGTCTCCTTCTCGGCCCCGCTTGCCTCCCCCACCCTAACGAGCAATGGGGGAGTCATTGGGGTCAAAGTCTACGTCCGAGTCACTGGAGTGCCCAGATGCTTCTGTCACTTGCCACCTACCATCTATCAGGGAGAGAAGAAGTAGTGTGAAAAGATTGCAACAAGAACAGTACTAAACTGCTGCCTGGTTTGCCCTGATCGATAGTGTCGGTGGGGCAAACAGAAAGCAGCCCGAGTGAAACTGCTCTCTGGTTGGCCCAACCGACAGTGCCGATGACTGACATCAGTAGTGCCGATCAGTTCAAATAGACTGCTGCAACAGTCACTTAGGATTTTGAGATATCCTGATCAGCAGTGCCGATTTGGGCCATCGGCAGTGCCGACTGAGGAGATTTCAAACCCTAAATCCACTAAAAAAATGATATTTAGCCACTAAAACTTTACCAAATTGCATGGGTGACTAAATTACTCCTAGATGAACATCTCTATCAAGTGAAATTACGCAAAAACATGAGGCATTGCGAGATTCAAAAGATATAGATTTTCAAAAATACCTTCAAAAAGTCCTTCAAATCTAGAAGGAAATGGAGGAGAGAAGGCCTAGGAGATGATTTGATCCACTCCCCGCTTGATTCCACAAAGATTAGCAAGTTTTTGAGTGGATTGACTTGAGTTAGGGTTAGAGAGGAGAGATGGGCGAGTTGAGTCTAGAAAACTGAGATGAGGGCTCGGTCCCATGAGGGGACCGAGTCTACTTCAAGTTTCTGGACCGCGCATTGGTAGTGCCAGTGATAGGCATCGGCAGTGCTGGTGCGGGTCAACGCACATGGTCCAGGCCTGCATCGGCAGTGTCGATGGTGAGCATTGGCAGTGCCGATGAGGGCTGCCCAAGGGACAAAAATCCCATACAGAGAGCTCTCTCTATTGGACATCTGATCGGCAGTGCCGATGAAGGCACCGGCAGTGCCGATCCTCTGAAGATCAGACAGGGCAAATCACAAAAAAAGATAGAAGGGGAGTTTTGAAAATAGTTTTTGATGGACAAGGAGCCATCTTGACATCATATGGTCAGCCAACTATCAACAATTCATAACCATGACCATATTTTGACAAGATTTGATCTAGTAATCAAGAAACAACATCAATAGCAAAAATAATAGATTTTTGACATAAAGCAATGATTTTTGCAATGATAAAACAATCACCATTCAGATGTGCACATCATCTACATCACATTGCTAGAGTCAAGAATATTTAGTTCACTCCTAAGATGGCAAAATCTCTTCTCATCTAGGGGCTTGGTGAATATATCGGCTAGTTGGTATTCGGTTCGCACATGACTAACTTCTATATCCCTCTTGATTGAATGATCTCTCAAAAAGTGGTGGCGGATATCTATATGCTTTGTGTGTGAATGCTCAACGGGGTTATAAGCAAGCTTTATGGCACTCTCATTGTCACATAGGAGTGGAACACGGTTCAACTTGTAACCGTAATCCCTTAGAGTTTGTCTTATCCAAAGTAGTTGTGCACAACAACTACCGGTTGCAACATTCTCCGCTTCAGCCGTGGAAAGTGCAACAGAATTTTGTTTCTTGGATGACCATGACACTAGAGACCTACCCATAAATTGGCATGTCCTAGAGGTGCTTTTTTATCTACCTTATCCCCGGCATAATCCACATCGGAATAGCCTAATAGGTTGAACTTTGAACCCTTGGGGGACCAAATCCCTAGGTTGGGTGCGTGAACCAAATATCTCAATATTCTCTTAACGGCCACCATATGACACTCCATAGGAGCGGCTTGAAAACGTGCACACATAAACACATTAAGCATGATATTGGGCCTAGATGCACAAAGATAAAGCAAAGGTCCTATCATGGAGCGATATACCTTTTGATCAGTGGGCTTATCCTTTTTGTTGAGGTTGATGTGTCCATTTGTTGGCATGGGAGTTTTGATGGGCTTGGCCTTGTCCACGTCAAACTTCTTCAATAAATCTTGAGTGTACATGGCTTGACATATGATGATGCCCTTCTTGAGTTGCTTCACTTGGAAGCCTAGAAAGTATGTCAATTCTCCCATCATGGACATCTCAAATCTCTTGGTCATTATCTTGCTAAACTCATCATAAAAGTTTTGGTTAGTAGAGCCAAATATGATGTCATCGATATAAATTTGGCATACAAAAATATCATTGCCAAAACGCTTAGTGAAGAGGGTTGCATCGACTTTGCCAATGACAAAACCCTTTTTAATAAAGAAATCCCTAAGGCATTCATACCATGCTCTTAGAGCTTGCTTAAGCCCATAGAGCGCCTTATGGAGTTTATAGACATGGTTAGGATACATAGGGTCTTCAAAGCCTGGTGGTTGCTCAATGTACACTTCTTCCTTGATTGGCCCATTGAGGAATGCACTTTTCATGTCCATTTGGTACAACTTAAAATCATGGTGAGTAGCAAAAGCAAGAAATATTCTAATAGATTCAAGTCTTGCTACGGGGCATAGGTTTCATCAAAATCAAAACCTTCCACTTGTGACTACCCCTTTGCCACGAGCCTTGCCTTGTTTCTTGTCACAACACAATCTTCATTTTTTTTGTTGTGGAACATCCATTTGGTGCCCACAACATTCTTGTTCTTTGGCCTTTCCTCCAATGTCCACACTTCATTTCTTGTGAAGTTGTTCAATTCTTCTTGCATGTCCATCACCCAATCCAAATCCTCAAGTGCTTGTTCTACCCTAAATGGCCCCATAGAAGAGACAAAAGAGTAATGTTCACAAAAATTACTAACATGGAATCAAATGATTACCCCCTTATCAATGTCTCCAAGAATTTGCTCGACGGGGTGATCACGTTGTACACTTTGATGCACTCTTGGGTGTGGTGGATGTGAACTTTCTTGACCACCATCTTTATCAACCTCTCGATCATGCCTTTGAGAATCATCATTTGATGCTTGTTCATGATCCATATCATCTTGACCTTGACCACTTGCATGATCAATTTCTTCATTTTCATGATGTTGATCTTGTGAAGAAGAGGGTTGATTTTCAATACTTGATGTTTCTTATGGTCTCACATCACCAACAGCCATCCTTTTTGTTGCATTTCTAGGAGCTTCATTATCTACATCATCAATAGCAACTTGCTCCTCTTGAGAGCCATTAGATTCATCAAATGTGACGTCACGTGAAATTTCAACACAACCGGTGGTTTTGTTGAACACATGATAGGCATGAACATTTGACCCATAACCAAGCAAAAAACCTTCATCAACTTTTGGAGCAAACTTTTAAGTCTTAGCATAAAGCATTTGCTCCCAAAAACACGAAAGTAGGAAATATTAGGTTTGTTACCGGTTAGTAGCTCATATGGTGTTTTCTTTAATAGTCGATGGAGATACAACCGGTTGGAGGCGTGGCATGTGGTGTTGACTGCTTCGGCCCAAAAATGGTCGGACGTCTTGTATTCATCAAGCATTGTTCTTGCCATCTCAATGAGTGTGTGGTTCTTTCTTTTGGCCACACCATTTTATTGAGAGGAGTAGGGTGCCAAAAATTCATGCATGATGCCTTCTTCATCAAGATACTCTTCAACTTGAGTGTTCTTGAATTTGGTGCCGTTGTCGCTCCTTATTTTCTTGATGTTGACTTCATATTTATTTTGTGCTCTTTTCATGAATATCTTGAGCACATCTTTTACTTCACCTTTATCATGCAAAAAGAATATCCACGTGAAGCGAGAAAAATCATCAACAATTACAAGACCATATTTATTACCACCAATACTTATGTAGGAGACCGGGCCAAAGAAGTCCATGTGTAGCATCTCTAATGGCCTTGTGGTGGTCATCACATTTTTGGCGGGCTGTGATGCTCCAACTTGTTTTCCCGCTTGGCATGCATGTTGGCACTCCCCAAGTACCCCTTTTATATATGAATATTACCCCAATTAGAGCATAATTGATACTAATTTGGGCCATTTACGTATGATATTACCTATATATTTGTATATGCGTTGTTTTGGAGCTCTATTGTAGAAACAGGTAAAATTCGTGATTAAAGTGATGTTGGAGAGGACAGGAATCCAGAACCGACGAAAAGCACTGAAGAAGCCCAGTGCGCCAATCGGCGCAAGGGTGTTTTGGCCCATAGAAGTGACCGATGCCCATTCCACATGTTTATGGAAGTTTATCTGTGCAAGACACTTGGAGATATTTGCCTAGAAGATTTATGAAACTTCAAGATCTCGATGTGTAGTACAAGACTTTATCTCGAAGGAAAAGGCCCACATGACAGCTGTGGAAGATAGAGGAACCGACTCGGAGGAGAAACCAGAGAAGACACAGCTTGCACCGATCAGCACGATCCTACGCTGATCGGCGCAACCGCCTTATTTGCTGGAAACTGAGTCCTTTACGAATAGAACCTCTATAAATACTTGTAAACCCTGGTCTCGGCAGAGAGAAGGCAGAGGCAACAGAGAGACAACAGATTCGTGAGTTAGAGCCACCGGGGCTTGCCCCATTAGAATAGATCTCTAGTTGAGTTTCAAGAACAATTGGTGTTAAGAATTGATCCATCAAGGTAGGCCATCTCGACAGGAATGAATCTTACTCTTTATATCTCAAGGGTGATTGAATATGTTGATGATGGTTTTGGTGATTTGTCTATCTTGATTCTATAATCGTGCATGTTCTTATTCCAATTGCTTAGTTCTAGGCTAAGTAGGTAGATATTATCTTGATCATGGTGATTAGGATAGTATTCGGATATTGTATTGGTTATGGTTGCTTGATGATGCTAGTAGTGTGGTTTAGCGGTGACAACACTAAACCTACGCAGCACTATTAGATAGTTGAGTAAGGTAAGATACTCACGCGATTAAGGGTTTCCTCTCAGCAGCGATAAATCGGGAGCCGCTCGGAAAGCAGGGTGGTCTTATTCATTATAGGTTTTCATTGATCCATGTAATTACCCATCATGATGCTATTTGATTAGACTTTCTGGTTACGATTTCACTAGTAGATACTTGGCTACTCACTAAACAGCTTAGGCTTACAAGGTATCTGGCGCACTTTGGCTTAGGTTCACCAGTGTGCCGATCGGCTCAACCTCTATGCCGATCGGCCCGACGATAGATTCACTGGTGTGCCGACCGGCTCAACGCCTGTGTTGATTGGCGCAACGAAAGATTTACTATCTGGCGCACCTTTGCGCTGGCCAGTCTCCCCTCATGCAACCGGAATTCGACAGTAGCTTTGATTAGATCTTTTACTGTTAACTTTGTTTAATTACCCCTAAGGTCCCTATAGATTCGATAAACCTTGGAATACTCAATTCAAGGGAAAAAGTCCTACAATTGTACACCGTCCTCTTGCGGTATATAAGTGGGTGCGTAATTTCGACCAACAAGCTAACCTTTTTCTGGCGCCGTTGCTAAGGACCATAGTAGGTTTTTAAACATTGTTTAATGTATTGGTGTTTAGTCATTGTGCTTTACTTGTCTCTTTAGTACATATATTCTGTTAAGTGAAACTAACAGGTTTGGACGGTCCTAAGTCAAACAAACCCTCTAATTACACTGATGATCCAGAAAGACTCTTTCACAAGAAGAGAACAACAGAGAATAGAAGAAAGTCACTTGGAGATTTAGCTAGAGAAGCAGTCCGCGCCACCCCTCGAACATTATTCATAATAGAAGATCCAGTTCAAGATCAAGAAGAAGAGGAGATGGCAGAGTTACCTATGGTTAATCATCTCAAGCTCAATTAACTAATGTTGTCAAGATAGATTTCTAGGAAGCTCAAGATCAACTTCCATATCAATTGGAGAGATATGTTGGAATAGTGGTGCAACAGCCATTCACAGGTTCGAAAGATCCCAATCATCACTTGTAACACTTCAATGAGGTTTGCAGTACATTCAAGATAGCGGGATTGGACGAAAACCAAGCATATGTGTGATTCTTCCCCTTCTCTCTAATTGGACGCCCAAGCAATATTACAATGGATTGGAAAACCCAGTGAAGACGGTGTGGAACACGTTAGCAGCTGAATTCTTGGCCAAAAACTTCCCTCCTGGTAAGACTCAAGCTTTGAAGAATAAGATTCTTGGATTTACACAGAATGTTGATGAGAGCATTGGAGAAGCATGGGAGAGATACAATGCATACCAGGATGCATACCCTCATCATGGTCTGATGGTTGGAGAAGTTGTTGAGAGGTTATACACAGGATTAAATCAACTATCTTATCAACACTTGGATGCTTCAGCTGCAGGTTCTTTCATGTTAAAAACTCCCACCGAAGCTAAGAATTTGATCAAGTTGCTAATTGAAAATCAATCGTGGGATGGTGAGAGAAGTTCAAGAAATTTGCAACCTTCAAAAGGAGTGGCGAAGAGTGTGATTGAGAGGACCCTTGAAGACTTGATTATAGATCACCTTGACGCTATTCAATGGAGGTTGGATAATAATCTTCATATCCCTAAGGAAGAGCCACTCAAGCTAGCAGAATCACGCTCCACTTGTGTTGAGTGTGGAGAATTTTGTTATGCGCAGAAAGATTATCCTAAGAGATGAAGATGCTAGAATATATGAAGAATAGTGGATGGAAGCCCCAATATCAGCAGCAAAGGATTTCTTTCTCTCCTAGTTCGGCCATGCAAAATTCTATCCCACTTCCACTCCAATGTCATGAGTTCTTCCAAGCTCAAGAGAAGATCAACAAGAACAATCAAGCTAAATTCAAGGAGATTGATCGTGTCCTTGAGGGAATTAATGACAAGGTGATATAAATTGGGAGCTCCAGTGAGCAAATTTTGAAGCATACCAAGATTATAGAGCAACAGATGGGACAATTATCACAAGCCATTCAAGGCAACAATGGGGCTATTCCTGGTAATACAAAGTCTGTAGAGCAGTTGAAGTCAATAGCTACGCGGTTAGGAAAACAAATAGAAGATCCAGAGCACCCCACAGGAGCAAAGAGACCCAGCGCCAATCGGCGCACACCTGGCACCGATCGGCACGACGGTCCTGACGGCACCGATCGGCTCCCTGAAAGCGCCGATCAGCGCGAGGAGGATGTTGACCTCTCTGGTCTAAAATGGGCATGGAGACAGAGGAGCATGGCCCTGCCACGTTCCTAGATACTCAACTACTGACGAAGAAGGAAAGAGCGCAGCAACATGACGAGCAATTTGCAAGGTTCGTCGATATTATTAAGAAGCTTTACATCAATGTCCCTTTTGTTGATGCTATTCAAGTACCCACCTATGCCAAGTACATTAAGGGCATGATGCAAAACAAGAAGTCTCTAGTTTCTGAGGAGGTTGTGAAGGTTACTAAGGAGCTTACGGCGACAATCAATGATGTTGCACTTGAGAAGAAACCTGACCCCGGATCACCAAGCATCAAATGCATGATTGGAACAAGGATATTTGATAGGTTCTTATGCGATCTTGGAGCAAGTGTAAGTGTTAAGCCCCGTCATATATTCACAAGTCTCAATTTACCTGAATTGGAGCCTACGGGTATGTGTTTGGAGCTAGTCATTCAATCGGTACGCTTCCCTGATGGAATTGCTAAGGATGTGCCTGTTCAAATTGGAGATCACATCGTCCTTCTTGATTTTATTGTGCTTGATATGGATAAGAGGACGAGGACCCCATTGATCTTAGGCAGACCCTTCTTGAGGACAGCAAAAGCAAGTATTGATGTTGGGAGTGGTGAGATAAACTTCGATATAAGTGGGACTCCCTATTCTTTCAAATTTCGCCCGAAGGTAGAAGAGTGTCGTACTATTGATGAACTGAAGAGATAAAAGACAACGTGGAAACGAGGCATCGAGAGTAATTGGAGGGGATGTATGGATAGAACGTTCGAGGTATATGAACAATGAAGATAACAGAACCTTGTAGTGTTGCGGCTTCACATCCCGCACCACGACACTAAGGATTGATTGTTTGCGGGGAGGTCAAGCTCTTTGACCTCTAAATAACTAGAGCGCTCTTGAAAGGCAACCCAATGATTGGCGGATTTAGAAGTTGTTTAGTGCTTGTGAGAGGGCAACCCGTTTCATCTAGTTAATTAGTGCTGACCGGGAGGGCAACCCGGTGTTTTCATTTGCTTGCTTTTAATAAAGACAATCTCTCGAATAAAAAAAATAGAAAAAGTGTGTACTTAATTCTTGTGTGCTCTTGCAATGTCTGTTTATTTGTGCAAAAACTGTGTATATACATACTGTAGACTACAACGTAGGAATAAAACAAAAAAGGACCAAAAACAGAAAGGAACAGTGCTTGCGCCAATTGGCGCACATCTGCGCCGATCAGCGCATTATTGCCCAGGTCAGGATAGAAGGCTGACGATGCACAGAATTGAAGGAGTGGTAAAAATCAACCAGCACAGTAATTTTTAGAGACGAAGCTATTTTCAAGATAATTAAAAATCTTTTTAAATTAATTTTTGTGTGCAAAATGGTTGCTAAATGACACAGGAAAGGATGAAGAGTAACATCTAGTGAAGAAGCGAGAGTTCGGGAGCTAGAATAGATGTCGCGCCGATCGGTACGCGTCAGCGCCGTTCGGCGCGATCACCGGATTGGCCCTGCTACATATGTCAATGCTACAGGAACATTGGGAAAAGTGGAAAATTAGGTGAAAGAGATGAACACAAGGCATCAGGATCAACGCAGGATTAAAAGACGAGGTGCAAGGGACTTATGCCGTTCGGCGCCTTACTACGCCGATCGGCGCAGGTACCCATCCGGTTCCCAAATGGGCGACAAAGGCGGCAGGCGTTGATTTTGAAGAACAGGTATGATTGCTATATAGGTGTGCGATGCAAAGGAGACACGGAATTGACCAAAAGCTGAAAAAGAGATGGTGCGTCGATCGGCACGAGCCCACGCTGATCAGCGCAGTCAATCAAGACATCGGGATTCTATGTTGTTCCCCTGCCAACCAACATGATGTACCGGGAAGCAACACAAAGGAGGGGAATCAAGCGCCACAGTTGTCAGAGTGTCCAAAATTTGAATTGTGCCGATCGGCGCACCTATGCACTGATAGCGTGCTCTCGAATTTTGAAAGTTCCAGGCGGGTCCTTCTCCTAGAAGTTTCCCATACTATAAAAGGGAGGCCAGGTGCCCCCAGTTTGGCATACCATCCTGGTAATCTCTCCACCTTCCCCCACTACAAGGGTCGACGCAAGGGTGTTTTGGCCCACAGAAGTGACCGAGGCCCATTCCACATGTTTATGAAAGTTTATCTGCGCAAGACACTTGAAGATATTTGCCTAGAAGATTTATGGAACTTCAAGATCTCGATGTGCAGTACAAGACTTTATTTCGAAGCAGAAGGCCCACATGGCAGTTGTGGAAGACAGAGGAACCGACTCGGAGGAGAAACCAGAGAAGACACGGCTTGCGCCGATCGGTGCAATCCTGCGCCAATCGGCGCAACTGCCTTATTTGCTAGAAACCGAGTCCTTTATGAATAGAACCTCTATAAATACTTGTAAACCCTGGTCTCGGTAGAGAGAAGGCAGAAGCAATAGAGGGACAACAGATTCGTGAGTTAGAGCCACCGGGGATTGCCCCGTTAGAATAGATCTCTAGATGAGTTTCAAGATCCATTGGTGTTAAGAGTTGATCTGTCAAGGTAGGCCATCTCGACGGGGATGAACCTTACTCTATGTATCTCAAGGATGATTGAGCATGTTGATGATGGTTTTGGTGATTTGTCTATCTTGATTCTATAATCATGCATGTGCTTATTCCAATTGCTTAGTTCTAGGCTAGGTAAGTAGATATTATCTTGATCGTGGTGATTAGGATAGTATTCGGACATTGTATTGGTTATGGTTGCTTGATGTTGCTAGTAGTGTGGTTTAGCGGTGACAGCACTAAACCTGCACAACACTATTAGATAGTTGAGTAGGGTAAGATACTCGCTCGATTAAGGGTTTCCTCTCGGCAGCGATAAATCGGGAGCCGCTCGGAAAGCAGGGTGGTCTTATTCATTATTGGTTTTCATTGATCCATGTAATTACCCATCATGATGCTATTTGATTAGACTTTCTGGTTACGATCTCACTAGTAGATACTTGGCTACTCACTAAACATCTTAGGCTTACAAGGTATCTGGCGTACTTTGGCTTAGGTTCACTAGTGTGTCGATCGGCTCAATGCCTACGTCGATCGGCGCAACGACAGATTTACTGTTTGGCGCATCTTTGCGCTGGCCAGTCTCCCCTCATGCAACCTGAATTCGATAGTAGCTTTGATTAGATCTTTTACTGTTAACTTTGTCTAATTACCCCTAAGGTCCCTATGGATTCGATAAACCTTGAAATACTCAATTCAAGGGAAAAAGTCAGTGTGTAATTACGACCAACAATGCACTACAAATTTTATCCTTCTTAAAGCAAATATCGATTAGTCCTATGATGTGGCCGCCCTTTTGGAGTTTGTGAAGATTTCTCATATCAACATGGGCAAGCCTTCTATGCCACAACCAACCTATGTTGGACTTTGCTACTGAGCATGTACCAAGTCTAGCTTCATCCGTGGAGAAATCCACAACATAAAACTTTTCTTTAAGCACACTCTTAAAAGCAACCGAGACATCACTTCTCTTATACACGGTCACACCACATTCATTGAACAAACAATCAAAGCCCATTTTACAAAATTATGAAATGGACAAGAGATTGAAGTCAACGTGATCAATAAGCATAACTTTAGAGAGGGGAAATTAAGAAGTGAGGGGGACGTTACAATAAACAAGTACTTGTTCCGTTCCATTGTCACCAAATGTGATGTATTCGTTTTTGTTGTGACTTGGATCAAATGACTTGAACATCTTTTTATCTCCGGTCATATGATTGGTGCATCCACTATCAATGACCCAACTTGACCCTCCAGAGACATAATCCTACAAAACAAATTAAGCTTGGTTTTTAGGTACCCAAATTTGCTTGGCTCCTTTCACATTAGTCACAAGTACTTTGGGCACCCACACACAAGCCTTTGGCCTCTTGTTGCGTTGCCCAACATATTTTGCAAACACACGACCATGCATGTTTCTCATGAGCACATATGAAACATCAAAGTCATGAGAGAGTGCACAATTGGCATTAGGGATATTAGCATGAGAATCATAGACAAAAAAAGAAAGGTTAGTGTTCATGTTCTGGGCTTGCTTCTTTTGGTAAGATCCTTCCTTGGTGAACTTAAGGAATTTCTTCCCATTCTTGTTCTCCCTAGTGTTATGCTTGGCACCCTCAGCATAACCAATGCTATCCATGACATGAGGCATTCTAGTGTTTGAGTATGCACCTCTTGCATACTTTGCCTTTTCATCATCAACAACATTCTTCTCATGTTGTATTTTGCTTTCAAGATCCCTCACTTGCTTGTTCAAATCATCAATTAATTTCACATTAGTAGCACAAGCATCAACATCAATATCATAACACCTATTACATCCTTTGCTAGTGGAAGCATGACAATTGTTATTTGAAGAGGATGTGAAGGTTGAGAGAATCATATATTGTTCTTCAAGGTACTTATGAGCCTTTTCCAAATCCTCATACTTCTCTTGAAGTTCAACTTTAGTACTTTTAACATTCTCATAAGTGTTTTCAATTTTAGTGAGAGACATAGTTAGTTCTTCATTTTTCTTTCTTTCGAGTTCTAGGAGCTTCTCAAGTTCAAGGTTTCTTTTCTTCTTAAGAATAAGCAAGTCTTCTTATTTTCAAGAAGCTCCTCTTGTCTATCATTTTCTTCCTTTTGTTTTTCAAGCAATTCCATAAATTCAAGCATTTTAGGAAATGAAGCATTAGCAACATCATCATCATCATCATCATCATTATCACTACTACTAGCATATGAGGAACGCTTATGTTTAGATTTTGATACCTTGGATCATCTTGCCATGAGGCACTTGTGAATATTGTCATCATCATCACTTAAGCTCCCAAATAGAGAGGTGTTGGTGGGAGTGATGCCAACGGCTACTGTAGCAATGCCTTCCTCATCCGAGTCGGGTTCGGATGAGGAAGATGATGAAGAGGATGAGTCATCGGAATTCCATTCTTGACCAATGTGAGCTTCACCTCTTCTATGCTTCTTCTACTTCTTTTCTTTCTTGTGGTGCTTGTCTTTCCTTCTTTCATCTTTGTTCTTCTTCTTTGGACATTCCACAATAAAATGTCCTTCATCACCACACTCATAGCAAGTTCTTTTTGACCTTCTTGCTTTCCCCTTGTCAAAACTTTTCTTCTTATAACCATCCTTCTTAAGGAATGACTTGAATCTCCTCACAAGCAAAGCCATCTCATCATCGCTATCTTTAACCACTTTCTTCTTCTTCTCTTGCTTTTCTCGTGTGGCATTGAGTGCCACATCATTTTTGTCACCATTTGCTCCCTCAATTTGTTTGATCAAGGCATTTATCTTGTTGGCTTGATTGTTTTGTTGCTTTTGGGATAGGAGCTTCCCAAGTACTTCATCGGTGGAGGTCTTGAATTTGTCCTTGTCTTTAATGTTTGAACAAATATTGCTATCCCATGGCCTCAATGCTTGTAGCAATCTTTTGTTGATATCCAAGTCGGTTATTTTGGCTCCAAGTGCTCTTCTTTGATTCACAATTCTCATGAGCCTGTCATGAACTTCTTTTGGCCCTTCTCTCGGACCCATGATGAACAAGTTGAATTCATTTTGTAACTCTTCAAATCTTGCATCCTTAACGAAATCAATGCCCTCATAGATAACCTCAAGTTTTCTCCACAATAGATTGGCATTCTTTATTCCGGCAACCTTGTCATATTCAGTGACACTTAGTGCGGAAACAATTGCACTAGCTACCATGACATTGCGATGGATGTTAAGTTGATCCTTCTGGGTTGGATTGTATCTATTTTCCCACAAGAAACCATTCTCGGTTATGCTTGCAACATGTGGACTCATGGATTCTAAATACATTATCATCTTGCATCTCCAATGATCATAGAATTGTCCATCAAGGTAGGGGAGTCTACCCAAACCTTGTCCAATGCAGTCTTCTTTGAAATCATCATAATCAAACATGTCATTGTTGTAGGTTGTTGGTAGAGGACCTTTATCACCTTTATCATTCCTACTATCATCTCCACCTTTAGCACCACTAACACCTTCATTGGTTGAAGGAATGGTGGATGGTTCATCTCCTGGTTTTGACATCTTTAATCTTCAAGCGGTTAAGCTTTGTAGAAGATCCTCGCTCTGATACCAATTTAAAGTTACCTAGAGGGGGTGAATAGGCAAATCTAAAAATCCTGCAAAACTGGTCTTAAACAAATTTATCAGATTGACCGGCAGTGCCGATGGATGAACAGACAGTCGTGTGAAATCTAGGTTTAAGTGGTTTCGCGGTTACTAAGTGATAATTGACTACAACAGTAGACTACAAGAACCCCTATGACAATAGGAAATAACAAAACAAGAGCTATTCAAGTAAATCTAGCAATTTATGCAAGTACAAGAACAACCCCTAGGAATGAGTAATTAAATAACAAGTAAATAAAAGAGCACACGGAGACACAAGATTTGTTACAGAAGTTTGGGCTCACAAAGAACCATACGTCTCCATTGAGAAGTCCAGAAAGGACCGGCTCTCTTTCAACCCCACTCTCACTCAAGTGACCACAAAGATCAAGCTCGAGTTCTCCACTATCAATTCCCTTACGGGAGGGTAATACAAACTTTCCGATGCGTCACCATACAAGTTGGGAGTTTTACGGGCACCATAACCGTCTAGGAGCAATGCTCCAAGAGTAAAAGCACAAGTCACAAAGATGGTTCAAATCCAATGCTCAAGAGTGGAATGGTGCTCTTCACACTAGGAAACAATGGCTCACTCAAACCCTAGCTCAAAGAACGAAGCTTTAGCTTGGAGAGGGAGAGTGAGGAGAGTGAAGCTCAAAAGTGCTAAATGATTTTCGGGTTGGGAGGGAGAGGCATGAAGTGAGGTGAGAGCCTTTTTTACAAAGGGCTCAAAAAGAGTCGTTGGCCTGTCTGGACGCCCCGCACCAGCACTGCCGATCGAGCCATCAACACTGTTAGTAGGGTTTCTGACACACTATCATAGATCTGCAAACAAGGATTTAGCCCGCACCGTCACTGCCGATCAGGACATCGGCACTGCTGGTACGTCACTGCCGATCAGGACATCGGCACTGCCGATGAGGCAGCCACAGAGAAGACAAGTGGTCTCTGGAGACCTTGACCGGCACTACCGATCAGGAAGATCGGCACTGTCGATCGCAGGCAGCCAGAGAGCCCGAGGAGAGACAGTCTCTATGGAAGGGAGACCAACACTGCCGATCGGGGGATTAGTACTGCCGGTGAGATATAGCCAGAGGCAGACATGAAAGGGGCTCTCTGGAAGAACTGATTGGCACTGCCGATCAGGGTGATTGGCACTGCCGATGAGCTATAGCTAGAGAGACAGAGAGAACAACCTTCTCTGGAAGGAGAGACCAGCACTACCGATGAGGGCATCGGCACTGCCGGTGCTGGCAAGACATAAGCCAAAGAAGTGTCTGGACATCACAGCGCCTCTGGAAAGGATGATCGACACTGCTGGTGAGGGCCACCAGCACTGCCAATGAAGGCAAAAATAGAGGGCGACGAAAGTGGTATTTTTGGGAAATTTGAGCATTTGACTTTACGAACTTTGTAAATTATACCCCTCTTAATAGTACGGTTTACCTATACTCAAGATAAGAAATAAAATAACAAAGAGTCTTTATTCTTGAGTGAATTTTGGACTTCCAAATTGAGGCAAATGACCATCTCCTGTTCCCTTTTTGTTTCAACGCATTTCATTCACCAATTTGAGATAGTCATCTACACACATGCTCAATAAAAACATTAGTCCATTCTTAATTGTATTGACACCAATCACCAAAACAAAATTAGGAGCCTAGATGCACTTTCAGGCTAGCACTCTGCCCACCTACAAGATCACAAGAATTTCATATACAAACAATGACATACACAGACAAAGTTTAAACATCCTACATAATTTAGAAATTAAGTCGATGTGTATCGTAATCTAAACTTACTGGATTGAGTCAGTGGTCCACAAAAAGCAGCTCCCTATCCTATGCATTCTTCTTGACAGTCCTTGTGGTACACAATCAGCATCAACTCACAGCTCATTGTGCATATGGGCTTTAGAACTCCATTGACAATCCTAGTCTCGATCATCTTAAAATAGAACTCATCAGGTTGTTGAATGTTGCTTCTGCTTCAGTTTCAACATTTAATCAAGTATGTATAGAAGTTTACATTACGATGATAAATGCTATTGTCAAATTAATATTAGATATCTAAGATTAATCTTATTTCAACTGTTGTATGATAAACATGACAGACAAAGATAACATATTGTCACCCTAATGATAGATAAACCTATTAACACTATGTGATAATATATGAAAAGCTTATATATAGAACTATTCTACACTTGCACCCAAGTTGGTTCACAAAGTGAGCACCCACGACCGAGCCCACCCAAACTAGACCCCACAGCGCGTAACGGGTCTGAATCCACACCAGACCCGTCGTCTCCGACATGACTTCCCAGATCCCCCCGGCGCGCATCGACCTCATCGCCGCAGGAGCGGCGACCCAGCCCTGCTAGCGCCCTCTCCGACCACCCCGGGTGCCATTTTCCTCGCGGGAGCGGCAACCTTGCCCTGCAGTGCGCCGTCACAAATCAACCTGGTGCGTTGTCCCCAAATCCCCCTAGATGGGCTTCCTCCTCAACGCCACAGGAGTCCGCCCCTGCCTCTCCGGTGTCAATCTGCCTTCTCAGCTGCCAGATCGGCGTCCTCGTTCACCTCCACCTCCATGCGCAGCCCTCGAGATACCTCTGTCCTTCTACCCGCCCTCGTATGATGAGATCTGTGTCATGCCATCCTGATTGATTTGCTGCTTTTCGCCATTGATGCCTGTCCCAATTTGTAGCAAGAGGCGCAATGTTGTGGCCTTAGCCTTCAATCCGTGCGATTTGAACCTGCTAGCCTCCTTCGACTCAGGTCATCTTCCTTGTTGCTACTCCCACAGTGAACTCCTCTGCAGTGCCCTTGCAAGGCAACCTGCGGCTCGCGTGCATGCCCAAGGCAGTGGCGACCAGCGATGACCTCACCTGGGATGCCTGATTCAGAATCTGCAATGCTACAATAGCTCCCTCGTCGATCTAAGCACACCGTCGATCTAAGCACACCCGTCCTCAAGCAGCTCCATGAAACCAGGGTGAACTTTTGTAGTTTGCACGTAACAGGAAGGCAAGGTAAAAGGTATATACCTTCATGTGACAAATTACTGAAGAATTTTGTTCAATAACTTACTTGTTTTCACACGCTAGTGGATGTGCTCTTAAGAGTATCGAAATGTGATAGATTAATCGTTTCTGTGGTATATCTGAATTGTAGTTTTAAATTTTTCTATGATGCTTGGCAGCTCTTTGATCATCAATCAGTTTGATCTTTTCATTTTGCAGTGTGCTGAATCTAAAAAATGTGGTGATTAGAGATCCTGCATCTTCATCCAGCCAAAGCTAATTCATGGCAGTTCTATGGAGTCTCCCATAGTTGTCCTTGATTCGAGGACTCCAAAAGCTACCTCAATATGCCATGGAGAGCTCGTAAACACCTACCACACTGATTCTGATTCTTGCAATACCTATGGTGTTTAGCCCACTATGCCATGCAACGATCAAACCAGGAGCCAGATAATGAACATGTGCGATGCCGAAAATGAACAGTCCGTATGCAATACATGGCGACTGATGAGGCTACATCAATGTACGCCAACTGATGCAAACTTGTAGATAGGGATGTGTGTGACATTCAATGTACATGGAAAAGAAAACTTGCATATACAAAATTAGTTCTCTCGTAGACAGTATGTAGCTCTAGAAAAAATGTACGAAGAGTCCATATTTGAATGCTTTGATACGATAAATTTTATTGCGTGAATAGTTTGTTGTGTATCCTATGTAATTTATCCTTAGCTACAATTATGTTCAAGATGTGTAGTGATTTACTAAACACTAAACAATTACTGACAGTAGTTTGTTCTCCAACTCCTTGGCATAATAGATAAACACCAAAAATTACTAACAAAAAATTATTGACATTGTTCAAAAGAAATTACTGATTCTATAAAATTACTAACAAAGAATTATTGATATTGTTTGAAAGAAATTACTAATTCTATAAATTACTAATTACATGTGGGAAAATGTATAGTGATTTACTAAACACTAAAAAATTACTGACAGTAGTTTGTTCTCCAACTCCTTGGCACAATAAATAAACACTAAAAACTACTAACAAATAATTACTGACATTGTTCAAAAGAAACATGTTGGATTCTAAGGTCCAAACCATGTAGCAATAAACACTAAATTCTACATATGCTTTGCACACTAAATTCTATAAATACTTTGCACACAAAATTCTCCATATGCTTTCCACACTAGATTCTACAAATGCTTTGGACACTAAATTCTCCAACTCCTTTGCACACTAAATTCTACACATGCTTTGCACACTAAATTCTACACATTCTTTGCATACTAAATTCTACAACTCCTTTGGACACTAAATTCTTCAAATGCTTTGCACACTAAATTCTCCAAGTGCTTTGCACACTAAATTCTACACATGCTTTACACACTAAATTCTTCTAATGCTTTGCACACTAAAATTTCAACTCCTTGACACACTAAATTTTACAAATGCTTTGCACACTAAATTCTACAAATGCTTTACACACTAAATTCTATAGATGCTTTGCACACTAAATTCTACAAATGCTTTGCACACTAAATGAAAATTGAGATATTAGTAACAAGAAATTACTGATACTTTTCAAAATGAAATTACTGATCTTGAAAAAATACTGAATCCATGTTGCAATAAACACTAAATTCTCCAACCCCTAGACACACTAAATTCTCTAACTCCTTGACACACTAAATTCTCTAACCCCTTGACACGCTAAATTCTCCAACTTCTTGAAACAATAAATGAAAACTGAGATATTATTAACAAAAAATTACTGATAATTTTTAGAAGGAAATTACTGATTCTGAAAAATTACTGAATCCATATGGCAATAAACTCTAAATTCTCCAACCCCTTGACACACTAAATTGTCCAATTTCTTGACACAATAAATGAAAACTGAGATATTACTAACAAAAATTACTGATACTTTTCAAAAGAAAAATTACTGAATCCATATGGTAATAAACTCTAAATTCTCCAACCCCTTGACACACTAAATTCTCCAACCCCTTGACATACTAAATTCTCCAACTCCTTGACACACTAAATTCTCTAACTCCTTGGCATAATAAATAAAAACTGAGATATTAGTAACAAAAAATTACTGATACTTTTCAAAATGAAATTACTAATTCTGAAAAATTACTGAATCCATGTGGTAATAAACAGTAAATTCTCCAACCCCTTGATACACTAAATTCTTCAACTCCTTGACACACTAAATTCTCCAATCCCTTGACACAATAAATTCTTCAACTCCTTGGCACAATAAATGAAAACTGAGATATAACTAAAAAATAATTGATACTTTTTAAAAGGAAATTACTGATTCTAAAAAATTACTGAATCCACGTGGCAATAAACACTAAATTCTCTAAGTGCTTGACACACTAAATTCTACAAATACTTGGCACACTAAATTCTACAAATGCTTGGCATGCTAAATTCTACAAATTCTTGGCACACAGAATTACTAAATAAATAGAATTACTGATTATATTGTTACACAAGGAATTATTGACATTAATGATAACTGAAATGATTGACAAAATGACTTTACTCCATAATTTGTTAATCATGAATCCATTATACCACATGAAACACATCCATTAGACTTGTATCAAGTAATTCAGCTGCATGGACCAAGATAGTGCATGCCACATCGATTACACAAGTCACATGAATACAGTTGAGACAAAATCATTGAACCCAACATGTAAGAAAACAAGTCCATGTAGAAATAAAATTGTTGAACTAAGAAGCTAATTACTGATGCAACCACGAGGATGCCCAACCACACCACTGATTATGCGTTCATCAATAGATGATAACACCATAGACAAAAAAATAACTGAACAAACTCCAGCTTTCTAATGGGATTAAGTTTCAATAATTTTGTCCTATAACAATTTATTTAAGCTGATCGCATAGTATATCACATGTACAAGGACAAAGCATATTACATAGTATGTCATATGTACACACATAAACAGATTACATTTCTTTTCCTAAAATAGTGGCTAGGAATCATATTTAGAGCTGCTAGGACACACATCTCATAGGGTTGTTGTTGATGGAGGTGCTGATTGCCGGGATCCCGTTGTGCAACAAACGTCACCTGAGAAAATCACTTTTTGTACTACATTTTCAATCTATCCATGTTGCCTATTTCCATCTGCATCACATAGCTTGGTATGCCTTCGTATATGAAGAATATGCTGCCACAATACTCTTGGAGGCAATAGAGATACAAGGTACAAAGGCACTTGTCTTGGAATATAATCAATATAATGGAAAGATTGTTGTGAGAACAAATATACTGTAAGAGTGAATGAATAAGTATACTAGTTGAGATACAAATATTGTATCAATAGATCTAAATTCCCCAGGGCATCAGAATCACCTGCAGTAATGGGATGATTAACTGAATCATGAGTATAAGGAGAAGTATGCTCAATTGGAAGAAAATGGTTGATTGGAGCACGAGAAAAAATATAGGTCATAATTACTGAACCAACACGAAAGGAAGAGCACGACTCTTAATTACTGAACCAAGGAGGAATATTACTTGTAATAATGAACCGAGAAACAACAAAATTATTGAAGTATGCACGGAAGCACTGAATAGAGAGAGACTACTCAATGAGAGGACACAAAATTACTAAATAATAACAACATGATTAAATTATTGATAGAATGAGAATTACCAAAGCATTAATAAA
This sequence comes from Eleusine coracana subsp. coracana, assembly GCA_032690845.1. Classification (NCBI taxonomy): domain Eukaryota; kingdom Viridiplantae; phylum Streptophyta; class Magnoliopsida; order Poales; family Poaceae; genus Eleusine; species Eleusine coracana. The sequence goes on along the minus strand of CM064434.1, from coordinate 45,347,847 downwards.
AAAAGGGGAACTATAGGCCTGATGGTGTTCTATCATAACTGTAGAAATCACTAATGATAGAACTATAATGGTTCATGGATAATTTATTTTTATCAGAAATAACTGAGCAGTAAGCAGAAAGCTCAAAAACACTACATCATTACAGGCAAACTGGACCGATCCGAGAATCATTATAACATGTAACATAGCAATAAACAACTAAGAGTCAGGATATTATAGAATTACTAGTGGTTAAAAAGTATATACATATTTTATCTGCATCTGTTTCTGCTTCGACAGTATCTAAACCTTGCTGCAGCAGGAAAAAATTGCCCTATTTAATGAAAAGATATATATATATATATATATATATATATAGCTATGCTAATTCACACGCTAGCTATGAGATAATATTCCACTCCCCAGCCATGTTGCATGTGGTCTATCTCAACCATGGTTCAACCAGGCCACGCATGCATGCATGCATGTGATTCCACCATTCATTACTTCCTAATTTCATTAAGGCAAAAATTAATTAGCTCCATAAATAGCACGTATTGATTGGCAGTATTGATTGGCAGTCTATTTGCCCTCCTATTTCTAGCCACGCGTAGCACCATTCAGTTCATTTTTTCTTATTCTTCCCTCTCATGCATGTAGGAACTCATCAACCACACAGCAGCATGAATCCAGAGTCCAAACAGTGGCCAGCAACGTCCTCCCACCTGCTGCATGGGCATCAACATACTCTGCAAGCTGCAAGCCCCCACGAAGAACCTCCTACAAATTATCTCTCTATGCCCCGCAAAATGCAACTTTCGAGATGCAGATGAGATATGCACCGGTGGGCGTTGGCTGCATCCGGATTAGCGGCCTGCAAGGCTGCGACGGCACGGCAACGTCCCTCCATTGTTGCATAGGCACCGATGCAACCAGAAGCCTCTGCATGCCAGATCGATATGGACCTACCCATCATATTTTGTTGGCATTGTTATTGTAGATTGTACAACGGTTAGTGATCTACTTGCATCTCAATCAATTTTATGTACATTATTTTTCTCTGATCGATTGTTTTGCATATGAGTCAGAATAAAAATTTTCAAGCCGTGATTCAATCTTTGTATCTTTCTCTTCTATCACGGCTTGATCGGTCAACCCCTGGTGCGTTCTTGCTAATGGACCAGGCATCATCATCCTCGTCGATAGTAACACCAAGACATCGGCGTCAGCGGGCACCAGTCGCTACAATTTATAGATTGTGATTATATGTGCAATTTACTTGTAGCTTTTTTAATAGTTTCTCATTTTTTATAATAGTGTTTTAGATTTTGGATATGCGGATAGTCTGAGTGTTGGCCGGCCAGAGGGTCCAGGAAATATATGTGCCAGTGTATTGAGAACGGATGTGACACACGTGCAAATTGGGCTCGTGAACTAAACATTATCGTCTTCAAAGGCAGCAGCTTTGGAAGCACCAGATCACCACTGTCGTTAGAAAAGTACATGGTTAAGAGAATCACAAAATGTACAGTCTTTGTGAACACAATTTATACTCATTTTTTAAACATGGCCAATGAAATGGCAAACTATGCTTATTTTTACAACTGTGGTGTAAAAGTATATTGGCCAATTTATAAATTTAAAAGTGTAAGTTCACAGATTTCAACATCATCTTTTTTTTGTTATTATGTGTCTTTTCAAAGTCACTGGTCTATAGAACAAAAGTTTATTTCCTAAGGTTCAGCATTTAACCATGTGTATCGTTACAGTTTAATGTGACCAAGCAGCTAACACAAACTTGTTTTCCTTACACTTTGTTTTTTTAGGGCAGTCTTTCTATAGAATAACAAATTCATTCTAAAATCATAAAAACTAAAGGTGTGAATAGAAAAAAAAAACTAGTGGTATTGGTAGCTTGCACAGGAAAGATGGATGTTAGCGAATGTTGCTAGTGATCATCTTTTGCGACCTAGTTTTATGTCTTAATAGCAAAAACTTCTTATCTTGCACATTGACTCCTTGATAGTGTCTGAAATAGAATGATCAAGAGGTACTTCCTATTTTCATCTCAGAGAATTCAATCAATTTGTAAATTGGAAACAAAATGTCAAGGATTGCAATGTTACCGCAATAATTGAAATAGCGAAAGTGTATTTGTTGAGATAGCAAAAGTCACCAAGCATTGTGTTTTTTTTTTGTAATATACGCTCACAAGACAAGCTCTTTCCCACAGCACTAATGTTTGATCCAGAATGTATATAGTGATCCCACTTAATTAAGATCAACTAAGTAATTTCAAAATTGTAAAATGTTCCTGCAATCATGAAGTAACATGCACTTAAGTGTAAAAACCAGTGTCCACACTAACTCCTCTTGAGAAAAAAAATATGCATCCTAAAATCATAAAAAGTAAGAGTTGGTCCAAGGATAATTTATACAAATGCAACAACTCCGATGAACCAGTCCCAACGACGTATATGATTAGGACAACTTGGTCCAAGGATAATTTATATGATCTCAATAAGATGTTGATGATGCATTGTTTATTCCAAAAATCAACTTTTCAATGTAGAAGGAAAAGAAAAATGATGTCACAATATAGTGAATAAAGAACTTGCGCTCCATTTTGTAACATGATCAATAAAAAAGATCACGTATTTACATTATGTCTAAAATTGTAGAACTATAATTCAGTTTGCAAGTTGACATATGGGCACCAAACGCCCAAGGCGTCAGATACACCTGAGCACAAAATAATATTAGTTGTGACCATAAAATCACTTTTAGTGTAATCATAATATTCTTAAATAATGGCCAGAAGCTGGCTTTTCTGATCAAATGAAAAAAACAATTATTTATTTCTAGAAGATTACAGCATACATGCCATTAAATAATCAGATTCACGTGATATTTTTTCACTAGCGTACTTACTATCACATCTAACAATGTCAACCTAAATTGTCACAAAATTTAGCATACAAATTGTGATCATATAAACTAGATTTTTGTGATCTGACATAATATTTGTGGTTCTATTGGATCCAGGTCATGAAAAAATTCAACTTATGGATTGATTTAGTCTCCTTTTTGTGATCTGGCATGAGGTAGGCAAAACGTGTCTTCCTATTGTTTTTCAATATTTTTATGTATTCTAGACCAGGCGTTTTTGTGCAGTTGCGAGTAAGTTTTTACAATTTGATGACTAGTTTTTTCCCGTGAAAGAATGTTGAGTATTTCAAATATATACCAGCATGCAATCGTGCAAAGAAAATTGATAGGCTGAAGCACATGGTAGGTAATTAAGAAGGAATAACCAAATATATTGATTACGACATTATGTATGGACCAGGATAGGAAAAACGTGTCCTCAAATTTGGAATACACATTATATATAGCAAACATTTTACAATCATACTATATGGTTCTTACGGTCTTTGAGATTTTTGTGATGATGCAGTTTGGAAAATAATCGGACCTTCTTATTATTACGTGTGAATTAAATTTGGAATTAACAAGAGTAATTAGTAGCCGTGATCAAGAGGTGTTGTGCATGCAGTCAATGGTAGCAATTGAATGGCGCGTGCATGAATGCATGCGTGAGTGGTTAGTGCCCGGGTGGATTGATACTGATAAAGTAGCTAGGGTGTGACTTAATATACCACACCCTAGGTGTGATTTAGCGCTACCATATATATATATATATATATATAACTCCAATTTAGCAATACAAGTTTTAAATAGTTATGTAGCACTATGTAAAAATTTATGGTTGCGGATGGAATATTTATGGTCATGAGAAAGAACACGAAAATATTTATGGTTACGGTGTAAAAACTTTTACGCTTGTGATATAAAACTTTATGGCGTCGCACTTTTATGGTCAAGGGGTAAAAAATTATGCTTGTAATTGAAACATTTATGGTCACGGAGGCGTGGTGCTTGTAATCTAGTTTTACGCTTGTATAAAAAGTTAGCACCTCTAAGCAGAAATAGTGAACTCCTTTGAACGTATGATATACTAGTTCGTTTTATCATTTGAAATGTGCGTAGATACATTTGAACTACTTTAATGATTGCACGGATAGAAAAGACAGGGTGCCGTAAATTTTATGATTAGGCGATGTGTCGAAACGCAATTGAGTATATTTAATCGCAGAAGTTGTAATGACTTAGTACAAGATAGGGCTATGGTTTTTTTTTTCACCACATATAATAAAAAATCACTGTATATGTTCATTCCAGGTGCCACGTTATTTATTTTCTCCGAATTCTGCTGAGCACTCAGCTGCTCCCTCCAGTTCAATGGGACACAGTTGTTATGATCGTGACCTACTAGTTCGCAAATATCACACAAGTCAGTGGCCCATCCTGGCAACAGTCAGATATGTAAATGATAAGACAACAGAAGTTCAGATTTGTAGTATGAGAATGCAAAATGGCAAGGGGATTTTGCAATTAATTAGCATCTGGGAATAGTCAACTATGTTAATACAATTATAGGCAAAGCTGATACCTTTTTGTGGCCGAGACTATGATTTTGCAATCAGAGTTGGGAGCAAGGGACTCCTGTTCTTCCTTCACAATGTTCATTATTAGTTCCATTTGCCGATAATTATGTCTGGTGTGTGGCCATTTTGGCATGAAATAATATTATAATCTGGAATTAAATGAATTTTATATAGACACCTGGTATCTCCCAGATCGCTTCTGCTTTGAATGTGAAATAATTTTTTTTCTAGCTGAGTGTTATCTTATCTATGTATTATGCACATGTATATCAGGTTGATGATTTCCGGACCAAGCACATTACATTACATGTGCAACAGAGTGACTCCTGTGACCTTCGCAAAAAAAAAAAAAGAGTAACTCCTGTGAGCACGAAATGTACCTACGTGTGATCACAGAATCTGACATACGCAAAATGGCTCGTTGTGGTAAGGTGCAAAATCATAAAAATGTCTGATCAGATATTACTTTCCATATGTCATAATCATGCCGTGCATTAAGCCACAGCATGGTCATGTGTCCACGTGGCAGAAAATGTGGTGCATGTCCACTTTTATATTAGTGTAAAGGCCAATTGAGAACAAATGAAGACGGTGAACCGAGCAGTTAATATTTGCAAGTTGATTAACCTCTGATAGCAGAAAACAAATGAAGCACTTTTATATTAACTCTGAATCGCAAAAATACCCTGATAGCAAATAAACAAGGACATGATTGTAAAAGGCAATATTATGATTTATGACAGTTTTTTATGATCCGGTGGATTGGATTTGTAACCAACACAGACAGCTTTATGATCACAACACCGATCGATCATATAAAATTAGCCTACTGTCAGTCAGGTTTTTCATGATCGTTCTGATAGAAAATATTATAAACTTTCTACGACCAAATTTTACAATTAGAAATGAAGATGGTCAACCATATAATCTTCAACTTTTCCTTGATTAATAATTTAAATATATACCAACGTCAATATTATGGTTTATAAAAAAATAGCTAGTTTCTAGGATCTGGTAGGGTACTGGTTATTAAAAAAACATATTTTGATAGGAAATTGTTCCTGATGGATACTAATAATCATTACTAGGAAACAACAATTTGTACAATATTTATTACAGATACTACATAGTTTCTATGATCTCGTTGGAATTTGCCGCCGCCATTCCCTCAGCTTGCAGTGACAAATATGACGTCTCCAAGGTGCATCTCACATTCAGTATAAGTCTCTTCTGCAGCTTCTTTGACGTCTCCAGGGTTGCATTTCAAAACATCTAAAAGGAAACTTTGTTATGATCTAAGCAAACGAAAGGACAAAAAAAAACTAGAGTACCTCTTTTTCATGGCCAGAGGAATTATCATGCAATGTAAAAAACGCATAATTTGTGATCTAAAAAATAAAAATAGATAATAATTTTGTAAACTTACAACTACCACAAAATTGAGATGGCTAACCTCTTCTACATTCATGGATGTCTCAGCCTGCAAATTGAAAAAGGTTATGTGCACATATTACAATTAGGCTAAAAAGCAAAAAAAAAAACAACTAAAAACGTGCGCACCTTTTTCTCCAAGGTGGGATGAATCAGCCTCCAAAAACTAATACAAATATTTGTATAATCATAATAGGTCTGATCCAATAAATTAGGTCATCGTGATTAGAATGTTACCCGTGCCTCATTGTCTCCAGACAAGGCCAGTGGCTCGACATCTCGGGTCCGTGTGCGGGACTTGGACTTCTTTGAAGATTGTTCACTCTGTCAGAGCAGGGTAACGAACGCATCGCTTCGTAGGATTCTTCACTGCAACTTCACTACCTCCCCGAACGCATCATCACTGGCTTCTTGGGCAGAACGCGTGCAGCTGCCGCAGACGACCTTTGGCTGTTCTGGCGGAGTCATATTGTCACCTCTCGTTTTTTGCGTGTGATCACCAGCATCTTGGAGCTGACAGCAAGAAGCTTGACGGCGTCGAAAGGGACAAACCAACCAGCGGTTCCGAAGATGGATGAACTGCAACTCCGATGCCATGGATTCGTTAGCCAATAATCATTCAAGTGCTAGCGGAAGCCAAAAACACAAAATTGCTGAACTCGTTAGCCATGAATGCATACGTACCATGCAAGGTAGAGGTAGGAGCATGACTGTTGTTCAGGATCACGGGACAACCCGACCTGCCGCCGTCGCCGAGATGGACGAAAACCCCATCGAGATGGATGAAAGAAAATGCAGCAGTTAACTTGGCCTGTGCTTCTCGGGAGAGAAATTAGCAACAAATTTATATGGTATAGATGGAATAAAACGACCAGGCTGTATCACGCTGAGCGATGAAAATCCCATAAAAGCAGGAATAATTGACACGTATTTAAGTAGAAACCAAATTAATTAATCTGGTTTATTTTTGTTTGGGTTGATTTTTTATCAGGGCATGCGTCCTGGCTGGTTTGGTTTGGGTTGGCTCAGGTGTGATGTGGCTACCAAGTTGGCTGGAGTGTGGAATACTAAATCACATCCAGGGTGTGAATTAGCATATATATATATATATAGGAGGCATTTTTCCTACTCCCGGAAGTAGCTATTCCTACATATATATCTCACAATCTAGAGAGTATCATTACATACTTGACGTTTCTAAATATAGTATGTAGTCATACTAGATGGTATATGGATATACTCACTTTTTTTTTATTGTAATATATGAAGTATGAAGACATACTTACTTTTATATACCAGTAAATATGATATATGTTCATATGTTTATAACTTAAAGACCCTTTAAAAAAAATTATAATTATCACTCTCAAAAATCATGTTTTAAGTATATGTATACTCAAAATGATAAATGGGTATGGACACATACCCAAGATGGTTTTTTGTCTACTCCCAAGTGTAGTTACTCCCACGTTGAAAAATCCAACTTGAGTATGTATTCATACCTATTTATCATTTTGAGTATGTACATATACTTAAAACAAGAATTTTTGAAAGTGATAACCATAAATATTTTTGAATAGTTTTCTAGTTATAAGCATATGAACATATATCGCATTTACTACTATATAAAAGTGAGTATGTCCTCATACTTCATGTATTCCAATAAAAAAAATTTGAGTATATCCACATACCCTCTAGTATAACTACATACTTTATTTACAAACGTCAAGTATGTAGTGATACTCTCTAAATCTCTCTAGATTAAGTTTGTGTTGTCTTTAATATATGCCTGAAGAAGCAGGAGACACCAATGAAAGACAGTCAGTAATTAGGGAGATGAAAATTACTAACAGAATGCACAAGCTACACATGAAAGAAAATTTTGAAGATCCGAATGAAGCACTCATGAAAAATAATGAGTAGAAAGTACGAAGTTGATAGAGATACACATTTACAAGCACTCATGAACAATTTTTTTTAGAAAAAAATAAGCAGTAAGCAGTACCTGCGGTTGAACTTCAAATTGACAGCCAACTTAAGCAAATCAAGTCCACCTGCAATCTCAAATCAAAATTCCGAGAAAACAAAATTACTGCACCACTCAAACGGCCAAAACTACTGAGAATAATAAGGATTAAGCCAAAATTATATAAAAAAAATACTACCAACGAACTACTGCTGCCCCATCCCAAAACGATACACGACCTAATATCCTGCATCGTTGTCTGGTCACAATCGAATCTGTAGCAATGAACAGAATAGACCCATTACTCAATCGGACCATCTACGCCACCTAAATAACTAGATCGAATCAATGAATCAAAAAGTGTCTAGGGGCACCATAGTGAATCCCTCAAATTAATTAGGCGCATCCGCAACAAATAGACAAATCAAAACAAAAGGTCAAGGGGAAATGACAGAACGAGAATATCAGGGCATGTCGAGGTCGCCAATGTCGATGTCATTGTTGAGGTCATCGTAGCCGTGCTTGGGTTTGGGAACCCCACAAATCCCATGGGGATGGACCGTGCTGTGCTCCAAAACATGCATGACATGAGTGCACCGCCGTGGCTAAGGAGCCTCCGCGCCCCAAAGCTCCGCCATCATCGGAATCATATAGGAACCCGCCACCGGAGCCACCGTGCGCGGGTGAGGAGCAGGAGAGGGTTAGGGTTAGGGGTACACGAACCTTAGCTCTGCCACGGGTCGACACCACCGCAGAAGTCCAAGCACGGGGTAGTCCTCGTCACCGGCATGCACCTCCACTCGCCTCTCACGTCGACTCGCCGGCCCGTGCCTCCACTCGCCACCCACGCCATCTCGCCAGCCCGCACCTTCGCTTCGGAGCCGAGCTTCGCGTGGGGTGGAATTGAAAAATGATTGAAAGTGGGGCTGGAGTGGGTGCGGGTCCTTGTATAGGGGCACGAGATTGTGGGCAGGTTAATGGGTCACGCCCTGAACACGATTGCAGGCCGGTAGCGCGCATGGGGCGTTTGGGCTGGTTGGGTCCGACCAGATCGGGTTGTTTGGGTTGGTTGGCTGGCTAGTTGGATGTGAGGGGTGTATAGGAGGCATTTTTCCTACTCCCAGAAGTAGCTACTCCCACGTGCTCACAATCTAGAGAGATTTAGAGAGTATCATTATATACTTGAGGTTTGTAAATTAAGTATGTAGTCATACTAGAGGGTATGTAGATATAATTACTTTTTTTTTGTTGGAATACATAAAGTATGGAGACATACTCACTTTTATATGGTAGTAAATGTGACATATCTTCATATGCTTATAACTAGGAAATCCTTCATAAATATTTATAGTTATCACTCTCAAAAATCTTGTTTTAAGTAGATGTACATACTCAAAATGATAAATGAGTATGAACACATACCCAAGATGGATTTTTCAACATGGGAGTAATATATATATATATATATATATATATATATATATATATATATATATATATATATATATATATATGATGAAAATTAGATAATGGATGCCAAACATGTTATATATCTGTTCTATATAGCCTGAAAGATAATGCATGAAGAGAGAGAGAGAGAGAGAGAGAGAGAGAGAGAGAGAGATAGTTAAGAACATGCATGTCACAATAGAAATAGAAATGAAAAGGAAGTTAAGAAATATGCTCCTAAAGTCACCCAAATATGAATATAGCCAGGAATTCGAATAGCCACGCAGCATAGCATAAATATTCTTAGTAATAATAAAGAAGAAATTTAGAAGTGCTCCTGATATTTGCATTGAAAGAAACACGTTATAGGCAACCCCTTTAGTGTCGTTCATCACATGCAGTGGTGGTGAAAAACTTCAACGCAAAAGGCAAGAAATTGCAGATTCTATAGATAAAAAAAACTCAGTTACATAATGCAATACACAAGCAAACCACCATTTCTTGCCTACATTCTACTCGGTTAGGCTGCACAAAAGATCAAATAAAAAACAGAAAAAACAAAACAAGCAGAACTTAGGCCCATCTATTAAACAGGTCATTTGCCGTGTGCCCCAGGCACATTGTAAAGACGGAAATACCCACGGCAACATCATTGCTGTAGGTAACATATGGCATAGGTCGCATGACAAAATAGCCATTGGCAAAGGGCTCTTTGCCGTGTGCTATCTATCGGGCACACGTTTAAGGCTTTGCCGTGTGCCTCGAATGACCGATGGCAAATTAAAGTCGTCGTTACCTTCCCCAATGTTAATGTCGTGCTTTGCCATATGCCTCCCGGCTGGCACACGGCAAAGTTTTCAACTTTTGCCGTGTGCTTTGGTGACGGCACACGGCAAACTAGTGGCACACGGCAAAGGTTGTTCCCAGGTGACCAGAAACTACCTCCTTTGTCGTGTGTCATGACCAAGGCACACGACAAAGGCTCAACAATTTGTCAAGAACCAATTTGAATTGGCTGTCTGTTGGCACTCCCTAAGTGCCGCTTTTATATATGAATATAACCCTAATTAGAGCATAATTAATACCAATTTAGGCTATTTACCTGTGATTTTGCCTATATATTTGTATATGCGTTGTTTTAGAGCTCTATTGCAGAAACAGGTGAAATTGGTAATTAAAGTGATGCTGGAAGAGGACAGGAGTCCAGAAGCGATGAAAAAGCACTGAAGAAGCCCAGTGCGCCGATCGGTGCAAGGGTGTTTTGGTCCATAGAAGTGACCGAGGCCCATTCCACATGTTTTATGGAAGTTTATCTGTGCAAGACGCTTGAAGATATTTGCCTAGAAGATTTATGGAACTTCAAGATCTCGACGTGCAATACAAGACTTTATCTCGAAGGAAAAGGCCCACATGGCAGCTGTGGAAGACAGAGGAACCGACTCGGAAGAGTAACCAGGGAAGACATGCCTTGCGCCGATCGGCGCAACCGCCTTATTTGCTAGAAACCGAATCATTTACAAGTAGAACCCTTATATATACTTGTAAACCCTGGCCGCAGAAAAAAGAAGGCGTTGGAGGGATAATAGATCCGTGAGTTAGAGCTACCGGGGTTCGCCCTGTTAGAATAGATCTCTAGTTGAGTTTTAAGAATTATTAGTGTAAGAGTTGATCCGTCAAGGTAGGCCATCTCGGCGGTGATGAATCTTACTCTATGTATCTCAAGGATAATCGAATATGTTGATGATGGTTTTGGTGATTTGTCTATCTTGATTCTGTAATCATGCATGTGCTTATTCCAATTGCTTAGTTCTAGGCTAAGTAGGTCGATATTATCTTGATCGCGGTGATCAGGATAATATTCGGACATTGTATTGATTATGATTGCTTGATGATGCTAGTAGTGTGGTTTAGCGGTGACAGCACTAAACCTGCATAGCACTACTGGATAGTTAAGTAGGGTAAGATACTCGCGTGATTAAGGGTTTCCTCTCGACAGCGAAAAATCAGGAGCCGCTCAGAAAGCAGGGTGGTCTTATTCATTATAGGTTTTCACTGATCCATGTAATTACCATTATGATGCTATTTGCTTAGACTTTCTGGTTACGATCTCACTAGTAGACATTTGGCTACTCACTTAACAACTTAGGCTTACAAGGTATTTGGTGCACTTTGGCCTAGATTCGTTTGTGTGCCAATTGGCTCTACTCCAGTGCTGATCGGCGCAATCACAGATTCGGTAGTGTGCTGATCGGCTCAACCTTGCGTCGATCGGCGCAACGACAGATTTATTGTCTGGTGCACCTTTGTGCTAGCCAGTCTCCCCTCATGCAACTCGAACTTGACAGTAGTCTTGACTAGATCTTTTACTGTTAACTTTGTTTAATAATCCCTAAGGTCCTACTGGATACGATAAACGTTGGAATACCCATTTTAAGGGAAAAAAATGCCACAATGTACACCGTCCTCTTGCGGTATATAAGTGGGTGCGTAGTAACGACCAACAAGCTCCTTTTTATGGCGCCATTGCCGGGGACCATAGCAGATTTTTAAACATTGTTTGATGTATTAGTGTTTAGTCATTGTGCTTTACTTGTCCCTTTAGTACATATATTCTGTTAAGTGAAACTAACAGGCATGGACGGTCCTAAGTAAAACAAACCCTCTAATTACACCGACGATCTAGAAAGGCTCTTTCGTAAGAAGAAAATAGCAAAGAAGAAAAGCAAGTCACTTGGAGATTTAGCTGGAGAAGCAGTCCATGCCAACCCTCGAGTATTATTCACAGTTGCAAATCCAGAAGGAGAGGAGATGACAGTGTTACCCTTGGTTAATCATTTCAAGCCTCAATTGACTAATGTTGTTAAGACAGATTTCCAAGAAGCTCAAGATTAGAATCCATATCAACTGGAGAGATATGTTGGATTAGTGGCGCAACAACCGTTCACAGGTTCGGAGGATCCCAATCACCATTTGTAGCACTTCCTTAAAGTTTGCAGTACATTCAAGATAACGGGATTGACTGGAGATCAAGCATGTGTGCGCCTGTTCCCCTTCTCTCTAGTTGGACGCCCCAAGCAATGGTACAATAGATTGGAAAACATAGTAAAAATTGTGTGGGACACGTTAGCAGTTGCATTCTTAGCCAAATACTTCCCTCCTGGTAAGACTCAAGCTCTAAAGAATAAGATTCTTGGATTTACGCACAATGTTGATGAGAGCATTGGAGAAGCATGGGAAAGATACAATGAATATACTGATGCATGCCCTCATCATGGTCTAACGGTTGGAGAAGTTGTCGAGAGATTTTACATGGGACTGAATATTCTATCTCTTCAACACTTAGATGCTTCAGCTGCAGGTTCATTCATGTCGAATACTCCCACCCAAGCTAAGGAATTGATCAAGTTGCTAGTTGAAAATCAATCATGGGATAGTGAGAGAAGTTCAAGGAATTTACATCCTTCAAAAGGAGTGGCAAAGAGTGTGATTGAGAGGACTCAAGAAGACTTGGTTATGGATCGCATCGATGCTATTCAAAGAAGGTTGGACAATAATCATCATATCCCGAAGGAAGAGCCGATCAAGTTAGCAGAATCACGCTCCACTTGTAGTGAGTGTGGAGAATTTGGACATGTGCAGAAAGATTGCCCTGAAGAGATGAAGATGCTAGAATATATAAAGAATAGTGGATGGAAGCCCCAATTTCAGCAGCGAAGGAGTTCTTTCTCTCCTAGTTCATCCATGCAAAATTCGATCCCACTTCATCTCCAATGTCATGAGTTCTTCCAAGCTCAAGATAAGATCAACAAGGACAACCAAGCTAAATTCAAGGAGATTGATCATATCCTTGGGGGAATTAATGACAAGGTGATAGATATTGGGAGCTCCAATAAGCAGATTTTGAAGCATACCAAGATTATGGAGCAATAGATGGGGTAGTTATCGCAAGTCCTTCAAGGTAACAAGGGAGCTATTCCTGGCAATATGATATCTACAAAGCAGTTGAAGGCAATAGCTACACAGTCAGGAAAGAAAATAGAAGATCCAGAATACTCTACAGGAGCAAGGAATACCCGCGCTGATTGGCTCACACCTAGCACCGATTGGCGCAACAGTACTGTAGGCACCAATCGGCTCACTGAGGGCACCGATCAGCGCGAGGAGGATATTGACCTCTCTGGTCTGAAAAAGGGCATGGAAATAGAGGAGCATGGCCCTGCCACGTTCCTGGATACTCAACTACTGACCAAGATAGAAAGAGCGCGGCAACACGACGAGCAATTCGCAAGGTTCGTCAATATTATGAAGAAGCTTTACATCAATGTCCCTTTTGTTGATGCTATTCAAGTACCTATCTATGTCAAGTACATCAAGGACATGATGCAAAACAAGAAATCCCTGGTTTCTGAGGAGGTTGTGAAGGCTAGTAAGCAACTTATAGCGGCAATCAATGATGTTGCACTTGAGAAGAAACCCGACCCTAGATCACCAAGCATCAAATGCATAATTGGAACAAGGATATTTGATAGGTGTTTGTGCGATCTTGGAGCAAGTGTAAGTGTTATGCCCTATCATATATTCACAAGTCTCAATTTGCCTGAATTGGAACCTACGGTTATGTGTTTGGAGTTAGCTGATCAATCGGTACACTTCCCTGATGGAATTGCTGAGGATGTGCCTGTTCAAATTGGAGATCACATCGTCCCCGTTGATTTTACTGTGCTTGATATGGATAAAAAGACGAGGACCCCGTTGATCTTAGGTAGACCCTTCTTGAGGATAGCAAAAACAAGTATTGATGTTGGGAGTGGCGAGATAAGCTTTGATATAGGTGGGACTCCCTACTCTTTCAAATTCCGCCCAAAAGGAGAAGAGTGTCGTGCTGTTGATGAAGTGAAGAGATACAAGACACCGTGGCAACGTGGCATAGAGAGTAATTGGAGGCAATGTATGGATAGGTCGTCCGAGGTATATGAGCCATAGAGATGAGAAAACCTTGTAGTGTCACGACCTCACATCCCGCACCGTGACACTAAGGATTGATTGTTTGTGAGGAGGTCAAGCTCTTTGACCTCTAAATAACTAGAGCGCTCTTGTGAGGCAACCCAATGATCGGGGGATTTAGAAGTTGCTTAGTGCTTATGGGAGGGCAACCCATTTTATTTAGTTAATTAATGCCGGCCATGAGGGCAACCAGGTATTTTTAATTTACTTGCATGTAATAAAAACAATCTCCCGAATAAAAGAAATAGAAAAAGTTTGTGCTTAATTTTTGCGTGCTCTTGCATTGTCTGTTTATTTGTGCAAAATTTGGGTATATACATACTATAGACTAACAGTGCAGGAATATAAAAATAAAAAGACCAAAAATAGGAAGGAACAGAGCTCACGCCGATCGGCGCACTATTGCCCAGGTCAGGACAGAAGGCTGACGATGCCCAGAATTGAAGGGATGCTAAAAGGCAACCAGCACAGTAATTTTTAGAGATAGAGCTATTTTTAAGGTAATCAAAAATATTTTTGAATAAATTTTTGTGTGTAAAGTAGTTGCCAATTACGCAAGAAAGGACGAAGAGCAACATCTAGCGAAGAAGCGATGGTCCAAGAGCAAAAATGGATGTCACGCCAATCGGCGCACGGCAGCGCCGATCGACACGGTCACCAGATGGGCCTCTCTACGTGTGTCAATGCTACAGGAACATTGGGAAAGTGGAAAATTAGGTGAAAGAGATGAACACGAGACATCAGGATCAGCGCCGTACCAAAAGACATGGTGCAAGGAACTTGCATTGTTCGACGCCCTCTTGCACCGATTGGCGCAGGAACCTGAGCGATTCCCAAATAGGCGACAGAGGCGGCAGGCATTGATTTTGAGAGACAGGTGTGATTTCTATGCAAGTGTTAAGTGTAGAGGAGGCAAGGAATTGACCGAAAGCTGAAAAGAGACGGTGCACCGATCGGCGCAGGCCGGCGTTGGTCGGCGCAGTCAATCAATACATCGAGATTCCGAGATGTTCCCCTGCTAACTGACATGATGTACCGGGAAGCGATAAAGGAAGGGAATCAAGCGCCAGAATGTTCAGTCCATTCAAAATTTGGACAGAGCCGATGGGCGCGCTCCCAAATTTTGAAATTTTTTGGCTGTTCCTTCTCCTGGAAGTTTCCCACACTATAAATAGGAGGCCATGCGCCCCCAGTTCAGCACACCATCCCGGTAATCTCTCCACCTTCCCCACTAGCCACGATCTCGCACACATTCCACATTCCTCGCAGATGGATCGCATTCGCTCCTCCGCCGGCAAGTTGGGTAAGAGGCTGCGCTATGGAAATAGTTTCGGCGGCAGCAGCGAGGCAAGCGGTGACTCCTTGGTGAGGGGGGCTTCATGGCTCGTGACGACATGTCAGTGGGTGGTGCATCCACTGGCTTGGCGGCGGCAGCTTAAGAGATTTGCGCCCGTCACTCCATCCCCGACGTGCCTCTTCCAGTGGGGCATGCTACGAGGAGCCAAATAGCAGCAAGCCGTGGGGGTCCCAGATCACCACCACCACCGGCATTTCTGCCACGCATGGTGGAGGAGGGCTTCACCCTCCTGAGCGCGGAGGAACAAGAGCACTATCTCGCGATGAGGGGAAGGTTCGTCCCCAACTACGACTTGGACGAGACCTTCCTCACCTCGACCGGCATGTCGGAGGACATAAGGAGGATGCTCAGCAACCTCGATTGGGTGGACTTCCACCAACTTCCCATGGACTACAACCTCGATGTCATCACCGAGGTTGCCTCTATGATGAGGATTGGCACCAACGACTACGGCGACGAGGCCATCAACTTTCGCGTTCGTGACGTCAGCTACACGATGACCATGGAGGCAGTGGCTCAAACCTTCGGCTTCGACGCCAACGCCAACGTCATCGACATCTTGGGACATGAGGAGTTGGACTCCTTTTGGAGGCGGCTCTCATTCAAGGAGGAGATGAAGCGTGGCAACATCCGCAACCTAACCATTCAAGTCTTCCATCGGTGGTTGGCAGCGCGCACATGCGACAAGGTCGACTCCAGAAACGTCACCGATGCGGACTTGCGGTGGCTCTTCAACGCCATTGTGAGCCTCTCTCACTGCAACCCCACATCGGTGATGGTGCGGGGTTGGTTCGAGAAGAGGGGCAAGAAGAGCAATAAGTTGGCCTTCGGGGCCTATCTTCAGTGCCTAGCAGCCCTCGTCTGTGACGGCAACGGACAGGGAGGACGCGACGACAAGTGGGAGTGTGCAACGAAGATCGGCGAGAACATGACTCGTGGCAATATTGTCACGGGGAGTGTTCTTGCCGGTTTCCATGTTGGCGGCACCAACATCGGGCTCCCGTGTGCGGAGCTAGGAGTTTTTCTCCATCACAAGCAGGAGGGAGGAAACTAGCTTAAGGAAGGTCTCCTGGAGGAGGGCTGAATTTCCAAGGACCACCGTGGGCGGGTTAGACCACCGGTGACATCTACAGCAGCCAACGACGGTTGGGACTCCTGGGGGTCACGCCAAGAACCTCAACACTACCAACCAGGATGGAGCGACGTGGTGGGCGGTTCACAGCCCTCTGCACTGGTCGGTGCAGGCGATGCGCTGTTTGGTGCTCCCTATTTCAGCGCGGGTATCGACTACCGGTACCAAGGGCGTGTACCTGTGGTGCCTCCTATGCCCGGTGCAGATTTCTTCATGCCCATGCAGGGGTACCTGGACAACAACATGTACTACATCGAGCGCGTTGAGGATGCCTCGACCCAATGGAGGAGCAACCACGAAGCAATGGTGGAGGAGTTCAATCGACTCAAGGCGCGGTGCTACGGCTTTGATCTGCCACTGTCTCCACCTCCGCTTGATTAAAGTGCCTAGGAGTTGGCACATGTATCGGTTTTCCAGTTTGCATTTTCTTTTATCTTTTGCAACCTTTTCTTTATTTGCTTATGTGTGTGTGAGCGGGTTGGGAAACCATGTATCGGGTGTGTTTATTTTTATGCAAGTGTGTTAGTAGTAGTTAAAAGTATGCTTACTTTTATGTAAGTGTGTTAGTAGTAGTTTTATTTTCATGCAAGTGTGTGCAAAAATCATCACCATGTATTCGAGTTTCGATCTTAATATAATGGTGGAGGTTATTCTCTTTTAGGAGAATTGAATTACTTATTCTTTCTTGAAAAATGTCGATGAAGACCAAATAATGTTGAACATTGAATAAAATTTGAACTTACACTTAACAATTATTCAGCAAATATGTCTTATGTGGAGCAATTTTGAGTACCCATGTGCTTCATTTGCATTGTCCAATTCATGATGATAACATAGTACCAATCTTTTATAAATAAATTTTCATGTTGTGAACTATGGAATTTATTGTTTCCGAGATCCTTACCTATCAATGCCATATTTTGAGCAATACTCATGAGCCTTTGATATGTTGATAAACATTAAACTGATGGTTGAGTTCGGTTAGGATTTAATTCTTATTAGTATGAACTTTACTAAGATGGCCAAATCTTTGTGTATCTTTTCGTAGCCTTGAATTACTCATGCAAAAATTAAATTCCGCTAAGTATTCCACCATAAACCCAAAATGTCTTGTTGAGTATCATTCCTTGACCATATCCTATATTTCTAGCTTTATTTTAAGCCAGGAGAATCAAATACCAACAAATGCTGGTGAGTTCAGGTTAAGAGCCGATCAGTGCAGCAGAGAGAAAAAAAAGAAAAAAAAGAGAAAAAAAAGAAAAGCTCTGCTGTTTGCTAAGGGACTAGCAAAATTTTAAGTGTGGAGGGATGGTATATGACATGCTTATTCTCGAAATTCATTCTAATATAGCCATGAATCATTCCAACCATGTGCAATCTGACAATGGGAGTTCCTTTTTCTTCCAAGATCAAATCCTTGCTATGCACATGTCCACATATCCAAAGTTTGAGTCCCCTCCTAAATTTTTCTTTCTGAAATGGCCATCTTGTTAAGTTTCTATAATTCCAGTAAAGAATAATCTCCTAGCTTTATAATATATTGTTGATTTATGTTTGCAATCCTTGAATTACCTCACCAAACTACTCATATAAGCTTTACACAAATATTATTTGATCATTATGATGTAGATATTGGTTGAGTGATTTGAAAGATGAGTTGTTGCTTTGGATTATTTGGAAGATAGATTCTTTATGTTCACAACAATCTTTTAAGTGATTTTCATGTGTGGAAAAGTTATTATTTGTGAGTTGGACATGATCCTTTACTTTGGGGATAAACTTTAAAGCCTAATGCCCATATTTGAACTATTTTGTTGAATACCAATATGAAATACACCACAATAGAACAATGCTCAACATTTGCTGATTTGAGATATCTTTTTTGATAGAGAGAGTATGTTCTATAATTTTTCTTTCTTTTACTTTACTCGGGGCTCTCTTATATGTGAATATAACCCCAATTAGAGCATAATTGATACCAATTTAGACCATTTACCTATGATTTTGCCTATATATTTGTATATATGTTGTTTTGGAGCTTTATTGCAGAAACAAGTGAAATTGGTGATTAAAGTGATGCTGGAAGAGGACAGGAGTCCAGAAGCAATGAAAAAGGATTGAAGAAGCCCAGTGCGCCGATCGGTGCAACCCATGCGCCGATCGACACAAGGGTGTTTTGGCCCACAGATGTGACCGAGGCCCATTCCACATGTTTTATAAAAGTTTAATTGCGCGAGACGCTTGAAGATATTTGCCTAGAAGATTTATGGAACTTCAAGATCTCGACATGCAGTACAAGACTTTATCTCGACAGAAAAGGCCCACATGGCAGTTGTGAAAGACAGAGGAACCGACAGTAACCAGAGAAGACATGGCTTGTGCCGATCGGCGCAATCCTATGCTGATCGGCGCAACCGCCTTATTTGCTATAAACCAAGTCCTTTACGAGTAGAACCCTTATATATATTTGTAAACCCCAGCCGCAGAAAAAAGAAGGCATCAGAGGGACAATAGATCAGTGAGTTAGAGCCACCGGGGTTCGCCCCGTTAGAATAGATCTCTAGTTGAGTTTCGAGAACCGTTGGTGTAAGAGTTGATCCGTCAAGGTAGGCCATCTCGATGATGATGAATCTTACTCTATGTATCTCAAGGATAATCGAATATGTTGATGATGATTTTGGTGATTTGTCTATCTTGATTCTATAATCATGCATATGCTTATTCCAATTGCTTAGTTCTAGGTTAAGTAGGTCGATATTATCTTGATCGAGGTGATCAGGATAATATTCGGACATTGTATTGATTATGGTTACTTGATGATGCTAGTAGTGTGGTTTAGTGGTGACAACACTAAACATGCGCAGCACTACTGGATAGTTGAGTAGGGTAAGATACTCGCGTGATTAAGGGTTTCCTCTCGACAGCGATAAATTGGGAGCCACTCGGAAAGCAGGGTGGTCTTATTCATTATAGGTTTTCACTGATCCATGTAATTACCATTATGATGCTATTTGATTAGACTTTCTGGTTACGATCTCACTAGTAGACATTTGGCTACTCACTTAACAGCTTAGGCTTACGAGGTATCTGGCACACTTTGGCCTAGATCTTTTACTGTTAACCTCGTTTAATAATCCCTAAGGTCCTAGTGGATACGATAAACCTTGGAATACTCATTTTAAGGGAAAAAGTGCTACAATATACACCGTCCTCTTGCGGTATATAAGTGGGTGCATAGTAACGACCAACACTATCCCCGGACCAAAAAAACAACCAATATCAACATATATGATCACAGACATTCAAATATTATCACACATATTCAAATATTATCACACACATTCAAATATCATCCCAGAGATTCTCAACACAAATATTTCAAAATAACCATCATATATGTGGTTCAGAAACATAACAATCATTCACATAACATCCCAGACAGTTCACAATCTCAAACAAGAAAAAATATTAAGATAGAAAGTTCATTGATGACAAAATCCTTACCCACCAGGTGGCGTCAAGTCCTGATCTTGATTCCCCTTAGGCCATTGACTCCATGCACTCGATCCCACCGATTGATTCTCCACAAATAAGAGATGTTAATTACTGATTAGTCTTTCATTATGTGAACGCTCTAATATCCTAAGTAAGTCTCTAGTATTGAGTTTGTTTATTGTAATGAATGCTCTACTATGGACAAAACAGAAACTAAAACGTTCATACTCATAGGAGTACTAGCCGGAGTAGGTGGCCGAGGAGGTAGAACAAATGATGGTGCTGGTGCTCGAGCCTCCCGAAATGTTGTTCCAAGTCCTCCCTTGCCTTCCTCTCTACAGCGAGCTGGGCCTATACCATTTGTTCTCATTATTGCAATGCAAAAAAGTCATGTGTGAAACCAGTAAATCAATGATGAATATAACTGAAATTACCTAAAGTGCCTCCACCTGGGATTATGTAGTGTTTGGTCGAGGGCGTATAGCTGGGCTTGAGCTCATGCTCCTCGCTTGTATCACAGAGAGAGTGGGCGTAGTTGCCGTGTCGAGCATGCCTTCTCCAATCCAGTACCGCCCATGCTTCCTTCCTCCTCCCACCCTCATCACAACTTCCCCATCAAGATCATGAGCGCTAGGATCCCACTCAGGCCCATGGATCTCCCTTCCCATCGATGTGTACTCCATGAGGCGGGTGTGGATGGAGGAATTGTTATACGTCGTGGAGGGGGGCTCCGGGTTGTACTGGACGTCAGGCGCCGTGGCCTTGCCCTGACGGCCCATAGCAAATGCCTCGAACTTGGTGCAAGGGCGACTATCATGTGACGCTGACTGCAAAACAAAATAGAAGGATGATTAGAAACGTTTATATCTGTTGGAGCTGATTTGTCAGATCGATGGGGTTTGGGGACATGAGGCAGATGACTGGTTCGAGGTGAGGTGAGCCTTCGATGTACCTTTGTTATGGTGCTGCGTTGAAAGTCGCATGACTATGACTTCATGGACATTAGAGGGGAGTCGTGGATCTGCAAATCCCCAAAACCAAAAAATCATGTGCGTCAGTGCACATCCTCTGTTCTCCGTGTAGGCTAGGACGCCAAGTTGGAGCAGCGCGTGTCCAAGACGACGATGAGTAGCACGAGTGAGGGCATCCATGCCTGGAGCTCGGAGAAGGCCACCATCCATCCACCCTACATGATGGAAGTAGTGGATCTTGAAGGCCCCTCACAATCGCCGTTAGCAAGCCCAAAGTTGCACCACTACAGTCATTGTTGAGAAACGGAAAGCCAGGCCGCCGCTGATGCCATCGAGGTGGGGAGCGGGTGCACCGAGGCCAAGGTCCATGCGGAGAACGGGTGGCCAGCGCCGGTCCATAGTAGAGGCACCATGTGGCAGCGGTGGCGATGGCCTGTCGGAGCAGGAGCACGAAGAAGGCGGCGATCTGCATCAAGCAACAAATAAAAGAATATCTTAGTGGTGGTCATAGCATCGGGAAGGAAAAGAGAGGGATCGAAGGTGGGACACATGGTGTTGCAACAGCGCTCCACCCTGACCGTGAGTGGGAATAGGAGAGGTTGAGAAAGGTGAGGCCATGCATAGTGGAGTATGGCATGATCTACCACGGCGATGACAGCTCTGACCGGAGTCCGGGAAGAAGGATTCCACCGTCGTGCGTTGGTGTGGAGCTGCACGCTGCCAAGAGCCTAACTTGCCATGGGAGGTAGTATTCAAATGACTCTACGCATGGTGGCCATGATGTCAGCTTGGTTCACGGCGTCCATACTCCAAAGGATAGAGGACGTCATCCATGGATCGAAGCTTGGATTAATGGAGAACTTGAGAGGGGATCTTCAGCACCTGCAGGGCAACAAGGGTTGTCGGACGGTAGACCACAATTTGGATGAGTCCTATGTCGAGGTACATATGGTAGGAGGCGGTGTGATCGATTGAGCGAATTACATAGAGGCGGAGAGCAGAAGAAACGCTTGATTCATAGCGATGGAAAGAAATCGTGGAGGCAGAAAACCCGGCAGTGGGTACGTGTCGAGGTGCGGGTGGGTAAGTTTCCTGCGGTGAAAAAAGTGGCGATTTAGGTGGTAGACTACACTCGATTTGTATAGGAAAGGTTGTCATGTCCTATGTCCTAGTGGGTTTGAATTTAATCAGAGGGTCAAAATTAAACAAGATCTAAAATAAAAGGCTAGGATGTGATGGGTACATAGATTTCATGGTGGGTTTAGGTTGATAGATGTTTGATCTTTAGAACTAGTAATTGCTGGTTGTATTTAGAATTCGTTGGTCCACATTAGTTGTCTTCTCAGCATTAGTAACACCAATATTTTTATGGGCAATTGCGTTTCAACCATGATTTTCGACTCCAATTGTGTTTTGGACCCAGATTTTGAGATTTTGTGTTTTAACCATAAGTTTTTGAACCAGAGGCCAAAGTTGACCACAACTCTGTTTGACACCCATAACGGTTTTTAGTTTGATATGACCCTTTGTGTTTTTACCATAGTTTTGATGTTATACATTGTGTTTTGACCATTCTTTTGAAATGTAACTTTAGAACTGATTTTTAACTAACTGAAATGCAATATTCAGACAAAATAACATTCCAAATTTGAATTTTGGTTAAATTTCAAAATTTGAATAGATTTCATTTAAACTTTTTCGAAAATTGGGCAAAGTTTTGACAGCATATATGTAGCATTTTGGCTATATTTTTTACAAAATTTCTCATATGACCCTTATGCAATGGTTATATTCAACAAAAGTAATGCAAATAGAATCACAATATTGATGCATAAGGGACTGCAATTTGCCAGCTGGACTCTTATGCTCAGCTTTTACCCTTTGGCAGATACCACATGAAGCCCCACACTTTGCCACATCCATCTTCATCCTCTTCCACCAATAAGTCTTCTTTAGGTTTTGATACATCTTATTCTCACCAGGGTGAATGGTGTATCGAGTGCGATGCGCCTCTTTAAGAATATCTTCCTTGACTTGAGATAGTTGTGGTACACACAAGCGACCACGAAATCGAACAGCCCCAGAGTCATCCAAGGTGAAATCTCCATCCTTCCCTTCAAGAATCTGTTTCCTAACATCCAACAATAACCGGTCGTGTTGTTGTGCCTCCAACACATGCTTTAAAATAGCTGACGATAGAATCAACTGTGTCTCCACTTTTGTGACTCCAGCAAAGCAATATGCAACATCCATCAACTCCAGGTCAACTATCACAGAATTTACGGTAATAGGAGAGCCTTTACGGCTCAAGGCATTAGCAACCACATTTCCTTTACCTGGGGTGTACTGGATGTTCAAATCATAATCCTTAAGCAACTCCAGCCACCTCCTTTGCCTTAGATTTAGATCCTTCTGAGTAAAATGTACTTCAAACTCTTGTGATCAGTGAAAATGTCGCATGTCTCCCATATAAAAAATGCCTCCAAATCTTCAATGAAAATACAATGGCAGCAAGCTCTAGATCATGTGTAAGGTAATTCTCCTCATGTTTCTTCAGTTGTCTTGATGCATAGGCAATCACCTTCCCATCTTGCATAAGGACACAACCCAATACGACACGAGAAGGATCTGAATAGACAGTAAAACATCTACCAGGCTTGTGTCTCAAGAACTCCTTAGAGTCTCAAGAACTCTCCTCAATTGATGCTCATGTTTTGCTTTAGTCTCTGATAAGATGAGAATGTCATCAATAAAAACGACAACAAACTCCTCAAATCCCTGTAGCATATTGTTCATAGTCTCCATGAAGTATGGAGGTGCATTCGTGAGCCCAAACGACATAACTCGGAACTCATAATGGCCAAACATGGTGGAAAAGGTTGTCTTCTCAATATCCTCTTCTAGGACAGGAATCTGATTATATCCAGACTGAAGATCAATCTTGGAAAATATCTTGGCACCTTTCAGTCGCTCAAACAACACCTCAATGTGGGGCAATGGATACTTGTTCTTGATCGTCACAGCATTCAAACCATGATAGTCGATACACATGCGCCAACTATCATCCTTCTTCTTGGTAAACAACACTAGAGCACGCCATGGCGATACATTGTGTTGAATTAGGTTCTTTGACAACAAATCATTCAACTACTTCTTCAATTCCTCTTGAAAAGGACGAGACAAATGATATGGGGCAATAGATACAGGACATGTTCCAGGAAGAATATCAATACAAAATTCCACTACACACTTGAGTGGCATCCCTGGTAATTCACCAGGGAAGACATCAGGAGTCACGCACTATTGGAATCTCCTCGATCATCAAAGACTTTGCTGGCTTCTCAACAAGGCTCCAAAGAAATCCTATCTTCGTAGAATGACGACCAAGATATAGACTTGCCATTACGAATATGGAATATAGAGGTGCATTGGCTTGAAAAACTATGGTCTGCCCTAAAGGTGACTCCAATGTAACAGTCTTCTAGAAACAAGAGATAACTGCTCGATAATGGTGTAGCCAATCCATGCCAAGAATAACATCAAAAACCGGTAAAGGAATCACCATTAAATTAGCCACAAAGTCATCACCCTCTATAGAAATAGTGCAACCTGGACACGCAATGGAACTAGATATCATGCCCCCAGGAGAACTAACGTGAACTGATTGAGAAATCTGCTGGGTAGAAATATTGGCCCTTCTTGCAAATTCAAGTGAAATAAACGAAAAGGTAGCACCCGAATCAAATAAGACATGTGCATCATATGAATCAACCAGAAGAGTACCTGAAACCACATTTGGGCGATCGAGAGAAGGAGCGGAAGGCATAGTATAAACTCCAGTGGGCATAGAAGTAGATCCTGGTACACAGTGCTGAGTGAACTGAACTGGAGGAGTAGGTAACTGTGGCAGAACACGAGGAGCAGGAAGCTGAGGTGGCGGCCAATAATAACCTGAAGGTGGATAGTAATGATGAGGAAACTGAAATGGTGGAACTGAGGGACCAAACATCATCTGAACTGTACCACGAGGAGCACCAACTATAGGAGTTGAACCCCTAGAACTAGCAAGTGAGGTGGATCCTGTCGAAGAACTAGAATGTTGCCACTTGATGATAGAATCTGAATTTCTTTTACAAACCACACCCATATGTCCATCTCTTCCACAGACATGACATGTTCTAGAAAAACCACAATCAAAAGCACGATGGGGTTTCCCACACTTGAAGCAAATTAAGCCCTGTCCTGGTACAAGATGCATTAGTGAAGAATTCCTATTGTGTTGCCCAGAGGAAGACTGTGGACCTAATTGCTTAGGCTTGAAAGATTATGGAGAATGTTGATTTGCCTTACTCTTCTTAAAAGGGGGTTGCTGAGAGAATTCTCCTCCATCCTGGTGAACCCGCTTCTGATAACCACTAGTATTGCTCACATTCCCACCATGTCTCTGTTGTAACACTATAAGCTGAAATTGAGTCTCCATACCTCTAGCCTCCTCAACTGTTGTGATATAAATGGTAGGAGGATTTCTTCACATCACCTCTCTATAACAAGCATTAAGTCCTGTGAATAACTTCCTAGCCTTCTCACGCTCATCACTTGCAACACTAGGCACAAAACGAACAATGTTGCTGAAATCCCTCTCATACTCATCCACCTTCTTGTCCCCCTGCTGAATATGGTTCAATGCATCATTCATCTTGTCTCTGAAGGAGTCTGGATAATACTTGGCCTTGAACTATGCCAAAAAAACCTCCCAAGTGATAGCACCACGAGCAGGAGTCCATGCATCGCATACTCCAACCCACCAAATATCAGCCTGGCCTGACAGCTGATGAGGGATAAACAAAACCACCTCCTCACCAGTCATCCTACACACAGCCATGACCTTCTCCATCTTGCACAACCAATCAGCAGCATCTGTTGGCGTTCCTGAACCATCAAAAGTGTCCAAACGCATAGACATCATCTAGGAAACATCATTGACAGGACCAGAGCATTTGCATCCCTACCGAGCATCAGCAGCCACTACTACTCCCCTCCTTCAACCTCTTCATTATCATGGTTCCCATGCTCATGATTGACCTCTTGGCTAGCTTCACCTCTACCACGACCTCTCCCACACGCAACATTGCGTGCACCCCTCCTCGGTGGCATAGTTCTAGTAATTTGAAATGTCAACAAGGATATGATTAAGAATATATTATTATATCTGAAATAAACACAAGGAAAGAGATAAACAAGCAGTGGAAATGAAAATACAAAAATATTCCCATGCAACCCATCCTAATGTGCATAAGTGTGTCAAGTTAAAGTTGTAGGCCTAGGTAGAGTTTTACAATTATCTATTCAAGTCCAATAATAATAATAATAATAATAATAATAATAGTAATAATAATAATAATAATAATAATAATAATAATAATAATAATAATAATAATAATAATAATAATAATAATAATAATAATAGTAGTAGTAGGAGGAGGAGGAGGAGGAGGAGGAGATATGACCTGGCTCTGAGTACCAACTGTAACACCCCAGGTATCACCCTACCTAGAGGTTACTAATAATAAAGAACTAAAGTGCTATTAAGTAAACAAATTATAAGAAATTTTGATAGACTTTCCCCTGTACTCGCTAATATCCGCAGGCTCACACATCACAAGAAAATACATAGTTCATATATGAAGCAATAGTAAATCATCTCATCAATCACTTTGTTGGTGGTTTCTAGCTACCCATTTTATCTACCAAAAAAGGATGTTTTACGTTGTTATTTGGTGGTTTGGACTAACAATTAACCCCATATTTGCATATATTTGTAGTTGTTCTATTTTGGATGTAATTGCAGGAAATAGGTGTAAAACCGGACAATTATGGATAAAGGACTAAAGACCAACGAAGGTGGGCCAGATACTTAGCCGCGCCGATCGGCTCCAATGCCGCGCCGATTGGCGCAAGAGGAAAAGATGACGAAGACAAGCCCAAGTCCAGGAAAGACGAAGGCCCAGCCCAATATGAGTCAGAGTCGGTGGAAGTTGACCTAATCCCGTCCAGTATAAAAGGAAGATAACTATCAAGAGCCAAAGGGGCAACAGAAGGCAACGGGAGATATGGCAATTGCCATATTGAGTTGTTCGAACTAGGGTTTTAGGATATTGACGGCAGCGGTTGGTTAACACCGACGAGAACCACCAGAAGGGAGGTTACGCCGATCGGCGCGACGCTTGTGCCGATTAGCTCGTGCGTGTTCCAGCGCTATTTCTCATCTCTCTGTTATGTTTAGCGGGAGGATGAGTGAGTAGTCTCATATTCTCTTTTCTAGTACGGCGATCTGGTCATGTAACTCTCATACTTATTGATACTCTCTTGATGAATTTAAACTATTTGATGAACTTAATTGCGCATCTATTTATCCCTTTCATTAGTGTATAGGCCAATACACTTTTGCCTATTGCATAGTGTAAGAAATCAGTGGGGAGCTAATAACCTCTGTAGTGACAGCCGGGGCGAAAGAAACCATCATGTCTTGTAGAATATTAAGGTCATCACTTGAGTTGATAAGAATAGGGTTACATGCTAGTGAACCAATCCTAAGGAGAGAATCCTTCATTATCTTGTTACATCTCCAATAACATTCATCCACTACTCTCTCACCATCATCATTCACACCAACCCAACCATTTCAATCTGTTAGTAATCCTTTAATAGTAATAGTTCCGCTCGTTCCTTGTGGATTCGATAACCTTGGAATACTCTAAGGGAAAACGAGCTACAACTGTACACCGTCCTCTTGCGGTATATAAGTAGGTGCATAACTACGACCAACAAGCTCATTTTCTGGCCCCGTTACCGAGGAACAAGCCAGTTCTTTTACTATTAATATTTTACTAACATCTAATCCTTTATTTTCTAGTTGTTTTTGTGTTTTGTGTGAATTTTCAGGATGAGTACGACAGGACATTCTCCGATGCTCAGGGAGCTTTCTTTTCTATCTCCAGACGTGCTAGTGCCTCAATCCTCAGACGAGAAAGCCACGGCTCCCTCGTATGTGTTGAACCCCATTATCATTAGTATGGCTGAAGCAAACAAGTTCTTTGGAGCAAAAGAGGAGAACCCGTATACTCACTTACAAGACTTGGAGGCACTTTGCCAAACATTCCATCATGAAGGAGTGCCTCGGGATCTTTATAGATGGCTGCTTTTCCCATTCTCTTTGGAAGGAAGAGCCAAAGAGTGGCGTAAGGCAGCATCTCGAGAAACGAAAGGTAAGTGGAGTGAGTTAGTTGGAAATTTTTGTCTCCACTATTTTCCTTTGCCAAAGGTGCAAAAGTTGAGAAGAGAAGTGGTGAACTTCTTACAACAAGATGAAGAATCTCTCGCGGAAGCCTGGACGCGTTTTCAAACATTGTTGAAATAAGGACCTGACCTCAGCACTGATGAGAATATGTGCGCTCAAACCTTCTACATGGCCATAAACAAGGCATCGAGGATGCATTTGGATGGATCGGCTGGAGGAAGTTTTCTGAGATTGACAGCCAAGGCAGAGATCGAATTGTTAGGCAAAATTGCCGAGAATAAAGCTTTGCACAAGCATTGGGAAGAATACCTAGAACCAAACCGGCAATGACCAGAAGTTATGCAAAAGGAAGAGTTGTTGGCTGAACAGATCTTTATGTCTGATAGTAGAGCGATGATCACTTCAAAGCATGAATTCGAAGAGATAGAGCCCGTCAGACCGGCCTCTATGGATCTGACCTGCCCACCGATCGGCGCAGTCTCTGAACCGATCGACGCGGCTGCAACAATAGGAGAATTGATCACCCTAACAACTCTGTCAAGTTGCAAGAAATATACCAAGATAGAAGCTACGATTCTGGACAGTCACCTGAAGGAATTTGAAGGTAACTTTGCTAAACCAAAGGGGGATAGGACATTGGCGAATGCTAAACCACTTGACGAATTTGAGCCAATGGACTGGATTCCTATTGATTTTTCACAAGAATTGCACAATATAAGAAGATCCTTTAGCCCGCAAGATGCTTCTGAAGCCGGAATTGAGTATAATTTCTCGAGTAATCGCCTTAAGTCGGAAGTTTTTGATCAAGAGATTATTGGGAGAGTTTTAGGGAAGCTTTATAAGGATGATATAGAGCATGAAGGAACAGAGGTGAAACAAGCAAAGAGATTACTAGACGGTTGCTTTGAGTCATCCCCCTACGAAGGATTGTGTAGTGTGTATGATGTAGGTGTCACTGATAAAGAAGAAGAAGAAGAACCATACATACCATGCGAGATATCAGGGAAGAAATTTCCAAGGGCTTTGTGTGACTTTGGTTCCCGTGTCAGCATGGTGACTTACAATGCATTTATGAGCATGCATTTATGGTTCCCGTGTCAGCATAGGGACTGAACTGGAGCTCATCATGGCGGATGGAAGGAAGACCAAGCCACTGGGGGTGATCAAAAATGTTGAAATTAAGATCAGCTTGAAAACAATGCCGGTGGATTTCTTCGTTTTAAATAATGAAGAAACTGGGTTGAAGACATTATTCTGGGAAGGCCATTCTTAAGATTAGTATAAGCTGTTCTGGATGCTGGGAAAGGTCAACTTACGCTACACCTAGGAGGTGAAGAAGTGCAATTTCAATTTAACGATCCATCTCATCAAGACCCTTCTTGCTATCAGGAATTCTACCCAGAGGAAGACGAGAAGATAGGGATGGATATGGGGGACCCACTAGTCCACATCATGCGCGGAACTGATAAGGATACTGCCAGCGCAAATCAGCGCGATTCTTGCGCCGATCGACTCAACTAGGAAAATCCTAATTTTGAACCTCTAGGGGAGATGGACCCAGATGAAGCACCAGAAGTGGAACAGAAGGAACTTCCAAAGGAGCTACGCTATGAATATCTAGGGAAGAATAAAACATATCCGGTTATCGTGAACAATGCTCTAACGAAGGAAGAAACAGAGAAGCTGCTTACTATGCTCAAAAGGTATAAGAAGACTATTGTTACACATTGGATGACATCAAGGGAATCAGCCCCGCATTCTGCACCCACAAGATTAACTTGGAAGAGAATGCTAAACCAGTGGTTGAAAGGATGCGAAGGTTGAAGAAATCAATGAAACCAGTGGTTAAAAAGGAGATTTTGAAGCTGTTTAATGCAGGTATGATCTACCCTGTTGCTGATAGTGAATGGGTTAGTCCAGTACACTATGTGCCCAAGAAAGGAGGGTTGACAGTAGTTCCTAATGAGAATAATAAGTTGATCCCTCAAAGGACTGTAACTGGATGGAGAATGTGCATAGATTACAGAAGTCTGAACAAGGTGACGAAGAAAGATCACTGTCCTCTTCCATTTATTAACGAGATGCTTGAAAGGCTAGCAAAGAATTCATACTTTTGTTATTTGGATGGATATAGTGGTTTATTTCAAATACTGGTAAGACCAGAAGATCAGTAGAAAAACTACTTTTACTTGCCCTTTCGGGACATATGCATATAGAAGGATGCCATTTGGTCTTTGCAATGCGCCCGCCATGTTTCAAAGATGCATGAATGCAATATTCGCTGAATTCATAGAAGACATTATGGAGGTATTTATGGATGACTTCTCCGTGCATGGTACTGATTTTGATAGTTGCTTGGAGAATTTAGAGAAGGTTTTGAAAAGGTGTGTTGAATGCGATTTAGTTCTTAATTAGGAGAAGTATCACTTCATGGTAACAGAAGGGATAGTACTTGGTCATGTCATATCTAACAGTAGGATAGAGATGGATAAAGCAAAGGTATCTACAGTTGAGAAATTACCTCCCCCTACTGATCTTACAACTTTGAGGAGTTTTCTTGGACATGACAACTTCTATCATAGATTTGTTAAGGATTATTCAAAGATTGCTAAGCCCCTGACAGAATTATTGAAGCAAGATACAGAATTTGTCATGAATGATGAAAGACTCTTTGCCTTCAGAAGTTTAAAAGAAGCTTTGTGCTCTGCGCCCATTATGCAGCCACCTGATTGGAGTTTACCTTTTGAAATTTTGTGTGATGCAAGTGATTATGCAGTTGGAGCTGTTCTTGGACAATGGAAGGGAGGTAAAGTGCATGCTATTTATTATGCTAGCAAAACTTTGAATGAAGCACAGATCAATTATACAACAACTGAGAAAGAGATGTTAGCTGTTATATTTGCTTTTGAGAAGTTTAGATCTTATATTCTAAACTCTAAGGTGATTGTATATACTAATCATGTTGTTGTAAGATACTTGATTTCAAATAAAGAGTCTAAGCCTTGGTTAATGCGATGGGTACTGATGCTACAAGAATTTGATTTAGAGATAAGAGATAAGAAAGGAGTAGAAAATTCTATAGCAGATCATTTGTCTCATCTTGAATCATCATCAACTAAGCCAATAAAAGATGAAATGCAACAAGAGCAGTTGTTTGCCATATTTGATCATAGAGAAAGTTAGATGATGGATATTATCAAGGGTTTCAAGGGACAAATTGATATGATGAACAAGAACACGAGGAGAAGAGTTAAGAGTGAAATGAGAAAATTTATATGGGCCGACCCATACTTGTATAGGTATTGCCAGGACGGAGCAGTGCGAAGATGTGTACCCAGGGAAGAAAGAGCGAGCATTTTGGTAAAATATCACTCTTTAGATTATGGGGGACATTATGGCTATTTCAGAACACAGGCAAAGATATGGATGAGTGGTTTCTATTGGTCCACTATGCATGAAGATGCGAAAAGGTATGTTGCAACATGTGCTCAATGCCAACGAATAGAGAATGTTAACAGTAGGAATGCAATGCCTCTTAGGTATAATCTTCAAGTTGATATCTTTGATGTTTGGGGTATGGATTTTATGGGATCATTTGTGAATTCTCATGGTTGCGAGTATATATTAGTTGTCATTGATTATGTCTCCAAGTGGGTCGAAGCAATGGCATGCAAGGCCAATACTACAAGAGAATCAAGGAATATACTTCAAGAGTAGATATTCCCTAGGTATGGAGTACCAAGGATAATAATTATAGATGGAGGATCCCATTTTACAGGAGGAGAATTTACTAGGTTTTTGGCTAAATCTAGGGTTGAACATAGAATTGGAACAATCTATCACCCCCAGACAAATAGACAAGCAAAAACGTCAAATAAGCTTAATGGAGCATTATGGGCATATAGGACGGCATTCAAGACACCAATTGGCATGACACCATATCAATTTGTCTATGGGAAATTATGTCACCTGCTGGTGGAATTGGAACATAAGGCTTATTGGGCAATAAAGGAAATGAATTTGGATCTTGATGCCGCCAGCGTGAAAAGGAAAAATACAAATAAGTGAATTAGAAGAGATGCGATTGCGTGCATATGAAAATGCAGCAATATACAAGGAAAAGACAAAGAAGTGGTATGATAAGAAGCTTTTGAAGAAGGAATTCAAGGAAGGAGATCAGGTACTCCTATTTAATTCGTGATTCAGATTAATTGGTAAAGGCAAACTGTGAAGTAAATGGACACGGTGTTACCTTCGGGAGCTGTAATCATAATGGATGGCAAAAGAAACAAGTACACGGTGAATGGACAATGTCTAAAGGTATATCTAGAACCCAATACGTTTGAATTAAAATCTTTTGATGTGTACTTCACTGCTTAGTGTCCTGTGTGGTCGAGCTTAATAACGTAAAACAAAAACTTTGTATGTATTTTTTATTTTTGTGATTTTTCTATTTATGATTGGGTAAATTAGTGTACCACGTTGATCGGCGCAGTAGAGTCTTTTTGGTTTTTGAGTCGGTTTTGGACCTTGCCTTGTTAAGACTCATTGAAATCCGCAAATAAGAGATAGAGTCCTAGTCCAATTGGAAATCAAGGGATATAAATATGAGAGGGCAACAACTCCACGGATCATCTTGCATTACATAGTCACTGGAACAGAACCCTAAGGTCAGAAGCAATGGAAGGCGACGCATCGGGAAGCAACCAAGGCGGCACCGATCGACGCGACACTTGTGCCGATCGGCATGACTCTGGTGCCAATTGGCTCGGTGACAGATTTCCGCAGCTCTCCGCCGGTTGGCCCTGGGATGAAATAGACGGGTGTTGACGCCAACACAACATGATCACGTCGTCTGGTCAAATCTGAGGAAGAAATTCATGAAGAAAAGTGAAGCTGACGCATGGAACATAGACAAGGTGAAGATGGACAATGAACTTCGGTAGATGATGAATAGAGTATTGGTGTGCAAGGGAAAATCTACAGCACCTATTGAAAGTGAAGCTGTTTCTCAAAGGTACACCATGGAAGGTCTTCTTGATCTTGCTAAAACTTTGTCATATGAGGATTTCCTATCTTTTGAAAGAACATTGACTAAGAAAGAGAAAGAGGAACTAGATGAAGAGAGCGCTCTCACAATCCATAAGTGCCAGCTTTATAGCGAACATGATATTGCCGCCAAGTATGAACTCAAGCTGCAAAAGGAAGTCGAAGAAGCCATGAACCAGCTGGATGCGGAAAAGGATCTTCAGGCTAGAAAGGATGGAGCCTCTCCTAGGGTTCTTACCGATTCAGAGGGTTTTCAATAAAACAAGATTCATAGGAACAGTTGCATCGAAGGTTGCAAGTGTTTCTTTTGTGCTAAAGATCTTCAACATAGGATTGAACTCCAATTGGCGGAAGATCCAACCTTCATACCTAGAGATGTTTTATATGATGATGGCTATTGTGCAGTTCCTGAAGGGAAGACGCCTAAGGAGATTAACGATGAGATTCTATGAAGGCAGCAGAGCAAGGCGATCCGTGAGCGTAATTTGGAATAGTTGGATGAGTATATGAAGGAAACCGCTAGCTGCATCGATCGACGTGACACTGGTGCCGGTTGGCATGACCTGAAGATGGCTGAATTTATCAATCTAACAGCTCTGCCAAGTGAAAACAAAGAACCCACTGCAAAGAAGTGTAAGACTACAACAGAGGTTCGCAGATCTGCTAGGCTATTGGGTAACCCAATTCGAAGGTATTCTGAGTGGGATAGCGACTTTATTCATTATACTATTTGGAAACTTTGGAAAGTCGTGACCCTACTATGACTGGATATTTGGGTGATGATTCTGATATACGAAGAAGCTTTGGTATTCCTAAGTTTGAAAATTGGGGAACACCCGCAGCATGCAGTGATGATAGGGCAGCAGGAACTTTAATAAGAGTTAATGGTAATGCAGAGGGAAGTGGAGGAACTCGTAATGGTGAAAGAACACCACCGCGCCGATCGGCTCAGCCACTGCGCCAATTGGCTCAGAGGAGTCTGAACAGTGTCTCTCGCTACAGTGTTGAAAATCATAATCTGCAACCACCCGTTTGCTATCCTGTCTGCCGAAGGAATATTGAGCACTTGTATCTAGACAGGGATCGTGCCTACAGGCATCAAAGGGATGTGGATCAGAGAATCCAGGATACAATCGAGATGAATGAAGCGGACTACACTTTTATCATAAGGAATATAAGACGAATTTTCTGAGTCTCAAACATGCATGGTCTGAATTATTAGTGTGTTGAGTTTCTTCTCTTGCAATGAGGACATTGCAAATTTTGAGTGTGGGTGAAGGGCTTTGCCATTAGTCATATTTTTAAGGTGTTTTTGAGTCTAGTTTCTTGTTTGTTTTTCATATGAGTGTTTATTTTTAGTTTGTGTGTGCTTAAGAGAGTCATGAGTCATGATTGAGAGTTGCTTCAAGGTCTTTTATGTAGTTTGAATTATTGCATTGTCTTCAATAAAGTTGGTGTCGATTGTCAAATTGAAAGTGCCCCATACTATTTATCTTGTCTTTTTTATGATCGATTGATTGAGTACTTGAATTAGTTGGTTACCACTTAACTTTTGAGCTTTGTATTTGTGAAAATTTCTAACTCATTATAAGCTAAAAGCAAAAGCAAGGTTTATATATGCCTACATAGCTGAGTGAATGAGAGCAAGCTACACATTTGAACTAATTGGATTGTAAGTAACTTTGTCAACTTTTTGCTCATGATTTCGATCAAATTAGGAAAGGATGATCTATTTGTTTATCTCTGTATTTCTAGCTATTCTTATCCATTTAAATTCCTTGCTACCATGGAGCCCATACATCTTTGCTTCTCCCTCCTCGACACAACCTATATTCTCAATAAAAGGGAATTCAGAAAATTTCCGCTGCTGGCAATATAGAAATTGCTGATTATTTTGGGAATAGAAAAAGAGTGAAAGAAAAAGAAAAAAAAAGAGTGAAAGAAAAGAAGACCGCGCCGACCGGCGCAGTCTTGCGCCAATCGGCGCCGTTGCAGAAAGAGATAAAGAGAAAAAGTATTCCCTGAGAGGCAGCAAGGTTATCAAGAAAAGCAGCTTTCTGATTATTTCTAATTCTTTGCCATTGTTCTCATTGAAACATTATCCTTTAGATCTCCTATGTTCCTCTTCTCCATTAAAAATCCTTTTCCAAGAAAATCTTTTCTTAGTGGGCATGATTGAGCGCATTGTTGACATGGTTAATCTTATGGTTTAATTTAGTTATATAGTCCTCCAAGATCCATATACAATCCTTGATTAGATAGGAGAGGGAAGGAAATACACTTGAGAGATTTAGAGAAGACCAAATGCTTGGTGTTTAATGCTAAAGATGAGTTGAAGAAAACTAAAATTGTTTTTGAAAAGGTTTTGTGGTGATATGATTAAGTTCAAGTATGAAATGCCAATTAATTAAAAACAAGATGAGAGAAAATCTTTGTGGAGGCAAGTAAAAATGATAATTGAGATTGATTACATGAGAGATGATGTGAAGATTCTTGCTACATATTTGATTTTGTATTGCTCGAGGACTAGCAATGATTTGAGTGTGGGGGAACTGTTGGTGGTTTCTAGCTACCCATTTTATCTACCAAAAAGAGACGATTTACGTTATTATTTGGTGGTTTGGACTAACAATTAACCCCATATTTACATATACGTGTAGTTGTTCTATTTTGGATGTAATTATAGAAAATAGGTGTAAAACAGGGCAACTATAGATAAAGGACTAAAGAGCAACGAAGGTGGGCTAGATACTTAGTTGCGCTGATCGGTGCAGGAGGAAAAGATGACGAAGACAAGCCCAAGTCCGGGAAAGACGAAGGCCCAGCCAAATATGAGTCAGAGTCGGTAAAAGTTGACCTAATCCCATCGAGTATAAAAGTAAGATAACTATCAAGAGCCAAAGGGGCAACAGAAGGCAATGGGAGATACGGCAATCGCCATATTGAGTTGTTAGAACTAGGGTTCTAGGATATTAGCGGCGGCGATTGGTCAACACCGATGAGAACCACCAGAAGGGAGGTCGCGTCGATCGGCGTGACGCTTGCGCTGATCGGCTCGTGCGTGTTCCAGCGCTATTTCTCATCCCTCTACTATGTTTAGCGGGAGGATGAGTGAGTAGTCTCATATTCTCTTCTCTGGTGTGGGGATCTGTTCATGTAACTCTCATAATTATTGATACTCTCTTGATGAATTTAATCTATTTGATAAATTTAATTGCGCATCTATTTATCCCTTTCATTAGTGTATATGCCAATACACTTTTGCCCATTGGATAGTGTAAGAAACCAGTAGGGAGCTAATAACCTCTGTAGTGACAGTCGGGACGAACGAAACCACCATGTCTTATAGTAAATTATGGTCATCACTCGAGTTGATAGAAAAAGGGTTACATGCTAGTGAACCAATCCTAAGGAGAGAATCCTTCATTTTCTTGTTATATCTCCAATAACATTCGTCCACTACTCTGTCACCGTCATTATTCACACCAACCAAACCATTGCAATCTGTTAGTAATCTTTTAATAGTAATAGTTCCGCTCGTTCCCTGTGAATTCGATAACCTTGGAATACTCTAAGGGAAAAAAAGCTACAACTGTACACCATCCTCTTGCGGTATATAAGTAGGTGCGTAACTATGACCAATATACTTTAACATAAACAACCCTCAATGCTACCAAACTGACCCTATGACAATTCTTAATAATATAATTATTCACGTCTAGTGAACTAAATAAATATCTAGCAGTTAAACATGTGAGTGCTCAAAATATTGTGGCTACTCCCTTCCCATGTATGCATGATCATTGGATACCTAAAAACCAAATAAACACAAGGGTGCGTAAAACACTCAGCAAGTACAATTAAAGCAAGAAGAACAATTGTAACACGAATAATAAAAGAAGGAAAATAGAATTTCTCTTGAAAATAATTAAATAGTAGTTCCCGTCTGAAACAGACAACACTTGAAACATCCTTAGCATTTATCGGTAAAGCTGAGCAAGTGGGTCCAGCACTTACTCACAGGAACATGAATATAAGAAGCAAATTGCCCGGAACTTGAAGGTAAGTAAATGAAAAATAGAATCTTAGAAGGGACAACTCATGAAGCACTTGAAGAATGGAAAACCCAACTACCGATGAAAGTATGAAACATAGCAGGAAAGACCAAGAATATATGGGAACAAGCATGTATCATCACAGAAGCTCATCATGCACTTGCCTTAACCTTGGGGAGGATTTGATGACGCGTTTCTAACACCGGCACTCTGTGAAGTTTAAACTACACTTAAAACATCGCTATAACAAAACCTTACTGCCCCGCTGTTTAACTGATAACTCTTTATTCACCTAATTAATCAATGCAAATAAATATACTTTTAGAGATCTACCAAATATTTCCTACGACTTTTGTGTTAACACAATTTACTAGATAGTGTTAAATGGCCAAAAAAAGAAACAGATAAACATAATACTGTACAGAACCAGTAAACTATTACACGAACAGTAAATCAACATTTTCTCCCAATCCGCTAAACGGAATTGAGTGAAACCAATTTTATTTGAAAGATAAAAGATATATCTACAATTTTGGTAACTTCCTAATAATCAAATTCGGCACCAGTATTTTTCAGATTTCAAATCAATGCAGTTATTCTGAAAGCACTCCTACAAACGTGAGCATGAAGTTGAATTTGACCCATAAGCACTAACCCAAAAATAAGTAGGAATCAGATACTCTAAAAGACAATTAGGCTGCAGAATTAATACGATTTGCTAAGATCAAATATACCTAATTTCCCCTTCCACGTTCCCTTCTTTCTACACCACTACATCTTCCTCTCACCTGATCGGAAGAGCAGATCAGCAGCATATGCCCAACCTGCCAACCCAGAACACAACACTAGCCACCAAGCAAGGCCAGGGCGTTGTCCCTCTCTCCCCCCTTGCCTCGTTGCTCCCTGCAGGCCAGCACATATCAGAATCAGGTAGCACCAGCTTGGAGCGAGCTCCTAAACGCTGGCGGCAGCAGTGTGGAGTCGATGGAATAGGATAGTTCGTAGCCTATGTCTAATACACGTTTGTAGGTCAAAATCAATGGCTCATGTTCTTCTATATTTTACGATCTGATCCAATGTCTAAATTAGACATATGAGTAGTCAAACGGATGCATTTTGACGAGATCTACGTATCCACGGTTTCTGATCATGCATCCGAGTGATAGTTCAAATAGTCAAATTTCAGTCAACTATGGGAGTTTTTTAATTAACTATTTATTTTATATTAAATATTAGGATATTACAGTCATGTCCACCCTTGATGGAGCTCATAGCCAAGATAACGAGCTACCTTATGATGACGGCATGGTTGTGCTAGTGTCTTTCGAACCCTAGGCATCAATCTAGATGAAGGTAGACAAGTTTCATCATCGCGGTTCTTAGATCTAGCTAGAGGAGAAGTGGGAGGATAACGACTGGTATTGGAGAAAGAAGACGCAGATCCATCGACGGCCATAGTGCTTGCAGTCAATGGGGCAGGTGGCATCGGTGACATTATCTGGTCGATATTGGTGTGGGGTGGCGGTGGCGGCTTCCCGTCACTTGTTGTGCCCCCTTCGCAATCGGCTAGGGTTATAGGGTGGAGATGTGACGTTGATGATGAATATTGTGTTGAGCCCCGGTCTCCACCTCATTTTATTTGGCACGGTGTAACGGGGCCCATTAGCCAGTCAAGGGCTGATGTGCTCCTGATCAATAAGTGAAGTGGACTTGGTTGTCCCTATTTAGATTCTTTCTCTGTGAGAGGACCAATCAGAAGTGATGGTGAAGTAAAAAAAAGATACTTGTAATATCCCCTTTTATTGACAAAAAGTTAAAAAAAACTTGAATCCTAAATTTTTCATATTTCTACGTTTTGATGGTCATATAGTACAGGAGGTCTCGAGATTGACAACAAACCGAGAATCTACTTCTGGGATATTTTTTTAGATAATGGTTCTGGAATATGAGTTTTGTCAGATCCATATTCGGAAAACGAACTAAGAAATATTATGACAAACTATAGAAGGGATGCATTCACAAAAAAAAATGATAGAGCAATAAATCCCGGGCAGGGTTATTTATTCGATGACAGGAACAACAAGCAAAGACGTATCTGGAATTGGATGCTAGAATCGGCATCAGCTTTGTTAACCTTTTGTAAGGAACTGGTGTTTCTCATAAGCTAGTGTGTGCTGTCAGAGTTTCAAAAAAAAAAGTGTGTGCTGTCATCTGTGTCCCGATTCCTAGAATGTATGCACCAGTGGATAATCGATCACACGATGCAAAGATTAAGATGACAAGCAAGGACCTAAATGACTTGCCCTATAGCTTCGGACATACAAACAGCGGCCTTTGTTATTGCCCTATAGCTGCGGACATTATTATTTGGGAGAATGCTCGTTATCTCTTGGATATTGATGGTAAGCACAATAATGGTATATATAATAAGAAATGGATATACGACCTTTGATTTACTATGTTGTTTTATATTTTTAAATATTGAAAATTAAAGAGATAATGGTTTAAGTGAACAAATTAATTCTGGAAACCAAAGTACAGATAATTTCACTGAGAAAAAAAATGAAAATATCATTTTTGATTTCATTGTATTTTCTCAGGCCTAACAATAAGGTATTGCATTTGCTCAACAAAAGTAGAAAGTGCGACTCAAAAAAAAATAGAAAGTGGTCTTCCGACAGGATTATTTATCTCCAATTGCTCCCGTAATACTAGTTGAAACGAATCTATATTCATGACAACCACGTTACTGCCTTAGTTTTTTATCTGTACTAATGAATCAATGACGTGACAAGCTTGTTCAGGATTCAAGAATTTACGATGACCAGATTTTTTTTTTTTTTGTAACTTTCAGTCCACAATGCATCCTGATGATGACGACTATGGAAGCAAAATAACGGAGGATTCAAATTGGTTAGCGAGGGCGTCCGAGTTGTGCGTGGGCCGTCTCTACGAGTTGGGCATTCTGTACTGAGATTCAAACTGGATGCACGGCAGAGGAATCTCAAGTCCTCAATATACGGCGGCCCACACACCCGCTCGGCCCGTTTGCTCCCGCTCCATTCCCCACACGGGCACGGAGCACCAACGACAACGAACACAAGCACGGGCACACTGCTCTGCCTCTGCGGGGTCGCCGAATTCGAATTCCAATTCGAATCCTCTCTTCTCCTCCCCTCTATCGCGCACGCGACAGCGGAGCCGCCGGATCGACGGGATGCAGCAGATGCCGGGGGCCATGGAGGCGGAGCGGCCTGAGGCGCCCAAGGGAGCCGCAGCGTTGGGGACGGAGCTAGGGTTCTGGGCGGCCGCGCGGCGGCGGCTGGCCCCCGACGACCCCTTCTTCGCCGCCGGGGATCTCGAGCGCGAGCTCCTCGCCAAGCACGTGAGCTAGTCCCAGCCCGTCCCCATCCCCCTCCCTTCCCTCCTATTTGGTGAACCGCGCGCGCTTGAGCAGATTCTTATGTCCGTGGCCGTTTTAGCAGAGGGTTCCAATCGGTTAATGAATTCCAATTCGAGCAACATGATTCCAGCAGAAGGATTGGCCGATTATTTCGGATAATCGTGTTTTTAGATGCTTCGTCAGGGACAACCTTATTCACGGGCCGATTTCATCGACGAACTAGTTTCTCTCTGGGGGAGGCAGTGAAATTGCCGTGGCATATATTTGTTTATTCTTCCATTACTTTATGTGCGGGTCAAGATAATAGTAGTTGGATGTCCAGAAATTAGAGAACCTCTCTGTTCCTGCTAGTAGCAGCATTTTGCGTTCCATGCTCATGGTGATTTCCCCCCTTTTTTGGTGTAGGTTGCTTTGGATCTCTCAGAAGTTGACCGGTACCAGATTGAGAAGATGGAAGTTGCCAGCACGTGGTATGAAATGATCTTTGCTTATCATTTTCATCAGATTGTTTTGACATGTACGAGTCCTGCTGTTTTATTCACTGGAGCCTGATGCAGTGATGCTGCTGATCATATTGGCCTGGGAAAATTGACGATGTTTGGTTGCCTGCATTAGATAATTTCTGATTGCTAGTGTTCTACATGTACTGGTATCATACCTGGCATGAACAAATGTGGTCCTGGCAGGATTGACTGATCATACACATTGGTCTAACTTTATCTTGAGAAAACAGAGTAATTTAGTGATGAAGTTGATGTACTTAACCTACAGAAATCACAACAATTACATGATCTGGTCTCATTCCAGATGCAGTTTGTGATATGTTCCATTTCATTTGTATCAGTTGTATAAATCAGTTGTTTGCAATCATAATAAAGTTTGCTTAGTGACACTTGATCATTGATGAACTGAATTAAGGGTACTTGTAATGATAGATGAGGGTTCCATCCTGACTCCAGCTAAAATATGTCATACTTCATTACAGCAGATCTAAGTTTCTTGTGTTTTCTCTTTGTTGGAAAAGGGCAGGGGAGTTGCCTCATTTGAGACTACTAGAACACCCAATCAACAAATGTCGCACCATCCTTATATCAAAAGCGAATTTAATGCTTGTGTTCTTGGCCAGTTCCAAAAATAACTCAGGAACTGACAGCATAAGTTCGTTTGTTGACTTGTCAGACCCAAAGATGACTAAAATGGTGTCAGTGAAGTTCCATGGGAACTAGCCATTCAAGCATCTGCCTAGTGCCTATATCATCTTCCACTGTGTCATCTGGTGAAAGGATGCAAGTATCCTCATGAACATAGAATCTTCAATTTCCACTGTCTGAAGTTGTTTGTTTTGTCTACTGCTATAGCTCCCTTTTAGTTGTCTGTTCTATTATTTTTCCATGTATCTAAAATACAATATTGCTTGTCTTCCTGCAGCACTTTGTTTTGCCCAATTGTTGGTTGTGGTGCCCAACTCGATTGCTTGGAGGACTTTGAGGACCACTATATCGCTCGCCATACTGCTTCATGCTCTGTATGTTCGAGAGTTTATCCAACTTTAAGGTTGCTGAGCATTCATGTTTCTGAGGCGCATGACTCGTATTTCCAAGCAAAAGTTGCCCGTGGCTTTGCAATGGTAATAATCATCTACTGATTTGTCATTTGCATAAATGTTGTGTATTTTTTTTTTGAAATAGTCTATTCTAAAAAAAATCTTTTGGAATAGTACCAAGTCTTACAGAAAGTTAAGGATTAGGATTCAAGTATAGTGTGTTTAGGCTGATGCTTACAGTTGTTTCTACTATCGACATCAGAATCAATAGATACGGTTCCCTCATGCCTCTAATTGGAGCTTCCTTGTGTCATTGGCATTTTACTCTTGTAGAACTTAGGTTTGAACAGCCACTCATCTGCTGATGGATACATTTTTTCTATTTTTGGTCACAGTACGAGTGTTTGGTGGAAGGTTGTGGCGTGAAGCTGAAGAGCTACAAAAGTCGGCAGCAGCACCTTATTGATAAGCACCAGTTTCCCAAGTCATTTGAGTTCTTCAAGAAGGCACGAACCTCACAGCGGCAACGGCAAAAGAACCACAGGAGGCAAACTGCTCCCAAGGGAGAGGAGCAACGGGACACACTTATGGACGTCGAAGGAAAAGGCACGAGACACACGAACTGGAGATACCGCCCGAAGCAACATGACCACAAGGAATCAAAGGAGAACGAGCATCAGCAAAAGGAGGCCAAGGAAAACGAAATGGAGGTGGAGCAGAAGATCGACGAGCTAACTTCTGCCGTGTCGAAGTTGAGCACAGTTGATTCTACTACGCCTGCAACCGTGACCTTCGGCCACCGTCGCTCTCGTGGCCTTACGTTTGTTCCGAGATCAATCAGGCAGAACAAGCAGGCTTCTCAGCCTGAAGGGAAATGACGAACACTCTGTCATTTGGGTCTTTCGATGGCTACCAGCTAGTACTGGTTATGTATGGATGTTCTGTATCCGCTGATGGCGGTGGATCACAGGGGACATGTCTTCTCGAATGTAATCAATTCTGTTTACGATCATATGTGACGTGGCCATTGCAGTTTATAGTCACAGTGCCGTGTCCCACTAGATCT
Organism: Eleusine coracana subsp. coracana; assembly: GCA_032690845.1. NCBI lineage: Eukaryota > Viridiplantae > Streptophyta > Magnoliopsida > Poales > Poaceae > Eleusine > Eleusine coracana. Next base: position 45,304,142 of record CM064434.1, on the reverse strand, counting down.
TAAGGCTCTGTTAACGTTGCCATGTGCCGGTGTACCAGTCACTCAGTCAGATGTGCTCCTACCGCTGTTACTGTTCGTGGCGCTATAACTCTGATCACTCTTATAGACGTCGGCATGTTTCACTCTCACCAGTCCATGGATCGGATCAAGATGGAGACACGGGCGCCCCCGTTGATGACGATGGCGATGTGTTTGATCGTGAAAGCGGGCGACGGTCGTTGAGCCGCGTGTGCTCTGCTCACTTTTGGGCCCAAAATGCGGCACCGTTTTACGGTGGGCGGTCGCTGCCTAAAGGTCCGGATACGGAGATACGGCGAGGTTGAATCTGACGCTAATGTCTGCTTCTTAGAGCAACTTCAGTAAAGGCCCTCATTCAAGCCGTAATTTCAAATTTTGAAAAAAAACTTCCTCCAGCAAAGCTCTTATTTGGACATGTAAAATATATGGACATGTAAATTGTTTCTCTCAGTCCCAAATTTTAGAGCCTTGTATTTTCCCCTTCAAACATGGACTCCTATTATTTTTTTCTTTCTTTTTCTTCCTCTTTCTCTACTTGTCTCTTCCCTTTCTCTCTCTCTTCTCTTTGCCTCCTGCGCACGGCACCATCTCCCTCCCTCTGATCCGGCCATAGCTCCGCCTCCTTCCCGCCACGCCGAGCCGCCTGGCCGTTAGCCGGGGTTGGAGGGCAACAAATCTTGGCTGCTCACCGCCCGTCGCCCCGTCCGCCTGCCCTCCCCCATTCTTCTTCCACGCCGCCCAACGGTGCCTCGCCCCGCCCCGTCCCGACTCCGCTCCGCTCCAGCGCACCGCCCCTCCTCGCCTCCATCCAACGCCGCCACTCCCCCATCTGCCGGCAAACGTGCCTCCCCTCCCCCAGCTACCGGCCTGCCGGGCCGCCTCTTACCCTGCCACCTCCGATTCGCGCTGCCTCCATCCATGGCAAACACGGGCGCATCGGCTGGGGGTGGTCGAGGGGCTCGGCCATGTAGTCCGGGGATGGGAGGGGATCTTTAGCAGTTGGTAGGATGGCTCCTCCCCCATCCTCGAGGAGATCGGTGACCTTGCGATGGTAGGCAAGCTCAGGGCGATGGGCATCGCGCCCAGGTCAGGTGGCAGTGCACCGGTCGTGAGGGAGGTGCCCAAGCTGCAGCGCGGTCGGCCTCGCTCGTGAATAGGGAGAGAGGGAGAGGGGACGACGACCATGGCTATGCTGCTGATGGGGGAGAGAGAAAGAAGAGTGGAAGAAAGAGACTGACAAGCGGGACCCATCGATATAGAGGCTGAGAAACAGGGGCTTCTACTGGAGTTGAAACTATTTTGCAGGACACTAAAGTGTAGGAGCCAACCCCTACATGGTGATTTGGGGGATTAATTTGAGTACTCCTGTTAGAGATGCTCTTAGCAATGCGCATTTTATCTCTTTTTGAATGAAGGATACACAAGGAAGAGCAGCACCATTTACATTCGACACCCATGCCTTCAGATTCAACTTTTCCGCACCGCGCGTCGTAAAACAAACGTAGGGCGACTGATTTGTTTTCTTCTTTTCATACATGTGGTTGATGTTTGTTATTCGTCTATATTTATTCATAGTTTTATGACAACGGAAAGCACTTGACCACCCCGGAGGATAGCTAACTTTTATGACATGTAGCCCGCCACAGATCTAGAAGTTTACTTGCAAATAGAGTTAAAAATTTAAGAGTGTTTCTAATAGTAGAGTTAGATAATAAGTAACAACTACCTCCAACAGATAATTGAAGAGGAGTGAAAATTATATTTAAGTCTCTTAATTTTTTATAACTACTTTTTGATAAAGAATTAATTATCTTCTTTTTTTTCTTTAATAAATAATTCTTAAAAATAGCTTAGGCAAAATCATTGAGCACACTGAAATCGTCACCATACCTTTTGATCTGAATCTATCAGACGGGACGAATCATGGACAAGGTTGATATAATCGATTTAACCGACCGACTCAGTTTGATGAAAAACCGACCAATTAACCGTTGATTAACTGTATAGCTATAATATCAAGTCCAATTTTTTAAACTAATCAATCGATTAGCACGCCCAACCGAAATAACCCATCGATTTTGTTCGGTTATTTCAACCCTTTCACGGAAGCATCGACCGCCACGATCATGAATCCATGATGACGGATCCATCGGTGGGTCCGCCTGCTGCCTCTTTTCCCAGGTGGCAGGGCCTGCCCCGCGCCGCGTGGGCACTGGACGGTGGCAGACGGCTGAGCTGCACGAAGCCGCGTGGGCAGCGGATCAGCCGCCGACCTGACCAGCACGCCTTTCTTTTATGCCTGCCTTCCGCTGTCCCCACCCCCACTCGCCGGAGCACGAGGCAGCAGGCCGGGGCGCCGCCTCGAATGGCGCAGGGAACGGCGGACCCAACACCGTCGCGAGCTCGCCGGTCACGTGGGCCCCGAGCAGGGTGCTTTGTGCCTAACGCGTGTTTTGAGGGCGAAAGCGCATGGATGACGATGGTGATTATATTACTGTACGCGTTAAATAATCCGCGGGGAGAGCCGAGCTGGTTCCGCTACGGGCACCCGTGGCGAGGCAGCGTCCTGGCATGAGCATCTGCACATGCAAAATTTGTTGTACTAGGAACGATTGCATTTAATTTTTCCTGTTTACTGTGTTACTCGAGAAACACCGGCCCTGATCAAGAAGATACAACCGGCCGTGACAGTGACATGCTTCAATCAAATACTACAGTATCAGGAAGCACTGATCTAGCTCACCTTGCCGCTCTGCCCCATACAGCTATCTCCATTTCAATTGACTGAACGGAGATAAGAGCGCTTTCTTTCTTTTTCTTCTCTTCTTTACTCTAGGTACTCAAAACACAGTTCCATTTCGTTGAAAAAAATTATGATGACTAGCCTTACAATCCCCTGATTTCTAATAATTAATCTATTTCGAACCTAACACCTTCAAAAGTTTGTTTCCATATATATATGGATGTGTCGAAAGGATTGGAAATTTTATGCATATTACGGATTCAACAGCGGAGATGGAAATAGATCAAGACTGCTCACACCATATTGCACAAGTTCAACAACAATATTTGCTAAAAATAAATAAATGGTATACTAAAAAAGTTAAGTGTTTTATTATGATAACAAATTATTAGTCTCTAATTTGCCACTTTAGCCATAATATTTACAAAATAAATTAGTATTTAACATAGTTAGAATTATATGTTATGATAGTTGGTTTCCACATAAATATACAAAATCCTAAAATGCCAACTGTCCATCTATAGGCTACAAATATACAAACCAACAGCTGCAAAACTCACAACTCTATTAGAAAGTAGAATGACCAACTTCTATACGAATTTTCAAGTGGAGAAGATGGGTCAAGTGGTCTCAATTGAAATTTGTCAGTGGTGTGAAAGAAAATCCTATTTCTTCTCTATCCTGCATGGTGCTGTTTTTCTACATTTGTACGTTTGGTGTGCTCCTAATACTTTGTTTAGTCAGTTTGACAATTTTCTACCGGGCTTTGCACAGCTGTACATGACTTTGGAATCATCACTATAACAACAGTAAGTGTTGTATCCAAAAGTGTTTAGGATCATGACAAAATCCCAAAGATTCAGCTTGATGGTGACAAAATCCTCACTATAACGTTTGGAATCCTCACTATAAAAATAGAAGGCAACTTCAAACGAACCCAAGCTCGAGCACCAACTCTGTCCTGAGTTAAAAAAAAACAAAAATACTGTCCTCCCAAGAAAATAAACTGCTTCACCAATCTGCCGTTTGACCTGATCGCCATGTCCTAGATCTCTCATTAATCCAAACGTATAAAATACTCCCGAATTCAACAAAGTACCTGATGAGGTCGGTGCTGTACCATGCTGCCACGTGAGCTCGTCTGTTTCGATCTCCACCACAGACAAAAATAAGCACTCTTCCAATGGCATCGCGCCAAGTGTCCTCATTCTTGGTCACTGCCGTGCTTCCTATAAAACAGCTCCTCCCCTTCCCTGAAACATCATCCAAATCCAAGCAAGCAAGAAACATTTGGCTCACCTCACTGATCTGCTGTGTTCGTCATCACTAGGAGTCCCCACTGTGAAAGTTGCGAGTGACAGCACAACCAAACCACCAAGGAGCACCGTACCCATCTCACCTCACCAAGAACAGAGCGTAAGAAATGGGCAAGCTCTGGACGATCCTCACTCACCTTCACTCCCTTGCAGGGTATGTGCTGTTTCATCTGATTTTCATCAGTTTTTTGTGCCTCTTTTTTTTTCTGCCTGTAAATTTGTTTCTGATCAGTGTATGAACACATCTTCTGTTCTTTGTTCTTGCAGACCGACCGTCATGCTCCTGTACCCCTTGTAAGTTCAGCAAAAATCTCTGCTTTTTCAGATGTATTGGATTTGGTCGGGAAATCAGATTGAGAACCTATGGATTGTTCTTTAGTGCGCAGGTATGCATCGGTGCAGGCGATGGAGAGCCCGTCAAAGCTGGACGATGAGCAGTGGCTGGCCTACTGGATCCTCTACTCCTTCATCACCCTCATGGAGATGGTCCTCGAATCTCTCATCTACTGGTATATTACCAACTGACGATTTCACCCAAAGTTTCTACTGCATTTAATTCTACCTCGAGGAAAAAAAATAACATCATCCAATATCTGAATTGGTTTATCAGGATTCCTATTTGGTACGAGCTGAAGCTGCTGTTCATCGCGTGGCTGGTGCTCCCCAACTTCAGGGGCGCGGCGTTCATCTATGACAAGTTCGTGCGGGAGCAGCTCCGGAAGCACGGCCTTACCGCCGGCGGCTCCAGCAGCAACAAGAAGGACGATAAGTCCTCGTCGCCATCGTCCAAGGATAAGGACAAGCCCAAGAGCAAGTTCCTCGCCTTCGTCACCCCCAAGAAGGTGAGCTCCTGAGTTCGTCAGATTTTGCTTTTTCATGTTTTAAGGATTTTCTTTTTTGACTGAAGATTTGTGATGGTTTTACTTTGTTTAATTCTTGCAGGATCATGAAGCTTACTAAATAATGATTGGGTGGTGTAGATCGACCCAGCTTGTCCTGATGCTGGAAAATTGTAGTTCTTCTTAGTTTTTAGCTCTGTTCAAAACCAAATGTTTTTGTCGTTTGTTTCACACAGCAGGTTCATGTTCGATCCTTCTGTATGTGTGAACATCAGTAAAAAGCCGAAAAGAGCTTCCTCTCTTTATCTAAACTAATAAAGAAGAAGTTCTTGCGATCTATATCTCATCAACGAAATACTAATACCCACTAATTTGGATCCTTGAATCTAAATGAGACCAACTCATCTAGCCTTTGATTAAAACCTGATCCACTATATATTAACATGTTACACTTGTTACATCCAATTTATACTACAAAATCACTTAAGAGATACCTAATTCTAAGACTTTTTACACCTAAGATTCTACATATATCCACTCCTTTATTAGTTTAGATTAATTCTATAATTAAGGTGATTAATTTTCATATAATCAGTCAAATGATTTTAAAAGAATAGTTTATCCCTTCCATAATCAAGGTGATTAATTTTGATAATGATTTCATTCCATAACGAGCCGAATGGTTAAAAAAAATTCATTCCATATTTATTCCTTTCATAATCAAAGTGATTGATTTCCGTAATGATTTCATTCCATAACCAGCCGAAAATTTAAAAAAAATCATTCCATAATAAAGATGATTGATTCTGTGATGATATTTTCCTTCTCTGTGTCTTCTTTCCTTTTTCCATCTTTGTATACGACCTCATTTGGAGAACGCAATCCTTGTGGGGATCCCGCCAATCTTTATAAGCTTATCTCATATCACCACCATCGCCCACCTCGCTCTCCTCATGCCGTCGCCGTCGCCGACTGCCTCACAACTCATCCTTCCTACGTTGCGCCTCTTCTCTTTCCTAGCGGCGACGACTTTCTCCTCCTCCTCGACTTCATGGATCTCCACCCCACGCACCCGGATCAGTCACAACGCAACCTGGCCGGCTTAAGGATCAAACTTTACTCACCGTCAAGCAATGGCTGAACCCCGACATCATGCACTTCGTCTGTAAATCCATCACTAGATAGCTATTCAGGCTCTCGGACCATAATGACATCAAGAAGACTGGACCATCCTCAACCTCGACTCGCCGCCAAGCGCATCAAGACTCGTTCGACAAGGGGGTGGAGCCAGGTGTTGGGGAACACACGGTCGTTTATGGGGAACGCGTTGGGTGGCATCTGCGGGTGGAGCAACCTGGGTCATCGCTGGATCCCTCGCCTACTATTTTTGGATCAAACCTGCGCGCGAGCTCCAGAGGAAGCAGGAGGTGAGCATCCAGATTTCTTCTTATCCTATTCTTTCTGTTACCTATTCCGGCATTAGTTGGGGTTCTAATTCGGTTAGTATGGTGTACGAATAAATTGCTCATACCATGTATACATATGATTTTACCTATGTTGTCGGTTTGGAGCTAGCATTCTCCTACAACATTCTGACAATGTATTGATTTTGCTTTTGATTTTGAAAGTTACAACCAATTGATATAATGCATTAATAACAAGTACTGTACTTGCCTTTATATGTCAACAATTTTAGTTTGACTGTTTGAATAAGAAGTTCGTACATATAGCTCCTAAAAAATATGTATTTGTTTTTGCCTACTATGTTTGAAATTAATTAACCATTGATAATAACCGTGTTTGAGTACTAAATTCGCTTCTCTTTATCTTTCACAATTATAGTTTGTGATATTATTATTTGCTATTAGTTGCAGAAGAGAAAGAACATAGCCTATAACAATAGTGCCAAGATAAGAGTTATGTGATAATTTCTTTGGTTTAAGGTTCCCTGCAGTCAGTTTCTAGAAAACTAGGCAAATGTCTTTGTTAGCATAAACTTGGGACTAGACCAAGATTGCATCAAAAGACCTAAACACGTGCTTTCTTTCTCAAAGTATTTTCTTTTGATCTATACTTTTATACTGCAATTATATCAACTTTCAATATTTACATATTCATCTCTATACTATACATAGAGTGGATTACATCAACAGATTTGATGGAGCGGCTATAGTATTTCTCACAAGATACAACAAAGTGTGTAGTTCCTATGTCAAGGTAATTGTTTTCTTTTTTTGTTCTATATTTTTCTATGGTCCTAATAATCAAGCTATAGGTGAATAATTAGTGCTATAAATATTCAAGCTACAAGTAACCCTCAAGTGAAGCTCATCAGGTGAATAACAAGAACAATATTTTCTAGACATGTCATTTATAGTTAGAATAAGATTTTAAATATACTTTCTTTTATGGAACATGATATTTGCTGCAGCTTCAAGAATGTGAAACAAGATAGTGAGTGGTTGGGTGCACCATGCATGCACACAATATATGCAGTGACAGTAGAAGCTAAATCATAGGATGCTACTGTGTAATTTTCATAGCTCATTTTACTCAGTATTTATTTTAGATATGTTTGTTTACTGCTCCTAAATATTCTGGGTGTCTTTTCAACTTATAATCATATGAGAGTATTGAGTTTGTGATCTTTAAAGATTTATACTAAAAAGTAAACATTCATCAGTTTTATTTTGGAATAGCTTCTGACACAGTAGATGCACTTATTTGCAACATGGTATTTTGATATTTATAGATTGTAAAAGTTTGAACCTTGTGAAGATGACAAAAGAACTGCTAATGGAGGTTGAAGGTGATAGACTGACAATAATTGATTGATTTGAGACCGCAATGGTGAATCATGATTAATCTATGATAACAGTTAGGGAATGAAAAGAGGTTTAATATGTTTAGAGCTCTCGGAACCACATGTTAATAACAAATTTGGCTAATAACTACTATCATGACATGATATTATATGAACAGGAAAAACCTAGATAGAGGTAGCTCTCTGTCTCTTGTCTTTTTATTTGTGTAGAGTTGATCATTTTTTGGAAGGTGTATATTAAAAATTAGACGGTAAATGGCAAGATTTCTGCACTAATCATTTCTATATAAATTATTGCAGCTTGTATTTTTAAATTGCTCAAGCAATTATTAATTACTTGCTATTGCTTAGGTATTAGTGTGAATTACCATTCTAATTCAATCAAGGTGTTTGTTTCAATAAGTGCTGGTACAAATTTACAGGGAACAATTACCTCTCTGCTCATAGTGCTAGTTTTTTTCTGTTTGACGCCTGTTAGATTTTGTGTCAATGAATAATGGCCAATATATATGCTAAATAGACTCTTATCTTTTTCCCTAGTACATGTCAATAGTTTAGAGGTCTTCCATCCATTTTTGTCTTGTTACCTATAGACTTATATCTGACCCCCCCCCCACTCCTTTTTCAAATTTATTCTCTTTTGTCCTACCTTTTTCATTCCAATTTCCATGGCTACCTCATCTTCACAAAACTCACCACTCTATCTTTTTTGAATTATTTATTTTTTTAATTATAGATAAAAGATCCATTATTCTTCTAGGCACAACCTGTGTTATTAACATATAAACACACATCTATCTTCTATTATGCAGTTTACTTTTTTCTTTGCCCTACAACATTTTATCTTTTTTATACCATTTATCAAATATTTTCATTCAATTGGAAAGTTTGCCATAAACTGACAATATCCAAAAAAGAAATATAGGTGTGGTGTGAATTTTTTTGTAGAGAAAATAAAAAGGTTGTCTGCTATAATTTTAAAAATTATTTGGTGTTCTCATTTGTATGGTTGGACCATGCTCGGAATTTATATTATGTCATATTAAAATATGTATTCATTGAATACAACCATAATTTTTAAAAATTAAATTCTTGTCAAATTACAGGAATGAACAGAAGGATGGGTCTGACTTGTTGTTTGAAGTCGGCACAAGAATAGTCCAAAGAACTAGGTGTGTCACATTTCAACTGTTAGTACTTTAGAAGATTATCTATGTCTTTTTGTTCTAATTATAATTGTTTTGGTAGAATATGGCTTAGCCATAAAAAATTTGTTCCGGTAGAATGCAAATTGATATTTATAAAAAGAGAAATCTAGGTATGCGCATGGTATTATTGCTTCTTGCATCCCTACCTTTGAGCATTATCAAATTGAAACTCTATCTTCTGCATGTATTATATCATGTAGCAATAATTATTACTCCTAAAAAACATACTAGGCATAATGCATTTACTTGCATGGATGAATGTGACATGTAACCTCAAGACATAGGCAAATTCTAGCAAAAGTTATTATTTTCAATAGTTTTTTGGTATTTTAGTTTGTATTAAATTCAAGCTCATGGCATAAAGTGATACAAACTTGTGCGGGATTAACTTGGTATTTCAGCTTTTTGGTATTTCAGTTTGTAAATGGCACATTGATTCCCTTGATCCCTTAATCTACGTAGGTTACATTCCATATAGACAAAAACCTTCCATACCATCCCAGAATTCATATTTATTGCCCATAATTTCTAATAACCTCGCCTATTTCAAATTGCACCTTCCGTCTTTACGGAGACTCCAATACCTTCCCTTAACCCCTCCTATATTTCCTAATCAGAATTCACCTTCCATTGCTGCACGTTTAACCTTCCAAGAACACAACTTAAAAATGTGTGCTGCTACATGAGAGATGAAAGAAGGATCAGAGATGGCACATGCGGTGGGCCACCAGCCCTATCGCCTCACCGGTGTCGAACATGGAGGTGGGTTTCTTGAAGCTACAGTGTGCGAGGGCTTTGAATACTACATGCCGACCTACTCCTGTACTCCATCGTCCTCGGCGGTCACAACTACCGCTAAGACCTCTCCAGTGCCGTCACCACCATGTCCTGCCACCGAAGGCAGGACATGAACTTTGGCGGCCTGGGTGGCGGCATGAACGTCTACCGTCGCCATGCACATATTTTCTATGACTTCACCCATCGCCACTTCACGCTTCTACTTCCTCCTCCCCTCTTGCTCCATCTTCAACATTGGCACCGGCCCCTCCGCAGCCCTCCCCCGCACTTCGTGCCACTCCGTGTGAAGAGAAGCAGCAAACACCGCTGCTTCTAGGTTCTCGGGAGTCCAGACAATACGGTGTGGTGCATGGCGGCCGAACTTCCATGACTATTGGCGGCAGCAGAATGGGTGTCCCCTGCCTTCCGATGGGTTCACTAATCCCATCCTATCACTCGTAAGGATCATGTCAATGATATTGATCAAGGACCAGCCCAACGCACAGGTACTCAATGCACCGTTTTTACCATATGGTTAGATGATAAAATGTATTGGTAGTAATGTGTATAAGTAGCTGAGATTTTGGGTTAATTGGATCTTGGATTATTGCATGAGTGAAGTTGTACCCTCTGAGACTTATCTGTTTGTGAATGCTATACATTTTTGTGATCTCCATGTTTGATGTAAAATTGGTCTATATGTGTATTGTAATGAACGTTAGGTGTCATTTTTTGATAAACAAAGGTAGACATTGTTTAGATAATCAACATATTTCAATTTTGATTGTGATTTAATAAAACCAATATTAATTTTCTTGTTATGTTATTATCCTTCTATTCTTCTATAACTATCTACGATGTGTGTCAAAGTCAGTAGTTTCATGCAATTATATGACCTCTGGTACATGGCACAATTTTTATATTATGTAATAATAGTTTTCTTTTGTTGTTGTAAATATCACTTTGAAAATTTTGTTTTTGAAAGGTATTAGATGCCTCACATGATTATGAATTTTTTATGCTTAGTGAATACTACTCAATGACATGTAATTTGCACTTTTACAGAGAAAAAAAAAGTAGAGTGTAGCTTTTGATTTCCTCAAGGATGTCACTTCTTCGCGTGTTGGATGATAATGGTATACGCTCATGGAATCATTGCTGCATGTATCCTTCCATATAATGGATCTACTATCTTTGGTATGATGGCTTCTAAATGAATTATTTTCTTGGGTGGTGATGTGCTTTCTGAAATCTCTTCTCAAGGAAAACAACAATATGTGTGTTAGAGTGATGGTTCAACATGCACCGGTGGTGTTTCTTCCTTCTCCTGGTTATTAAACCTTTGGTATGAGCATTTGATGATGAAAAAAAAAACATAACTAGCTCTGATTTGTTAGATTTAATTAGATATTTGATTCAATCCGTTCATCGATGTCATTTACTTACTGTGGACTACATGTAGGGTCGTCCTTCCACCGTGGTCATCGCAATCCGTTACCACGGCTATTTTCTCTGCAACGTCGACAACACTAAAGCAAGTAACAAAGAAGCTGACATAGTGTAAGACGAAAAGGCAGAATGATGGTACCACTTCATTTTCTTAATCATAGACCATTATATATTTAAATAGTCTTGGATTTTTTCCATATAACTTTTGGTGTTCTAGATATAGTTCATTCAATTGGTATATCTAAAAAGTTATCATTATGTTTTTTTTAATTTCCTGTTCTCTTTTATACATGATCATTGCACTACTAATTGTGATGTTAATAGATAGTCATACATTGCTACTGCAGATTGTGCTATAAATATGTATACTTTATCAAATTGAATTATTTCAGTTTTTTTCTTTTTTAGGGAACCAAATTATTTAGCTGGGTTGCATAAATTGCTACTGAAAATTATTCCATGTTTTCTGATCCTAGGAAATATCATAGTCTAGGGTCTGATAGATATTAACTAATCTAAAAGTTAACTTAATGTGATCATTTCTGTGAGGAATTTTCCCTTAATAAATTGGCTCTTGAATTAAGTCTGGCGTTGTGCAGAGGGGAGCGACACGATGAGTTAACTATGTTTATCTCTCATCTGAACCCTTTTCACGGCATAAACATGAATAAAACTTTGATATTTTGATTGAACTGAATATTGCTTCTATCAATATATGAGTTTCAATGGGATAAAAGCAAAGGAATTGTTTGTTATGCTGAAATCATGATATATATACATATTATTTATCGAGACATGTATTTTTTTCATGGTCACATTGAAATCTCATACTCATGTGCATGCTCAGTTCCCTACAAATGCCATTTAGCGAATCTCTTTCCTATTTTAGTGAAAGTTCAGAATAGGATAGAAATTACTAAACTCAGTTTATAACCTTGCATAAATACATGACAAGAAATCTATGTCAAAATAGTTGAACAACTAAAAACTTTATTTTCATTGCATTTCAGGACTGGTGGTTATAGTTTTGTTTCATTCATTCAAATATGGAGGTAGGCTCCATTCAAGGACCATCCATGGAGAGTTTTGCACTTGCTTCTTTTTATGTTGTTAAATAGATATAAGATATAGCTTCATAGTTAACACCTGTCTCATGCTATCAATTTTCCTCGAGTTTTTTTTTTCTTGGAGTTACTATCATTTTTAAATGTGGTGCATGCAATTTCTTGTATTCTGATTTTTATACTCCTCTTTTCCAACAACTTCCTTTTCACCTTATGATTTATGGTTTGCCTTTCCAGATTGTCTGAGTGAACCACATGCGGTGCTTATCACCGGTTCTAAACATCCTCAGGTCCAGATCCTCATATAGTTCTTAAAAAAGATCCTCATGTGATCTGTTTTAAGAGACGATTTGATGATGACGCGATGAACCTGTCTGGCATCCTTCATAGGCGTTTCAAGAGAGGACCTGGGTGTGGCCGTTGTATCTGAAAGAAATCGCCTCCCTCTCTCTCCAATTGGCGTTCTCCCTGTAGGTTATTACACCTCTATTACATCCTTGCAAACTTTCATAATCTTGTTCTTGATACGGTCTGCTCGAGCCACTTTGCTAAGAGTTATGATAGAAGGTTGATTGCTTAGAAGACATGTTGTGAACATTCAGAAATTTAGAATTTTTCAGATCGACTATATGTTTGAAAATATTAATGTTAAAGAACCATGGATTGAGGCTTGACTATAACTAAAATGAAATGAGGAGATGGTGTGATTAATTTTTTAATTAACATGTTGTTCTTCCTTTTTGTATTGTGTGAACTACATTTGTTGCAAGATGCAACAACATGTATGTTTTTTATATCTCCTGGTTTGACCAGTGATGAAATTTCGAGGTAGGAGTTATTGGTCGTTTCTGAGCTTATGATGTGCTTAAGGTTCTGACCAGAATGAGGCCAATACCAACCTCCTTGAATCCATGGTAATCAGATACACCAGTAACATGATTTTTTGTCCAAAAATTGTAATATAATTTTCTCTAAGTGGAGCAATATTTGTTCTCTTAGTTATCTGATTGTGTTATTCGCCTATTTGATGGATTGATTAAAGTTTTTCACAATGTAGCTTAATTTTCTATCATATGTAACATCACGAAGAAAGTTCATAGCTGATATCGACCTTTTGCACTCACCATGCTTTCAGTTTTTAGACTTCAGGCTGTTGTTGTGTAACACAGGTAGCGAGTAGTAACAATCTACAACAGACCATTTTACTGGTAGAAGTTGACCAACCTAGGAACTAATCTAATAATATAAATTAATTAATTTTGGTTGTGGCATAAAGCTTATAGCTATGATGTTAATCTACCTACATGAGGCAAGGGAATGCTTTATTAGTTATCCTGATGCCTCGTTTACATGCTCTTCGTTATTATTATTTAATATGTTATCTCCAAGAATAGATTTTATAGGTCACAGCTCTCTTGCTCCACATATGAGAGCCGGAAGCTAAGATCCCCATCCAATGGCAGGATAGCAAGGCTGCTCTAGACTTCATTTATATTCTTAAATTTTTGCTATACCAATTCTCTTATCCCAAATCTACATGTATTCAGATTTTCATAAGAAGCTTGATGTCGTGGAATTATCAAAGGCCCTTGATAATTTGTCCATTATGCCACACAATATCTCTCATGTTGAACATATAGACAACTATCATTTGTATGTATATATAAATATATATTTGAGTAATTATAGGAAACACATATTATAATGACGTGCTTTTTAATAGACATGTTAACTCTCAAAGGATATAAATGTGATGACAACATACCAAAAAAAGGTTAAAAAAAGTAATTGACAATGTTAAATAGTATTGAGATTGATCAAAGTGTTTTTATTAACTTTGGTTTAGATTCACATTTATGAGTGATTCATGATAGCAAGTGAGTGATTTTGATCTTTTATAGTTCATTTGATTAATCAAAGAATTTTGGTTGTCTTTGAAGTTGATTTTTTATAGTTCATGAGAGAGAGAGAGAGAGAGAGAGCGAGGGAGAGAGAGAGGGAGAGTGGGAGAGAGTGGGAGGGAGGGAGGGAGGGAGGAGGGAGAGAGAGAGAGAGAGAGAGAGAGAGAGAGAAGGCGGCGGGGGGGGGGGGGGGGGGGGGGAGGGAGGTGTTGAGGGAAGATCCCTTATAATTTCTTGGGGAGATCAATTACAATCGCCCACATATATATGGGGGACATTTCTTGAGTTACAAGTAAACATAACATAGAACCCTAATTGAATTGCAACCTTATCTTTCCTAATTATTCAAACTTCCTAATTAATCTCCCCCTTTTTCCAAACCTATCTCTAGCCACTTTTGGAAAGGGGAGCAGCCCTGCTCCCCCTTGGTGCGCCTGCTCTGCTGGCCACAGCTTGGGCACACTGACCTGCTGCCTCTGGGCCGGCCTGGCCCATAACACTTCCACCCTTTTCGAGAACCAGCATGTCCTCGTGCTGGATAACCATCCTGCCATGAGTGGTGATCACCAGTGTCATCGGATTCCTACGGAGCTTGATGAGGACCGTGAAGTTGCCGAGGACGAGGTCGGTGAGGAGGTTCTGGCGAGTACGATCAACGTCGAAGAAGATGACATAGCTAAGGTTACCGACGTCACCAGCAGTGGCAAAGTGGTAGGAGGTCGGTGTTGGTGACGAACCACAGACTGCCGGTGTGCCAAGAGCATCAATGAACCTATGCGGAATGCCGAAGTCGAAGCAGAAGTGAAGCTCACTGCAAGGTGGTCCAGTGAAGAAGGGTCTCTTGCCCTGCTCTGATGGTAGTAGAAAACCCTCGAACGTCACGATGAAGGTGTCGCGGGGTCGAGGTTGAGCTATTATCAAGTCGATAAAATGGCCGAAGAGAATCCCAAAATCAACAGATGGGAGGGGAGCAACTACCCCATCTGGCACAGTGAAGGCCACCTGACAAACGTGGAAGAGATCATGGCCCGCAAGGTCGACGAAACGAACATCCACAACATCAATGCTATTGTTTGGCATCTCCTGCAAAAAGAGAAAACCATGTGGTAGAAGACCGCGGAAACCCACTGCAACCTGACGGAGTAGAGCCTCCTCGCCATGCTTGAGGAGAGTGGCTAGGAGACGGTGTAGGCGAGCTAAAGAAGCCATGATGTAGAGGCGACCGTCGAAGAAGATAAGGCCGTCTCGTAGACTCCAGGGCAGTGTGGCGTCGTCGGAGGAGATGCGTGCCGCAAGGAAGGACAGCTCGAGGTCAATGATGATGTCATCGCGCAGGTTTCGTAGAGACCCTCGTCGTCGTGGAGGATGAAGAGAATGTTGGTGATGGCGTGGTCCTCCCATGATGGCTACCGTCACCTCCACAGGTGTGGGCGCAACCCTCGGTGGAGAAGGGGCCTACGCCGGCTGACTGTAGCACCGAGCCATCGCCCACCAAGAGCTCATGACGGCCACCGTCAAAGAAAGACATGCTCAAGTTGGTGAATTCCATCATGATTGGTCCCAAGGAGGCCAACCATGGTGTCCCCAGGACGAGGTCGACACCATTAGGCAAGTCTGCGGTGTGGATGGCGATGACGAAGGTGTCACGGCTGATGACAAGCGATAGCTGATGGCAGACATTACGGCTTGTCACCCTATCTCCTGAAGCGAAGGTGAGAGCAAGCAAAGCACGATGAAGGGGAAGCTGTATGTTGTTGGCGATGGTGAGGTCGATGAAGCAGTGCGTAGCGCCAGAGTTGACGAGGATGCGAAGCTCGATGTCAAAGACGTGTCCCAAGAAGCAGAGAGTGCGCCCCCCAGAGCCAAGGACCGTCATCAAGGAGTTGTCGTCGAAGATGTCGATGTTGATGAGGTCGCTGAGCATCTCTATGTAGAAAAGGTTCTTGCACTTGTGACCCCTAGCAAAATGCTCATCGTAGTTGAAACAGAGGTTCAAGTGATGACGTTCCGCCATCTCCTCGGCAGTGAGGCGCTTGAAGGTCCGGTTGCCTGGGGTTGCAATCATAGTACCAGGCGAAGCGATGGCCGGAGCAACTGGGATGCCTGGCTTGGTAGAAGGGCGAGGAACAGCAAAGTGAGCACGTGAAGCAAGATTGTTCTATTTAGATACCTGGGCCGAGTACTCCGCCGTAATCTGATCCTTGCGCTCGTAAGCACGAGCCAGGCTCATGGCTTCCTCCATGTCAATGGGCTTGTTGAGCTCAACCTCCATCTTGAGTGGCTCAAGAAGACCGGTGGTGTAGATGCTGACTTGCTAAAGCTCCTGGAGGTCCCCAATGCGAGCTACAAGCGCCAGGAAGTTCTCCGTGTAGTAGTCCATAGTTGAAGTGCACCGGAGAGTAGCGAGATCGCCCAATGGGTTGGCGCGTGTCAGAGGCCCAAATGTCTCGTTCACCAGGCAAATGAAAAGGCTCCAGGAGGTGATGGAGCCGTCCTTGGTGTGGTGCATATACCACTGCTGGGCTGCCCTAGTGAGGTGGTAGGAAGCGTACCATACTTGCTCCGCTGGCTTCATCTTCTGTCCCTGAAAAAATTGCTCACAATGGTTCAGCCAGGGCAGGGGGTCCTCCTTGCCATCAAAACTGGGGAAGGAGAGCTTGTGGTAGTGAAGAATGGCGAGGTCAACATCGGGCGTTGGGGGTTGTGTCTCCTCCTGCGGTGGTGGAGAAGGGGTGCCACCCATGGCAGTGTGCACCATGCTCTCGAGGTCTTTGTCGGTGAAGTTGGAGGAGGCTTGTCGTAGACGTCCTCGATTGCCTTCTTTGCGGCAGCGAGGGCCACCACCCGACGAGCAGCTTCTTCCTTCTCGCGAAGCCTATCCTGGATCGTCGGGTTGTCGGTGAGGGCCTCAACAGTGGCGAGGGCCTCGACAGCGCGGTCCATGGTGGTGATGCAATGCCTGGTCATCATCTCAAAGCCCTTGGCGAATTCCTTGAATAGGCCATAGAAGGACGAAAAATCTGGGACCACGTCCGGAAGCTTAGGCATGGAGGGGATCACAGTGGAGGATGACGAGGAAGACATGGTGGTGGCGGCGAGGATTGGAGTGGCCTCTGAATACCAAGTGTTATGTGCAAACTTGGGAGAGGGAGGGGAGAGTAGGCCGACGACCCGGCTGGTCGACGGCGATGGCGTGGGGAGGTGGTGGTGGCGGCTAGGGAAGGGGCGGTGTGACAGAGAGAAAGAGGGACAGGGGGGGGCACGAGAGGTGTTGAGGGTAGATCCCTTCTAATTTCTTGGGGAGATCAATTACAATTGCCCACATATATATGGGGGAATTTTCTTGAGTTAGAAGCAAACCTAACATAGAACCCTAATCGAATTGCAACCTTATCTTTCCTAATTATTCAAACTTCCTAATTAATCTCCCCCTTTTTCCAAACCTATCTCTAGCCACTTTTGGAAAGGGGAGCAGGGCTGCTCCCCCTGGCTCACTGGCCCTGCTGGCCACAACTTGGGCGCGCCGGCCTGCTTCCTCTGGGCCGGCCTGGCCCATAACATCACGTAATTTCAGCAAGTGTGGAAATTTTTTTGTGATTTATCTTCTTTCTTTGTCAATTAATATGTAAATAGGAAATATAAATTCTTCTGTTGTTTGGAAACAGATCATAAGTTATTTGTCCAGACACCACTACTTCCTTTTAGCAGTAGGTACATCATGTAGATTAGTGCAATTACTTACTTTGGTGTAGAATTTTTGTAAGGGAATAAGGTGGCAGATTCAAGGATATTATTTTTTATATCAGTTTAATGCCTTTACTGAAGGGTTACAGTAGAGTAAATAAAATGATATATGTCAATACTTAAATTACCAATATTATGTTCTTCATATATTGGCTTTAAGGAATGATAGAAACCTTTTACAATGATCATGATCACTATTTTCTCAACCATGATACTATTCCATATAGAAATTTTCATGGAGCTATATGTATGTATATGTATGGAATTGAAACCATTGGATAATTCTTTTGATCTCCAATGTATGTATGTGTATGTGTATTCTATGTAGACAATTATTTTATCTCTAATATATATTTATCCTATCGGTAATGAGTTCCATAAAAGTTTTCCAACTCAGTTAAAACCACTTCGAGTTGAAACCATTTGAGTCTGGGTCGGAGCCATGAAGATCAAAATGGGGCTATCCATGCATCCAACTTGTAAAGGGACAAACAAGTGCGGCAACGCCGCACCTACTTTCTAGTCTACACTTCTAATTCTAGTCGTTGTATTGATCGATATATGAAGGTGTTTGTCAAGACTTGATCTCAGCAATATATTTATAGGGATACATCGGAACTAAGAACTACCATAGTAACACAAGACGCCAAATTAGACAGGTTCGGGCCCTCTCGATGAGAGTAAAAACCCTACGTCCTGTGTTCAGTGGTTTGTATTGCAATGAGAAAATCTGGTGCCCCCGATGGGGAGGTCTCTGCCGCCTTATATATCCGGTCGGCAGGGGGTACATGAAGAGTCCTACTAGTAGTCTACAAGGATAAGCATCGAAAGTCTATCTCTAATTGCCTTGTGCTCCAAGCCGACTTGGTCGGTTCCCTCATTGGTGGGCCACCCTATCATCTACCGACTTTAGCATAACTATGGATACCAGTAAGGTAACTATTCCACAGTAGCCCCGAGTGCTTTCTAATTTTGAGCTATGACTTGCCGAGCGGTCTTCAATGTCTATGTGAACAGTTCACAAATTAGGAAGGCCTCTTGATTGAACTCCCTAATAGATCTAGTGCATTGATTAAATGCAATTTATTAGGTGTAGCCCCCAACTCTTGTATAATTTGGGAGACTAACAAATAATGCAAGAGTCTAATAATATTAGCTCTTAACAAATTGTTGAGTTTATTTTACTCAAACCATCAAGTTAGGGTTAGCCTCCCTTGCTAACCGATGGGAGACTAACACATAAAGCAAGCGCTTCATCTTCCTTGCGCCTCCCCTGCTCTCACAACTCTCTGCTTCAGAGCTAGGGTTAGCCTTTTCCCTCGCCACCACAGATATTCATTGTTAGCAAGCTTCGAGCCTCTGCTAGGGTTAGCTCCCTGTCTCCAGATCCAGCATGCCACCTCTTCATTGACAATGCCTCGCAAGCCGTCCAAGAAGGCCGCCGCCACCGAATCATCTTCTTTGGAGTTGGAGATCCCGGAACAACTGCGCGAGTTCTCCATGAGCAGCCTCGTTGCCGTAGATCTGAACTTGATGGTGATGGACGACATCCTCTCGGAGCAAGCACACATAGATTGGAAGGTAACAAAGGAAACTCGCTCCCACCCAATCCATAAACAGATTGTAGTTTTTTGCTCTTTTTTTGAGCATGGTTTTGGAGTTCCCTGCTGCAGTTTCTTGTGTGGGCTCCTTTTATTTTATGGAATTGAGCTCGTCAACCTCAATCCCAACTATATTCTTCATATTGCCATCTTCATGCATCTGTGCGAAGCTTTTCTGGGTGTTCTGCCCCACTTCACTCTGTTTCGCCATCTCTTCATCCTCTGACCGCTACCAACAAAGGAAAACCAAGTCACCATTGGTGGAGTTGGCTTCCAGTTGCGCACGAAGGAGGCATATATCAATGTGCCACTGAACACCGGGAACAAGAACTGGAGGGATGAGTGGTTCCACTGTGACAACCCTCCCCCTGCTCTTGTTGATTTCTCTGGTGCGAAAGCCACTCCCCAAGCGCATTGGTCAGAGAGATCGGATCCGACCGATCCTCAGGTGGTCGCTCTGCTGGAAAAGATTGCAGAGCTAAACAATGATGGGGTTGACAGCATTACTATCGTGAAGAGCTTTATAGTTTGCCGAGTGCAGCCCTTGAAGCAACAGAGCCATCCCGCATGGATGTATGCCTCTGATGATGAGACGGGAGAAGTGCCAGATCCTCTGAACTCCACTCTATGCTGATCACGACTGTCGAAGATGTTTGAAGGAGACATCATCCAGGATCACTTCTTAATTGCAAAGGCATACAATGCGGGCACTCTACGGGCCCGAGTAAGCTTTCGGTCATACTGAGTATTTTTGATGTTCTTTTGACAGACTGATCATAATATTTGATGTCTTCATATTTCTGCAGATTTTGGACACTTTTGTGTCACACCCTCCGCTCCCTCCGATCGATTCCGAGGGACCGGATTATGTTGAGAAGCCACCGTAGATTGGTACTGGGGGTTCAAGCTCATCGGTGAGCGCGCAGCCGACCAAAGGGTCCGTCGTAGGCACCACTACATCTTCTCCTATCAACTTGCCCTCCCCAAGTCAACGGGTGAAGCAAACCGCCCATCATCATCGGCAATATGTGGGAGGTAATGATGATGACAAAGAAGAGCTACCCAAGACGCCGGTCGGCCTACCCCTACCCACTCCAACCAACCATCAAGCCGGTTGGAGCCCCCGAGCAAAATGGTGATCGATGCAGGAGCAACGAAGAAGACCAATGAAGTCAGCCAGTCTTCCCTGAAGAGGAAGGAGACTGACTCGCAGACCACTTGTTCAAAGAAGAAAGTCTGCCGAATTAGAATCAAGCAAGCCTCCAGGTAGACTTCTTTGATTCTTCATCTCTGTAGTCAATAATTGTATTTTAATCATTAGTATTATATTATTCGGTGGTCACACTAATCGGTCGAATGATGCCCAGAGTGCCCAAGGGTCTGAAGACACCCGGTCAGCTCCTACTCCTCGTCCGACCGACTTACCTCAACCAACCCACACACCAGCAAGTGTTTCGACTGAGCCGGGAAGTCGCCATAGCTCCAGCTCCTATACCGAGGCCAGGGCCGACACCTCAAACCAATCCTCCCCCGACCGGTATTTCTTCCCCTCTTAACAAAGGTAAGGCCGTGTCGGTCAAGGATTAATTAGGTCGACCTGAAGCTGAGGATATGGAAATTATCCGTCAACACCGAGAGGCCAACAAGGTACATCAATACCAAGTTTTTTTTTGCTTTGATTTGATCTTTCAACTAACCATGCCCTTCTTTGTATTCAGAAAATATATGCTCTTATAGAGAAGAAGTAGGCCAAGATTGAATATCTTGAAACCGAGACTTTTGGTATGTTCCAGATTCTTTTTCCATATTAGATCCTTTCCTCAAGATATTGACTTGTTGTTGGTATCTTGCTAGTTACCGGCAAGCAGCTCTCCCAGGGCAAGAAGCAGATTGAAAGGCAGTAGACCGACCAGAAAGAAGTGACCAATGCTCTAGAGCAAAGTCGTGCAGATGTCGTCGGTAAGATAGCATACCAACTTTTATTGCTTTTAGCTCACTCTGTCGCTAAAGATTTTATATGTGTCTTTAGCTCGTGACAAAAAAGTCACCGATCTGGAGAAGTTGACTTCAAACCAGTAGAGATTTTTAGATGCTCTGAATGCTAAGAAGGATGACCTTTCCAAGTTGATCGGAGAACAAAACTCTGAAATGACTCGGCTAAAGAAGAAGCTAGAGGAAGCCGAAGGGAAGATAGAGGAGGCTAAGAGCATCTCCAAATCTTTCAAATGTAATCTTTCCAATAAGCTCTCCATTGTATCTTCATTATTTCTCTTGCTGACTTCAGATCATGATGTTTTGAAAATCTTTCGTACCATTATCCTACGGCGCTCGAAAAGCATTGGATTATATCCATGCTAACCAAGTGGAGAAGACCGGTCACTCCTTGGATTATCTGCTGGAGCATGCTTTGGAGGTGATTGCAAAGCACACCAAGAGGGTGGCGACCGAGGTCGGGAGCCAAGTGCTGGATATTTGCCAGTCTTGGTCTTCTACATTACCATTGGATAAGATCAAGGAGGGCTTCAACCCAGACTTGACAATAGACCAATGCCAATTGCTTATGGACTCTATCCTGGAGACCTCCCATGCCTTGGTCGATAATGTTGAGGTTGATCCCATTGCATCGACTCCTCCAGCAACTCCAGAATAGAACTGCATGATGATGCTTCCTCCTCTCCTTCAAAGGAGTCGTAACTATCTATAATGTCGGAAAACATTAGTAGTATTTATGTAAGAAGATAATATTATCTCCATATAAATAATAATTTCTATGCTTGCTTAATTTGTAAATAAATTAGAAGATTGACAAAGTAGTCATAAAGGCAATCTCCTGTTACTTAAAGCAAGATGATCAGTACTCAGCTGTGTTACTTAAAGCACTTAGATCTTATTACCACAAGTCTTTTAAAGATAAACATAGAGGTTGCATCAGTCTGCCTTATCATATAAGGTTGTAACTAATAGCCGTTTAACAAGCAGAGTCGACCAATCGACACATGACCTCTCGCTCTTTGGCTCTGGGTTTAGTGTAGTGGTAGTCTGTTGTACAATATGAATTGTATAACCATGATGTTAGGCGTTTGACCAAAAAATCGTAAGGACCGTATCAAGATTTGAGAAATCGGTCGAACAAAATCCAAAACCAGAACTTTTCAAGGTTAAGGAGTAATGGGACATTATTACAAGCCCCTGGCTCGATTGTTTAATATTATAAATTAAGGAATTGAGACAAATAAGAATGAAAATCATCAATAAATCTTTCATAAAAAAGACTAAAGTTTCATCCAATAATAAAGTATGAGAATACAAAAGATAGACTAAGTATAGAAGCAACGTAGCTGATTTATGTTCCACGAGTTTGGTATGTCGTTGCCATCCTTATACATCGGCCGGTAAGCCCCTGGCCGAGTGACTTCTTTGACCACATAAGGTCCTTCCCATTTAGGGAAAAGTTTGTCATGATTCTTGGTTGATTGCACTCGGCGCAACACTAAATCCCCAACATGAAACTGGCGACTGCGTACATTCTTAGCATAGTAACATCGCAATCCTTGCTGATATAGTGCCGACCGAAACAGAGCGCGATCACGCAACTTCTCTGCCACAATCAAATCAATCTCTCAGTTTTCTTTAGAAAGCTTCTCATCATATCCCTTAACTCGCGCTGATACGAGATTTACCTCTCTCGGCAGCATAGCCTCGGAGCCATAGACCAACGAGAAAGGAGACTAGCTAGTAGCCCGACTAACGTTAGTACGCAGCCCCCAGAGAACCGAAGGCAGTCTCGTACCCACCGACCGGCATAAGGTTTGAGCCTGTCAAATATCCAGGGCTTCAACCCCTGAAGAATCATACCGTTGGCCCATTCAACCTACCCATTGCTTTGAGGATGAGCCACTGATGTAAAGTGGATTTTTATTCCCATCTCATCGGCAAATTACGTAAATCCTCAGATGTAAACTAAGTACCATTGTCAGTGATGATATCATGAGGGACCCCAAATCGAGTGAAGACATCTCTGACAAACTCGACCGCTTTCTTCGAAGTAATCTTGCTGACCGGTTTTGCTTCAATCCACTTGGTGAATTTGTCAATAGCAACAAACAAATGAGTGAATTTGTCTGGCGCTTTCTTGAAAGGACCGACAATATCAAGCTCCCAGATTGAAAAAGGCCAAGTCATAGGTATCCTCTGAAGTTGCTGTAAAGGCACATGTGTTTGTTGAGCAAACAATTGGCAACCTTCACACTTCCGAATGATCTGGTGTGCATCTTCGACCGCCGTAGGCCAATAAAACTCTTGCCGGAAAGCCTTGCTGACCAAAGTCTTGGAAGTTACATGATTGTCGCATACTCTTGAATGGATTTCTTCGATCAATGCTTTGCCCTCTGGTTTGAAATACATTGCATCAGGATGTTCTACCCCCTTTACGATAGAGCAAGTCATCCACCATTAAATATCCCCAAGACCAAGCCTTTAGCCTCTATTGCTCATTAGCGTCTGCAGGCACCGTACCGCTAACCAAAAAATGAATAATCGGATCGCGCCAATCGGTCTCCATGTCCACATCTTCCATAGGGTCAACGACATCGGTCGTCAGCACATCAGGTTGAGGAGAAATAGTCAGAGTATCAAGGGTGTGTAGAAAAACACCAGGTGGGACAACTGATCGTGATGATCCCATCTTAGCTAACTCATCAACAGCCTGGTTGTTATCACAGAGAACATGCATGAATTTAAGTCCATCAAACTTGTTCTCCAGCTTCCTAACTTCTTGGTAGTAGCCAGCCATATTGTCATCTACATAGTTTCAATCCTTAGTGTGGGATACTTGCTTTACGGGTATCCTCATACAAGGCTAAAGTCGGTGGCCGACCGGGTACTTCATCAACAAGGAAGCTGACCGACTCGGCGTGGAGTGCAAGATAAGAAAGATTAAACTTGCCATATGGAACCATTGTAGAGTACGAATAGGACTCTACTTGTACCCCCTGCCGACCGGATATATAAGGCGGCAGGGTACCCCCCATGGGAGGGGTCGAGAGTTAGCTAGAGGCAATTTAGGCTTAACATCTCGAAACAATCAATACAATACAGAACACAGTACATAGGGTTTTTACTCTTATTGAGAGGGCCCGAACCTGTATAATTCGACGTCTTATGTAACCATCGTAGTTCTTGGTCTCGACGTAGCCCTATATATTTACTGCCGGTCTTGAGCATCGACACTTAGTGACCAGGTTGATGACCAAAGCCGAGTCACCAAAGATGTCGAGGCGCTAGATGCCGAGCGATATGGCAATTCACAGACCGTGTAGAAGAGCTTCATACTCCGCAATGTTATTGGACGCTTGGAACTTTGTCTGGAGGGCATATCGAAGTCTCTCTCCTATTGGAGAAATACGTATGATTCCTGCCCCTGCACCCGGTAATTGGAGTGAACCATCAAAGTACATTTTCTAGTACTCAATATCTTGCGATGCCGTGTCATTTGAATCTCTGTCCACTCACAAACGAAGTCAGCTAGTGCCTGTCCTTTAACGGCTGAGCGAGGAAAGAACATGATGGTGTATTGACCAAGCTCGACCAGCCATTTAGCAATCTTGCTGACCGCCTCACGGTTATGAAGAACTTCCCTAGGTGCGAAAGAAGTATGAACTTTGATCAGATGAGCTTGAAAATAATTCTTCAACTTTCTTGAAGTGATCAAGAGCGCATACAACAGCTTCAAGATCTGGTGGTATCGGGTCTTGGAGGCGTTGAGAACCTCACTCATGAAATACACTGGGTGTTGTACCTTTTGTACATGTCCCTCTTCTTCTCAGTTGACTGTTAAAACAGTACTCACAACCAGAGTCGTGGCCAAGACATATAGTTGAAGCTTCTCTTGTGGCTCCAAAGGCGCAAGGATCAGGATGTTGCTGAGATACTTCTTCATTTCATCCAGAGCCAACTACGCCTCTACTGTCCAGACAATGTTATCTTGCTTCTTGAGCAATTTGAAGAATGGTAGACCATGGACCCTAGTTAGGAAATAAAGCGACTCAAAGATGCCATGCATCCGGCCAGCTTTTGAACATCCCTTTGAGAATTAGGTGGTCCAATATCAAGGATCGCCTTGATCTTATTCGGGTTGGCCTCTATACCTCGTTTTGAAATAATGTGACCGAGTAGCTTTTCCCAAGGGACCCCAAAGACGCACTTCTTTGGGTTCAACTTCATCGAGTACCGCCTTAAATTGTCAAATGTCTCCACCAGGTCAGAGATAAGTTCTCTAGCATTTTGAGTCTTTACCACGATGTCATCAACATATGCTTCTGCATTCTGACCGATCTGAGTTTCGAGGCAACGTTAAAAACCATGTTGGTAAGTCGCGCCAACATTCTTTGGACCGAACGACATAGTTATATAGCAATAGGCACCAAAGGGAGTAATAAAGGAAGTCTTGATTTGATCTTTGACCTTTAGTGGGATCTGGTGATATTCTGAATAGGCATCCAGAAATCTCAAGATCTCACTTCCAGCTGTCGAGTCTACGATCTGGTCAATGCGCGGTAGAGCAAAGGGGGCCTTAGGGCAGACCTTGTTCAAATCGGTATAATCAATGCACATACGCCACTCTTTATTCTTCTTCGGTACAAAGACTAGATTAGCCAGCCAATCTGGATGATACACTTCCTATATAAAATTAGCATCTAAAAGTCTAGCTATCTCCTTCTTCATAGCATCCTTGGAATCTTGAGCAAATCTTCTAAGTCTTTGTTTGACGGGTGTAGCCCCAGGAGGCACCCTTAATTCGTGCTCAATCTTTTCCCTAGGAACTCTAGGCATGTCAAAAGGCTTCCATGCAAAAATGTCCCTATTTTCCTGGAGGAAAAGAGTAAGCACGAGCTCCTATTTCTCTCCTAGGTTGGCCCCGCATAAGTAACCTTAGCGGCGCCTTTAGGATCGAGCGGAATTTCCTTAGTCAGCACGTCATCCATCTGGAGCTTCTCCTTATTGGGCCTCTTTGTGGGAATATCTGAGTCGGTCTCGACCCCTTTGCCGACTGCCTTCTGGATCTCCAACCGGTCGGATAGCATCAACTGCTGGTCGGCCAACTCGCAACTCTGCACATCACAATCAAAAGAATTCCAAAGATCAGAGTGGAGGGAGATGATTCCTTTGGGGCCAGGCATCTTCAAGGTAAGATAAGGATTGTGTGGCACCGCCACAAATTTTGCCATTGCCGGTCTACCAATAATAGCATGATAGGCAGATTCAAAGTCGGCCACTTGGAAGACGATAAGCTCTGTCCTGAAGTTTTCTCGAGTGCAAAAAGTGACACATAGAGTGATCTACCCGATCAGCACCAAGGTCTTGCCCAGCACAATCCCATGAACGGGAGAAGTGCTTGGTTTTAGGTCATCGACCGTCAAGCCTAACTCCTTGTGAGACTTTGTGAAGATTAGGTCAAGGCTGCTCCCTCCATCAATGAGTACTTTGTTGAACTTGACCTCCTTTAGAGTGGCCGCGAGTACAAGGGGATAACGACCCGGTCTGGGCAGTTGTTGGGGGTGGTCCAACCGATCAAAAGTGAATTGAACTTCAGACCACTTCATGTACTTGGGCGCGGCTGGTTCCACGGAGTTGATCTCTCGTAGCTCCAACTTGCATTTGTGTTTGGACATGTAGGCGTCAGGGCCCTCCGAAGATGAAATTGACTGCCTTCTGGGGCTCCTAAAACACTCCTCCTTCGTCTTTGTCACCATCCTCGCTTGCTTTATCCTTGCCATTTCGCCTTGAAGGATCCTTGGCTACTTTTAGCGTGTCAGTTGCGAAGCCCTTCAGACGGTAACAATCTTTTGCTTTGTGGTTTCCCTTTGGCTGCCATAGGCACGGGCCACTCAGCAAGTCATCCATAGTCTGCTGGTTCACCGAGGATTTTTCTTGGATCAGTCTACAACTTTGTAAGTTGCCTAGATGGGGGTGAATAGGTAAATCTAAAAATCCTGGGAAATTAGACTTAAACAAATTTATCAGTCTGACCGGCAGTGTTGGTGATGGGGATCGGCAGTGCAGTCGAGTGAAAACTAGATTTAAGTCATTTCGCAGTTACTAGGTGATAATTGACTACAAGAAAAGTTGAAAGGAAGCCCTACAACAGTAAGAGACAACAAAACAAGGGCTACACAAGTAGATCTAGTAATTTAAGCAAATACAAGAACAAACCCTAGAGAATAAATAATTAAACAACAAGTAAATAAAGGAGCACACGGAGACGCAAGATTTGTCACCGAAGTTCAGGCTCACAACTACGTCTCCGTTGAGAAGTCCACAAATGACCGGATCTCTTTCAATCCTATTCTCACTCAAGCGACCACAAAGATTGAGCTCAAGTTCTGCACTATCAATTCCCTTGCGGGAAGATAATACAAACTTCCCGAGGTGTCACCACACAAGTTGGGAGTTCTACGGACACCGCTAACCGTCTAGGAGCAATGCTCCAAGAGTAACAAGCACAAGTTAGAAAGATGGTTAAATCCAATGCTCAAGAGTGGAATGGTGCTCTTTTCATTAGGAAACAATGGCTCACTCAAACCCTATCTCAAAGAATAAAGCTTTGACTTAGGAACGGAGAGTGAGGAGAGTGAAGCTCAAAAGTGCCAAATGATTTTCGGGTTGGGAGAGACAGGCACGAAGTAGGGTGAGAACATTTTATACAAAGGGCTCAAAAAGAGCTGTTGGCCTGTCTGGACGCCGCGCATCAGCACAGTCGATTGAGCCATCAGCACTATCGGTAGGGTTACTGACATACTATCATAGATCCGTAGGCAAGGATTCGGCCCGCACCGGCACTATCGATCAGAACATCGGCACTGCTGGTGAGGCAACCACAGAGAGGAAAAGTGGTCTCTAGAGACCTGGACCGGCACTACCGATCAAGAAGACCGGCACTAGAGATCGCAGTCAGCCAGAGAGCCCGAGGGGAAACATTCTCCATGGAGAGGGGACCGGCACTACCGATCAGGGGACCGGCACTACTGGTGGGCTACATCTAGAGCCAGACAGAAAAGTGGCTGTCGATGCTCATGACCGGCAGTAAATATATAGGGCTACGTCGAGACCAAGAACTATGATGGTTACACAAGACGCCGAATTATACAGGTTTGGGCCCTCTCAATGAGAGTAAAAACCCTACGTCCTATATTCTGTATTGAATTTATTATTACGAGATGTTAAGCCTAAATTGCCTCTAACTATCTCCCCCCTCCCCCCTATGGGGGGTACCCTGCCGCCTTATATATTCGGTTGGCAGGGGCGTACAAGAAGAGTCCTAGTCGTACTCTACAATGGTTCTATATAGCAAGTATAATCTTTCTTGTCTTGCACTCCAAGCCGAGTCGGTCGGCTTCCTTGTTGATGAAGTACCCGGTCGGCCACCGACTTTAGCCTTGTATGAGGATACCCATAAAGCAAGTATCCCACAGCAGCCCCCGAGTGCTTTCTGATTTTGAGCTTTAATTCTCTGAATGATCTAGAGATCATAAATTAGAAAGACCTCGTTATCGAAGTTTTTGATAGATCTGGTGCACCGGGCAGGTGCACCTGATCAGGTGTAGCCCCCGACTCTTGTATAATTTGGAGACTAACAAATAATGCAAGAGTCTAATTGTATTAGCTCTTATTAATTTGTTTATAGATATTCAAACCATCAAGTTTGAATCTTTTAGACCTCTGGTTATCAAACCCTTGGGTACTATTGCTAAGTGACCGCTTTGCCGACCGATCATTTGACCGGCCGAGTGGCACATATTATTCCCGAGTGATAGGTCGGTCGGAATTTTATGACTCTAGTCATATTCAATATTTAGCTAAATGACTTTTGTCAAAATAGCTCTTCCCTAATTCCAATCACCCGTTCAAGTCCAAATTTGGTAATTTTGGTTATTTGACTTTAGTCAATACCATAACCTTTGAACTTATACCATATGACCATCAAGTCCTTTGCCACATGATCATCAAATCACATAGATATGGTGAAATAATTCTCAGATACTTCTCATCAAAGAAGCCCTCGAGTCTCCTTCTTCTAGGTTTGTAACCCTAATGGGCTTAAGCCCTTAATTAACCTCTAAGTTAATATTAGGGTCGCACTATAGTATGGCCCACCCTGGCCCATGAGACCCTTAGGTCAAAAAGGCAAGGGTATAAAAGGCTGCACCAGGTTGACCTTCAGTCCACACCGCATTTGCCCGCGAACTCTTCGTCTTCCTTGCGCCTTCTCTGCTCTCGCAACTCCTCTGTTTTTCTGGCTAGGGTTAGCTTTCTCGCTTCCGGCCGCCATAGATTCCGCTGCATTTAGCCCCCGAGCTTTGGCGAAGTTTTTCAAACTCCTTCACCGCGTTCAATCCTGTTCGCGATGGGTCGCAAGAGGACTTCCATTTCAATCCCAGCTTCTTCCGCCGCCGCTGCCGCCGCGTCGTCCTCGTCGGAGGTCGGCATCGCGGAGCAACTTCAGGAGTTATCAAAGAGCAGCCTTTCACAGGCTGACATGAACAAGATGGTGTTGGATCGCGTCCTTCCAGAGGAGGCTCGGATCGACTGAAATGTACCCCGCGAATCCTGCCCTATTCCCATTCACCAACATATCGTAGTGTTTCGCTCATTCTTTGAGCATGGCTTTGGAGTTCCCTGCTGCAGTTTTTTGCGCGGGCTCCTTTTTTTCTTTGGGATTGAGCTTGTCAACCTCAATCCCAACTCCATTCTTCATATTGCCATCTTCGTACATTTGTGCGAAGCTTTTCTTAGCGTTCTCCCCCATTTCGATCTCTTCTGCCATCTGTTTGTCCTCCGACCGCTGCCCACCAAGGAAAACCAAGTGGCCATAGGCGGCGTCGGCGTCCAGTTATGCAAGAAGGAGGCCTACATCAATGTCCCATTGAAGACTGGAAACAAGAATTGGAAGGACGAGTGGTTCTATTATGACAACCCTCCCCCTGTTCTTGCCGACTTCACTGGTGCAAAGGCTATTCCCCAAGCGCATTGGACAAATAGGCCCGATCCGACCGATCCTTAAGTGGTCGCCCTGCTCAAGAAAATTGCCGATCTGAAGGCTGAAGGCGTCGATGGCATCATAGTGGCCAAAAGCTTTATCATCCGACGAGTTCAGCCCCTGAGGCATCAATGTCACCCGGCATGGGACTATGTTAATGAGGATGAGACAAGGGAGGTGCCGGATCCACCAAATGGCGAACTCTGCCGAAGATGCTTGGTGAAGATGTTTGAAGGGGAAATCCTTCAAGACCATTCTTTGGTCTCAAAGGCGTATAACAAGGGCACAATGCGAGTCCGAGTAAGCCTCAGTCTGCCTTTAGCTAGCCCTTGTTATCCTATCTTGAGATTGTTCTCATTGTTTTGATCTTTATATAGGTGTTGGATACTTATGTATCTCATCCCCCGCTCCCTCAGACCGATACTGAGGGACCTGATTATGTCAAGAAGACACCGCTGACCGGCGCTGGGTGTTCAAGTTCCTCCGCAGGCGCTCGGCCAGTCAGCGTCACTCCCGTCGTTACTCTGGCCTCCCCTGACAAGCTCCAGAAGTGGACCATCACATGCCATCGCCAATATGTGGGGGACCAGGATGACGATGAAGAAATAACTACCGCAGATGCTGGTCAACCTACTCCTGCAACCTCCAGCCGACCTTCAGACCGACCGGAGCCCCCGAGCCAAACTCAGAGGTCAACGGAAGAGGTAGTGCAGACTGACAAGACTGACCAGCCCTCTCAAAAGAGGAAGGAGACTGATTTTCAGTCAACTTCTTCAAAGAAGAGGCTATGTCGGATCAAGCTCAAGAAGGCTCTCAGGTTTAATCTTTAAACCCTATACTCCTTGTTTCTTATTGTTGATCTCAACATCTCCTGATCTCTTTCTTTTATTTATTTATTTATTCTTGGTAGTCGGACAAGTGATTCTCAGAGTGCTCAGGGATCTGAGGATACTCGGCCTGCGCTCCCACTTCGTCCGACTGGTGTGTCCCATTCAGTTGGCAAGTCTTCAAACACGCCGACCAAAGTGGATAAACTGTTTGAACAGACGGTTCCTGCCTCTACTCCTGAGCCTCTGTCACAGACCACTCCGACTAATATCTCTTTGCCTCTTGACAAAGGTAAAAGAACTCTTCCTGCAGATATGCTTGGTCGGCCTGAGGTAGAGGATGCGGAGATTTTGCACCAACACTGGGAGTCCAGCAAGGTAACTCAACATTATGCTTTTACCTTGCTTCGCTCTCATCTTTTAGCTCATTTATTTTCTGCATATTAGAAAGTGTATGCTCTTGTGGAGCAAAAGCATGCTAGAGTGGAATATCTTGAAGCCGAAACTTTCGGTATGTCCTTGGTCGCCTAATCTTCTTGTCTTTATGTTTTAGACTAACTTCTTATTTGTCTTGCTAGTCACCGGTCAGCAACTCTCCCAGGCCCTAGAGGAAAACAAGAAGTTGTTGGCCGACCGACAAGAGATAAACAAGGTCTTAGACCAAGTTCATGCAGATCTGGCTGGTAAGTTTTCCTTCCATCCATATTTAAGCAATCTGCTGACCACTCTAACGCTAAAAGCTTTACTTTTAGCTCGCAATCAAAAAATCAACGATCTGGAGAAGTTGACTTCCAACCAACAGAGGTTCATTGACGCCTTGAAGGTTGAGAAGGAAAGCCTCTCCAAATTGGCTGAAGACCAGAAGACCGAGATCACTCGGCTGCAGGAGGAGCTGAAGGGTTCTGACGCGAAGATAGAGGTGGCTAAGGCTGTCTCCAAATCTTTCAAATGTAAACTTGCCAGTAAGCCTTCGACTTCTTCCTTTTGCTTGATTCTTCTGTTGATCATACTGACCAATAATTATTATTTGCAGCTCTATCTTACGCCGCTCGGAAAGCAATGAACTATGTTCATGCTAACCGAGTAGAGAAGACTGGTCAC
This sequence comes from Eleusine coracana subsp. coracana, assembly GCA_032690845.1. NCBI lineage: Eukaryota > Viridiplantae > Streptophyta > Magnoliopsida > Poales > Poaceae > Eleusine > Eleusine coracana. The sequence goes on along the minus strand of CM064434.1, from coordinate 45,271,695 downwards.
TCTCTGGACTACTTGTTGGAGCATGCTTCGGAAGCCATTGCTCATAACACTCGGCGAGTGGCGACCGAAGCCAGGAGTCAAGTGCTGGCGATTTGCCAATCCTGGTCTCCTGCTCTGCCATTGGACAAGATCACAGAGGGATTTAACCCCGACCTGATCGACGACCAATGTCAGCTGCTCCTGGATTCCATGCTAGAGACTTCCCAGGCGTTGGTCAAAAATATTGAAATCAATCTGACCGTACCGACTCCCCCAGCAACTCTAGAGGTCGAACTTGGGGCTGACTCTTCTTCTCCTTCAAAGGAGATATAATCCTGTAATATTGTAAAACATTAATAGTATTTTTGTAATGATACTTGTGTATAACCTAATCTTATGCTTTTATAGCTTTAGAAGTTTGACAAAGACATCATTGACATGTTTCTATCAAGAGAAACAAAGATTGCATCGATCTGCCATAATATATTAGGTTGTAACCCGTAACCGTGTAACAAATAGAATCAACCAATCGACACATGACCTCTCACACTTTTGGCTCTGGATTTAGTGTAGTGGTAGTCTGATGTGCAGCACAAAGTATTTAACCATGATGTATAAGTGTAAGACCAAAATAATAAAGACCAAAACTGAAGATCTCAAGATCTTATGATAATAAGTCGGTCAAAAAATAGGCCAAAACCAAAATATGGTTAGACCGAGATGGGACATTATTGCTAGCCCCCTGGCTCGATTGTTTAATAGTATAAATTAAGGAATCGAGACAGATATAGAATAAAAATCATCAAAAAATCTTTCATTAAAAAAGACTGAAGTTTCATTCATAAATAATGTATAAATACACAAAATAATAGCTAAGTATAGAAACAACATAGCTGATTTATGTTCCAGGAGTTTGGAATATCATCGCTGTCTTCGTACATCAGTTGATAAGCCCCCGGCCGAGTGACTTCCTTCACTACGTACGGTCCTTCCCACTTCGACGAGAGCTTATGCTGATTCTTTGTCGATTGCACTCGGCGAAGCACTAGGTCTCCAACTTGAAAACGGTGACTGCGGACGTTCTTATCATAATAACAACGCAAGCCTTGTTGGTAGAGTGCCGACCGAAATAGAGCACGATCATGCAAATCCTCTGCCGCAATCAAATCAATCACTCGGTTCTCCTCAGAAAGCTTTTCATCGTACGCTTGAACTCGTGCCGAGACAAGACTGACCTCAGTCGGCAACATAGCTTCTGAGCCATAGACCAATGAAAAAGGTGATTGTCCAGTAGCCCGACTGGTGTTTGTCCGAAGCCCCCAAAGGACTGAAGGCAATTCTTTGACCCAGCGACCGGCATAAGGTTTGAGTCTGTCAAATATCCGCGGCTTTAATCCTTGAAGAATCATACCATTGAGCCCGTTCGACCTGCCCATTGCTTTTCGGATGAGCCACTAATGCAAAGTGGATCTTCATTCCCATCTCATCGGCAAAGTCTCGGAACTCCACTGAAGTGAATTGAGTGCCATTATCGGTAATGATATCATGAGGAACTCCAAACCGAGTGAATATATCTTTGACAAACTCGATTGCCTTCTTGGATGTAATCTTGTCAATCGGCTTTGCTTCAATCCACTTGGTGAATTTGTCGATAGCAACAAACAAATGACTGAACCCACCTGGTGCTTTCTTGAAAGGACCGACAACATCAAGCCCCCAAACAGCAAAAGGCCAAGTCAAAGGTATCATGTGAAGTTGTTGTGAAGGCACATGCGTTTGTTGAGTGAAGAATTGACAACCGTCACACTTTTGAACAACTTGGTGTGCATCTTCGACCAGCGTGGGCCAATAAAACCCTTGCCGGAAAGCCTTGCCAACTAAAGTCCTGGAAGCTGCATTATTGCTGCATATTCCCGAATGAATCTCTTCTACCAACTTCTGGCCTTCAGGAATTGAGATGCATGACATCAAAATGTTGGAACCACCCCTTTTGTAAAGTTGGTCCCCCACCAATAAGTATCCTCGAGATTGGATCTCCAATCTTTGCTGCTCATCAGGATCCGAGGGCAGCGTTCCCTTATCCAAATACTGAATGAGTGGGTCACGCCAGTCAGTCTTGGAGACGTCATCGTCAACAAGATCAGCAATAATACTCATCAACACGTCCGACTGGGGAGAAATCATTGGGGAATCCAGAACATGTAGGAAAACACCCGGCAGTACTGCAGACCAAGATGATCCTATCTTGGCTAACTCATCAGCCGCCTGGTTATTATCTCGGAGAACATGTGTGAACTTCAATCCATCAAACTTGTCTTTGAGTTTTCGCACTTCTTGGCAATAAGTACTCATGTTATCATCTACACAATTCCAATCCTTGGTAACCTGATTGATGACCAAGGCCGAATCACCAAATATGTCGATGCGCTTAATGCCGAGTGACACAGCAATGCGCAGACCGTGTATGAGAGCTTCATATTCCGCAGCATTATTAGGCACGCGAAACATGATTTAAAGGACGTATCAAAGCCTTTCTCCAGTAGGCGAGATAAATACAACTCTCGCACCTGCCCCTTGTAATTGAAGGGAACCATCAAAGTACATTTTCCAGTACTCGATATCTTGGGTAGTAGGAGGATTTTGAATCTCTGTCCACTCGTCAACGAATTCAGCTAACGCTTGTCACTTTATAGCCGACCGAGGCGCGAACGTAATAGTATACTGACCAAGCTCGACTGCCCACTTGGCTATTTTTCCTTCAGTTTCTCGGTTATGTAATACCGTCCCAAGTGCAAAAGAAATTTGAACTTCAATTGGATGAGCTTGGAAATAGTGCTTCAACTTCCTCGAGGTGATCAATAATGCATATAACAACTTCAAGATCTACTGGTACCTTGTCTTAGAGGCGCTAAGAACCTCGCTCACAAAGTAGACCGGATGCTGTACTTTTTGCACATGTCCCTCCTATTCTCGGTCGACTGTCAAAATAGTACTCACAACCTGGATTGGGGCTGAGATGTAAAGCTGAAGTTTTTCTCCTAGCTCCGGAGGCACCAACACTGGAATACTGCTGAGATGAATCTTTAATTCGTCCAGTGTCGATTGCGCCTCCTCAGTCCAAACAAAGCCGTCCTACTTTTTAAGCAACCGGAAGAGTGGTAACCCCCTAACCCCCAATCGGGAAATAAAGCGACTCAAAGATGCCATGCATCCGGTCAGCTTCTGAACATCCCTTTGAGAATTAGGCGGCTTCATATCAAGGATTGCCTTGATTTTATCTGGGTTAGCCTCTATACCTCGTTTCGAAACGATGTAACCGAGTAACTTTCCCGATGGAACCCCAAAAAACACACATTTTAGGATTCAGCTTCATTGAATAATGTCTCAGATTGTCAAAGGTTTCTGCCAGGTCAGAGAGAAGTTCTTCAACTTTTTGAGTCTTGACAATGATGTCGTCAACATACGCTTCAGCGTTCTGACCGATCTGAGTGGCAAGGCAGCGTTAAATACCTCGTTGGTAAGTCGCGCCAGCATTTTTTAGACCGAGCGACATAGTGATATAGCAATAGGCGCCGAAGGGTGTTATAAAGGAAGTCTTGATCTGATCTTTGACTCTCAGTGGGATCTGGTGATAGCCTGAATAGGCATCCAGAAAGCTTAAAAGCTCACACCCAGCTGTCGAATCTACAATTTGATCAATACGAGGAAGAGCGAAGGGGTCTTTTGGGCAGACATTGTTGAGATCGGTATAATCAACACACATCCTCCACTCTTTATTCTTTTTAGGTACAAGGACTGGATTTGCTAACCAGTCAGGATGATACACCTCATTTATAAACTTAGCTTCTAACAATCTAACTATCTCCTTCTTCATAGCGTACTTGCAATCTTGCGCAAATCTTCTAAGCCTTTGGCGAACGGGGGTAGCCCCTAGAGGTACCCTTAACACGTGCTCAATCTTTTCCCTAGGAAATCCCGGCATGTCAGATGGTTTCCATGCAAAGATATCCCTATTTTCCTGGAGGAAAAGAGTGAGCGTGAGTTCCTATTTTTCATCAAGGTTGACCCCAGCATAAGTCACCTTATCGGGGTCCTCAGGATCGAGCGAAATCTCCTTGGTTTGGATGTCATCGGTCTGGATCTTATCCTTGGTAGGTTTCTTTGTAGGAACCTCCGTTCCAATCTGCTCCTCTATACCGACCGCCTTCTGGATCTCCTTTTGGTCTGACAGCATCAACTGTTTGGTAGCCATCTCACAACTCTGTACATCACAATCAAAAGAATTCCAAAGATCAAAGTGGAGGGAGATTATTCCGTTCGGGCCTGACATCTTGAGGATGAGATACGGATAGTGCGGAACAGCCATAAACCTGGCCATCGCCGGTCGACCGATGATAGCATGGTATGCTGACTCGAAGTCTGCCACCTGGAAGAAGATACGCTCTATCCTAAAATTATCACGGGTGCCAAAGGTGACTGGCAGAGTGATTTGTTCAATTGGGACTGAAGTCTTGCCTGGCACAATCCCATGGAAGGGTGAAGAACTCGGTTGGAGGTCATTGATTGACAGACCGAGCTCTTGAAGGGTCCTAGTGAAGATTAGGTCCAAACTGCTTCCTCCATCGATGAGTACTCTGTTGAACTTCACCTCCTTCATAGTCACAGCAAGCACCAATGGGTAGCGACCTGGTTTTGGTAGATGTTTTGGATGGTCCGACCGATCAAAGGTGATTTGCTTCTCAGACCACCTCATGTACTGAGGTGTAGCTGGCTCCACCGAGTTAATCTCTTGAAGCTCTAACTTTTGCTTGCGCTCGGATGTATAGGCATCCGGGCCTCCGAAGATGAAGTTCACTTCTTTGCGGGGCTCCTGGAACTCTCCTGAATCATCCTTGTCATCATCATCCTTAGGCTTGTCTTTGTTGGTGTTGTTGCGCCTCGGGGGATCTTTGGCCACCTTGAGCGTAGCTGTTGCAAAACCCTTCAGGTAATAGCAATCCTTTGCTTTGTGATTTCCCTTGGGATGCCAAGGGCAAATACCACTCAGCAACTCATCAGTAGACGACTGGTTCGTCCGAGGATTCTTCCAAAACTGGTCCACTGTGTTGACAGCATTGTCAGGTTTTCTCTTCTTGTCCTTCTTGGAGGACTCAGGCTTGTCCGACCGCTTCTCCTTGCCCTTTCCTCGGATATCATCAAGTGCAGACTCCCCTGATGCATACTTATCAGCAATCTCGAAGCACTCTTGAGCGGTGAGCTTGAGATCATGGTTCCTCCGACCGATTTCCTGGACCAGATCGTCACTGCGAATTCCACCCAGGAAGGCAGTAATGATTTGCTGATCGGGGACGTTGGGGATCTCAGTCTTCTTAGGGCAAAACCACTTGATGTAGTCACGAAGAGGCTCATCTCCTTTCTGCTTGATCCAAGTGAGGTCGAAGTGGTTGCCCGGTCGGTTGCAAGTTGCTTGGAAACTTTCTATGAGTTTCCGGTTAAGGTCTCCCCAGGATGTGACTGACTCCTCAAATAGAGATGTGAGCCATATCCGAACGGCAGGATCTAAGCAGACTGGAAGGTAATTAGCCATTACGTAGGAATCACCTCCAGCCGACCAGATCGCCGTGCTATAGAGTTGTAAGCACTCTCGGGGATTGGTTTGTCCATCATATTTTTTTATGGGAACCGGCTTGAATCCTTTTGGCCATCGAGCAATGCGAAGTGGAGGGATGTAAGCCTTGATGCCATCGATCTCATCATCAGTCAGTGTTGGTGACCGCCTTTGTCGGTCTGGGGACGTGGTTGGGCTACGACGGTGGCGTGGGCCAACATCCTCGTCAGGACGACGTCGTCGATTGCCATCATTATCATGCCGATCCTGATCGTCATGTTGACATCGGTCATCGCGTTTGTCTCTTGGAGGAGGGTTCTGACGATCATCCCGTTGGTTGTCCCATCGGTCTTCTCATCGGTCATCCCACCGGTCTTCCTGTCGGGCGTCCATTCTTCGTTTACGCCGCTCTTCCTCATAGCATCGGTTGTCCCAAGCACGCTCCTCGTGGTGCGAGTTGATGGTGTCTCGTCCATCATGGAGGCTGAGAGAATTTCTCAGATCTTCGCGCCTTCGCCGACCCTGAGGAGATACATGGCTGGAACTTGCAACCAACTTAGACTTTGCAGCATCTTGTGCCGCTGCGGCTTTGAGCATAGCCACCGCCTTCTACATAGCAGGAGTTTGATAGTGGGCATCAACCATTAAAGTGTCAAGCAATGTCTTGGCCCTGGTGATGTTGTTCTGTGGGGTGTGGTAGACCTTAACACCATCCACTTCAAGGTCAGGGCCAAGATCCAGTCGGCGTGCGTTACGCGATCCGCGCGACCCTCTTGGTCGACGGTGGTGACCGACCGATAATTCATCAGCTGGCGGGTTATCATCCTGTCAGCATCCTTCGTCCGGCTGGTTTTGGAGACCACCGACTAGATTCCCTTCTTCTTTAGCATCTGGATCCTCATCCTGGTTTCTAGCAGCAGGATCTACTATATCCACCATGTTGACTGTATGGGGATACGAGTAGGTCGATCCGACCGTGTCCTCATCAAAAGACCGATCTGACATCGCGTCATATCTGAAGGCAGAGTCTTCCTACTCGGATCCGAGTGGGATCAATGCAGGGATAATGTCAGACGGACTCGGTGATCGCGCCATGGGGCTGGCTGCGGTTGAGTCCGATCTGTAGTTGTTCAGACCTAGGGCTCCATTGTCGCCGACCGTGAAGTCGAGCGATCCAAAGAAGATCTTGAAATCCGGAGAGTATTGGATAATGGGAAGTTCGGCCATCGTAGTCGACGGAGAATCCCGACGAGCCTTGTCCCCTTCCTGGCGCGCCAACTGTCGATGCTCAAGACCGGCAGTAAATATATAGGGCTATGTCGAGACCAAGAACTACGATGGTTACACAAGACGCCAAATTATACAGGTTCGGGCCCTCTCAATGAGAGTAAAAACCCTACGTCCTGTGTTCTGTATTGAATTGATTGTCACGAGATGTTAAGCCTAAATTGCCTCTAACTATCTCTCCCCTCCCCCCATGGGGGGTACCCTACCGCCTTATATATCCGGTCGACAGGGGGGTACAAGCAGAGTCCTAGTCGTACTCTACAATGGTTCTATATAGCAAGTCTAATCTTTCTTGTCTTGCACTCCAAGCCGAGTCGGTCGGCTTCCTTGTTGATGAAGTACCCGATCGGCTACCGACTTTAGCCTAGTATGAGGATACCCATAAAGCAAGTATCCCACAGGGGCTCTCTGGGAGAACCGACCGGCACTGCCGATCAGGGAGACAGAGAGAAAAGCCTTCTCTGGAAGGTGAGACCGGCACTACCGATGGGGCCATCGGCACTGCCGATGCTGGCAAGACAGAAGCTAGAGAAGTGTCTAGGCATCACAACGCCTCTGGGAAGGTGGATCAGCACTACCGGTGAAGGCCACCGACACTGCCGATGAAGGTAAAATAGAGGGCGACAGATGGGAAATTTGAGCATTTGACTTTACCACACTTGTGAATTATACACCTCTTGATAGTACGGTATACCTATACTCAAGATAAGAAATAAAACAACAAAGAATCTTCATTCTTGAGTGAATTTTGGACTTCCAAATTAAGGCAAATGACCATCTCCTTTTCCCTTTTTGTCTCAATGAATTTCATTCATTAATTTGAGATAGTCATCTACACACAAGCTCAATAAAAACATTAGTCCATTCTTAATTGTATTGACACCAATCATCAAAACAAAATTAGGGGCCTAGATGCACTTTCAATCTCCCCCTTTTTGGTGATTGATGACAATACAATTAAACTTTATAGAAAATTGCAATAAGATTCATTTTGTGATATAAAAGCGATGTGGAGCTCCCCCTAAGTGTCTGCATGTGAGAATTAATGATCAAAGAATAACAATGCATATATTTAAAGAAAAGTGTGAGAGCTCCCCCTTAAAGCATGCATAAGAGTCAATTTGCAACAATTAAGCATAATGAATAGAGACAATGCATATGACAAGTATTTGACACGAATGCATCTAGAAACTAAAAGCCAACAATACATCATCACAAGAGACATGAATAGCACACGAACTCATAAATCACAAATAAGGGTTTACAAGTACCAATAGCAAATAGTTTTACAATCCATAAGCAACACAAATATATGTCCATCACTCTCACACCTCACAAAATGAGACTAAAAGATAAGTATGTTTCCCCCTTTGGCATCACAACACCAAAAAAGGAAAAGCAAAGATGGAGGCACACTGAGTCACTCATCCACACTATCAGCGTCATCGTCCTCATCATCATCATCATCGCCTGCCGGCTGCACCAACTATGACGCCTAAGAGTAGAAGCTCCATGGATCATCATAAGAACTCATCTCTGGTAGATGAGGGAACTCAACAGGAGGCGGGAGCTCAACACTAGAGGAAGCAGTGAAAGTCCTGAGATTGGTCTCCATCGGAGAGATAGCCTGTCGTTGCTCCCTAACTGCCACTATTGTGTCCCAACACATACAAAACATCGACTTGATAGCACGGGTGACCTTGGATGAGCGACGAGGAGATCTAGTACTAGGGCTTGCTGCTGCTGCTGCTGAGGTTTGAGGGGCACCTACAGTTGCTGGAGGAGGTGATCCATCTCTGGGAGGTGTGGCAATGAGAGGAAACTTCTTCGGTATGACTGAGGGATGCTTGTGATCACAAATGAACTGACAGCCCACAACACGCAGAATCATCTTCATGATGTAAGGAGCATAGATCAGAGAGGCCTTACTAGTATAGGAGTTGTAGAGGATCTCTATCTAGATGAAGTCAAAAATACTAAATGGTTCTGATCCCTCTCTCATAGCAAACATCAAGGTCTTGGTGGAACTTAAAATGTGTGTGTGATCCCCCACCTTAGGAGTCAAAGTCACTCTAAACATGTTGTTGAGAACACAAAATTAAGGCTTCATGCCATGGTATGAACTGAACTCAACACCATGCTTAGGGTCTGCATAGCAGGCATCATACATGAAGGCCCACTCACTCTCTTCTTGAGGATCAAAGATGGTCGCCTTGGGCTTTGCTCTATCAGTCTCATCAAAACCAAGAATCTGTGAAGTGGTTTCCCTCAATAGTCTAGTGCAGCTTGGAGTCCATGTGATTGTCATCCTCAATCTCAATCCACAGAGTAGAGTAAAACTGGGGAATGATCTTATCATTCCAGTGCTGATGCAAGCCTATGATAGCTGTCAAATTTTGCCTATCACACTATGCCCAGATCAGCTGAAAAGTGGGATCATTAGCTGCTGACATCCTGTCCCAGTCAATGCACTTCATGGGAGCAACTCTGTGAGTGGTTTTCTTCAATATGTTCTTGTACCAGGTAACCTGAGTCAAGTCCCAAAATCTGATATCTGAGATGCATGGGTTCTTGGGCTGGGTCCAGGGGTTAGTGTGGCGGTACTCTCTCATCTCATCCCTAGACGGAGCCACTGGAACCCTGAACTGCTCAGACACCTGTGGTGCCAACATCTAATATGTGACTGAGGAGCGCATGTGTCCAGGGAGAGGCTCATGGATGACCTCATCCTCAGACTCATCACCCTCCTTATCCTCCTACTGAGCCTCTTCTTCCTCTTCCTCTTCCTCTTCCTCTTCCTCTTCCTCCTCGTCTGAGCCGCCCTCACTCTCCTCATCAGCACTAGGAGAGGGAGAGTGAGGCGGGAGGGCTGAGCCTTTGCCCTTTCCACAACCCAAACCAAGACCACAGGAGGTGGTTTGGCCAAGGTCTCCACCTCGTCGAGCAAGGGGAGAGGCATCAGGGTCGAAGTCCTTGTCGGAGTAACTGAGAGTGCCCGGATGCTTCTGCCTCTTGCCACTAACCATCTATCAAGGAGAGGAGAAGTGGTGAGAGAAAGTTGTAACAAAATAGTACTAAACTGTTGTCTGTTTGCCCTAACCGGTAGTGCCGGTGGGTCAAACAGAGAGCAATTCGAGTGAAAAGCTCTCTGGCTGGCCCAATCGGCAGTGTCGATCAGTTCAAGCCGAAGCTGCAATGGTCACTTAGGGTTTTGATATCTCCCGATTGGCAGTGCTGGTGGAGACCATCAGCAGTGCTGACCGAGGGAGATTGAAACCCCAAATCCACTAAAAAAAATGAAATTTAGCCATGAAAACTCTACCAAATTTCAAGGGTGGCTAAATTACTCCTAGATAATCACCTCTATCAAGTGAAATTGCGCAAAAATATGAGGCATTGCGAGATTCAAAAGATGAAGATTTTCAAAAATACCTTAAGAAACTCCTTCAAATCCAGGAGGGGATGGAGGAGTGAAGGTCTAGGAGATGATTTGATCCACTTCCCGCTTGATTCCACAAAGATTAGCAAGGATTTAGACGGAAGAAGTTCGGTTAGGGTTAGGGAGGAGAGAGAGGCGGCGAGGTGAGGCTGGAACTAGGAACAGACTCGGTCCAGTGAGGGGACCGAGTTGATTTCAAAGGCTAGACCCTGCATCGGCAGTGCTGGTGCTTGGCATCAGCATTACTGGTGTGGGTCAATGCACAAGGTCCAGGCCCACATCGGCAGTGCCGATGGTGAGCATCGCTAGTGCCGATGAGTGCTGCCCGAGGGACAAAAATCCCAGACAGAAGGCTGGCTCTATTGGACACCTGATCGGCAATGCTGATAAGGGAACGGGCAGTGTCGATCCACTGAAGATCAGACAGAACAGAGCACAAAAAAAGATAGGAGGGGAGTTTTCAAAATAGTTTTTGATGGACAAGGAGCCATCTTGACATCATATGGTCAGCCAACAATCAACAATTCGTAAAATGGCCATATTTTGACAAGATTTGATCTAGTGATCAAGAAACAACATCAATAGCAAAAAAATAATAGATTTTTGACATAAAGCAACGATGTTTGGAATAATGAAACAATCACCATTCAGATGTGTACATCCTCTACATCACATTTCTAGAGTCAAGAATATTTAGTTCACCTCTAAGATAACAAAACCTCTTCTCATCTAGGGGCTTGGTGAATATATCGGCTAGTTGATCTTCGATTCATACATGACTAACTTCTATATCCCCCTTGATAGAATGATCTCTCAAAAAGTGGTGGTGGATATCTATATGCTTTGTGCGCGAATGCTCAACGGGGTTATAAGCAAGCTTTATGGCACTCTCATTGTCACATAGGAGAGAAACATGGTTCAATTTGTAACCATAGTCCTTTAGAGTTTGTCTCATCCAAAGTAGTTGTGCACAACAACTACCGGCTGCAGCATACTCCGCTTCAGCCTTTGAAAGTGCAACCGAATTTTGTTTCTTGGATGACCATGACACTAGGGACCTACCCAAGAATTGGCATGTCCCGGAGGTGCTCTTTCTATCTACCTTATCCCCGGCATAATCCGCATCGGAATAGCCTAATATGTTGAACTTTGAACCCTTGGGGTACAAAAGCCTTAGGTTGGGTGTGTGAACCAAATATCTTAAGATTCTTTTAACGGCCACCATGTGGCACTCCATAGGAGTGACTTGAAAACGTGCACACATACACACACTAAGCATGATATTGGGCCTAGATGCATAAAGATAAAGAAAAGATCCTATCATGGAGCGATATACTTTTTGATCAACGGGTTTATCCTTTTTGTTAAGATCGATCTGTCCATTTGTTGGCATGGGAGTTTTGATGGGCTTGGTCTTGTCCATGTCAAACTTCTTTAATAGGTCTTGTGTATACTTGGCTTGACATATGAAGGTGCCCTCCTTGAGTTGCTTCTCTTGGAAGCCTAGAAAGAGTGTTAATTCTCCCATCATGGACATCTCGAACCTCTTTGTCATAATCTTGCTAAATTCATCACAAAAGGTTTGATTAGTAGAACCAAATATAATGTCATCGACATGTATTTGGCACACAGAAATATCATTGCCAAAATGCTTTATGAAGAGAGTAGCGTCGGCTTTGCCAATGACAAAACCCTTCCTAACAAGAAAAAACCTAAGGCATTCATATCATGCTCTTGGATCTTGCTTAAGTCCATAGAGCGCCTTATGGAGTTTGTAGACATGGTTAGGAAACGTAGCATCTTCAAAGCTCGGTGGTTGCTCCACATACACCTCTTACTTGATTGGCCCGTTGAGGAATGCACTTTTCATGTCCATTTGGTACAAGTTAAAATCATGGTGAGTAGCAAAAGCAAGTAATATTCTAATTGATTCAAGTCTTGCTACAGGGGCATATGTTTCATCAAAATCCAAACCTTCTACTTGTGAATACCCCTTTGCCACTAGTCTTGCCTTGTTTCTTGTCATCACACCATCTTTATTTTGTTTGTTACGGAACACCCATTTGGTGCCCACAACATTTTTGTTCTTTGGCCTTTCCTCCAATGTCCATACTTCATTTCTTGTGAAGTTGTTCAATTCTTCTTGCATGGCAATCACCCAATCTGAATCCTCAAGTGCTTATTCCACCCTAAGTGGCTCCATAGAAGAGACAAAAGAGAGTAATGTTCACAAAAATTACTAACTTGAGATCTAGTGATTACCCCCTTATCAATATCTCCAAGTATTTGCTCGATGGGGTGATCACATTGTACATTTTGATGCACTCTTGGGTGTGGTGGATGTGAGCTTACTTGACCACCATCTTCATCAACCTCTTGATCATGTCTTTGAGGATCATCACTTGAAGCTCGTTCATGATCATCAACATTTTGATCTTGATCACTTGCATGGTCAATCTCTTTATTATCACAGGGTTGGTCTTGTCTTGAGGAAGAAGGTTGATTTTAAATACTTGATGTTTCTTGTGGTCTCACATCATGAATTGCCATCCTTTTAATGCATATCTAGGAGCTTCATCATCTACATCATCATTAATAACTTGCTCCCATTAAAAGCCATTAGATTCATCAAATGTCACGTCATGTGAAATTTCAACACAACTGGTGGTTTTGTTGAACACATGATAGGCATGAACATTCAACCCATAACCAAGCAAGAAACCTTCATCAACTTTTGGAGCAAACTTTGAAGTTTTGGGTTTCTTGTTTAGCATAAAACATTTGCTCCCAAAGACACAAAAGTAGGAAATATTAGGCATGTTACTGGTTAGTAGCTCATATGGTGTTTTCTTCAATATTCGGTGGAGATACAACCGGTTGGAGGCATGGCATGCGGTGTTGATGGCTTCAGCCCCAAAACGGCTAGACGTCTTGTATTCATCAAGCATTGTTCTTGCCATCTCAATGAGCATGCGGTTCTTTCTTTCGCCCACCCCATTTTGTTGAGGGAAGTAGGGTGCCAAAAATTTATGCTTGATTCCTTCTTCATCAATATACTCCTCAACTTGGGTGTTCTTAAACTCAGTGCTGTTGCCACTCCTTATTTTCTTGATCTTGACTTCATATATATTTTGTGCTCTTTTCATGAATGTCTTGAGCACATCTTTCACTTCACCTTTATCATGCAAAAAAATACCCATGTGAAGTGAGAAAAATCATCAACAATTACAAGACCATCTGTCGATGAGCTGTACCCGGGGTACCTCACATAAAAGGAAAGTGGAGGTAGACTCCTACTAGGTTAAGAGCAGTAGACCGACTAGGACTCCGCCATGTAACTATGTCCCCCCAGATATATAAGGAGGGGCAGGGGTCCTACTCAAGGGAGAAGCTGAATTAGATAGATCCCACACGGGACATAGATTAGACACAACTAGACATCGTTGTCTAGGTCTACCCTTCTCGTCTAGATCTTTAGATCTAGACATATCAATACAAATACCCGCAGAACACAGGACGTAGGGTTATTATCCTTCGGGAGGCCCAAACCTGTCTACATCGACGTCTTGTGTTACCATCGTCTCTCGATCTCGCGCATACCCCTGTCCTACCTATAAATCCACATAGATGAACTACCCTATGTCTGATGCCGAGATTAAGTCTCGACATTTGGCGCGCCAGGTAGGGGCCAGCGTGGCGATTGGATCATCGAGATCAGTGGTTTCAATCTACTACTTCAAGATTTCATCGCGAGCTGACTGGCGTTAAAACGCACGAGTCACCGCATTTTTGAAAGATTTCTTCTTCAAGATCTAATCGCTAGCAGACCGATGTTGAAGCATCGTGTCATCGCACAAATCATCACGTCTTCATCAAGACGACACCTTCAACGAGGACGACCGCTATTCGGTGACATCATCCATTTTGACGATGCTTCCGACAACTCGATACTTCAGCGGATTCTGACGACTCGGTGACATCGCTGTGATTCGACGGTTCGACTGCTCACGGCCACATGTACATGCCCGGGGGCTACTCTGCCTTCACCTAGCCACTCGGCCGCTTAAAGACGTCTTCGACGACTCAGCGCATCAGCAATCACCTCGACTCAGTCATTCGGCGACATCGCCTCGACTCGGTCACTCGGCAACATCGCTGCAACACTACAACTCGATGGCTACTCAGCTACTCAGCAACGCCGCCAATTACTTGACGCTTTGGGTTTTCATCCACTCGGCTACTCGACGACGCCTACAATGACATGGTGTTTCGGTCACTCGACCACTCAGCCACACCTTCAACGATTCGGTGTCTCGGTAAACCACTCCAAGCTTCGATAATCCAGCGACATGATGGCTCGACTTCAACATTCGACCACTCGCCAACAACATTAGCACGCTCGGGGGCTCATCTTCGACTCACCGAATTGCAAAGCTAAGTATCATTATTCTTTCTCGATTTATTTTTTCGAGATTTTGGGCTCATGTCCTTCATACTTTTTTCTAGGACCGCTTATTTCTGTTTTCTAAGCAGAAGGTCGTAGATTTTTTATGAGTAAAGTTGGGCTTTATAATCAATGCTCTTATTTGTGGCTTTATTCATCTTTTTATTACCTTGGTTCTTTAATTCTTTGCATTAAACAATCGAGCCAGGGGCTATTTGTGTATCTATACACGTGTTCTCCCACTTTTTTTGTGAATCTAGTAGTACACATGTCAGCCGGTGACCTTTCAGTAGTGCATTAGCCCTGACACCATATGACCCATGTCGTTTATTCTAGTTTCACCTTTTTGGCTTCTGCCTTGACCGATACATTGCATTTTATTCGCGGTTTGGTCTTATTTTTAGTCTTACGCCAACTAGCAACTAAGTCATAAAACTTTTTTGCTACGCAACAGACTGCCACTACACTAAACCCAGAGCCAAAGTTGCGAGAGGTCATGTGTCGATTGGTTCTGATTGCTACGCAAGAGTAAATTATGACCGATATTATAGCGGCAGACCGAGCTCCGAGTTCTTTATATTTGTCCTAAGTATCCTACGGTAGATCGATCTGGTTGCTAATGCGCGAATATGCTGCTATGTGCCAGTCAGTCTACCTACAGGAGAAAAATGGATATACACTTGACTTTTCAGTCGACTGATTTGTTTGGCTTATAAAAATAAGTTTTCAAGTAAACAATGTTAATTATAACTAGTTATCCTAATTTCCATTATTATCAGGAACATTTTTGATGGATAGGCGGATACACCACTCGATATAGAGTGATTTCCTTGTCTTCATCGGTCAACAATGCCAGCTTCGACCGCTTTCATCGGTCGGCCATGCTAACATGGACTATCTTCATCGGTCGGCTTACAGCTCCGACTGCTTTTGCCGGTCGGCTACACCAGCTCCGACTGCCGCCATCAGTCTGCCACATCATATCTGACTGCCACCATCAGTCAGCCACATGTCAGACTGTCGGCTTTACTCGGTCATCACGACTTCGAGTGCTTCCTACTTCATCAATGGTTGGCAGCTACAATAACCTTGACTGTCTTCTTCACTCGACCTTATCGTCATGAGTTAAGTACCGCTGTCACTCAGACATGATATTCTGAGTTGAGCGTCACCGACACTCATAATGACGATTGTCTCGGGGGCTTCTTTGAAGAGAAGCACTTTATATCAAATTTATGGTTGATGCCATAATATATAAATATATGATTTGATGATCTTATGACAGTGGCTTGATGGTCACTCTATCAAATGTGCTTCTTTGATGAGAAGTGTATTATCAAAAATGGTTGATGCCATAATCATTCAAAGCATGATTTGATGATCATATCGCTATGACTTGATGGTCATATACGCAAAATATCGAGCATCACTCGATTGATTGAAGTCAGTCTATAATAGTGAAAATAAAGCTCAAAGATATGAGTGATTACAATTCTTAAGGAAAGGTTACTTAATCATGATTGAAGTCATGGTAACTTAGTACTTGGCTATGATTGATGTCATAAAGCCTCGTTCATTCGGTTGTGATTGAAGTCACCTGATTAGAACATAATCATTCGACTGTGATTGAAGTCACCCGTTTGATTCATAAATCACTCATAGGCCACTCGGCCAAAGACTATGTCATTTGGCTATGATTGATGTCATAAACTTACATTCACTCGGCTGTGATTGATGTCACCCAAATATATAATATAGCACTCGGCAATGATTGAAGTCATTGGTTTGAGTCATCAACCACTCAGCGGTGATTGAAGTCACTCATTCGAATTATATATCACTCGGTAGTGATTGACGTCACTCTACTGAGTTATTTATCACTCGGATTTGATGATTTGAGTGATTTTTCCTTAAAGAGAGCCAACACGACTATTCTTGAATCGGACTCTTGCATTATTTGTAGTTCCAAATGATACAAGAGTCAGGGGCTACACCTAATTAGGTGCACCTAATCGGTGCACTAGTTGATTTCTTGAAGACATTTTCGGATTTTTTAGATTCTCACAAGCTCGCTGATACAAAGTTGAAGCATTCTACATGGCATAAACCAGTCGCGAAGCTACTTAAGACTATCATCAAGCTTGCAAGACTCTCGGGGGCTTCTGTCGATGACCTGTACCCGGGGCACCTCACATAGAAGGAAAGTGGAGGTAGACTCCTACTAGGATAAGAGCAGTAGACCAACTAGGACTCCGCCATGTAACCCTGTCCCCCCCCCCCCCCCCGGATATATAAGGAGGGGCAGGGGTCCTACTCAAGGGAGAAGCGGAATTAGATAGATCCCACATGGGACATAGATTAGACACAACTAGACATCATCGTCTAGGTCTACCCTTCTCGTCTAGATCTTTAGATCTAGACATATCAATACAAATACCCACAGAACACAGGACGTAGGGTTGTTATCCTTTGGGAGGCCCGAACCTGTCTACATCGGCGTCTTGTGTTACCATCATCTCTCGATCTCGTGCATACCCCTGTCCTACCTATAAATCCACATAGATGAACTACCCTATGGCTGATGCTGAGATTAAGTCTCGACACCATATTTGTTACCACCAATACTAATGTAGGAGATGGGGTCGAAAAGATCCATGTGCAACATCTCCAATGGCCTTGTAGTGGTTATGACATTCTTGGCGGGATGTGATGCTCCAACTTGTTTTCCCGCTTGACATGCACTACAAATTCTATCTTTCTCAAAGTAAACATCGGTTAGTCCTATGATGTGGCCGCCTGTTTAGAGTTTGTGAAGATTTCTCATACCAACATGGGCAAGTCTTCTATACCACAACCAACCCATGTTGGACTTTGCTACTAAGCATGTACCAAGTCTAGCTTCATCTATGGAGAAATCCACAACATAAAGCTTTCCTTTAAGCACACCCTTAAAAGCAATCGAGCCATCACTTCTCTTATAGATGGTCACACCACATTCATTGAACTAATAATCAAAGCTCATTTTTACAAAATTGTGAAATGGACAAGAGATTAAAGTCAACGTGATCAACAAGCATAAATTTAGAAAGAGAGAACGAAGAAGTGAGAGGGACGTTACCATAACCTAGCACTTGTCCCGTTCCATTATCACTAAATGTTATGTATTCATTTTTGTTGTGACTTGGCTCAAATGGCTTGAACATCTTTTTGTCTCCGGTCATATGATTGGTGCATCCACTATCAATTAGCCAACATGACCCTCCAGAGACATAGTCCTACAAAACAATTTAAGGTTGGTTTTTAGGTACCCAAATTTTCTTGGGTCCTTTCACATTAGTCACAAGTACTTTGGGCACCCACACACAAGCCTTTGGCCTCTTGTTGCATGGCCCAACATATTTGGCAAACACACGACCATGCATGTTTCTCATGAACAGATATGAAGCATTAAAGTCATGAAAGAGCGCACAATTAGCATTAGGGATATTAGCATGAGAATCATTAACAAAAGAAGAAAGGTTCGTGGTCATGTTCTTGGCTTTCTTCTTTTGGTAAGATCGTTCCTTGGTGAACTTAAGGAATTCCTTCCCATTCTTGTTCTCCCTAGCATTGTGCTTGGCACCCTCAACATATCCAATGCCATCCAAGACATTTGGGTGCCTATAATATGAGTATGCACCTCTTGCATACTTTGCCTTTTCATCATCAACAACATTTTTTCCATGTTGTATTTTGCTTTCAAGTGCCTTCACTTGCTTGTTCCAATCATTAATTAATTTGACATTAGTAGTACAAGCATCAACATCAATATTATAACACCTATCACACCCATTGCTAGTGGAAGCATGAGAGGAATTATTTGTGGAGGATGTGAAGGTTAAAAGTATCTTATATTGTTCTTAAAGAGACTTACGAGTCTTTTCCAAATCCTCATATTTCTCTTGAAGTACATCTTTTGTGCTTTTAATACTTTCACATGAGGTTTTAGTTTCATTGAGAGACTTGATTAAATTTTCATTTTTCTTCCTCTCATCTCCTAGGAGCTTCTCTAATTCAAGGTTTCTTTTCTTTTCAAGAATAAGCAAATCTTCTTATTTTTCAATAAGCTCCTCTTGCCTATCATTTTCTTCCTTTCGTCTTTCAAGCAATTCCATAAATTTAAGCATTTTATGAAGTGAAGCATTAGCAACATCACCATCATCATCATCATCATCATTACTACTACTAGCATAAGAGGAACACTTGTGTTTAGGTTTTGATACCTTAGATCCTCTTGCCATGAAGCACTTGTGAGTGTAGTCATCATCATCATCACTCAAGCTCCCAAATAGAGAGGTGTTGGTGGGAGTGACACCCATGGCGAGTGTAGCAATGCCTCCCTCATCCGAGTCGGATTCGAAGGAGGAGGGTGATGAAGATGATGAGTCATCGGAATTCCATTCTTAGCCAATGGGAGCTTCACCTCTTCTATGCTTCTTATACTTCTTGTCTTTCTTGTGATGTTTGTCTTTCCTCCTTTCTTTCTGGTTCTTCTTCTTTGGACATTCCGCAATGAAATGTCCTTCATCACCACATTCTAGCAAGTTCTCTTTGACTTTCTTGCTTTGCCTTTGTCATAGATTTTCTTCTTGTAGCCATCTTTCTTAAGGAATGACTTGATCTTCTCACAAGCAAAGCCATCTCATCAACACTATCATCCTCACTAGAATCAACCATTTTCTTTTTCTTCTTCTTGTCCTTCTTTTCATTAGTCTCATGAGAGGCTTTGAGAGCTATTTCTTTATTCTCTTCTTCTCCTTATCCCAACAAGGTGTTCACTCTTTTTGCTTCTTCATATGTTTCCTTGTAGGTGAGCAATCTTCTTAGTACTTCACCTGTACTAAAGTTCTTGAAGTTTTCTTTCTCTCTAACAAAGTCACAAGCATTTTGATTCCGTGGTTGCAAAGCAAGAAGCAACCTGTTGTTGACCTCAATGGTGTCAAGTTTGATTCCCAGAGCTCTTCTCTTGTTCATAATTTCCATAAGCCTATCCTGAACTTCTTGTGGCCCTTCACCGGCCTTCTTAATGAACAAGTTGTACTTCCCTGTTAGGATGTCTTCTCTTGCTTCTCTAACACTCTCGGTCCCTTCATAGATGACTTCAAGCTTTTTCCAAATGTCATGAGCTTTCTTGATTCCTATCACCTTTTCATACTCTTTTGGTTATAGGGCAGAAACAATGGTGGATGCGGCTTGATCATTGTGATTGAGCTTGATCTTGTCATTAGTGGTTGGGTTTTCTCATCTTCCAACTCAAACCCTTGAATCACAATTTTCAAGATTGCTCTTCCCATAGACCTCAAGTATAGTTCCATTCTATGCTTTCAATGATCATAGAATGTCCCATCAAAGTGTGGTAGTTTTCCGGATCCACTACCAATATACTCATTTTTTGAGTTCGCCATAGTTGAATGGCATATTGTTGTATCTCACTCCCGAGTCATCCTTGTTAGCCTCGATCCCAGCACCAGATGTTTCCGGTGTAGTATCCTTTGGTTTATTCATAACCTTTGTCAATTATCTTCAAGTGGTTAAGCCTTCAAGAAGATCCTGCCCTGATACCAATTGTAAGTTGCCTAGGGGGGGGGGGGGGTTGAATAGGCAAATCTAAAAAACCTGCAAAATTGGACGTAAACAAATTTATCAGCCTGACCGGCAGTGCCGGTGATGGGCATCTGTAGTGCCGATGGCCACTGCTGATGGATGAGCAGATAGTTGAATGGAAACTACATGAAAAGTTGAAAGGAAGCCCTACGACAGTAAGAGACAACAAAACAAGGGCTACACAAGTAGATCTAGTAATTCAAGCAAATACAAGAACAAACCCTAGAGAATGAATAATTAAACAACAAGTAAATAAAGGAGCACACGGAGACACAAGATTTGTTACCAAAGTTTGGGCTCACAAAGAACCATATGTCTCCATTGAGAAGTCCACAAAGAACTGGGTCTCTTTTAACACTATTCTCACTCAAGCGACCACAAAGATCGAGCTCAAGTTCTTCACTATCAATTCCCTTGTGGGAGGGTAACACAAACTTTCCAAGGTGTCACCACACAAATTGGGAGCTCTTCGGGAACCGCTAACCATCTAGGAGCAACACTCCAAGAGTAACAAGCACAAGTCACGAAGATGGTTAAATCCAATGCTAAAGAGTGGAATGGTGCTAGTTTCACTAGGAAACAATGGCTCACTCAAACCCTAGCTCAAAGAATAAAGCTTTGACTTAGGAAGGGAGAGGGAGGAGAGTGAAGCTCAAAAGTGCCAAATAATTTTTGGGTTGGGAGAGAGAAGCACGAAGTGGGGTGAGAGCCTTTTTATACAAAGGGCTCAAAAAGAGTCATTGGTCTGTCTAGATGCCCCGCACCAGCACTGCCGATCGAGCCATCAGCACTGCCAATAGGGTTACTGACACACTGTCATAGATCTACAGGCAAGTATTTGGCCCGCATCGGCACTGCCGATCAGGACATCGGCACTACCAGTGAGGCAGCCACAGAGAGGAAAAGTGGTCTCTGGAGACCTTGACCGGCACTACCAATCAAGAAGAACGGCATTGCCGATCGCAGTCAGCCAGAGAGCCCAAGGGGCAACATTCTCTGTGGAGAGGGGACTGGCATTGCCGATCAGGGGACCGGCACTGCTGGTAAGCTACAGTCAGAGCCAGATAGAAAAGGGGCTCTCTCGGAAAACCGACCGGCACTGCCGATAAGCTACAACTAGAGAGATAGAGAGAAAAGCCTTCTCTGTAAGGTAAGACCGGCACTACCGATGGGACCATCGACACTGCCAATGCTAGCAAGACAGAAGCCAGAGAAGTGTCTAGGCATCACAGCGCCTCTGGGAAGGTGGATCGGCACTGCCGGTGAAGGCCGCCGATACTACCGATGAAGGTAAAAACAGAGGGCAACAGAAGTGGTATTTTTGGGAAACTTGAGCATTTGACTTTACCACACTTGTGAATTATACCCCTCTTAATAGCACAGTATACCTATACTCAAGATAAGAAATAAAACAACAAAGAATCTTTATTCTTGTGTGAATTTTGGACTTCCAAAATAAGGCAAATGACCATCTCCTTTTCCCTATTTGTCTCAATGAATTTCATTCATCAATTTGAGATAGTCATCTACACACAAGCTCAATAAAAACATTAGTCCATTCTTAATTGTATTGACGCCAATCACCAAACAAAATTTGGTGCCTAGATGCACTTTCAAGCTGCCACCATGTTGTCTATTTTCCTCTTCTTGTCCTTTTTAAACGACTTAGTCTTGTCCTGGTGCTTCTCCTTCCCTTTACCTCGAATATCATACAGAGCTGATTCCCCTAAAGTGTATTTATCCACGATCTCGAAGCATTCCCAAGCGGTCAGATCAAGGTTATGATTCTGTAGACCAATCTCCCGAACCAGGTCACTACTCTATAACCCTCCTTGGAAGGCAGTAATGATCTGTTGATACGGGATATTGCGGATTTCTGTCATCTTAGCATAGAACCGCTTGATGAAGTCACGCAAGGGTTCGTCTAGCTTCTGCTTGAGTCGAGTGAGGTCTAAGTGATTGCCCGAATGACTGTAGGTGGCTTGGAAACTCTCTATGAACTGCTTGTTGAGTCCCCCCCCCCCCCAATTGGAGATCGAGTTCTCCGGAAGAGATGTGAGCCAGATCCGAACGGCAGGCTCAAGGCAGACCGGCAGGTAATTTGCCAAGACATGAGTGTTTCCTCCTGCAGACCGAATGGCTATGCTATAGATCTGGAGCCACTCCTTGGGGTTGGTTTGGCCATCATACTTCTCGATGGCGATGGGCTTGAAACTTCTTGGAAACTTGCATCTACGCAATTCTGGAGTATAAGCCTTTATGCCATCGAACTCCTTGTCGGTCGGTGACGGAGTCCTGTGCCATCGGTCTAGAGATCGCGATGCTGAGGAAGCACGACGCCTATGGCGTGGATCCACATCATCATCATGATGGCGGCGACGGTTTTCCTCGTGATAAATCTCGCACCGGTTCCGATCATCATATTGGTGTTGGTTGTCATGGTTATCCCTTAGAGGTGGATCCCGTCGGTCATTATGGTTGTCCCTCGAAGGTGGATCTTGTCGGTCGTCAGGATTGTCCCTCAGATCGTGGCATCCTTGGTGGCTACGCGAAGTAGCATGGCTGGAGCTGGCCACCGACTAAGGGGGTTCCTTGTGAGGTTCTTGGACAGTAGCTGCCTTAAGCAAGGTCACGGCCGTCCTCATCGCGGGAGTCTGATACGCCTCGTCAACCATCAAGCTGTCGAGTAACATTTTTGCCCCAGTGATGTTATTCTATGGACTGTCATAGACCTTGATGTCGTCTATCTCGATCTCTAGTTGCCTAAGATCTAACCTTCACGAGAGGCGAGACCCATGTGATCCTCTTGCTCGGCGATAATATCCTGCTGATGAGTTGTTGTCTTTAGGGTTTTTGCCCCTGTGACCATCTTCAGCACGACCACCTTCCTCGTGACCGTTTCCTCAGTCTCCTTCCTCCCCATTATCGCCTGACAGATTCTCATCTATCTCGACCATGTTCACGGTCAAAGGATAGAGGCATGCGGACCCATCCGAATCCTCGTCAAAGGAACAGATCAACTCTGAGTCGTACCCTGTGGGTCGGTTTGCATCACCAAATCTGAGTGGGAACAATGCTGGGATCAGGATGAACTCGGTGATCATGCCATCGAAAAGGTTGCGGTCGAGTTGGATTGATGGTTTTCCTGACCTAGCTCTCTGTTGGTGTCGATGGCAAAGTCAAGCGACCCGAAGGAGATCTTGAAGTCCGGTGAATACTAGATGTTGAGAATTTCGGGCATCATAGTCGACGAAGAATCCCGGCGAGCCTTGCCCCTTTCTGGCGCGCCAACTGTCGAGACTTGATCTCGGCAATATATTTATAAGGCTCCATTGGAACTAAGAACTACGATGGTAACACAAGACTTAGATAGGTTTGGACCCTCTCAATAAGAATAAAAATCCTACACCCTGTGTTCTGTGGCTTGTATTGCAATGAGAAAATCTGGTGCCCCCGATGGGGAGGTCCCTGCCGTCTTATATATCCGGTCAGCAGGGGGTACATGAAGAGTCCTACTCATAGTCTATAAGGATAAGCATAAAAAGTCTATCTCTAATTACCTTGTGCTCCAAGCCGACTTGGTCGGTTCCCTCATTGGTGGGCCACCCTGTCGTCTACCGACTTTAGCATAACTATGGATACCGGTAAGGTAAGTATTCCACAATATTCATTATTATGAACTCAAAAACATGACTGCCAACACCACGAAATGATAAAAACGAAGTTTAGATCCATCTAAATAATTTTCCTATACATAACTACAACATTTTAGCATTTCTACTATCCAGTTTAGAAATCACTAGAATTACCGCGCGGCTTTACCACACGCATGCTGTATTATATTATTATGTTTAGTGATATGATAAAGGCTTTTTAAATATACTACTGTTAGATAACATATAGGTGTATAATATAAATGTGTGATTGGATAAAACAACATGTCATTTAAGTGTGTTCATAGAATTTCGCTGATATTGTATCTACTGACAATCCTAATTTCAAGTGGACCAAGAAGAGTGATAATATCTCAAAGTGGGACAAGGAGTGATGATAAGATGTCTTCCATCACTATTTCCTAAAAGTGAGGCAAATAGTTAATTTGTATAACAATGATTAGAAATATAATCTACAAAAAAATGAATTAAAATTCTATATGTTAGAGTTAAATAATATGTTGATATTAACATGTGAAATCAAGTGTTCAGAACAAAAAATGATTTTACTCTTTATTAAAAGTTTAAAACCAAACTATCAAAACTGATGACGGGAATTATTTCACGACATAAATGAAGCAAGTCTATATGTTCATGCGCCCAATCAAGTGATTGGAATAAATATGGACTTTACTCTTGATTAAAAGTTAAAACCAAAGAATCAAAATTGATGATGGCAATTGTTTGTAGCAACATAACTGAAAGCGAGCATCTATATGTGCATGTGCCCGAATAAAGAGTCATGGCAGCGTACAAATACACGTGCAAGTTATAGGCTTATGAGTCAAAATCGTGTTCTTTTTCATATTGGTTATAATTGTGCAACTGTGGTGCTTACGGATAGTAGGCTATGGAATGTATTTACTAATGAAACAATCATTGTAAAACTTGAAATAACATTAGAAGCCATTATTAACATATAGGTGGGGATATTGTTGCCTGATATATCAACGCCTAATGCCTACGGATTCACAAAATGTGCCATCGAAGGGATGATGCCTATGTCTGCTATGCACCTGGGAAAGAAAGGGTTGAATACATTAATTAAAAACTTATTTGAAAAAGGTTTTATCAAGGGAATCAAATTTATTGCCAAAAAAACGATAATATTTCATATGACAAAAAAAGCAATGAATTTTGGAGAAGTGAGGTATTATGAAAGAGTCCGTGTTCACACAAAGAAAACAACAAATAAATGAGTAAATTAAATATTAAGAATGTCATGCTTTAATTGTTCACAACAGTACTTGTAGTATGATTTGTCCATTTATTTTTAATTATACCAATCTATCTAAGTAATGGAAAATATTTAGTCAATAATAATATTTTTATGTTTTAGATCTCTAATACAAAACATTTGGTAGTCCTATGTTTATCTTTTTTTATCTGACTTTCCATTTCTAGTGTTTTTCACGTAGCTTTCCTAAGGTTATGATTTTTTATTATTTTATTTTTAAAGTATAAATACTAAACTTAGAAAGTAATTGAACATGTGTTAAATTAAGTAAAAATACATATAGTTGAATACAACAGTTGTTCTAGTTAGATAATATTTTTCAGATATTTATTGTATTAACCTTTTATTATGGAGTCAATAATATTTTATGTGCGTTCTTTTGTACAGTATATGTTAGAAGATTTAAATACCTGAATGGTTTATTTTCTATTCTTCAAAGGGCTAGAAACAAGGATCTTGATGTGTGAAGGATCTGGATGCATGTTTGCAGAGGTGGAAGGACAGAAACTGAGATATTGATTCGGGAAGGGGCTAGATGCAAATTATAGAAGATTGGTGAAAGGACTGGAAACGAAACATGTTTATATTCTATTTCTGGAAGGACCTAGAGGTAAGGTGTGTTATACAAATCCAATGGTCCTTATTTCTCAGTAGAAATATCTGAAGGCTCATAATTCACTGATGACGTAGCATGACTCTTTTGCAGGAAAACGCAAGCGTTATAGAGATATAGAGATAAGTGTCTTGGTTTCCTATTTCAGCGCTGTTGCGGGCCTGCTGTCACTCTGCTTTATCCCATGTATCTTATCAGTTTTCGATTGGTAGAATAATTTAAATTGAGTTACTTACTTAAAAAAATTTACTGGTTTGCATCAGTGCTGGTGACGGAGAGCTCATCTAAGGTCGATGACCATGAGCAACTGTATTCGTTCATCACCCTTGTGGAGATGATCCTGCAGTCCCTAATCTGCTGATAGAGCTATTCTGCTGCTGATTAAAAAAAAGAACTATTCTGCTGCTCTCTTCTCCATATGCGGTTGTACACTGATGCTGACCCACAAATCAACGGCCAAGGTCAAGCGCACACTGGACTCAATTCCTTGTGGGCAATAATCTTGACAGTCTGAGTAGACTTAAGAAAATGACCTCTGAATTGAAGGATTCCGGTCAGGTATGACTTGAAGCTGCTGGCTGTTCATGGTCTGGTTGGTGCCCCCAAAGTTCAGGGGAGCAGGATTCATCTATGAGATGTGGTCTACACATCCTCTCAAAAAAAAAAGGAAAAAGGGTCTCCACGGACTCAGTTGAGTGGGCCATTTGGCCGACAGTAAGAAATGTCTTGCATGATAAAAAAAACATTTGTTCTCCAATTAGTTCATTGTAGTAGAAGACACAACACACACAAGCCCAAACATTGCCATGTTGATTAGATCTTTAGGTGGGCCTTTCTGCAAATAATCAACTCACCACCTCAACTAGCCATCTTCTCTGTTTGACACTCTTGTTAGGCCAATACCACTTTTGAGTCTTCTAGAAATAGTGGAAATTGGAGAGAAAAATATGATGACATTCTCATGCTAGAAAACACTAAATATACTTTTGTATGGTGTAGATAAAGTCAAACACTATACCATGGTATGTTTTTACCGACCAATACCAGCTACAGACCATTGGTCGGTAAAAATGAGAAATGGATGGAGAGTCGGTGATTCAGTTTGTACCAATGGATAGTCGGTTGGTATTTATCAGAATATTTACTGTTGCTCGATCGGTCGGTAAATATCCTTCAAACGTCAAACCATTGGTCAGTAAAGAGCTACATCAGATAAGATAAGCGGGAAAACTAAGTGTCAAATTGACATACCCGCCAACCATAAATTTTTTCCCTCTTATGGCTGTCATTTACCTTTTCTCTCCCTCCTCATCTGGTAGATTCTATAGCTAATCCAAGCTGAAGCCGGCCACCGCTCATCTTGCGCTTCCCTCTCCCCGCTCGATCAGCATCCATAGCTCAAGCCGGCCACCGTTCTCACCCTAGCCATGCCGCAAGCCACCACTCTCGCCCTAGCCACGCCCAATGCACGCCCCGCTCCTAGGTTGTCGCGACTCTAGGCGGCCGATGTGCCCTAGCCGGCATGCGACTCCAGGCAACCGACGCACCCCAGACCGGCACGACTCCGGGCGGTCGACGCGCCCTAAACCGACGTGACACTAGGCCTCCGCCGCAGCCCCTAGGCTGTTGTGACTCCAGATGGCCGCCACGCCCTAGCCTGTTATAGCCCCAGGAGCAAAATATTATGCCCTTGCAGAAAATGTGTTAATTCATTTTGGAGAGAGGCTAGTGAAGTGTGAGAGCATTTGGTATGTGATGGATTCTTGAAAGGGTGAAGGACATGGACCTTACATGAAGTAGTTGGCTCCTCTAATGTGAACCATGGTAACAATGATGTTCCAGAAATTATGGATGAACTTAGCAAAGATGACGACATATTCAAGTTTCCTAGGGACCTAGCTTGTGGTTTGGATGATAGAGGGGATATGAAAGATGATAGGATTTTTGAGACATCTGATAAGGATGTAGCAACCATTCAAAAGTTAGCAGCAGACAATAGTCTTATCCTTCTGACATCTTTTGTACTTGTCATTTTATAATTAGTTACTACACAATTTTTGTTCTCACTATCATTTCATTAGGTCGGCCTTGTTGAGATCTGATCGTCATGTGGCTAATGGAACGATCATTTCAACCAAGCCAAGCACAATACTTGGGGGTAGAGCTCTTGGCAGAGAGTTTTGTGAAGTTATTATGACCTCTATGCTGAAAAGAGATGAAATTATGCCCCGTCCTTGTGTTGATATGGATGTTATGAGTGATGCACACATGATGTCAATTGCTTGGCCATACAAGAAAGTAATGAATTGCACTGGAATTTGTTTCTGTTTTTGTTTGAAAGAGTGATCATTGTTTTGTAACAGTTCTTAATGTATCTATTTATTAATAAAAGGAGATGACCTTTCAACCACAATGCCTGTAAAAAAAGAGAAATAGCCTAGAAAATCCCACAAAAAAGCAAAACATCTAGCTCTTGATCTTCTTTTGTGTAACGTTTAGATGATATCTGACCCTTAAGCTTTGTCCTTATCCCTATCTTGTGCCCCATTGATAGAACCACCTCTCTCCTCAGTCGAATCTCCTATATTGAATATTGGACGCCAAAGCTTGGGAGCGAACAAGGCATTCACAGGCAGTCGCTAATGGCTATCGGAATTGGGGAACAAAGGTTGGATAGAATTAGGAAGCAACGAGTGGGTTAGTGGTCTAGTGGATTGGAGAGTAATCCATTAGGGAGGACAGAGATGTAGATAAAAGATTCATCACCCACCGAGCAGACGAGCAGAGCAGGGCCGGCTCTGGGCCAGGGCGATAAGGGCAACCGCCTAGGGCCCAGCCCAGGAGGGGCCCCCAAAAAATTTAGGACATGTGTATAGTATTCAGCCCAAGTCTGCTATCTGCTTGTGTCTAGCCCAAATGTACAACAGGCCCAGCAACAGCAGCCCAAAGCTAAAACCTGAAACGACGAAGCCGACGATTCCCTAACGCACGCCGTAGCTGCTGCCGCTGCCGATCAATCAATACACGAAGAAAAGAAAATCTCCTGTAGTCCTGTTCTTGGCAAATGGTGATTCTGATCCCCTAATTTTTTCTTCCATTGGCTCCTTAATCACACTTCAACACTAATTGCGATCATCGTTGCCGGATCGCTTAAAATCTTCGGATCGCTTAAAATCTCCTAAGCGTTTCTGACCTATGGTGATTTGGAGAAATTAGGGCTTATGGTTCACTCCAAAGCAAGACACTGCAAGAGGTATAAATCTTATCTGATTGGCTGGTTTCTTACATTTTTCTTCCTTCGCTAATTAGTTGCTTGCCTACATCTAGTTGATTAAATAACAAATTTCAGGTTACGTTGGGAGAGAATCAAGAATGTTGCCAAGGAAATATATGTCTGGTGCTGCAAAAAGGAGGAAAAGAAAACAGGAAGATGAGTTCATTCAGTCACAAAAGGGTGCTATACGTAAGTTCTTTCCAATTTCAAGTAATGTTGTCTCTAATGATAATTCTGAGGAGTTAGGACATTCTGGTAATGAACAACAAGATCCTGAACTACCTTTGATGCTAGAGAATGTTAGTGAGCAAGATCATGAAAATTTAAATGCTGAAAATGAGGACAATAATCCTACAGAGGAGCAGCCCGAAAATGTGCAGCATTCATCTCATTTTGAAAATACCAATGATGATGAACAGGAAGCTTCACCTTTATCCATCTATGATCCTAGGTTCTGGGATAGTCTTGATAATAAGAGAAGACATATCTTAGTTGAAAAGGGGCCTGTGAGGGAATACAATCTGCAATTTCCAGTAGATAGTGGTAATAGACATTTTTCATACACTTACTACACTAGAAAGATGAATAATGATGAGGAGGTTGATAGAAAATGGCTGGTTTACTCTAAGTATTTGGATAAAGTTTATTGTTTTTGCTGTAAGTTGTTCAAATCAAATCAGAGTAAGTGTTTGTTAGCATCTGAGAGACTAAGGTCACATGAAAACAGTGTTGAGCATATAGCAAATATGAACACTTGGAATGAACTTAGGTTGAGACTAAAAAATAACCAGACTATAGATGATGAATTGCAGAGGGGAATTGCAAAAGAAAAAGAACAATGGAGGCAAGTTTTAGTAAGAATAGTTGCTGCTGTAAAATTTCTTGGTAAATATAATTTGGCTTTTCATGGATTAAATGAGAAAGTATATCAAGATAACAATGGTAATTTTTTGGGTGCCATTGAAATGATTGCAGAATTTGACCCGGTAATGCAAGAGCATGTCAGACGCATTATAAACAATGAGATTCATCATCATTATTTGGGCCACAATATCCAAAATGAGTTAATTTCTCTTCTTGCTACTGCTGTGAGAAATTCTATTATAAGTATTATTAAGAAGGCCAAATATTTTTCTGTTATATTGGATTGTACCCCAGATGTAAGCCATGAAGAATAAATGACTCTAATTGTGCGTTTTGTCAATATATCAAGTAATATTCCCAAAGTAGAGGAGTTCTTTTTAGAGTTCTTGAAGGTGGATGACACATCAGGTTTAGGGTTGTTCAATGAATTGATTAAAGCATTAGGCTCCCTTGATTTGGATGTTGCTGATGTGAGAGGTCTCTTGACAATGGAGTTGAGAATATTCGTGGGAAGTTCAATGAAGGTCCCTAGCGGTAGGGTCGTGGGAAACGACTTCATTTGCGATTGGTTACGAGAAATGACGATACTGGATGGCAGTGTTGTCTAACACGACACATGCCTGATGCTATGTGACTTAGTTATGTTGGCCGGTATCAATGCAATCATGGCTTGGATGGAATTCATCGAGGACTCTAATTTCTATCCGTTATTATCACCAAGGATACAAAACTGAACTACAGTCGAATCAGCGCGATGATGGCAGACCGTGAACAAAGGCCAAACGATTGGGACAGGGTGGATGTGGACGCAGTGCTTTGTTTCTCCTATACCGAATTGGAGGCTATGACAATGGTTCAAATATGAAGGAAAAACATCAATGTGTTCAAAAGCGTTTGCTTGAAATTAATCCAAGGGCATTATATATGCCATGTGCTTGTCATAGCTTGAATCTTACACTTTCTGACATGGCACAATCTTGTCGCTCAGCCATTTCATTCTTCGGTGTTATACAACGAATATATGCATTGTTTTCACGTTCTACTAAAAGGTGGAAGATTTTGCTTGATAATGTTCCAAAGTTTACTGTCAAATCTTTGTCAAATACTCGATGGGAAAGCCGCATAAAAAGTGTTCAAGCTATCAGATTCCAAGCTCCTCAAATACGGTCAGCTTTGAAGGAACTAGAAAAATCTGCCTGTGATGACCGTGATGCTAATGCAGTAAGTGATGCTCAAGGTTTGGTCACTGCACTTGAGATTTTTGAATTTTTAGTGGGTATGGTTATATGGTATGATATTTTATTTTCTATAAATATGGTGAGCAAGAAGTTACAGTCTAATATTGTGTGCATGGATGCTGCTCTTAAACAAATCGAAGGTGTCATTTTATTTTTTGAGAACTATAGGAATACAGGCTTCACTGCCAGCATTGATATAGCAAAATCCATTGCATGTGAGATGGACATAGAGCCGGAATTTCCTATAAAACGTCGTTCTACAAGAAAAAAAACATTTTGATGAAGATAGAAATAGTGATGAGCATACTGAAGGACAACAATCTGCTGCAGAATCCTTAAGAGTTAATTATTTCTTAGTCATAATTGATATGGCAATTGCTTCATTGACCAATCGATTTGAGCAAATGAAGGTGTTTGAAAATGTATTTGGCTTCTTATTCAACTCAAGAAATTTGAAGTCATTGGATGATGGTAATCTACAGAAATGTTGCACCAATTTTGTACAAACCTTTACTCATGGTTTCTCATCTGATGTTGAGTTGAATGATTTTTTCTCAGAGTTAAAAGTGCTGCAAGTGACGTTACCCAATCGTTTGATGTCAGCACAAGATATTCTTCAGTTTGTTATAGATGCAGATTGTTATCCAAATGTTTCAATTGCCTATCGAATTCTCTTGACTGTTCCTGTGACAGTGGCATCAGCAGAAAGAAGTTTCTCAAAACTGAAGTTATTAAAAAATTATTTGCGATCAACTATGTCTCAGGAAAGATTGAATGGCTTGGCTATATGTTCTATTGAGAAGAATATCTTAGACACCATTGATCTTGATACTATAATTGATGACTTCGCATCAAAAAATGCTCGAAGAACATTCCTTTGCTGATCGGTGTACAAGATTTATCTAGAAGTGGTGCTCATGGAGTTCATTTTTCTTTTTATTAAGGTAATCATATTGGATATTTTTTGTTTATTTCTTATTACCGTTACATACATTGCAAGACAAAGTTATGTATTTATATAGTTTGATTGAGGCCCCAGCATCAACCTTGCCCTAAGGCCTTCCAAAACATAGAGCCGGCACTGCAGCAGAGTAAGATGGAGATCGTCAATACTGCAATCATCATCGCAATCACAGCAGGCAGACAAGGGGTAACACCCTGGCGACAGCCATCACCATATCTCCGTGCAAGCTGCATGAGAAGACGACGTACCTGCAGGATATGATTACACGGGAGTGGGGCAGCAATTACGTGCTGGGCATTAGAGGGTGGCCATGATATTGCAGTTTGACAGTGTTTGGCAGATACTTGGTAAAGCAGGACATCCCGTAGATGCAAATTCGGTGCATGGGAACCATACACTGGATCTCTAATCTCTCAGGAGAAACAATCCATCAGGAGCAGTGCATGCAAGGGAGGTATACCAGGACTGATCAATATGGCAGTATCCGCTGGTTGTGCTCGATCTAACGAATCAACTTCAGCAGCACCAGACAGGAGCTACACTTGTAGATGATTGACAAGGAACAGGTGTGCACTTCATAGGGTAGCAGCATGTTGCCGGACTTATGAAACCGTGAAAGCTGAAAGCTTTCAGCAAATGAGATGAGATCGTGCATGGCTTTTATTTCAGCATGCATCAGTAGACAATGGAACCATCAGTTATGTTGTAACAAAGATAGCAGGTCTCAGAATGTTCCTGCTAATAATCCAATGGTGACAATGGAAACAACCACATACAAGGTACACCGTACACCTCATATTCTCTAGCTAGCAGCTAGCCAAGTTTACATTCTACTCTACTACAAGCTTATTAACTAGGTGCACCTCCTATCAATGGATTAATCTCAGAGACTGAGTAATTCAGAATAAAAACCCATATGATATATATATTTAGCCATTGCAATTATTCTGATATACTTTAATTGATTTTGCATGTTACACTTTTTCCTGGGGAAGATTTTGCATGTTATATTGTGTACCTTTGTTAATCACAAAGAAGAGGATGCAATTTTTTTTTATGATGCAAGTTACCTTACCACTACTATATATTAACTATTTATTGTTATTAAAATGGATTATCTTACTGAGCCTCGGAAAAAAGTTTCAAGACATGCTAATTTGGATATTCTCTCTTAAATATTATAAAAGGGGATGTGGGAGCATTAATATTCCAAGGTAGTAGGACAATAAGTTGTAATTTGTGAAAAGTGGTGCCATCATTCGGACAGGATTAGTATATTAGCGGGAGTTTTAGATAATTTAAAAATGATTTGGGGGCTAAGAGGAGGAGTTACGATCCTTACTAAGACATATTTTGTCAATATCATATTTAGGCAGCCCAATTTGATGTATAATATGTGCATATATGTGTAACTTGTATTTCTTTCAAACTCTATTGTTTGATCTATATTATAGTAGGCTACCCGTGCATTTTATGAGATATAATATTGCATATTTTACATTATGTTACTCAGTTTAATTTAAATTAGAAGGTTAGCCCAGCAATATAAATATTATTCAACCGGGTACATGTCTCTATTAGTATATATACACTACATGAATAAAAGTTAAAATGATTCTATAATATTCTGGGGATGTCTAAAGTGTAGCCTGCACAACTGCACGGGCCATTCAATCTAGTTTGATAAACAAGAATGCACCAACGCCACCCTCAGGTATTTGACACTAAAATCTACTTAGGACTATTGATCAAACTTAGAAAAAAAACATTTAGTTTCTCATGTTTCTATTTTGTATATCTTGGTTGTTCATGTGTTCCTTTTAGTTGAATTATTGGTTACGCTTTTTGCAGGAAGTGTTGGGCGCTGATCGCTACTAACTAAATGTCTAGCAAGCTGTTGACTGAGAGCAAGTTGATGACTAATGTTATGTGTGGCTACAAAGTATCTAGCTGTTGTGGGATATTTTTTATTTTGGGATGATTGTTTTGAAGTGATTGTTTTGTACTTGTGATGACATGTTATGTGTAGCACGACAAATATCTGGATGCAACATGATTGCTTCACTTTTGTAATAGAATCTCTAATTGTGTCATGACAGTAAACTAAATCAATGAATATTAATGGTACGATCAGTGTTGTTATATAATTAGAATGCATGGTGATAAGTACTGCAATGTGGTCTTTTGATGAATAATAATTATTATTCATGGATTAATCTTAATAACTAATTATTATATTATGATAATGACAAGGTTTTGTACTGTGATTATGTGAAAGTTACCAACAGATTATGGGTCGCTAAATCCATTACTACCGATGAACCATCGGTTTGTAATTCTTTTGTAGTAGCGACCAATGATTAGTCACTAAAAGTTGTGTCGGTCGGTAAAACTTTTACCGACGCCACTTACACCGATCATTGTTGTTGGTTAGTAAAAGTCTTTGTTGACTGATGGTAAGATGCTAAAGGCACTTTTAGCAACTGATCGTGCATCGCTATAGTGAATCGTTATATAGTGAAACAGGTGGTTTTTGATAATATTACTAGTGTCAGCCATTCTAGGTGTAGGATTTTTGTTAAAAAATATAAAATTATATTCAAATGTATTCATATGAATTTTGATGTGAAATTCATGGATTTTGTTTTATATGTGATGTAATATTTCTTGATTTTATTTTATTTTTGTTTGTTGGAATTATATATTCACTTATAATGTTTGTATATCATACTAGTATATGTAAAAATTGTAAAGAGATGAAATACCATGTTAAAATGGCAATGAACATTCATAAATATCCATGTATGTGGACATGAATAAGTGTACACGGATCATATCTGTATTGTGTGCACCTTTTAAGCTCTGGCTTCCAACTAGATAGATATGCTAAAACATTAAAATATTTGTAGTTTAAAATATCTGTTATCTAGGAACAATGGATGAAATCACCGAGGATGAGCCTTTAGATAATCATTTTATGATATACCAATTGTAGCCTAGTATAGCAACAGAAGATGTCTAACTTTTTCTTTTTGTTGTTGGCTTGTTGCCATAGAGGCCTTGTTCTAGATGAGCCACTACGCTATAAAACAAAACTTCATATAAGTAATCGGCCTGCAACATTTACAGTTTAGAAATGAAATATGACATGCTAACACATACACATATTTCCAAAGCGTTCGTTCTACTGTGTTGCTCGCTGCACTCGACAGGAACAGAGCTTGTCTTAAATCATGCAGGTGTGGTCTAGCTGCCTACATCGATCACGAACTAACTGTTTGCCGATTGAAATTGCAGACCCAATAATGCTCGAACTGCACGAAGTTGTTGCAGAGACTTGTTTCTTTCAGTATAGGGTACGGCTTTCTTTTCAACATGGCTAGCCTAAAGAAGGGCCATTGTGGTCCTAGTGCATCTCAACCACAATGCTTATGTGAATTGACTTGAAAGAGATGGCACATTCCATTGCCTTAGCGTGCTTTTAGCATAATATTTTATTTTTGAAAGTAATGATCATTAACGAATCAGCCAGCAAGCTGCAAATAAGTTATATATATTATGAAGTGTTGTAGTGATACCTAGGCAAGCGCATGCCGACCTCAATTCTATATGTTTGGCTAAGAGTTAAGACTGAATGGAAGGGTCTGTCATGCTGAATCTAAGCTCAACTTTTGAACTGAATTACTTATCGAGTTGGTTAAATGATGTAAACTCGGACTTTTTTTGGAAATTGTTACAAAGGTATTATTTTCTAAGCCACGCTTAAGAGAACAGTTCATACATTTGAACATTGGAGATATCAAATATATACGAGAAAAGAAAAAATTGCTTGTATGCCATTGGCTTAAACTAAAACCACTTAGATGTCATCCTGCCCTATATGTCATTGACATAGCTGGTCCCTCCTGTCATTGAGACAACGATGGGATATGAGGTATTAGAAGGATTTTAGGTGAAATACAAGGGAATTGATAAGAAAACTATAACTTTTTGCACGTGATGAGCAAGCTAAGTAAAATGAACAAGTAAATTTTTGACTTTAAGTGTCGCTCAAATCATTGGAGACTACGTTACATCATACAGTTCTTAACACTACATACTTTTTTACAATTTAACCCTTCCACATGTAATATTTTGTAAATAGCCTCTCAAAAACTAAATTATCAAACCTGACCCGTTTTGGTCACTCCAAAGAATTTGACATAATATAACAAATGAATATGATCACGCCAATCAGTTTGGCATAACCAAATGATGACTAGTTATAAAAATGGTCCAATTTAATATGATTATCTAACATGACACTTAGGGCTAGTTTGGTTGGTGCCCTCACGCCAATTTACCTGGTCAGAAGCAAGCCGGAGAATTGCCTGGTATGCAGATTTACGTGTTTGGTTGGAGCCCTCAGGAGCGTCCTGCTCAGGCACGCGAGCTCAGGCTCAGGCATCCGATTTTGGACGCCTGAGAACTCGCGTGTGTGAAGGCATGATGCCGACTCAACCGCAGCTACCGCATAGATGCACTGCTCTGTGTTGCTTCATTGGTGTACAGTTTTGTCGCCAGTGGCAGAGGATAACGAGAGAGAGAGAGAGAACCACTTCTTCGATTAGACTAGCACTGCCAGAATGAGTGCTGCTAGCTCCCGCCGTTCTTCTCAATATTCCCATGCCAACCAATCTTCCTGACGGCAAGTTTTAGATTTGGGTGTTCTTTTTTCCCAATTCCAAACCCTATACATAAAACTCACAAATTCGCCTCACAAACTTTGTATGTGACCAAATTGATCATGCAATCAACTTCCAAGCCTCCTAGCTATTCCATTTTGGTGGTTACTACAGCTCCTCCAGTTAGTTTTGTTCCCCGGCAAGATCCACGATGGCCCATCGTCGTGTTCTGGAGTTGGAGATCAAAACATATTTGCCACTTTATGCATTCTTTTTTAGAAAACATACTTCGTATGTTATGCTTTCTTCTCAGGCAGCTTACAACAACCAAACATAGAGGATAACATCGTGCCTGATCAGGCAAAACCGGTAGCGATCTCCACTCATCTCTCAGGCAAGCAAACTGCTCAGTCATCTTCATGAGGGCAGCAACCAAACTAGCCCTTAGTCACACCAGTCAATTTGACGTGACCCTATACACAAGTCATGCTAATTTGGTGTGATCAAAATTAAAAAAAAAAAGTTCTACACTTGGAGGTCTGCCACTAGCGAGGCATCCGGTTCTCAGCAAGTGCTGGAAGGCAGAACGAGTGCTTGCTAACAACAGTACTCACACAGCAAAATAGCTACTATACACACATTGTTGGATATGGCACAAAAATGTTATTTGATCCAGACAAAATGTATCTAGATATTGAATTTTTGAAAACATTGCCAACTCCCTGCCCCCAACATGTAACTTAATTAAATTCTGAAACTTCCTCGTCAACTGAATTTACAAGCAAATATGGAATGAATGTATAGTGTTAAGAATTGGAGTGTAACGCAGTGTTAGTGGAATGTGTTTTATGGCACGTAAATCAAAAGATCTAAGATGGCTGAAAAACATTGCAAGCGTGTTTGTACGAATAAAACACACAATGAATTTACTTTCGATCACCAAAAAGGCAGTCTACCAGATAGCTGAGCATTGACGAAAAACTGCTACTAATTAGGATCGACGGGAAGATTTGATATAAGACCCGTGGTACCCTGGACTGGACTGACTGATACAAGTATACATCATGAGCAGATGGGCAACATATATATGGCACACCATGAATTGAATACTACGTACCAGAACTAACCATATTAATTGTTAATACCATATCTTTCTATTTCTGTCTGGTGGCTGAACTGGCGTGTCTAAGAACAAGCTCCTTCTCCCTCTTTTTATTAGTAATCAATTAGTTTGTCATATTTTTTCTACTAATATAAATTCGTGGATCTTTGTTGTTTACAATTCAGTGTGGGTTATTACTTTATCAGAATGTGGCATGTACAACTAAGCAAATTAGTTGGATCAATTCAAGAAGTGGCAGTAAATAAGGGGACCGTACGTGTTTGCACTAGAATGTTCACCCGCAGAGACAACAGGCTACAGAGTAGCAGGTGTGTAGGGCAGTTGTCAGCATTGATCGGCGATAGTCAGGTCCATGCAAAAGTAGGGCATACGGAAGGCAGCATCCGTATGAATTTTAGCAGTTGGACGCTCCGATCGTGCAGTCCGTCATTCAAAAGCAGTGCGGCTTGATGTGCATCTTGTTGCTAACCGTGAGATGTGCAACATGTGGTCCTTAATTTTATTTGCGAATTGCTGATCTACTGTTTACTTTTACAGGTGAGCTGTATGGTACGTTCTGTCGATATGTTTTACTTGAGGAAATAAGAGCTATATATGATGCAAGTATATTTTTCACGAATAAATTCAAATTTATGTTATTAATAATATACCTTTTAGGTACTGCCATACTAGTATTCAAAACTCATTTAAAAAGTTAGGTCAGCCTTTAAATTTGGGTCAGAGTTAGTATTGTTCTGCGGCCATCATTGAGAGCATTGCTTCATGTGTCACTATACAGAAGGATATATAGTTGATGAGTGATGGAGAAAGCTAGCTGATCGCCGAGAACTTTCATATCCATAGAACAAGCAGAAACCATCCAAGAATAATGAACGAGTTATACAGTAGAGTATCCATTTCTGGTAACTGGCGACAGTGACAATCAAAGTATGATTTTAACCCAATATTTTGAAAATTAAAATACCTATAATATCTTTTGAGTAGTAACCTGTCGGTGTTTTCATAAATGAAGCTTTTAGAACTGGATTATGGAAATAGAAAATCTTTATGAAAACTGAAATTTCACAGCTAATTAAGCATTTCACAGCTGGGGACTCTCAGTCCTGGAGTAGTTTACTTCGAGTCAAGAATGACTTTTTGCAACTAGGATTCTTTCAACTAGGTTGTGGTTCACAAATTAGTTTTTGGGAGGATTGTTGGCTTGGTAACCAGTGTTTTAAAGATAGGTTCCCTAGTTTATATAGTATTGTGAGAAGAAAACATGTAATGGTACAATCAGTCCTATCTTCTTCTCCTTTGAATATAACGTTTAGAAGAGCTCTCATAGGTGAAAACCTTATAAGGTGGAGACAAATTGTCAACCTTATTGCAAATGTAACACTTTTGAATCAAAAAGACTCTTTTAGATGGACGTTACTCCAAAATGGATCCTTCTCTGTGAAGTCCATGTATAGAGCCCAATTATTAATATACCATTTGCCCTACAATATAAATATTTATAAAATAAAAGTTTCACTTAAGATCAAGGTTTTTATGTGGTACCTATTTAAGGGAGTAACGTTAACCAAGGATAATCTTGTTAAATGTAAATGGCAAGGATGTGATAAATGTTGTTCTGTAATCTGAGTGAAACTATTCAACATTTATTTTTTGATTTTCAGTTAGCAAGGTTTATATGGCACATCATTCATGTTTTATTTGGCATTAGTCCTCCTAACACCTTTCAGCATATGTTTACTGACTGGTTGGGAGCAATTGAAAAACCATTAAAGAATTTAATCTATAGGGGTGTATGTGCGCTATGTTGAGCTATTTGGTTGTACCGTAATAATATGGTGTTTGACAAAGTAACTATACTGTCTTTTATGCAGGTAATCTTCAGGGGGACATATTGGACCGTATATGGTCACTATTGCTAAAAGAGATGGATCATACTTTGATGAAGATGACATGCAGATTAATTGAATCTGCCACTATGAAGATCTTCACAAATAATAGATGGGGGTTGTCAAATCATATTGCCAGTTAAACTCTATTTAGAATAATTCTTGTTAGTCACTGTGATGTATCAAACCTTTATCTTTGTGATTCCTTGCTCTCTCCATTCGAGCAAGAGTTTGTAATATTGAACGACTCTATGTATCAACCAATACGGCGGCTGGAATTTTAATATATACTCCCTTCATATTAAAAAACATAATTCGTTTTGGACATCATTTAGAATACCAAGAAGAGATTAATGAGAGGATATTTTCTATGTCTACCATATTAAATAGAGTATTGATTCTACTTTATTCACAACCATTTGCTTGCCTCATTGGTTGTCTGTGTTAAAGTCCAAGTTGGAGGTGGTGGGTTCAACTCCCATTAGCCTTATTTTTTGTGCCACTCTTCTCATTTACTTGCTATTAAACCAAAACGAATTTATTTGATGATAATTGATATTAAGCCAAAACAAATTGCTTTTCTAATATGGAGGGAGTATTACTTTTTCTAAAAAAAATGAACAATTAACTGTGAAGCTTGATAGCTGAATGGACTGACCAACTTGAGATTAAGCCAAGAACGGTAGTCCTTGATTGCGAGGTCTCGGGATCTCCCAAACAATTAGTAGGCCTACTAGTGCTTTTACATCCTGGAGACAACAGAATGAGGAGAATGTGATTTTTCTTTTTTCTTTTTGACTCCTTGAAGCATCGATTAGTACCCTGTTCGCTAAAATCAATGAAGACGGTGCAAGGAATTTAGCGGGGTGCAGTTGTATAATTATGCGAGTTTCTTTTTTCTTCATTGCATACCTTACCTTGCTTTTAGGTGCTTGGGCGTTGTACATTTCATAATGTTGTGCCGACTCATTGAGAAAATATAGTAATATGGGAGTGCAAGTTAAGATTCACTGAGAGCCACTACTGTTACTCTATAGGAAGTTAGACTAACTACATTCATCGTACTCTAAATTCATCCTTTAAAAGAAATATTTTGTCCTAGTCAATAAGATTCTCTCCTCTATATCCAGTTTTACTGCACTCATTCATACTCTATATTCTCTATATCAACTATCCAATATTTTATTCAACCATCTTCAACTACCATCTCCTTTCATCTCTCCTACTCTTTCTTTTTTCTTTTTTTTTCTTCTTTCCCTTTTAAAATCATGCAACCAAAAATAATTAGTAATAATATATTATTAATTAATAATTATTACTAATAATATTTAAGTAATGCAATATAATTAAAAATGATGTTGTACGAAATGGAGGTATGTGCACGTCAACTTGATTGACATGTGAAAAGTAAAGTTGAAGTGCCTTTGTCAAAGTAAAGTTTTTAGACAAGATTTGACATGTGAAAATTGCTGGTAGTGCAGCACACTACCTCTCGTGAACCACTAGTTGACAAGATTCTCTTCTTAAAAGCATTACCTGAAGTTTGCGTTCAATTAAGTGGCCAAGTAGCATAGGTAGCGTCAGTTCTCGAGTGGCCAAGCCATGGATGGGTACCCAGGCTCCTTGTGTAGGTATTGGATGACGGAGGAGGAAGATGATGAACTCATTTCTTGCTTGATGATGATGATGATGAAGCAGAGGCTGTGACATACTACAACCTGGTGGAAGCAGAGAGCAGTCACCCGCGTCGTCGATCTGATGCTCCACCAAAGGTTATTCGACCAAGGGATCTTCCTTCTGGTCACAAGAGGATCAAAGCCGACTACTTTGGTGAAAATCCTGTTTATAATGATAAGCAGTTTCATAGAAGGTAAAGTTGGTACTTCTTTTATTTTGGATCACTCCATATTTCTAGTTCCTCGTGTTATTAGTATTTTTATAGGTTTCGAATGCATCGGCCTTTATTCAAGCGCATTAAAGAGGTTGTTAAAAATCATGATGAGTACTTCAAAAAGAAGTATGATGCCACTGGCAAGGAAGGACTATCTGCTCTTCAAAAATGTGTGGCGGCTATGCGCATTCTCGCTTACGGATTCCTGGCGGATGCTATTGACGAGTACGTACATATTAGTGAGTCAACTGCTCAAAGAGCTATGCATCATTTCTGTCGGGTCGTTATTGATGTTTTTGGTGACTATTACCTACGGGCACCCAACATTGTCAATGTACAAAGGCTTCTTCAAGAGGGTGCGAATCGTGGGTTCTCGAGCATGCTAGGTAGCATTGATTGTGCACTGGAAGTGGAGGAACTGCCCAACATTTTGGAAGGGTCAGTTCACAGGGAGAGGAAAGCATGCTTCTATGATCTTGGAGGCGGTTGCATCGCATGATCTATGGATATGGCATGCTTACTTTGGCATGCCTGGAAGTAATAACGACATTAACGTTCTTCATAGATCCCCTATATTCTCAGCTTACCTCAGGGGTCGTTCAACGTCTGTGTCATTTGTAGTCAATGGAAGGACATATAACATGGGATACTACCTTGCAGATGGGATTTACCCAAATTGGGCATGCTTTGTTAAGTCTATTCGTCACCCCATGGAACAAAAGACACAATATTTTGCCAATAAACAGGAAAGTGCGTACAAGGATATCGAACGTGCATTTGGTGTCCTGCAATCTCGTTTTACGGTGATCCAAGGACCTGCATATGGTTGGGACCATGCGCAGATTAATGATATAATGATGACTTGTGTTATCTTGCATAACATGATAGTGGATGATGAACAAGAACATGCTCACAATACTGATTTCTTGAACATTGGAGAACTAGTTGTTCCC
This sequence comes from Eleusine coracana subsp. coracana, assembly GCA_032690845.1. Classification (NCBI taxonomy): domain Eukaryota; kingdom Viridiplantae; phylum Streptophyta; class Magnoliopsida; order Poales; family Poaceae; genus Eleusine; species Eleusine coracana. Next base: position 45,228,875 of record CM064434.1, on the reverse strand, counting down.
TACCAGAACTCGCCGGACAGGGAGGCATTTGTTGCTGCACACCATAGGCTTCATGACCAAAGCACGCATTTCCAGCTACAATGTGATCTTATCGAGCACCAGTGGCTGAGGCTTGGTTCTCGTCATCAGTAGATGAATGCGTGGCCATGTAATATTTAGTCAGTCATGAAATGTAATAATTTGCTATGGACATATAATATGTATTCAGTCATGTAATGAAAAATTGAGACCTGAAGCAACCAAAAACAATGTGCCCAGAAACTAGTATTGCTCACTTTGCATTCACGGTAGGCAGCACGCCTCCAGAAACAATATGCTCAGAAAAATTCAGAACAAGTTACACTGCACAGCAATGCTACATTCAAGAATGTTCAATAATGTGCTACACTCAACAATGTTTGATAGTTTGCTACTCAACAATAATGTTACAGTGAACTACAATGTTACACTCAACAACAAGAAACAATGTGCTCAAAAAATTTCAGAAGCAAGTTTACAACAACAAGAAACAATGTGTTCAGAAAATTTCAGAAGCAAGTTTACAATCAAAAGAAACAATATGCTCAGAAAATTTCAGAAGCAAGTTTACAACAACAAGGTTACGGGCCGTAGCGAGGCCAGCCCAAGAATTGAGGGTGGGCCAAAAAAGAGAAAATATAAAGAAAAAATGAAAAATAGCACTATAGCAACTGCTACAGTGCTAGAAAAGGCCCCTGGGCTAAATATAGGGGTGGGCCATGGCCCACCTGGCCCAGCCCTTAGCTTCGTCACTAATTACGGGCCCTATCTCTTTCCACGCCTAGCTGCAATCTTCTCGAAAATTTCTTCCTGAAGAGCTTGGTAGTACACTTGTTGCGCTGGTGTGCAGGCATCAAGATCAATCGCAAGGATCCTTTCATCCTCTTGCTTTTCTTTCTCTTGCCTTTCCATGTCATGATTTTCACGCATGATCCACACCTTCTCCTGCTCAATACTTAACAATGACTGATTGTGACTTTGCATTTCCTCAAACCTTTTCTCATCTATACATGCAAGCTACTAGAAACGATCATTTTTCACGCAACTTCTTTGTGAAAAATAGATATCGTTTGCAATGATAGCTCTTTCATCGTGGAAGCAAACTCCGATGATGATGATGAACTCGGAGTAGAATTTGCTTTCTTATTGGTTGCTTTACCTGAATCCCTGCCAATAGGCCTCTTCTCAGTCGTGGTTGTTGGGCTACAATTATCATCACCAAGTTGATGGGTCCTCCCCAAACCCTTCACCTGTAGTTTTCTATGCAGATGATTCGGTCTTTGGATCCTGCCATTTGGGCTCATCCTTCATGAACTCCCAACAATGCATATAAGCGAAGTTGTGTTTCAGCACTCCCGCAAAATTAGCAGCTGCATGATTGGTCTGCATACAAGGATGACATGATATAAAATGGATGATATTATTGGATTTCACATTGCAGAAATAGGACATCAATTGACCAGTATCTAGCAAAAGGCTATTGCAGCAATACAAAACAAACAGCAAAAAATAGGACATCAATTGACTAGCATAGGCAAAGAAATAATTCAGAGTGGTCTACAAACCTTATCCGCATCCGACATCCCGCTAGGATTCTCTCTAATGACCTCAGCAAAGAATGATGCAAACTTCCCCAAACTTCCCCACTTCAGCCTTGATATTGTCCTAATGGCTCTGTAGTGACCTCACACTCCTTTCTGAGTATGATTCCCTCCTCATGTTGTATCACTGCAGAATCCAATCCCACGTGCGATCTCTCTTCTGTCCGGTACTTGTAATTGGGTCACAACAAATTTCAAGCCATGACTTGACAAGGTTTACATCTTCATTTGGATTGAAATTGCTTAACTTTGTCCTACCAATGCCTTTCGACCTCTTTGCTTTTCCAAAAACCATTGGACAACCAGTCACTTCCTCCACATCCACTGATGAGACATCTACATTACCAGACGGTTGAACAACTTGTGGAGGAGCAGGCGGCTGCAATCCTTGAGACAACCATGATGGATGACCTTGGTAGCCATACATGAATGGGTTCCAGGCACCCTGGTAGGGAAACATGTTGCCACCTGGAAAACCTCCTTGTGATCCATCATTGGACTGGTTAGGGTCCATCATGAAATGAAAGTTTAAATTGCATGACTATGATGGTTAAAAAATAGAAATCGGTGCTGCCATAGCTAGGGAAACAAAGCATAGGCCATGACAATAGTATTCAGCCTATGAACAAATACTTATATAGTTTCAGGACAATCTAACAAAATATAACCTAAGAGAGGAATGAACAAATGCTTATATAGTTCATCTACAGAATTGAGTTCATTCCCCTGGGAACTACACCACAAGAAACATGCAAAACCAAGATTTCTGAAATTGAGTTCTTCAAAGCTACCACTAGCAAACAAGCATGAAGATAATTGCATGGTTTGACCCTTGAACAATGAAAATTACTCTAGTTTGATATCTGAGTGAACAAAGCTACCACTACTAACAGCTTTCAGAATTTTATTCTATAGAGTGAAACAAAATTACACATCAAGGTTCTGAGTTGACTGCCAAGATTGTAGCATTTCAATTGAAAATATTATATGATGCACTAAGAACCAAACACAAGTTCCTAAGTCCTAGTACTAGTGTATCACTGTGATACTACATAAATTCAACCAATAGTGATATTTGTATCATCTAGTTCTGGTGAAATAACAGGAATACATGCAGAAGAGCCATCTAATACAAAGTTTCTCCATAGGCAACAGAGCATAGGCAAAGAAATAATTCAGAGGTGTCAAGATGACAGCAACTATCTACTCACCAGAGTTGGCCGGAACGCGCAGTGGAGCTCTCCTCAGATGTGCCCGCCTCAGATGGTGAACGTCGTTGGCGCCCCCGTTTGCACCCACGGATGGGCGCGATGCCCTTCTCCAGGATGGCCTCGTGGTGGAGGTCTAGGCAGCGGGCAACCAGCTCCAGTCCGGCGGCGGCGGCACCTCCCGGTTGTGGATTGGCAGCTCCCTCGATGACGACTACCCTCCACACCGAGCTCCATGCCCGCCCGCGCCGCCCTCGTCGAGCTCCACGCCCACCTCCACGCCGCCACCCTCGACCTCGACGGCGCTTCTCCTCGCACTCAACCCAGCCTCCTCGAGCCCCTCTGCCAACACGCCTACTCCCGCACGGGCCACCGAGGCAGATCTAGGGTTCGCCGCTGAGGAGCGGCGGTGGCCCTTCCTGTGGCACGCGGCACATCCTCCTCCCTCCTCTCTCCTTCGTCGATGCGGGAGCAGTAGCTTGTTGTCATCGAATCGCCGCTCTCGTTGCAGCCCTCGGGGACGTTCGGCTGCCGCTGCCGCGAATCTACCGACGAGCGCGACGGAGGGGCCATTGGCACTGAAGACCGCGAACAAGGGGCACGGACAATGGGACGGAGGCAGGCTGCGGGTGCGAGGGGAGTCGTCGTTTGGTGCTGATGGCGTGGGGAAGAGAATAGCATGCTCCTCGAAGTCGCTAGATTTGGAGGAAGAAATCGAGATACGCTGCTTTATCGGGACAGTCCAGTACCCGGTGCACGTGATTTTACAGTAAATGCATACTTCAGGTCTTTTTACAGTCGCCCGGTGTAGACAGCCTTATGCATGGATCATGATCCTCGGCAGCGCTATGATTTTTTTTTTGTTCAAGAGATCAGCAGCACTATGATTTACTTATACGGGGATATATGCATGAACCCACATGCCACCAAGGTTTACATAACCGAACCGACCGATAAAACTGGTCGGGACCGGTTCATTAGTTAACCAGAAAACTAGAAAAACCGGCCAGTTAACCAGGCAAAATTCAATTTAGAGAGTGGACAATCGGTGAGTGGTTAACCAGCCGGTTACACCAGTTAGTAAACTGGTTTAGGTGGTTAACCCATCAGTTTTATAGGTTTTGGTGATAGAATTTCATAAACAGATTTTTAAATTCATATTTATCCTGTTTTTGTGGTTAACCGTGATTCTACCGATTAACCGACCGGTTTTATTGGTTAACCTGCCGGTTTGACTGGTTTCATTGGATATAAATTTTTTTGAATTTTGAAAATATTTAAACCAAAACTAGCGATTAACCGGCTGACCAGAATAACCAGCCCAAACCAGTTTTTCGGTTAACCAGGTTAACTTGCTAGTTAGCGGTTTTGTTAACCCTGCATGTCACTAGCTAGTGAGCAAACAATCCATCAATGTAGACACAAGCATCTAAATTCGGCGTCTCTGGACGTGTCACAAGCAAACAAAGCCCTCAATGCCACTGTTAACTGTTATCAGCCGATTTTTCGAATCCTAAGCCACTGTTTTCAACTGAACCACTATACTTATTACTTTGTGTGAGCACAGTAGATAACCCGCCCAACGCCACGGATAGATCCACACTTCAGGTGTTTTGTCGAGCGACACATGGAGTAAGGCAAAGTGAGAATTTTTCTATTTTCGCGTTTGCCACAGTTTTTTCAAATTAAAGGGGAACAGGGGCGAGCGTGGGCGACGATAAGATGGCCAGCGGCGTGGGGGCACAATAGAGAATGAATCGGCCAGTACCGAGCAAATAATCCATCAATGCTGTCACCGTTATGGGTCTGTCCAGCATATATGCATCCACGTTCGGACGTACACCGAAGGATGATAGTCCCTCCGTTTAATATTATATAATGTTTTGGCTTCGAGTATGGAAATTAAGGAGAGGTAAAAAAGATGGGTGTATAGAAAACGAGAAGAAGAGAGATAGAGATAGAGATGTATTGAGAAGAGAGAAATGTGCATTAAGAAGCGAGGGTGTCTTATAATTTGAGAAAATTTGAAAAAACTAGAGTGTCATATATTACCTTCGGTTCAAAATGTAAGGATTCTAGACATTCAAACTCCAAAATAGTCAACCTAAGAAAAGTCATATATACCTATTATTTTACACTACCTCATCAATTCTTTACCTACCCACCAATCCACCAAATTTTGCCTTATCTTTAGAAATATTTATATTGTGAAAAAAAAATTGAATTACTAAAATCCTTACATTTTGAACCGGAGAAAGTATTATTAAACGGGGAAGTACTTGATTAAGAAGTGAGTCATGTTTTCCCGTGTCGCAAGCAAACGATCCCTATATGGCAAGAGATGTGAATCACTGTCACGGCCTCACGGGGCGATTCTCCGGATCCTAAGGCACTGTTATCAGCTGAACCACTATATTACGATTCGAGCATTAATGCCACGCACCGAACCACGCAGACAGATGTAGGAGTAGTACTATGATGAGGTTGTCGCACTCGGTACTCCATTCCAGATCGATCAACTCGTGGCAGGCGGCATGGAATGACGGAAGGAAATTTCTATGGTTTTTAGTACTATGATGAGGTTGTCGCACTCGGTACTCCATTCCAGATCGATCAACTCGTGGCAGGCGGCATGGAATGACGGAAGGAAATTTCTATGGTTTTTTATTGATAATAATAAGGTTTTATTTAGATTCAGTTGAGATTCTTAAAATCTGATTATTATCTTAAGATTTTAAAATCTAGATTCTAAATAAAATCTAGGTAGTGGTGTTTAGAAACCAATCAGATTATGAAATCTGGCTCTATCTAGGTATAATCAGATTATTATGAAATCTGGCTCTATCTAGGTATAATCAGATTATAAGATTTTTAAAATCTGGAGATTAGATTTTAGAATCCGGAAAGAAAATATGTTCTGTTTGGAGGTCTCACATACTCTAAAATCTAGATTCCTAAAATCTTAGTAGATCCAAACAGAACCTAGGGCATGGTTGGAAATTAAGGGAGATTTCTATGTTTTCTGGGATCACAAACAAGCAAGCCCTAAATGACCTAAGACATGGTAAAGCCCGAAATGAGGTTTAATTAGCCCAATCCTATGCCACCGTTATCACCTGAAGCACCATACAGACAAGTGTACACAGCATGGAGTGAGTTGGCACAGTTGGAACTTGGAAGTCAAAGGGAAACAGAGGAGAACATGGAACAAGGCGGCAGAGTTGGAAATTTCTATTTTTCGCAATTGGCACAGTTGGAAGTCAAAAGGGAAACAGAGGAGAACATGGAATAAGGCAGAGTTGGAAATTTCAATTTTTGCGCAGTTGGCACAGCTGGAAAATAGTAAATGGAAACAGAGGAGAGCATTGGCGACGAGAGAGAGATGGCCACTGACTGGTATAAGCAAGGCCTAAATGTCTTGAGTTGAGACTGGACACTGGAGTAGTAATTAGTAAACCCGAAGTCACTGTGATTAGCCGTCCAAATCTTAAGGTACCGTCGTCCGTCGTTATTATCAACTGAAGCACCACCATACAGAGAGGTCTACTAGTACTACACAGCATGGCGTTTGTCGCACTCGCTTCCCGAGCAAACGCGTGGGGCAAGGCACAGATAACGAAATTTCTATTTTTTTTTTCGCAATGGGCACAGCTGGAAGTTAATTAAAGGGAAACAGAGGAGAGCATGGGCGACGAGACACAGAACCGGGGCTGGATCCTATGCCCCGCAGTGCCGGCGACAGGGACGACACGGCCGGGATGATTTGATTGGCGCGCGCATCCGTCATGGGCACCAAGGCTGCGGCCGCGAGCTCGGCATGCGCCGCCTGGCCGGCTTCGGCGAAATAACAGAATCGTTCGTTTCCACTCCGGGTTCCGGGTGGTTGGCCGTTGGCATTCCGTTGTGGAGCTGCTACTAGTAGTATAGCAGCCGTCGGCCGGGAGTGAAGGGCGATCATCACATGCACGGTCGGGGTTGTGCACCGCAGCACGACGATGATTTAGAGCATAGCCAAACAACGGTATTTTTCGCGTTGACGTCTTCTCAGTCATCAGCAGCTTCGTCCGCGCCAAGACTATAGCCATGCCAGTAGACGACCCACTTCCCTAGCTGAACAGTGGTGGCGAAAAAATGGGTTGGACGCACTGCAATCAACGCCTGGATACCACCACCACCCATGCTCCCCGGCCGTGCCGTAGCTATCGCATGGCACTGAGGTTTGCTCGTCCACGCCCAAGGATCCAATCCAAGTGTTGCTCGTTCACTGCATGTATGGGCAGCCGGCGACTTGAACTCGACCGACCAGGCCATGCCAATTTGAGCCGTCAGTGTCGTTCTCGGCGCCCATCATGCCGCCCCGGTTCCTCTCGCCCTGCCGCCACAGTTTGTTTACACCAACAGGTCGTGTTAAATTAGCACTGGAGTATCTCCATTCTCCAACGAAGGAGTCTTTTTTTTTTTTTTTGCCAATTACGAACGAGTCATTAAAATGGGTCAAAATATACTACTACTGTACAGTAGAGACTCTGACGATACTGCTAGGCCGAAAGCGAGTGGCAGCTTTCGTGCAGGGGCGCGCAGGCATTCAAGTGGAGACGCATCATCATCGATCGCCACGGCTGGCTCCCCAGCTCATTGGAACCGCTCGCGCTACCTGCGTCTGCAATTCTGCATGCGTGTGGCAGCGGCTGCACGCTGCTGCTGCGGTCTAGTAGTACTAGTAGTAGTTGGAGGGGGAAGCAGGGGGGTGGCCACCACCGCCAGCTGCTGCGTGCACTACGTTTTCCATTCAATTTGTTCAGCTAAACCTCAACCACCCCACCTTCCATGTTGCTTCCACACAACAACAGATACCAAAACATACGGGTCCGCAAAGTCTGAATCGAGAGTAATCCTAAAACTTCGGAGTAGTATTATTGTATCTGCAGGAGAGTTTCATTCTTTCCAATAATGTTCGGTCCGGATCTTCTCTCTCTCTTTTTAATCTTCATGCCGTGGACTACGAAGTTAGAACTCTCTCTCTCTTTTAGATCTTGATTCTAAACTGATTTTTAAAATTGTTTATTAAAATAAAAGAAAAGATAGAAGGTAGCTAACTCTTCTTCAAAAGACAGCCTCTAAAAAAATTATAAACTTAAACATAGACCCTACTTCTCTTTAATCCTCTACAAAAACTATCTACTATCTCTTAGCTAACTTTACTATTTGAGAAACTCCGATTACCATTGAGCAGGCCTGAATCAGATAAGACAGCTAGAACAGGTCAACACGCGCGTTTACATGTCTTGGATACATGAAAACTCGATTACCAAAACTGAACCACTTATCGGCCTGCGCAATGCAAGTTGAACACGTACCGTCAACTCGCTCTTTTTTGCATCCAAAGTCGATTAGCTCGGCAGGTACCAGTACAACAGTGCGACCTGTTAAAGGCTCAAACCACGCCATGTTAATTCAAGATCATTTTTCCAAAAAAAAAAATAGTTTAAGATACCACGTTAGTCGGTGGAATACAATATCAACAGTCCTAGACTAGACGATGTTTATTTATACTTGGATCCAATCTTAGTTTGTCTCTTGCTGGTCATGCATATAAATGTTGAAAGGACAACCACTAGCACCACAAAGATAATTGTTTGACCGATTTTATTATTGGCGGTCAAAAAGTTTAAGACTTGAGTAATAACCCAATAAATCACACAATGTTCATCGACAATGTAACTCAGGGAAAAAAATCCAGTTGGATTTGACATTCAACTAAACACTATCAATGTCTCTCTAGGCTTAAATATGTTGTCAATTGGCTTTCACGCGTACCAGAAATAAGGGTCCAACTTGTGCTCGATGGAGCACACTAGTAAGCTTTCAAAAAACGACGGTACACTGTGAATGTGACGAACGATCGACATTTACGGTCTTGAAGTAAATTTAATAATCATCGACCTCTAGCTTTCACGACGTGTTGTCATTTTACTTCCAGTCAAGGTACCACTGTACCTAGTCTTTAATTCTTGTCCGAGCATATACATAGATTGGCATAACACTATTACTACCATGGACCAGCGGTAAAGTTGATGTGGTTGTTTGGTGCCGCTGGTCATTTTATAGTTCACTCCCTAGTTCTTAATTAACCACCGCACTAAGGCCAGTCTCAATGCACATTTTCATTATATTGTTTCCCAAATAGGTTTTTAGGTAAGTGTGTCAACATCCTTTCATCTGGATGAAAGGCCTCTCACATGAGATGAAAGAAAATATTCTCTTTTTTCATAACTATTTTATCATATGTCAGTAAAAAATACTTATGTGGCATAGCATTTAATGCTTATGAAAGGTTTCATTGAGACTGACCTAATCGATTAAGAACACATTGAGTAATGTCGGAGCAGTAGCAGCATCACACTTATCATTCTCGGAAAGGCACTACCGGTTTTGTCAGAAAGTTCGGATAACAAGAGGCAAAACAACCTTCGTGAGGGAAAGGTCTAAATAAACCCAACAATTAGACGCACTACTTGTACTGTCTGTATGTGATGCATGGACGATTATATCAGTGCATTTTAATGTTTTCATAGAATCATATTGTTACATGGCGGGTGCAAATGGTGTTCGTAATGTGTTATTTGTAATTGCATAGTATGTTGCTGTATTTGATGGAGCGTGCACCAAAAGTGACATTTTGTGATGTGGATCAAGGTAAGATTGCCGTACGTGATTCACCTTCAATCTTACTCGTGGTCAGAGAAAGAACTGTAGAATACTGCACATTCTAGGAAGCGGTTGTTTGGTGGGCAATCAACGGGGTGCGGCGGAAAAGATTGCTCGTTCACCACGGCCACACAAACCTGGCTGGATCCGGTTAAAGATTCGGTCCATCGTTGCCAGCACGAGCAGCAGGAGAAGAAGTTAGGGCGCACGGCGCACCCGCTCCAAGCTTCGAGTCGGTTCACAAAACCATCGAAAACGGTTAGTTTTTTCGGGTTTCTACCAAACCGGCCTGGCTCGATTTGAGCGGACAACCAATTTTTTATCTAATAAAATTTAAAAATTTGAAATTTTTAAAATCTTGAAAATGAATGATAAATTAAAGAAACTGACGATAAATCAGAAAAACTGAGCAATTTGCTTTTAAATTGAAAATCGAATGATAAACAGAGAAAACAGTATGGTAAATCGAGAAAACCATACGGGAAAACTGAGAAAATCGAGCGATAAATCAATAGAACCAATCTGTATGCTTTCAAATTGTGTCCAAATTTGCATTTTGATATTTACCTGGTTTACCAACAATTTTTTTGATTTTCATGGTTTTTATCAAACCGGTATGCTCCGGTTTTTTATTGATACAAATGGTTTTTTAATCCCTGATCGTGACACAGTGAAACTTGAAACAGGATGGGGACAAAGCACAGTTAAACTGCATATAATAAATAATTCTAGAATTATTCTTTATGTATATTTATCAATTATCTTATTATTTGAAGAGAAAAAAGAGCCACCACGTTCGCTCTCATGACCACGAAATTATCACATTAATCAGCAAAAAGACAAAATTCTAGCCGTTAGATTTTATGAAGATCTAAGGGTTAAGATTAAAGTAAGAGTCCAAGTCAAACTATAATAAAACTTAGATAAATAATTAAATTCAGATTAATTAAAAACAAGGAAAACCAATCCCCCTACCCACCCGGAGCTCCCTCCTTCCAAATTAGCCTCCCTGGTACCAATTTATATAAATTCGGATTAATAAAAAACAGAAAAGGAAAACCAATCCCCTACCCATCCGGAGCTCCCTTCTTCCAAATTAGCCTCCCTGCTACCAATTTCAAACAAGATATCGTATAAAAATATTAATACAATGTGTACTCTCTTTCATAAGGAAAAATTATTACGTAAAGAAAAATTCTATTTGTTTAATGACCTGTTACGTAATTGAAAAACAAAAAAAATCAAACTATTAGATTTAATGACCAATATTAAAGTAAGATCTAATGACCAAGATTAAAGTAAGAATCCAAGTCAAACTATAATAAACCATGGATTAATAAAATAAAAAAAAAGGAATCCAAATTTTCTCATAAAGCAATTTTAAGAAAATTTAGCAGCATGCACATGTAGCAACAAAAACAGGAACCCATGATGGTTTAAAGTTTAAAAGAAAATCTTAACAGTTATGAGGCAAATTATATTAAAAAAAGAATGAACAAGTTGATTTGCAACTATAGTAACTCTTGAGAAAAAAATTAGGAGTTTGTGAGTCATAATAAACTTGAATTGTGAAGTGTCTATATACGATTTGTAAGCCTATATTTGATAAGAATTTACTAACCATCACGTAAAAAAGAAATTAAAAGATCAAGAGTGCATGAATCTCTAGCATTCTGCTACATTGTTTCTATGGTATAACATCCTTATGTGAAAATGATTTATAAGCAACTTGATGACCTGACGATGATTAGTTTATGTAGGTCCACATAACTGATGATGACGTAATGACGATGCACTGATGGATGATTCCATCAGGTGACACCAGTAAGCATGATAGAATATAGCGAGCGTTTCGATGACCAGGTGATTTCACTAATGACATATATGCTACAACTGCTTCACGTGAAGTTCTTGAAAAATAGGTAGTTCACGACAAATATAAAAGGAAGAGTTGAAAATTCAATGACAATCATATGTTTTTTTTCATAAACAGTAAGAGAGTTGCTACTCATGGATTGTAACATCACTAGCAACAATGAGGAAAATGGTAAAGTAAGAGTTTGTATAGTTATCAGTGCCCATAAAGATGCAAATATGTAGCCTGTTAGAAAAGAAGCAGTAGTGATGTAGTATTGAGAGATCTAAAGTTGATGAGAAGGTCTTTGTTGATGCCTCAAAGGGAGTCTTTGAGACACACTTAATGGCACAGAAGGACAGGACAACAGGTTGATCTACCATGAGACTACCATCCTGCAGGTCGTATCTTGAAATGATAGCAACTAAAAAAGAAAATGTTGAGATTCATAAGAAATACACCTATGTCGACATGCTAGCACGCATAGAGCATGTTATATGATCCTTGTATTTTAATAATCTGGATGAACAAGTGTAATAGTTGAAATCATTAAAAAATTAGAAAAAAAAGCCTTGTATCGTTAAACTTTATAAACCTTGAACGGTTAAGATTTGCTCGAAGAAATAATGTCAATCAAACTACCATTAAGCTGGCACAAAGTTTATGAATCCTTGCATTAGTGAATAATTTGGATACACGTGTAATAGTAGAAACCATTGAAAAAAATTTAAAAAAACCGGTCATTGTATTTGTTGAGATGATTAGACGGCACTAAGGAACCAACTAAGAATTATATTTCCACATCAACGATAAGCAACGGGGCACAAGTTGTTGAAGTTGATGATGAGGTAACATCTAGATATAAAAGTATGATAGTTTTATTTTTTTTTTTGGACACTCAGAGTGACACATAATTATAGCGAGTATGTGGCATTAGTTTTTTTTATTATTGGTGTTGTGCTCGGTCCTGAGGCGTTCATGATCGGAAAGAGGATTCAAACCATATGTAAGTTGTTGAGCTTGAGTCTTAGCTTCATTTTTTGAAGGAGGTAATCATGTTTATGGACTATGATTTGCAAGCAAATCAATATTCACCGCATATCCGATAGTACAAACACTATGCGATGCCCGGTGCGTCTGTACCGGTGCGTCCTACAGAGCAACCATTTGATAGAAATTAACCATTGTTGATTACTGCCATTGACAAAACAACAATACTTGCTATCATTTTCCAGAGTTACCTTAAAAATCAAACAATATTGATTAACTACCATTGACAAGATCAACAATGTTTATTTATTGACCTTAACAGGATATAATACATACAGTGACGGAGCTTGAGACCAAATCCAGCAGGGGCCAACAAGCAAAGTCTGGGTCACAGCAGGGGCCGGATTGAAAGAAATGTGCTAAGTTTACACTTCATTACTGTTCACTAAAGAAGGATTTTGTTAAACCAGGGGGGTCAGAGCCCATGTTGGCCCGAACTAAGTTCCGTCTCTGAATACATACATACTGTTATGACATAGAAAGAAGGATCATTTTTTTTGAAACTAGAAAGAAGGATCACGACAGGAAATATATATGCATTATTTTCAGAAAATATGTACAAGGACCATTTCTCACAAAATCACAACCCAACATATGTATTATTTTTTCAAAAATGTGTGCATGTACCATGCTCTAGACTCTAGAGAAACATTGACAATGGCAATATGTAACATTATTTCATAAGCCGCAACTGCTATCATACCGTCACGTTGACATCTGTCAAGTCATCATAGCAAAGTATGTTTGATTAAATTTGGACAAAATAATTTTGTAATCAAACAAGATAATGATGAATTTTATTACTACTTTAATTTAGAAAAAATATATTATTGTAATGTTATAAAACATACACCTATCTAGCCGTGCAAATTTGCGTGGGCCATTTTCCTAGTTATTATAAAAAGATATTTAAAATTTTTAAAAAATACATAACATGGTAACATGGATATTTGGTATAGCACTCTCGTTGTGTTCAATAGTGAGAATCACGCTATTATATATCTCTCAAATTCTTACAATCCTTTGCTAGCCCATGCAGTGCATGGGTGGGTGGTATAATTAAAATTGAATAACTCATATTTTTTATGGCAGGTGGAAATACTCAACTATACTGACATAGTCAAAGCACATTTTTTTGGAAGAGGAATGATATATGATAGGCGACATAGTTTTTAGTTATATTTATATTAGTTCGATAGAGAGGCTAAAATATTAGATATTTATCTGTTTTAGAACTTTTAGAGTGCATGTATCCATAAAAAATGGAACCATCTGCCAGCTCGTGCAATGCAAGTTCAACTGGTAGCAGTGCAAAACGAGCTTGGTCGTCTTACTCTGACCAATCGAAGGCTTCATCTCACCACGTCATATGTTAGTTAGTATATAGTTCAAGATCTCATCCTTCTAAAAAAAACTACAGTTCAAGATATGGCCCAAATATTTTGTTTGGCACGCGGGTGGGAATAATATTTCAAAAGTCATAGATGTTAACTTACACGTTGACCCCATCTTAGTTATTTGCTTCTTCCGGATCATGCATATAAATGTTTATAGGACAAATCCACGAGCACCAGAAAGATAATTGCTTTCACAGATTTTTTATTATTGGTGGCCAAAAGTTTAAGATTTGAGGCACCCAATAATTCCCACCTTGTTCAGATTTGATATTGTACTAAATATTTTAAAAATTGATCACCAATATCTATCTATGACTGATTACATTTACCATAAATATGTTATCAATCGGCTTTTCATGGACGCAGAATACCAGGACTATTTTGTTCAATTTTTTTATTTGATATTTATAGTGCATTTTCTAGCAGGAGCATAGGGGCATGCAACCGGCTATGAGCACTAGAGATGTTCTCTGCAGATAGAAGCGGTTGTTTAGTGAGCGATCAACACCGGTGTGGTGGTAAAGATCGCTCGTTCACCCATAGCCACATAAAGCTGGCTGATCCGCAGTGAAAGATACGATCCCGTTTCAAGCACCAGCAGCCAGCACCAGAAGAAGTTAAGGGTCCGTTTGGATGAGTGAAACATTTTAAATTCAAGACTGAATCATCTGAATCACTTACAAATAGCAAAAATGTGAAACGTTTCAGGGGTGAATCACTTGAAATGTTTTAAATTTTTTACACTACCAATCTAAATCACCCAAAATGGTGTTTCACCTGATTCATGAATCACTTAGTTCATTTTGCTTCAAGAATCCGAATTTAAGATTTTTACCAAACGTTTAGAATGATTCACTAGAGAAACGTTCCAAGAGAGAATTTGAAACGTTTCTTATTCAAGGTGCATCTGGAGCTGTACCAAATACACCCAAGATGCACTGTCTGTAAGCTTCGATTCGTAAATCGTGATACAGTGAAGCTCTAACACATGATGGGGACGGGAGGAGTTAAACCGCGGTTCGACCGGCGCGGGCATGCGCTCCTGTAGCTGGAGGTCGGACACGGCTCATGACGGGACATCGGAATTAACTCCGGTCACCGCCCCCGGGCAAGCCACACGCGCACACACACACAAATCTCCTCTTTTTTTTCTCTTGTGTGTGTACCGCATTGACCGGCCGACCAGTCAGGTTAGTTGACACGCTCACACGCAACTCCTACTATAGTAGTTAGTCATCAGGAGCACAAGAAGAAGAAATAATATGTCTGTCCACTCACGGTTTCTACAGGTTTGGGATGGTTTTTCAACCCGGCCCGTTAGCTGCTGGTTTAGTTCGGCTCCTTTGGTTTGACTGGTCCGGTTCAGTTTTGTGGTTTCAACGGTTCAAAACCAGTGGACCACCCGATCAAAAGCAGAGCAATGGCCAACCCGGGGCACTACGTCGTTCAAAACCAGTGAGCTCTCGTGGCTGGCCACCTTGCGCTGCGCGCGCCAGGCACGTTGAACACGCCCCGACCCAGGAAGTCGTGCAGCAGCGACACGAACCGGGGGCCTTGGGAACCTAGTTATCGAAGCATGCACTCACCATGGTTTGAGCAGTTTCATCGGGTTCTAAAACAGTCCGAACCAATCCGGTGCCACGAGATACAAGGTTTTGACCCGTAAACTAGCCGAACCGTTCAAACCCGTTCAACCGGTTTGGTTTGGTTTGGATTGGGTGGGCGGTTTCAACGGGTTAAACCCAAACCGTGTTCAGATTAATTTATCTACAATTAATTTTTAGGATGTGTTCTCTCTACAGGTGCAGCAACCCCCACCCACCCATGAATTGCCCGTTTTTCCCAGCCAGGCGCCCATAAATACCGAGCATCAGGCTCCCACACCTCCGCCGCCTCTCCTCCTCCTCCTTCTCCAATTCCACCACCTTCCTGTCTCTCGCCGAGGTTGGGTTGTGTAGTGAATCCGAGAGCAAATTAGCAACGGAGGGGAGAAGGTTGGCCGGCCGGTCATAAGCAAAGCTCAGGAAAAGGAGAAGATGGCCAAGGAGGCTATTGTGAACGTGTTCCTGAGCTGCTTCATGCACGTGGGGCTGGCGCTGGTGCTCCTCGTCTACCTCCCCATCGCCTTCGTTTGCCGCCTCGTCTCGCGGATCCTCATCCGGCCCTTCGCCAGAGGGGAGGACCTCCGCGGAAAGGTCGTGCTCGTCACCGGAGCATCCTCTGGCATCGGAGAGGTCAGTCAGTTCTCTTCTCTCCCCTGCCTTCCTGCCCTCCTCCATACTACTGGACTGTAGTCACTACTGCCTTTGTGCATTGCTCATCAGCTGATTCACTCGTACTCAGAGACGGTTGCTCGCTGTATGTCAGTGGCTGGGCTTTACGGTCCACTGCTTGGCTTTGCTTGCATGTACAGCTTTTATTTATGATGGTGCACAGACTCTTCCCGTGCAGCGTGCAAATCTACTTTTCACCTGTCTTTCTCAGTTTGAAAAATAAATAAATTAGTACCATTACTAGGGTAGATGTACTGCTACTACCTGTTTTAGTGCGTTTTGATCGTCTTGCTTTTGGTTTTGCCCGTTTGTCCGTGGTGGCACGGATTGGTGCAGTAGCGCGTTAAGTATAGGTGGTTGAACTGCATGTATTGCGCGGGTGATAAATTCGATTAGTATATATGCCTGTCTGAGGGGTGTCGCTTGGTTGGATTTGCGCTGGTCCTGACTCCTGAGGGTGAAATGAAATTGAGACGGATTTGTTGCCTTTGTGGGTAGGATTAGCATGCAGTGGTGGAACGTAGGGGCGTAGAAGATTCCGCATATGTGGCGATTGCGATGTGCATCCAACTCTGAGAGGAGCTGCAAGTAACACCTGCTGCACGTGTGAAGTGAAAATACTTCCGGACTTTGGTTTTTAACTTGCTTAAAAACGTTGCATTTGACAGGTTTTGCCTCAAGTTCCAGTAGAGTACATTTTAGTAGGTCTTTCTTTGGTTGGGTCTCTTTTATAGTTATTACAGATATGAGTATGATTGGTGGATTCAGATGCTAAAATTGTGCATGGGATCCAATAACTGAGGGGAAAAAAATCTCACAGATTTTTTGTGTCAGTAGTATGCGACAAACATTAATTTTGACAAAGAGATAGATTATTAATCATCAATTAGCCGCCATATAAATATGGTTTCATTTTCCTACAGTTTTTCTCAAATTAATTCCCAACCTCCGTAATACCACTACACTTTCCTGTACGGAAACCGACCTTTTGTAAAACATATAGTTCAGATATCCCCCCAAAAAAATCTCGTTTAAAAGGAGAATCCCGATTAGCATGTGAAGAAGTGACCCTACTAAAACAATTTCCCTTTCAAGACCAATATTGACTAAAATTGACTGGCAGGGCACTACTACTACATGAAAGCAGTGTATTGAAATATTCAAGCACGGAACTGCTATAGGATATACTACTAGCATACCCTGCGAACCCACCCACCATTAACTCTTGCACCGTCCCGCCATTAACTCCGGGCATGGGCTCCCTCCGGCGAGCTTTCGTGCCTTGGCATGTGAATTGTGAAGCAGCAGTCCTCATGCGTCCTGCGCTGCAGCCTCTATCGAACAGTGCCGCTGCTCCAGCCGTGCTAGCTCCGGCTGCATCCGCATGTGGCTCTACAGTCCACTCCATTAAAGACCATCAATCTATCTATGGCTCATTCATGGGCCATGGCCTCATGAGGCATCTTCTGTAAACACCAAACATTGTGTGTTTTTTTAGAGCAAAAGTAAACAGTGTGTGCTGCTGCTAGTAGTAGATGCGAAGGCAGGATAGCAGCTAGAAGCAGATTTATTTATACTATAGATAACTCTAGAGAAAGAAAACGTACTATGAATTAAGACGCTGATCTTGATTTGTGACCGTGGTTGTTGTTTGATTCAATTCAGCACCTGGTGTACGAGTACGCGAGGAAAGGCGCGTGCGTGGCGCTGGTGGCGCGGACGGAGGTGGCGCTGCGCGCCGTGGCCAAGCAAGCCCGCGACCTCGGCGCGCCGGACGTGCTCGTCGTGCCGGCCGACATCACCAAGGTCGACGAGGCCAAGCGCGCCGTTGAGGAGACCGTCGCACACTTCGGAAAATGTTGGTACCCTATCCTTTGATCTTGATTACGCAATTTAATTAACATTTTACTTGAACACGAAGTTAAACAAACTAGTGGATCTTGCTGGTTGGTTGGTGGCAGTGTTTTATTGCTCCACCCCAGTAGCACTATGCATATATAACAGCAGTACCGGAGTGCACCGTCCATGTGTCCGGTTTTAAGCTTCTTGCTTCCAGACGAGTTTTAATGGATGCCAATAGCGTCAAGGTCCATAATTAAATTGTGGACTAGCTTAAATTTGAAGAGACATTAACCAAGAACTGGTCTTTATCCATCAGAGACTGCTTTGATTGAAATGACCGCACTTGGGGGGTTAGTAAATATGAAGTGAAAAGACAGACTTTAAATGTGTAGTATTATACTAGTAGCTAGCAAATTTCCCTTTCATACGAAAAGTCTTGCTAAAAAAATATATTAAGTTTTGGTTCATCATTACTCGGTGCTTGCGTGTAAGTTGCATGATGCAACATCCATCCGGTGTACAATCAACATGTGTGTCGTTGCAAGATGTTCCTTGTACAACGCTACTTCCTTGTGCTGAGTTGGACTTCAAAATGACCAGAAAGGCCATTTCTACGATTTCATTGATGTGTGGAATCTTAGTGAAGAAAATAATAGGTTGGCACGTTCACGCAAGATTCCTTGTGGTGTCAGGGTATAAACCACAACGCAGTTCTAAAATTGATTGGCCAGCCGTACAATCCGCTAAGAGGATAATATATAGGGACCGTTTTCCTTTGGCCTTGAGTCAGAATAAGTTACAACTTTAAATTCCATTCTATGTCGAGCTCACTGGTAGCTGAGGGTAGCTGGTCCATAACAATGTGAAAGCAGATCACTATCAAGGATAGCGAAGTGACGTCTTGTCTAAAAATTTGGCTGATAGGAATGTTAGAGCTACTTAACAAATTCTTAAGTTTCCGCAAGGGCATCTTCAACTTGTAAAATTTTTCTTTATTCCTGTTGATAATTAAAGGGAGTAGCACAAGTAGAATGTGTCGTGTACTTCTTGAAGGAGGCCAGGCCAACCTACAAGAATCTCAATTATGTATCAATCGTCTAAAGTGAAATAATGACAGCAATTACTTAAAATAAGATATTTCAAAGCAGCAAATGCCTGCCGTGCCACACATTATTGTCGTGTTCATAATCAAAACGTACAAATCAAGCATTGGCTTCAAATTTGCGAAGCTGTAAAACTTTAATTGCAGTTGAAATGTTTTATTTTGGCCGTCTCTATTTTCAAATACTCACTAAATGATGATGAATTTTCCTGCAGTGAATCACCTGGTGGCCAACGCCGGGATCTGGTCCAGCTGCTTCTTTGAGGAAATCACCAATATAACGGCCTTCCACAACGTGATTGTAAGCAATACACTGCTAAACAAAACTCTACTTTTCAAGATAAAATACCGTACTCCATTTCGACATATAAGTTGTAGGATTTTGCTATTAAGAGAAGAGTAGCGAGTCTAATATTTTCCCACTCGCACACGGACACACCCATGACGCATTATGTATCCTCCGTCGGATGTTACTGGTCTACTAGTGTGCTCTGCTGTGATGCTTTAAACACTAGCTAGGGGATCCAATCGGCTTAGCTTTCAGATTTATAACACATTTCATGCCAAGTTGGAGGATCATTTTCGACCCTTTTAAAACCGTAATTTTCCACTTTCTGGCCAACAGCTTTGCTGAAATCTGAGCGTCGACTATATGCAGGATCTCAACTTCTGGGGAGCGGTGTACCCCACCTACTTCGCGCTGCCGTACCTGAAGGCCAGCCGTGGCAACATCGTTGTCACCTCCTCCGTTGCCGGCAGGGTCCCAACAGCAAGGATGAGCTTCTACAACGTAAGCAAAATACACAAAGAGTATTAAAGTTCTGTTCACCAAACATCTTATAGGTGTACCGAAGTTAATTGCGCTAACTGTTGAACCAGGAGAGATCCAGAACAGCCTGGATCACACGCCCGCTACAATCCTGCTTTATTTTGTTATCTATATGTTGTAATAACACCATGTGCCTGTCAGGCTCACCTACGTTTTCTGAATTTCATCAGCCTGCATAAAAAGTGTAGAGTAATTATTTGTAGCAATTGTTATCAGAAGCTGTTTCTGAGAGTCTAGCAATTTTTTGCCCAGGCAAGCAAAGGCGCGGTGATACGGTTCTACGAGACCCTGAGGGCTGAGCTGGGGTCCCACGTCCGCGTCACCATCCTCATGCCTGGCTACGTCGTCTCCAACCTCACCAAGGGCAAGGGACTCCAAAAGGACGGCCATGTCGGCATCGACGAGGAGGCCCGCGACGTAAGCTATTCCTCTCTTCAACCAATGATACAAATTTCTCACCATTTCAGGCAAGAAAAAAAAGCGATCTTGACATGGGAGAAATATATTGTGATGAGCAGATCAATGTCGGGCCGTTGCCTGTGGGCAAGACGGATTCGCTGGCGAAGGTGGTGGTGGCCAGCGTCCGGCGAGGGGACTACTACGTGACGTGGCCCGGGTGGTACTGGCCGTTCCACATGGTGATGTGCGCGGCGCCGGAGCTGGTCGACTGGTTCTCACGGGCGTTCTACGTGTCCAAGTCCGGGGAGCAGGACGGCGGCGCCGCCCTGAGCAAGAAGGTCCTGGAGGCCGTCGGCGGGAAGAAGTTCCTGTACCCCAAGACCATCCGCTCCCAGCCGGCCATGGCAGCTAACTGACTGATCAGGATGGCTCAAGATGTTAGCCAAACACACGAATATATATTTATACATAAGCATGGTTTGATGTTTATTTCATTCGTTTTCTCGTTCAATTTCTTTTCTTCTTTCTCTTGTTTTTTCTCTCTCTTAATTTGGTCCACAAAGTGATGGAAGCAATGTGAAAAATTCATAGAATTGTTCATTATGGTGGTTGTACGCCCTGTAATAAAATGTGGGTGTAGTGAATTGCAATGTTCATATGCAGCTAAACAAACAAAAACCGATTCTTGTTGCCGTTGCTGTCATTTTGCACTCTGTCATCATATTTGGCCCACTTGAGCCCAGCACCGTAGCCCAGTCCACAATTTCGTTCCTACTTTGCAGGAAGAAGCTCCGACGCATCTGCCGCCTTCTGGTGTGACTTTTCAAATAGAACATTTTTCTGACATGGGCCTGGTCAAGTCCAGAGCGCCCAGAATAAATCCAGGGGGCAGCCCATCTGTCTCACTTCTATAATATTGGGTGTGTTCGTTTCCAGGCAAGTCCAGAGCGCCCAGAATAAATCCAGGGGGCGGCCCATGAAAATCGGATGTCAAATATAGATGCCCATACTTTAGCTAGGAGTTTTATTTATGCATCACAAGACATGCATGTTTGGTATTGGTACCAGTCACCCCCTGGGGAATTTGTACCACCTTTGACATTTTGAATGAATAAAGGGGTGGTTGATCTAAAATAAATAAATAAATAAATCCCGGTCTTCATCTTGCCAATGTAGCCACAGGCTTGGCAACGTGTGCCTGCCACGTGAGAAGTTGTTTCAAGTGAGCTCCTCGCAGACGCTGTGGCAGAAAAGAGCTGATATGGTTGCTGTCTGCAAGGATCATATTATTTTGTCTCCTGTTACTCTGTATCTCTATTCACGGTAAAAAAGTGTTTCTCCGTATTACCTTTTCCTCAACTATTTACGTTAAGGCGTTGTCCGTTTAGGTTTGTAATGACATAGATTACAGTCTAAATCATATAGATTGATTAGATGTTTTTTGAAATTTCAAATTTGGTCCGACATAGAATGGGTGTTTAGTTCGGCCTAACGTGGTATGAAATTTAGTCCAAACAAAACTTTTTCATATCTCATCTCCAATGCATGGAACAAAGTTTAGCCTTTCGAGTCAAGAAATGAAACCATGATTTATTATTTCACATCATGTCTTATAACTAATTCATGTGGATTTCATTCCACTTCGTTCCCTGCCTCCGTCTGCCATGCCACAGAGTGTGGCCCATGCAAAAGTAGGTGGGTGCTTGATTTGGAGCAAACTTTTGGCTGCCACAGTCAGTGGTGGAGCCAGGGGAGGCCAGCAGGGGCCATGGCCCCCCTAATACCCAACCAAAAAAATATTGAATGCATGGCTTATGGTCTTAAGTAAATGATTACTAATCATATGATCTTGATTAGTGTCCATTTTAACAGAAAATAAATTATTTATAATATTATAGCTCTAGTTTGTTTCTTGTAGCTAACCACCATAGATACTCTTCTCAGAGTTGGACTGTTGCTTTTGAAGCTTCTTGTCAAGAAACAAAAACTAAAATGATGTGATATTTTTAAAAGTAGAATTATGAGTTTGATGATAAAATATTTAGTCAGCTTGCTATATAAATAAAAGAAGAACGGGAAGGGATGGAATATGTTAAGTGTACTACTAAATTGGATAAGTTAGTTCTTCTTTTTTTTTTGTCTATCATTTTTTAAATGGGATTGTAGATTTTTTTATGAAAAAATACATCCAGTGAAAATTTAATGAAACATATGAAAAATCTTTATGTTGACAAGTCTAATTGGCCGGCCCTCGCTATGTAAAATTTCTGACTCCGGCCCTGGCCACAGTTTGCAATTCTTTTTCCTGCCAAAGGTTTGGCGTCTGAATTCTGCACCATAAAGTGTGGTAACCAAAGCTTTGTGTGGCGAAGTGAGGCCACAAACCAAACATCCCTAAGAACAAATTGAAACTAAGGCTTTATTTTTTTAGGGTTTTTTTTATCTATAATACACTCAGGAAATGTGTATTTGTCACTAGGACACTGCATCGGGTGACTTTTCTTCTAGACACTAAAAAAAAAAGAATTTTGACTAGAAGATACCGCCACTATTATTTTAATCAATTTATTTTGATAAGGAGAGAAAATGTATTATAAATTACACAAATGCCCCTAATTCATCTACTGTAAAGTCGACTCGCGCTCGACTCTGTTGACTCCCGTGACCCACCGTCTTGACATCCCTCCTCGCCGCGTTCTGTGCCAAGCATGCCATGGGCATGAACCCACTGTCTGGAGCAAGTCTGCCATCGACGTGGAGCAAGATACATGTAAGGATGATGAATATAAGGCTGGGGCAATTTGGTATTTTTATGATTAAATTGATTTATTTATTTGACTTAGTGTGCTACAAACAAATACAGTCAGCCGGTGTGGTGTCTTAGAGATAATTACATATTTTCTGAGTGTCTTATAGACCAAGATCCCTATTTTTTTTTATCGTCATGATCATTTGTAAACAATGATGAGAAAATTTGAATTACCTGTCTGCAGCTTTTAGAACTTTATCTTGTGTTCACGAAGGAATTTACCGGACAGGTTTACGTATTAATTCCTTGGGGCATTATACTGATGGAATTTTCCTATTTTTGTTGTCATTAATTTCTATTATTAAAGGGGTTCTTGTTCTATTTGAGGCAGCATGTCATAGATAGCCTTTTATATTCTGTGAAAATAATTTTCACTTAAGAATATATAGCTGTAGATATAGACAGGGGTGGAGCTAGAGAAATATGCAGGGGGGTGCGGCTATGCGCTTATACATGCTACCTTAATAAATAATAGCAATTATATACAATGTAATAATAATGATGTAAATCAACAATAAACTTGTGATTATAGTACATACCCATTATCAAAACATAGTGGACTGTCGACCGACAAAATATAATCCTCAACCAGAAGATCGTCATTGATCTAAAAAAACAAAAGATTCAATTCAGGCAAAAAGTTTAT
This sequence comes from Eleusine coracana subsp. coracana, assembly GCA_032690845.1. Taxonomy (NCBI): domain Eukaryota; kingdom Viridiplantae; phylum Streptophyta; class Magnoliopsida; order Poales; family Poaceae; genus Eleusine; species Eleusine coracana. The sequence goes on along the minus strand of CM064434.1, from coordinate 45,205,138 downwards.
AGAATGTATCATTAAAAAATAGAAATGAATGCATTACCTCTTATAGATTAAATCTACGTCCTTTTTCTTCCATGTTCATGAAGCGATGAACCACAGCTTCATTTGTAACTTTATTAAATTCTTCTTTCTCTACATAGCAAATAAGTCTATTACTCAAGTGTTTATCACCCATGCGGTTACTAAGAGTTGTCTTGATAATCTTCATGGCCGAAAATATTCTCTCTACTGTTGCTGTAGCAATTGGCAACACCAGTACACATTTCAAAAGCCGATAAACCAATGGATAAGTGAGATCTTTCCTTGTTTCCACCATCTTTTGTGATAGCTCACTAATAGTATTTATGTTGGAGAATCGATTGTCTTCTCTCACGTCAGCAATGTAGAGGCAAAGATAGTGACTAAGATCCCTCAACTCTCCAGAGCTAAAATCATCAGGATGTAGTTTTGCTAGATTTATCAGACTCTCCACATTAAAGTCATGAAATGAATCTCTTGGATTAAAAGCGGCCGAACAAACAAGCAATTGAGAACTTGTCTCATTAAAGCGGCTATCAAGCTCTTGAACTAACCAATCTATAACCTCATTAAAACAATCCACTTTATAGTGATGCTTGTTTGTAATTCTAGATTTCTTTCTAGATTTTTTGGGATCAACATATGCATCTTCTATTTGTAGCCTTGCAATATCATTCCTCTCACAAAACTCATTGACTTCATCTAATAATTTGGCCCAACCATCTCTTCTAAGGTTACACAAATACAATCTAGTTGATTTCAAACACTTCATAGCATTCACAATGTCTTGATTCTTGCGTTGCAATGCTAATGATAATGTGTTTGTGATGGTTAATGTGGTCAATAAGAGGTGCAAGTAAAATACGAAGTCAAAAGATTGAAAATAGATTAGAATATTTGATGCTTGGTCTCTATTTTTCCAATCCCTGTCATCCTTTTCCACAAATTCTAGCACTTCAACAACCATTAAAAACATGTCAACTAGACTTTTTAGAGTCCTATAATGGGAACTACAACGAGTATCTCCAGGCCTTTGAAGACATTGCTCTTGATTTAATCCTCTTTCAGTGTCTAGCTGCCTACAACCTAAGGCCTTCTCCACTTTTTCATCATTGATATCTCTAATCATGTCCCTTCTCTTGGCTGATCCGCCCACCACATTTAATAAGTTATGAATCTTGGTTAAGAAATTGCTAATACCCTTATGCTTTCTCACAACAGTCACAATAACTAACTGTAGTTGGTGAGCAAAACAATGAACATAATATGCTGATCTACTTTCTCTCATAATCAATGACTGCAGCCCATTCAACTCACCTTGCATGTTGCTAGCACCATCATATCCTTGACCTCTAACTTGTTTTAAGCTCAACTTCAATTTTTCAAATAGAGAATCAATAGATAACTTAAGAAGAAGAAGTTTGAGTCACATGCTAGGCCAATAAATCTCTCTTTCACAATTCCACATTTATCGACATATCTCAAGACCACAGCAATTTGTTCTTTACAAGAAACATCCCTTGACTCATCCACTAGCAAGCAAAACACATCATCCTCAAGTTCTTTAAGAATAGACTGTAGAATTTTATTTGCAAAACACTCAACAATGTCTATTTGGATTTCATGTGCCACCATACAACTGTTACCTCCAAGACCCACTGACTTCCCCAAATCTAGATCATGGTCTGCTAAGCGATCAAAAAACTCCAAGAAATTTCCTTTGTTCAAAGACGTCTTCGACTCATCATGCCCACGAAAAGCCAAGCCTTGCTTCAATAGCAGCCTAGCAGTATCAATGGACCCATTCAATCTAGTAAAATAAGCTCTCTTATATTCGTCACTTTTCTTCTCTAAATAAACATCTATGTGTTGTTTTCTCTGTAATAAATCATCACACTTCTTCATAGCAATATAGTGTGCTCCACCAACATCGCCAACATGAATCTTTAGCCGGTCTTTCCTGTGAAAGCCATTCCAGCCCTCAACAACAAATGCTTTATATCCTGCATCCTTTTTTTTTCTCTAAATAAGAAATAACAGAAACAATATTCTCTATCTTTTGATTCACTATATTCAAGCCAACTTCCAAACTCATCAAACCATTCAGGTTGAAAGCTTCTTGGATTATTAGTTTTTCCCCAATTTATGAAGAGGGAAAGTTGCACGTGCGAGGTATGCATGGCCCATTCTCCAAATAATTTCTTCTCACCCTCTCTCTTTGATTAGGATGATAAGAATCAATTCCCTTTCTTAAGCCTGGGTCAAATTTGATCTCCTCCTCCCAATTAATATCAATGTGACGATATGAATTATTTCTTGCACTATCACTGTCTGATGCTTTTCTTTGTAAAACTTTTCCATATTATTCCTAGCATTAGCATACCAATTAATTAGATTGCCTTCATAAATAACAATTATCACATGTCACAAAAAGAAAGAAATAAAAAAGGATTACCCTAGAATCTGGACAAACTATCAAGGCATTGATTGAACTGAAATAACAAAAACTACAAACCTGAAATCATTGGACGATAATCTTGTTGAATAAACACAAGACTTTTGATTTTCTTACAGAGAGGAGGCTGAAGGCGTGCGTGTGTTGTATGACGCTTGGCCAGTCTAGCAGCAGCTCGTCATATGCCACACGCCGCAGTCGGCAGCTCGGTGGCCGTCAGCTATTTGACGATTTGTCTCGTTCTCGTTGCGGGCTCGCGGCGCCGTTGTCTCAATTTCGTCGTGGCGTCGGCGCCTCGTCGAGCGATCAAGGGAGAAGGCAAAATGAATAGAGAAGAGAGGACAACGTGGATCAAGGCAAGAGAGAAAGCACGCGACATGCGTTGTGGTCTCGTGGATGTGGGTTGAATGGCTCATAATCGTGTTGCAGTTGTGGGCTTTGTTTAGCTGCCTGTCTCTGTTGTTGTTGTTGTTGTCTGTTGAGTTTGGGCTGTGGCCGGTGGGTGCAATCAGTTGGGCCAGGGGTTGCAAATACGGTGGACTTTAGAGGGTTTTGTTTCTTTTACTGGGTGCGGCCGCACCCAGTGGACTCAACATGGATCCGCCCCTAGATATAGATGCAGATAGATAGATAGAGATATAAAGATAGAGAAGAGGTAGACATAGAGATGGTACGGGTAAAGACATGATTTGAACGCAGCTGGGTGTATATGACGTGTGAATCAGTTTCACATAACTCTGGTTCATGATTTTCGTTCGGAAGAAGAAAGCATAAGTGATTGGAGTCGGGTCGGAGAAAGTCTAGAATGGAGAACGTACCGTCAGCTGTTCAGTAAAATATATTCGAACAAGATTGGAGTTGAGGTGACGAGTTCCGTTGATTCACCGTGACAAGCACAAGCCGCTATTAGTGGCAATGTTTTAAGAAGAAGATATATAACTAGTACTAATTAATAGATAGGGAATAGGGTCTTCAATGGACAATAATAATATTTCATTTGATATCATCATCAATTTCAGATTTACCTATATAATCAGTATATTATGGATATTAATAACAACTTTCCAAATATCGATATAATTTACCTCGACAGCTGGTGACACCAGTCTGTAAATTACAGATTTAGTACTACTTAATCATGCTGCTCAACGCCTATATAATTAAAGAAGGCCTCCTCGCAAAAAAATATAATTAAAGAAAGCCGGGGCTTGTTGCACGAAGCCTGTCATTGTTGCAGCGAAAGAGAGCTCGAACCTAGTAGACAGCAGAGGTGGGATCGAAGCAACAACGCAAGCCGCCGATAGATCATGGCACGGGCCACGGCTGTCCTCTTCTTCCTCGGCGCTCTGCTTCTGTGCAAACCGCATGAAGGTTCGTGGAAATTAGTCCATTATAAGTATATGCTAGCAGCACAGATCACATACTAACAACACGTTTGAACTTGTTGCGATCCTGCAGGCGTCGGCTTCTCCCTTCCAGGACCAGGGTGCGAGCCGTCAGACATCTCCGTGCAGGTGAAGAAGCAAACCACATACTACCACGGCGTGCTGGGGTCTACGGTGACGTTTCGGACGAATTGTTCCTGCCCGATGACGGGCGTGCGCGTGACGTGTGACGGCATCGAGCGCAGCACGGAGGCATGGGACACGAGCCTCGTGGACGTCAGCAAGGACGGGAAGACGTGTATCCTCAAGCAGCCTCTCGTCTACGGCAAGCCGTACCAGTTCGGCTATGCAGTAGAAGCGCCCATCAACTTCCGTGTAATCAGCGGTGGTGCTGAATGTGGGTGGAAGCACTGATGGATGGTGCCTTTGTGAGGAAAGGCCAACAAAGAACCACAATTTCCGATTTGGAATTTGTTGCGCGCTGCCCGTCAGTGAGTTAGAATAATTTACCTTCTTGGCAGGAACGAGAATGAACGGAGAAGGGTGGAAGCTTATCGATCTGGGCTTGGTTTGGGTCGGGGTCTCGGGGAAGGGCTGGGCGAGGCGGCTGCGGCGGCTCACCTCTGCCCCTTGTTGTGTGCCTATCGGTGTCTCCACCACGTGGCCAGCATCCGTCGCCCCCCATGAAGCCAGGAACAGAATGTGCCATCATTCGCTGCTGCAAACGCGTTCGTTCTTGTGGCCTATAGACATCGCTTTAAGATAACTAGATTATTCTTCCCGCGCAATTGCACAGGCTAGTATGCAAGTAACTTTAAAATACTTCACTAACATATTGTAATGTGATATATTATTTTGGTTTCTACGATTCGATAGTATTATATTGGAGAAATATTTCTAGGGTATCGTAATACTAAAAATTCAAATAACCTGGTGATGCAGTACTATGATTCTTTTTCTTTGAGAAAGTTATGCCATATCATATTGAATCAAAGTATCAAATTGAGTTTAATGTCCAATACTCTTTAGGTGCATCATTATTCTTGCACTCCAAATGAAATAATTTCATTTCAATTTTGAGTCTAACTAGAGAGCATGGCTCGCGCAATTGCGCTGGCTAGACTCTACTATACCCATAACCTTTATTATTGCTATATTTTCTGTTATATGGTGTATTGATAAATAATTATGTTCTAACATTAAATATATTAGAGAAATTAAAGATATATATTGAAATTCACAAAAAGGACAACCTTCATATATAATACCTCAAATATATATTTATACCTCCACAAATTCTTGCCTTACCTACTCATGAAAAAATAAAAGACGTAGATATAATGAGATGGAGGACCACTGTTAATTCAGAAGTCCTTATTTTTTTTTGCACTGTATGTGTTATCGAAAGGATAACTTTGTAAAACTCTTACAACAGATCAGACTAAATAAATCCCTATATCACCTATTTGTTAAGTTATATTATATAATATATATGACTTTGCTGAGATATGCAATTAAATACCAAGTACACTCATTTTCCTTGGATGATGTTGTTATGTGTAACAGCAATCAATTTAGAGTTATCTGATATATCCGAAAATATACATGTTATCATATGATTTTCACCATTATCTAATAGTATTATTCAAGTAGAATTCATTGTAAGTTTATACACTATATATATGGAATAATAAAGGTATTTTCTTTTTCATTTTATAAAAAAAGCAAGCCTTCTTGATTACAGATATTGTTTTTCATTATGTCAAACTCCTCGAGAACTTTCAGTTTGTTCGAAATTTCTGAGGTATCTCATACTGACAACACAAAGCTACATTTCTTATCCTTGGTTTATCTTCTGGATCGAAGTTTTCCTTGATGTGGCGATGCCATGAGATTGGTAAAAATGTGACACTATTATACATGCCTGCTCTTTGCAGTTTCGCATGATAATTATTATGTACATATATTAAGGTGTTGGAAATTATTTAGTAGGAAATTTTTATATAACCTTGTATTAAATTTTATGATTTAGCATAATATTAAATTCACAAAAATGACAATATTAGCGAGAACCTGAGACTGTGAAGTAATGTGCCGTACTCTGGAAAAAATATTATGTTTTTTTGTAAATGACCAATGTACCGAATAATATATGCATGAAAAATCATATTCAAATAAATCTTACATTTAATTGTATTTTATTTTATCTAATTACATGAACGTGTTATATCTTGCAGTTGAAATTTATATTAATAAATTGTCCATATTTTCCTAGTTTAGATCAAACTGGGTCAGACACAACTAATAAATGATCTTGGAATTAATCAATATGATATAGCTGTAATTAGCTGTGTAAAGAAGCTTTGTATCACAGAATACAAAGGATGCAAGCAGCCAGTGCTGAAATGCATATCGTTAACTGCAGTACAACATCGAATCGCTCTCCTTGTTGGAATTATTAGTATGATCGCCATTTATTAATATAAAGCAGGGCTTTGTTCGTGATGCATGCATAATAATCCTGCTTTCTCCTTTCTAGTAACACGGTGCTGCTCTTGATGTCGTCGTGGCTGCATTCAAAATCCTCGCAGCTCTGCCGCTTGCAGTTGAGCATCTCGTCCAGCGATCGGTCCAGCAAATAATTGTGCCAGGTTCGTGTCTCCTTGTGCAGGTCGCGGCCTGTGGCCGTGGTCATAGGTGTGGCAAAGGCGATCTCATTGGTCAGTTGCCCAACAACGGACTTAGCTTGTCCAGATCTAGCGATATGTTGCTGACGTTCTCCACTGCTATCGTCTGCTAGTTCTGTATACCATCGACGTTTTATTTGTCTGGCATGGTCGTCTCCATGCACGGGTTGCGAGGGATAAGAATCTGCCATACATGTTCAACCATGCATCTTGATCAACCATGCATCTGCTCTTATGACTTGTGAATCATTCGCATCTTTGACTTGCCTCTGCCACGCATCATTCTTCTGGTTGATCGCCAAGAACCCTCAGTTGTTCCTTCGCACGCCACCTAGATTCCTCGAAATCTAAGATTCATTCAATTGAGGGAGGAGGATTGTCGTATTAGATCGGTTGCAGGACACGGTGACGGGGAGGGATATTAACGTGGGCATCAAGGGTCAGATATCTTTATGAGATTGTCATAGGATGAGTTCGATGGCTAGATATTTTGCTTTTTTCTAAGAATTTCTAGTCTATTTCTCTTTTTTTTTTCTAGCCACTATAGCCAAAAGATCATCTCCTTTTAGTATTATTAAATAGAATAGATTAGAAGGAGCGTGTGTGGATAAGTTTGCGGATTTAAATTTCACTGTCCCATAAGTGTTAGATAGACTTTCATTCATGAAACGTTAAGTATAATATTTATAAGAAGGATTGTAACACCTTACACCTTTCATAATATTTTTCAAATATAATATTATCCATAAAAAATTGGAACTTTTTTCTAGAAAAATAGAGCTAATTAACATAGATGATAAGTGCAAGTTATGCAGTAATATTCCTATAATGTTTACAACACAACATGAGTATCTACAGTCTTTGTTTCAAGTCATCACTATAATATATAATCTTTTTAGGCATACAGCTATCAATTTCAGTCCTTATGTAACCGTACAATCACATGGTAGTACTCCGGATCTTGTATGAACCAAATTTGCATGTATCTCTACTAATGCATGCTAGTACATATGTGTAGAGTAGAGAGTGGTAGACCGATTAAGGCGATTGGTCGTGGCAGGGCTCGTTAGAAAAGCGTCACAATCTACCCATATTTGGCTTTCTGTACCAAATAATTACATTTATGATGCTACTTAATTACACTTCGTGGTTACGATCTCAGCTAGTAGATTATCTGGTTCAACTCACTAAATAATTTTCTTTATGCCACATTGTGAATTAAAACAGCCTTCACATAAAAAGTCTTCGTGCCAATCGACACACCTTCAGCTCATCTTCAGAAAGTTGATTAGATCTTTTATTAATGACTTTGCTTGATTCCCACTGGTCTCTGTAGATTTGATTAAATCTTGGAATACTCTAAGGGAAAGTATGCTACAACTGTATACCATCCTCTTGCGGTATATAAATGAATGTGTAACTACGACCAACAGACGTGCCAGTCGATTTTCCCTGTAAACCGACAAAGAATACAAAACAGTCATATTCCCTTGGTCAATGGCCCCAATCAGGCTGATGAGAAAGCCGATAATCACTGTACGTGAAAACAATCGATAGTTATCGAATATGATAAATAAACTTAATCTACTCAGCTGATTGTATCGACTTTTCATAAGCTTTAATAAAATAAAATAAATACCATAAAAACTAGTGTCGATAAACACTAAGTCAATTGATTTAAAAATAAAGCACCACTACTTGTTCGGTTGATGAGGTGAAGTCGATAGATTTAGTAGCTAGTATTGTAAATATGCCTTAAAATAATAGATCTAATTCACTCAAGCAAAAGAGTTCGATGATCTATTAGATAAATCAAATACTTGAATAAAGCCCTATAAAGTCGATCGAACCATGATAACTTATTGGCTAAACATCCCAATAAAACTCTATCGACTTTTTCTACAATCGAGCTAGTACTTATCCTATCGACTCATCAAGAGGTCAAACTCAATGCAGCCTTGCAGGTCCAAGTAGATCAAACTTAATCGAGATAGTACTTAAGACGAAGTCAATAAAACTAGATCTAACCTAGTCATCGATAAAACCAATTAAATGACTTAAATAATAGATCTAAAACAACTTTATAAAACCTACAAATAATTACAATAGATCAGACCAAACCGAGACAGTAATATAACGCAAAGTCGATGAAATAAATGAGATAAAGATCTAATTACTGGATAACTAGCAATCACAAAGATAACAACTAGAATATCAAATTAATTAGATAGTGCTAGTGAAAGTCGATGAAATTAACAAAGGTGACGAATCCAAGTCTCTTGTCGAGATTGGAGTCGATGTAGCCGAGGTGAGACAAGAATTCATCAAGTAGGAAAAAGGGTGGCGATGCCCTGAATTGTATTGAACGTGTGTTAGTGTTTCCGTACATACCCTATTACACATTTATAACCTCATGCAAGGGATCCCACTCTGACTCGACTATGACTCTTCAACTTGCTAATCAAAGATGCCTAGATATTATTCTCAAAGTAAAATCTATCTAAAAGAAGGAAAACAATAAACAAACTCTAATGGGTCCACTTCTCAAGCCTCGGTTGTTTATGTCCTCCAACTCAGCCTATTCTGATCCTGTATCGCCGCCAACTAGGCCTGAGTCCAAATTCCGATGCCAACAGTGATGTGCATGGATGCTCGGTGAAATCACATGGCACTAGATGATAGTGGAGAGGCCAAAAAGCTATTGGATGAAGCCGGAAAATAAAGTCAAGAGGATACAAACGGAGATGGAGACAGAACGGTCTGGTCTGAGAGACCGGATAGTATGGTCATGCGCAAAGAATTCCAGAAATGGTGCAAATTAACGAGTAATCAGTTAGTGTGGAGACCCATAGAGATCGGACAATCCGGTGTGCAGACCGAACGGTTTGGTCTATGTAGTGGTGACTCAGAATAGAGAGGAAGCATTTGCAACAGTTCTATTTTCGCGATGGAATAGGAGAGACCGGATGGTCCGGTCTATAGACCGGACAATCCGATCTGTACGGAGAACATGGAAGAACAAGGAGCAACGACTCTGGTGGAGTCCTTCGGTGAAGATCAGACTATCCAATAAGGAGAGAGACTGGACCATACAGTTTGTACGTCGAGAAAGCTATTTTCATGGAGCAACGACTAGTTTGAGATTGGAAGCCTATTTAAAGTTGTTGCTGGGATCTTGGAGACCTCTCTTAGCCATTGTGATTGTTGGGAGCATCAATAGAGAGTCAAGAGGAAAAGAGGAGAGCATTAGGAGGAGATATTGGATATCTTGATAATGCTAGAGAGAGTAACTTGAGCATCTATACACATCTAAGCCTAGGGAGTCCTTGAGAGTGTGTTCTAGACTATTACTCTTGGTCTATGGTGGGACCTAGATTGGTTAGTGTCGGTGATGAGCCTATCAAGATCAGTTGTCAAGGCCATCACACGTTTGTACAAGGTTTGAGCTTGTTGTTGAAAGGAGCATCGGCAATTATGACTATTTCTTGACCCCTCTCTTTACTATTCAGCAATTATGTGCTATAGTTGATAGGTTGACTTTAGGCTTGGATAGTCTAGTGTGGCTTAGCATTGGTATTGCATTCATCATGAACATTAGTATGTGTAGGGCCTTGGTCTCCTAGAATTGTTAGGTTGTAACGATTGCTAGTATTGAGCGAGAAAATTGAAGTATTTGTTAATAGTGGTCGGCTCACCGATTCACCCCCCCTCTGTATGTCTCTAGTCCTTACACACTAGCATGCTAAAGGTGCAGCTTCTTCTTGATAGCCCTCCTTTGTCAGCATATCAACCACAATGTTAAACTAAATCACTTACTTGATTGCAACACTATGTTACCAATCCTTCCAGTCCCAAGCTTTGTTGTTGAAATGAAATTTTGACCTTTCTCCAGTGCTTCCAAAATCTTTTTTATGATCACACCATTTGTCTCTCTAATGTCAGTTGGACATTTGACAAAGGAGTTGTGATTTTGAAAGTTAGGGCTGTGGATAAGGAAAGTCAGATTCTTTTTCTTGTACCTTCAAAAGGTTTCTTCATGGTAAGGCATCCTTGCACTCCTCTTGGGACATAGGTGCAAATTACAACTCCTCAAGAGTGGTGTCAGATGGTTTGATATTCAAAGGAGCCATTGCCGGAGAGTTGAGAGCTACAAAAATATACTCTAGATGAGTAGTCTCATTGTGTGGCTATACTATAATCTTCATGACCATTAGATCCCTAAAGGTATGAATGCTTTGGTGTTGAATTATAAGCATGAAATGCGTGTAACATCTACATGAGTGTTGTATATGTAGGAAACCTTATCTACTATATATGATGGCTCTTGATGGTTGCCGTGGCAATTGTTGACAACCACAAGCACGAATGCTTGGAGATCCTGATGGAGTCTATAGTTTAATGGACATGAATTAAGCTAAGGACAAGCTAGGTTCAAGAGTGTTGGATCACTTGAGTTCACAAGAAAATCGGATTATCAAGGGGTATAGACCATATCTCCTAGGTCATGCTTGTCGGTGATGTATGTGGATGCTCGGTGAAATCACATGACACTAGGTGACAATGGCAAGTTCGAGGAACTATTAAGGGAAGCTAGAAAAATGAAGTCAAGGAAAGGACAAGAAGTTTTCAACTTCAAGGAAAAGACCGGGCAATTAGGTGGTAGAGATTGGAGTATATAGTCAATATGGAAGTTGTGTGCATTAGTCAGCAAGGCAAAAAAATAAAATAAAATAGTTGTATGTTAGGATCAGAGAGACGAACCTGATAGTACAGTCTCTCTTGTGAAGTAGGAGAGAATAGAGAGAGGAGCTCTCTATATTGGACAAGATTGTAGAAACCAGACAGTTCGGTGAGTATATGAGACTATATGGTTGGTAAGAAAGCAGCAGTGGATAGGAGGTTGCAATGGCTCTAGAGGAGTCTTCGGCGTAGACCAGACTGTATGGTTTCTTGGTCCAAAACATTGTTTCATGGAGCGACGGTTAGTTTGAGGTTGCAAGCCTATTTAAAATCTTTGTTGGGTTCTTTGAGATCTATCATGTCCATTTCTAGAGTTGGGGAAGATCAGAGAGTGCCAAAAGGAGAAGAAGCAAGAGAGCACTTGGAGAAGGTTTCAAACCTTGTAGTGCTAGAGAGAATTGTAACTTGAGTATTCATACACATCTAAGGCTAGAGTGTCCACAATACCGATGTTACTCTTGGTCTATGGTGAGATCTAGACCGATTGGGCATCGGTGATTGGGACGATTGTGTTGGTTGTGAAGGTCATAACACAATTTGTACAAGGTTGGCTGTTGAGAGGAGCATAGCTAGTGGGCGCCCGTGCCCTCACACATGGAGTGAAGCCCTTGGGATTTAGCATTTTTCGTTGAGAGCGGAGACAGTCTGTGACCAGGCTCAGGAGTAGCATGTGGTACTCGTAGACTTGGACATCATCATCGCATGAAAGGAGGGATCAGGACTCTGATGTGAGTGATCTAATGAAGAGTAGGGAAAGACGTTATCCTTCTGAGACCTTAGAAAAATCATGATCCATCTCTTACTCTTATGCCTTACTTGATACATTTATTTATTGTGCTACTCATGTTTATCTGCTTGTGTTGCTCTTGTTGATTATCTTGTAGTCTTGCATGAGTAGCCTCCTTTGCTAGCTAGATGCGTTTGCTTCTCTGAATCTTTGATGACTAGCTTGTATAGGAGTTGTATTATCTTTTGTGATCTACTAGTATTTTTAGGATGTTGTTCATTTTATAGTATATTTATCTTGCTAGTGTGATCATCAATAGGCTTGTTATAGCTGTTGATTGAGTATTCGGATTTGAAATTGGCAAATTTAGTCCATCTAGTGACTTTCCAATTAACCCGCTATTGATCACTCAGTCCTTTCAAGTATTCTCTGCAGCTATTGAAAAATTTGATTGCTGTATCTTGATCTTTGTCATGGATGCATCCTTGTGCCGATTGGTATGATCCCCTTACCTCTCCATCCGTTAGACTCATGCAGGCTGATTCTAGTTTTGTTCTTGCTACGTGTAGTGTGTTTATTTATTTTATTATATCTTGATTATCAACTGGTCATCCCTTTGTGTTCAATCCTGTTTCTAGCTTACTAAGTCAAAAGCCTTAATCAGGTTCTCTTGCCGGTCATTGTGGATTTGTTATAAATCATACAACACTATAAGGGAAGAAAGCTACAATTGAATCATGCACTTGCAATTACAAATTGAGGTGCCATGACTTATCAATATACCTCTGAATTCACCCTTTTACATGAAGCGAAGAAGAAAGTATCATAGTGGTGTTACATTAGAATATATGTGCATGCACCACTGGTGGTCTTGGTGTGACATCCATGCCCCAAGAATGAGGGGGAATAGTCGAAGGATCGATCATCAGGTGACGTCTTGATTAAGCAAGAGTCTGAAAGTACACACATATGAGCATAAAAGAATATTATAATATTAGAATTTAATTATTACAACTTTAGTCCAGATTTGAATATGTGAACAAGTTTCAAATTCGGTAACATAAATAGCGAAAGCAACATATCTCACGTTAAAATCCTATCATGAAGCACATCAAGCCCGTAGACGTGCCTCATTATCAAGAAGAGCATCTGCACAAAATAACATAGAGCAAAGCCCTGAGCAACTAATACTTAGCAAGACTTACCCGTCAAAATGACACGCTAAGGCCGACACCTAGTATGCAGGGGGCTGACCTAAGGTTGTTGGAATAATTGTAAAAATAACACTAATAATTGATCCTTATTTTCATATTTTAGCAAAATTAACAAGTTTCTTACATAAAAATAAATGTTGTACAACTCTACTATAGCAAACATGGTTGCAATATAATTTATAGAAATACAATATCATCATCATCATTTCATTTGTACTTCGATGTGACAGCGATCACAAGTGGTACTCAATAACAGCGAAGGACGGTGACTCGACTCGGCTCAATTTACATCCTGCAGGAGAAACCCAAGCACACGACGCACGCACACTCACGAGGAGTCACGTACGGCCACCGTTCACGAGACACCATAGAGCTGGTCCGGGGCCAACCTCTCCCGAGTACACATCACCCTATGCGATGCTCCCCTTGGTAGTCATCCATGGGTAGCCCATGCGCTCTCCCTTCCAACACATTCCCTAATTCCACCATAACTCACTTCATTACTAGAAGAGAGGTTGGATTGCCGTCCAACAATACGATAATCAAGTTACATCGGTTTCTCAGTTCTCATATAAAGGTATGTACTTGGTACTGTTTAAACTTGTTCAACGGGGCCACACTCGAAGGGGGTTCTTAATCGACATAAATGGGGCTATGGCAAACAAAGTCCAATCTTGTCACCTCAACCTACACATGCACTTTCCCGTTCGGTCTCAAATTGATCCATCATTATTATGTGAGAGTTATAAGTAATAAAATTTCAGACCATCCTACATCGAGTAGTCTCCATACCACTCAATTTTGCTACCGATGGCTCGATATTAAACATAGCAAATCTATCGAATGGCTGCCTAAGTAGTCCAATACCCATCGGCTTTACTCAATGACCAGATTTATCTACCAAATACGATGGCAAAAACATGATCCAATAATTTTTTATTAATTACAATGGTGCAACACTAAATTACTAATTATAGATAAAATAACTGGAATTAAAATATGCCATTTTATAAAATGCATGAAAATGATGCAACGAACATGCATGAAAAATTTGAGATTTATTTTTATCCACTGAAAATTAGTTATTATTTATTTGTTATTTTGTTTCATTAAATCCATTCAGAAATAAATATGAACTTTTAGGGTGTTTTAGCAATTCATTACAATAACACATTCAGGGGAGTCTAAAAGTATATATTTGCATTTTTCTATGAAGTAGCATTTTCTGTGTGGATTTTTAAAGTTAAAACCATTTTTCTTTACACATTAAAATATGCTTAAATAAATGTTTAGTGCTTCTATGATTTAGAAACTTTAATAAAATAATACATATTACTAGGAGTCCAGAACCTATTTTTGTGCATTTTTATTCCAAGTAAATATTTCTAGAGCAATTTGTGAAGTGGGAGATAATTATTTTGGCTCATTTTACTTATTCCTGAAATTACCTCTTCATCGGGCCGAAGGTGCTCAGCCCAGCAGACCTGGCACAGCCGGGAAGGCCACCAGGGCTGGATTTGGCCCAGGCGCACAGTGAAGCCCATGGCCGAAGGTGGCCCAGTCGCGCCGGCCTGAGAGCCACGGCGAGAGCCATGGCCATGCACGTGGCGCACGCGCGTGGCGTGGGCAGGGCGGCTCGACGGGGCTCCGGTGAAGGCTCATCGGCTCAGGGCGAGGTATGGACACCCGGGTGGAGACGCGGCGCGCTAAGGGAGGCAGGGAGGTGGCTGTGGACGCAGCGTGACGCGAGGAGGCGGCTCGCGGTGGCGGCCGAGCGGGCGACGGCGGGCGAAGCTGGCGTTCCCGCGGAGGTGCTGCCAATATCTCGAGCCGAGAGAGACGAAACCGACGCGCGGGGAGGAGGTGAGCTCGCCGGAGAGTGGAATCGAATAATGATGCTCCGTGGTGGCGGGAATCGGAGCGAAGGCGACAATGCTGGCTTTGTGGGAGAAGCTCCGATTCACGGCAATGTGGGCGAGAGGGAGGGAGAAGGCTCGTAGGGAGGGATAGGAGCTGCAGGAGGCGCGGTGGGGTTGCTCGGACGGCACTGGGAGGCGCTAGGGCAGCCGGGCGACGAGATGCTTGCTCGGGCATCTATGGCGGGTGCGAGCAGAGAGGAGGGAAGCCAAAGGAACGAGCGAAAGGGAGAGAAAGAGAGATTGCGACCGGCAGGGGCAAAACCATGGGTGCGGACGCCGGTTTTGGGACACAGGAGCCGACCAGGAGGCGCTTTGGCCCGTCGGCGACGGCCACGCGGCAACCAGCAGCTCGGCAGGGCGGGCGGCGAACAGGACAGGGGAGACAGTGCGGCTGACCAGCAGGACCCACAAAGGTTCAAAACTCCAGAAAAACATAATGTTTAGGCAATTTCAAACACAGATTTGGAGCAATAAAATAGGTTAAACTTTGAATATTTTTACATGATGTTGTAGAGATTTTCTTGATATCCCAATCTAATGACATGCACAAAGTGAGGTAAAAGCATTTTCGAGAGATTGCATTTTGAAAATGCTATCATGGCCATGGGAACTTAGGAAAATTTCTGGCTTGAAATCCTTAATCGTTAGGCATTTTGTAAATTTCATTTAGGTCATCAAGTTAGATCCAAATTTTAATATGATTCCTTATATATGAAAAACAAGGTTTAAAGTACCTAAAAGTTGATGATGTCATTCTGGAAGTGAAATTATGAGGGAGTTATTAAATTTCCAAATTGCTTGACTGACAAGGTTGGAATTTGCTCAGAAAATTGATTTTTTGATAAAAACTCCAAAAGTAATTGTTCCTGATGTTATTAAATAAATCCAAAACTATATGTAGTTCATAATGATTTTATCTCCATTTTTGATATGATCTGGTTCAGTGAATCCTTGTAAAATTTGAAATGTAAAATTTTAAGGTACCCCTATTTCTGAGATTTGTGTTATTTATTTGGTCTATTTACCAATGAGATAAAATCACTATAAATTTTTTCAAAATTCTAATTTGAGTCATGGATCAATATTATTAAATTTAATGGGATCACTTACATGTGAAAATCTGCACTTCTAGTTCAAGGCCTATTTGACTCAAATTCAAATAAATTCAAACTTCAATTTTAAAATTGATATTCTTGATTTTTGTTTTCTTTCCTTGACTGCCTACAACACTAAGGTGACATTGGGGTGTCACACTTGGCGGTAATTTTAGATGCAAAACATTACAGTGGTACTAGAGCCATCATCTCTCGTTTCATGCGCACATGCGTGCTACAATGGGATGACCATGTGATTCTTGCTATCTGCTTGTCATGTATGCGGTGTGCCGGAGCCCTTGGCCCCGGGGGGTGGGTTCACTGCAACATCAAGCTTGTTTACCACATGTGGTAGTAGTTTCGGCACATAAAACCTGTGTGCGAAGTGAAGTTCTGGAATAGCCTCATATTAGTTGTTTAGTTGGGTGAGCATCAACATATAACCATTATTGTTTTGATCATAGTAAGTCTTGGTTAACTCTTTTACATGAAGTGAGGGCACAACTGTAAAAGTGTCGCTATGTGAAAATGTGCATGCTTGACCCACAGGTAGATTGTGAGGTAAATTTTATTTGGATGTAAAATGTTACAATCTTTGCCTCTTGATAAGTAGATCATTAACTAGGATCTATCTATTAATAAAAAGAGATAAACTTTTCACCATATAGTCTAGAAAAAAAGAGAAATAGCATAGAAATTCTCACAAAAAAGCAAAAGATCTAGCCATTAATCTCCTCTTCATCTTATCTAATATTGACATCTAGCCGTTGATGTCTCCCATGTGTACTCTCTCACGTAGTTACAGCCAGCTGTCCAACATCATCAGGACTAGAGGTCGAATCCCATCAGACACAATTATGCATATTTTTTAAAAGAAAAAGAAACGTACTCAAGCAACACATCAAACTGTATGTAGATGGCTTCATCAGATTGTAATATATATAGAAAAAAGGATGCCAATTGTCATGAAGTTGTATGTATGTGGTATCTCTATCCGTATGCCATCACTCACTACATATCTCATAAAATACTAAAACTACACGTTCAACGCATGGCTTCATCGAGCCATATATTTATTTTTCTAAATAAAAAAACGGAACCATGCATGATGGCATCAAGCAAGGTATACGGATCCAAACAAATACAACCGAAAACGATTTGAACGTATCTCAAATATTAAATAGTATGTTTCTAAAAGATCTATCTCTAACACAAACATAATTCTCGATATCTTTGGATATACATATGTGTCGTAATGATAGATCTAGAGCTGCTTGACATAGGGAGCGGCAAAGCCAAGCTTCAACGCCACATTCATGATATATAGCTTCTCTAAGCAAAAAGCTTTTGCTATTGATTGACCATCTTCGATTTCATCGAGCGCTTCATCAATGACCATGAGCCCTCCTGCATATTCTTTTCACCATGGACAGGTGATCGTTCTTTCTCTGTCTAACTTTATTGATCAATGCTAATTACAGATGCATTGTCGGTAATGTAGAAGTAGTAACATGGAGGCCTTGACGGAGCGGAGGTGGACGCGGACACAGAAAAATAAATATTGCGTCTGGCTACTAAGGACTGATGTCTCAAAAACTGATTTTTTAATTAGTGGAGTTAGTTATTAAGTAAAGTTATAATAATCATAGTAAAAAACAGTTTATGCATAAATAATTAAGCAGATCTCCTCTTATCTAACTTTTGTTGGTTTAGTTTTTTGTTGATCGGCAAGTCAATAACAGATCCGCAAGTAGGAGATTTTATCTCCTGTGGATTTCGGATCTGGCCAACAGATATATTTGTGTTTTTGTGCCTTGATCAGGAGGCAAGTTAGGGATAGAAACGGACCCGTCCCCGTGGCTACAGTGCTATATAAAGGAGGGGTCACCCCAGGGCGAAATCATCCAACCTTAGTCCACCCAACCGATCGTTGAGGGCACTGGAAGTCACGGAAGACCGACGTCCAACTGAGGGGTATCGATGCTACCGCCTCAAAGGTCTCCGCCCTCGCAAGAAGACCCTCAAGGAGCGTCTACGCTACATCCCCGACGACGCCCTCATCACCGACTCTGCCACCTCCACACCGACACCGATGGACACCAACGCGAGCGGTGGTAACAGATCGAACCTACTATTCCGTATTAGTATAGTTTACTAGATAAGATCTTAATTGACTAGATGATCCTGTTAATCTAAGTGTTAATTAGGTCTAACAATTGGTATTAGTTAGCCTAAACTAGTCAGTTTAGATCCTCTAGCTTAAGTTAGAACATGTTCGGTTAGCGCTAGATCAGATTTATGTTAACTTAATTCAGATTGATCTAGCTCTGTAAGAGATTTTATTTCGATCTAGTCATGTTTTAGCTAAAATTCATGCCTAGATTAATTAGATCAGTAGCGTAACTAAGTTTTATTCATGTTTTAGTTCACGGTTAACTAAGCTAGGGTTTCGGGTTAACTTTGCCATGTCACAATTAGATCAGAAAAGGGGAAGGGATTTACGAAAACACTGAATCAAACACACACACGCAACCCTAACCCTAACCCTAACCCTAGTTCTAAGAACCCTAACCTAAAGTTCAGAACTTACCTCTCTGTCGCCGTCACCGCCGCCGCACACTCAGATCAGGCACACGCGGTCGGTGGCTCCACCATCTCCTCACTCATCGGCGAGGCCGCACGACGTCAGATCTCGCCATGCGTGCCACTCGCCGGTCTCAGATCCTGCCGCACGACATCAGATCCGGCAACGCGGCATCAACAAGCCGCACGCCGTCGCCGGCCTCGTGCCGATGTTGCTGTTGCTGCGTCGCCTCTCGGTTGCCGACGGGCTCGCCTGAAGGGTGCTATGGCGGAGAAGCTCGACGGTGCCACGTGCGATCTCTCGCACGCGTGCACCGGCGAGCACCTCTCCATGGCGCCGCGGCAGCCGGTGGACGTCGTTTTCCTCCTCGTACTCACCGGCATGGGAAGGGGAGAGCGAATGGAGGCGAGCAGAGAGAGAGAGAGAGAGAGAGAGAGAGAGAGTGAGCGTGATGGAAATGGGAGAGAGTGGTTAGGGTTTCCACTCGCCCTGGGTTTTGTTCAGCTGCCCACCGCGCTCGTCCGTTCGATCTAGACGGATGGCTTAGATTCAGGCGGGGCGGGGCGCGGGCGCGGCGCTGGGCCACTTCGGTCTAGTCGTTGGCTGCCTTGGCCCGTTGGCCCGCTTAGCCGCAGCTCGGGGGAGAGCTGAGCCGCCGTTGCGAGCTGCCCGCGCTAAGCCGACGCCGAGCCCGAGCCGCCCGCACTGAGCCAAGCCACGCTATGTTCGCTAGGCCGCATTCTGAATTTAGGCTGCACTTGCCGGGCCTCGCCGCTGCGCGCGCTGGGCGCATGCGTGAAGTAAGGCCCTGGGCCAAATTAGCTTAAATTTTACGCTGAATTTTAATTCATTTTATTATTAAGTTTTAAGTTTCTCTTTTAGTTAATTGCTTCATTACTTTTCTGTTTTAGTTAAGTAATTTAATTTAAGATTAATTATTTAAGTGTTGGTGTTAATAAGTTGTTAAAATTTTAATTTTAAGTATTAATCCACCAGTATATCTTGAGATGCCTCTAAATAAATGGAAACACTGAGAAGTTTATTTAGAGTAAACTTGTGATTATTTCTGACCACCGTTGTTTGATCATGAGTATTAAGATGAATTTCGTTTGTTTTCCCCACCGGTGATGCAAATTGAAATTTATTTGTATGGTTATAATCAAACCATCATAGGGTTATTTTTATGCACCAATTTGCATTTCATTTATATGATTACTAAGTTAAGTTTTCTTTTGCTTTGCTTTTCAGTGAGTAAAGTTAATATTGTTGTTTCCTACCTCAACAACATCGAGCCGCTCAACGGAGCCGGCTATCTAGATTGGAGGGGTAAGATCATCACATGCTTGTCATGGAATGATCTCGATGTTGCACTGAGGATGGATAAGCCTGCCCCTCCCGCTGATGGAGTTGCACCTTCTCCCGCTCTTGAGAAGTGGGAGAGATCTGATCGGATGGCTACCATAGTTTTTCTTCAGACCATAAGTCCTGGTATTAAGGGTGCCATCCCCACTAAGAGTGCAGCTGGAGTTGATCTGACTGCTAGGGAGCTACTGGCCACGATTGAGGAGAACTTTAAGAGCTCCTCTAAGACTTATGCTAGTACACTCATCATGAAGTTGGTGGGTTGTCAGTATAATAGTCAGACTGGCATAAGGGAGCACATTCTTTATATGTGTGACATGGCCAATAAGCTTAAAGATATGAAGATGGAGATCTCTGATGGTTTCCTTGTTCATTTCATCATGACCTCACTCCCGCCTTAGTATGCTCCATTGAAGATTAGCTGCAACACCAACAAGAATACTTGGTCTATCACTGACCTTATAAGTTATTGTGTTGAAGAAGAAGAGAGGCTAAAAACTGAGAAGATGAAGGAGAATGTTGTGAACATGGTTGGCAACTTCAGTCTCAACAATACTCCTAAGAATCAGCATAAGGCAAGCAACAGCAAGCAAGGCCAAAGGAAGAAGAAGAAGAATGGGAACAAGAATGGACCTAAGAACAACAACAATTTCAAGAACCACCAGCCTAAGGGTGGTAAGTCATGCTCTTTCTGTAGCTCACCCAAGCACCTTCAGAAGGCTTGTCCAGGCTTTAAGGAGTGGTTGAAGGAGCAAGGTAATGATAAGTTTGATGTTGTTTCTTTTATTGATGAGTTATTGTTAGCAGATTTTTCTTCTAATACTTGGTGGATTGACTCAGGTGCCACTGTGCACATCTCTAATTCATTATAGGTATTCTGTTCAATCTGAACTATAAGAAGGGGGGTGTGAAGCCTAAAAGTGGTTGATGGGAACGTTGTCCAAGTTGAAGGTGTTGGGAGCTTCCACTTAGAGTTGTCGGGTGGCTTCCAGCTTAATTTAGAGGATGTTCTTTATGTTCCTAGTTTAAAGAGAAATTTAATTTCTGTATCAGCCTTAGATGATTCGAGACATGTTTGTGAGTTTGGTAACAATAAATATGTTATGAAGTTTAATTCAATAAATGTCGATCTTGCAGTTAGGCAAGGCAAGCTTTATATATGCTCTCTCTTGATGATTCTGTGATGAATATTGCTAGTATTTCACATAAGCGTAAGCGTGATGATGAGACTTCTTCGAAATTGTGGTATTGTCGCCTCGACCACATTTCGAGGGAGAGAATAAAACGTCTCATTAAATATGAAATCTTATATCAATTAGACTTCTCCGATTCAGAGCAGTGCATCAACTGCATTAAGGGAAAATACGCTAAGACAATTAAGAAAGGAGCTACTAGAAGTATGGGCGTGTTAGAAATAATACACACAGATATTTGTGGCCCACTCTCAGTAACATATGTAGATGGCTATGATTCTTTTATAACATTTACCAATGATTATTTCCGTTATGGACATATTTACCCCATTAAGAAGCGTTCAGATGCGCTAGAAATATTTAAGATTTATAAGTTGGAAGTTGAGAAACAACATAATGCTTCCATTAAAATAGTAAGATCAGATCGTGGGGGAGAATATTATGGGAAACATGCAACATATGGTCAAATTAAGGGACCATTTGCTAAGTACTTAGAAGAAAATGGCATAAGAGCGCAGTACTCCATGCCAGGAGAACTACAACAAAATGGAGTTACTGAGCGACGCAATCGCACGTTATTAGATATGGTGTGTAGCATGCTCAGTCATTCTAATTTGCCTGTTGAGCTATGGATGGAAGCATTAAAAATAGTTGCTCATATTCTTAATTAGGTTCCATCTAAGTCAGTTCCCAAGACACCGTTTGAGCTGTGGAATGGGAGAAAACTATCACTAAGTCATTTAAAAGTGTGGGGTTGTCCCGTTGAGGCTAAGCTATTTGATCCAGAACATAAGAAACTGGATTCTAAGACAGTGAGCTATCGTTTTATTGGATACCCAGATAGGTCAAAGGGATATCGATTCTACTGTCCTGGTTGCTCTACTAAGTTCGTTGAAACAAGACAGGCTGTGTTTCTAGAGGACTCAGGATCCAATGGAAGTTCTGCTAAGAGGGATATAAGTCTCGAAGAATTCCGGGTTGATCTTCCAACTCCGGATTTCCTAGAGCCTACGGAGGTATATCAGTTTGTAGCGCAATTATTCCTCAACTTAGTAGCACTGTGGCAGCCACTCAGGAACAGGCGTCGCCTGCTGAGGCTCATGCACCAGATACTGATGCACAGGCTCCAGCTCAGGAGGAACCTGCACCAGAAGAACAGCCTCAGCCTGATCCTGAATCGGCTGTGAACGAACCCTTAAGACGTTCACATCGGGAAAGGAGAAGGGCAATTCTTGACATTTATGAGACATATTTAGGTGAGGATCAGTATGATGTCGGGAAAATAAATGACCCTGCAAATTTTAGAGAGGCAGTTGAAAGTGAGAATTCCACTAAATGGATTGAAGCCATGGAAGAAGAGCTTAAGTCTATGAGTTCTAATCAGGTTTGGGATTTAGTAGAAATTCCTAATGGAGTCAAAACAGTAGGCTGTAAATGGGTCTACAAGACTAAACGTGATTCCAAAGGGAAGGTCAAAAGATACAAAGCAAGACTCGTAGCTAAAGGGTTTACAGAGAAAGAAGGGGTTGATTATAATGAAACTTTTTCTTCTGTGTCTACTAAAGATTCTTTAAGAATAGTCATGGCACTTGTAGCTCATTTTGATATGGAGTTACATCAGATGGATGTTAAGACTGCATTCCTTAATGGAAACTTAGATGAGACAATTTATATGGCTCAACCGGAAGGTTTTGCTATTAACGGTAAGGAACATATGGGATGTAGATTAAGAAAATCCATTTATGGACTTAAGCAAGCGTCCAGACAGTGGAACCTTAAATTCGATGAAGTCATTAAGAGATTCAGATTTAGGGAGAATGATGCAGATAAATGCATCTACATTAAGGAAAAGGGTGGAAAATTGATAATTCTAGTACTATATGTGGATGACATACTGTTAGCATGCAACGATAAGAATATGTTGTGTCAGACTAAGAATTTCCTGTCATCACATTTTGATATGAAAGATCTTGGTGAAGCCTCGTATGTACTTGGCATTGAGATACACCGAGATAGAGCCCAAGGAGTACTAGGATTATCTCAGAGATCTTACATTAAGAAAATGCTTAAGTGATATAAGTTAGATAAGTGCAACACATCACCTGTTCCGATTCAAAAGGGTGATAAGTTAAATATAGGTCAGTGCCCTAAGAATGACTTAGAAAGAAAGAAAATGGAGAACGTTCCCTATGCATCAGCTATTCGAAGCTTGATGTATGCACAAGTCTGTACGCGTCTAGACTTGGCATTTGTAACTGGAGTACTTAGCAGATATCAGTCTAATCCAGTATGGGCTCACTGGGTAGGTGTCAAGAAGGCATTAAGATATTGCAAGTGCACCAAAGATTACATGCTCACATATAAGAGATTAGCTAATCTGGAGATTAAGTGCTACACTGATGCTGACTTTGCTGGTGAGGAAGATGAAAGGAAGTCAACTTCTGGATATGTCTTCACGCTAGCATGGGGAGCAATTTTATGGAGAAGTTGCAAGCAGAGTGTAAGTGTTGTATCTACGATGCAAGCAGAATTTGTGTCATGTTATCATGCTACGGGACAGGTAGTATGGCTTAAGGTGTTTATTACAGGATTAAGAGTTGTTGATAGTATCTCGAGATCAATCACAATATGCTACGATAATCAATCCGTAGTTTTCTTTTGCGCAAACGATAAACTAAGTGGTGCTTATAAACACATAGATCTTAAATATCATATTGTGAAAGAAAGGAATAAGGACAATACGCTTAAGATTAAGCATATAAGTACTAAGGATAATATAGGGATCCGCTCACAAAAGGTTTACCACCAACCCTCTTTTAGAAACATGTCCTAGGCATGGGCCTGGTAAATACTTTTTGATCAGTCCTGATTTTAGGGCCATTTATTTCCCCAATTAAGAGTAAGAATTCTGATAAGGTTTCTCAGTAAGACTATGGGTAATGTTGTCCTAGTATGCCGTGGTGCTGCTGATGACGCATTGGTCTGGTACTTGCTGATTTTCTGAAGAAGAGATTAAGTTAAGAATAAGTTTAAGTTGTTGACCTTTTGGTCAGGGGGAGAATGTTGGTTTAGTTTTCTGTTGACCGGCAAGTCAACAATAGATTCGAAAGTAGGAGATTTTATCTCCTGTGGATTTCGGGTCTGGCCAACAGATATATTTCCGTTTTTGTGCCTTGATCGAGAGGCAAGTTAGGGATAGAAACGGACCCGGCCCATTGGCTACAGTGTTATATAAAGGAGGGGTCGCCCCAGGGTGAAATCATCCAACCTTAGTCCACCCTACTGATCGTTGAGGGCACTGGAAGTCACGAAAGACCGACGTCCAGCTGAGGGGCATCGATGCTACTGCCCCGAAGGTCTCCGCCCTCACAAAAAGACCCTCGAGGAGGGTCTGCGCTACATCCCCGACGATGCCCCCGTCACCGACTCTGCCACCTCTGCACCAACGCCGATGGAAACCAACGCGAGTGCCGGTAATAGATCGAACCTACTATTCCGCATTAGTTTAGTTTACTAGATGAGATCTTAATTGACTAGATAATCCTGTTAATCTAAGTGTTAATTAGTTCTAACAACTTTGACGAATAGAATCATTTTTCCTAGAATCCTTGCAAATAGGCACCGTATAATAACCCCAAGCCTCCGTAACCAATGACTAACTATTGGCCTGTGATGACACTGTAAAATGGATGGGTTATTTTTGACATTTAAGCCTCCAAGATTTAAAATATATATATTTTTTCAAGAATAAAACTGCAGTTTGTATACAAGGAGTAGATAAGATTACAAGAAGTCTGCATCTGTTATATCGGTATTTAAACTTTGTTATTGATTACAGAATTTACTGAATTCCTAAGAAATGTATTATAAATAAATACGAAATAAATCAGTACCTTGAGTTTTTTTTTCTGAAATATATGGTTCGGTGATAAGGAATATTTGTATACCCAAGGTTTAACGTCTATAGATTATGTGTTCATTTCACACATAAATAGTCTAAATATTTATCCGTATTTCGTGTACCAAGGCAAGTTTTGTAATTATATATATTTTTTATATGCTGTAATGACAGAAAACTTAGCATATATTCAATAATGCAGTGAGCAATCAATGCTACTGTTGAAGTGTGACAAGCTGACTGCACTGTGTAATACAGACTATAAAATGACCCGAAGACACATCAAGGAGAGCTCAGAAGCAAATTATATGCTACGATGCAGGCAACTGAAAGGTGTGATACAAGAGCTAACCAAATCTGGTAATTAAGAACATTATATTGGCATCATCTTTCACCGCAAGCCCAAGATATAATAAGTCATAAATATTCCAAGATGATATGGCGGCATATCATTGGGCTAGATACCCTGATGGCCTGACCTATTTTTGACACTCAAGTGTAATGCAAAATGGACAAAGATACAAGACATGCTAGAGGGAGCACGTGACAGTAAACCATTATACAAATCTGGCATTTGCTGAAACAGTATTTGAAATCAAGCAAAAGAAATTGTTTCGTTACAATAATAGAAAGGCAACAGTTCTGCACGAAAATTCATAGTAATAATTCTATAATCAAATATTTAAATATATTATGCTTATTCTGTTCTAGGCTATCCTAAAAGTTACAATTTTGAGTTCAGGCACGCCTACAATGCATATATATTAATCTTACTTGACAAGAAAGATAGATGACCAGAACCTTCTTCAGAATTTTACAAAAGCTTAAGTGCAAAAGATTGTGATAATTAAAGAAGATGACACGGAAGCACATAGAGCAGTTGGAAATTCATGCTGCACATGAACTCTCGGAGGATCAATCAGTTGTCATTGACGAAGGATCAAAAGAAGAAGCAGAACACAACGATCAGATGAAAAAGTAACTGGAGACTGGAGTGCAGCTACATATCAGTACATGATGCATATTGGAGAATTTGAGATGCATTATCGAGATCATTTAATTCAAAAGTTGCATCTCGACTTGTAGACTGAGTATCAATAAAGGAATATCCAAAAATCATGTTCATATTTCTATATATCAAAGCTACTCTGTAAATTATAAACAAATTATTAGAAATATTTTTCTCTTTTTGTATTGTTTGAGTCTTGCCGACAAACGGCCAAGTTGTTAATTGTTCCTAAAGGTCTCAAGCTATGACTATTTTCAGTAACCATAGACTCTATATATGGTATACTTTCTGAGACATTAAAATCCAATACACAAATGACTCATAATATTAAAAAATTAGTGCTGTTAGATTCATGCATAACTAGGTACAAGTCTAGCACGCACAATTGTGCGGGCCACATGGTCTAGTCTATCTATCTATCTATTAATAAAAGGAGATGAACTTCCTACCACGTTGTCTAGAAAAATAGAGAAATAGGCTAAAAATTCCTACAATAAAGTAAAACATCTAGCCCTCAAACCTAACTTAACACAATCTCACAGTAATATCTGGCCCTTGATGCCTATGTCGCCCTCCCCATCGTCATGTACTGCTATCGATGTAAAACGACCTTCCTCCCCTCCCAAACGAATCTAAGAGTTCTCGAGCACCAGCTAGGCGGCGTGCAAAACAAGAGAGGAGGGCTCCTGGCGATCGACCTAAGCATCATGCATGACAGATGCAAATTGGAGATCAGAACGGCTGATCACAAGAGAAGATGCAGATGAATCATACATGCCAGATGCATCCATCATGAGCCATACATGGAGATGACAAGATAATGTTGGAATTATATGGGCTTGGCCCATTAATAATAACAATAATTCCTGAAAATCTCAAAGGCCCATTCATGAGTGGTGAGAATGCAAAGGTTTAGTCCCACATTGCTAGTGGAGGTGGATGGAGTCCAACTTATAAGGTTGGTTGCTCTAGCATCTCTTGTAAGTGTGAGGATGGGAGGAAGGAAGAACACATGCGCGCGCTTGCTCGCCTCGCCTCGCCGGGCCGGGCGGGGCGTGGGCGATGGGCGCGGCCACGCATCACCTGCGTGAAAGGTCCGCCGAAATTCGGTCCCTTGCCTTGCGGGGGCGTGACTTCCTTTTGCACTTTCTTTTTTGCTGCGTATTCCATATATTGAATTATGGAAACTGATGTATTAATATGGTAACCGACTCGGTTGCGGGACGCCCAATCCTAGCGGTTCCCCCCTATAAATACGTACGGGTACCGCCGCAAATCATATCACGCAATCGCTTAGGATTTTGCCTCTCGCTACTGTTGCGCCGCCAAGTCTTCTCCATCCCGATTGTCGGCGTGCACCGACGAACGGGAGAGCAGGTCTCCGGAACCGTCGTCCTCTGTGATCCTGCACCAGGAGAGGGCGAATAAGGTTTTTGGGAAGCGCTCTGCGTGACTGCTCGATTGCTTCCTCGTCTTCGTCAAGCTCGTCGCCACGGCTCATCTTCCTCGTCGTCGAGTCGGTCTCACCCGCCGTCGTCAACAACGTGACGGTGCTGCACGTCGTCGCCGCCTCCTCTACCTAGTCCAGAAGGAAACGTACGTACTCTCATCTCACACCATGTCTTCCATACTAGCTTTCATAGTCTATTTGTCTATGATGGATGTTACTAGTATGGTAGATACTATGCTTTTGTCTGGCCTAATAGACCTGTCTAGATTTTACATAGACTTGTCTAGTTCATTATGCAATCTGTTAATCATACTTATGATTTATTTCTGGATTAATATAAAACTAAAAGTGCTAATTTACCCAACAATCCAAAAACCTTATTGTCGCACTTTAGTTTTATCGCTGGATTTGTCGATGCACTGAGGCCAGAGAAATTCACTGGCGTGCACTTCAAAAGATGGCAAGTGAAAGTCACTCTGTGGCTTACTGCCATAAATATGTTCTGGGTATCCACTGGCAAACCTGAAGGCGATCTCACTGCAAATCAAGAAAAGGCCTACAGTAAAGCCAACACAATATTCTTAGGCGCTGTTATTGGAGTTTTGGTAGATCGTCTTCAGAACGTCTACATCCATCATATAGTCATAAAGGATATGTGGGATGCTCTGATCGTTGACTATGGTGGTTCAGATGCTGGCGCTGAACTGTACGTCATTGAGCAGTACCATGATTTTAAGATGGTAGATGGCAAATCTATCATCGCGCAGGCTCATGAGATACAGTGCATAGTGAAGGAACTAGAATTACTTAAGATCGTCGTACCTGAGAAGCTTGTGGCTGGGGCATTATTGCCAAATTACCTCCAACTTGGAGGGATTTTGCCACTACTCTTAAACATAAAAGGACGAACATATCTGTCTCAGATTTGATCGTGTCTCTTGATGTTGAGGAGAAAGCTCATGAGAAGGATGGACGTTCTAAAGTTAACAAGGGAAACACTATTGCCAATATGGTGCATCAACCACAACAGTCTCATGGCAGTGGTGGTAAGGGCAAGGGCAAGAACAATAAGCCTAAGCAGACCACTACCTTCAAGAAAAAGAACAAGGAGAAGGGAGCATGCTTTGTTTGTGGTTCTAATGAGCATTGGGCAAAGAAGTGTCCAGAACGTAAAGGAAGGAAGCCTCCACAGCAGAAGTCTACGAACATGGTGACTAGTGTTGGAGAAAATAGTGGGTATGGTAATTTACCATATGTTTTTTCTGTATTTCAATCTACTTATTGGTGGCTTGATACTGGTGCTAATGTTTATATTTGTGCTGATGCCTCTTTGTTTACTTCTTACCAGGTCGCCCGGGATTCCTCCATCCTAATGGGGAATAGGTCACATGCTTCTGTTCATGGTGTTGGCACGGTCGAGCTGAAGTTCACTTCGGGGAAGATTATCCAATAAAAGAGCGTACATCATGTCCCTTCTATCAAGAAGAATCTCGTTAGTGGCTCCCTTTTATGTAGGGATGGTTTTAAGGTAGTGCTAGAGTCGAATAAAGTTGTCGTGTCTAAGAGTGGACAATTTATTGGTAAAGGCTATGAGTGCGGAGGCTTGTTCCGCTTTTCCCTTTCAGATTATTGCAGTAAGTCTGTGAACTATATTTGTGATGGTGTTAATGAGAGTGATGCTAGTGTTTGGCATTCATGTTTATGTCATCTAAATTTTGTTTCTATGTCTCGACTGTCTAGCTTGAATTTAATTCCGAATTTTTCCATTGTCAAAGGTTCTAAGTGCTCAAGTTGTATGCAATCTAAACAACCTCGAAAGCCTCATAAGGCTGCAGAGGAGAGACACTTGGCACCACTAAAACTTATACATTCAGATCTTTATGAAATGAATGATATATTGACTGAGGGTGGAAAAAGATATTTCATGACTTTGATTGATGATGCGACTAGGAATTGCTATGTTTATTTGTTAAAAACGAAAGATGAGGCTCTAAACTACTTTAACATTTATAAGGCTGAAGTTGAAACTCAACTAGAGAAAAAGATCAAAAGAATTAGGTCCGATCATGGTGGCGAGTATTTCTCAAATGAGTTTGATCTATTCTGTACGAAACATGGTTTGATACATGAGAGGATGCCTCCCTATTCGCCCCAATCAAACGGGGTTGCCGAAAGAAAGAATCGCACCTTAACTGACTTGGTTAATTCCATGTTAGACACGGCTGGATTATCTAAGGCATGGTGGGGGGAGGCTTTATTGACATCATGTCATGTCCTAAATAGAGTTCTTATGAAGAATAAGGAGAAGACTCCATATGAGGAATGGATTGGTAGAAAGCCATCACTCTCTTACTTACGCATATAGGGTTGTTTGGCCAAAGTTAACGTGCCAATTAACAAGAAGCGTAAGTTGGGACCTAAAACTGTGGATTGTATCTTTCTTGGATATGCTCATCATAGCATTGCCTATAGATTTTTAGTGGTTAAATTAGAGGTGTCTGATGTTTATGTTAATTCATTAATGGAGTCTCGTGATGTTACTTTCTTTGAGAACATATTTCCTATGAAAGATTTATATAGCATGTCTAGATTATCTTCTGATGTGATTGCTGAAACTACTCCTGAACCTAGTGCATTTTCTGATCATGCTGAACAAACACTTGAACCAATCCATGAGGAGATTGATAGTGAAGCTCCTAGGAGGAGAAAGAGACAAAGGACTGCAAAGTCTTTTGATGATGATTTCACTGTTTATCTTGTGGATGACACTCTTAGAACTATTTCAGAGGCATATGCATCTCCTGATGCAGATGACTGGAAAGAAGCTGTCCATAGTGAGATGGACTCTATTCTTTCTAATGGAACTTGGGAAGTTGTCGATAGACCATATGATTGCAAACCTTTGGGTTGCAAATGGGTATTCAAGAAAAAGCTTAAGCCTGATGGTACTATTGACAAGTATAAGGCTCGGCTTGTGGCTAAGGGTTATACTCAGAAAGAAGGCGAAGACTTCTTTGACACTTATTCACCTGTTGCTAGATTGACCACTATTCGTGTATTACTTGCTCTAGCTGCCTTATATGGTCTTATCGTTCATCAGATGGACGTTAAGACAACTTTCCTTAATGGAGAGTTGGATGAGGAAATCTATATGGATCAGCCAGATAGATTTGTAATAAAGGGTCAGGAAGACAAGGTGTGTAAGTTGTTAAAGTCTTTGTATGGTCTGAAACAAGCTCCTAAGCAGTGGCATGAGAAATTTGATTCAACACTTCTAGCAGCAGGCTTTTCAGTCAATGAGGCTGATAAATGTGTACTACCGCCATGGTGGGGGTCAGGGAGTTATACTGTGCTTGTATGTTGATGACATACTCATCTTTCGAATAAATCTTAACGTGATCAATGAGGTCAAGACTTTTCTGTGCTAAAGCTTTGATATGAAGGATCTGGGTGAGGCTGATGTTATCTTGAACATCAAGCTAATCAAAGGAGAGAATAGGATTACTCTTACGCAATCTCATTATGTTGAGAAGCCGTTGAACCGTTTTGGTTATAAGGATAGCAAGTCTTCTCCAACACCTTATGATCCCAGCTTGATCCTTTGAAAGAATAAGAAAATTGGCAGAGACAAATAAAAATATTCTCAGATAATTGGATCACTTATGTATTTAGCTAGTGCTACTAGGCCTGACATTTCGTTTGCTGTGAGCAAACTAAGCCGGTTTACTTCTTGTCCGGGAGATGATCATTGGCGTGCGCTTGAGCGGGTAATGCACTATTTAGTTGGTACTATGGATTATGGAATTCATTATTCTGGATATCCAGCAGTACTAGAGGGCTATAGTGATTCCAATTGGATATCTGATGCTGATGAGCTGTATGCCATGAGTGGATATGCATTTACTCTTGGTGGTGCTGCTGTTTCATGGAGATCATGCAAACAGACCATCTTAACGAGGTCTACCATGGAAGCTGAGCTTACCGCACTAGATACAGCTATAGTTGAGGCCGATTGGCTACGTGAGATCTTGATGGACTTGCCTATTGTCGAGAAACCTGTGTCGGCAATCCTTATAAATTGTGACAATCAAACTGTGATAGTCAAAGTGAACAATTCTAAAGACAATATGAAGTCATCAAGACATATTAAGAGACGTTTGAAGTCTATCAGGAAAATGAGAAACTCCAGAGTCATATCAGTAGAATATATTTCAACTGGTGAGAACCTGACAGATCAATTCACCAAGGGGTTGTCACGTAATGTGATAGACAGTGCATCGAAGGAGATGGCTATGAGACCCATATGTGCTATTCCATAGTGGTAACCCAACCTATGTGATCGGAGATCCCGTGAAGTAGGACCTGGGAAGAACAAGCTATTGATTAGCATGAGAGTAACCTTTTTATGACCCACTCGAGAAGCGATGCATTACTCTTGATATCTGTATGGCAGATTGGTTGTTGCCTTAATATATTCAGTTGGCTTTAAATAGCGAAGATGTTGTCCTACAGAACATTCTTGAATGAATACACCTATATGAGCCTGATTGTTATAAGGTTGGAATCTGTGAGATTTGGGTGATCTCTATTAAACTCATGAAAGACCAAGGGAGTACGACCTATATGCTCCACCCACGGAAAGCCTACTGGAGGTCTAGTATCAGTTATGATAGTAAGTGAAACTTGTTTGCACAAAACTTGCAATTCAAGGCGTAGTCCATTGTTCAAGTTATGAATGAGTGTAGCTTATTGTTCTAGGTGGAAGTTCAACTTAACAGTCTTCACTGAAAATACTGGTATATTAAACAACAGTGGGGTGAGGCAAAGTCTAGCTGGGATTTTGAGATCTGGTGGGGGATTGTTGGAATTATATGGGCTTGGCCCATAATAATAATAATAATTCCTAAAAATCTCAAAGGCCTATTCATGAGTGGTGGGAGTGTAAAAGTTTAGTCCCACATTGCTAGTGGAGGTGGATGGAGTCCAACTTATAAGGTTGGTTGCTCTAGCATCTCTTGCAAGTGTGTGGATGGGAGGAAGGAAAAACACACGCTCGCGCTCGCTCGCCTCGCCTCGCCGGGCGGTGCGGGGGCGATGGGCGCGACCGTGCATCACCTGTGTGAATGGTTCGCCGAAATTCGGTCCCTTGCCTTGCGGGGGCGCGGCTTCCTTTTGCACTTTCTTTTTTGCTGCGTATTCTATATATTTAATTATGGAAACCGACATATTAATATGGTAACCAACTCGGTTGTGGGACGCCCAACCCTAGCGGTTCCCCCCTATAAATACGTACGGGTACCGCCGCAAATTATATCACGCAATCGCTTAGGGTTTTGCCTCTCGCTACTGTTGCGTTGCCAAGTCTTCTCCATCCCGATTGTCGGCGTGCACCGGCGAACGGGAGAGCAGGTCTCCAAAACCGTCGTCCTCTGTGATCCTGCATCAGGAGAGGGCGAATAAGGTTTTTGGGAAGCGCTCTGCGCGACTACTCAATCGCTTCCTCATCTTCGCCAAGCTCGTTGCCACGACTCGTTTTCCTCGTCATCGAGTCGGTCTCACCTACCGTCATCAACAACATGACGGTGCTGCACGTCGTCGCCGCCTCCTCTACCCAGTCCAGAAGGAAATGTACATACTCTCATCTTACACCATGTCTTCCATACTAACTTTTGTAGTCTATTTATCTATGATGGATGTTGCTAGTATAGTAGATGCTATGCTTTTGTCTGGTCTAATAGACCTGTCTAGATTTTGCGTAGACTTGTCTAGTTTATTATACAATCTGTTAATCATACTTATAATTTATTTCTAAATTAATATAAAACTAAAAGTGTTAATTTACCCAACAGATAATGGAGATCACATGGCATACCAGATGTATTGAATCAAGGGACAATAGCAATGGGGGCATCACCAACTGCAACATTCCACAGGACATATGCAAGTCCAGTCCGTTGATGGACGATTACCAAGGAGATCAACATTGCGGCGCCTATAACCAATACCACAGGCCACGATCTACACAAGGAGTCATGGACCTGGCATTAGTTAGCGGCTAGACTGATCGCTGAACGCGTGACAAGCTCAGCTGCAAGCACTGGAGCAGCGATATTTTTAAATGGCAGACACGACCAGGTCAAGGGCAGCACCGTCTTACAAGAAAGTCGGAAGCACGAAGCTGGCTGCTACCAATCTGACATAACCATGTATGCATCCATCACTCAATAAAAGTGTGATTTATATTAGTTGCCATGGCGATCATACTAATAATCCCAAGGAGAGGGGTTAGACGCTGTACAACAGTTAAAAGGTATGTTTCGTGCACTGGCTGCTGGCATACTTTCATTCTGCCATCCAACTTTATTTACCTCTTCAGACACACATCTAATTCAAATGTACACATATATAAGGTAACTATTTGAAGCTATGACATCTGGATTAATACCAAAACTATTTAGTTGTTACTAACCTAGGTTTCATTTAAACAGGGAAAATATGGAACAATTTAACTATATAATTTGAAGTGGAAGATAATCACATTCAATCGTTGGATCGCATAAAAGAGAATACATATGACATCTACTTGAATAGGGTTCTTCATCCATATTACATTGCATACATTGTTTGTTTACAAACAAACACAATATTTGTTTAGTACACGCATTACCTCACAGTCAGACGTGTTGCTGTGTAATATTTTTTTTGTTATTTTAATAATATTTTGCTAAAAGAATAAAATTAAATATTCATCTTATTAAAAAATTACCATGTATTTTTAAAATTGTTGTCGTCGTTGATTTTTTCTGTTACCTCTACCTATTCATCTTATTAAAAAATTATCATGTATTTTCTCTATTACTAGATAAATTATAAATATAACTTATAATTTTTTATATATGAATAAATATTTTAAATAAAAGAGTGGTTAAATATAGCTAAAAAAGTCAACAGCGACAATAAATTTAAAATAGAGCAGTATGTAGCTATTTTGTCTGCTAAATAATATCATCAACCCAAACCTATCTACGTAACACTAATCATGTGGAACTGAACTGCATACATCATGCACGTACAATAGCATCATATAACCAATCTCATGTCATTCGTTTCTTTAAAAGTAAATTCAACTTGCCTTGAATTAGATTTGAAGAGTAAAACTAGACAATCATGGTGACCAATAAATTGCACGAACATGTATATATTTTGGTATATCTGATACTGCACTAAAACTATTTCTGTTACATAACTTCATCATCCAAAGACACTGAATGTACTGACACGATTCACTTTTTGCGCACAGAAAATGTCATTAGCTAGATTAAATTAATAAATAGATCACATTGTATTTTATTTTGTTTGATCTGCTGCAAGTGTTTTAGAAAATTTAACCTAGAACAATACATAAGGGGAAAACAGATCAGGACCTCTGAATTAACATTGATCCTCTATCTCATTATAGCTGCATTCTTCTTTTTTTAATCAGCGGCAGGTAAGGCAAGAATTTTTGGAGTTATAAATACTAAAAGTAATAATTATGGAGGTAATAACTTTGTAAGTTTCATTCCTACAATATGTTCAATGTTAAAAGATAGTTATTTATTAACAAATTATATAAAATAGAAAATAGTATAATAAAAAATAATGTTTATCCTGCGCAATTGCGCGGGCCATGTTATCTAGTTTTACTAAAGTGAAATGTATGCCAGTTTTGCACTGTCTGAACGGTTGCTATGCAGTATGGAGAATGTAGGATGAAATAAATTGATCATAAAGAGATTCCTGAAGCACCTTTTGGAACTCTATGTACGAGCAACTTGCATTGCTCATGTAGTTAGAATGGTAGTAGGTTGGGTGTAACAGAGTCATTTTAACAGGGAGTCACATAATTATCTCTGTATTGAAGTTTATCAATTTTTTTATGCTCCGAACTCTCCTAATGTTTTTCCATTTGGTACAAAACTTTTGTTTATAATATGTATACTTATTTGTGTTATTAAATTCACAAACTTTGCATTCATTTACAATACAAAAACCATACATTCTTGCGGGAGGAGGGACCCCTAGCCTCCCGCTTTATTCAGCTACCAAACTTTGCCTCTCTGTCCTTGTGTCTCAAACACAAACGTAAACTAGCTATGCATATTTAGAACTCTATCAAACTCAAGGACATGTCTACTAGGCAGTAGGCACCCAGGACATCAACAAGGCAATGTGCAATTTTTGCACCTAGCACTGGCCGTCGACGTCCAAGCTTTTTGGAGTCATTTGGAAAAAGTGGTCCCAGGCATATCGGAATGTGACAGTGGCCATGCTCGCGATAGGCTCACCACCATTTACCAGGTAAAAGTTTCCATCATCGGTGTGGAACAGAGCCGGATCAACGTCCACCGTGCTGGCGAAGCCCCTGCCGTCGAGCCTTACATTCCTGACAGTGCAAGGACACAGGTTCTTCACTTCCACCTCGAACACCATGTCTCCGCCACTCACCATCACACCAGTGTTGATTGTCTCCACCTGGATGCTGGAAGTACCACAGCGGTCGCCTTTTGTCTCTGATGCTCGTATGAAAAGAATGAAAAATAGTTATTTTAGAACAGCAAACTATAGAGAGTGTGAGCTGTCGTGTACACCAAACGGTGGGAGCGATGGAATATCATTTTGCTGGTAAAAACTTGCCTAATAAAGGTAAATTGTATACAGCCAAACTTTGAACTATATGACCTATCAGCATGTGTCAAAATTACCTCCATCTATTATGACCGTCGGCAGTAAATAATGTCACAATTACAATATCACGTATTGTAAAATACTCACCTTGAATAAAGACAGCGAAGAACAGAGCGATGTACAGAGATTTGATTGCAGTTGCCATGATGACCTTCTTATGTCACCTATTTAGAACCAGACGCGTGGAGCAGGTGAGTACCTTCTAGCTAGCATAGGTTGAGGAAGTTCCTATCCGCCTTCGTTCCATTTATAGACACTGGGACTGGGACAGTACCTTCCATCGGCAGACGGTAGGAATCTGCAATGCTGCATTTTGAGTGGTCGCTTTATTGTTGTTCCTGTTGAACGGAGCATCGAAGAGTCCCTTGTTTAAGAAATGACTACTCACCACTTTCCTTCAGAGCTAAGTACATCCCTGTATGCATTGCATTGGAAGCTGCCAAAGGGACAAAGTGCTCAATTCCTTCCTTGGACATCACTTTGGCCTCAAAGGCTGCACAGCAGGACTGGGAGAAAAATATTATCATAACACTGATAATTATCTCATTGATCAGATTACGGTGGATTACTTTTTATGATATTCAAGAATATATCATATGATTTATTTTCTAAAACATTGTGATGATTTTGTTGGTACGAAATCTTGAATGAATAGCACATGTATTTGATACTCCCAGTGAAACAGAGAATTACACTAGGACGTAGCCTTAATAAGTCTACTGACATATCAGATATACTATAATAATCCTGAATATCTTAAGTGGACAACAGCGTTTTGATTGCAACGACTAATTCCGAGGAAAGCATTGGATGCTTTAGCTTTTTGGTTATACAACATCTGAATCGAGACAGACTTTGAATAAATAATGAAACTATTTCCTGCACTACCAAAGAATAGGGATTTAGTCACACATGTTTGGAGACGGCTAAAACATACATGTCACTAAATCACTTATAGTGACGCGTCACTAAATCCCTATTCTTAGCCCTGAAGGAAACGAGGGTCGACTTTGGGTTTGTAAATCTTTGTTGCAATATTTCTATCAAAGTTAAACATGGAAACTACATGTCGACAAGCCATCTTAACTTGCCACGAAAGGCAAATATACAATCTATAAATTTAAACATCACTGAAGAGTGTGTCGCATAATTAAGTGCTAGAGAAAACGCTCAGCAACCTAGTTGCCTCTTCGGAGCAAGGAAACCAGAAAAAAAAGTTATACAAAATGAACTATAAAGTTCACGTGCCTTATGGAGTATACTGCACGACAGAACATCTTTGGGCTCTTTGGATCAATCCAGGAGGGCGCTTACCTCTCCAGGTGCTTCCTGGATTTTTCTTTGCTTTTTTCTTTTGCAATGAGGACAGTGCCTATTGATATTAGGATGGCGATCATTGACTATGTTGCTGACTTATAAAAAGATACATACTGCCTAAGCCACCTCTCTATGGACTACGTATATTCACATATAGCATCCTTCTTATAATTTGACTCTTTAATGTAGAGGAAAAATTCAAAGATACTGACCCTGCGTCGCTCGGAAGGGTGGCTCGAGGGTGACCACCACGCGCTGACGTGCCTCCTCCTCCTGGCTCCTCCTTACCATCGCCGGAGCCTGCTGCTGGCCAAAGCATGGGCAGTCGCAAGGATGGCGGCGGCTGGGAGTTTGTTTCCCTTTCTCGATTGGAATCAACATTCAGAATAATTTGCGATGGCAATCCGCTAGACAACTGGCAATAGAGGATGGAGTTGTGGTGTTGTATCTCCTTCAACGTGGATCAAGGATCAAACTTGAGTAATTTGCCAGGTGCCGCCACTAAATGCACAATCAATTGTTAGGCTAGGGGCTGCGGATGATGGAGCACCAGGGCCAACATGGTCGTGCTCCGCCAGGATGGTCATCCAAGGTCCTGTCTACCCCTGCTCCACCTTCATGCGTCGAGGAAAGTGGCGGTGCCATCGTCTACCAGTCCTATGGTCTTTGATGTCTCGTCCTCGCCTCTACATGGTTTTCCTCCACTAACTTGTCTAAGACAGATGGGGATGACTTTATGTGGGTTGCACCTGTGTGGACAAACGATGAGTGAATGTCTTTGCAGATTCGTCATTGATTGTCATCTTGAACTAGCATCAGTGGCCATTTTTCCTCATCGGGGATTGGGTCACATTGTGGATTACCAATCTAGTGACAGCGAAAGACTTGAATGGGTAGTTCCAAGGATCAATTCCCCCCTCAAATATATTAGAGGATCGGGTCATGGTGGTAGGATTCATGCTGAATGACACTCGTTCTCTCACGATTCATGACCGAGTAGTTTGTTTTGAGATGTTGCAGATTTTCTTGGATCTTCATTAGAAATTAGTTGTGGTGGTACATGGGAGGTTCAACAATAATGCTTTATCAATGATCTCAAGGAAGTTATAGAGAGAGTTTGTTCTTTTATCGTCTGATCATGGATACTTTTATTTGGTTGTAACTCTCTTGAACGGTTGTCACCTTCTTGAGAGCCATATCCGGGATTAGTACAATCTTCCCACTATCAAGAAATATCTAAAGGTATTATGGCTTGAACAACAATTATTATATGTTGACACCTATCCATCTAAACAACCATTCGGAGCTTTGTCCCAGAACTCAACTTCAATTCTAAGCCTCGTGGGTCAAACCTACTGCTACATATGCTTTTAACATGGGCATAATTCCTTCTATGCCATTGCCTTAAGCTATAACTTCATATCTACCACCGCTAAAACTCATATCCAACCAATGCCATTGATGCTAAATTTTAATCTTTCAAAAACTACTGTGGTGCTAGTCTCCTCACTGTTGATCAATGGCTTATTCTAGTTTTCATATCTGGAATGCGCGGGGTCCAATTGACAAATCCCGTCGGGATATGGTGCATCAAGTTGTACAGTCTTGTCAGCCATCTGTTGTGTGTTTACAAGAAAAAAAATTGTCAGGGCGGAGTTGTGCATGTTCCTCGCATGAGTGTGTAGTGCTGCACATGCATGTACCTAGCTTCGGGTGTGCGTGTGTGGATGAGAGTGAAACCTCGCCGGGCGACCTTTGCCCCGGCGAGGGCGGCGAGTGTGGTGGCTGCACGGCGGGCACGGCTTCTAGATTCGGGTGTCAGGGCGGAGTTCAGGTCCTCCTTCGAGGATTCATCTGCTGGGGACGCGGTTTCTGCGGATCCCCTGGCAGGCTGCCGTCCTCCCGGTTTTGTGTCAAAATTCTGGGTTCTAGATGATGTTGAAGTAGCCTCCGGTGATCTTTCTCCGTGTGTGGCTGATCTGGTGAGAACAGGGCTGTCCATGGGTTCTCAGTGAGCGACATGACAGCCGTGGATTCGAAGTTGAGCAGTCCATCTTTTCTTTGCAAGGTGCGTAGTTCCGTGTCGCCGACTTCGAAGGATTCGGCGCATAGGGCCAGACAGTTGCTAAGTGCGCTGGAGGGTGAGCAACGCAAGTGTAGGACATGGGTTGGCCCGCTTCCTCCTCGACGTTGTTCTCCGCTGTTGTCACTGGGTGATTGCATCGCAAGGGATCTCCGTTCTAGTGCAAAATCCGCCATTTTGCGTCTTGGAGATGTTTTCGGCTGTTCAACGGCATCCAAGGGCCCGTCGGAGCCGGGAACGAAGGCGACAAATACTTCAATTCCCGTCATTGATGGAGACGACGTTTCTCTTAGCACGTCAGTTTCGGATCTTGCGCGGTGTCAGGGGACGTCGGTTTCTAATTTTTGTAAGTCCGGGCCGGCTGAGGCTTGGCAGTCCAGGATACAGCGGGCCCAATTAGGATTAGGGCGTATCCTTTCTAGACGCGGTTCCCTTGCTTCGCATTTCCTCGACGATCATCGTTCCAGAGCTCTGGAGGCGCCCCTCTCGCGGTCTTTCCTCAGCGCAGCAATGGTTGGTTTCAACGGAGCTAGTGCGGCTGACTCCGCCAAGGCACAGCCGGGTGGGTCTGGCGCGTCG
Organism: Eleusine coracana subsp. coracana; assembly: GCA_032690845.1. NCBI lineage: Eukaryota > Viridiplantae > Streptophyta > Magnoliopsida > Poales > Poaceae > Eleusine > Eleusine coracana. The sequence continues at coordinate 45,164,700 of CM064434.1, read as the reverse complement.
CAGGGAGGAGGTTCTCGTGCTTCGAGGGCAGCGCGCGGTGCTGGTCTTGGGGGCGGCCGATCTGGTGGTCGGGGTTTCGACCATGGTTTCTCTGGTGGCGGTGGCTATGGAGGTTTCGGCCATGATGGCGGCTTCTTCGGAGGACCAGGTTTCAACCCAAACTTTGGCTCCTTTCCGCCTAACTTCGTGCCGGGATGGAGTTGGCCAAACATGGGGTTTGGCAATCGGGCGTGCGGCTCTGCTCGAGGTCGGCATGGTGGAACAAACGATGGTCGCGACCCAGCCGGGCAGCGGCCTGGGTCAGGCAATCGTGTTCCTCCTCATCGTGCTTCAACATATGGTGCATCTGTGGTTCCGAATCCATCTGTGCCACACGCTTCTGCTGGGGAGACGACGCCGTTCGTGGCGTCAGCCAACTCAGGATCCTCTTCGGCGTTACCCTCCAGAGGCACCAAAGACCTCTCCAGAGGTTGCTGTTGGTAAGTTGGTTAAAGAATTATCTGATGCTGTCAAATCCTCAGTTGACACTAAGGAACTCACGGAGAAGGGTGCTCCTACTATCAAAAATAGGATCTGTTACAGGTGTGGGGCTAAAGGTCATTTTATTGGCCAGTGCACGGCAAAAATTCTATGTGATACTTGCTGCTGCACTGACCATGTCTCGAATAGATGTCCACATAAGAATGATGTCAATTCTATTGCTTTGTCAGTTGGCTATGCGGTAGATGCGCTAGGAGCCTACTATATAGATCACCCTCCAATTCAGCCAACAGCCAAGAACTCTAGAACGGCTCTCATCTTGGTGGTGGGAGGCTTAATGAATGAAGCGGAACTCATAGCACATCTGAACTTTTTGGTTAGAGACAGACTTTGAATGGAAAGTGAATAGGGTTCGAGATAATTTATTTAAGGTGCTTTTTCCGACTAGAACATAAATGTTGAGGTCCTGTTATTGGGTGAGTGCAAATCTACAGAACGGTTTGACTCTAAAGTTTGAGGAATTTATAGAAGAAGAAGAATACTTTGGGCATCTGTTACCCACGGTATGGATGAGAGTAATCAATCTTCCAGCTATCTTGAGAACCTTTAAAATTCTTTGGGCCATTGGTTCAATGTTTGGGGTAACACAGAAGGTGGATATGGCAATGATGTCAGCTAATAAGTTTGGTCAGTTTGGTCGATTCTGTGTTGCTGTACTTGAACCTGAGTTACTCCCTTCTAACATGGATGTCATAATTGGAAATAGGTTTTTCCAACTAAAATTTAAGGTAGAACCCTTTCCACCAAATGTTGGGATTTCCAGTTTGGGTCAACCAAGCCTTGATGGTGATATTAATCGGGGTAGTGATAGCAGAGATGAGGGTATGCATGATGTCAATGGTCAACAGATCAACCATTTGAGTGGAGGCAGCACTAGTAATTTATCTCAAAAAAATAAGGGAAAAGTTGTGGATGACATAGAGGATGGTGAGATCTCGATGTCTCACAACTGGGATAATGATGACTTATTGGGAGAAGACCTTGACTCGGCAAAGTTGAAGAAATTTTTGAATGTTCAGCCGAATGAAGAAATTAAGGTATCAAAGGTACCTTCAGCAGCTAGGATGAATAACACAGCCAATGTTGGTGACTTTGTGGCTCCAACAGCAACGTCGGCTTCACAACTTGGTTCCGGTGGCGGCGAGGCTGGTAGTAGCCATGCACAACCGAGGACCTCCTTGTCCATGGCAGTGGACTTGAGCACAGCCACTGCTAACGTGCCACGGGGTGTTATGAATCAACAACATCCTTCACCAATGGTCATCCAGGCAGGGGGACAGTCAGAAGCGCTGGACAATTGTGTTGATGGCTTTAAGGCTCCAGGCGAAGCCAATGGTGCATCATCTCTGCCAGGTGACACAGAACTTGGGGGGCCTGGGCGTGCTCCTTGCTCCCATGCTGTCAGCTGGGATGATGGCAAGTGGGCCTGGTGCCAGCGCCATGGGGACAATGGAGGAATCAGCTGTGCTGACTGTGGATTCTCCCACGGCTTCCATGGTGCGCCGTAGCAAGCGCAATGCTGCGGTTGCTGATCTCGACTCCCTGGAGAAAGTGTCAAGGGCGACAGCCATCCGGAACCTCGACAGCCCAGGTAAGTCCGCATCCCCTCCTTTTTCTCCTAAGTCAGTTGATCAAAAACTTAGTGTAGTGGGTATTTCTTTGGGTAGTTCTTCGTTTTCGATTAATGCTTCAGTTACTCGGATCACATCGTCAGATAATGAGAGAGTAAAACCTTCAGCGGGGGGGGGGGGGGGGGGGGGGGAGATGCCTAATTCAGTCTTAATGTCGAATGATGAGTTTGATAGTGATTTCTCCTCTCCTCTTGGTCGCCTATGTGGTGATCTTACGGAGGAAATTTTTGACAACAAAGAAAGTCTAAGTGACAATCTCATCGATGTCCCAATTAAAATGGCTAAAACTCGAAGGAAGAAAGGGACATCAAATAAAAAGGGGTCAGCTAAGAAGAAAATTATTTTCTAATGAAAGGAATCTTTTGGAATAGCCATGGTTTACATGACCCAGCGAAACATCGATTTCTCTTTGACACTTCAAGAAAACATAGCCTTAGCTTCATTTCAGTTCTAGAAACCGGCAGAAACTTCTACTCGGCTGAGTGCCTAGATAATTTCTGTGCAGGTGCTGACTTCTTCTGGCATTGGTCACCGCTGAGGGGAATGTCAGGAGGAACCTTATTAGGAGTAAATGTAGCAAACTTCATGGTTGATAAGGTTGACTCGGGGGATTTTTTTTATTAAATTTCACCTAACTAATAAATCGGATAGTTTCAAGTGGGCTTTAATGGCAGTCTATGGGGCAGCTCAGAATGAATTCAAAGATGAGTTTTTAGCGGAACTAGTTCGGACTTGTGGAAGTGTGCATCTTCCACTATGTGTGGGAGGGGACTTCAATATCATTAGGAATGCCTCGGAGAAAAACAATGATAGATTTCAAAGTCATTGGCCAAATCTTTTTAATGCAATCATAGAGTCTTTGAACCTCCGGGAATTAGAATTGTCAGGGAGAAAATTCACTTGGGCCAACTATGCAGAGGTACCAACGTATGAGAAGCACGACAAGATCTTAGTGAGTTCGGAGTGGGAGATGAAGTTCCCACTTGCTACTGTACAAGCTCTCTCTTGGGAGATTTGTGATCACACGCGTTGTTGTTGTCGTCTGGGATACACAGCTATAGAGGGAATTCGAATCTTTTCAGATTTGAACTAGGATGGTTCATGAGAGATGGTTTCTTTGATCAGGTGGCTAGCGTTTGGGTTAATGAAAATCGAGGTTCTACCCCCTTGTCTAAGTGACAAAATAAAATTAGAAGAGGTAGAAAATACCTACGTGGTTGGGCCCGAAACTTGGTGTTTCAAAATAAAACTAAGAAGCTTAAGCTCATAGATGATTTGGATGCGCTGGATATAAAGGTAGAAAGCTGTGTGCTACTGCCATCAGAATCTGATCATAGGATCCGGTTGAAAATAGAGGTAAACAAACTTCTTAGGGAAGAAGAGTTGTACTGGTTGCAACGCTCTAAAACAACTAAGTTGCTACAAGGAGATAACAATACTAAATACTTTCAGTTGCTTGCAAATAGGCGCTACAGGAAAACCCAGATCTTCCAACTTGAGCAAGAAGAAGGAATCATTGTAGGGCATAATAATTTAAAACAGTTTATTACAAACTACTACAAAGGGCTTTTTGGACCTCCCAAAAGCAATGAATTCATGATAGATGAGGAGGCTAGAGAGGACATTCCTCAGGTCTCAAAGCAGGAGAATGAGTTTCTCGCTGCACCATTTACAGAGAAAGAAATTAAAGAAGAGGTCTTTCAGATGGAACACAATAAGGCTCCAGGTCCAGATGGATTCCCAGCAGAATTCTACCAATTCTTCTGGGAGGTCATTAAACATGACTTAGTGAACATGTTTAATGTCTTCCACTCGGGAGATCTCCAAATACATAGTCTCAATTTTGGACTCATAACTCTTTTGCCTAAAAAAGTTGATGCTACATGCATACAACAATATAGGCCTATCTGTCTTCTTAATGTTAGTTTTAAAATATTCACTAAGGTGTTGAATAACAGAATTGCCCAAATAGTTGAAAGACTGATTTCGCCTTCTCAATCTGCGTTTATTCCTGGCCGTTTTATTTTAGATGGAGTGGCAACTCTGCATGAGGCCTTGCATGAGATTCAAAGGAAAAAAAGCAATGCTGTAATTCTAAAATTAGATTTTGAAAAGGCCTATGATAATGTTAAGTGGCCTTTTCTCCAACAGGCTCTTAGAATCAAAGGTTTCTCACCTAAATGGTGTGACTGGATTAATAAATAACAGAAAAAGGGAGTGTAGTGATTAAATTAAATGATGACATATGTCACTTTTTCCGAACAAAAAAAGGAGTGAGGCAAGATGACCCTCTCTCCCCAATCCTTTTCAATATAGTAGTAGACTTGTTTGCCATCCTTCTTGATCGTGCTAAAGAACTTGGTCTGTTCAAAGGTACGATTCCTCACCTTGTTGATGAAGGACTATCCATTCTGCAGTATGCTGATGATACGATCCTTCTTTTGGATCATGATCTTGAGGAAGCCAGGAATGTCAAACTCTTGCTCTATGCATTTGAACAACTTTCTGGCCTCAAAATTAATTTTCATAAAAGTGAGCTATTTTGTTATGGGCAAGCTATAGACTTTCAACAGGAGTATTCTGAGATTTTCAGTTGTGAGCTAGGTGCTCTACCATTTCGTTATTTGGGGATTCCAATGCACCACCGTCGACTAGCAAACTCAGATTGGAATCACATCCTGGAACGGGTCCAAAAGCGTCTTAGTTGTTGGAAAAGTAAAATGCTATCTGTTGGAGGGCGTCTTACTCTAATAAACTCGGTGCTTAGTAGTCTGCCGCTGTACATGTTCTCGTTCTTTGAGGTTCCAAAAGGAGTGTTGCATAAGTTAGACTACTATAGATCTCGGTTCTTCTGGCAGAATGAGGGTCATAAGAAGAAATACCGTCTTGCAAAATGGAGTATTTTGTGTACCCCTAAAGATCAAGGAGGGATGGGTATCTTAAACCTAGAAACCCAGAATAGATGCTTGCTTAGTAAGTGATTGTTTAGACTGCTAAATGGTGATGGCATTTGGTAGAAAATTATTAATCATAAATATTTATCTTCAAAGACGTTATCTCAGGTTGATCATGTCCCTGGTGACTCACATTTTTGGACTAGCCTTTTAGAGGTGAAGAGAGATTTTTTTTTTGTTTCGGATCTTTTTGTCTGGGTGACGGATCCAAAATAAGATTTTGGGAGGATCAGTGGTTGGGAGAACATAGGTTCATGGACTAGTATCCGAACCTGTACAACATAGTTAGAAATAAAACTGCAACAGTACAATCAGTCCTGGCCTCTAACCCGTTAAATATTTCATTTCGTAGAGCACTAGTGGGCCAAAACTTAGTGTCTTGGCATTGATTAGTGCTATCGATAGCAGATGTCAATTTGTCAAACCACAGTGATTCATTCGTTTGGTCGTTGCATCAGAATGGTGCTTTCTCTGTGAAGTCCATGTATCTAGCTGCTACAACGACTCAAGCTTTGCTTTACACCATGTATATTTGGAAGATTAAAGTTCCACTAAAGATTAAAGTGTTTTTGTGGTATTTATACAAAGGTGTAATTTTAACTAAAGACAATTTAGTAAAGAAACATTGGAATGGTAGTGTTAAATGTTGTTTCTATAATCTAAGTGAGAGTATACAACATTTATTTTTTGACTGCCCCTTGGCGCGCTTTGTTTGGCGAGTGATTACCTGCTCCTCTAATCTCACTCCACCTACTAGTTTCCAACATTTGTTCGGTGATTGGTTAGGAGGGATAGAGTTAAAGAAGAAAAAAATAATTTGGAGTGGTCGCAGGCTTATGCTGGTCTATGTGGCTCAGTCGAAATGATGTGATTTTTGACAAGACATCAATTCCATCATATTTGCAGGTTCTTTTCATGGGGACTTATTGGGTCCGGCTGTGGACTCTTCTTCACAAGGAGGAGGAACGTCAATGGATGAAGACGGCTGCCCGACAACTTGAAATAGTGGCAATGGAGTTTTTCGCAAACAATGGGTGGCGATTCTCCAATAGAATAACTCTCTAGTGAAATAAACCAATAGAGGATAATTATGTGTTTAAAATTCCGTGGTGTGGCGGTTGTCCTATTGAACTGAATGTAATAATCTGTTGCTACATGTATCGGCCGATACAGAGGCTGGAATATTAATATAATATTCCCTTTTCTAAAAAAAGAAAAAACTTGTCACACATTACTGCACGGGATGTTCTTACAATTCTTGGTCGGGATTTTCCCTCCATTATCTATCTGCCAACGCAGCAGACCCGGGGAGGCATTCTGGTAGCTTGGCGGTCTGATATTTGGACCGCTGAGACTTATAGAGTTCATGTCCATTCAGTCTCCATCAAATTCAAAGGTCAAGAGGATCAAGCTTGGTGGTTCTCGGGGGTTTACGGACCCCATGTCGACTCTGAAAAACCAGCCTTTCTTGAGGAATTACGTGAGGTACGCAGCTATTGCACAGGATCTTGGATGTTAGCCGGTGATTTCAATATGATATATAGTGCTGAGGATAAGAACAATACAAATTTGAATCGGGCTTTGATGCAGGGGCGGACCCAAAGGGTGGGCCACATATGCCATGGCATAGTCTAGTCTGGCCTAGCCTATCTATTTTTTTTCTAAATTACGTGAGTGTTGAGGCCTGGAGCACCTTGCGTAAGGGAAATTGACTGAGGCAAAGCGTTAGCACCGTCTCATTGCGTGGGTTGCATGAGGGATTGAAGGAGGCCGACTGTCCGTCTGATGGAGGCAATCGTTATCATGAGGGGGAGCACCGGCTTCTGCCGTCTGCGCCGCATGTCTTATAAATCGATTGATTGTAGATTTATTATACATAATTGTTAGATCTAAGACTTGGTATATGTTATTTTTTTTGCCTACCAAATTCCTTGAGAAACTTATTTCTTTGTTGTATTATATATGGATTGTATATCGAATTATATTTGAAAATTTTTATCATGGCATACCCTTAACTAAAATCCTAGGCCCGCCATTGTTTTGATGGTTCGTTTCCGTTGGTTCATAAATGACATAGAGCTTAAAGAGATACCACTGTTGGGTAGAAGGTATACATGGTCGAATGAAAGGGAATCTCCAACTCTTGTCAAATTGGGTAGAGTTCTATGCAAGGGGATTGGGAAGATATCTATCCAGAATGAGTTTTAAATAGCCATGCAACTGAAATGTCGGATGATTGTCCACTCATTCTAGGGCTCAAAGATGGTGTTCAAAGCAAGAGGCATTTTTATTTCGAGAGTTTTTGGACAAAGCTACCAGGGTTCCTAGAGACGGTCTCGACCTCTTGAGAGGAGCCGGTGCCACCAGTGGGGCCAATGGAACACATCTCTATCAAGCTAAAAGGGTTGACAAGGGCATTGCAGTCTTATAGTGCTAAGAAAGTGGGAAATGTGAAGAAACAATTGGCTCAAGCTCGACAGGTTTTACACAGATTGGAGATGGCTCAAGATCATCGGGTACTGCAACCTGATGAGGAATGGATGCGAAAGGAGTTAACGAACTTTGTCTCCAATTGGCCTCTCTTGGAACCATTGCTAGACTATGTTCAAGTGTTCGGCAGCTAAGAGAAGGGGATGCTAACATGTCCTACTTTCATAAACAAGCGGCTTATAGATAAAGAAAGAATTTTTTATTGCCATGTTGATCCAAGAGGATCAGCTGCTCACATTTTAGGAGGAGAAGCAGGCAGCAGTGGAGGACTTCTATGAAAATTTATTGGGCATAACTTCTGACCGAGCTCTCTCCTTGGACCTAGATTATTTTCATCATGAGGGAGTGAACCTCTCGGACCTAGATGCTCCTATCACTGAAGTTGAAGTTTGGGAGACAATTAAATCATTGCCGGCAGATAGAGCCCCGGGTCCGGATGGGTATACAGGACGCATTTACAAGCCTTGTTGGTCGGTCATCAAGGCAGATTTCATTGCAGCAATAATCATGCTACAACAAGGTAATGCTCGAGGTCTAGGGCTGCTAAATGCTGCCTACATTACCTTGATTCCAAAAAAGAAGGATGCTGAAGTGGTAAAAGATTTTTGGCCGATAAGTCTTGTGCATAGCTTTGGAAACCTCATCACCAAAATTCTTGCCAACAGACTAGCTCCACGGTTGAATACCTTGGTTGCCACCAACCAAAGCGCTTTTATCCGTGTAAGATGCATACATGATAAATTCTTGTTGGTACAACAAACAGTGAACTCTATGTATAGAAGAAGGGTTCCTAGACTATTTCTTAAGCTTGATATCACTAAAGCTTTTGATTCAGTTTCTTGGGCTTTCTTGCTAGAAGTGTTACGACATCTAGGATTCGGTATGAGTTGGTGCAAGTTGATCTCTAATCTGCTATCATCATCTGGCACACAAATTCTAGTGAATGGAGTGCCCGGAAACTTTTTTCAGCATCATTGTGGTCTTCATCAGGGCAACTCTCTCTCTCCCATGCTATTTATTTTAGTAATGGACGTGCTCAATAGTCTCATTGTGAAGGCCGAACAGGAAGGGTTATTGCAGCCCTTATCATAGAGAATGGCTGGACATCGCCTTTCTTTATATGCAAATGATGTCGCTTTGTTTGTAAAGATAATTAATGAAGAAATGTTGGTCAGTAGAGATCTCCTTCGCATTTTTGGCAGCGCATCTGGGCTTGAGACAAATCTACGGAAGAGCAATGTGATACCTATTCGCTGTGAGGAGGTAACACCGGAAGCAATCAGTGAGGCCTTTCCTTGCCCTATTTTGGAGTTCCCATGCACTTATTTGGGTCTCCCACTATCTCACAAGAAGCTAGAGGAATGATCTTATGCCATGGATTGAGAAACTTGCGCATAAACTCCTAAGTTGGAAAGCATCACTCATGAACAAAGCAGGTTGGGCAGCATTGGTTCGGTTTGTTTTGTCTGCCATGTCGGTATTCCTATTGCTTGCCATGAACGTCCCTAAGTGGTTCTTCAAAGCAATAGAGAAAATTCAGAAGGGCTTTCTATGGCAAGGAAAAGAGCAAGTAAATGGCGGATGTTGCTTGGTTTCATGGAAGAAAGTCACCAGAACTTTGGACCTAGGCGGTCTTGGGATTCCTAATCTAGAAATCATGTCTTGGGCTTTGCAGATGCATCAGTGGTACAAGAAAATGAAGGTGGATAGACCTTGGAGTGATCTGGACCTGCCTTCTCATCCTAATTCGCTAGCCCTATTTGCAATTGCAGTAACAACTGAGGTGGGCAATGGTAATAACACACCATTCTGAATGGATAAATGGCTACATGGTTATTCAATTAAGAGTTTGGCCCCCCTTGTCTTCGATGTGGTGTTTCCAAGAACCCGCAAGAGAAGAACAATAGCAGAAGCTTTGGATGAGGAGACATGGCTGGAGGACATCCGTAGGGGAGGTGTACTTTCTTAGCTTGGGATTCTGGAATTTTATAGATTATGGGACTGCATCATGGGGGTTCAACTCAGTGATGAGAAAGATCGACACATCTGTACACTAGATGCATCAGGTTCCTACTCATCCAAATTTGTATATATAGGGCATATTTGAATGGATCAATAACCTTTGAGCCATGGCTCAGAATTTGGAAATCATGGGCTTCGGCCAAGTGTAAGATGTTTCTTTGGTTGGCTGTACGGAACAGATGTTGGACGTCAGATAAATTAGCTAAGAGAGAACTGCCCCACCCTGAAAAATGCCCCCTTTGTGATCAAGAGGAAGAGACGGTGCAGCACCTCCTCACCACCTGTGTGGTTGCAAGAGAGGTATGGCATCATGTGTTCAGTGCTCTCGGGCTTGATAATATGGTTCCTCGAGCAACTGAACAAAGCTTTGTGGATTGGTGGCGCCGGTCGGTGAAGAAGTGCAGAAAAGAGAAGAAAAAAGGAATGAATTTTTATATTATCCTTGGAGCTTGGGTGATATGGAAGCATAGGAATGCCTGTGTTTTTGATAGAGCCTCCCCCTCGGTTAGCTCAATGATTAGGGAGCAAATGGATGAGCACAACCTCTGGTGCTTAGCTGGGGCTAAGATGCTTGAGGGACTCGGTCTAGGAGGAGAGATCCTGGTTTAAGGGAGTGGTTTTGGTCTTGTACTAAAATTAGCGACTGTGTAAGTGTGGCACAGCATTTGTAAAATTGAGTCTCATAGTTAGTCCCCCTATGAGATGAGATGATGTATGGGGACCGATCTTTCTCTCCTGCATTTTTCAAAAAAAATCTTTCAGAAACCAGTACATATGGTTTGACTGGTATGTAAACTTTAAAATGCCAATACTCCCTTGTGATCTTCTCTCTTACCATTGGCGCTTGTGGGGAAGACGCACAGGGGGGGGGGGCATGGCTCGAGGTTAGGTGAGGCAGGCAACTTGCCGTAGCTTGGGTAGACGATGTTAGGAGGATGCACACACAAGCGGTGAACAATGCTGGAGATGTCGCATGTAGGAAATCAGCTCGCAATGGCAAGCTCCAACAACAGGGGCCGGCAGGTGCTTCCGCGGATGAACTCGTATGGCCGATGCAAATAGAATCTAGGTAGCTCAGCGGATGAACTCATGCCTGAATCTCCCACCGTTGCTGCGGACAGGTCTCTAATATATTAATTGATTTGGACATTAGCAACAGATTAGATTAATTTAATTGATTTGAACATTAGCATCAAAGAGATTGAAGAGCTAGCGAGCTGCTGCAATCGCTCATTCTATAGCACGTGACCAGCTAATCCAACTCAAGAAAGCGCGGAAGAAAGAAGAAGCTGCTGACGTGTGGGGTTGAGGGTAAAAAAGTCTTTGTCCATGTTGAATTTGATTAAGATGGCATGTAAAGGAATAAAATTTAAGATTAATGGCATCTAAGGGATATATATATTTTTTTGGTGGCTAATTAGGGATTAAAGTTTATACCAATGGAACGTAAGGAATTTGCCCTTTGACATGCTAGGGTGTTGTAGTAACATCCCCACCCCTCCTAATTATTGTTAGTGACCCAGTGCAGCATACATCCAGCGAGAGTAAAAGGACCGAGTGGCTGAGAGGGGTAGGGGGTGAATCGGGAACTCTTTAAATGGACCTAATTTGTCAATTCCAAAAACTGAGCACTCAATTAACTCCTATAACAATTCTAATCGTGATCACACCAGCAATATAATAGTTCTAGAAAAGGAAAACATCCTAAACTGTCTAGTGGATCACACAAGATAATGCAACTCTTATGCAAGCTAGTGATCAAAGAAATACAGAAGCTAAAACACTACTAGCAAACAAGGGAGTCTACTTATGCAAGGCTACAAGATAATCAACTGGAGAAATACAATCATACAAGCATGAGTAGCATGATATGTAAGTGCAAAAGGTAATGCATCATGTAAGGATTAAGAGTAAGAGATGGCTCTTGATTTTTATTCAAGGTCTCAGAGTGATGTCGCCTTCCCCTACTTGTTGGACCACCTCCACCGGAGTATTGGACCCTCCTGTCACACCAAGTGGAGTCCTTCCACATGAGCCCACAAATCCCTCTACGTGAAGACATAGTCTTGTAACCGCTGTCACCATGGCACAAGCTCACCTAACTTGAGGACTTGTCGTATTTCAAGATCTAGCATGGACGCTCTCTCTTGATGCTCCTTTCAATGGCGTGCTCAAACCATGTATAAACTTGTGTTGGCCTTCAGAACCAAACATGATAGGCTCAGTACTGATGCCTAACAGGTCTCGATCTCACCAAAACAAAGGTGAAAAACCCTAAGACAAACTCTCAAGGACACCCTAGCTTCAGATACATATGGATGTTTGAGTTACTCTTCCTTCTAGCACTCTCAAGATATGCAATCCCCTCCTAGTGCTCTCTTCTTCTCCTATTGGCTCCCTCTGATTTTTCTCTGCTTTGAAATTGGCCAAGAGAGGCCTCCAATACCCGAGCAATGACATTAAATAGGCTTCCAACCATCAACTTATCGTTGCTCCATGAAATAGCTTTCTAGACATATAGACCGGACTTCCCGGTCACTTACAGACCATATTGTCTGGTCATCACCGGAACGCTCCTCCAGAGCTATTGCTCAATGGTCGTTGTTGTTTCCTAAATAGGTCGGACTATCTGGTCTGCGCAGTAGACTGTCCGGTCCCTTCTTCCTTTTCTTCCCCACAGAATCATTGCAAACAACACCTCTTCTGCTTTTGATACACTTCATACAGACCGGATTGACTGGTCTACACACCGGACTGTCCAGTTTGTTTGATTCCATTTCAATAGAAACTTCTCCACACAGACTTGCTCCCTATTCTGAAAATCCTCTTTAGTGACTTTACTGTCTGGTCCTTGACTTGACTGTTTGGTCTCCATCTTCCTTGATGCAAAAGAGAGCTCCTCTCTCTATTTCTTCTGGCTCCTCAAGAGACCATACGGTCCAGTCTACATTCCATGTTATCCTATCTCTAGGTCTTCTTGTAGACCCGAGCCCAAGTCCGTAGCATCTTCTCTATACAGACTCCAACTCATATAGACCGTATTGTTCGGCCCCTTCCACCTGACTGTTTGGTCTATTCTCCAAGGTGAAAACTTCTTGTCCTCTTTACGACATTGTTCCTCTGGATTCCTCCAGCAGTTCCTTGGCCTCTCTAGTATCACCTAGTGCCTTGTGATTTCACCAAACATCCATACACATTATTGACTAGCATGACCAAAAAGATATGACCTAGACCCCCTTGGTAGTCCTGTTTTTCCTATGGACTCAAACCCTAATAACTAGTCATGTGTTCCAAACACTTAAGTCTAGCTTGTCCTTAGCCCTGATTCATCTCCATCAACCCTTGGATATATATAGGTTTTTCCCAAGTTGTAAACTTTCACAGTCCCATGAGTATAAATATATAATCTTGGCTTACCCAATGTCAAGCCGTGGTCTTAAAAACATGTCTACCCTTTCATGAACCTCGGTTGAATTATGAGGATTGTTAATTTCTTGCATCAATCCGCAACCATTGATTCACATATTGTTCTTTAATGATTAGAATTAGGTAGAGCAATTATTCATATACATTCGGACATGCTTCCACTATTGATATAGAATCTCCGTGCAAGTTTGGGACGATCAATTATTGATACATATATTCCTATGTTCCATGCATGAACATTGTACTAGGGCTTATAAGTGATCATGAATACACTATTTGTTGATCTTTCCTTGATAATGTGTCCACATAAGTGATCGTGATAACTAGCCATGCATCTCTCCAGCTAGACAACATCTCACTGCCCGCACATAGCCATACTTTGAGCATACAGGTGTCAGTGTACCAAAGGAGCCGGTTGCGAAGAAGGTGTGCGCCAAGACCCAGGCTTCCATGTCGGCCCAGAAGAGAAGGCCCAATAGATGGAGCCGGCCCAGAAGCGTAACCAGAGGCCCAATCACTTGTACTCTGGTCCAAACTGGATCCACTAGCTTGCATGTTGGCTTGCTTGTTCAGAGACATTCAGGAAGGGATGGGGGTAAACTTGAACGAGGGAAAAGAACCTGACCGTGGAGGCAATTGGCGGCGGTGACCATAGGTTCCGACCTGTGGTGGCGTAGTGGAGGCGGCATGTGTAATCCTTACTTGTGAATCCCCTAGTAAACACGCTCACATCTGGTGTCAGAGCATCTGATCCTGGATCCCCCTCATCCCCACCTCACTCGTCATCAACATCAACTTCACCCCGGGATCAAGCTGATGGGGCCTCTTCCGGCGGCCAAGGACGCCTCACCAAAGGAGGATTCGCTCCTGAAGGCGCTTTTAGAGCTGATGGATGAGAAGTTTGGGTTTACCAACAAGATGATCTCCTCCCTCCAAGGATCTGTGTCCAATCTCACCCAAGCCCAGACTGAGTTTGACTCTTGGAAGCCTCAAGTGGAGAAGCAAGTAACAGATCTACAGTCCTCGCTCATGGAATTGCAGTCCAAGCTATTTCAGATCGAGCCCTCATGGGCAGAAGCAAACTAGGCTTCGACAGACTCCTTGTCCCTCCTACATTAGGTGCCGGCTGCCGCTCATCTTGCAGCTACCAGTCCACCGGCAGTGTCAGGGCCTGTCGGCCACTGTGTTGATCCCCATCATCGAGGGTATGGTTTCGGGGTGGTGACCACCTTCGAACCGCCCTCGATCACAGGTGCGAAGTCCGCTGCCCTCTATACACCTCCTTTTAAGCAGCACACATTCTCGGGTTGTCTAGTTTTGCCAGTTCTATGTCTTCCATGGTTTCGCCCGTCCTGTTTCCTACATTTGAGGGTGGCAATCCAAAGATTTGACAAAAGCATTGTGAAGGGTACTTTGAGTTGTACTCTATTCCTGAGGAGATGTGGGTGTGTTTAGTTGTGATGCATTTCTAGGGCCATGCTGTGTTTTGGTTGCAATCAGTTGAGCATCGGCTTAAGCAGCTAGATTGGGATGCCCTGGTTACTGTTGTGTGTAGTCGCTTTGGTAGAGATGAATATAGTCAGCTTATTAGATAGTTTTTCCACATTAAGCAGGTTAGCTCTGTCAGCGACTACATAGAACAATTTGCAGTTGCTGGAGCATGATAATAGTCTGACTCCTGCGATGTTGACTACTAGATTTATCAATGGGCTTAGGGATGATATAAAATATGTTGTTGTTATTCAAAGACCCAAAGATCTGGATACTGCTAGTTCTCTTGCTATGTTACAGGAAGAAGTGGTGCAATCAGCCAAGAAGGATTGGAAGAAAAATGACTATCTAGCTATGGATCTTGGTCTTCTCGGCCTATAGCACTGCCCTTACCTCCTCCTCCCAATGTGATGAAGATGAGTGAAGCCAATGGGCCAAATGATAGAAGAAATGCTTAAGGTTCTAGAGGAAGAAGAAATGAAGACCAACTGTCAGCTCTCAGGCAGTACATGAGAGCCAAGGGTTTGTGTTTTACATGTGGTGAAAAATGGGGCCAAGGACATAAATGTGCCAACACTGTACCTCTTCATGTGGGAGAGGAAATGTGGGCTATCTTGACTGATGTTGGCGAGCCTGATAGCAGTCTCAATACCAAGGCTAGTTCAGAGGTTCCATCTGATGATGAGCTGTCTCTGGCTATCTCTGTGCATGCTGTCTAGGGTACCGAAGCTAGCAAGACCATGAGATTGAGGGGATTTTTGGGTAGCAAAGAAGTGCTAGTCTTGGTGGATTCTGGTAGCTTCTCTAGTTTCATTGCAGAAGGAGTGGCTAACCACATTTTTGGGGTTATAGCTCTACAAAATCCTCTGAGGGTAAGAATTGTTGATGGAGGTGAAATGAGATGCTCTTTGGAGATCCCTAACTGTTTATGGTTTTGTCAAGGGCACACTTTCTCAACTACACTCAAGGTGTTGCCTCTTGGTTGTTATGACCTTATCCTGGGTATGGATTGGTTGGAATTACATAGCCCAATGAATGTGCACTGGGCCAAAAAGTGGATGGAATTTTGGCATAAGGGTGCTCTTGTACATCTACAAGGAGTTGTACCTACGGTTAACCACTGTGCTGTCATCTCAGTGGAATAGTTAGAGGTACTGAAGAAGCAAGAAGCTATGCATCATGCATTTGAATTGTGTATAGTGGTTGTCGAGGAGCAAATTGCAGAGGTCCCCACTCTCATCAAGGACTTGATTAAGGAATTTGCAGCAATCTTTGAGGAACCTAAGGGCTTGCCACCAAAAAGGAGTTGTGACCATGCAATTCCACTGTTACCTGGTGCTCAGCCTTTCAGAATCAGACCCTATAGATATAATCCTCAGTAGAAGAATGAGATAGAGAAGCTGGTGGCCGAAATATTACATAATGGGGTCATTCAACATAGTTCCAGTCCTTTTTCTTCTCCAATTTTACTCGTTAAAAACAAGGATGGTGAATGGAGGCTTTGTGTGGATTACATAAGGCTTAATGCTTACACAGTGAAGAACAAGTTTCCATTGCCCATATTTGATGAAACATTAGATGAGTTTTCAGGTGCCTTGATATTCAATAAGCTGGATTTCAGGTCAGGGTTCAATCAAATTAGAATTCGGGCAGGAGATGAGTTTAAAACTGCTTTTCAGACTCATTAGGGACATTATGAATATAAGGTGATGTCATTTGGTTTGACAGGTGGACCTGCAACCTTACAAGGGACTTTGAATGCACTCTTGGCTCCTTTACTCAGGAAATGTGTGGTTGTGTTTCTAGATGATATCTTGGTATACAGCAAGTTGATGTCTGATCATATGCAACATTTGAGGCAAGTGTTTGAGCTGGTAAAACAGAATCACTTCTTTGTGAAGCTATCTAAATGTACTTTTGCTCAGATGAAATTGAAATTTCTAGGCCATATCATTTGTGCAGAAGGCGTAAGAACAGACCCTACCAAGATTAACATAGTCAAAAACTGCCTGGTCCCTACCAATGTCAAAGAGCTACGCAGTTTTCTGGGTATGGCAGGGTACTACAGAAAATTTGTCCAAGGCTTTGGGATCATTAGCAAACCCTTGACCAATCTCCTGAAGAAGGGAGTGGTTTTTGTTTGGCATGAACAAGCTCAAGCTGCCTTTAGGGCTCTTAAGCATGCACCAGTATTGGCTTTTCCCAACTTTCAGAAGCAATTTTTCATTGAGACAGATGCTAGTGATAAGGGTATTGGAGCAGTTTTGCACCAAGAGGGACATCCCATTGCATATATCAGTAAGGCTCTCTCTCCCAGGAATTTGGGGTTATTAGTATATGAAAAAGAATGTCTTGCTATATTGTTTGCAGTGGAGCATTAGAGGTCCTACCAGCAGCATGCTGAGTTCATAATACAAACTGACCATAAGAACCTGGTATACCTTTATGACTAGCGGTTGTCCACACCAATGCAGCAAAAAGCTCTTACTAAGTTGCTTGGCCTACAATACAAAGTAGTGTTTAAAGCTGGCTTAGAAAACAAAACTGCAGATGCTCTATCTAGATACCCTGGTATGAACATTGAACATTCCAAGTTAAGTTGTATGGCTATGTCCACTGCTACACTAGAATGGCTCAATGAGGTGGTGAAAGGGTACTAAGAGGATGCTAATGCATTAAGATTAATCATTAGCAGTGGGCTGCAAAGTCCCAAACTTTACTTTGAAGGATGGAGTGTTGAGGTTCAAGAACAGAATCTAGCTGGGTCAGAATGGGGCGTTGCAGCAGAAAGTTCACTATGCACTGCATGCTAGCCCGGTTGGTGGACATTCTGGGTTTCCTATGACTTATCGTAAAGTCAAGAATCATTTTGTCGGGCCACACCTCAAGGTGGCAATAAAGACTTATGTTGCAAGCTGCACTGTTTGCCAGCAGGGCAAGCCTGAAAGGGTGAAATATCCTGGGTTGCTCATGCCCCTTCCCGTACCAGACCAAGCTTGGAAGGTAATCTCTATGGATTTCATAGAAGGTTTGCCTACATCTGATAGGTATAGCTGCATCCTGGTAGTGGTAGACAAGTTCTCTAAATACGCTTACTTTATACACTTGAGCCATCCTTTTACTACCCACAAGGCGGCATTGACTTATATGGATCATGTGTTAAAGTTGCATGGCATGCCCCAAACAATTGTTTCAGACAGAGATAAGGTTTTTACCAGTAATTTCTAGCAAGAGTTGTTTGGATTGGCTAATACTCAATTGGCAATGAGCAGTGCTTATCATCCCTAGAATGATGGTCAGATGGAGAGGGTGAATTGGTGTGTTGAAGCTTACCTAAGATGTCTTGTTCATGCCTGCCCCACGAAGTGGAAATAGTGGTTATCTCTAGCTGAGTTCTGGTATAATACCAGTTATCATTCGGCATTGGGTAAGACACCATTTGAAGTGTTGTATGGCAGTTCACCTAAGCACCTGGGTATCAACACAGTGGAGACTTGCGTTGTACCTGACCTGAAAGTTTGGTTGTCAGAGCGAGCCTTGATGGTAAAAATGTTACAGCAGCATTTGCAGCGAGTTCAACAACGCATGAAGAGTCAGGCTGACAAGCATCATTCTGAGCGTAACTTTGAAGTTGGTGATTGGGTATATCTCAAGCTTCAACCTTATGTGCAAACATCAGTGGCATCAAGAGCAAATTACAAGTTGGCCTTTCATTATTTTGGACCCTATGAGATTATACAAAAGAACAATGCCGCGGCCTACAAATTGAAGCTGCCTGAAACCAACTCAGTCCACCCAGTCTTCCATGTTTCGCAACTCAAACAAGCTGTGGGTGACAAGACTAGGGTGAATGCTGACATTCCTAACGTTACTGATGTTTCTCCTGTAACTGTGTCAGCGTTGGACCGCCATCTTTGCTCTCGCTTGGGACGCGTGGTGTCGCAAGTTTTGGTGCAATGGAAGGGTTGGCCAGCGTCCATGATCACCTGGGAAGATGTAGAGGAGATGAAAGATAAGTACCCTCATTATGCGGCTTGGGGACAAGCCGTTTCTCTAGGGGAGTAAGATGTCAGCGTAACAAAGGAGCTGGTTGTGAAGAAGGTGTGTGCCAAGACCCAGGCTTCCATGTCGGCCCAGCAAGAAGAGAAGGCTCGAAAGATGGAGCTGGCCCATAAGCATAATCGGAGGTCCAATCACTTGTACTCCGGTCCAGACTAGATCCGCTAGCCTGCGTGCTGGCTTGCTTGTTAAGAGAGACATTCAGGAAGAGATGGGGATGAACTTCAACGAGGGGAAAGAACCTGGCATGGAGGCGGTTGGCGGCGGTGACCATAGGCTCCGGCCAGTGGCGGCGGCGTGTGTAAATCAGGTGCGGAACCTGAAAACTCATTTTTGTAGAGCAGCATCGCCATTGACACTTGACATAAATCTTTATTAAGGTAACACTTTGACTCTTTCTCTCTCTCTCTCACACACACACACTCTGTCACACGCTATACTTTTCCATTGGAACAATGTACGAAAGATAACAATATACAGCTGGCCACCCGGGACTGCAACAAGACATGTTACTAGCACTGGCCGTCGACCTCCAAGCTCCTGGGAGTCAACTGGAAGAAGTGGTCCCAGGCATACTGGAAGCTGACTGTGGCCATGCTCCCGATCGGCTGGCCGCTGTTCACAAGGTAGGCTCCTCCGTCATCAGCACGGAACACAGCCGGGTCGACCCCTATAGTTGTCGCGAACCCCCCACCATCGAGCCGGACGTTCTTGATGGCGCACGGACAGACGTTCTTCACTTCCACCTCAAAAACAGTGTCTCCACCGGAGACTACGGTGCCTGTGTTGAAGGTCTGCACCTTGATGCTTGAGGCCTCGCACTGCTGCGCGCTTGTTCCTGCCACTTGTATATATTAACACGACGCAAAGTTAACAACGACAATAATGTATAGTGAGGGAAATTAAAGCAATAATCTGCAAGGTATTGCTCGGAAGAGGGAACTGTTGCATTACACTACTTTAAATTTGGAGTAAATTTCATCTGTATATAAAAAAATTACTTAATCTAAACAGGCTATCAGTGATCACACTGTGTAGATAAGAAGTCCTTTGATTACGGAAACTTTCTTTTTCTTTTATTTTTATGGAAAATATGGAATGTTCTTCAAATCGTTGTACTAACCTTGAAGAAAGATGACGATAAAGAAGAAACAAAGAACCGGAAGCTTGACGGCACTGGCCATGTTTCTTCTTGGTCTTCCTTCAGGACACCAGACCAGTAAGGTTTGTTTCTACCTTATGTGCTCACCAGCTGATTATTTCTGCTAATGTTCTTGCACGGCTGCACTGTATATGTAGGCACATGGAGGAGGTCCACGGATTAGTACGAATCTACAGTCTCGACGTCGCTTTCTTCAGGTCTGCGTTGACCCAAACATGCATAAACGAGCCCTGTTTTTTCTTATATAAAATGACTTCATCTCCTTTCCTTCAGAGCTAAGTACCCTTAAGTCACTTAAAACAGGAAAGGCAAAAAGAGAAGAAATTGAATATCATACTGCATGATTTGTTCAGCAAAGCGATGGATGACATATATCTGTACTCTAGAATACCTTTATCTGCACCAAATTTGTGGTTGTTGTTGGCCTAGTACAAGTTAGTAATAGAGAAATTATTCTATATCATTAAGTTTCTCATGTTCTGTTGTATGAAAAAGATATATACTTGTGTTTGTGCTATCTTCAATCATAAAAGAAAGCATCTGTTAGCACACATTTAAATTTATGTATTCCTGAAAATACAAACAGATGAACGTTAACGTGTCAACATGTCAGCTCCATTTTTTTTGTGAGTAACATGTCAGCTCCATTTAACACAAGCAAAACAACGTACATCTATCTACCTATTATCTTCTTATTTGAAGAGAAAAATGAACCACCATGTTCATTCTCAAGACCATAAAATTACCACATTAATCTAAAAAAGAGAAGAGATGCACCGTTAGATTTTATGAAGATTTAACGGTCAGATGAAGCCAAAAAGAGTTCATATCCAACTCCAATTAACAAAAAGATAAATTATTAATAAATTGACAAATTCAGATTAATAAAAAAAGGAAAAAAGAATCCAATCCTCCCACGCCTCACCCACCCCGATCTCCCTCCTACATTTTTCTTTGACCAATCCTCCTCCACGTTGGTTTCCTTATTATTAATTTAGTTTTCTTTTTGTTAGAGACAATTTTATTTGTGGACAATCCAATTTTTTTTTAAAAAAATCATAACAAACATAACCCATATCTTTTAGGAATATTTTACGGCATGTGCATGATAACAAGTAAATCTTAGCCATTGCTTTTTATAGAAAAAGTTGAATAATAAATAAAATTATATATTTGATTTACTCCATATCCTACTTTTTCTCCTTAAAATCTGGTCCTTCATTGGTGTATTTTTTTTATCCATTTTACGTCTCTTTTTGGATATTTTAGTTTACCCAGTCCTATTTTGCTCCTCAAAAGCTAGTTGTATTGCCTGTCGAACGAATTAGTTGTGGTAGATCCAATTGTTTACAGAAAACTAAGGAAAACTTTTAGGTCTAATAAATAATTGTGTCGAGTTAGATTCAGAACAAAATGTTACATATTGTTCTTGGTATATTGAGTGCTAAAATAGATGTAGTATGTATCGCTTTTTTATTGCATGTGCACAATTTTTTATTTTCTAATATGGCCAGGTTTCCAAAGATATACCCACACATATTTTAACCATGTGTATGTACGTTTTTTTTCTTGAACCTGGTGCTTCCAACCAAGCACATTGCATATGCATGTTTTACGTAATATCATGCATGTATTATGTATATATTAAATACATTCGGCAGTTGCATGCAACAATCAATTTTTTCCACCTAGCTATAATGTAACTAGGATATCCACAAATTTTGATTTAATTTCAAGCAATAATAATCATATATGTATTACACCATAGGATACAAGAGATCATCGAGATCTCTCAAATAAACAGTCTATAGTTATTTAGGATCATTGTAAAAACTCCTCTTTTATTTTAAGAAAGTGAGTCTGATTTCAATATAAGTAAACATCGTTGTAATAGCACACAGTAAAAAAACTCCAAGAGATTGGCAATATATTTCTCATATGGAATATACCAATACATGAGTGTTACTTTCTATCCTTAGCATAAAATAAACATGTCGAATTTTTTTAAATCAGTAAGGACGGAAGTTGAACATTTCTAACTTTCTTAGCAAAAGGAGCCATTGGATGTAGTGGCAATCAGGGGCAAACCTGACAAAAGTCAAATGTGATGTGCAACATAGACATGTCTAATTTTAAAAACTAATATTGATATTAGCCGATCAAACTGTGGTGCTTAATATTAATTACTTTGTTCAACAGTGGTGCAAGTGCACCGAGGTTATTGTCACCAGTGACAACACAACATATGAGGATTGATGACATATAAGGATCCTACACATCGTCACGTCTCGATGGGTCATACTACCTATTAACTGAAAAATATTTATCCAAAAAATAATCAAGTAGAATGTATATTTTATATAGGGTTTTATAATATTTGAAGTTAGACATGCTTGAAATTAAAATTGTATTAAATTAAGTTATGACTATGGATCTTTAAAATACATTATTATGAAGGTTTAAATATGTTTTAATATTAAATTACTACATAGAAAATAACATTAATATAGTTAAACCTAATACAAATATAAGAAGCTAGCTCTACAAATTAAAGCCTGCTGTTCAAAGTGTGGACTGTGACTGTAATTGAGATTGAGATCAAGGATACTCATATGTAAGCGTCCATACAGAGGACTTAACCCCGGTGGCTAAGAGCACAACTCTCTATTGCGTCACCATATCATAGAGTTTATGGCACCCAAGACAAAGAGAAATGTTGTATGATTAAAAAGTCAATTAATAACATGATGATGATTCCAGAAAACTATGTTAGAGAGATAGATATAGTTGAAACAGAAATGATCTAAAATATGATATGGTCAGAATAAAATCAAATAAGATGTGCCTGGTCTGATAAAAAAAAATATGATATGCTAAGTTATAATAAATATAAAATCATAAAAAAATCATATATAATACATACATATTTGACAAACAATTCTAAAACTTTGATTGATATTAAGGATCCAATAGTCCTAAAAAAATAGCTCTATTACTACGTTGTAAGGAAATTAAAAACACAAAAAACACTTAGTCAAAAATCAAAATATTTTATATGCTCATATTTAATACATATTCTAGCCACGCAATTTGCGCGGGCCACCTTTCTAGTTCAATTAATTTGAATTGGTACCCAATATGTACATCTGCAGAACAAAAACGTAGTAAGGTCTCCAGAAAAGGTGCCCAGATACGAAGAACGCAAGGGTTAACAGAAACTCATCAAAAAGGGGATTCCTATCTGGAGTAAGAAATGAAAACCCGTAAACTGGTGGTATAAAAGAATAAAAAGTTCATGCTCTGGCCCCCGCTCCAGTAGGGCGTGGCGTATGGTTCAAGGCACGCTCCAGTGGGCATCCTGCGGTTTCAATGAATAGAGTCTAGGGGAGGGCATGGCCTGTCCGGAAGCTTCCAATATCTCTCCTATGTCTTGTTTAGCTTCTTGCAGATATAGGATACATCTATGATGAAAGACACTGAGCCAAGAGTAGTGTTTATTCTAGGATAAGTTTAGCGGATCGCATGAGCCTGGTCCTATCAATAATAGTGCATGGAACAATGACTTTACTACTGGTATCAAACTTATAAGGAATGTAAATTGGGAACTTTTACATCTATTATTTGCCCCGGATTCTATAAGATTGTGGAATCCAGCTTTTCGAAGCTCTATAGAACGAAGCTTTAGTGCCATGTGTTGTTATCTACCATCCCAGAGAGCGTTACAATCCAACAAGTTATCTACTTCAGATTCCGACCAGCATTTTAACAATCGCTAGCTACAATCCACATAAACTCCAATCCAAACAGCTACCCGATTTTAACACAGAAAGGTATGGGCCTAAATATTTCCTTCATCGCTAGACTGATTATCAAATATTTGAAATTCGATGTAGTATAGAAAAATCATACACGCTTCCCACGTATATGAAAACTATAATCTAGATTACACATAGCCATTGACGTACCATTATTTTTCTAGTCCCGGTCTTTCTTCTCGATTTCCTTTTCCCGTGGGTTCACAGGCGAGTAGCACTATTATTTGTGTCCACCATTGACCATAAATACTAGCTTTCTGTGCAAAAATAATGATACGGGTTAGGTAGACCGGTAAAGCAGCACATTTGGGTCTTGGCAAGCATATATGCAGATGCCTGCTCAGTCAGCAATTGGCAGGTTCGACAAGCAATGAACCCGGGTGACCAATAGATTGATGTGTTCTGTTATCAACTTCTCTTCCTCGGCAGTTTTTTCATTGGTTGCATTTACTAATTTTTTCTTAACTCTGTCAATGGAGTTGTAGCCTGTGGTCACGCAAGAAATTCTGTCTGTGTTGCCGAATTCAGTATAGTGCCTTTATGCTTGTCCTTATCGACATTAAGATGCTGCATTACCTTGCCTGTAACCTTCGCTGTTCATTTAGACACTAACTAGTTGCTTACGAGAATTATGGCGAGAATTCACTTATATGACAATATTAATGGAAATTAAAAATGGGCACGGACATCTGTATAGTTTTATGCTAATTGTGAACACCGATATTTAAGCAACTAGTAAGACTCCCGTGCATTTGTGTGGCTAGATTTCTATCTACTGAAGTTAGAACCACACGGTTTGCATGGTAAGAGCAGGAATTGATACTGGTGCAGAGAGCATGCAAAGCAAGCTTGTTTTAGTTAGTGATTGGAAGTTGCTTCGTCTCACTGATTAATCAATGCCAAGGTAGTCATTGTTATGCTCTATGTGTTGCTTGTCTGTTTTTCATATCAATTCATTAGCGATGTTGAAATACGGCAGGCTCACAATTAATCTGTAATCTTTGGATGAGCATATTTCCTATGCCAATTTAATATTTTTTTCGTTTGTATTTTAAGGACCCTCTTATTAACAGTAAAAGTTTCACTGAGATAGTTGTTATAGCTTAAATCTTTATTTGTTATTTTCAATAATTTGATTACCAGAAATATGTCTGTTTCATGGGGTAGAGTCATGTCTAAGTGCATTGATTTGTGTGGAAAAATAAATTGTCTTGTTTCAGTTTAGTATTTTACAATTTTATTTTGGGATTCTTTTACTTCCTTCTAAATGCTAGACAGTTATTAACCTACTGATAACGCTGTACAACCAGTTTGTTTTGCTTGTAATTATTAGCTGTATAGAAACTGTTTGTGATTGACCGACCAGATCAATGCAAATCTATATATTTCAAATCCAATTAAATCACTTAGCTTTTTCAAGGGAGGAAACTATTATTTCTAAACCGCTTACCATGTATCATGCCATTCCATCATTGTAACATGATTTTAATCAAGAGTACTGCTGCCCAGATCACCTAAATTTGCATCAAATTCAGATTTTGAATGGAGACATGATTCCTAGTAAAATATAGTGCCTAAATTGTTGGTATAACTTTTAAAAGATTAGCGAGACACCATTCCACATAATGGGTTTGGCCATGTTTATTTCTGAAATATCTGTTTGTCGATAAGCACATTCAGACAATTCCTATACATCCTATATATAATCTCGAGTATTAGTCATGGTCATGGTAAAAATAAATTGATAAGAGATATTGCCTTCTCTAGTTCTCTTCAGCTTGAACAACCACTTTTAATTGTCTGGTACTCTCGTGGTGTCTTGTGATAATTTGTGGATATACATATGTCATACGGCCAACTAATTCATCTGTGTACCCTAGAGACATCGGTACAACATCCGGGGATTATGTTTGCACATTAATAATGGGGCTGCCTCCATATATATCATCAGAAAAGGAAAAATAGAAAATAACTTAATCTATTTAATAATAAAAAGAGATGAACTTTTCGCCACGTTGTCTAGAAAAATAGAAAAATAGGCTAAAAATTCTCAAAAAAAAAAGCAAAATATCCGACCCTTAATATCCATCTTAGATATGTAGGAAGCAAATCTGGCCTTTAATCTCTTTACGTACATAACAATATCTAGGTTACTTAAATTCAATAAACCTCTCACGTGGGAGATGTGGATCTAGAATAGTGCCGCCATCTCCCTCTTGTCTCCCGCATGGATCCTGGTATCGTATCATCTTGCCCACCTCCCAAATTGTTCTCGTAGGGATTTATAGAGCTACACCAATAATGGTCCACGAGAGCCAAACTAGATGAAAGATACTGAAGTGTCGTGAGAGACACCAGCGTTGCAGCAGAAAGCATGGTGGAGCCATGAGGCTTCTTCAGATGTGGTGGACGGAATACCTACTTGCACTACCATAAATAGGCTCTATAGCGGCGCAGCCCAAAGTGAGCTGCCGCTACAGAGCCTTGGGGGCCTACCGCGGTTTGAGCCGCCGCTATAGAATTGTCAACCGCCGCTATAAATGACCAATGTTTATAGCGGCAGTTGACAATGCCAACCGCCGCTATTTAGGGCATACTAGTGGCAGTTGATAACACCAACTGCCGCTATAAAGTGCCCAGCCTATAAATACCGTGTTTCGATAGCTCTCCTGTTTCACTCGAACAGTGACAGACCGAAAATTTGGGCAAATCACGAAAATCAAGGGGGGAAGGTTTTGAGTTCGTTTTTTTTTTGTAGAAATTTGATCTCTGAGGTAAGGGGAACTTATTCCCTTGGTTTTTTTGTGTTCTTATTTTGAAATCAAGTAGAATTTTAGGGTTTAATTTTGTTAGGTTTTTATCAAATTTTAGCTAAATTCGTTTGATTTGAATGGTTCTATTTGGCTATAGTTAAAGTTTATGAAGGCATACATCATCTCTTTTCATCATTACACAAAAAATTATTATATCTAGCTTCTATTATATCAATAAGAATCTAGATCTAGTTTGGTTTTTAGAAGAGAGAGAAGGTAGTATTAGGGCAAGAGGATGTTATTATTTTATTATTTCTTGATAAAACTAGATGATATATAAAATAATTTGATATTTATTTCATTTTACCTTGCATAATATTTCTCACTTAATGTATATTATATTTCAATGTTCAAATATTTAGTGAATATTTAAATTTTTTGTTACACATAATTAATTTTAATTAATTTCTAATATTCTTGATAGATTGTGATAAAAGTTAAATAATATATAAAATAATTTAATGCTTGTTTGATTTTACCTTGCATAATATTTTTCACTTCGTGTATATTATATTTCAATGTTTATATATTTAGTGAATATTTAAATTTTTTATTATTAATTAATTTTTAGGTTTCTGTTCAAGGTCATTCGCGATGGATACATCTTTGATGTACGAGACACCAAGACCGGTCCAATATTTTTACGAGAAGTCTCTAAATTCATCGAAGCGGTTGTAGAACATGCTCGACATGAACGGACGACTGATATATATTGTCCGTATTTTAATTGCAAGAA
This sequence comes from Eleusine coracana subsp. coracana, assembly GCA_032690845.1. NCBI lineage: Eukaryota > Viridiplantae > Streptophyta > Magnoliopsida > Poales > Poaceae > Eleusine > Eleusine coracana. Next base: position 45,137,561 of record CM064434.1, on the reverse strand, counting down.
TCAGAAACTGTGGAATGATATAGAAGTAATAAAGTCACACTTGGTACGAAGTGATTTTGTTGAGGGGTACACGAGATGGATAAAATGTGGTGAGAACAGTATGATCGATATGGAATTTAATGAGCATATTGAAGATGAAGTCGAGGCTGTCAATTCGCCTCGTGCAGATGCGATGGATTCGCCTAGTGAAGCTGATTTTGATGTTGAGGAGTTGTTGTGTCACATTGAGCCGCAGGTGTTGATCAATGTCGGTACAACTAAAGGGCTTGATAATTTTTATAGAATAGAGAAGGCATCAAAGGATCCATTATATGATAAATCTAAGAGATGTGGTAAAGAGTTCACCGTGTTGTGTACTGTACTTGAGCTGATGAAGTTGAAAGTCATGCATGGCTGGTCAGACGCTAGTTTCACGGATTTATTGGAACTTATTTTCGATGCGTTGCCGAAGCCCAACTTGTTGTCAAGGACAACATACCTTGCTAAGAAGCTGATTTCTCCACTTTCATTGGGCGTTCAAGAAATTTACTCGTGTCCAAGGTGCAAATGCAGTCGTTACAAGAAGAACAACGATTGTGACGCCGATGGAGGCGTGAAGAATATAACTAAGGGGAGAAAGAACAAAAGGAGTTTTATTGTCGATGACAATGATGACAGTAAAGTTTCTGCCTTAGTCATGTGGTACTTACCCGTGGTCAATCGTATCAGACGCTTGTTGGCCAACCCTAGGGATGCGGCAATGATGACATGGCATGCACGCGAGGGAGACGGTAAGCTTAGTCATGTGATACTTACCTGTGGTCGATCCATCATATAAAGTGTAATTAACTTGTGTTCTCTACTATATAGTATTTTAAGCAACAAAAAGGTAGTGTGCATTGCGGCTACTACACATGTGTGTTCGCATCTAGCTCTTAATCTTACCTAGATCATATTGTTGAGGAGTCTAATGAAGAGGTAAGTTGATTTTGTTTATGTCCATTTTACTTTACTCAAATAGTAAAGTTTTAAGATCTCATATTAACGTACTCTACTCATGTGACATAGAGGGTCATAAGGGAAAAGGCACAATTGACTGCAAAGATGAAGAGGAACGTCGAGATCAGAAAGTGTATGGTTTCTCAATCATGCGTTCACTTAGAGTACAAATAACATGTATCTAGTTGTAGCTTCTCTTTGTTGTTTTATGTTGAGAGAGGTAATTAGTCTAGAAGGGAAGTGCTTTGACTCAAATAGTAAACTAGCAACAAAACATAGGTCCCTTTGTGAGTGGGCTGGTTCAAGAGCACCATATAAGCCTATTGTATCAAAAAAAATGATGACTATGTATTATGGTTCATATAAAATATTTTATAAGTTAGATTGAAAATTTTGATGACAATGTTGTATTTATTCTATGATAAGATGTAAATATCTGTGATGAGATTGTAAATACCTGTGATGAGATGTTATAAATAACTGTGATGAGATTTGTAAATTTTTGTGTATGTATAAACTGTGATTTCTGTATATTTACTAAATTTTATTTTTTTTTGGAAAATAACAAGTAGCGGCAGTTAATATTGTCAACCGCCGCTACTAATAGCCAATAATAGCGGCGGTTGAAGATTTCAACCGCTGCTACTGATGGCTAACAACAGTGACGGTTGACGACTAATAAGTCTGTAACGAAAGTTTATATGGGCGATAGACCACCAACCGCTATAAACGTATATTTGTAGTGGCGGTTGTGTAGCGGCGGGATCGCCTGCCTGCCGCTACAGTGCATTTTCAACCGCCGTACAAGACTTTTTTGTTATTGTGTTGGAGTGCTGGAGCATTAGAGCAGAACGGTCGAGGAGACTTGGTGATGATCATTGATCAAGGATCACATACGTACACGAGATAATGGGTACATAGTGCCGGCGATCAGTAAAATACTCAGGTACATATGGATCGTTCATATACATAGACAAGCCACCTCCAATCATATCCGTGTGTTTGTGAGATTTGTTTTTAGTTTGTACTGTTAATTCTTTGTTAGTATTTAATTCAGCTATATTTGTGGTCCCTTTTTTGTTATCTATTCTAATCATGTTGATTTTGCAACACATCCTTTCCGATGATAGCATCTGAGATTTTTCTCAGATACGTCAGTGGCTCGTGTAATCTTAGACAAATCCAGCTTCAATGGTAATTGTACACTACAACCATTGGTTCATCCTGAAATAACACAGACAAACAAGCATAATGGTTCATCCTGAAATAACACACACAAACAAGCAGTGTATAGGAAAAAAGAGAAATAGTCTAAAAATTCAGAGAAAAAAATCAAAACATCTGTCCTTTGATTCGCCCTTATCGTAATCTTAGATAGAAATCTAAGGGTTGATTACTTACCCACATGATATGTAAATTAGTTTATGGGACACTACGCACATGCATGTCTAACCCACATGATATGTAAATTAATTTATGGGACACTACGCACATGCATGTCTATCCTGGTCGTACGTTTGAGTGGCAAAACAGCAACCAAGCGATGCCGCTTGCAGGCCATAATTGGCGGCAAGTCCTGTGTGATGATTGAGCCTGCACATCAGATCACACCCCAACAGCAGGAAGCTTGCGGCACCACATTGTTAAATTCTGGGGATCACTACATGTAGATCGAGTGGGTTCTTAACTGTTTCTTTGAGTGATCTTTGGCTCTTGGAGATTTACCAACACAAAGAGAGAGAGAGAGAGGGAGGGAGAGAGAGGGAGAGAGAGAGATGCGTATCATGGTGGAGTCTGTGCACGGGTAGCGACGGTCGGTGGTGCTCGCCGGTGGGCCATCCCATCGCTTCAGCGCCTCCCTTCTGGATCGGATTAGGGATTTGGATGTGGGGTGAACAGTGATGGCAACGAACCTCGTGTTCCACACCTCCCTTTTATGGGCTACGTGATAGGGGCCCACCAGCCTTGTCTCGGGCTGGACGCCCCCGATCAGGGTGTGGTCAAGGGCTTAATGGGCCGTTGGGCCCATTGGCGAGAGATCAACCTAACATTCTCCCCCTTGATCTCGTCTTTCAATCCTTTAACTTTATACTTTGAAATAACTCTTTTCAAAGCTCTTGTTCCATCACAAATTTGTATATAGAGTATGTTTCGTCGTCACGGTTAATTACCGATAAAATCAACAGCTATAACACACTCCATTGTTCTTGAAATAGATCATTTAACCTTGGGCCTCTTATTATCCGGAAATTATAGACTATACCATAAAACCCATATCAACTATGTGCTATCTGAGCACACTGGGCGGTAAGCCTTTAATGAGCAGATCTGCTAACACTCTCTCACATCCGGTTTTAAGTACAAAACCAAGTGCTTATCATATGTGTGTCCAGGAACAAGTTTTACACATATCGAGAATAACAGTATAACCAATGTCATTAATAAAGCATACCATTATTATATAAATAATTGTCTTTAAAGACTATAATGACTCTCTCGATAATTAGCAGCGGAAAACACCATAACACCATAGGCAATCGACCGGGGGCACACATGCCTAGTAGTAGTCTTCATCAATGCAGTCCATATCTCCATCTTCTGAGCAGTAGTTTATAGTACAACAACAAAGGGAAATAGCAAGGGTGAGCACATGTCGTACTCAGCAAGTGGGGGAAAATATGACATGCAAGCTTAATAGAAGAAAGGCTAACAAAATGGTTCATTTGCATAAATGAGCACTACACCTAAGACCATTTGAAAAGCACTCCTACTTACTAGGTGAAAAGTTCCTACCCGTTATCTCATCTGTCCAACACTACAGGTTAAACCACCTGTAACCAACCATGGGTTAAACCGCCCATAGGAAATCACACTACAGGTTATACCGCCTATAGCAAACCAAGGCGCCCAAACCAAACTTGGCTACCCACCAAGTCCACCCATAAACCACCTTCCTAAATGTGTGAGGATCCAGGCCGCTCATGACCATGAGCACGACTGTTATAACAGTTTTACACTCTGCAGAGGTTGCACAACTTTACCGACAGGTTGGTGATTTCATCACTATGCAGTGACTAGAGAGTCTCCATGTTGCCCAAATCACACTACCGTAGGTGTGAGGCCAAGAGATCACCACAAGGTCTTTCAGAGCGCTTTGCAATTTGCAAATAATCCGCGCTAAGGTTTCACCGCTGCGGAATTAAACCGTTCCTACAGAAGCCCCCTCTGGCACCGTGGCTAGGAGTAAACTGTCCGTCGCCTGAGTCTGAGATTAAACCGACCCGTCCTCCTTCCTCGACTGCACATAGAACTGGGAAGACATCTCGATACTAAACCAAGACTACCCAAATCAGCCCTGTGCTTTGCGCTGTTTTCCTGGGTGGCCGCTCCACAAACTAATCTTGTGATCCAAACAGGTACCACCACCATTCCATAGTATTATACCGAGTACACGTGCATACCCGCACCATCCTTGCCATCCTCCTGCTTGGATCACCTAGGTTCCATGTTGCTACGAAGGATTACCCATCCCTCATGATCATTATGTTAAAGTGAATCATTAGTCAAGATTAACAAAAGACACTTCCATTCCCAACATAGAAAACTAAGCATGACATACCCTTACTAATAAGCTACACCAGAACCCAGGTGACAAGGAATAATATGGAACAGGATATGACACATGGGACTCAATATTCACAAGCATGCATAGAGATAGAGGGAATATAAAACATACGTTCAATATGCATCAAGGACACTTGCCTGGTTCCCCTTGCTGCTGCTGCTCAAAGTCTTCTGGCTAGAGGTCCTAAAAGTTCTCCAACTGCTAGGCGTCTACTAACGTCACACCGGAAATACAAACATACCAACATACTAAGAAACAACACACCACACAGTAACAAACTACAATGAAAGCTATACTACGAAAAAGTACGCGTTGCTACGATCGCGTGAGTGCAAGAATCGCCTTAATCCGAGTTACGAGTAAAAAGTTATGAAGGTTTGAAGTTCTAGGGTTAAAATAGTAGAAATAACAAATTAAATGGCCTAAAAGTAATTTTAGAAAAATAAAAGGGTTCAACTGTAATATGTACAAATAAAAATATAATTTATGAAACTTTTAGGGACCAAAATGTAATTAATAAAAACTATAGGGACTAAACTATAAAAAGTCAGGACTAAAACATAATTATTAATAAGTCCATGGGTGTTTTTGTAAAATTACAAGATTAAAATAATTAATTAATAACTCAGGGGCCTAAATATAAAAAGTTATAGGGTGAAAATATAATTATTTTAGAATCCAGGGGCCTAAATAAAATTTAATAAAAGTTCTACAGAAAAATTAGTTTAAAACCTTATTTCATTACAGTCCAGGGGCCTATGTGCAAAATAGCAACATTATCTGGAATTAATCGGATTTATTTTTAAACTAGAAACACTAAAAATCACCGTAGACCGGATCCATGGTTTCGTGAACCGACGTTGACCGGAGGGTCCCTGGTCCATGGTGGACCGGATTCATACCCCTTCGGGGGCATCTAATCTTGGCCACCCGCTCGAGATCGAACGACTGAGGCGGGTTCAAGTGGGGGGACGGCGGACGACGGTGGGGAAGGCGGCGGTGCCATGCGTGGCTCGTCGGAGTTTGCGAGGAGGAGGCTCCAGGGCACGGGAAACGACGGGAAGGCGGCCAGGAGAGGTGGCGGCGAACGGGGAACTCACCGGGGGTCGTGCGGCGGGCGGAGGCGGCTGGGAGAGTCGTCGGCTGAAGGCGGCGCGAGCGGCGGAAATCGACGGTGGCGCTAGGGTGAGCGGGGGCGCGAGAGGCGGTGGAGGTGGGGAAAAGCGGCGCGGGGAAAACAGGGCCCGCTATTTATGGGGGCACGGCCCCCGGGGTCGCCTTGGCGCGCACGCCAAGGTTCGCTGCGGCGACGACGGCTTGGCTAAGGTTAGGTGGTGGCGTGGGCTAGGGTGGGCTGGCGCTGGGCCGGGGCAGGCTGGCGCGCGGGTAGGCCTAGCAGGCCGGGCGGGGCCGAGCTGGGCCGTGGGAGTTTTGGCCCAGGCGGGGGAAGAGGGAGAAGGGGGGAGAAGAGAGGAGGGGGAAGTGGGCGCAGAAAGGAGATTTGGCCCGAGAGCCAAATTTGGTTTTCTTTCCTATTTCTATTTCCTAAATCTCCAAAATTAAACCACATCGATTCCTACTCGGATTGTTTTTTAAATACTGTAAGAATCTGGTTTTTTAAATACCATACTGTAACGCATAGGCTCTTAGCATGTCTATAAGAATTCCCCCAACTCTTAGCATGTCTGTAAGAAAACTAGATTTGGCTCTTGGGCCAAATCTCCTCTCTGCAGCCCACTTCCCCCAACTCTCTTCTTCCCCCTCCTCCCTCTCTTTCGGCCTGTTAGGCCCAGCCGCCCCCTTTCCTCTTCCTTCCCCCCGATCTCGGCCTGGGCCGACTTCCCATGGTCCACTATCCCTCTCCTTCCCCCTTCTCTGGTTCGGCCTGCCCGGCCTAGCACCCGCGCGTGCCCGCGTGCAACGCCGCTAGCCCAGCCGTCGCGCCAGCCCGCACGTCCGGCCCAGCTCGCCCCGGCCTCGCCCGCGCGCCCGTAACCATGGCCGCTAGCGCCGCCGCCGCCAACCTTGACGTGCGCACCAAGCCACTTTTGGGGTCGCGCCCTATAAATAGCGGGCCCCGCCGCCTCTTGCCCCACATTTCCCCACCTCTGCAGCCCTGCTGCGTCGCGTCGACGAGTCTTGCGCCGTCGAGCTCCGTCGCTGTCGCCACCGCTGGAACCTGCCGCCACTGGCCTCCTTTCCTCGTCGCACACCGCCCGGTGAGCTTGCCTCCCTCCGCCGCGCTCCCCTCTCCCCTCCCCGTCGAAGCCCGGCCACCATAACACCACCTCTGGCAAGCCCCGCGCTCTGCGCCGCCGTCAATGGCCGTCGGTCCACCGTGGACCAGTGGACCATGGGTCCATAGAGCCATAGACCCGGTCTACAGCCTTTTTTTCAAAAAATTTAATTCAACTAATTCCTGGTTAATGGTAGATTTGCGCATAGACCCCTGGACTCGGTAGAAATTAGGATTTAGTCCCTGTTTCTTTGCAGAGGCTTTAGAAAATTATATTTAGGCCACTATGGTTATATTTAATTATTTTCTAGTCCTTTATTTTGCACAAAAGCCCCTAGCCTTTTCCTAAATAATGTTTTAGCCCCTAAATTTTATAAAAACACCCCTATCGATATTTTTAATTATATTTGGTCTTATAATTTTACAACAGCACCCCTGGACTTATTAATAATTTGATTTTGGTCCCTAAAATTTTCATAAATTATATTTTATATGTATATTTTACATTTTAGCCCTTGTATTTTTCAAGAGTTACTTTTAAGCCATGTAACTTGTCTATTTTTACTATTTTAACCCTAGAACTTCAAATAGCCATAACTTTTCAACCGTAGCTCAGAAATGAGAAATTCTCTCACCAAAGCAATCGTAGTGTTTAATATTAATTATCCATATTGTTTTATATTATTTCACTAATATACTATTTTAACCCTAGACCTTTAAATCTTTGTAACTTTTTACTCGTAACTCGGATTGAGGTGATTCTTGCGCTCACGCGATCGTAGCAATGCGTACTTTTTTGTAGTATTGTTTCCCTTGTTGTTTGTTACTGTGTGGTGTGTTGTTTCTTAGTGTGTTTGTATGCTTGTGTTTCCGGTGTGACGTTGAGTAGACGAACCGCTGTTAGAGAACTTCCAGGAACTTCATCTTGAAGACTTTGAGCAGCAGCAAAGGGAACCAGGCAAGTGTCCTTGATGCTTATTGAACCTATGTTTTACTTTTCTCTCTATCTCTATGCATGCTTGTTAATATTGAATCCCATGTGTCATATCCTGTTCCATATTATTCCTTGTCGCCTAGGTTCTGGTGTAGCTTATTAGTATGGGTACGTCATGCTTAGTTTGCTATGTCGGAAATGGAAGTGTCTATTGTTAATCTGGACTAATAATTTCACTTTAACATAATGATGATGTGGGATGGGTAATCCTTCGTAGCAACCTGGAACCTAGGTGATCCAAGCAGGAGGATGGCAAGGATGGTACGGGTATGCACGTGTACTCAGTATAGTACTGTTGGATTATTGTGGTACCTGCTTGGGATCACAAGAGTAGTTTGTGGAGCGGCCACCCAGGAAAACAGCGCAAAGCACAGGGTTGATATGGGTAGGCTTGGTTTAGTATCGAGATGTCTTCCCAGTTCTGTGAGCAGTCGAGGAAGGAGGACGGGAGGGTTTACTCTCGGACTCAGGCGATGGACGGTTTACTCCTAGCCACGGCGCTAGGGTTGGCTTCTGTAGGAACAGTTTAATTCCGCAGTGGTGAAACCTTAGCGTGGATTGTTTGCAAGCTGGGAAGCGCTCTGAAAGACCTTGTGGTGATCTCTTGGCCTCACACCTACGGTAGTGTGATTTGGGCAACATGGAGACTTTAGTCACTGACGGGTGACGGAATCACCAACCTGTGGGTAAAACTATTATAACAGCCGTGCTCACGGTCATGAGTGGCCTGGATCCTCACACATTTAGGAAGGTGTTTTATGGGTGGACTTGGTGGGTAGCCAAGTTTGGTTTGGGCGGTGTAACCCTTGGTTTGCTATGGGCAGTGTAACCTGTAGTGTGGTTTCATATGGGCGGTTTAACCCATGGTTGGCTACAGGTGGTTTAACCTGTAGTGTTGGACAGATGAGATAACTGGTGGGAACTTTTCACCTAGTATGTAGGAGTGCTTTTCAAATGGTCTTAGGTGTAGTGCTCATTTATGCAAATGAACTATTGTGTTAGCCTTTCTTCTATTAAGCTTGCATGTCATATTTTCCCCCACTTGCTGAGTACGGCATGTGCTCACCCTTGCTATTTCCCTTTGTTTCTGTACTATAAACTGCTGCTCAGAAGATGAAGAGATGGACTACATTGATAAAGACTACTACTAGGCTGCGTGCCCCCGGTCGATAGCATGTGGTGTTGTGGTGTCTTTCGCTGTTATTTGTCGAGAGAGTCGATTTAGTCTTCAAAGACAATTATTTATGTAATAATGGTACACTTTATTAATGACATTGGTTATACTGTTATTCACTTTACTGTCGATATGTGTGAAACTTGTTCCTGGGCACACATATGATAAGCACTTGGTTTTTTCCATAAAACCGGGTGTGATAGAAGTGGTATCAGAGCCATGTCGACCATAGGACGGTAGCTTAGATAGAGTGGTCGTGTTCTAAGATCTATTTTGCAAACTACAAACTATTTTCAAAACTCTTTGGGTTAAAATTATAGTTTTGTTTATTCACTTCTGTTGTTGATCTTGTTTTACCGTTCGGCTACAAAACCCTTTTACTAATTCATCTCTCCTATTCAAAATTGCTTAGATGGCTCGTACCAAGAAGACTTGCCACAGGTGTGATCAGTACCCACGTGTTTGGCCTTCACCAGCGCTTGTCCCACTCGGATCTGATGAAAAGTTTGGGATAGAAGAGGCTAAACAAGAGATGGTGCCACCACCGAGTCCACCACTTTATCGTGACATTCGACTCTTCAAGGATGCGGGAAATAATGGTGGAAGGTTACCTCACATGCTTTGAGAGATGCTACAACGGTTAGGTTACGAGAAGCCACCAGAGTATTGTGGTACCCAAGTGACCTATGATGGTTCCGAGCCTGTATGGAAGGTTCAAGTTCATATTTTTGCTCCAAGGCCGCTTAGAGGAACTTTTGAGGTGGAAAGGATTCATGAGGCCATTGCTCCACGGAAGACTTTCTCCGCCGGGATTCATGATGCCGCTCGTCAAGCTTGCATGGTCATTCGCTCCCGTTATCACCAGTATTTTGAAGATACAGAGTATGCTTATTTCCCTCAGCGCGGAAGTGGATCCACCTACATTCACGCAGAGCCTGTACCTGGACAAGGACACGTGAAGTTTAAGAAGCAAGTCACTCTTACCACGGTCATTTCCAGGGAGTTGGATTCAACCACGGAGGAACTAGGGTTTTGGCAAGAGAAATATGAGGAGGCAATGAAGATAGTTCGCTAGCTCAAGCAACGTTTGCCAGATGCTGTGGACCTACCTTCGGAGGAAGAGCTAAAGGATGTGACTCCTTCCTCACCACCTCGCAGAATGGCTAGTCGTGCCCCACCAGCTTACGTCATCCCCAACCAGGACGAGGATTAGGAAGTTTATCCCCGAGTGGCTTCATAGGCATCGAGTAGTTATATCGAGTCGAATAAATGTAATAGCGTAGCGAGAGAGAATTTTAGTGCTTGCACGTCCTTTGGTTGGTTTGCTAGTTTGATTGGTGTGATGAGTGTGATTTGAATCTTTTGTAATGAGTGCCGATGTGATGCAAGGCCTGTCTTGCAACCACATCCTTATACTATACTTTTACTCCTACTTTATTAGAGATTAGTTAATTGGGGTATCCCTTTATCTATCTTTTTATTTCACACATTTTTTCCTACTTGACCTTATCATATCCTTGCACTTTACCTATATCTTCCACCCATTTTTGCTTACCGTATCCTGACCTACATCAGATGGTGAGAGGTGGGAATCGTAACATGAACAACAACCATGAAGAACAGGAGCAGCCACCCCCACAAATCTCCATGGAACAACTCATGGCCATGCAGACACAACTTCTCTAGAACATGAACTAGACCCTGGCGCAGCCACAGCCCAACAATGTCACAGGAGCTGCTCCCCAGCCTAGAGACAAGCTTGGAGATTTCCAACGGACCAAGCCCCCAACTTTCTCTCACTCTGTGGAGCCCATGGATGCAAATGACTGGCTAAAGACTATTGACAAGAAGCTACAAGTCACTCAATACAACAACAGGGAGAAGGTGTTGTTTGCCGCACATCAGCTTGTTGGACCTGCTGCTGATTGGTGGGATGCTTATGTTGCAGCCCATGAGGAGCCTGTTAGTATCAACTGGCATGCGTTCCAGAACAACTTTAGGTCTCACCATGTGCCTCAGGGGTTAATAAGGCTGAAGAAGAAGGAGTTCCAGGATCTGAAGCAGGGATCCATGACCGTAAGTGAGTATGTTGCTCGTTTCACCCAGTTGTCAAGGTATGCCCCAGGAGAAGTGGACACGAATGAGAGGAAGTGTGAGTGTTTTCTTGATGGGTTGAATGATGGTCTCGCCTATGCACTTGAGGCTTGTAACTATGCGAACTTTCAAGAGATGGTGGATAAAGCTCTAGTCCTGGAGAACAGAAGGTCGAGGATGGATGGCAAGCGCAAGCGAGAGCATCAAGGTCCGCAAGGAGGCAACAACACTAGGCCTCGCATTGGATCACCTTCTGGTGGACCTGTGTTCCGCTCTGGGCAGCGAAGTGGACAGGAAGGAACTCAACCTACAGGTCAGGGTTTTGTCACCCCTCAACGTCAGTTTCAACGTCCTAACTCTCAGACGCCTCCCCCGTCAGCTCAAACGTAGCAGAGGACTAATGGCAATCAAACCCCAATGACCAATAGGAACTGTTATAGCTGTGGAGAAAAGGGTCACTTTGCTAACCAATGCCCCAATCCGCAGATGCGCCAACATCCAACCCAAGATATTGCCCCAACACCCAACCGCAATGGAAACTCTGCCCCGACAGCAGCCAGGTAGAACTATGCTAGAGGTCGAGTCAACTAGGTTGCTCTTGATGGTGCTCAGGAATCTCCATATGTTGTTCTTGGTATGTTACTCGTAAACTCAAACCCTGCTATAGTTTTGTTTGATTATGGAGCATCACATTCATTCATATCATCCAAGTATGTGGCCAAGTACAACATTCCCATCACCTTGCTCAGGAATAAGATGATAGTTAGTTCACCTGGAGGGGAATTGAAAGCAGAACATGGATGTCATAAATTAAGTGTTAGCATAAGGGGGGTAGACTTTACTATGAGTTTCATCGTTTTGGATTCCAAGGGTATAGATGTGATACTCGGAATGGATTGGCTAACCAAGCACAAGGGGATCATAGACTGTGCTAGAAAGGCGGCTAAGTTGACACATCCAAATGGAGCAGAGGTGGAATATGTGGCAAAAACATTGCCGCACGACAAGGAAAGGTTAGACAAGGATGCACCCAATGAAATGAGAGCCTAGTTTCCTTCTTTCTTTCCGATCCTATCCGAATCTCGAGACGTGATTCCTTTTAAGGGGGGTAAATTTGTAACACCCTGATTTTTCAAAATTTAGTATATTTTAAAATTTGCTAGAATTAATTAAGTTATTAATATTTTGCTAAGAAAAAGAACTATTTTTGTAAAGAATATAATTAAATAGGTTACTTTTAAATATTTGTTGGTTGCATCCATGTTGATTAGTTGTACTTACAATTTTTAAATATTTGTTGGTTGCATCTCATGTGTGCAAAAAGATATTTGAAAATCCGATTATAAATCATTTTAGATTTGTTTTAGAAATAGAAATAGGAATTAGAATTTAAAAAAGAGGAAAGAAAACCAGACTTGGGCCAAATCTCCTCTCTGCAGCCCACTTCCCCCAACTCTCTTCTTCCCCCTCCTCCCTCTCTTTTGGCCTGTTAGGCCCAGCCGCCCCTCTTTCCTCTTCCTTCCCCCCTATCTCGGCCTCGGCTGACTTCCCATGGCCCACTATCCCTCTCCTTCCCCCCTTCTCTGGTTTGGCCTGCCCGGCCCAGCACCCGTGCGTGCCCGCGTGCAACGCTGCTGGCCCAGCCATCACGCCAGCCCGCACGCCCGGCCCAGCTCGCCCCGGCCTCGCCCGCGCGCCTGTAACCCTAGCCGCCAGCGCCGCTGCCGCCAGCCTTGGTGTGCGCACCAAGCCACCTCGGGGGTCGCGGCCTCATAAATAGCGGGGCCCATCGCCTCTCGCCCCACTTTTCCCCACCTCTGCTGCCCTGCCACATCGCGTCGACGAGTCTTGCGCTGCCGAGCTCCGTCGCCGTCACCGCCGCTGGAACCCGCCGCCGCCGGCCTCCTTGCCTCGTCGCACACCGCCCGGTGAGCTTACCTCCCTCCGCCGTGCTCCCCTCTCCCCTCCCTGTCGAAGCCCGGCCATCGGAGCGTCGCCTCCGTCAAGCCCCACCCTCTATGCCGCCGTCAATGGCCGCCGGTCCACCGTGGACCAGTGGACCATGGGTCCACAGAGCCATAGACCCGGTCTACGGCCATTTGTCAAAATAAAAAATTTAATTCAACTAATTCCTGGTTAATGGTAGATTTGCGCATAGACCCCTGGACTTGGTAGAAATTAGGACTTAGTTCCTGTTTCTTTGCAGAGGCTTTAGAAAATTATATTTAGGCCACTATGGTTATATTTAATTATTTTCTAGTCCTTTATTTTGCACAAAAGCCCCTAGCCTTTTCCTAAATAATGTTTTAGCCCCTGAATTTTATAAAAACACCCCTATCCATATTTTTAATTATATTTTGGTCTTGTAATTTTACAACCACACCCCTGGACTTATTAATAATTTTATTTTTGCCTATAAACTTTATAGTTAAGCCCCTGTACTTTTATAAATTACATTTTGGCCCCTAAAATTTTCATAAATTATATTTTATATGTATATTTTACATTTGAGCCCTGATATTTTTCTAGAATTACTTTTAAGCCATGTAACTTGTCTATTTTTACTATTTTAACCCTAGAACTTCAAATAGCCATAACTTTTCAACTGCAGCTTAGAAATGAGAAATTCTTTCACCAAAGCGATCGTAGTGTTTAATATTAATTATCCATATTGTTTTATATTATTTCACTAATATACTATTTTAACCCTAGAACTTTAAACCTTCGTAACTTTTTACTCGTAACTCGGATTGAGGTGATTCTTGTGCTCACGCGGTCATAGCAACGCGTACTTTTTTGTAGTATTGTTTCCCTTGTTGTTTGTTACTATATGGTGTGTTGTTTCTTAGTGTGTTTGTATGCTTGTGTTTCCGGTGTGACATTGAGTAGACGAACCACTGCTAGAGAACTTCCAGGAACTTCATCTTGAAGACTTTGAGCAGCAGCAAAGGGAACCAGGCAAGTGTCCTTGATGCATATTGAACCTATGTTTTATATTTCTCTCTATCTCTATGCATGCTTGTTAATATTGAATCCCATGTGTCATATCTTGTTCCATATTATTCCTTGTCACCTGGGTTCTGGTGTAGCTTATTAGCATAGGTACGTCATGCTTAGTTTGGTATGTCGGGAATGGAAGTGTCTATTGTTAATCTAGACTAATTATTTCACTTTAATATAATGATCATGTGGGATGGGTAATCCTTCATAGCAACCTGGAACGTAGGTGATCCAAGCAGGAGGATGGCAAGGATGGTGCGGGTATGCACGTGTACTCGGTATAGTACTGTGGGATTGTGGTGGTACCTGCATGGGATCACAAGAGTAGTTTATGGAGCGGCCACCCAGGAAAACAGCGCAAAGCACAGGGCTGATATGGGTAGGCTTGGTTTAGTATTGAGATGTCTTCCTAGTTCTGTGAGCAGTCGAGGAAGGAGGACGGGAGGGTTTACTCCTAGCCACGGCGCCAGAGGGGGCTTCTGTAGGAACGGTTTAATTCGACAGCGGTGAAACCTTAGCATGGATTGTTTGCAAGCTGGGAAGCGCTCTGAAAGACCTTGTGGTGATCTCTTGGCCTCACACCTATGGTAGTGTGATTTGGGCAACATGGAGACTTTAGTCACTGACGGGTGACGGAATCACCAACCTGTCAGTAAAGTTGTGCAACCTCTGTAGAGTGTAAAACTGTTATAATAGCCATGCTCACGGTCATGAGCGGCCTGGATCCTCACACATTTAGGAAGGTGTTTTATGGGTGGACTTGGTGGGTAGCCAAGTTTAGTTTGGGCGGTGTAACACTTGGTTTCCTTTGTTGTTGTACTATAAACTGTTGCTCAGAAGATGAAGAGATGGACTACATTGATAAAGACTACTACTAGGCGTGCGTGCCCCCGGTCGATTGCCTGTGGTGTTATGGTGTCTTCCGCTGTTATTTGTCGAGAGAGTCGATTTAGTCTTCAAAGACAATTATTTATGTAATAATGGTACACTTTATTAATGACATTGGTTATACTGTTATTCACTTTACTGTCGATACGTGTGAAACTTGTTCTTGGGCACACATATGATAAGCACTTGGTTTTTTCCTTAAAACCGGGTGTGACATCGGTCAAAGGTGGCGCAAGCGGCGGAAATCGACGGCGGCGCTAGGGCGAGCGGGGGCACGACAGGCGGCGAAGGTGGGGAAAATCGGCGCGGGGAAAACAGGGCGCACTATATATGGGGGCGCGGCCCCCGAGGTCGCCTTGGCGCGCACGCCAAGGTTCGCAGCGGCGGCGGCGACGGCTTGGCTAGGGTTAGGTGGCGGCGCCGGTTGGGGTGGGCTGGCGCTGGGCCGAGGCAGGCTGGCGTGTGGGTAGGCCTAGCAGGCCGGGAGGGGGAGCGGTGGTGAGCTGGGCCATGGTAGTTTTGGCCCATGCGGGGGAAGAGGGAGAAGGGTGGAGAAGATAGGAGGGGGGATGTGGGCCGCAGAGAGGAGATTTGGCCATTCCTTTTATGCATTCTAACATAATCCGGACTTTCTCCTCAACAACGTATTACTTGTGTCAATGTGTTTGGCACCACACTTGACTCGTTGTCACAGGAGTGAAATACTTAATGGTCATTGTTGTTATTAACCATTATCAATTCCGGTACATGTTTCCGTAACCATTTTTGCCTGTTCCTCAGCCTCATTTCATGCTAAGTCATATCTTTTCATCACATTGATGATAATTCTTTTCTAATTCGCATCTTCTCATCATAATGATGATAATTCTTTTATTCTTTGAAGTTTTTCCAAACAAAAACTCTAAGTGTGAAAGTTAGCGACAATTGTGGAATTCGCTACACATTTTACGCATTGTATTTGCACTCACAACATTTTGAGAGCACTTGTACATATCTATCTTTGTACTCACAACCTTTTGAGAGTACATGTTTCTTTTAGCATGAGACAGATATCTTTAACTCAATTCTAGTGATCTATATCTAGATTGGACATTGCCAAAACAACCCGGATACATAAAACCGCGTTAGGGTAATATCAAGCTTCTAACAGCTGAAGCATATGGTACCATATTCATTTGATTCTTTTTATATTGTCTTTTGAAATACTAAAATTCCCAAAATCATTACCCTTGACTATAAGAACAGGCATATGTTTTCTTGTATGCATACTTTAGAGACTTCTCATCATGCATATGCGATATTTCTAATACCCCTTCTCTTTATCTCGGTGAATCTCGTCTCATATAACAAGAGACATTCAATCGAGAACATTCTTTTGAACTTTAAGGAAAAAAGCTTCTTCTTCATACATTGGATCGACATCACCACTAGCAAGTAGGACGTCATCCACATGATTAGGAAATGAGTTTCCCATTCTATATCTTTTGCATAAATGCAACTGTCCTCTTACTCTTTAAGAAAACCCAAAATTCTTATTAATCTAACAAAAACTTTAAGCATCTCCTTTTAGAAAAAAGTCTTCAATCCATAATTGGATTTTCTGTCAATGATGTCTAAAGTTCCTTTTCTCTTCATAGCAAAACATTTGGTTGTGCCATGTAAATACATTTTCCTTGGATCCTCACTAAGGAGAATTGTCTTTGCATTTATCTGATATAGCTCAAGATCATGATGTGCCGCTAATGCCATTATAACTATGAAGAAAATATTACATGAGACATCCGAAAATCTCTCATAGTAACATTTTTTCTTCTCTTTGCATAAAGCCTTTTATCATATATTCCTTCTAGAGTCACATTTAATCTTATAGACCCATAATGGCCTACTGTTTTGACTCAATTAGGATCTGTGTTTCCTTTGGAGACACATTTGATATTGTAGACCCACGATAGTCTATTGTTTTGACTCCATTAGGAATATCTTCTAAACCCTAAACATCGTCAGGATTAATCAATTACATTTCATCTTTGCCATTCGAACATGTGAATGCTCATCATGGTCTTACCAATTTGGGTGAGATCACCCGTCTTATTCTTTGCTATGGGCACTTATTTCATATGGGGCTCTCTTTTATTGCACATGGGCAATTAATTCTATAATCTCTGTGTAAACAGAAATTTACTATTCTTGAATCATTGAAGTGGATACATAGTCCTACTTCTCTACAAGTCTTACTCCCCCAGATTATCTATCTCCTTCAAAGATGACGTATCTCTGAACTCTTTAATCTATACGGGTTTTCTTTGTTATCACTTTTCTTCTTTATGGCACTTTAAGTACCATCTTAATATTCCTTTATTAAAAACCAGGAATACATATATTTCTTTACTTTAGGGGTATCATTAATATGATCGTTGTACTCCCCCAGAGGGTCACATTTATTTTTATAGATCACTTTAGATGCACAATATGCATCACATTATCATCTTTATAGGAGAGTTTCTTCTTCCCCCCCCCCCCCCCCCCCCCCTCGAAATGTGGTAAGAATCTTTCTGCCACAATTTCAAAAACATTTGAAACATTGATTGTCTACTTCACTCACCTGATTACATCATATGAAGTAAAGTTATCTATGAACTCTTATGGGAGTACTTCTTACTGATTCCATTTCAAAAACTCAACAGAGTTCTTTTATCAATAATACTTCTACAAGTCGAACTTGCACATCATTCTTATCTTTTGGTTCGTCTTCTCTTTTGACTCATTAAGTACTTAATGACTATTGCACATAAAGTGCACGGTCAATACATGAAAAGCATAAGAACTTCTCCATACTTCTCTCTGAGAGTGAGATACATTAAAAGCACATGAGTCAACATGTCTTTCTCCCACCAAGCAGGATAAATCTTTTCTCAAACTTCTCCCGCCGGATGGGATTTTCTTGGCATAAATATTATGCCAACATACCCCACTATGCGGGTATTTTCCCAGACTTTGCCCGTCATACGGGTATAATCATAATCATCTCTTTCCCATCATGCGGGTAATTCCCTTGAAGGGACATGAATACTTGTATTGGCTCATATTCAGTCATCAATTTCAGAAATAAATCCGAATATTCTGTGACACATACATGCTTAATCCGATGTTGGTCAAATTAAACATGTATATGCCTTATCATATTATAATCATTAAAAAATGATGATAAAATCTTGTTCATAGAGAGTACATGAAAATAATTTCTCAAGACTCTCAATGATATAGTTATTTCTTGAATTAATATCCATGAATTATTTTCTTTTGAAGCCATTCTTTAGAGGGAAAATACACCCTCACTTTATGATTTTTTTCATGGTCATCTTTCGGGTCACAAGTACCCAAACTTTTGCTTTCAGGAGTGAAAGCATCAAAACCTCTTAGTCTGAGAAAATTAGACAATAATCAACAATAATGAGCATAAAATTAATCCTACATTTGTCTGATTAATGATATGCACATTAAACTTTTAAAAAACATTTCTTATATTCTAAATCACCGCTGTACAGAAAAAGAATAAACATCATCTCTATACATAAATTCTAAATCACCGTTGGGCAGAAAAAGAATAAATGCATATAACTCATAAATAAAGTGATGACATATCTATTAAACAACTTTTCTAGGAAAGCAACATTATCATCAACTTTATTTCAGTGGAAACATGAAGAACTTTCTCAAGTTAAAGAGCATCACTTGATCTTTTATCTATTCTCTGAAAATTGATCACTATGATACAAAATTTAGTAGAGATTTATAAACTTTTAATCATAAAACTATAATTATCTTTAAATACATATCTTTCTCCTCTAATAAAATTTTCTCAAATTTAATTAAAGGATAAAAAACTTTCTTTACAGCGGAAACTTTTTCTTTCTTTTAGAAGCAATCAAACTTCTAATCTTTTATGCACACAGGTTTTAAAACAATTTCTATGCATTTATTTCATCTCCAAACAATTTATCTCGTTGGTTCAAAATTGTAAGGAAATTCTACTCTTTAATCTTTTTGACAAAGTTCATTGTCATAACTCATTTTTCTGGCCTTCAATTAAATTCTCCAATTTAATCAAAGTTTAAACAAAATCGTAGCAAAAACATGTCATAAATCATGTCTGAGAAGTAGCAAAATTCTTGTATTTTACTCTCTGTAAAATTTATCTCGTTGGTTCAAAAAGTTACAGAGGTAAAATTCATTCATTTATGTTCAAATGACCATCAAAAATAGTCAAAACAAAATAATAAATGCTACTGTTCATTTTCTTTTCACTTTTGGCGCATGAATTAAAACTATTGGCCCAGACCACACGAACGTGGCCCACGTCCCTCTTCACGCGCAAGCGCACGTATGCAGCCCAGCATGACTCAGCGCGGCTCGGCCTGCTCTTGCGGTGCGCGTCTGGGCTCGTGGCCTGGCAGCCGATGGCTGGGCCACTGAATCGGCCCAGCGTCGTGCCCCGCCTGGGCTGAAACTCGGCCCCGCACTGCTGGCCGCCACTGGCCGTTCATATCGGTGGATCGGGATCCGACGGCCAGGCTTCAATCTCGGAGGAACAAAACGCGGATCCACCACTTCTCCCCCCCAAAACCCTAGGTCACTTGTTCTTTTCCTTCTCCTCCCCGTTGCTCTCACGCCGCAGCGGCGTGGCGGGGTGGACTCGCCCGTGGCCGGCGGTTCGCCGACAACGGTGAGGGAGCACTACAAGAAAATTGACATTCTACGACGATTATATAATGACATTTAGTCAAAACGTCGTAGAGCAAACAATTTTACGACGATCCATTCACTTTAGTGACAAGGATTTCAGGTGCGTCATAAAAGCCAAACAGAAATCGTCGCAAACTAAATAAATGTCATTTTACGACGTATTATTGTGTGTCGCTAGAGGCAAAGTAAGAACGTCACAATTTTATGACACTACTAAATGGTCATAATTTAGGATTTTCGTCACAAAAGTTTCTATTACTCCTCAAAGATTGCTTTGGTGTAAAAAAATAAAATAAGTAACTAATATTTGTTCCACAAACTACAGGATGGCCTTCATAATATATTTGCTTCTTTTCATTCGTTTTTATATTTAAATTCGATGGAAACAAGAAAGACTAAAATTTGAACTCTCCTTACTCTGGACTACCCACTACCACCTATACATCAGTTGTACTAATGATAAAGCATAGGGTCCTTGGTAGTCGACAGTGATCAAATTCACACTAGAACACCATGCAAATGACAGTGGACATTTTCTTCTACTAGCATCAATAATCATGTTCAGTCTTTCAAGCTTCTTACCCTGAAAATTGCATGTGTGCTCTCTTTGTGTGTTACTGAAATATGAAAATCAACTGAGCAAAATTAAGGTCCTAGTTTTTACTTAATTCTCTTCAACCACGTCGTAGTGCTCTCAAAGTGGAACATAGCTAACTGCTGCTTCAACTAATCTACAAAAAGTATGCATTGTATTTCGACGGCAAACTAAGAAGTAGAAATATATACCAACAACTTTTACAATGATTTGGAAGAGTGGTTCAGTTTATACCTTTCAGGCAAATCATCGAGCACCTCGTGGTCGTCCACTACGGTACTCATGTTGACACCGATCGAGCAGGTTGAGGCAGCCGGCATCACACTGCATGGCATGGTGGTGGCTTGGGACGGAGGATTGCCCTCTTCGTTTTACTTGGGAGGCCGCGCATCACTGGCCATGTCGCCGAGCGCATGTTCGGAGCTTGCGTGCCTTTGCACTCGAGGTCGTGCGTCGAGCCATGGTGTACGCGCCTGTGAGCCTCAGGCGACCTCCTGCTGGAGCAGGGGCGACGCGGTAGGTGGACTGGGGCCGGGGCGACAGCATCCAGAGAGGCTCGCCATCCTGGAGTATCGGGGTGCCTTGTTTATGCTCGGAGCGGCTACCTCGTCTTAATTCGATCTTTCTCTCGCGCCCTTTATTCCCCGCCGCTGCGAATTGAGTTCGCGCCAAGGCGAATGGGTCTCCCGCCAAGGATGGAACCGTGCTGGTGTAGACTGCAGAGTGTCCTGGAGCATCGACTTCTAAGAATATAAAACCGGACGACCAACGTCGAACGTATCTGATTTGGTGGAAGTTTCTTAACCCTTCAACCTTTGGGTCGCAGGTTCGAGTGCGTTCTGCCGTGGCCTTTTTTTGCTCTTTTTTGCAACAAAGAAAAAAAATTGAAAATAGGAGTAATAGGGGTTAACAATGGAAACAGGGACCTCACCTAACCATTACACAAGACTTTACCGCCAGACCAATGACTGAGTTATGTCTTAAGTAGAATTAACATATTTATTAACTATACTATGAAGTTCGGATTCAAAGAACACTCCAACAGTTTACACTTCTCTTTTTTATTTGAAATTAAAACATGTAGTCACTCGTTCTAACACCAAATCAGATGGTTCATTTTTTTCTAAATTTCTCTAAAATGAGGCTCTTTCGTATATACTTTGTCATTTTGTTTTGTATTTTATCTATTATTATTTTAGATCTTTTTGTATGTCTTGTTTTATTCTAAAAATTATAAAGTGAAAAATTATATTTTTTCATAATAATTGTAGATGTAACTTCGTATTGTCTTATATTATGACAAGGTCAAGATTGAAACTTTTTTAACTTATTTATGAATCTAAAACATGGTGTCATGTAGATTTGCAGGATGTTTTGACCAAATTTTGATTTAATATAATTATTTTATGATATTCATAACAAAGAATGATGGATTACTCAGATAATTTTTTTCAGTTTTTTAGTCACTCTGGGTGACATGGATTATTGCATAATATTTCAGTCTAAATATAATATATATATGTTATTTTTTCATCTTATTTGAGACACACGTAGTTCAATTTGAAAATATGAAATCTTAATTCCTTATTTTACCTTTTGTGTTAGCCACGTCAATAAAAATGGGACATGATGTTGTCCTTTTTTCACATTGATCATTTTGGGAAAATAAGGGATTGAGTCGTAAGGGCATGTATAGTGGTACAGACAACGAGTTGTCTGAAAAACACATCCATGTCATTTCTTAGACAACACAAAAATTAAGAAATACAACGGGTGTCTATATGCTGACTATTTAAGGATTCTACTCCTTTTCGATTTTGCATGCATCCGAGAAAAGTGCTGATCAAAAGTTAGTTTAAACTCTATGTTCTATTTTGCTGTGTTACAGCTATGTGACCATGTCAAAGCATACTATCGAATTGGACTTTCATATTACAATACATGAAACAAAAGAAAGTATAATTAATAGCATGTTACGGCTATGTGACCATGTTAAAGCATGCACTTCACGGCTCCATTCTCTTTCCTGCCTCTCACCCCCAACTCAGACAAAATCCTAGCTGGATTCTTTCCCAGACGGCTGACATCACCGCATTGTACATGCCCTAAGGGTATAATGGTCAAGAGAGCAAAATATAATAGCAATAACTAAAAAGGGATAAATAAGGGACCAAGTTTGAAGTTTCTGGTATGGAATGAAACTTAGTTCAGTCATCAGGAAAAAAAGGATTGAAGATCTAAAATAGACAATTGTAAAATAACACAGTCATTGAAGGAAATAAATTTATTTCTATTATGAAGTCTTCATAAAGAAAGAAATGGGAGGCGGATTGGACCATGTCCAACCCAGACACAACATGATAAGACAATTATAGTGAATACGTATTTCTGAGAATTATGTTTTTCATACTGGAAAGCATACTCGATACCAAGAAAATACGTTTTCAATATCGGAAAGTGTCGCTTGATGTTTAAATTGATTCTTTCATAAGTATTATATGGATATAAAAACTTTTGAGAAAACCTCCACCAACATAATACTAAATTAGGATGTCTATACTGCACATGTAAACAAAATTTTAGTTTCATATTAGTTTAAATATGTTTTAAGTGTCCGATTTTTAAAGTTCCATTTGAGTTATATGAAACTATGTGAGAGATGTATCACTTTGTGAACAATGTATATTTTTATTTTATTAAAATCTCATGTAACTTTTATAACATGCTTATGAACCTAAAATATGCTTTCCTATAAATTTGTAGGATATTTTGACAAAATTTTGATTTAATAAAATTATTTTGTGATATTATTAAGATAAAATATTGAATTATTCATAGAAAATAATTTATTTGTTCATCTATATCTAGAACATAGACTATTATGCAATACCTGAGTCTAAATATGATTTTGGTGAAATTGTTTGAATCTTATTTGAGATAGATGTAGTTGAATTTATAATTACTTTCGATAAGCTCGTAGAAATTCATTTAAACCAAGAAAAATATTAACTTAGTTTCATTTTCTTAAAACTCCTACATATAACCTGTATATAGTATAATTGATTTTAGAAATATTTTGGGATACATAAGATTCTTTTGTTTGCATTTTACTTTATAAATATGTTTTAATTTGTTAAATATAAAAAAGTGCTAAATACTATTGGATTGGATGACTTCAATTCAATGAAGGCTTTAAATAGATAGGCTGTAACACTGCCTGAACCTCAACCGTTGGATATGTGAATCAACGGTTAATATCAGTCAGAGCTCTCTATATAGTACCAAACCCTAGCTCCTCTGTCTCTCTCGCACTCTCGAGTCTCTACTCTCTACACCCCTTTCCTGAGATCCAAAACCCATCACCGTCTCTCTCTCTCTCTCAACTCCCGGCCACCAAATCCGTACACCCCAAGCTCTCGGCCTCCCCACGGCCTACACGACGGCATGCCTGCTTCTGGACCTCAGGCTTGCTCAGCAGCAGAAGCTCGAGGCGCTTCGAAGTCAGCGTAGCCGGATCCACTTCTCGCGGCGATGGAGCACCGAGGCTGGATCCACTCCTCGGATTTTGACGAGGCAAAGAAGATGACGACTTCTTCCTTCCTCACGGTGGCGACGACTTGTCTTCCTCTATGGCCATCCTGAAGGATGGTGCACCGCCGCACAATTCCTTTCTGACACGCTGCTTTCCCATCCATCAGATTCGGAGGCTTGTGCGCAAGGTCAAGCTCCTCAGGTAACCAACCCATTCATCGTTTACTTCTGGTAACTTAATTATTAGGCACGCTGGTCAGCAGATCCATTTACGAATGAGTTTATTATTCCCATTCCATGATTTTTCTGCATCCAGGTAGTTCTTCCCACTCACCCTCTTTCCCTGGTTTGGAACGCAGATCCGGTAGCATTTGTATAATCTTGCATTTGTGTTCGGCATCAGAAAAGTCCCCATATTCTGTGTCTAGTTTGAACAATCTCATGTAAATACGAGAACTGAAAGCGCCATTACTAGTTTGTAAGGGCGTCAAATTTACTAGAACCTTTTTCCTTCTATTTCTTGGAAACTATTACACAAAATTAGTCATCTTCATATAGCATATTTAGCAGCACAGTTGCATCTGTTTGAACTTCATTCTCTCATACGAAAGATCTACTGTAACTACTACAGATTGAGTTCGTGCTGCAGCTGCTATTGTTCCGAGTGTAGAGGGTCTATGTTCGATTACTTCTACTAGATGCAATCTTCGACAAAAACATGTGGTAGTTTGTTTCGATTCATCTGTTGTACGCCTAGACACATTATTCTATACTTCTGTGCTTTTATTTTCTAGCTATTCTTTCTTAATTTCAGGGAGAAAAACTGAAGAACCAACTCTTCTGGTGATTCATTGCTACAATATGCAAGGGATATGATGCTGTCATGATCCATTGACAGAAGTGTTACAGCATATTGTACAACAAAGTGGTTTGTAGGTCTTAAGAAAAGACAACCGACTCTAACAGGTCAGCGAGCCAGCAATGAGGGGCGCATGGTATGTGTTTCTTTGGTTCGCTGAGCTTCTGAATCCTGCTTCAGATCTTCAGTGACATCCTTCTCTCACGTACAACAATACTTGGATTGTTCACTGATCTGAATTGGTTTGTTCTTGATAAGAAGCCTAGCATTGGTTCATTGTAGCAATGTTGCAGTAGTGGGTTACTTCTAGTTTATTTTTCTTTACTGATATGCTTTGAGTGTTAATAGCACCATAGCTTAATTGATACAAGCTTTGTTTAATCATCAATGCTGCTGCACTTGAAATTTGTTGCAAATCTGATCTGTGCCTACTTCCCAATCAATATAGTTTCCCCCTGTTCTGAGGCCTGGCTATCCGCTCAGGTAGTTAGAAAATTCTGACATAACCCATTAGCTAGGTGGCTATGAAATCAGTTAATTAGCTCTTTGGTTCTCCTGGCTAATTGATCATGCATGTTTTGATCAGTGTACCTGCAAATTAATTTGCTCTTTATCTAGCGAGTCTTAACTAATGCGACAGCATATAGTTTTATGTTTTCTGTTTTCCTCACAAGTAGTTGCTACACATGAATTGATCAGTGTACTTGATAGGACATGAGCCTTTATTGTGTTCTAGTCTTTCAATTTGATATTTGACTCTGACATTTACTATGGGTCGAGCAATTGGGTAAAAGGATAGCTTTAGTAAGTGCATAATGATTAGTCTTTGACGCAGTCATTAACTATAATAGTTTATTACTTTGAAACCGTTTAGGTTATATACTAAAGTGTATTGAGTTGCTCTTTGCTTGCGTAATCTTATCCGATTTCTGACTTACATAAAATTTGTTATTTTTCCATTTAACTTCTGCAAGGGAGCCTCAATACAATGGAGCCTCTGGATTTTCTATTTGGTACAGAAGCAATATATTTAAGCTAGAGATGAATTAGAATGACTGTAAATATAAAACACTACTGTGTTGGGTCCTGTAATGCATATGTAGGTATAGTTGCATGTAACTATCATGATAGGTAAATAAAATCTGTATTGTATGACCAAATTGGATACTTATGTGCTGGCCCCACTTTTGGCAAATGAATAATGCAATGTGGCAAAAAGATCTGTTAACACGTGGTTGAATGAGTGGTGAACATATGTTGCAATGATTGTTTGACATGTGGCTGCTTTGTAGGTTGACATGAGGAATACAAATCTGACTCTTGGCTTTGCAAAATTGGCCTGGCCCATACGTGAAATTGGACAGGGTCATAACATAAAATGGGCTTGGTTTAAAATACTAATTCGTTGTGGCCCTTAGTGTTAAATAGGCCTAATCAACAGCAACATAACATATGTACTTTATGACGTTTTGAAGGTTGATAGTGACGAAAATACAATGTCATGATTTAGTGACGAAGAAAAGATTGTCATGGTAACATTGCGACAAAAAAGGATAGGAACGTCGCCAAATATATTTTATAACGGATATTCAGCGACGAACATATTTTCGTTATCTGAATGTCATAATTTATATACTGCGACATATTTTTTATATTCTGCAACAAAACTGAAACGTCGTAGAATGTCAACTTTCTTGTAGTGGAGAGCACCGCCGGCACGAGGGCACGGCCGGATCCCCATCCCTCTCGTTCTATTATTCTTCTGCCATCCCCCTTTCTTATACCTCTCCTTAGCCACAAAAGTCGTGAGATCCGGAGAAGTGTTGCTCCCATGGCGAGGGGAAAGGTGGTGGCGCCACCGCCGGTCCCCTTGCCAGCGCGCGCGCTCGCCCTCGGGTGAGCGCGTCAGTGTCGAGCGGTTCTGTGGTGGTGCCCTTTTCGCGCACGCCCTGTGACCGTGAAAACGGTGTTGAGAGGTGACATATTTGTCTCAGCGAGCTCGTGCTCGGCCGGTCTTCCCGCGCGCTGGCGGGTTCTGTCCCGTGCTATGGCGGTGGTGGCAGCGCAAGGCAAGTCCAGGTAGGACCTCCTCCGCCACCTCTCTGTTTCTTTTATCTAGGGTTGAGGAACCTCTTTCAATCTTTCTTTCGCCTATGGTGTTTGGAGGGGATAATGGCGCCACAGAGATGGCGACATCCTTGGAGCCCATGGCTCCACATTGTGCCCTAGGGTTAGGGTTTGAGTTTTATGTTCATCGATCCAGGATCGATTCATTGCATTTCATTCAACCGATCAAAATTGATTCAATCTGTTCTCTTTTGATTTGCGGACAAATCTATCTTCCCAACTCCGATCCACTCTCTAGACTTGATACCAATGTTAAATTCCGGAGATCACTAGGTGTAGATCGAGTGGGTTCTTAACTGTTTCTGTGAGTGATTTTTGGCTCTTCGAGATTAGCCAACAGAGAGAGAGAGAGAGAGAGAGAGAGAGAGAGAGAGAGAGAGGGAGGGAGAGAGATGCGTACCATGGTGGAGTCTGTGCACGGGCAGCGACTGTCGGTGGTGCTCGCCGGTGGGCCATCCCGTCGCTTCAGCGCCTCCCTTCTGGATCGGATTTAGGGCTGTGCGACAGGGGCCCACCAGCCTTGTCTCGGGCTAGACGCCCCCGATCAGGGCATGGTGAAGGGCCCAATGGGCCATTGGGCCCATTGGCAAGAGATCAACCTAACACACATGACCAGTCAACCATGGATCTAGGGGGTGTGACTACATCCTTGCGTCAACACAGAAGAATAATGTAAGATCTGACATTAGACCACATTCATGCGTCCTGATCCTGAGATCTCTGAATAAACAAAACAATCTACAAGATGCAGTTTGATGATGCCACAGGTAAAATACAATCAGGAAAGTAGGACAATGTTTTTTACTTGCATGTGCGTAAATTATGTTCCTAGATGTATAATCACTTTTCTTCTCTCAGCATTGAGGCTTGAAAACATGCTTGGCCGTCCTTGCAGCTTGGATTTTGTGCCCATGAATGTCAACTATCATATTACGACGTCTTCAGATGTTCGCTTCACTTACCGTAATGACTGAAAATTTCAGATTGGAAGCAATGACGAAGAGGTTGCCTACTCTGGATGGTTCAGGTACATTGGTATACTGGGTATACCTAGCCTAACCTTGGTGCTTAGTAAAATTTAGTATTACGATACTTTAGTTGAGGTCTAGCAACAGCCAAAAGATGTAGGAAAAACTAGCTAACATGTTACTTCACTGTCGGCAAATACTCATCTTCCAATCATCTTGGGATTAATTATCTGAGATACTTATTTTTTTTATTTCTAAAAATAACTATTTTGAATGTATAGAGAAAACAAGAATTTGAAATAAGATACGAGCACTATATACTGAGTTCAAGGTGTTTGCTCGAATAATACATTGTTAGCCACCGTTGACTGTCATATGTAAATATTAAGCAAATATAATAAAGTGGTTGAGGGAATTGAATGTGTAATAAAGTAATAGTAGCATTAGAAGACCTATAGTAGGTTAGCTAAAACAGAAGAACCATAGGAATAGTGGGAGTTTTATAAATACACTATGGTAAGCAACAGGGAAGAGACGACAAGTATATATTGAGTTGTCTGCGATTGTAGAGATGTCTAAACACAAAAATGTAAGATTACAACTTATTTCTTTACTAGCCTACGCAATTGCGCAGGCTATTTGTTCTAGTTCTTTGTAAATAGCATGACTTGATTCAGATGTTTGACCTCTTGAAGTTCATATACTGTTTGTTAACATATAACAATAATGTGAACGCATGACCACATGACAACGTGAGCATCACACTTCATGCACCTAATAAATTTCATTAATCAAACCATTAGGCAGACATGATCTACTGTCTCCCTCTAAATCACAGTCTGCTTAACTGATACACCCATTTAACCAAGTGCTTAGCCCATCTGATTCAGGTAAGGTCATACAGGAGGATGCTAGGGTACTTACTAACCGCATTGTACTTGCCATGAGCACCAATGACGAATGAACCATCTCTGAGAATAGAGCATGGAGTCACGTGCCGGCGAGGTTGTGGCAGCCGTCGGCGACCTCCGCTGGTTTTACCGGCGTCCACACTCAACATCTTTAACTCTAGGCGTGCAGCATTGTGCCTCCTGCCCGGTACACAGTGCCCACTGCAGCCTTGCCGCCATGGTCTGCATGTCTTGTTGGCAATGTCGACCATAACCATGCCGAAGCCGTCCTGAACTCCGCCGCCAATTGCAAATCATCCTTAATCAAGCTCCAGAGATGTATTTCTTTCTACCCTTTTAGCTTACTGAAATATTTGCTTCATAAAAAATTCTTATGGCAATCTGCCAAAATGTTTTGCACCATTTAATAAATAAACCATCTATATCTTACCCTCCCCCCCCCCCCCCCCCCTGTAGAAAACAGAAATAGATTCAGTCTTGTCAGGCTGAACAATGACAACATCATCACTGTGAGTGCGAGCATGATATGCTGAAATCTGCAAGGAACAACACCACAAAACCGAGCTTCATGAACATAACAATAACTTATTTCTACACTCACAAATAATTCTATAGAGAAATAATGCAACGAAAAGTTCAAGAGGAATGCTCCAAAGAGAACATATGTATAGAAAACTCTTCTCCCCCCTCCATTGTGACCATTTTCTATATCTTCATCACCATGCACTCTTTTACCTCCCTACCAAGCAGGTCTCCAGGTGACCACCTCCTCTGCACCCTTTTGCTTTCTGCCAGCATCTTGCTTCTAAAATGGCAGGAAACCAATCGAGGGGTTGTCATACTAAACATAACACCTCAAGATGGTATGAAATCATAGCTATGGTTTGATGGATTCTTATGGCCGCCAGCTGACTGGATGCATAAAACAGGAAAAATGTAATTCAAAATGATGACAATAATCGCTGAGAGAAATATACCTTTATTTTGTTAACCAAATTTGAAAGATCAAGCTTTCTGTGTTCCTGCAAAGATCAAGCTATTCAATTCAATTGTTTTGTAGGAAGAAACCATTCAGAAAGGTGGCATGAAGAGACGTTTATCCATAGATTATGTAAAGTGTAAATAAATTAATTACTTCACACTGTTATATACAATACAGAGTACTCAGAATATTCTCATCTAACAATAATGCCCAAAGCTGCGGCGGCTCTCCATGAAGTACTTGTGCGGGATTCCAGAGCTGCGCGTAGACGCCAGCGCGCTGGAGTCTCTCGGGCTGATGTCCTAACTCAACCTCAGGCTGCTCTCTACGTGAATGTGCCTCGGCTTCAGGTCCGTGTCATGGATAGGTTGGAGTGGCAGCGTTCTGCCGGTACGGCTACCATCATCCGGGCGCCCGCACTGCGTCGTGCCTCATCACGACGGGCCCGACACTGATCGAGACTGACAGCTTGTCTAATGTATGGCAGATCGGGGAGGTTTGCATCACGTCAAACGATCTCCAATCAAGTTATGATGGCTGAAACAAATTCGATATTGAGCAGTTGCGGTGCTCTACCTCTGTCCATCGCGTTCATGTCCACCTAGATATTCCAAAGGTATGTTGTTGGGCCATAAATTTGATTTGAGATAATAAGAATATAAACCTACACCCCTTTCAACAATGAAAGGATTCAGCTGAGCAAACCTACGGTAATTTTCCTTAGAACAATATTAAATCAAAAGGAATGAATTTATTATAAGACTCCGACATTCCCCTCCCGGACTTCCCTTCCCTATTATTAAGTTCAAGCCTTGATTCTATTGAACCAATTCATCACGCTGAGAACTCCGAGCCATGCAAGCATACAAAAGCGAATTAGGTCAATATGAGGAGAGGGGTCAGGGTTAGGGTCTCGCTGCTCGGTTAGATCAGATGCATGCAAGTCATTCCTCGTCCTCAATGGATCAAGCCGACACTCAGTCACATTTGGCAATATCTTCTGGTTATAATAATTTAAAAGACTACTAATCTATAGCAAGCCCGTGGCAATGCACGGGCACTTTACTAGTCATATTAAATGAAACTTTCAGATCATTAGATATACGATAAATGGAGGCTTCAGATCGTTGGGTAGGCGATTATCTGTGGTGATAAAATAGGTCACACAATTTGTCCTTTATTAGTTTAGATAACTAAAAAAGTTGTTTCATTTGACAATTTATATTCAAATACATAATTAAAATATTATAAATTTTATTTTTCTTTCTCAACTTAAGTATTAGTGTCCATGCATACACAAGGACATCGCCTTTAAAATAGTTATATAGTGTCATATACAAAATAACTATAATGGGTTTCTTGCCACCAACAAAATAATTGCATAAAGTCACATACAAAATAGATAATGTACTATCTTATCTCCATTACTATCTGCAATCATACATCTCGCTATCGTGGGATGCTACACCACCCTCTTATGATACATCCTACCTAAACTAAAGGAATCTCAGATGACTACTTATAAACAACAAATTATGATTCATCATATATCTTTGCTCACAAAGTCCAAAGTCTCACACGTAACCAGTGCAATGTTTGAAAAAATGTCATAATACTTCATATCCTCTCATACAGGCAAGTACCAATGAACACATGGAGAAGCAGTCAGTAGTGAAGCTAGGTAGTGCTACCCTGATGCACATGTACCTTGGTAAATTTCAATTTTTTTGAAGCAAATATAGCAGGGGAAGCCCCTACTGTGATAATTTTTATTTCAGTAGTAATTGGATCATACCATCATTAAAGTATCTCCAACAAATATGTAAAATCAGTCACTAAATCTTAATATATGTAGTATTAAGAAAAACAGTCTTCCAACCTTTATGTAAATCAACATCCCAAATTTTCCCACTTCCTAAATACCCTCTGAACTTCCCACACTTGACAACCACATCGAGACTACTCCCTCCGTCCCATGAAGGCCCTGTTTGGCCGGGCTTCAGCTCCGGCTTCCGATCGAGCTTCAGCCAAAAAATCCCCAAACACAGTGCTTCACCAGAAGCTTTTTCGGAAAAAACGGGCGGAGCCAGGCGTGAAACAGGGCTGATGCCAGAAGCACCATGGGGGTAGCTTCGCTCCGCTCCCCTCCCCGTCCACGGTCCCACTAAAAAATGTTTTCCTTTTTTTTTCACCAGGACCAAATTTTACCATTTTGCCACCCTAATCCTTCTCCTCTCCCCCATTCCTCTGTTTCCTTCTTCCCGACGCACGAAAGCCAGGAGCGGCGGTGCGGTAGGGTTCCCGGGTGGCGGCGCGATAGGGTTCCCGAGGAGCGGCGCATCGGCTCTAGTGCGGCACGAAGGCTCCAGCTCGGCGGCGGTGCTAGGGTCCAGGGCGGTCGTGTGTGCGCTCGGGTCAAGGGCGGCCGCGCGAAGGCTCCTTTGCCGGCGGCACCATGAATCGGCAGCATCGCCCGTAGCCGACGGCAAGAATAGAGGACGGAACCTCTGCGGACGATGGCGATGCTGGTGACGAGGTCGGTCACCAATCTGCACCAGACACCGACGGAAGATAGGGGGGCTACAGCGGTGCTGCCATGGGAGCTTCGCATGGCGCGGGTGGCGGCGCGGCCATGGGCACCGGGTGCGGCCCCCCACTATTTCCTAGCGCGAGCATCAGCGCTGCAGGCATGGGCACCAGGGCTAGCAACCCATTCTTCAATGGCACCGGCATGCCACTCTTTTTTGGGGGATTTGGAGGTCCTTGGCCTGGTTCCAGCTCCATGCCCGGTAGCAACATTCCCTCTGGCAGTGGTACATGGCCGGAATGGTGGTCCAGTTCTGCGTCCGCTGCTCTTGGTTCGAATTGGCTCAATGTTGATGTTCCCGGTGCACCTTCAAGGATGACAACTGGAAGTGAAGATCATGGAACACCCGAGGAACAAGTCGAACCTCCAGCTACCTCCAATCGTCGTAAACGTGGACGAGCAGGGAAGCCGCCTACACCTCCAACAACAGCCCCCGTCGACATCGATCTGACCAATGTCCCAAGGTAAAAATGTTGCTCCTGCCACATATAATGTTATATGCTAGTTGCTGATCTCACTGATTGATGCTTGCTATGGATGACAAATACAAATGTGTTGCTCATTGTCTATGTTGTGAAATGCCTATTGTAGAAATGAGAAAGATAAAAATGTTGCTGATTGGAGTGATGAAAATTTGAGGATAGTATGTGAGCTTTTTGCTGAGGAAGTGAGCCGCGGAAATCGTTCTAACACTCATTTGAGTACAGCTGGTTATGTTAATGTCATGTGAAGGTTCAAAGACATAACTAAATTATCATACACTAGAAAACAGTTCAAGAACAAATGGGATAAATTGAAACAAGACTATGGTTATGGAAGAAATTGACTAAGCAAACAGGACTTGGTTGGGATGCAACTCAGAACAATATTCAAATGCCGGATAAATGGTGGTCTAGAATGGCAAAAGTAAGGATTATTTCCATAACATGTTTTTTCCCCACCTTTTAGTTGTAGATTTATTTATGCTTCTCTTTTGTGCATTTCAGAAAATTAAAGGTTCTGGTAGGTTCAAAGGTAAAGGCCTTCAATATGAGGACAAATTAGATATTATGTTTGAGAACCTTCAAAACATTGGTGATGATCACTGGTGTGCTTCTAGCGGTGTAGCTCCATCCCAAGGAATTTCTTATGATGCCACTAATCTTGATGAAGAAGATGAAGTTGGAAATGAAGATTCTGATGATGACTTGGAGGAAGTGCCAACCCCTACAAGTGGGCCAACGAAAAGAGTGAATGTTAACGACAAGGCAAAGAAACCTAAAACTGCTGTGCGACATTGGCTGAAGGATCAATTTGGAGTTCTTATGCATCAAAGTGAGAGGACAACTGCATCTGTTGAATCTGTTGCAAGGCGGATTGACTCTGGTTGTTCAATCAAAGATGTAATGAAATTAGTGAAGGAGTGTGGTGCAACACCTGGAACCAAGGAGCATTTCATTGCATCTATAGAATTAACCAAGGGTCCTAAAAGGGAAATGTTTATGACCTTGGAAACACCAGAAGAAAGGTTTGCTTGGTTAAAGGCCAAGCATGAGTGGATGACTAGGAATGATATGGCAAAGTAGAGCCACGGTACATGCTTGTAGCATGTTTTCTTGTATCTTTCTTATTTATTTTTTCTCTATTTATGTGAACTTGTTACCATGTATTGTCAAACTTATTTTTTTTCCTATTTATGTGAACTTGCTACCATTAGTTGCCAAACCTTTCTTTGTTTCTCATATGTGAGTACAATATCTTGTGTGTATAGATTTGACTCTTCTGATTGTGATGAGGATGATATGGATCGTGGTGAGTTGATAGTGAAGACTTTATCATTGATCCAGGACGCTCAGAAAATATAAGTTGTTGCTGCATTTCTTGCTGCCGAGTACTATTTGACATATCTTGACAAAGCTTCTCCCAGGGTCCCTGTGCAAAGTGGTCACAGTTGGGTTATGGAGACCTTGAGCCTTTCTCGTACATGCTACAAGATGTTCCGTATAGATGTTCCTCTTTTCTATAAATTACATAACATGTTAGTGACAACATATGGTCTCAAATCCTCTCATAATATGAGCTCTATTGAATCGCTTGCTATTTTACTTGCCACTATTGGACATGGTTGGTCATTTAGTGCTTTATATGGTACGTTCAAGCATTCAGGGGAGACATTATGCAGAAAATTTAGTGAGGTCTTGAATTGTTTGATGGCTATGTGTCCGCACTACATAAGGCCCATTGATCCTAATTTCTCCACTACTCATCCAAGAATTACTAGTGACACTAGGATGATGCCTTTTTTCAAAGATTGCATAGGAGCAGTTGATGGAACTCATATCACTATGGTACCACCTCCTCATGATGTTATTAGATATATTGGGAGAAGTGGTAAAGCTACACAAAATATTCTTGGTGTGGTTGATTTTGACTTGTGGTTCACATATGCATCCATTGGACAACCCAGCTCTATGCATGACATAAGTGTACTATATCATGCAATTGAGAATGATCCTACATTCTCACACCCTCCTTCAGGTATCATCTTCTAGTTGAATTCAACTTGCTCCCAACTTTTTATCATGTCAACTGCCTATAGTTATTAAATTCTTGTTGATTTATAGGAAAATATTACAATGTTGATACCGGCTATCCAAATCGTCCGGGATATTTGTCACCATATAAGGGTCAAAGGTACCATATTCCTGATTGGAGAAGAGGAGTTGCTCCACATGGTGAGCAAGAGACTTTCAACCATTTGCACTCAAGTATCCGTAATGCCGTGGAACGCACCTTTGGTGTGTGGAAACAGAAGTGGAGAATTCTTCTTAACATGTCAAGCTATCCAATGGAGAAGCAAATGATGATTATGGCAGTGACCATATGCCTTTATAACTTCATCCATGAGAATGATCCAGAAGATAAACATTTTATAAAGTGCGATCAAAACTTAGATTACGTGCCAACTATCCCTTCAAGGTATTCAAAATTCCTTTCTTCGAGGAATGCATCGGATACATCGACTCTACACTCTAGTGATAGAGATATGGATAGATTCCGTGATGATCTTGCTAAGACGATATATCTTTCTAGGTCCTCATGATCATTTGTGGTGGAATGTTGACTCATGATCCAAATTACTTTTGTAATAAATATTTTATTAATTTATATGTTATATTTAATAGTTAAAGTCAAATTTTTATTAAAATAAGAAATACATATATATAATATGTTCATATGTCTTTGGGCAATATGGTCAATTGTCTCTTTTATTTTATGAAGCTGCCACAGAAGCTATAGAAGAAGCTATTTGAGAAACTGTAGAAGAAACTGTTTTACCAAATGATTTTAAACACAGCCACACCCACAACCAGCACAGCTGAGTTTTTCAAGAAGCCACAGCCACAGCCAAAACAGGCACAGCCGGAACCCTACCAAACGAGGCCGAAGATTGTCGATCTAGCAAAACACACGGAAACCAAAACGCCAAAGCATTTTACGCTGCTACCCTCCATTTACTGCGGTCTCTCCCTCTTCCCTCCCGGTGTCTTCTTCCTGGCCTCCTCTCACATCCCATCTGTGGCTCCACTCTCTAGTCTCCATAGAGCCAAGCAGCTCTCCGGCGCTCACTCCGCAGCTCCCCATCACCCACCACGCAGTTTCTAATCACCATCTAGCATAACTCGTGCTTTTAATACCCATGGATTTGTTGTAGGCCAGATCTTGGGGAGAGAGGGAACAAGCAAGGTTGGTGCATGCCGTCCAGTCTCGCCATGGCCTGCCGTGAGTTCGTCTTCGACATGCAGCGCTGCTCGTCTTCGTTCTCGGCCATGGAGGCGAGGCTTGTGTTGGTTGCGCAGGGATGAAGAGAAAGGCGGCAGTGGCCGATTTGGTGGAGGCATAGTTGCGTGTGGTAGTGAAGCAGGATGGGAAGAAGTGTGTGACGTGCTCCAACGCTGACCGTCGTGCTGCTCGCCTTCACTCTCGGCCATGGACGTGAGGCCTTGGCTTGGCTGCACGGGGAGGAAGAGAGAGGCGAGAGCTGGCTGAGAGCGAGAACGATGACTTCTCGAGGCCGAACGGATGAGGTTTGAACGCTTGGCTGAGGATGAACGTAACAGGCAGATGCGCGGGCCCAGTTTAATGTGCAAGTGGGGAAGGCGACACTCGTCAGGGGACATTTTTTGAACTTCAGAGTGTCACTTTTCGGACGACGGAGGGAGTACCAATCTATAAAATTCTCTCATTCTCGTGGCAAAATCGCAAGAGTGCCTCTTATTTCGCGCCATCATCTGAACAATTTTACCATTGTTGCAATGAGGAGAGTAATTCTCACATCTGCTGTGAGGAGAAGAACAGGGTACGTGCTGCCGCCGCCGTGGGCTGTTCCGACCGTTCATGCCACCAGTGCCGTGAGCTGTTTCACGGAATGGTGCCGCTGCCCATGTTAGTGGTTCGAGCCATTGCTCTTCCGTTCCTATTCGCATCGATGGTGAGAACCTCGGCCACCCCATCTCTGGTTCGTTCACCGGCAACTCCCAAGGTCAATCTCTTCCTCAGCTTTTAGAGATGAAAACGGAAACTTGATATCCTAGACAGTGTCTACTCGATGGCCTATTATTGTTGGAGGCTTCTGAGAAGAGCATTTATATCCTGCATCTACTACCGATGATTGCAGGCAAGGAGCTGCGCATGGAAATAAAACGGACGCAAAGCCTCGATTGGATTTCGCAAGGTCCTGAGTCCCGACGTCACAGCAAACAAATCACGCATGGCCCTGGCCCGGTAAATAGGATGACATGGCAAGATTTAATCTCGAAACCAAATATTAGGAATTGTTGGAGGAAAGAACTTTTTCACTCCCACTATTTATAAACTCCCTAAACTGATGTTTTGGGAGTAATTTTTTTACAAAACTATTGGAGATGCTTTAGTGCACCTCCTAAAATTTTGATTTATCACTGCAAAACACATCATTTCTATATGCATGGCACCACCTCAACTCAGTTCTACCTTTGCCACTGAGAACCACTACTTCCAGCTTTGTTTTGTTGTCGTATTTAGTTGGTGGAGTAGAAGGTCAAATC
The DNA here is from genome assembly GCA_032690845.1 of Eleusine coracana subsp. coracana. Lineage (NCBI taxonomy): Eukaryota > Viridiplantae > Streptophyta > Magnoliopsida > Poales > Poaceae > Eleusine > Eleusine coracana. Next base: position 45,100,203 of record CM064434.1, on the reverse strand, counting down.
AGTCAATACATGAAAGCAATTGAAGAAATATATCCCTCTGTGTTGGACAAAGAAGGGGTCGTGAGGAATAGCTTCCCAGTGGTTAAGAACCTGCAATTATATTCCGCAAATGTTATCCAACACGACAAACAACAATTTCATCCATACAGTTATATTCCGTAATGTCAAAATTCTTACCCGCAGAAAGGCAAAGAGTGAGCCATTATTTGACAAGGTATATTACTTTCCGTTCTTGGATGAGTAAAACTTCACATGCAATTACTTAATATTCCTATGTTGCACATTAAAACAACCAATTGTTTGAAGACAGCTCAAAACAAACAACTATAGACTTATGTGCATGGATTCAAAAAATGTTGAAAACCACTCGATTTTCACGGTTTTCGACCAAACCGGTCCGGTCCGGTTTGAATGGATGACCGGTTTTTGGTATAATACAATTTTAAATTTTGAAATTTTAAAAAATTATAAAATCACAAAAACCGAGAAAAGTGAGCAATAAACCGGAGAAACCGAGCGATAAACCAGAAAACTGAGTAATTTGTTTTTAAACTGAGAAAACCCATGAAAATAGAGAAAATCGAGCAGTAAACCAAAAAACCAAATAATAAACCAGAAAAACCAAGCAATATACTGAGAAAACCGACCGGCTTCCTTTCAAATCATATTCAAATTCGTGTTGTCATTTAAGCGGTTTTGTCCGGTTTTTCCGGTTTTTATGGTTTTCATCAAACCGGTTGGCTCTGGTTTCCGTAATACGAACGGTTTATTAATCCTTGCTTATGCGAACTATTCGACTATGCATTCTGCATTGTTAACATTGTGGATTCGTGTACCTCAAGTGGAAGAAGACCAGTCTCTCCCATGTCTAGTGTCCGCATCAGCTCACTACCAGGCCAGTCATAGACATGTAGGTGTGTTCCATAGAGACCATCCTGTGCATGTTGAAGATGAAAACCTGACTTGAACGCAGAGGGGGCTCCCCATTATGAACTCATCATCACCGTGTGACAAGGCTGGGTACCATTAATCATAGCCAAACAAGAGGCTGTGTCCTGGCTTTTCCCAACGCAAGCAATAAAAATCACAAATCAGTGAACTGTAAGTTAGAAAAAAAAACTGTCTATTTTCATATTCCAAACAATAGTTTGTTATGTATGAGCATCAATTTCAGAGCTTATTACTTCAAACAACAGCATTCCCTATAGAAAATGATACAAGTGTTGATTTGCTACTATGTTCACACTCTTGTGTTTTTGTGATTGACCAGCATGAAGTGGTTTGATAATAGGTTATGTTTATCAGGTTATGCTCTGTAATTTCCTTAGTTATAGGTAATGTTTCCATTGCAATGTACCTAAATTCTAATTGAGCCTACCGTTCCTTAACCTTGAACTTTGAAACAAACAGGAGAAAGCCATTGCCAGAAGCATTCCCCTCCTTGTCTCCCAAGCAAGAAATCATGATCTCTCGAGATGCAAGGCAATGGGATGTGTGAGGAAAGCCAAGCCCAGGCTTCTCAGCTATGTCCTCAGCCTGGACCACCCTATGCAAGGACGGCACCCCTCAGATTTGTTGCCGTGTCAACAACATATACATGACCTGACGTGCAAATAACCATTACAGCCACCATATAACTTTAGATCTACATTTAAGAGCCAATCAATCGGTTAGTAAATGATTTATCAGCACAAAATAAAAGAGAGTAAATGTACAGTTGTCTTGATTACATTTGTGACATTTAGGGTAGCTAATATGCTAGTTCAAATTTGATAGAATTCAGTTTAGCATAAAACCATAAGAGCAATAACTAATACATTGATACATGTGAACTTCCTTAATATTTCAGTCGGCAGAAAACTATTCATGTAAGGATACCAAACCAATTCAATTTTGCAAGGAAACTGGCATGCGGCCTAACCTATCTCTGTAATCATTGTCAACAAACATATGGTGAACAAAATATGGTAATCTCTGTAATCATTGTCAACAAACATATGGTAAAAATAGGGCAAGACAAAGCACTATGAATTCAGTGAATCTTCCCCAAAAATTAATTCAGTTCAATGTCTCTATCTGTAACAAACACATGTATAAAGTGATAGCAATAATTCTAACAAAAAATCATTTGAAGTGATCATCAATTAAATCACTGTCATCAATTCCATCCATGGCTTGTAGAAGGATCATTATGACAAATATTAGCACATAAGAACATAGATTTTTCTGGCACCAGCAGCATTTCACTTTGACGATGATGCCACTACGACAACTGCCACGCCATTGCTGCAAGGGGCCTCATATCGACGTTTGTTGGGATGAATAGACAATATCATTTCTTAATATGCATTTTCACCTACAACATAGCTTCAATTCGGTTTAGATTGCTAAATCATAAACAATCATATCCAATCTGGTTTAGATTTGCTAAATCATAACCTGATTTCAGAAACAATCATAATCGAATTCCTGGTTCAGAATTTCAAAAACAATGTACTGAATTCCATCTATATTGAATTAATGGCATACAATGGTCTCCTCAGAAAAGAATAGAGAAGAGCTATCGCACAAAAATTAAAATACAGAGGATGTACAAACACTACAATGGCATATCATGTACTGCTACCACCACAAGATGTACCCATACTGCGCCCCTGCTGCTGTCCTATGCCAGCTGTCATCACCGCTTCGCCTTCTTCCCGTGCGTTTGGTCAGTGGGGTCCACCATTGTGCAACACACATGCTGCTGCCACCGCAGACTGCTTTGGAATCCCGTCAGCATCACGTCAGGATTCACAAATGCCGCCGGGAAGGGGATGAGAACTTGTACCGAGGAGGAGAAGGCGATGAGGAGGATGTTGCAGGCGACGTGATCCAGGCATACGAGGGGCATCGTAGTCGTCTTGGTGCAGGCAGCTGCACTGTCGAGGATATATAAATGCCGAATCACTTGCCAAACAGAAGGTCTTCAATATTTCTATTAATGATCGAACTCCACGTAACCTGCAAAGAGATTTATAAAAATGATGATGCTGTAGTTATACTCTTAATACTACAAACAATCCATGAACAATCAACAACCAGAAGTACTACAAAAATAATTATGTGAACCCTATAGTCTTATTGTAGAGCACTTTACCATATTATATAAGTGATACACATGCCATTTTTCAATTGTAGACAACATCAAAAGAAATATACAAAAAGAAAGATAACCAAGGTTCATCCTCATCTATATGGTCACAGATAAACAACGAGGTTACATGATGTAAAATAATTTTATAGAGGTCATAGCAAACATATATCTAAGGAAATTAAGATAATTAATATGTTTATGTGCATCCGGATGGGCTCAGATCAGATCTAATAGGCACATTCAATGAAGAATTGCCTCAGGCTAATAATAGGTTTAGAGATTTGTGACCTGAAAAAATTATAGGGCACACATGTTTTGAATTTTATTGATTAGTGATTACAGCAAGATAAAGCAATGCACACTATGAGACCGTATTAAACTGGTTAAAAGCTAATACTTTTCAGGCTCCAAATTGACAATAGGAGATCACCTAAACAACCTACTACCCATAGATCTAGATGTCGAGCTCCAAATTGAGGGTGTCTTTTCATTTTTTTAATCTAGGTGTCAAGCTTAGCACCGTTCCTATAAATCTCCATTGGATGAAAAATATAAGTGAAGAAATCGCTGCTGATCCAGTCTCACAAAAGACTAAACTGATTTAGGAGGGGATTCAACTCAAACCTGCCAACAAATAAAGGGAGGATAATAGGGAGCAGGAAGAGGATGGAGAAAGGAGTATCGGCGTCGATGTACCTGGGCTGCTCAGAGATGCTAGGGATGTGGATAGAATTCCAGAGTTCCACCTCCACATCAGTGATCGACTTCCTCTTTTTGGACTCCAGAACGTGACCCTTGGGAGTTACATCTTGAAATTCACATGTCGACGATTCTTGCAGTGACAAATTGAAATGCGTATAGACCTTGAGTCATAATCCAGAATAGATGTTCCACTGCCGAAGAAGTCGACCATGCTGTCTGCAGCAGTGAATTGATGACATATGTACCTCAACCCACACCTTATTTTCTAGTATCACAATTGTCCCTTGTTTTTGCAAAAAACATCCTAGCTTGATGGCGCACTCCTGCAAAGAAGATACATGTATTGCAAGAACATCTTGGTGATATGGAAAAGCACTCCAAATAAACAACCCTATATAAGAATCTATATGCAGCAAAACTGATACTAATGGAGGCAAGAACAGGATGAAAACAAGCAGCATCGTAGAAGACAGATTTTTCATGCTAGCACCGATTTTGATCCAACAATAAACAGATAACTAAAACTTAAAAATCTACAATAATCTATATGGTGTGTACCTTGTTGTCAAGCATATGATGCAGCACCCTCACAACATGCACAATGTCCAAGTGCACAGTAAAGTGAACCTGGTTCTGCTCATCCCACTAAGGATAGTGCATTGCATCCAATTAAAAGTGCAAATTAAGAATTATGAATGCACAAAGGCAACTAAAAAAATGAGATTGTTGGACTTTGTCCAAAAAAGGATGAGGACTACATATAATTTATTCTAAAATACAGAAGCAGCAATTGATTAATTTATCACTTTGACATGCCTAGATATAAACTGACAGTACATATTTACTGTGCAATTTGAATAGAACTCCAAAAGTATAAACTGTCAGTTTTGTGTAATATAAAAATCATTACAGTTCATAGGAAACTAATTTGTATCGCATGAACACCAGATGAGATGACCCATCTCTTCTGCATTGCAATCATTATTCACACCAAAAACAGAGGTATCAATAGTTTAACTGAGGAACAATGAGGGGATGAAAATAAAACATGGAGGTAAAAATTAGGACTATGATTAAAATTCCTAAAATTTGTAAGACCATGAACTGCATGCTACAAGTCTGCACTCCGGAGACATGCACAGGCAACACAATATATTGTCAATTAACTGTGCCCCCTCCTCTCGTTTTGTTACCTATAAACACTAAAGTAACAGATTCCAAAACATATGATAGAGAAAGCATACCAGAGTTTTGATCTGATTCCCAAAGAAAAAGGAGAGATAAAAGACTACGTCAGTTCGCTGCTATCCTTGACGGAGCAGTTGATAAGCTTCAACTTCACTGATGATTCGTGCACTAACTCATCAAAACTTGTCATCCACGCTGACACCCACAATGATGCCCACCCACCTGCCCTGACTCTGCTCCATCAAAATCTGTGCAGACAACATGCTTGATGCCATCGTAGGCACGTGTAGAGATGGGGCAAATTTGTGGAAGGACGCATACCTCGCAGTGATGGGCGCATCGGATTTCCAGTCTCCCTGGCTTCATCCTTGGTGCCGGCCGGCGCCATAGCCCGGAGCTTGCCCCAGCAACCCCTCCTCCCCGTCTTAGCGAAAGCTTGTCCCGGCCAGACCCCTCCTTCTCCCGGCTCAGTCCTTCAAGCCTAGCCCGTGCTGCCGCTGTAGGCGCATGAGCTCGACTCGTCGCCACCCTCGCCTTCTCTTCTTCATCCATGGTGGCCCGAGCAAAACCATGGCGGAGCTCGCACCTGGCCTGCGTGATGTAGATATGGCCCGATCTTCCGAGAGGTAAGGGAATAAACTCGAATTTAAGGAACTCGGCATCAATGACCCGGCTTGAATCAGACATGATCCAACCCTGTAACCATTACACCAAGCACAACATGATTGTTCCTGCAAGCGAAATCGAGAACACAAGTAAGAGAGGATAAATATACAATCTAAAATTGCAAATATGAATGAAGTGAATCACAAGAAAAGGTTCAAGCTCTAAACACAAAAGGACTAATCGCCACAGTGGTGTAGAATAAGAACAGAGGTCCTGGATTACTGTAAAAGGACTTATCGCCACAGTTACAATAATTCGATCAAGTTTCTCTCAAGAAAACTGAACTGAAAAAAACCCGAAACTAAAAGATGGCGGCTACTGAGTTTATGTAGGAACCAGAGGCGTCCTAGGGTTGGGGGCGACCAGGGGGGGGCGCCCACAACATGGGCTTAAGGCCCGACATGATACATGGCCAAGTTGGCCCAAAATAGGTGGTGCAGCACCTTGTCATGGTCACACAGCATGACTCACGACCCTTCTGGAGCTAGGACCAGATACAAAATGACAACGTCGTTGTCCCCTTTCCAACGCATCAAAGAACGCCTTGTTTGGACATCGGATGTGGGAGATATCATCAAAAACATGAAGAGGTGTCGACTGAATTCAAGACGAACGCGGCGACCGAGTTGGTGATGACTTGTAATTTGGGAAAGGCCATGATATGCACGTATCCAGCATGGTGATGTCCTCATCATCGCGCCTCGAGCTTCCTGCTCCTCGCCGATCCCTACCGTGAGCTTGTCCTAGCGCCCCCTTGCCTAATCTGCGCCGATTGACCCATTTCCCCGTCACCCTTGGTCGCTACTTTCATGTCGCCTGGGGAATAAGTGCTCCAGATCTGGTGGCGCCTCCACACAAGCTCCAGTGGCTGAGGTCTAGATAATGGGCATGCTAGGCCACGATTGCATCTTTAGTCCTACTCGCTCACTCTAGTGGCGGCAACGGAAGGGGTCCAGCTTAGCGACGATGAAGGCGGCGACTGTACGGGCTGCATTGATGTGACGGCGGTGAAGGCTCCTCCGGCAGGCGGGTCGCTCTCCCTAGAGACCATGGCAGCATGGCTCCCACGTCGCCTGTCCCAGCATGCCCCGACGGCGTCCATTGGTGCACCTATCACCTCCAATTCGTGATCGTCAATGGTGCCCCCGCACGCCACCTTGAGCGTAAGACAGGGGATTGCCCTCTGCAAGGGAGCCAGGAGGAAAGAGTTACAAAAATTTGGAAAGAGGAGATAATCCAAGAGACAAACGTGGAAGGAATTTGGAGGGGTGTCAAACGTGATGAGAAGGGAATGTGAGAAATTTTGGAAAGGATATTTACATTACCTTTGAAATTTGGAAGTGGAGAAAATTAAGAAAGTGAAAATCAAGGAAGGTGTGAACGGTGTGGGTATGTGTGTACAGGTGGGTAGGGTGGTGAGAAAAAACAGGATATGGGGGAGAGATGAGTGATTTTTATGAAGGAATAAGTGAGACAATGTTTATACATCCAAATCCTGTGGTTAGATGTAGGTGGCTCATTCTAAACGGAGGGCTCAGATCGTTGGGTGGGTGTCTGTCTGTGGTGACAAAACTGGTCCTGTTATTTATCCTTTATTAGTTTAGATAACATTAATGAGTCAATTACATGCTTGGTACTTAATCTTGTTGGGCTATGTCACTCAGGTCCCTGTACTCTCAAATTGCATTTCTGACTACCTAAACTTAGGGTTAGGTGTCATTTAGATCCCTATATTCTCAAAATACAAATTTAACTCTCTAAACTTAACTTCGAGTGTCATCTAAATCCCTAAACTTGACTTTGGGTGTTATGTAGGTCGCATATTATAAATATATAGTGCCATCTTAATTGAATTGATTTAAATTTATTTTTTATAGATATATTTTAATTATACTCCCTCTGTTCATTCATATAAAGTATATTTAAAAGTGACATAGAGACCAAATCATATTTAATATTTTTAATAATTTATGGATCCACAATAAACGAGACACATAAACATCCACGGGCTAGCATATTTATTAATTGATGTAGATGAAAGTAATGTTTTATCAATGGTGGTGCTCATTTAGATCACATCATGATACTAAACCATAAAATTATATTTTGTTCATTACCTAATAGCTAGGTATTGCTAGAATTTTTTTATGCTCTTTATTATCTTTTATTTTATGATAACATTTCTTTTTATTGATCAATGATATACAATGTGCATTTGTGTGATCGGATTTGCATTCATTATTCAAATATAATCAATTTGATTGGGATACATTGTATTTTAAGAGTATAGGACCTAGATGACACTCGAAGTTAAGTTTCGAGAGTTAAATTTATGTTTTAAGAGTATAGAGACCTAAATGATACTCAAGCCTAAGATAGGGTAATCAAAAATACAATTTGAGAGTACAGGGATCTAAGTGATATAACCGAACAAGTTTAAGGACCGGCCATGTACTTTACTCTAACATTAATCAATCAGGGCCTTTATCTGTCATAGCCAGGCCAAAGTCACGCACAAAATAAGTCTGAGAAGCTGCAAAACCAACCGCACGCGGAGGGTAATCACGATCCCTGTCCCGCAAAGATTTCTGGAGAATACAATTGCCCCCAAACTGATTATCGGTAGCAGCAAGCCAGCAAGCCTTATCTATATCTATCGAAAACGCATATGTTTCAGTGCAATCAATTGTATATTCTACCATCCCATAACACTACGAGACAATGTTAAGCATCGGATTGCCTTATCGATATTTACATTGAGGCCCTTTGAGAAGGGTCAAAACACAATCAAACAATCTGGTCCTCCACCTTCTTGGTTCACCCTTCCCTCCCACAAAACTCGATCTCTCTAAGATGAAATGGACCCAGTAAGGTTAAGAAACCAGAACCAACAATAGGTAAACTAGAACCATTACCAACAATGATTGATAAAGGAACTGGTCTGATGGAGGTAGGGTAGAGAGATATGTTACCAGGGGCATGAGCTGTGTGCGAGGAGGCGCCCGAGTCAAAAACCCAAGGGTCTGCCGGTGCAGGCGGTCTTAGGGAGACGGTGCTGAAGGCGCTTGTCAGCGAGTTTTGGTCTCAAGACATCCAGTTGGAGGGCCCGGCCTGATCGCGCATAGGAGGCTGCACGTATACTGGCGTAGTCGATGGCTGGTACACCGGTAGGGGCGTGGGGTGAGCACGCACCATGGCAGGTGGCGCCAGCAGGAGGGCAAGCCAAGGTGGGTCCAACAAGTCGGGCTGGAGCGGTGTCAGGTAGCCAGTGAAGAACACTTTTTGCTACTGCTGCTGGGGTGTGCCAGAGTATGGTCCTCGTGGGCGCGGAGAACCGGGCCACATCTAATGGTCCCCGTCTATGGATCATAGAAGGATGGTGAGCCGGATGAATTCCCGTTGTAGCGGCGATGGTGGCGGTTGGACCCATTGCCCTGGCCATTGTTCACTGTGCCCTGATTGATGGAGAGGACAGCACCAAACACGCGGGCTGGGGGCGGGTGGATGGAGCCAGCTCGGGAGCTCGTGCTAGTGCATCTATAGGAGGAGGAGCCATGACGAGGGCCATGAAATGTGCAGGAGGAGCAGCTTGGCGTGGGGCGTGCATCTCTTCGAAGCAAAGGTCAGCGAAGACGTCAACGAAGCGAGTGAATGGGCGATAGCGGGCGATAAGAGCTTCCATGTATGGCCAGCGCTCGCCCAGACCGTGCAACACATTGAGGACGAGTGTGCAGTCATGAACATCCTCACCAAGGTCCCTAAGAGCATCGGCCATCGACTTCATCTTCTGGCACTAGTCGCGCATGGGGAGGATGCCCTGGATGAAGATCCAAAACTCAGTGTCGAGATGGAGAGCGCACATCTCTTGGTTGCTGATGAACTGGCACTCGATGTCGAGCCATGAGACACGAGCAGTTGTGCCACCATGCACATTGACGATTTCCATCAGCTCAGGGGAGACCGTGTTGTAGATCCAGGACAGCACAACGCAATTGATGTGGTAGGACGGTGGGGTGCACCGCATCGGAGGTGACATGGTCAGCAAGGGCCTAGCGGCCGAGGACCAGCAGGTGGTCGCCACACCACTTGGTGTATTTCGTCGAGAGGAGGTCGAGGATGATGGGCACCAGGGAGCGAATGTTCTACACACCCGATGCTTGGGCGTGGAGGTTGGTGATGCCAAGGGCCTCATAATCATCGTCTTGATCATTGTCAACAACTTGGGACTTGCCATCGGTGGTGGCTGTGGCGTCGCCGTCCTTGAACTCTAGGGTGGCCATGGTAGATGTGCCTCCACGGCGCGCGTCCTGTGCATCAGCGATGATGGCAGTATGGCACACACTCGACCCTCACAAGCCCGAGCAACGATGGTAGCCGGCCTCTTGCCAGCGGCCGTCTCCTGCTCTAGGGCTTGGCGTCGAGCGAGCAGGGCCTCGCGATCGGCGTCGGTGGCGATGGGTGGGGGCTGTTGGCCAAGGCTGTGGGAGGTGTTGGAGGCCAGCAACTTGACGGAGACAGCCGAGGTGGCGGCCGTTCTCCTGTCGGGAGGAGACATGGAATGGGCTAGGGTTTGTAGTGGAAGCGGAAAGTGTCAGTAGTAAAGAAAACTCATGATACCATGATAGTGGAGATAATCACGCATAATAGAATTATAATCATGATGTACACAAGGGGTACATATATATAGCCCAGGTTGGAGGGACGTGACAGCCGGGCATGCGTGCTCAGGGTGACGGCTATACTAGCTATTCTAACAGGAACTGGTACTGCACGCAATGACTGAACACAGCACAGCTGCAACTTCACCCCAGCGAGATTTGCATTGAACTTTCAAGTTAAACCAGGTAAAAGGCAGGGAAGTAACACAAAAAAATACGTTTCAATGCTCTCTGTATTTATGCTTTAAGCTCTCTCTCTCTCTAGAACCATGGTTAGTACTCCCGTTCTCATACAAGAAAAAGGAGGACCGAGGTTGGTATGACCCAGCGGGGAGAGGTGGCCCAAAGAGAAGGGGAGGGTGAGAGGGAAATAAAAGGTTTGCATTTCCCTGAAATTAAAAGAAAATCAAATATAACCTAGTACAATTCAAAGATCTTGTTATAAAACTGGAGGTCCCAGGTTCGACTCCCGGTGGGAGCGAATTTGCGATCTCGGTTAAAAAAAATCCCCTCGCCACTCTCCGCACCAAAGCATTTGGTTAAGGCCCCACCTCTAGAAGCAACGGTGCCCATGGTGATCTCGACCCAGGTTCTCACAAGGCTAGTGGCCCTAATGTAAGGGGAGGAGGGGGGTTTGGGGGTTTTCTAGATCTGCGTGAGAGGATCTTCTCCTTAAATGCAATGCTCGGGGGCCGTCATACCCCGCACAGGTCTAGTTTTTTTTTTTGAAAATCTAAAACCCAAACAATCATTCTATTTTTGAAATTTCCCTTTTTTGTACCCTTTGAGCTCTATTTAATTGGAAAATTTATTTAATCAAATCTAAGCTGTAGAATTCAAGGAATTCTATTGGAGCGATTTTTGATATTTGGACTCAAAATTTAGGATGATACAGTATCACACAAACCATCCAGCACAGTTTCCCTATGCTCCTTTACCGACCCAACATTGTTAAGTGGATACTTCATCAAATTATTAACCAATTGTCAAACCCTTGACAACACAGCTAAGCATATCTAGCTAAACCATTAACACTACACAACTGGCTCAAGGTTTTGGTCTCGGCTAAGTTTAGTAGATAAATTTGTACTTGTTTCAATTATATCCTTCTTGTCCACTTGCCCGGCCAAGAAACAGGTGGGCAAAAGTTAGCATCTTAGTTGTATAGGCGACCTGTAATACTCCGGAGGTGCATGAACAAGTGAGAATCTTAGTTCGTAAATTTGGTAGCATGCATCTCATGGTAGGATTTCCCCAGATATAATGGTTTTATTCCATATCATAAATAGATGACATGAAAAAAATAGAGTTTCCCGTGGCTGCACAAAGATTTAAATACGTCCCTATCAGCCATAATGGAACAACTGAAAAACCGATCCTTAACTACTTGTTTCATAGACCGACGTTGCACGTATCAGCAGTGTGGCACAGCCATGGTGACAGGGAAGCTCTGCGGTGTCTTGGACGCGTAGGTGAACGTAATCGGCGATCCCTTGGAAATTGGCATACCGTCATTAACCAGGCAATTTCCGCCTTGCTCCGGGCGGATCTTGCTCGTGTCGAGCGGCTCCGCGCTGGACAGGCCGCCGGGGCAGCCCACTCTGACGCTGATCTGCGAGCAGTTGCACTGGTTGTCGATGGTTACCAGGTACTGTGGCTGCGCAGCCACCGTCTTACCTGTTGGAGCTACCGAGACGTGGATGTCTGACAGCTTGCAGGCGCCGGGCCGGTCAGTAACTGCGTGGCAGGAGACCAGGGCGGCAGCGGTGAGGAAGAGGACGACGGCGACCTTGGCCATGTCGATCTTGACTTGCTTCGGTATTGGTTGGTACTTTTGATTTGTGATGATGAGAAACATGGCGTCTATAGGTCCATATATATAGTCGGGCAGAACCAGAAGACGTCAACGTGCGTTGCTTCCTTTTTTTCCCGCAAATGCTGCAGATTAGGACGCTTATTATCGTCAAGTTATTGCCTTCCTAAAGCGGTACATCGCTGCTTACCATAGCCTTGACACCTTCCTCATGTATTAGCTGTCATCCTGATTCACTGCTCCTAATTTTAGTACAGCGAGACAATGCTTACAACAAGGTATACCTTCTCATTTGGAAATTAATTATTGCTATCCAAAGCTGTTAGTACCTAAACGTATATAAATAGATCTCATTTTAAAATATACTAGAAAGGTGGCCCGCGTAAATTGCGTGGCTAGAATATGTATTAAATATGAGCATACAAAATATTTTGATTTTTGACTAAGTGTTTTTTGTGTTTTTAATTTCCTTACAACATAATAATAGAGCTATTTTTTTTAGGACTATTGGATCCCTTATTATCAATCAAAGTTTTAGAATTGTTTGTCAAATATGTATGCATTATATGTGATTTTTTTATGATTTTATATTTATTATAACTTAGCATCTCATATCTCTTTTTTTTTTTATCAGACTAGGCGCATCTTATTTGATTTTACTCTGACCATATCATATTTTAGATCATTTCTGTTTTAACTATATCTATCCCTCTAACATAGTTTTCTGGAATCAGTCATGTTATTAATTGACTTTTTAATCATACAACATTTCTCTTTATCTTGGGTGCCATAAACTCTAAGATATGATGACGCAATAGAGAGTTGTGCTCTTAGCCACCGGGGTTAAGTCCTCTGTATGGACGCTTACATATGAGTATCCATGATCTCAATCTCAATTACAGTCACAGTCCACACTTTGAACAACAGGCTTTAATTTGCAGAGCTAGCTTCTTATATTTGTATTAGGTTTAACTATATCAATATTATTTTCTATGTACTAATTTAATATTAAAACACATTTAAACCTTCACAATAATATATTTTAAAGATGCATAGTCATAACTTAATTTAATAAAATTTTAATTTCAAGCATGTCTAACTTCAAATATTATGAAACCCTATATAAAATATACATTTCACTTAATTATTTTTTGGATAAATATTTTTCCGTTAATAGGTAGTATGACCCATCGAGGCGTGACGATGTGTAGGACCCTTATATGTCATCAATCCTCATATATTGTGTTGTCACTGGTGACAATAACCTCGGTGCACTTGCACCACCGTTGAAAAAAGTAATTAATACTAAGCACCACAGTTTGATCGGCTAATATCAATATTAGTTTTTAAAATTAGACATATCTATGTTGCACATCATATTTGACTTTTGTCAGGTTGCCTGATTGCCACTACATCCAATGGCTCCTTTTGCTAAGAAAGTTAGAAATGTCCAACTTCCGTCCTTACTGATTTAAAAAAATTAGACATGTTTATTTTGTGCTAAGGATAGAAAGTAACACTCATGTATTGGTATAATCCATATGAGAAATATATTTCCAATCTCTTGAAGTTTTTTCACTGTATGCTATTACGACGTGTTTACTTATATTGAAATCAGATTCACTTTCTTAAAATAAAAGATAGGAGTTTTTACAATGATCCAAAATAACTATAGACTGTTTATTTGAGAGATCTCGATGATCTCTTGTATCCTATGGTGTAATACATATATGATTGTTATTGCTTGAAATTAAATCAAAATTTGTGGATATCCTAGTCACATTATAGCTAGGTGGAAAAAATTGATTGTTGCATGCAATTGCCGAATGTATTTAATATATACATAATACATGCATGATATTACGTAAAACATGCATATGCAATGTGCTTGGTTGGAAGCACAAGAAAAAAAAAGTACATACACATGGTTAAAATATGTGTGGGTATATCTTTGGAAACCTGGTCATATTAGAAAATAAAAAATTGTGCACATGCAATAAAAAATTGATACATACTACGTTTGTTTTAGCACTCAATATACCAAGAACAATAAGTAACATTTTGTTCTGAATCTAACATGACACAATTATTCATTAGATCTCAAAGTTTTCCTTAGTTTTCTGTAAACAATTGGATCTACCACAACTAATTCGTTCGACAGGCAATACAGCTAGCTTTTGAGGAGCAAAATAAGACTGGGTAAACTAAAATATCCAAAAAGAGACGTAAAATGGATAAAAAAAAATACACCAGTGGAGGACCAGATTTTGAGGAGAAAAGGTAGGATAGTAAATCAAATATATAATTTTATTTATTATTCAAATTTTTCTATAAAAAGCAATGGCTAAGATTTACTTGTTATCATGCACATGCCGTAAAATAATCCTAAAAGATATGGGTTATGTTTGTTATGATTTTTTTTAAAAAAAATTGGATTGTCCACAAATAAAATCTATTATCTTCTTATTTGAAGAGAAAAAGAAACCACCACGTTCATTCTCAAGACCACAAAATTACCACGTTAATGTAAAAAAGAGAAGAGATGGACCATTAGATTTTATGAAAATTTAACGGTCCAAATGAAGCCAAAAAGAGTTCATATCCAACTTTAATTAACAAAGAGATAAATTATTAATAAATTGATAAATTCGGATTAATAAAAAAAGGAAAAAAAAGAATCCAATCCTCCCACGCCTCACCCATCCCGATCTCCCTCCTACATTTTTCTTTGATCAACCTTCCTCCATGTTGGTTTCCTTATTATCAATTTAGTTTTCTTTTTGTTTGAGACAATTTTATTTGTGGACAATCCAATTTTTTTTTTAAAAAATCATATGTATGCATTATATGTGATTTTTTTATGATTTTATATTTATTATAACTTAGCATATCTTATCTCTTTTTTTTTATCAGACCAGGCGCATCTTATTTGATTTTACTCTGACCATATCATATTTTAGATCAATTCTGTTTCAACTATATCTATCCCTCTAACATAGTTTTCTGGAATCAGTCATGTTATTAATTGACTTTTTAATCATACAACATTTCTCTTTGTCTTGGGTGCCATAAACTCTAAGATATGGTGACGCAATAGAGAGTTGTGCTCTTAGCCACCGGTGTAAAGTCCTCTGTATGGACGCTTACATATGAGTATCCTTGATCTCAATCTCAATTACAGTCACAGTTCACACTTTGAACAACAAGCTTCAATTTGTAGAGCTAGCTTCTTATATTTGTATTAGGTTTAACTATATTAATGTTATTTTCTATGTAGTAATTTAATATTAAAACACATTTAAACCTTCACAATAATGTATTTTAAAGATGCATAGTCATAACTTAATTTAATATAATTTTATTTTCAAGTATGTGTAACTTCAAATATTATGAAACCCTATATAAAATATACGTTCCACTTGATTATTTTTTGGAGAAATATTTTTCTGTTAATAGGTAGTATGACCCATCGAGGCGTGACGATGTGTAGGACCCTTATATGTCATCAATCCTCAGATGTTGTGTTGTCACTGGTGACAATAACCTCGGTGCACTTGCACCACCATTGAAAAAAGTAATTAATACTAAGCATCACAGTTTGATCGGCTAATATCAATATTAGTTTTTAAAATTAGACATATCTATGTTGCACATCACATTTGACTTTTGTCAGGTTTATCCCTGATTGCCACTACATCCAATGGCTCCTTTTGCTAAGAAAGTTAGACATGTTCAACTTCCGTCCTTACTGATTTAAAAAAATTAGACATGTTTATTTTATGCTAAGGATAGAAAGTTACACTCATGTATTGGTATAATCCATATGAGAAATATATTTCCAATCTCTTGAAGTTTTTTCACTGTGTGAAATCAGACTCACTTTCTTAAAATAAAAGATAGGAGCTTTTACAATGATCCTAAATAACTATAGTCTGTTTATTTGAGAGATCTCAATGATCTCTTGTATCCTATGGTGTAATACATATATGATTATTATTGCTGTAAATTAAATCAAAATTTGTGGATATCCTAGTTACATTATAGCTAGGTGGAAAAAATTGATTGTTGCATGCAATTGCCGAATGTATTTAATATATACATAATACATGCATGATATTACGTAAAACATGCATATGCAATGTGCTTGGTTGGAAGCATCAGGTTCGAGAAAAAAAAAGGTACATACACATGGTTAAAATATGTGTGGGTATATCTTTGGAAACCTGGCCATATTAGAAAATAAAAAATTGTGCATATGCAATAAAAAATTGATACATACTACATCTGTTTTAGCACTCAATATACCAAGAACAATAAGTAACATTTTGTTCTGAATCTAACATGACACAATTATTCATTAGACCTCAAAGTTTTCATTAGTGTTCTGTAAACAATTGGATCTATCACAACTAATTCGTTCGACAGGCAATACAGCTGGCTTTTGAGGAGCAAAATAAGACTGGGTAAACTAAAATATCTAAAAAGAGACGTAAAATGGATAAAAAAATACACCAGTGGAGAACTAGATTTTGAGGAGAAAAGGTAGGATATGGAGTAAATCAAATATATAATTTTATTTATTATTCAAATTTTTCTATAAAAAGCAATGGCTAAGATTTACTTGTTATCATGCACATAAAAGGCCGTAAAATAATCCTAAAAGATATGGGTTATGTTTGTTATGATTTTTTTAAAAAAATTGGATTGTCCACAAATAAAATTGTCTCAAACAAAAAGAAAACTAAATTGACAATAAGGAAACCAACGTGGAGGAGGGTTGATCAAAGAAAAATGTAGGAGGGAGATCGGGGTGGGTGAGGCGTGGGAGGATTGGATTCTTTTTTTCCTTTTTTTATTAATTCGAATTTATCAATTTATTAATAATTTATCTCTTTGTTAATTGGAGTTGGATATGAACTTTTTTTGGCTTCATCTGGAACGTTAAATCTTCATAAAATCTAATGGTCCATCTCTTCTCTTTTTTAGATTAACGTGGTAATTTTGTGATCTTGAGAATGAACGTGGTGGTTCCTTTTTCTCTTCAAATAAGAAGATAATAGATTCTGAATTATAAAAAACAAATGGAATAAAGATAAGAACAACTCACAGCAGTTGTGAATGAGTAAATATGTTATGCAAGCCATCTACAAGGTTGATGCAAACCAAAACTACATATTTTTCCGGTATGAACAGGGGTGAAATGCTGTCAGTATGTCCCATTGACCCATTTATACTTTTGGAGATACAGATGGGAAATGATTCGGTAGTGGTGCCATAACTATTTGTTTTTACCCACTTCCCTCTCCGAGCTAAATTGCATCATCAAGCATGCAATATTTTTGAAGATGTGCCATAACTTTGTCTGTAAAGCCCTCTGAACAAAAGCTTGACTTGTGTTACGCCCTCCACAATGCAAATTGGTGCTATGCATCTACTCCCAATTGTTTTCTCTTTCCTATGAATACAAGATGAATTTGAAATTCAAATGTTACATGTCGATAGCTCATGTGAAAATCTATGTACAAATAATTATACTATATTTTTTTGTACGCATGTATCCTCAAGTTAGTGAAATTTACGCTTTATTGTGATTTTTATTTTTCTTTCGTTGCATACTTGTTGAATTTGAAGACTAAATTTTGTATGATGATATGTCGCGCAAACAAGCTATGCTAAAAAATAATAACAACTTATTTGGCTATTATTTAGATGCATATATTTTCAATTGCTATTAAGCAATAAAACTAGTATAAATAAAATTATATTATAATGCAAAAATTTTTAAATCAAAATAAACTTGCACGCCGGGGATGAAAAACTTCACTAGGGTATATATCTTGTATTTGGGGAGTGAATTGAGACATGATTCTATATAGAGTGTGGAATGGACAAAGTGAGTAAAAATGGAATTTCTCTAAAAGAATAACTTCCATATGTGGTATATTTCATATATTTGACTTCTTCGGGGGAACTAAATTGAGATATTATTTTTCTCAAAAGTCTAAATGGATAAACTGAATTATTGTGAGGAGTAAATAAAATTTTTCTAATAAAAAAGAAAACAAACATAGTATGTTGTTGTGCCTAGAGAAGGTTAATGCATTACAATTACTAGTATATTACCCGTGCTAACGCTACGGAGATATGCAAATAAAAAATCGAGAAGACTTTTTCCATTTTCATCTCACAACATGGATTCAAGCAAATCTGGCTAATAAAATCATACTGTTATAGCAAAAAATAAAAATTGATACTCAGACATTGAGATAACAAACACATAGGCTCCATTCTTTATACAAAGCTAAGCGAGGAGAACTCACAAATGAAAAAAATGAAATTCATGGCATAGGCCAAGGGAGGAGAACTCACAAATTCATTAAGAAAGGAGAGGTGAGCACCCAGGCCGAGTGGGAATCAAAGCTGGGTGAGCTCAGGACACGCGCTGGAGTTTTAGCCAGCTGAGCTATTGCTCAGTTCTCCAGGAAGATG
Source organism: Eleusine coracana subsp. coracana (assembly GCA_032690845.1). NCBI lineage: Eukaryota > Viridiplantae > Streptophyta > Magnoliopsida > Poales > Poaceae > Eleusine > Eleusine coracana. The sequence continues at coordinate 45,081,551 of CM064434.1, read as the reverse complement.
GTTGTCCCCAAGCACGGAATCAACCTTCATTACACATACCCCCTTTGCTGGTAATTAGCACCACCACATCCATGTTAATGACCCATGAACATTCAAAGCAGGCAGAAAATACGTAAGCTGACCAGAGAGTTTCTCTAACACAAGTGGGCTCGTAAGCTCTTAACTCTTAAGACGATACCCCTACATATCGGCTTCTCCTCTTCCCTCGCCAATCTGCCACAAGCATCAAAGCCCAACTAAAATTCGTAAGTCCAAGCCTACCAATGGTAATACAAATTCAATATGGTTCTATTACAGAAAGTCTACAGATACCAGTTGAGCAAGAAAAACAGTTCAAGCCGCATATCATCACCAGCTCCCATGTCTTGACAAACAAGATCCAAACATCCATCTTACTGTATTTCATTTCGGAAAAGGCAGATTTAGAGAAAAATAAGACAACTAAAAAATAAACGTACAAAAGCACTTAGTAAAGATAATACAGAATTTAGTAGAGATATTTGTACTGAGCTGTTCAGAACTCTAGAAATCAAATACCAAACCTAGAGGACACTGTTGTTTACTCTGTTCACAAGTTCACTAATAATTAGTTATTGAACAGATTAGTCTCCTGTAGAAACTAAAAATTGACCATAATCACTTTTTTATAACTTGAACTTGTCAAAACAGAAAATCAGCATACAAAAGCTCAATTATATGATTCAATCAATTTCAGAAAAATTTCTTCCAAACTTGCAGAGTTCAAGAGAAGGGAATGATGTAGTCCCACCTTGGTAATCTTGAGCTTGTTAAAAACGTCATGCACAACTTTGTAGTTCTTGTAAGCTCATAGTGACTGTGTCATCTGTTGGCACAGCGCATGAGCTCCCCGGGCAGCAGTTCTGTAAAAACATGGGCATGGATGAAGTATAATCATGAAAACAAACTATATCTTATCTTTTATGTCCCACTACAAGAGGTAAGATAGTAGCAGTAGTCTATCTTAACATCGTAACCTTGTACTGTTTGTATCTATCTATCTGAATGCTCAACAATAGCCTACACTTCTATGATGCAGCCCATGAATTTAGCATAAGTTGTACATTCAATCCTAATATGTTGCAGATTGAATCAGATACTTGGGCTTAGTTTTTCCTCTGCTTATTTTATTGGCATTTGCTTCTGTGCCCCATAGAAAGGATTTCAAGTTCAAGGATTGACGAAGAGATGAAACGAAGTCACATCCGGCCAATGTGCCAATACGGATACCTCGATGTGGAGAAGGCAGCTATAGCTGACCACCAACACCACCTCACTGTGGATCCTGAGCAACCATCCCAGCCGCCCATCGTGGACGTCCCTCGCAAAGTCGTCCATGGGTCGGGCATAGTCCGCTGCCGTGCAGCCGTCCGTCCACGTACGTGCGATCTGGCCGCTTCCTCGCCGAACCATTTTTCTATACAATTAAGGACTTGAGATCTGTAACTGATAAGGAGCAGTGATGGGATAATAGTACCTCAAAGAGAAATCATAGCCAGGGAAAGCGGACATTGGTCCTTCGATCATGGGCACCCGTGAGTAGAAAATCAGTTGTCATCAGTGTAGGGTGCGCCGACGAAATAGGCACCAGTGGGCGAAGGAGTCAAACGGGAAGGAGGCGGTCATGGGATGGGCGAGGCGGTGTCAAGGCGCTCTCATTTGTTGCGGTCTCGTCCATGGCTTGCAGAAACGGTTGCTGCTCTTGGAGGGGACGACATCGGTGACGCGGGCGGGGCCAGGGCATGAGGGCGAGGTGGGCGGTCTGAATTTCGGGGCCCCGGGAAAAATGGGAAGTGGAGGTGCGTGGTGATCCCCTACGGAGGAGGGAGATCCGAGCGTTTCCCAACGTCGGATTTGATGTAGACACGTGAGCACAATTATGCACCGTTAGATTTGTAAAAGTGACGTTTCTAGGTGTAATTTTTGGGGTGCATTTAGTTTACACTATGTCTGTTGGGGTAATTTGCTGTGTGAATGTAGATATGTCTTGACTCGTGCTTTTAAGGGGTAGAGATTGAAAAAAACACCTAAGAAAATAATATAACAGATTTGCTAAGAGAACGAACTTGAATTCAAGTTATCACCGACAGGGGAGGCCAGAGGAGAGGAGAATGGGGGCTGAGCGCGGCGGCGGCAGCGGGGTCGCTCTTGAGCCAGGACGTTATAACCTTTTTTTGGTTACTCCTCTGCTTATCTGAATCAGTTGGTTTTTGTTCAGCGATTAATAAAATCCATGGATCGGGATGGTAGCGGGAGCATGAAAAGCAGTTGTCCACATTTCGGTTCATAGAAAATTATTGTTAAGAGATGATTAGTTGCTGATTGTGCTATAGGTGAACAAAGGAGATGTTTCTTCTCAACCATATAGAAACAACAAAAAAGCAAATAACAAGCATCGGTCACCACCGTTACATTATCGGTTCATGTTTGACAATCTACCTTTTTTCCCAATCCCCTCTAGTTTAATAGGACAACGTCACACACCTGTCAGCAGTGTGGCACAGCCATGGTGGGTGCGAAGCTCTGCTGCGTCTTCCACGCGTAGTTGAACTTGACCGGTGACCCCCTGGCGATTGGCCTGCCATCGTTAACAATGCAGACTCCACCGTTCTCGGCGCGGATCTTGCTCTCATCCACGAGCTCGGCGCTAGGAAGGCCACCGCAGCGCACCCTGACGCTGGCTTGAGCGCACGAGCACTTGTTGTCCATGGTCACGTGATACTCAGGATGCCCGCTCACCGTCTTACCTGTCCGAACCACCGAGACGTGGATGTCCGAAAGCTTGCAGGCACCGGGCCGGTCGGTAACTTCATGGCAGGAGACTAAGGCGGCAGCGGCGAGGAAGAGGATTACGGTAGCCTTGAGCGTGCAAGCCATGTTGATTGCTTGATTCGCTTCTGTGTTGTTGCTCAGTAATTTTGAATTTAGAGTGATGAAAAATACGGTGTGTATACAGCTATATATATATAGCCCGAGATGATTGGATTATGAGGCGACTAGAATAAGATTTTTGGCAACCTAACGACTGATGTTCAAATCTCAGCGCGTTGCTTTCCTTTTTTTTTATCAAGAAAATGCAGCACTTTAGGTAGCTTATTATTTCCGTCCTAAAGCGCTAGATGCCTCCCTTGACGTTAGCCTTCAGTCCTTCCACCAATATTTGTTATCATCCTGATTTATTCTTCCTAATTTTAGTACTGAGATAGTGCCTACAGCAGGGTACCTACTGAAATTAATAAATGCTATATATCGTTAATTATCACTACCTATGAATTAGTCCAAAAAATAAAATATTATTTTCGTAATTGAGGTCCTCTTTGGATTCACCGTAATTTTTTAAAAACTGATTTTTTTACTTTAGTTTCTAAACAAAATTTAGATGAGAATGTTTGGATTCTATTATTATAATTTATAAACTAGCTTTCAGATAGTTAATGCATTGAAATGAGGCAAAAACTTGAATTAGTTGGGTTGAGCAAGATTATGGGTTTCTAAAAATCCATAATCTAGTTTATAGAAACTGGTATAAAAACTAACACGCTTGGAGACTCTCCAGTTTCTTAAAAATTAGAGGGATCCAAACAGATCCTAACTGTTAGTCTATTACATTCTCCTCACAAAAAACTACACAACAGAGAAACATTTGTTAGCTAATAAAAACCCATGATGTTCCAGATGACTTTCACACTTAATCTATGATTGCCACGTTTTGATTTGCTTCAGTCGCCTCTTAATTTGGAGGCAATTTCTCCTCACTCCTTTATGGGTTTTCTTCTAAAAAGAAGTAACCCAGGAGTCCATCATTTAAGTGACCATTGTTGATTCTCTGAACCAGTTCATGTTGTTATTTGTTATATCTAAATCTGTACTTTTCTTAGACACTTATTTGTACATTGGTACTCATTTCTATTCTTATTTGACTTTTGACTTTTCCATTTGTTGTTTTAAGTAAGGCAGAGGGAGAGTTATGTCGATTTTTTAAGTATCATAGCACATGCCTAGGTTGTTATTTATGGTCATATTTATCTCAGACGAGTGAGGAACCCAATGTAGGCATGACCACTGTTATCACCAAGATCATGAAGGATTTAATATTGTATCGCCTGTCTGCCAAAACAATTTTCAACTCTCATTATATATCATCTTGAAGCCTTTTACTTGAAACACAAGAGGACACTTGTGGCAGAAATACATGTACAAGTTTAATTATTTTTATACATTGACTTGCAAAATTGCAAGTAATGAGAGTAACAGTTATCACTTTTGTTGGGGGAAATCTCACCCCTTAGTCCCCCCAAGGTCAAAAGACAGCCCAACAATAAGAAACAAGGTACAGCTGTGCTGACGGTCTAGAAGACCTTCGACAAAACAAGGTCCAGCTGTGCTGATGACATGGCGGGCCCCAGGCGCGGGCATTAGGGAATGACAGCCGGGGGCATGTATCGGACGCAGATTGAAGTACTAGAATACCCTTAGGTCAAGTAGTAAGATATGTAATATAGGGTTCAGGGCAAAGCTGTAAACACACCCGGAGATTAGGTGAGCACGGATCTATAGATGCTCAACTGCACCTCTGAGTGAGGGTGCATCGAAGGATCACCCGAACCTTCTTGTATGGACCTGATCATATAATACAAGCTTGCTGTCCGGAGGTCGCAACTCCAGGCCCTCCGGCATTGTACTGTTGTTCAGTCTCGTTCACACACCCCAAAAGCTTGACCGAGGGGCCTTCGGCCCAACAAGCCGGTACAGCTAGCCCTCGGCTCGCCCATCCCGTGTTTATTCTGGACTTGTAACCACAACAGCTGGCGTCGTCCATGGGGAGCTAAACATCTAAGCGCGTAGGTATGGCAGGAGACAAGAGGCCACCCGCTTCGGGTCTGTCGCAGCTGGCAATAACTCGAAGCAGGGCGGCAGTGGAAGTTGCTCGTCCGAAAACATCGGCGACGACCGGGGCACGCCTGTTTCGGCAAGAGGTCGAGGGGCTTGTCGAAGAGGCGTCTGATGAGATCAACGAGGGTGGGTAAGAAGCTGTGGCTGAGGAAGAGATTATAAAAGGGCAGCTCACTCAAGAGGAAGCAGAGTATGCGAGTCGGATGGTAGAGGAGCGTATCAGAAAGCAGCAAGAAGATGCACTATGGGAGGAGGAGAATGTGAGGCTGATAGAACAGGAAGATGAGAGGCAGAGAAGGGTAGCTGAAGAACAGATACTGCGGACACAGGCTCTGCAAAATCTAGCATAGTAAGAGGCTGGCTACAACCAGAGAATTAAAGTGGCCAAGAGGCGGTAGGAGCAGCTGAGTAGACAGTTAGAGATCCTTCGGAAAGGTGGGATCCCTAAAGAGCGAGCTCCAGTGTATGAGGAATTTCGCGAAGATGGGGCAAGGGCACATTCAACTGGAAGCCTTCACCCGGTGCAGCCATCGGATCCTAACTCTCCTCTGGCAGCCGAATTATAGGCGGTGCAGTGGCCTGCAAGGTTGGCTTCGGTCCAACTTCCAACGTTTGCGGGGACTTCTGATGCTAAGGAGTTTTTCATGAGGTATGAAACGGCTGTGGAGTCAGCCGGAAGGAATGATGCAGTAAAGGCCAAGGCTTTTCCGTTAGTACTGGAAGGAATAGCAGGCACCTGGTATGTCAAGCTAGCGCCGGGGAGCATTCGGTCATGGGCACAACTTAAGGAGGGAGTCTCGGTGCATTTCAGGGAAAATCATGCCAGGCCAGTGGGAGTCCGGGACTTTGCTGCGTGTGTGCAGAGAGAAGGCGAAACACTGGCCAACTATACCCAGAGGTTCATATATTTGAAGTGCCAAGTGTCTGACATTCATGAGGCCACGGTGATCGAGTCTGTCGCAAAGGGGCTCCAGATGGGAGCGGCCAGGAGTGCTATTCGGGTGAAGCAACCTCAGACCCTAGATCAACTATTGAGCATCTTGGAAGGGCAGGTACGGGTGGAAGAGGATGAAGAGGAAGCATTGAAAGGCGCACTCGGGAGTGATGATGGGACGAGGACAGGGTTTGAACATCGGAGGCTGGCGTCCGAATCAGGGTGGAGCAGGCCGCGGCTTTACTCGGCGCGAGGTTTTCAATGTCCAGCTCGGAGGGACCTCGAGATCAGCACCCAGATGTTCTCAGCCACCTCCACCACGTCCGGGACCAAGGCAGCCTCGACCGGGCCAACTCTTCTACTATGCGTTTCATCGCCCGGGGTGCTCGCACAGCTCCAATTATTGTCCTGATATCAAAGCATTATCTGAGGCAAGAGTGTGGTGAAAGACTGAGCAAACTAGGCCGGTGCTGCACACTCAATACACACATGCCGCCGCCTTCTACCCCCTCCTCCGCATTTTCACCAACCGTCATTTCTGCAATACCACCATCCTGCCCCACCGCCACAAATAGTTGCACTGCCATCCCCTCTGACTCAGCTCGCACTTCCATCCCCTCCGGTAGAGCAGTTACCACCTCCACCGTAGCTCAAGCCGGACGACCGTATGGAAAGGGCGCAATTTGTATAGCACATTCAGAATCCAGGGGCGTCTCGTGGCACGATCTTTGCTATAACTGGAGGATCGGGTCATGAATTCCCCTCTAAGAGGCAGCGCTGAGAGCACGTTTGGCAGGTAAACCACGTGGCTGCATACCCTCCAGTTGGGGTTACTCGCTGGATGGACGTACCGATTTTATTTTCAGCGGCTGATTTGAGGCCGATGATCTTTTCGCATGATGATGCCTTTGTGATGGCTGTCAACATCAATGGCTTTGATGTACGGAAAGTCTTGATTGATGGAGGGAGTTCGGCCGATGTTATTCTCTGGAGTACTATTGAGAAGATGGGCTATAGCAGGCCTGACCTACAGGCTTCCTCAGTTCCGCTGCAAGGGTTTGGAGGAGAGCCCGTTCATGCAATAGGAAGTATTGTGCTCAAAGTGTCGTTCTCTGAGCTAGGGGGGCACCGAACGGAGGATATTCGGTTTAATGTGGTAGAGATGAACTGTCCTTATAATGCCCTATTGGGTCGGAGGGTTATCAACAGATTTCTGGCTGTACTTTATCATGGTTACCTATGCATGAAAATGCCCGCACCAGAGGGTGTCATCACAGTGTATGGGGATCAAGCTGAGGCCCGGAGGCTGGAGTTTGGGTCATCACCAGGACAACATCATATTCATATTATAGCTGAAGATTGCCAGACCAAAAATCTTGCGGTGGAACCACTGGCAGCACCCAAATGGGTACCGAACCTTACAGCGGTCGAAGGCACCAAAGAAGTTGTGCTATGTGCCGATCGGCCGGATGAAACAGTGTTGATTGGCAGGGAATTATCACAAGATGTAGAGGTGCAGTTGAGATGCAATTCTTGAGAAACAATACAGATGTCTTCGCGTGGTCACCGAAAAATCTCCCAGGTATTGACAGATCAGTTGCTGAGCATCGGTTGGATGTTGATCCGAAGGTGCGTCCGGTCAAGCAGCGAATCAGAGTTTGGACAGAGGAAAAGGCCAGCATCTTGAGAGCCAAAGTGCAAAAATTACTGGATTCAAATGTCATTCAGCCTATTGACAGAACCACCTGGCTTGCAAATCCTGTGCTAGTTAAAAAACCAAATGGCCAGTGGCGCATGTGTATTGATTTTACAACTTTGAACAAGCACTGCCCGAAAGATGATTTCCCGCTGGCATGTATAGACCAGCTGGTGGATGAAACGGCAGGTTGTGCGCTGATGAGTTTTTTGGATGGTTACTCGAGATTTCATCAGGTCTGGTTAGCTACAGAAGATCAACCTCTAACAGCTTTTCAGATACCAGGGGGGACTTATTGCTACAACCGAATGCCCTTCGGTTTGAAGAATGCCGGGGCGACCTTCTCTGGCACTGTTAAAGCTATATTGGGTACACAGATGGGCCGCAATGCGGTAGCGTACATTGATGATATTGTTGTCAAAAGTGTCGGAGAGGGGGACCATGTGACAGACTTGGCAGAAACATTCGCAAACCTACGGTGGGTAGGAATGCGATTAAACCCTGTGAAGTGCATGTTCAGGGTGCGTTCGGGAAAGCTGCTGTGGTACCTGGTGTCGAAGGAAGGAATTAACCCGAACCCAGTCAAAATCAATGCAATCATGGATATGCCTCCGGCATTTATTCGGGAGTTGCAGAAATTCACCGGCCACGTTGTAGCGTTGAGTAGGTTTATCTCTAGATTGACCGAAAAGAGTTTACCTTTCTTCGAGGCACTTCATGGTCCCCGGGCGTTCTTATAGGGTGAGGAGCAACAGTTAGCATTCGAGGCACTCAAAAAGTATCTTGTTGAACTTACCACTCTCAAGCCACCCCCACCGAAGGCTCCCCTGCTATTATACATTGCTGCGGCGCCGAAGGCAGTGAGTGCAGTCTTGGTCTATGAGGCGCCGAGGGGCAATGATGCTTTTCAGCAGTTGCCGGTGTACTATGTGTCAAAAACATTGACGGCATCACGATGTAACTACACTATGGTAGACAAAATACTGTATGCTGTGGTCATGGCATCACGTAAGTTGCGATACTATTTTGAGGATCACCCTGTCACTATACCTACCAGATATCCGTTGTGAGACGTCCTAACAAATAATAAGGCTTCCAGTGCTATGTTGAAATGGGCGGCTGAGTTGGCCCAGTATAACATCACCTTTGATGCTCGCAAGGCCATCAAATCCGGAGTGTTGGCGGAGTTTGTGGCCGAATGGACTCCTCATGGCGAAGCTGAAGAGTTAGCTCAGGATGTTCCGGATGACTCAGTTTGGACAGTTCACACTGATGGTGCTTGGGGGGCCTCCGAAGCAGGGTGTGTTGTAGTTATTACATCGCCCGGAGGGCAAACCATGCGATTCTCTACCACGTTGGCCTTTCAAACAACAAACAATGCTACGGAATACGAAGGCATATTGTTGGGCCTTCGGCAGGCTTGAGCCCTTGGGGCTAGAAGGCTAGTTATTTACTGTGACTCTCAGTTGGCGTCAACTCAGTTAGCAAAAGGATATCAAGCTAGGGATCCGGAGATGGCTTGGTATATCAGCAAGGTGAGGGAGATGGACAAATACTTCTTGGGTTTTGAAGTTTGCAATATTCATCGTACTGGAAATGGAGAAGCAGATGCGTTGGCTAAGGCCGTGGCCGGACAGTGTCCAGTTGCTGGTGATGTGTTTCATGAGGTTATGAGTGAATCAGCAACAGTGCCGGAGACGAAAGGCCGAAGGGTGCTGGCCATCACGGCCGAGGATTGGCAGGCTCCCATTCGGACATGTCTCGAAGGGCACTACATCTCGGATGACAAAGAGGAGCGGCAAAGGATACTACATCGCCATTGGGAGTACACTATTGCTGATGATATCTTATACAAGGGGGGTGTCTGTGCTCCTCTGCTCCGCTATCTCTACCGATCGGGGGGGGGGGGGCAGAACTTGTTATGAGAAATCCATGAGGGGTTGTGTTCGTCGCACCTGGCTCCGAGGGCATTGGTTGCCAAAGTGTTTCGCCAAGGGTTCTACTAGCCTACAGTAGTTCGGGATGCCGAAGACCTGGTAAGGATTTGTCCTGGTTGCCAATGGATGGGCTGTCAATCTCACCTACCTGCCACAGCCCTGCAGCCAATCCCTCCAATTTGGTCGCTCGCTCGGTGGGGGATAGACATTGTAGGGCAGCTGCCTACGGCTCCGGGGGGCTATAGATTTGCCGTGGTGGCCATAGAATATTTCTCTAAGTGGGTGGAAGCCGAACCGCTGGTTCAGATAACAGCTAGAAACGTCAGAATTTTTTTCTGGAAAAATGTGGTCTGCCGCTTCGGGGTCCCGCTGGAGTTAACTGTGGACAATGGTAAACAATTCGAGGGGCTTGAATTCAAGGAAATATTGCCTTAGTCTGGGAGTCAAGAAATGTAAAGTCTCTATCATTAACCCGAGGGCCAATGGGGCTGTGGAACGAATGAATGGCATGCTATTCTTCAGGATTTCTCGTTCACTGATTGGCCTGCCGAAGGGCAAATGGGTTGAGGTGTTGCCGTACGTTCTTTGGTCTATCAGAACAACTACTACAAGGTCCACGAGTTTTTCACCTTTTCGGTTGCTGTATGGTGCCAAGGCAGTCACGCCAGAGGAAATACACGCTGGGTCACTGCGCTCACTCAAGCCTCATGTCAATGAAGATGATGTGGCAAAAGATATGCTGGAGGAAGTGCGCATGCAAGCAGTGGCTAATTTGCACAAGTACATTGCGTCCTTTGAGAAAACATACAATCGCAAGGTTCACCCTAGGGAGTTTGTGCCTGGTGACTTAGTCATTCGGCGCAACCCTAACCCAATCAGCGTCGGCAAACTGTGTAGCAAGTGGCTGGGTCCCTTCATCATAGACCGATCAAACAGGCCGGGGGCCTATCATCTGCTAGAGTTGGATGGCTCCCCAATGCAGCACACTTACAATGCTGACGCTTTGAAGCGTTTCTATGTGTAAGGTGCAATCGACCGTTCCGACAGTCACCATACATGTTTTGGTGTAGCAAAAGGCGGAGTCGAGCATGTGTGCTTAGCTTGGTTAGTGCGTTCCAGGCTGTGTCCCGAGGAGCCGTTCGGGCTACGTCTTTAGAAGTTGTTCCGGGCTGCGTCCCGAGGAGCCATTCGGGTTGCGTCTTCAGAGTTGTTTTAGGCTGTGTCCTGAGGAGCCATTTGGGCTACGTCTTCAGAAGTTGTTCCGAGCTATGTCCCGAGGAGCCATTCGGGCCGTGTCTTCAGAAGTTGTTCTGGGCTGTGTCCCGAGGAGTCATTCGGGCTGCGTCTTAAGAAGTTGTTCCGGGCTGTGTCCCGAGGAGCCATTCGGGCTGCGTCTTCAGAAGTTGTTCGGGGCTATGTCCCTGCGGAGTCCATTGAGCTACGTCCCGCTCACTCTTATTCAGTAGGGACTAGCTTATGTCAGGATAGCTTACTGCCTTCGGAGTACCGACGCGGAAAGTGGGCAATGTTTAACTGCCAAGGGGCTGCGACCCCTGTCTTGTGGCCCAATGTTTTTTGTATTGTGTTGTCCGTAGCCGCCATTCGGGGGTGTGCCCTTCGTTTGGTGTACGCCAAGTAAGTTGAGTAAGGCAAGCATGTAAAAGCTTCGGACATATGATAAGGCATGGTGATGTGTTTTAAGGTAATTTTCATCCTTGTAATGGCAACTACGGCCTAATGGTCCCCGAGAGGACGCAACATGTGTCATATGGGCAACTACGGCCCTCAACCGAACAACTACGGTTCGATGACGGACAACTACAGTCCGGTGCTCCGGAAGGGTAAGCCCAGAAAGCCGGGTACGATACGGGCCCGATGCCGAACAACTACGGTTAGAAGCTTGCCAAGGCCTAATGAGGCGCTTGGCATGTAGAATAGCATCTGGTATGTAATTTGCCATTTCAACACACTTGGGTGTAATTTAATATATGAATAAGTTTATCATTTCTGAGTGCCACACGAGCCCAAGGGCAGAGATATACAGAATTTACCCGAAGGCATAGGGTTTACAAAAGCCCGAAGGCATTGAACATATAGCGGCCCGAGGGCCCAATACGATAAGGAGCCAGGGGTCCTTGTACTAAGAGAATTTGTCTAGGGCAGCCGTTTCAGTTTGTCGAGCATATCCGATAGCTCGCGGTATTGTTCGGCCAAGTCGTCGAGTGCATCCCTCGACAGTTGTATCCAGCGATTGCCTTACGCTATGCTTTGTCGGCGCCGTTCCAAGTTAGCAATAATTTGCAAATGGCCGAAGGGCGTCTGTGCGCCTTGTCGGAGAGCTTCCAGGTCCAGGCCCAACGAGCTGCTAGATGAGGAATCACCATGAGAAGGGCTTGGGCTGTCGCTTGAAATTTCAATTGGCTCTGCCTTCAGTGTAGACAACAAGATAAGGGGTCCGTTCGCCATACCACCGCTCGCCCTCCGGGCATCGCAAGTTACACGCCATCGGAGTAGCTCTTCCGGGAACACACGCTGGCATGCCACTTTGATGCGTTCGTTGTCCTAATCAATGGAGGACAAGAATTCTGCAAAACCCCCTTCGGGGTGTTCGTGTTTCCAATGCCTCCACTGCACACCACGAATCAAGTAGTCGCCAGGGGCTTCCCCGACCCCCGGCACTTTGATGGATACGGGAGCTATGTCCAATATCGTGGCGCCCGGCGGAACGGAGGTTGCATCCTTGGAAGGCGTGTTCTAGAGAAAGATAGCAAGGAAAGTCTTAGGGAAAATAAAACAGACAATTTAGGTAGATAATAAACGACGTTTCATTCAAAATAGACACTTAGGTTACAAGGTGAAAGCCGTTGGAGCGCTAGACGCTTACGACCGCTGTACAAAATCCTATCTTTCGGAATGCTAGCTAGTGTAGGGTTTGCGGTGTCCTTAGATAAGGGCGAACTCACACCTGAGTCTCTGGAGCGGCTGTCGAGGGTGCCTTGGGGCCGTGGGGCTGTTCAGCGCCGGAGCCCGAGACAGCAGTAGAGCCGACATCCTGGCCCGAAGTACCAGGGGCTCCGGTGGTGGTGCCACCCGCACCATGAGTGGTTAGGCCAGGTTCCCTTTGTCTACCGGGAACAGGAGTGTTACCGGTGGGCGGGGGGGGGGGGGGGGGGGGGGGGGGGCAGACGTAGCCAAGTGAGCAGCCGCCTCGCGAGCAAGGTCTGTGGCAAGATCGTTGCCGACGGGCTGCCAAAATTCCCGCCCCAAGACATTGCCGATCAGACTCAACCATTCTGCAGTTGGCTGCATTCGGCATGGCCCCTCGTTATCGAGATAGCAGTTGGCACGTAGCTTCATGAATCTCCGAGCACCGGGGAGTAGCCAGCAATTCCAGTGTAGCGTAGGCCGTCGTCCAACCTATCCGAGTGCAGATAGTGCCGTACGACCAAAGGTCGTCTTTGGCGCGGTCGAGGCCTTTGCACAGCTAGCTGATGCTTTTCATGCCCTCCCCCTCGGCATGCCTCGGCTCCCGGGATGCTAGCCCCATCCCAGCAAAGAAGTGGCGTAGTTGCCCTATTACACCGAACATGCCTCGGCTCATTGTTTCAGATTCTTCGATATAGACGGAGGCCTGATTTAGAGCTTTCATCAGCCTCTGATTGTCGCCATGGAGCGCCACGTTGTCCGCTCCCAGTGACCGATTGTCTTTGCGTAGAAGCTCCAACCGCTTTCCTAGGTCTTCAGCAGTCTTCTTCGCCTCTTCGGTCACTTGCTGGATTTTCTTTTCAGCCTCCGAGAGTGCATCCTGGGCCTTCTTCAGATCCATGGCAGACGTGGGCTTGCGCTTGGCCTTCGGCCAGCTGCTTCTTTAGCTCCCCAAGGGAGGCCTCCGGGGATAACTTGGCCTCGAGATGGCGGGACAACAGGGTGGTCTGTACAAGTACACGACAAGTTAGAAACTGAGGGTCACATTTTTAATGAAGGCAGTAAGGCTAAGAGCATAGCATACCTGCGCGGTAAGGCGAGCCAAAGAGTGATTGTCGTAGGCGTGTCGACATCCCCTAGCGCCTGTTCGCTGTCGCAGAGGTCCAGCATACACGATGCGTACCCTAGCGCCATTCAAGCCTCGGGGCGGCCGCTGAAATCGGTCGCACGAAGGGACGACCCAACATCACTTGGGTGTACGCCCGAAGGAAGCACGCCCATGAAGCCTTTGCCACGACTAGCTTTCCGTGTACGCATCAGGGGAAGCTCTTCGAGCTCCTCTTCCTCGTCGTCGCTAATGGTCTCAACCTATCGCTCCTCCCCCTCCACCTCCCCTTCCTCCTCGAAGGCCTTGTTTCCTTCAGTCGAGCTGCTACTTTGGCCACTTGACCTGGAACTTTGGCCCCCGGATTCAGAGCCGAAGCGCATGCTGATGGCCGGTTCCTCGGGCTGCCATGGTTTGGGGGCATCCTCGAAACCATCCTCGTGTTGTCCTAACGGAACCAAGCGAACGGATTATTAGAACACTGCAATAAACATACGATAGCACAACGAAAAGTTCAAAAGCTTCGTAGTACCTGTGTAGGCTAAGGGACTGTCGATGCCGAAGTCTAGTGATGGCATCAGGATGCCAGGGGACCGGGGTAAAGGTGATGATAAGCCTCCAGAACCCCCCTCCGGCCTTTCCCCGGACCTATCAAGAACGACGCCCACCAGCACATTTAGCAGACTCTCTGCGTCCGCTGCGCGCGGCCGTCGCTTCACTTGGGGTCGCCAGTGGCGTCTGGTTTGGAGTAGCGGCGACAACCTCGCGGTCGGCCATCGCTTCACTTGGGGTCGCCGGCCTCAAAGGGGTATCTGCATATTGTTTACGGAGACGTCGGTGCTTAGACTACTTTGGCGCGGGTGAGGGCGCGTCCAAGGTGGCTCCAAAGCGCTTCTTCTCCTTCCTTCGGCCGGAGGTACCCTCGTCCGGCTGAATGCTACCCCTTATATGTAGGGCGCACTTCACCACCTGCTTCGCACGCCGCGGGGCGGGTGCCGTGCCTCCGGCGTCCCCCTTCTAGGCTATAGAGCGCTTGATAACCACTTTCACCCGCTTCGATGGCGCAGCAGTGGTGGTGTCCTCCTCCTCCGTCTCTTCCTCCTCCTCCTCCTCGTCCGGACCTTTGTCTGCCCCGCCCCCGGGCTGTCGAGCCTCGGCGTTATGTGGCTCCCGTGACGGCAGAACGACCTCCGCGTAGCTGTACAATGCGGTTGGTCCGGCCCCGGCGCCCATTTCCCCTAGCAGCTCCCATTTCTTTCGGATTAAAGGGCCGAGATAGTGGTTGGTCTGCCGTTCTATCTCGGTGAAGTTGATCTTTGGGAGCCGCTCTCGGTCAAGTTGCAGATCGCCGCTCACGGGGTCCCGGGTAATGAATTGCACGTGCCAGTCGGCCCGGAGGGGTTCAATGCATGCGGCGCAAAACTCCTCCACCAAGTCCCGCATACTCAGCCGCCCGGCAATTCGGGACAGTACTTGGACACGGGTGGTAAGTCCGCTGTCCTCCGGGATCACAGGTTTCGGAACATACAGAATCTCCGCGTTTTGGCTGCGCAGGTTGCTCTCGGTGCCCACATTGTAATAGAACCAGCCAGAGGCAATCTGTTTCCCCCAATGATGTCTTGACCCCTTTGCTGGCACGTCACGTTCATGGCACGGCCAGAGGGTGATGGTAAGGTAGTTTGATACCATGGTGGGGTCCCCGGGACAAGGATGTTGTCGCTGGGAGGCCAAATGCGTAGCAGCAAAGGCGCCGGCATGAGGTTCGGTGCCCTCCATCCGGAAGGCCCACTCAAAGCAGGCCAGTCGAGTGATGCTATTCGGTAGCACCTGCTGTATCTCGAGCCTGTAAAGGGCCAAAACATCTCCGATGAACCGGGAGCAGGGGAATCAGAGCCCTACATCGAAGAAACGCTCGAAGACTACTATGGTGCCGGGCCGAGGTTGGGGCACGGTTTTGTCGCCCTTCGGCGCTAACGCTCGAGACCTCTCGAACCATCGCCTCGGTTCGGCAACCCATGTGTCCAGTAGCTCTTCGATCACAGAGCTCGGCCCCAGATAAGCGCTTGGCTTTCTTGTCGTTGACTCGCTTCGGTTCAGATCCGGATGCGGGCTTAGCTTTTCGAGGGCCCATTGTCTGCCGAGGGGCGTGATTCAATAGCCCGAATAAGGGATGCCGAGCCGCCTTCGGTGCGAGCGCGTGTTGAGTGGTGCGCAACAAAGGGTTAGCAGCGAGGCGCTAGAGTTTCACGAGCGGTCAAGAAGTCAAAGTGAAAGTGAGAAGAGAGGGGGTGAACGACTGGTTTATATAGCCGGTGGAGTGCGGGTCGCGCGGTGATCTCTCACCTCCGATCGCGCACTCATTGATCCAATGGCTGACGCGTGGAGCGGACACTGAGCTTATGACTGCGCGCCCGCTCGGGTAGTGCGCTGGGTAACCATGTCGGACGCATTTATAACTGTGTCGGATGCATTTATGACAAAATGACGTGGCAACTAAGGTTCGCACGGTGCGGCGGCTAGAGGCAGGGAGTTCGATGGCCGCTCGGGCCAAGGGCAAAATAACATGGCAACTAGGGTTCGCATGCTTCGTTCTTGATTGATTCACTAACTTCATCGAATATGGTTATGGTTGGCAATTTCAAGTAATCGGAGTACGGATGGCCTTCGCACAGGCCCGAAAGGGGGGGGGGGGGGGGGAGACTAGGGTGGTCATTTCGCATGATCACGGTTTCGATCCTGCCGAAGGCAGATCTGACCCATGAGGGGCTACTGTTGGGGGAAAGCTCACCCCTCAGTCTTCCCAAGGCCAAAATACAGCCCAACAACAAGAAACAAGGTCTAGCTGTGCTGACGGCCCAGAAGACCTTCGGCCCGGGAGGTGTCCGAAGGCCGGTACAGCCGAAGGCCATACAACATGGCAGGCCCCAGGCACGGGCATTAGGGAATGACAACCGAGGGCATGTACCAGAAGGAGATTGAAGTACTAGAATACCCTTAGGTCAAGTAGTAAGATATGTAATATAGGGTCCGGGGCAAAGCTGTAAACACACCTGGAGAGTAGCTGAGCACGGATCTATAAATGCTCACCTGCACCTCTGAGCGAGGGGGCATCGAAGGACCACCCGAACCTTCTTGTACGGACCTGATCGTATAATACAAGCTTGCTGTTCAGAGGGCGCAACTCCAGACCCTCCGACATTGTGCTGTTGTTCAGTCTCGTTCACATACCCCAAAAGCTTGACCGAGGGGCCTTCGGCCCAACAAATCAGTACAGCTAGCCCTCGGCTCGCCCATCCTGTGTTTGTTCTAGACCTGTAACCACAACAACTTTGATACACTAGAACTCTATAGACAATCTTGTTTTCCCTTTTCAGTGGTCCAACATTTCGTTAGGACAGGAGGGCGGGAGTTTTCCAACATATAGGTCATTTTCTTGAGCGTGATTAAGGTAGGAGAGCAAAATTGATTGATGCTGCTTTAGATTTCAGTCAATTTTTTTTGTGCTTACTTAAGAAAAGAAAAGTCAACTGAAATAGCTATCGAAACAAGTCGATTTTAAATGTTTATAATAGAATAAGACCTACAACATGGCAGTTTTCTAGCTGGTTTGAAAACTTGACTGATCCCAAATAAGAAATTAGCTAAATGACAAATAGTCAAAAACTATTACCGTATAAGAATCGAAGGGACGAGACGCCACAAAGGAAGAGGCAAGGAGTTGAAAAAGGGTCGCTCGCATCAAGCGGCTTGAGAGCGACCTAAGCCTCCGCCCCAACCCACCAAGATACTGAGCTCGGTGAGGCCGTCGTCGCCGGTCGCCGGCGGCGGCGGCCAGCAACAGCACTCAATGGTGCTTGCTCGCGGGTTACAACCCTCCCTTTCCTCCCTAGCTCCTTCGTCCCCTGCCTTCTCTGTTTTCTCAGTCTTGTTGCGAGCTCCATTGTCGGCCTTCCTAGGCACCCATGGTGACCTCCTGCTACGGGATCTAGCCGGCCAAAGGCCGGATCTGTTGTCCTCCTGGCTGCCCCGGCTCTTCATCGCTGCTCGAGGACGCGTTTCGTGGCGGGTGTTGGCCTTCCGATCCCGGCGCCCTGCTGCCCGATCTGGTGATTCCTTCGCTGGATCTGGCCTCTAGGGTCTTAATCCTCGCGGGGATGCTCGGGAAATCGGTCCTCTTGCTGGTGGTGGGGGACTGCTTCGCAGCTCCGTCTCGGGGCCGTGTTGGCGGGCGGCAGCGCCTGCTGATGTCCTTGCTGGCCGAGTCCAGCCCTACGTGGAGCTGCTGGAGCAGTTTCATTGTCCCCCTTCACCGGTGGGGCAATAGTTGGGTGGCCGGACCTGCTAGCCATGGTGCCCCTCAGCATGCTCGTTCCGCACAAATTCAGTGCTGTGGCTGAGGTATGGTTTCGCCGCTGTAGGTACATGCAAGTCATCGGGCGAAAGCATATGTGCAACAATTTCGTCTATGTGCGCCATTTCCTCCTTGGAGGCGTTGCTTAGATGTCTTGCTCTGCATATCTCGGGATCTCCAGGTGAAAATCTGAATGTAGCTTGCTGCTAGATTGGCAATATCGATGTTTTGGACGTCGTTTCCTTCTTGAAGGTATTGCCTTGGAGTTACCTAAGAGATAGGCATTATACTGGGTTATGGGTTACAGCTCTGTGCTTCCCCTTTGTTGCCTGGCATGCTTGCATTGACTGTTGCTCTAGCCGGATGTTGGTTCATGCCTATTGTTGGCGGGTCTACTTCTTTGTTGTCCTTGTTCCCTGATATCAATATCTCAACATATGTCGGGTCAACGAGACCATGATCCCCTCTTTTGGGTCTCCTTGTTCTCCTTTTGATGACCCTCCCTCCTTTGTGGATTCCTCCCCTCAGAAGGGCGTCGGAGCAAGTTGATTGGATCCCGAATGGTTTCTAAGATGTTAGGATTCACAACTATCGTTTGTCATTTGTGACTCGGTGCTTCCACAGTTGCGTTGGAACGAAAATCATCGGAGTTGTTCTTGTCTAATAAGATCATGTTTTTTGGCGCTTGGTGACCACCTCTCGGTGTGGAGTATATATTAGGTGAGGTGTTTGTGTGTGGTGGTGTTTTATTTGTTCCCTTCTCAAACGTTCTCTCTAGTCATCATAAACGACATATAACATCCTGCTCATGTATGTACTCTGTATGTACTATTGTGTATGTAATCTTGAAATGAAATAAAAAGGTGGGGATGCTCTCCCCCCCCCCCCCCCGGAATTTCTCAAAAAAAAAAACGAATCGAAGGAAAAGAAACTCCTCTGGTTCGGGACGGGATGAAACAGTGGCAGATTGTTCCTTTTATTGAGTTTGTTTTGGTATTATTCAGCTGATTTAAATCGGTTTCAGATAATCCTGGAGGCATAGATAGAAAACGATTCAGTTGTGTAGAGAGAAATACGTGTGCGTTTTAGTATGGGTGAAATGTTGCCATCTCATCGTTCTAGAAATGATTGATGTTTATACCGGTTAAGTGACAATCCTGTACTCTAAGAGGCTCAAATCCATCTATGATTAAACGGAAATTAGTACCGTAATTATCTTTTCTGTTGATGATGATTTCTGTTTACTGCTTTCACACATCAGCAAAAAGAGGAACAGGAAAAGCCCGACAACTCACTTGCAACAGGACACAGACCAAGCAGGTACTTCGTGGATCATATATATATATATATATGTTGTTTTACATATGAAAAGTAAGTAGCTATTGATCCCTGACAACCAATCAGGTCGTTATCAGCTCGGCAGCGCGCACTTGTGCTTGGCGCTTGCGACGGTGAAGCTCTGCGGCGTCTTCCAGGCGTACGTGAAAACAACAGGTGTGTCGTGGAAAACGAGACTACCGGCGGCGACGAGGCAGAGCTCACGGTCCACGGCAACAATCTTGCTCTTGTCCACGGTCTCCACGCTGGACAGGCCGTGGCAGCGCAGGCGGATGTCGAACTGCGGGCAGATGCACTTGTTGGAGATGGTCACCTTGGACTGCGGCTGCCCCTCAATAACCTTCCCCGTCTTCACCAGAGAGACGGTGATGTCCGACAGCTTACACTCGCCATCTCCCTTCTTGCCCCGGGGAGTGCTGCCATGGCAACAGGTCAGGGCCGCGAGGACGAGCAGGATGGTGGTGGCCTTGGTGGCGCAAGACATCGCCATGGAGTCCTTTATTTTTTCCTTCGATTTTTGTGATTTGCAAGGGACCGATTCAGAGATATGATGGCGTCATTCCTATTTATAAGGCAGAAAGGATTGTATATTTAGTATGATATATATTCAATGCCGATTTCTCCACGTAAATGTGATGACTTGCCGTAATCTTCTTGCCAATGCTACAGATATGGAGCCAGATTATAGGGAGGGACGGCCTGCGTCTTCTGGTTGCCAAATGATGCAGCGGATCCGGCACCGCAGGCCTCTGCCTTTCGCTTTGCATGGCAAACTTTGCCTTTTTGATCCTTTCCATTTCGTCCTATACGCAACGCTGCGTCAGTTTCCGATATTTTCTTAAAAAGGTGAGGTCTCATGACGACCAAGGAGCAACTCCCCCCTCTGTCAGCGGCTATTCTGGTTCTGACGTCAAATTTTCAGTGGCAAAACGGTAGCGACACGGCACAACACATTTATAATTGTCGGTGGCAGCCTGACAGGGGCAACGTGAACTTGAGGTGTGTTCGTTTTCACCTCTTCGATTTTTTAATCTGTCATATCGAATATTGTCATACTAATTAGGAGTATTAAATATAGATTACTAATAAAATCTAATCCATAACCCTTCCTCTAAATGACGAGACAAATCTATTAAGACTAATCAGGTGATGATTAGATAATGTGATGCTACAGTAAATATTTCTTAATAATGACTTAATTAAATTTAATGAATTTATCACACTGATACACATTTAACTCTGTAATTAGTTTTATATTTAATATATATTTAATAATTATATATAGTATTTTAATAATTAATATAACCCCACTAAAATTTAGACCCAAAAAATAAACATACCCTTAATCTGCCAAGCCAAGCACATATTTCTTCCTCCTAGTTAATTTTGTGCTGGTCTGGTACAGGCACAGGCGGCATGAGCATAGCCTGTTTAGCCATCAGCCTGTGAAGGAGGTGCAGCTCGATAAGTGTGCACTGCTCGTTATCTCGCCATAACAGCCCAACTTCGTTCATCTCTACCACTCAACTACTTGCCCGTACAACCGTCTCCACCCATATCCCCATGGATAGGTCGCCCTGTTGTTCCAATGGAGTTAGCCTCAACCTCGAGTTTGAGGTCTCATGACGATGGCAAGCGGCCACGCATCGCCTTGCCAAGTTGCCATGTGCCTCCCCGTTGATGCCTTCATGGGGCTTTTTTTTTTCATCACCTCCCGACGCGACGGAACCCAGTGGCTGTCGCCTTCTCCCTCGCGCATTGAGATCCAGAGGTCAAGAACTTCTCCCCAGCGCATCAATAATATTTTGTGTCATGTCAGCAGCCAACACGAGGAACATGTGCAGGAATGCCCTGGCCCATTAATAATATCATTTCTTGGTTGCTCTGAAAAGGTTCATATGTTCGAACAACACTACTTACTCATTTAAGAGCGTGTTTTATTAGATAAATTAGCACTTTTAGTTTTATATTAATTTAGAAATAAATCATAAGTATGATTAACAGATTACATAATGAACTAGACAAGTCTACGCATGATCTATATAGGTCTATAAAGCCAGACAAAAACACAACATCTACCATACTAGCAACATCTATCATAAATAAACAGACCACGAAAGCCAGTATGGAAGATATGGTTTGAGATGAGAGTACGTACGTTTCCTTCTGGACTGGGTAGAGGAGACGACGACAACATACAATACATTCACATTGCTAGCGACGGCGGAAGAGACCGACTCGACGTCGAGGAAGACGAGCCGTGGCGACGAGACAAAGACGAGGAAGCGATCGATCAGTCACGTAGAGTGCTTTCCAAAAACCTTATACGTCCTCTCCCGGTGCAGGATCATAGAGGATGACGGTTTCGGAGATCTGCTCTCCCGTTCGTTGGTGCACGCTGATGATCGGGATGGAGAAGTCTTGGCGGCGCAACAGTAGCGTGAGGTAAAATCTTAGGCGATTGTGTGATATGATTTGTGGCGGTACCCATACGTATTTATAGGGAGGAACCGCTTGAGTTGGGCGTCCCGCAACCGAGTCGGTTACCATCGGTTTCCATAATCAAATATATACACAGCAAAACGAAAGAGCAAAAGAAAGCCGCGCCCCCGTAAGGTAAGGGACCGAATTTCAACGGACCATTCATGCAGTTGATGCGCGGCCGCGCCTATCGCCCACGCCCATGCACCGTCACGCCCGGTCGGGTGAGGCGAGGCGAGGCGAGCGAGCGCGCGCGTGTGTTTTTCCTTTCTCCCATCCACACACTTGCAAGAGATGGTAGAGCAACCAATCGTATAAGTTGGACTCCCTCCACCTCTCCAGTCTCCCTCGTGCCCGGTGCAGCGCCTCCTCCATCGCACCCGCCGCCGCGTCTCCTTCTCCCCCTCCCCCCCCCCCCCCTACGCAAGCCCGGTGCCACGCCTCCTCCCTCGCTCCTGGCACCACCCTACTCATCCCTCACAACTCCCATAGGTTGACATCGAGGAGAATGGAAAATGGAAGGGGCATGGAGATGAGCATCAAGCAGCTGGCGGTGAGATATGCATTGTTCTTCTCACGTGCGGGGAGGGGAAAAGAAAGTAAAGAATGAACCATTATCTTAATAATCAGTGGCATGGTGAGTAAATCTTTCGAACTTCTGCGTTCCACAACCAGTGAAATATGAGGGTGCTGTGAAAAATGACACACGTGGAAGCTGGTTTTTATGAAAGCACTCAACCCATAGCCACCTTGTTTTGTTTGACTTTTGGCTTAAAAAAAAGTAGGTTAAAAGCAAAACCAAACACACCCAATACGTAGCTAGTGCTAGCCAAATGGGTCATTCCTAGTGGGCTAGCATAAAGTATGGACAATTTGGCCTGGCCCAAGCATGGCATCACCCATTATGTTTCATGCTTGGGCAGAGGGTGCGACACACGGGCTCGTATGGATGCGGTCCATTTAAGGCCCCGCACGGCATGACACACTTGGCTTTAACCCTAAACGCTCACCCTAGCCATATATAAATGCCCGGTCTCCTTTAAACCCGCTCGATGCCTCACCTGATCGCTAGTGATAATAACCCTACATGCCCCACCACTGCTGCTATCCCACAGCCGCAACCACTGTTCCATTGGCATCGCCATTCTCTCCACACCTCCCTTCTCCCCCACTCTCTCATGAGACGAGCTTCAGATCGAAGACCCTCTGTGGCACGCTACCGGCCGCCTACTTACCATGCATGACATGGTTATTGGTCATCGATTGCGGCCCCAAAACCAAGTGAGAAGGTACTGCATACGATGCGCAACATCCTGTTCAGGACCACTCCTATAATTGTGCACATCGGTGATAGGGACAGCAAGAGGCATGACGAGGATGCCGAGGGGGTAGGATGATGGCTCCTGTGTTGAGTTGTGGGTCATTGGCGAAGGGCACGTCTGCTCCTTTGACTGGGACGTGGATGGGCTCGACTACACAATGACTAACATGCCTTCTCCATCTCTTGTGATAGGAACCACTCCACCACAATCTTCTACTCTATCCATGCTGACACCAAGCCTTTCTATAAAGAATGACAAGTCTAGTCTGAGGACTCCAACGACTGCCACTACCACGAGCACAAGCAGACTTGCAAAGAGGGCAGGACGATGACGTCCGAGGTGTGGAACGACTTGGTACCACTATTCTAGGAGGTAAATGGCAAAAATAAAATCAAGTATGTCATCTATGGGTGTGTTTGGATTGAGGTATGAAGAGCGATGGGAGGGGACCGCCACTTTTTTCAAGTGTTTGTTTCAAGGTGGAAGAGGGGTGAATCAGCCATGGTACGAATATGACTCGGGGGCAGCCCCATTGCTCCAAATCCAGTGGACCGCGCGGCCTCTGGGCGTCACGTGAGCCACCCATCCTGCTCTGCTCACACCCCCATGAGTTTTCTCTCCAAATCGATCCACTCACGGCTCCTCAAGAACCCAACAGGCAACCGATGGTGGATCTGTATGATCTTGCATT
Organism: Eleusine coracana subsp. coracana; assembly: GCA_032690845.1. Taxonomy (NCBI): domain Eukaryota; kingdom Viridiplantae; phylum Streptophyta; class Magnoliopsida; order Poales; family Poaceae; genus Eleusine; species Eleusine coracana. The sequence goes on along the minus strand of CM064434.1, from coordinate 45,057,860 downwards.
CGCTTTGCCTAAAACTCGCCATCCAGCAAGCTCAACCAGGTCTAGAACCGTGCCTTGCCCTCTCTCTGTCTTAAACCCTGTATTGTTGTTTGCTGGAACCAAAGGCTGCTTCCGTTGAGATGAAACAACAATGGCATTTGTGCTACTCGAGTGGAATAGCAAGGTGCACACCTTCAGCATACACATGAGAATATTTTGGGTATTTTTCAATAGCAGAAAAATATGGAAAACTGAATTGTGTTTTTGCCCCATCCATCTATGATCCCTCTTACCAAACAAAAAAAGTGGCTCGCACCATTCACTGAATTAAACAAGTAACGTAGCTGCTTCGTCCCAGAAAACAGGGATGAACCCAGCCCATTCTACTTTGTCCTCAAACCAAGCACCCCTATATTCTAATGTTGGAACAGGTCATTATCTATGGCACCATGTTTCTTTTTTGTCTAAAGCTAAACGAAATGCTAGAACAAAATCTTTGCTTACATTCAGTGTTGACTATTATGTGCTTACATGGGAGTACACTGCCCAAGTAGCTCATGAGAAATTTTGTCATTTGATTTTTACCTTATATCCTCCTCTATGTTTTGTGGCGCTGATGCATTTGAATGTTACATTAAGCTTGCTAATGACCCTGGATTCTCCATTGTTTCCAGACAATCAACTACTAGAGATTTTGTGAAGTTTTATAATTATCATCATGCTAAACTGATTGATTGCTTGCATTGCTATGTCTCTTTCATTGTATTTACATCTGATATTTGGTCCGTCAAAGCTAAGGGAGATTATAGTATGGTTGCTCTTTTTCTTAATGCTGATTGGGTGCTAGAAAAAGGGGTTTTTGGTATGAGGCTTATTGATGTTTCTTATTCTATTGAGAACATTGCAAAACGTGCCAAGCATGTGATTTATGAGTATGTTTTGTGTGGTAAAATATTCTATGTTACTCTTGACAATGCATATGTGTAACACCCGTGTCCAAAGTCCGTTTACCGCCCGTAACGCCCCGTGTCCAAAGTCCGCTTACCGCCCTAGCCTACTTGTGGGACGGGCTTAGGCATTCACACATAGCACCCTTCTTACACTTTCATCCTCGCTTCATGTAAAAGGGTTAACTTGGAGGTGCCATGGTTGGAACAACGAGGGTTATATGCTGACCCTCACCCACCTAAATTTTCATTGTGGAACTAAGCCTAGAACTTCACTTCACTATTGGGCCTGTTGGGCCGAAACTTCTACTACTACTACTACAAGTTGCTAACGGGCTGGGGTGTTACAATGTGATAATGCTAACCATATGACCAATTTGACACCAAAGTTTGATGGTTACATTGTAAGAAACCATGTGGATATGTGCCATGGTTTGCTATATTTGTGATGAGTAATTAACTTGAGCAGATTTGGTGTTTGAGTTGAAATACGGGAATCTAGGGATTGCATGGGTTTGCATATCATGGTTATGACTAACCGCAGTTGGTGGAGATATTGGTGATATTGTAGGAGATGGGAAATATGTTTTCATGTCTCATGATGTGTAGGTCACTGGAGTCGACTTGGCGATCAACGGCGAGAGGATCGGGCACAATTAGGGGACTTGGGGCCAGATGATCGGGATGCCGGGTGAAGTCAAGGGTGATCCACATCGTACACGTGGAGAGGCAAGAAGCACGGACGGTTTCACGGTTGAGCCTGAAAACCGTGATGGTGATAAAGACGGCGTGTTGACCAAGTCAAGGCGAACGGGATGCCGGTGCAAGTGACAAGGGGGCCCGATGGACAGGGACTGGGAGATACTTGCCGGTGGTTAGGATCGCGGGACAAGGGGACACACATTGACATCGAGAAGTCGCGCTTTGAGAAGCGTGGAAGGTGGTTTCCCGGTTTGGGCCTCAAAACCGGTGGCGGTGGTTGGTGGTGCACGTGGCACCATCACGGAACTTGCTTTGAGATGAAGCAAAGACGTGAAGCATCCGATGGCATTCGGGCGATGAGGAAAAAGATGGACGGTTATGCCCCCGGTGGTAGGTGGGTGTGTTATGTAGGTCAAGGGTAGAGTGGTCATATGGACAATAGACCCTAGACCTATATAAGGAGAGGTGTGGCTAGTGGGAGAGGTGCCTCTCTTCCCATTAGCCTTGTGTTAGGACTCTATTCAAAGTGATAGGAGAGGACTTCATGTTTTAGAGGAGAGTAGTGGGTGTGTGAGAGACATCTCTTACTCTTCCAAATAGTGGGAGGAAGAGGGTGGCTTCCTAGCCTTGTACCTATGGATCTTGTAAGCACCTTTCTATGATATGAGAAGTATTTTTGTGCTCAAGATTTCCCTCTTCACTTGAATCCCGAAATTCCCTTTTTCCTATTTTCGGAGCTATTTTTTTGGTGATTTTCGATCTCACTTTTGGATGAGTTTTTGGCTCAGATTTCTTGAGAAACTTGTTGCTAGGATGCGCTAGAACAATCCTCTATGGATCCTTGACTGAATCAATAGCTCTAGCACCTTCGATTTGATGGATTTCTCAAGTTTCTCCTTTTTAGTGTTCTTGGCACAAGATCTAAAATTCGTGATGATTTCTTGAACCAATTGAGATAGTTTTCCAGGATTAGGGTCGTGATGTGATGAGGATTCACTGATCTAAGAATCACATCATTTGGAGTTCGTTTGGTTAGGTTTTGGAGAAGGTTTGTCAAATTGCCGAAAGTTTCTGCTGTTCTGTCGGGGTCAATCGGCACTGCCGACAACCAGGACCGGCACTGTTGGTGGGTCTTAGAACCCCGCACCAGCACTGCCGATGGGCCAGATCGGCACTGTCGATGGGGCCAACCAGCACTACCGATGGTCCTGATCGGCACTGCCGGTGGTGGTTCAGTGAGGTGCAGTTTGTGAGGTTTTTGACTATCTCGAGTCTCTGCTGTTTCCTTTTTGTTTCCGCTGTGTTTCTTGCTGTGGTTGATCACTCCTAGGGCTAGTACACCACTAGTTGGTGTGTGTAGTCTTGGTGATCGGCTCGGAGGCTGGCTTGGGTTGTTTTTGGGATATAGGCCAAGTTCTCTTCGAGAATTTTGATTGGCTCTCATTCACCCCCCCTGGTCGCCTTCTTAGTCTTTCAATTGGTATCAGAGTCGGTTTGATCACTAGTTGACCTTCACCGGCTTTGTGATCCAAAGGCGACATGGAGAAGCATGCTGTTAAGCTGTGGATGTTCGATGGAGAGGACTTCTCCTACTGGAAGTCACGGACCAAGGCGTATCTACTGAGTCAAGGACGTGCAATTTGGAAGATTGTCGATTAGGAGTATGCTATACCACAAGACCTGAACACTGCTTCTACAGGTGAGTTAGTCAGGTATGAGAACAACTCCAAAGCTATCAATATTCTGCTCTCTGCACTTGGTAGGAGTGAACATGATAGAGTTGCACACCTTGACACTGCTTATGCTATTTGGGTTAAGCTCTGCACTTACCGTGAGGGTACCAACAAGGTCAAGTCTATGCGTAAGGATTCTTACAATAGACAGTATCAAACCTTTGCTCAAAAACTAGGCGAATCACTAGATGACACTTTTCGTAGGTTTGAGGCAATTGTGTGCAACTTGCGGGCTTGTGGTACCCTTGTGTACAATGACAATAATAGAGCTAAGCAACTGCTGTACTCACTTGATGAAAATGTTTGGGGGGGTTAAAATTGCTGCTCTAGAAGAAACTGCTGACTTCAACACCTTAAACTGTGAGCAACTGTATAGCAAGCTGAAATCTCATGAACTATCTAGGAAATCTCGTCCTAATCTTGCTATTCCTGCTTCTAGCATGGCTTTGCTTTCTAGTTCTCAGAAGGGTGATCACAGTTGTGCTTCTTATGGAACTAACCCCTCACTTGACAAGTCTTCTTTGGAGTTTGGTTTGTGTTCTCTTGTTGCAGCTTCCAATGAATAGATGGAGTGCATTCCTGATGAGGAGTTGTCCTTGCTCACAAGGAAGTTCAGGAAGTTCTACAACAACCGGAAGGAGAGAAGAGGAGGTGGTTCAAGAACCTGCTTCGAGTGCGGTGACCCGGGATACTTCATCGCTGATTGTCCTAAGAAGAAGAAAAAGAAGGCTGGGTACTGTGACAACAATACTGAAGACCTCAAGCAGAAGAAGAACTGCTTCTACAAGAAGGGCAAGAACTCCAAGAAGTTTGCCAAGGCAATTGCACGCGCCTGTGTTGCCGCCTTGAGCGATGTTGACCTCAGATCAAGCGAAGGCCTTACAAGCTCGGAGGAGGAGGTTGAAAAGCCACGAGTCAAGAGGAAGGATGACTTCACCGGGCTTTGCTTCATGGTAAAGAACGACCACGACACCGACTCTGGATCCGACTCCGACACAAGCGAGGTACCTCCCACTCTTGATGAGCTCTCTTCTGAACTTGATCATTTGCGTGATGTTCTGCTTTTGCAAGATGTTAAGCTTCGCAGTGCTATTCGTGAGAGTAGAGAGCTTAAGTCTAAGTTGAAGAGTGCTGATTTTGGAATTGCTTCACTTAGGTCTAAGCTTGCTAAGGATGACATGGTTGTAGAGTGTGAGTCTTGTCAAGTTGTGATGAGTGATCTTACACATAGGGAGAGTGTGCATGTTCAAGTTGCGAGTCAGCTTGAGAGTGCCCTCAAGGAGCTTGTTGAGTTGAAAGCTAAACCAACTCTTTTGGGTGCATGTCAGAAGTGCCCCAAGGTCACAGATGAGTTGGAAGCCCAGTCCCTCAAAGTCAAAGAGCTTGAGTCCAAGTTGCTTCATGAGACTCGCTCGAAAGTTCTTCCACATCCGTGTGAAGTGTGTGTCAACCTCAAAGACAAGCTAGTAATCACTAGGGAGGAAAATAAAGTCCTAGGTCCGGAAAATGACTATCTTGTTTCTAGGCTCCAGAGAACCCTAGTAAGTGAGGAAAAGATTGAGAGTGATTTGGCAAGAGTGAAGGAGAGTGCTTCTAGTTCAACCTATAACTTGGGCTTGGGATTTGAGAGGTGTGACAAGGAGGCTGAGAATGTGGGTAAGTTTGTACCTAGCTCCAGCTACAAGGATGAGGAAAACACCGTCAAATCCACTGACACATATTATCTACCCAATCCCAAACCCTCCTTCGACCCAAAGCAAACAGAGAAGCCAAAACCCAAACCTGCAATGCAAACCAAGCCTAATCCTAAGGGTGTCTGCATTTGCATGTTTTGTTGTCGCAAGGGCCACTTGGATGAATTCTATTATAGGCGTAAGAGGATTGAGAGGAAGCAAGCTAAGTTGACTAGGGATGCTTTTTATGATGATTTTGTTGACCTTCAGCCTCATTCTTTTTCTCGTGCCTATCATGGACAGGGTCATTCCTCATATGGCTTTGATTCACGAAATAGAGGCTTTGCGTAGCAGCGCTTTGGTGCCCCATGTTTTCCCTATCGTGGTGAGCGTCATTTGCGTGGATTTGGCTTTCACATTGATGATTTCTATCCTCACAACCCAAGGTTTGAGTCGAGATGCTTTGGCAGGCCACATTTTCCCTATCGTGGTTCTCGTCCTATGCGTTCAAATGACAATGTGCAAAGAACTGTGATGACTACTACCGGTCGTATGGTTAAGTGCTGGATTCCTAAATCTCTTTTGACTAACCCCAACACTGAGCCATCGACTTTTCCTTCTCGTTCTTTGTAGGCAGTAGGTGGAGGCTTGGAGAACAAATGGTTGATGGACTCCGGGTGTTCACGCCACATGACCGAAGATGCAAAGTGGTTCTCCAGCCTCACTCCCTTGAAGTGGCGGGAGTATGTGACGTTTGGAGATGACAAGAGAGGGAGAGTGAAGGCAAGACGCGCGGTAAAGGTAAGTGAAAAATTCACTCTCAAGGATGTTGGTTTGGTTGAGTATCTCAAGTACAATCTCCTCTCTATCTCTCAGCTTCTTGATGTTGGTTTGGAAGTGTGCTTTAATTCGAATGCTTCTTGTGTTCTTGATTCGAGTGGTTCCTTGGTTTGTGGGATTTCTCGTATTGGCAGAGTTTTCCAGGCTGATTTTGCTAGTTCTCCTGGTTCTCACAAGTGCTTGTTTGCTCAATCTTCTTCTGAGCTCTGGAAATGGCATAGGAGACTGGGTTACATGAGCTTTGACTTGCTATGTCGCTTGAGTGGCCTAGGTTTGATCCGAGGATTGCCTAAGCTCAAATTTGATAAGGATTTGGTTTGTGCTTCGTATCGTCATCGGAAAATGATTGCCGGTTCTCATCCACCAATTAATTTGGTGATGACTGAACGCCTTGGAGAGTTGCTTCATATGGACACTGTTGGTCCTTCTCGGGTTCATTCAGCGGGTGGGAAGTGGTATGTTCTTGTGATTGTTGATGACTATTCTCGCTACTCTTAGGTCTACTTTCTTGAGAGCAAGGATGAAGTGTTTCATCACTTCCGGAGCTTAGCTTTGAGGTTGTTCAAGGAACTCCCTGGTGCATTACGAGCGATTCGCAGTGATAATGGCACCGAGTTCAAGAACTCCTCCTTTGATGCTTTCTGTGTTGAGCATGGTATTGAGCATCAGTTTTCAGCACCTCGTGTTCCCCAGCAGAACGATGTGGTTGAAGGAAAGAACAGAACCTTAGTAGAGATGGCCCGGACGATGCTCGATGAGCATAGGACTCCGAGGCGGTTCTGGGCTGAGGCCATTAGCACTGCTTGCTATGTTTCCAATCAGATTTTCTTGCGGTCAATTCTTAATGTGACTTCTTATGAGCTGCGTTTTGGGAGAAAGCCCTCGGTTTCTCATTTGTGTGCCTTTGGTTGCAAGTGCTTTATTCTCAAGCGTGGCAATCTTGATAAGTTTGAGTCAAGGTCTTCTGATGGAATCTTTCTTGGTTACTCTCTTTATAGTCATTCCAACAGAGTTTTGAATTTAGAGACTAACACCATCATAGAATCCTGTGATGTAACCTTTGATGAATCAAACTCTTGTGCGAGGAATGTGATTGAGTCTGCAGGTGATAAGGAGATGAAGGAGAGCATCTTTGTAGAAGAGGACCTACAGGGCTTTGATAATGATGATGATGATTCACTTCATCTCTCATCTGAGCTTGTTCCTGCTGCTACCACTACTCCAGCAGAGGGTCCAGAAGCTTCTACATCAACTTCAGCGGCTGTTGAGCAAGCTCCAGCTGTGGTTGAGGGGGAGGTACACTCTGAGAGAGAGGCTTCTCACCACATTCAGCGTCAACATCCACCTTAACAGATGATTGGTAATCTCTATGAGAGGACAACAAAGTCAAGGTCTGCACATCTTGCTTGCTTTACCAATTCTCTCTTTGTTGCAACCTTTGAACCCCGAGATGTTGGACACACACTATCTGATGAACATTGGGTTAATGCCATGCATGATGAGTTAGAAAACATTGAGAGAAACAAAGTTTGGACCCTTGTAGAGCCTCCCAAAAATGTCAATGTCATAGGAACTAAGTGGGTGTTCAAAAACAAACATGGGGAGGATGGTGAGGTTGTGAGAAACAAGGCTAGGCTAGTTGCTCAAGGTTTTAGCCAAGTGGAGGGCTTAGATTATGGTGAAACCTTTGCTCCTGTTGCTCGCATAGAAGCCATTAGGATCTTGCTTGCATTTGGTGCCTCCAAGGGCATTAGACTTTATCAAATGGATGTCAAGAGTGCTTTTCTAAATGGTTTTATAGAGGAAAAAGTGTATGTGAGGTAACCCCCTGGCTTTGAGCACCACAAATACCCAAACTGTGTGTACAAGCTTCAGAAGGCTTTGTACGGGCTAAAGCAAGCACCTAGGGCATGGTATGCTAGGCTTAAGACCTTCTTGCGAGAGCGTGGGTATGACATGGGGTGTGTTGATAAAACCTTATTCACTCTCAAGCATGGCGATGACTTTCTAATGGTTCAGATTTACGTGGATGATATCATCTTTGGTGGTTCCTCTCAAGCTCTTGTGTCTAGGTTTCAGGAAGCTATGGAAAGTGAATTTCAGATGTCGATGATGGGGGAGCTCACCTTCTTTCTTGGGCTTCAAATCAAGCAGTGCAAGTAAGGCACTTTCATACATCAAGCCAAGTACACGAAGGATCTCCTGAAGAAGTTTGGCATGGTCAATGTGAAGCTATTGTCTACACCAATGTCCACAACAACGGCTCTTGACCTCGATGAAGACTGTGAAGCGGTGGATCAAAGAGAGTACAGGAGCATGATTGGCTCCCTCTTGTACCTGACAGCGACAAGACCCGACATACACTTTATGGTGTGTCTTTGTGCTCGTTTTCAAGCTTCCCCAAGGGTGACTCATCGCAAGGCTAGCAAGCGCATCTTCAGGTATCTCAAATACATCCTTGAGTTCGGGCTTTGGTACTCTGCATCTTCATCTCTTGATCTCATTGGGTATTCGGATGCAAACTTTGCTGGGTGTAGAATTGATAGGAAGAGCACTTCTGGTACTTGCCATTTCTTGGGTACTTCTTTGATCTGTTGGTCTTCTCGTAAGTAGTCGAGTGTTGCCGAATCCACCACAGAGGCTGAGTATGTAGCTACTGCTAGCTACTGGTCGCAAATCCTATGGATGTTGAGCTCATATACATTGATACCAAAAACCAACTAGCTGATATCCTCACCAAACCCTTAGATGCTTCGGGACATGCTTTTCTTCGGGGGGGGGGGGGGGGGACTTGGTGTTTGTCATCCTTATGGCATTATTTGAGGGGGAGTTGGTGTTCACTTGTATATATGTATCTTACCATCTTCGTATTGCATCTCATATGTAATATATGCATTGGTAGATGAGCTTTGATTCTTATGCTTCCTTGCATTTCTCTTTGCTATGATTGAGCTTGAGCTGAGTTGTGTGGATGTCATGGTAATCTCTCATGCTTAGATATTCTAGATGGCCTGTTATAAACTCATGTGAGTAACTTGCTAATCTTTAAGGTAAACTGAGCTTCTTGTGAACCTTATGATCTAATCTTGCTAAAACTTGCTCACCTTGTGTATAATTGCTTTTATCCTTGTTGAATCTTGCATTGAGGCTAGTCTAGAGAATGTCTTGGCTTTGGCACCTTGTGTTTGCGAAATGGAAGGCTTTGCAAATGTTTAGCTCATGATGTGACATTGTGGGAACATGTGTTCCTTTTGCCGCAAAGGCATGCTCTTTTTGTCTTGTGCATAATCCTGAAAAATCTGCTAAGTGCTTTGATCAAGAATTACTCAATAATGCTAAATCCAAACATTATGACTTGAAGCCTCGGGGTGTTTGCCGTACCCAGTCGTGCGACCCTCCGCATGGATAAGAGGGAACATGAGGATAAACAATAATCACTTGATCAACTGAGTCTCTGTTGCATATGTGACCGTTTGTTGAGCTTATTTTCTATGAATGCTTGTTGCCCTAGTTGAGATTGAGACTGGCTAGTATCTTTTGATTCACTTGATGCTTGTTTTGCCTTGGATGGGAGTACTTACACATGTGGTGGCAGTTTTTGCTCATGATAAGCAAATTTGATTCTATCTAAGCTAGTCAATCTTTCTGCTTAGCTTGTATAGCTCTTGGTGTTCATGCCTTGCTATCTATTTTTGATCTTTGTATGGTTGTGCGTCATTGCTTCTACACTTCATAGCTCTATGCTTATGATTAGCACAGTTAAATGCTTGTTTGCATAATTGTTGAAGCTCCTTAGGTTTGCATTTTCATGCATTGCATGTTTGCTTGTTCTTTTGCCTCTTTGATGAGTTCATTACCAAAGGGGGAGAAAATTTTTGGGGTCATGCACAAGTAATGCTAAGAAACTCATATGATCCATTTTACACTACATGAGACCTACCACAACTTGAGGGGAAGCATATCATGATCTTGTGCGTTTTCTTGTGCTTTTCACATTCTTTGTGTCTCATGTCGCTTTCTTGGTTTTGTGATCCTTACTTGCTAGATGGCTTGTTTTCACTTTTCTTTGGGTTTGGCCATTTGGATGTGCTTATTCGGCTTCACATTTTAATCTCTAATCTTTGTGCATTTGGTGTTGTCAATGTACTCATCAAGGGAGAGATTGAGAAACCATGTGGATATGTGCCATGGTTTCCTATATTTGTGATGAGTAATTGACTTGAGCAGATTTGGTATTTGAGTTGAAATGCGGGAATCCAGGGATTGCATGGGTTTGCATGTCATGGTTATGACTAACCGGAGTTGGTGGAGATATTGGTGATATTACAGGAGATGTGAAATGTGTTGGCTTGTCTCATGATGTGTAGGTCACTTGAGTCGACTTGGCGGTCAACGGCGAGAGGATCGGGCACAAGTAGAAGACTTGGGGCCAGACGATCGGGATGCCGGGTGAAGTCAAGGGTGATCCACACCGTACACATGGAGAGGCAAGAAGCACGGACGGTTTTCCGGTTGAGCCTCAATACCGTGGTGGTGATAAAGACGGCGTGTTGACCAAGTCAAGGCGAATGGGATGCCGGTACAAGTGACAAGGGGGCCCGATGGACAGGGACTGGGAGAGACTTGCCGGTGGTCAAGATCACGGGACAAGGGGACACGCATCGACATCGAGAAGTCACACTTTAAGAAGCGTGCAAGGCGGTTTCCTGGTTTGGGCCTCAAAACCGGTGGCGGTGGTTGGTGGTGCACGTGGCACCATGATGGAGCTTGCTTCAAGATGAAGCAAAGACGTGAAGCGTCCGATGGCATTTGGGCGATAAGAAAAAAGATGGACGGTTATGCCCCCGGTGGTAAGTGGGTGTGTTATGTAGGTCAAGGGTAGAGTGGTCATGTGGACAAGAGAGGTGTGGCTACTGGGAGAGGTGCCTCTCTTCCCATTAGCCTTGTGTTAGGACTCTATTCAAAGTGCTAGGTGAGGACTTCATGTTTTAGAGGAGAGTAGTGGGCGTGTGAGAGACATCTCTTGCTCTTCCAAATAGTGGGAGGAAGAGGGTGGCTTCCTAGCCTTTACCTATGGATCTTGTAAGCACCTTTCTATGATATGAGAAGTATTTTTATGCGCAAGATTTCCCTCTTCACTTGAATCCCAAAATTCCCTTTTTCCTATTTTTGGAGCAATTTTTGTGGTGATTTTTTATCTCACTTTTGGACGAGTTTTTTGCTCGGATTTCTTGAGAAACTTGTTGCTAGGATGAGCTAGAACAGTCCTCTATGGATCCTTGACCAAATCAATAGCTCTAGCACCTTCGATTTGAAGGATTTCTCAAGTTTGCCCTTTTTGGTGTTCTTGGCACAAGATCTGAAATTTGTGATAATTCCTTGAGCCAATTGAGATGATTTTCTATGATTAGGGTCATGATGTGATGAGGATTCACTGGTCCAAGAATCGCATCATTTGGAGTTCGTTTGGTTAGTGTGGGACATATATACCCGGGATACTTAACCACTCAGCTAATTGGCCGAGTGGGCCGGGGGCTCGCGTATGGTGTATTCGGCCCAGAAGATATTTACTTAGATACTCAGTTGAGTAAGCAGCAAGTTAGATTAGCAGATATGTTGGATAGATAGAATCTATTGTAACCAACTAAAAGATTACCATGTAAATCCCTGCCCTTCGGATATATAAGGAGGGCAGGGGGCCTTCGGCAAGAGACAGACTCGTATTGGAACCCTCCAGTGCGAACCCAGGCAATACAGAAACACCAAACAAGACGTAGGGTCATTATCCTTCGGGAGGCCCGAACCTGTATAAACCTTGTGTCCTGTGTCCATTGATCTTTCATACTCATACGCATACCTAGATCTACTATCGAGAATATCTCTCGACAGTTGGTGCGCCAGGTAGTGGCCGCGTTCAGTGTAGCTTCGTCGAAATCAATGGCTTTCATCGACATCAAGTTTCGCCCGGGTGACAAGATCTGCTTTGGTGCCGTCAGCTTCATCTCCGATCAGCACGGGAACCTCGTCAAGCAAGAACGCGTGGCCCGCTCGGTCGATGCCATGGCCGATCAGAGCGATTCGGCCAGCCAATTCCCGCTTGGCCTCGATAACGCGGCAATAGCTTTCCAGGCGGAAACCCTCTCGGGCGGCAACTCAATGTTGCCCGCAACACCCTGATTGACAACCTTGGTCGATTTGGACTGCACTACGGTTGATCTCCCGGCTCATCACATGGATCGGTCGGACAAAGATCCCAAATTTTTCGACGAATCAAGATTCGTTGCAACAATCAGCCTTGAAAGCGAGTCACTCCTGGACTTGATTGAAGGGCCGAGTGATTCAGAGAGTTGTTCCTCGGACTTCCATGAGGTATTCATGGTGGCACCTGCAGCCCAAGGAGGGGCTGATGGAGAAACGCCAGCGGCAGTTGCCGCATGTGGCGCCATACCAGATGGACATATAACCGATCCTTAAGACGACGATCTCGATGCCGCCACTCCCCCGCTTTGTAGACCGGATGCTCAGCAGAGACCTCACCTTAAAACTTGATGGTGAAGACGTCTTCAAGACCCCACAACACAACATCATGGCCGCGGCGACCCTCCTGCAAACAATAGAGCCCTTGGTCCAAGTCTCCCCAGAGTTGACACCTCAGGTATAAAATGCCTCTCGACAAGATGCAGAAGCTTACTCTTGTTGGCCATATGAGTTTTCAGAGCCTGCAATGATGGCGAGTTATAAGCTTGAAACTTCACAGCTAGGTTTGGTGATTACTATTATCAACATTATTTTTCAAGAAGGGAGGAATACCTGGAAGGAATGGTAGGCTTTTTTAGTGTGTTCTTCAAAAATTTTCAACTCGGCTTGTTCTGCCGACTCATCAAATCCGGTGATGGTGAATCGGCCCATATGATATACTGAACTAGTCGGCGTGGGTTGTTTCGGAGAACCCTCTTTTACCACTTGGTGAATGGGAGTAGGCGTAACATTTTCCTCTAGACCGATCGGATACTCATATGTTGGTTCTGGCATTGTTTCAGATACCAGTGATGGCTCTTCGGGTTCGGTGGTGGCAGGAGTATCAGCACCTGCTGCCATCTCAGATGTATTCAGGTCTGGGACGTTAGGTGACTCAGCCTGGCTAGCTTCTGGCCGAGTGGATTCAGGTGCATTCTTTAAATCACTCGGCTTCTTTGCCGAGTGGTCTGGGACATCATCTTTGGATGTCCTGACAGACGTAGCATCTTGGTCTTTTTCAGGAACTGAACTTTGCGCCGGGATGTCTTCAAATGACGTTCGCCCGGACGACCTGTCAATTAGATAGAGATTATATAATTGTTCAAATGGAGAGCTGAGCTTCAAGTTACATCGTTCTGTTTACCTTGAGCGGCGTTTGAATTTTAGGCGTGACACTTTTGGTGGGGGGCTGGTTCACCTTGGTGTACCTGTTGTGTCTGTCGCCGCCTCATGGGTGCCTGCCTTGCTTGGTTCACTCGGACGACTTTGCTCTTTCTCGTTTTCATCCATGGTCTGCCGAGTGGTGGAGGCTTTCTCTGAAGTTTTTTTTCTTTGCCTCTTCTTGAAGTCTAGCTACTCTTTCAGCTAGCGATTCTTCTTCATCAGATTCTTCAATGTGTGCCTTACGGTGCTTGGAAGCTGATGGTTGTGTGGGAGACTTCTTTTGTGGCGTCGGCGGCAATGGTGGATTGGGCACATATATATCAAGGTTCTGCAACATATGTGATGTATAATTCGTTACTAAACATAATGAAAGAGGTGTTAATTTTTGAAGCAGTGAGGTGGATAACTTACTGTACTCCTATCAGTCAAGGAATGATGTCCAGATTTTGCACTCCCTGGAGTCCAACCAAGAAGTGATGCAAATATTTTCTCCAGACGCAATGTCAATTTCCTCTCTGACAATATTTCTGGCACTTCCATTGTGGGGTCGGAGCCTAATTGAAATTTCCATCCTGGAACATGGCGTTTCTTGATAGGCTGTACGTGGCGATATATGAAGCTTGCGGCAACGTGTACACCGGTATATCCTTTCTCTTTGAGATAAGCAATATGCTTTAATATAGCATCAACTTGCGACTTCTTGTTTGGATGAGCCTTTGCTGACCACTCGGGTCGTGGCTTGGGGGTATCGGCTGTCGTTTCTGACAAAGAAGGAGCATGGTTTCCATGGTAAAACCAGCCCGCATGCCACCCCTTGTTGGTTGATGGAAGTGGGACATCAATATACTTGGATTTATTCCTTAATTGCAATCCAGCACCTCTTATGACATGATTGTTGTTTGACTTCAACACAAACAGTTCCTTGAAGGTATCGAAATGGGGATAGATACCCAAGAACACTTCACATAGGTGAATAAATATGGCGATGTGCAAAATGGAATTCCAATTTAGATTGACAAGATTGATGCCATAGAAGAAAAGAAGACCCCTAACAAAGTCGCAACAAGGGATCCCAAATCCACGATAGAAAAATGAGGAGAAAACAATGATTTGGTCGACGGGAGGTTGGGGAAATCTCTGACCTATGGCCTCGATCCATCCTCCGGTCTGTTGATCTTGCAGCACGCCGTCAATCACCAATCTGTTGATTTTCTTTGAATCCATGGCAGACACGGGGAACTCCTTGATGGCGGCTGGGATATCAAAGATTGCTTCTTCGTCTTCGCCCTTTCTAGGAGAGGATTTCTTCTCGGATTGCACTTTGGTGTTTTGACCGGTATGCTTCGGGGCCATCGCTCTTGTTTTAGCACAGAGGAAACTGATGCGTGGAGTTTCTGGGAGGAAATGGAGGCCCGGGACCTAGGGTTTGTATGGGCAAGACGGCGGCGGCGGCAAAATGGAGGCATGCAATCTAGGGTTTGTGTGTGGAAGATGGCGGCGAAGAAGTGAAGATGAAGGGATGCGACTGTTCGATGGTGCCTTTATAAGTGTTCAATAACCTAGTGGGCTGAAGCTTATCATATTCCGTCAAGTCCAGTTTTGTTAAATTGGTATGCGCATTTATTATGATACTAAAATTCATTTTAAGCATTAACCTTGGATGTTGAGGATCTTAAAATAAGTGATAAATCACATGGATTGATGCGGTTTCAGTTTTGGAAATTGCACATTTCGAGATTCTATGACAAGTCACTCGGCTTGTTGCGGTTTTAACCTTGGAAATTGGACCTTTTGCAATTTTGTGTTAAATCACTCGGATTGTTGTGGTTTCAACCTTGGAAATCGCATCTTCTGAGATTTTGTGATAGATCACTTTTATTATCTCGGCACCAATCTTGGGGGCTGAATTTTTATATTACTACTATTGATACATCACCAATCTTGGGGGCTATGATAATTGAGTTTCGTCGTTAATCATTCGGATTAAGGGCACTTCAGCATTATGGATGTAAATATTAATTTGGTGATGCATCACTCGGCGAATGAGAAAAATCAGCTAAATATGGAGCTTGTTTAGCTTATACAAATTGGAAGATTCAGATGTCATTATGCCCTTTTGTGTAGAGGGACAAGATTAATTGGATATTTTTCAATAACTCAAAAGTTGCTTCGGTATAGACTCAACAACCTTCTGAGTTGGGGGCTATATTCATAGGCTATGTCTTTTTTAGGCGTTTATGAATAAGAGTTATTAGAAGTAATAAAAATAGCACTTCCCAATTTCATAACATGTCGAGGCAAATCAAGACGACGATTCAAAATGAAAAGTGCTTGGGGGCTACTGTGGGACATATATACCCGGGATACTATACCACTCGGCTAACTGGCTGAGTGGGCCGGGGGCTCGGGTATGGTGTATTCGGCCCAGAAGATATTTACTTAGATACTCGGTTGAGTAAGCAGCAAGTTAGGTTAGCAGATATGTTGGATAGATAGAATCTGTTGTAACCGACTAAAAGATTACCATGTAAATCCCTGCCCTTCGGATATATAAGGAGGGTGGGGGCCTTCGGCAAGAGATAGACTTGTATTGGAACCCTAATTCCAGTGCGAACCCTAGCAATACAGAAACACCAAACATGACGTAGGGTTATTATCCTTCGGGAGGCCCGAACCTGTATAAACCTTGTGTCCTTTGTCCATCGATCTTTCATACTCATACGCATACCTAGATCTACTATCGAGAATATCTCTCGACAGTTAGGTTTGGAGAAGGTTTGTCAAATTCTCGAAAGTTTCTGCTGTTCTGTCGGGGTCGATCGACACTGCGACGACGAGGACCGGCACTACCGATGGGGCCAACCGGCACTACCGATGGTCCTGATCGGCACTGCCGGTGGTGGTTCAGTAAGGTGCAGTTTGTGAGGTTTTTGACTATCTCGAGTCTCTGCTGTTTCGTTTTTGTTTCTGCTGTGTTTCTTGCTGTGGTTGATCACTCCTAGGGCTAGTACACCACTAGTTGGTGTGTGTAGTCTTGGTGATCGGCTCGGAGGTTAGCTTGGGTTGTTTTTGGGATATAGGCCAAGTTCTCTTGGAGAATTTTGATTGCCTCCCATTCACCCCCCCCACTGGTCGCCTTCTCGGTCCTTCACATTGGCTCTATTTTGTTGTTATATCATTAATCTTATAGTCAAATCTGGTTTCAACCTTTTGAAAGCCATTTTTGAATCTTTTTGAACTACTTAGTTCTTGAACTCTTCAAATCAACACATTGCTTCAAATAAATCATACTGCATTGCTATGGGAATTAGGCATAGAAAGTTCAACTTTGATATGGATGTGAGCTCGAATGCCGCCTTTGTAACGTTGAAGCACTTAATTCCATATAAAAGCACTTTTCATGTCTTTATCAATATTCAGTATGAGCAGGTGACAGGAAAAAAATTGCTAACCTTAGAGGCCTGGTATGATGTAGAGAAAGATAATGACTTTTCTGAACATATCTATGATACCATTATTGCTCTGTAAAGTGTTTATTATCCAACCTCTAATTTAATTATGTCGAGTTTATCAAAGAGTAAATCATAGGATAGTCCATGATCCTTATTTATTGAGAATCGATGGTAACACAAGACGCAAGATTTAGACAAATTTGGGCCTCCCAGAGGATAACAACCCTGCGTCCTATGTTCTGTGGTGTATTGTATTGTTTGGTGGTATGTGGTATGATGCGGTGGTCTATGAGAGAGCCCCTGCTGGCCCTATATATCCGGGGACAGGGTTACATGGCAGGTTTCCTAGTCGGTCACAACATGATTTCTGACTAGGATTCTATCTCTAACTTTCCTTGTATCTCCTTTCTAGTATGGCAAATAATATCTCTATGAGGTATCCCCGGTACGTACTACTGACACATTATGCATCAACTTATTAAAATTTTTGGTAATTTGAATAACTATGAGAATTTCAACTTTTTAAGAAATGTTGTTGTGCACATGAAGACCATGTATCTTATGTATTGGAGGGACATTTCTCTTTTATATCCATTTGCATTTGTATTGAAGCCTTGAGGCAAGTGGAAAGGCCTTCACAATGCTTTGAGAATCCTATTTCAACAATGTTAAGTTTGAATTATCCACCATACTTGCCAAGTATGAGAGAAGATTCGGTGTAGTTGATTGTAGAGACCACATAATCCGGTAAGTAGTGGTTGGAAGAAAACTAATTGGGGCTATATTTGTTGATTCATGTGATTTTGTTGGTTCTTCTACTCTTATGGAAACTAATACATCTTTGGCACAAGTTTCTAATTAATCATCATATCTTGATAGTGATCCAACCTCCGTCTATGATGATGACCTTGATGGCTTGAATTGGTGGCATGAGCATAAAAACATATCTTGTCTAGTCCATTCTTCCTCAAGATGTGTTGACTGCTCATATTTCAACTATTACAATGGAGTATGTTTTTAGTCTGTTTGGCGATGAAGCTTGATAATGTGACAGCCCTTATCTTACCCAGGGATAAGACCCATTCCTCTGTACCTCAAAGTCACTCTTAAGAGGATGACTCGTAGATTCCACACAAGTGTACATCAAAATAACCATGACAGAACATGAATATAACATTAAAGTAAAACTCCCAAATGTGATAGAATCTCAAGATTTGAGTACAAGAGCCCTGGCACATAGGCCAAGAGGCAATACAAGATCTCTAGTGGAAGAGAAAGGAAATAGCATGAGGAACTACTCTTGACTAATGAATCCATTTCCACATGCATCTTGAGTGGAGGTGAGACCTTCACTTCTCATCACCCTCCCTCTTGATGTTCTGGCTTGATTCTCTATCACCTGAAAGTGACAAGGTCCCTGAGTAAATGACATACTCAACAAACCACACTATCCTAGCAAATATGCTATGCATGCAAGGGTAATTCAAAGAATAGGTAAAGGTTCATTGCAGAAAGCTAAGTTGGCAAACATTTGTTATAAAAGCATTTCAAATCAGTTTCAGTCACCAAGTTTTATTATTTTGCCCTGTAAGGATTAACATGTCCCACACAAGGTTCCAATATTAATTCCAAGTAACCTCAACTAGGCCACAACTCTAGGCCTGAATCCAAAACATTCCCAAGAGGGGGAAGAGGAAGAGAACCAAACTAATCATTGCGAAATCTCTCAGGTAATGTTCCTGACCGTGGACATGGATATGCATATAGATCATAACCTATAGAGTGATACACATGTATCCACACGATGTGGCCCTAAAACATTGTCTACTATCATAGCCATAGAATAATAGCACACACAGATTCCTTACCCAAGCATCAACTGGTGTCTCCCACATCTCAAAAACTAGGACCCTAGTGTCTCACAAGACAATGGGTCCTGAAGTTGTGATGGGCCGTCCACTGATCAGGTGGGATATACCTCCCAAGAGTCCGGACTACAACCAACGGAACCCAGTAACACTTACCTTGTACGCCTATGGGTAGAACATTAGTCCTCCACAATTATCAAGATTCGGCCACTGCACACGTACGGTCAATGTGGTGTTTAAGAAAAGACTTGGAGACATGTGTCTCGTGAACAGGTCCTCATACTGCTATGGCAGACATCTCCATCCCACTCCTCCAAGAAAACCATACAACACCACCACTACAACAATGGAGGCTCATAGCCCAAACTCTCCACTCAGCTATGTCCGTCACAGACACCCTTCCATAGCGACTACCCAATCTATCCCTCGGTTTCTCATATCACCTAAGCCTACCCCCACTAAATTAGTTTTATTGGATTTATTAACAACACCCACACATTTGACTCACACTTCAAAGTATTTGTAAGGACCCAGGGTCCACACCCGGCTGGGCCTGACTCATATTTTGAGTGGACCCCACACACCCACCAACCTATTTACGCTTTCGTTCTCGCTTCGCATAAAAGGGCTAACCTAAGGTTGGTGGTGGTGGACAACCTAGCCTTATATGTTGGTCTTGCTCCCATTAGACTAGCAAGGTGGTACTAAATTCCCACCTGCTCATACACACAAGTGCTCATGGACCACTATGGGCCTCATCTCAATGGTTGGGATGTTACAGACACTGCCCCCCTCAAAGAAACGACGTCCGCATTAGAACACAGAGATAACATAGCCACCACTGGGCAAGCTACCAGGAACGTTCCCCCCTTAGGCACTTCCGTGTCCAGTGTTGGATCACATGTCATGCCGTGTCCCACGCATGGTCTTACATGTGTCATGCACCATATGTACGGACCTCCTGGCTACCACGCGCACCGTGCCCACAAGGGTCAGCTCTGATACCACTTGTAAGGACCCAGGGTCCACACCCGGCTGGGCTCGACTTGTATTTTGAGTGGACCCCACACACCCACCAACCTATTTACACTTTTGTCCACACTTCACGTAAAAGGGCTAACCCAAGGTTGGTGGTGGTGGACAACCTAGCCTTATATGTTGGTTCTTGTCCCATTATACTAGCAAGGTGGTACTAAATTCCCACCTCCTCATACACACAAGTGCTCATGGACCACTATGGACCTAATCTCAATGGGTGGGATGTTACAATATTCACACAATTTCATTTTATAGTGTCATGTAAAGGGTTGAAACTGTGCAACTAAGCAATCATCATAGTAGCAAAGCATTCCTAGGGTTTATTAGTGGAAAAGGAGGCATGTTGTGACCTGGGTATGAACTAGTGTCATTTCAACCATTGGCATGCAAAAGGGTTGTAAACAAATAATGCAGTTTTGAAAACTAGGTACAAGAGTGATCAAGGATGTGTCTTGCATTAAGAGTTGAGCTCCCACATTGTGGGTAGGCTTCGACAAGTTAGGCATCACCATTGCTTCCCTAATGCAGCCATGGATGTGTAGCATATGGATGCCAGCGTGAGGTTGTTGGGGTGGCATTTCCTCTACATGGAAAGAGAAACGACATGGACCTACCCCGCCGCTACTGTCCTTGCGGTCAGATGAGTTGCCGGTGATCAGCTCTAGTGGTGGGGGTTAGGGTTCCGCTTTTGCCATCGTGGAGATGAATATTGAATATATGTTTGGTTCTACTCATCATTCTCTTTTTCCTTATGTCTAAGGCATATTCACTTACACTTCAACAGAGAATAGTTCTAGACATGACATCACTAGATGCGTGCGGTGCATTTTTTCTATTGCGTATGGCAGGACCACTACCAGTTTAGATTATTCAAGGGAGAAGCATTCAGATACCTTTGTTATCCTAAGCAAAGAATGTAAATCTAGAGCAAGGGGAGAAATAGAGAGTGAAGCACAGAGAACTGTCAGTGAGGCAGATAATACCATGCATTGAGCATAAGAACATGGCCTCCTGGAAAATGAGTAGAGAGAATGAGTGGAGAGCCTACCTCTACATGTGCTCCAGGCGGAAATGTCATTCGTTATCATAAGTTGTATTGGCCTTTTCTTCTTCATGATAAGTCTAGAAAATGAGGCTAAGTTTCATGTCAATCATACATTTATCTCGATAACTATATACACTACCAATCCAAGTGGCGGATCTTCCAATAGGGCATGGTTGGGCGGACGCCCTATCTTACCTCCTAGAGGAAGACCCCCCAACCCCTCCTTCTTCATAGCTCTAGCATTGTGCTGATCTCCCGCACCTAGCTGCAGCCATGGCGTCGTGTTCTGTTTTTGGTTGAAGAAAGAAGAAACAAGAAAAAAATAAACCAATATGGCTAATTTGCTATATGGGCCGGACTGGCGTTATTTGTGCCAGGAGGAAAACAGGCCTGTCGGTTGCTTCTACATCAACAAACTACACTGTCATTTCTTTCTTTGATTCGATCAAAACCAATTCATCCTCAATTCTAAAATGTGAACCCAATTTGTTACTTGATGATTTGCATGCCTAGATTATGCTTAGTGTATCTAGTATTTGTACTTACTAGAATTAGATATATCATCACTAAATTATTGTTATTTTCAACAATCAAAAAACCTGATAGGCATGTAGTGATGGCTGGTTTTGCTGATGCGATGAAACCTGAGAAGTTCACTGGAGTGAACTTCAAGAGATGGTAGACGAGAGTCCAATTGTGGCTCTCGGCTATGGGCGTGTTTTAGTTCGTGGGGAACCCTCCTACATTACATCTCAGCTCCAAGAAAGAGATGTAGGAGTTCTTTGCGGCTATGATGATTTTTGTCAGATGTGTTGTTAGTGTTTTCTCTGACTAGCTATGTGATGTGTATATGCGCATCAAGAGTGCTGCTGAACTTTAGGAGGCACTTGAACACAAGTTCTCAGCCTCGGATGTTGGGCGTGGGTTGTATGTCATGGAGTAGTACCACGACTTCAGAATGGTTGACAACCATTCTGTAGTCAAGCAGGCCCATGAACTCCAACTCAATGTGAGGGAGCTCGATTAGCTTGGTTGCAAATTGCCTGACAAGTTTGTGGCTAGGGGCATTATTGCCAAGTTACCTTCATCTTGGAGGAGCTATGCCACATCTCTGAAACATAAAATACAGAACATCTCCGTCGAGGATTTGTTGGCAGGTCTTGATTTTGAAGAGAAGGCTCGAGCAAAGGATGCACCTCCGAGAGCACATGAAGTCAGTCCAGTGCCAATGTGATGCAACACGCTGGAAAGAGGAACTAGAAGGGAAAAGGAAAGGCTATTCAGACTACTCAATTCAAGAAGAAGAATATGAACATGGATGAGATTGTCTGCTTTATGTGTGGCGAAAATGGACATTTAGCCAAGAAGTGTCGCAACCGCAAAGGCAAGAAAATCCAGCAAGGGTAGAAGGCTGCCAACGTGACTATTGGTGACTCCGATGAAGCATCTGGGTATGCTAATCTACATAGTGTATTTTCTGTATATCAATCTAATGATTGGTGGATAGATACAGGAGCCAATATTCATGTTTGTTTTGATATCTCTATGTTCTCTTCTTACCAGGTCGCACGAGGTTCATCTGTCATGATGGGGAACGACTCACATGCTAGTGTTCTTGGTGTTGGTTCAGTTGATCTAAAGTGCACTTCGGGAAAGATAGTTCGGCTGAAGAACGTGCAGCACGCCCCCTCAATAAACAAGAACCTCGTTAGTGGATCCCTTCTTTGTCGAGATGGATTCAAGCTGATCTTTGAGTCTAATAAAGTAGTCATCTCGAGGTTTGGCCAATTCATTAGCAAAGGCTATGATAGCAGAGGCTTGTTCTGCTTTTCCTTTCTGATTTATGTAACAAGGTTGTGAACCATGCATGTAATTCAAACAATTCTGAGGCTGATATATGGCATTCTCATCTGTGTCACATAAATTTTGGTTGTATCAATCAATATCTAGTATGAGTTTAATTCCTAAGTTCTTTGTTGTCAAAGGTTCTAAGTGTCAAGCTTGTGTGCAAGCAAAGCAACCTCGTAAGCCTCATAAAGCTATAGATGAGAGAAACTCGACACTATTAGACCTCATACATTTTGATCTCTATGAGATAAATAGTGTGTTGACAAAAGGAGGTAAAAGGTACTTTATGACTTTAATTGATGATGCAACTCGAAACTATTATGTGTTTCAACTAAGAACTAAAGATGAGGCATTTGAATGTTTTAAGACCTACAAGACTAAGGTGGAAAATGAACTAGAAAGGAGAATAAAGCGTGTTAGGTCTAATCATTGAGGAGAGTATTTTTCCAATGAGTTTGATCTTTCCTGTTCGGAGAATGGAATTATTCATGAATGAACACCTCCTTACTCACCACAATCTAATGGTGTTGCTGAATAGAAGAACCGGACATTGATGGACTTGGTGAATGCCATGTTAGGAACTTCCGGTTTACCTAAGGCATGGTGGGGGGAGGATGTCTTGACAGCGTATCACGTTCTGAATAGAGTTCCCACTAAGAATAGTGATATCACCCCGTATGAAGGAGCGAAAGGAAGAAAATCATCACTCCCATATTTGTGTACAAGGGGCTGTTTGGCCATGGTTAGTATACCAATAAATAAGAAATGCAAACTTGGACCTAAAATGGTACATTGTGTCTTTCTAGGGTATGCGGACCACAACACAACATATAAATTTGTGGTGATAAGGTTTGAAGCGCCTGATGTCTTAGTTGATTCACTCTTAGAGTCTCGTGATGTAACTTTCTTTGAGCATATTTTTCCTATGAAAGATACATACACTGTACCTAGTTCTTCTACTGATTTAATTCCAGGACCTTCAACTCTACTTGAACATTCACATGAGAGCGACGAGGATGATAGTGAAGTAGCTCCTCGTAGGAGCAAGAGACAAAGGGTTGCAAAATCCTTTGGCAATGGCTTCACTGTGTACCTTGTTGATGATACTCCCACATCCATCTCGGAGGCATATGCATTGCCCGATGTAGAATACTGGAAGGATGCAGTCCATAGTGAGATGGAATCCATCATCTTGAATCGAACATGGGAAGTAACTGATCGACCAATTGGCTGCAAACTAGTTGGTTGCAAGTGGGTATTAAAAAAAAAGCTCAGGTCTAATTGTACCATTGAAAAGTACAAGGAAAGGCTTGTATCTAAGGGATATACCCAAAAAGAAGGAAAGGATTATTTTGATATTTACTCACCCGTTGCCAGATTAACCATCATCTGGGTATTACTATCATTGGTTACGTCACAGGGTCTTCTAGTCCATTAGATGGATGTGAAGATAGCTTTCCTTAATGGAAAGTTGGATAAGGAAATCTACATTGATCAGCCAGATGGATTTATAGTGCCTGGACAAGAGGGCAAGGGGTGAAAACGGATCGGCATCGGACAGATATCGCTCCAACCATATCCTATTTCATATTTCTCCTCAGATTCCGAGTGGAACACAAATAGACTCGGATACGAATATGTTATGAATAATATCGGACACGAATACGAACTGAATATATATTGAAACTGGCCCGGTAACAAATATTTTTATCAGATAACATATTAAAACAAATTACTAATAGTATGCAATCCTAATTTGCATTGTTTACTTCACTCGTGTCAACTCCATTCTGATCCTCTGGATTTCTAACTTTACCGTCATCCATTCTATCTTGATTTTGAATATTTGCGTTGTTATCTTCACCTACACCGATCTGAACCTGGAACTAGAACTGCTGGGAACGTATTCCATGTGCCTTCAAGTGATACATCAGGTGCACCATGCCTCTGATGGGCTCAGCACAAACTTTGTAGTTGCATCTCTTGCATTGTGCCCAAACTCTTTCCTCTAGTGCGCCATCATCCTTCATGCGTGTCTTCTCACTACCACAAATAGGGCCTGTAGCGGCGGCAGGCAAACTGCCGTAGCGGCGCGAGCCAAAGTCGGCCGCTGCTACAGAGCCAATGGGGACTGCCCCAACTAAAACCGCCGCTACAGGGCACCCAATGGCGGTGGTTGACATTGTCAACCACCGCTATAAATGGCCCATGTTTATAGCGGTGTTTGATAATGTCAACCGCCGCTATTTAGGGCATACTAGCAGCGGCGGTTGGCAACACCAACCGGCGCTATAAAGTGCCTAGGCTATAAAAGCCTCATTCGGACATCTCCGGCCCTCACTCGAATAGTGGCAGCACGAAAATTTGGGCAAATCACGACAATCAAGGGGGGAAGGTTTTGAGTTCATTTTTTTTTTTTTGCAGAAATTTGATCTTTGAGGTAAGGGGAACTCATCCCATTGGTTTTTTTTGTGTTCTCATTTTGAAATCAATAGAATTTTGGAATGCGGCAATGATGACATGGCATGCACGCGAGGAAGATGGTAAGCTCAGGCATCTCGTAGATGGAACACAGTAGAAAAAGTTCGATGAGGATCATCGAGACTTCTCTAATGAGAAAAGGAACCTACGGTTTGCATTGGGTACAGACAGGATGAACCATTCGGTCAAATGAGGAATCCAGACAAGATGAACCATTCGGTCCCGTAGATGGAACCAGTGTTCTAGCAATGTACAACATTCCAACATGGTTATGCCATAAGCGTAAGTACCTACTATTGACCACTCTTATATCTGGGCCCAAAGAACCAGGTAACAACATAGACGTGTTCTTAGTACCATTGTTCGAAGACCTGCAGAAACTATGGTTGGAGGGGGTCCATATATGGGATGAGTATCTAAGAGAGTATTTCACGCTCAGAGCAATTATTTTTTGCATGGTAAGTGATTCCTCGGTACTAAGGGCGTTATCGGGATAGGTCAAAGGAAAGGCGGCATGTTTCATACACGTTGATGATACATCCCATGTGTACCTTCCAGCATCCCAGCAAAACACAGATATCACGCGATGGCTAGACACTTTGATGGCAAAGTTGAGAACGACATAAAACCTCGCCGTTGTACTGGCAGGGTTGTGTTTGATCTTGTTAAAAACATCAATGTTGTTTTTGGAAAGCCGGTGAAGGGAGTCAAAAAGGCAAAAGGTCTCACACCATTTAAGAAGAAATCCATTTTCTTCAAATATTTCAATTATTGGAAAGAATTGGAAGTGAATCATGCATTCGACTAGATGCATATTGGGAAGGTTGTATTTGACAGTAGTAGCAGACTTATACTCGACCAACCCGATAAGACAAAGGATGGACTCAGCGCACATAGAGATCTTGTAGTGATGGGAATAAGACCAGAGCTCTATGGGTAAGAAAGAGCAAATGGAAAGTACTTTCTCCCCCCGACAGCCTACACATTTACGATTGAGGAGAAAAAAGCATTCTGCAAGTGCCTCAGTGGGATTAAAGTACCGACGGGTTTCTCATCGAATGTCAAGAATCTTGTAAACATGGAAGAGTTAAAGATAAGTGGGTACAACACTCACGATTGCCACATAATGCTTTTGGTGTTTCTCCCTATTGCAATCAGAGCTATTAAATGACCATGGCTGAAGTTGGCTGTAACTCGCCTTTGCTACTTCTTTAACGCGGTATCGAAGAAGGTGATAACTGAAGACGAGTTAAATTTCCTACGGACTCACATGAAAGAAACAATGTGCATACTGGAGATGGTCTTCCCTCTATCCTTTTTTGATACGATGGAACACTTCATGATTCATATTGTTGACCAGATCTCTACATTGGGCCCCATCTACCTACATCAGTTGTTTCCATTTGAGAGGTTCATGTATGTATTGAAACGCTATGTACATACTCGTTCACATCCAGAGGGTTCTATGATTGATGGCTACACAACTGAGGAGATCATCAAATGTTGCTCAGATTACATTAATGATGGTAGCAGATCAATTGGTCTCCCTGTGTCTCGTCATGAGGGTAGATTATCTGAAAAAGGTATGAAAGGACGTAGATCGTTCATTGACCATGACTTCAAACAAGTGGATCAAGCACATTTTAGTGTATTGCAATAGACGCAGATTGTGGGACCGTACTTTGAGAAACATCTGTTAGAGCTCCGCTGGAACAACAAGGATGCGATGGATAAATGGATCATAGACGAGCACAAGCGCTCGTTCACATCGTGGTTTAGGTCCCTAAACCTTCCAAGTGGCAAGTCCATGGAAAAGAAAATGTTGAGAATGTTAGCTAAGCGCCCGCACCTTTCAGACATACGACATCAATGGTCTTACCTTCTACACCCAACAGAAGGATAAGAAGAGCAAGTGTCAAAATAGCGGTTATGAGTAGAAGCCATTGATGAAGAGGACCAGGCGACCTCGTATTATGGGTACATTGAGGAAATATGGGATCTAGACTACGGTGCAAATTTACAAGTTCTGATATTTAAATGCAAATGGGTGAAGCACCGTAATGGCGTCGAGGTGGATGAATATTGTTTCACAATTGTTGATCTTAACAATGTTGGTCACAAAGATGACCCTTGGATACTTACCAAGACCATGGAACAAGTGTTTTATGTACTTGATCCAAAGGACGAAAAGAAATACATTGTTGTTCTAGATAAACAAAGAATCAGTGGAGTGGAGAATGTGGTGGATCGAGATGACTATAATCAATATGACGAGGTGCCATGTTTTGTAGATCCCAAAAATTTTAAAGTCTTAGAAGCAAGACTCTCATTTGCCGGTGGAACGCCCTACATGCGCACCGATCACTGCCAAGGAAAAGTCGTTCAAGGCTAACTCAAGCATCATGTAATTTTATTTTGTTAAATACCTTTTTATTACTCGAACCTTGTATTATGTCTATGTAATTTATGCTTATTTGAATATAAAGATTGTGTAACTTATTTAAATAGAAAGATTTTATTGAAATGGTGAGAGGAGACCAAAAATTTAATATGCAATCAAAAAATAAGTGTACAAAAAAAGAGGACTAATACTATAATTTTTAAAAAGTGTAGGTGTGTTTCTACAAAAATCCAGGACTAAAATAAAATTAAAGTGTAAAAATATTAGGATTGAAATGTAATTAATAAGAAAATAGGGTTGTTTCTCTAAAATTTTAGGACCTAACATTAATTTTCATTGTTTGTGAATAATATATTTCTTAGTGAATAATATATTTCTAAATGAATAATATATTGCTAAATGATTAATATATTTCTTAGTGAATAATATATTTCTAAATAAATAATATATTTCTTAGTGAATAATATATTTTTAAATGAATAATATATTTCTTAGTAAATAATATATTTTGTAAAAGCATTCTAAATCAATAATATATTTTAAAATGTATTTTTTAACAGCTTTCTAGATGAATAAGGTATTTTTATAGCTTCCTAAAATGAATATATTTTTTAAACTTTTAAAATGAATATATTTTTTAAAATATGTTAGAATAGCGGCGGCTTACATAGCCTACCGTCACTATTGCTCTTTAGTGGCGGTTGGCATTGTGAGTCGCCACTAAAAAGAGGAGCCCTATATTACCAAGGGCGCATGGAGGGCCCGAACCCTAACTCCGCGAAGCTTTTCTCCACGCTCGTAAGGCTGCCCAAATCCGTCCCCGATTCGCCGCTGCCGCCTCCTCGTCGACGGCTGATTCGCGGGCCCCCTACTCTCCTAGTCGTCGCGTGGGCCTCCTCCCCGACCCCGGCCGCTGCGCGGGCCTCCTCCCCGACACGGGCCACCACGCTGGCCCCCTCCCCGACCCTGGTTGCCATGTGGGCCTCCTCCCTGACCCTAGCCGCCGTGCAGGCCTCCTCCCCCTCTCCTCGTCAATGGCCGCCGCACGGGCCTCCTCCCCCTCTCCTCGTCGACGGCCGTCACGCAGGCCTCCTCCCCGACATCGGCCGCTGTGTGGGCCCCCTCCCCATCCCCGGTCGCCCATGGGCCTCCTCCCCTCCCCAAGCATCGGCATCCTCCTCTCCTCGCCAACAGCCAATTCACGAACCCCCTACTCTCCCTCTCCAAGCACCGCCTTCGTGCCCTCCTCGTCCTCGGTGTTGTCAACCGCCGCATGGGCCCCCTCTCTGAGTGCTGTCGTGCGGGTCTCCTCCTCCTCCCGGACGTTCGACAACCTCCGGCCAGGTGTGCCACGTGCTCTCCCCAATGCCTCCCTGAGCGAGCGTGCTCCCCTCCTCCTCTACACCATCCCCGAGCGCCGTGTCCCCAAGCTCCGTCCAGGTGCGTCCGTTCCCCTCTCCCTCTCCCCCTCCTTCTGCCCCTCTGATCAATGATCCTCCTTGAGATGAGAAATGGTGCTTATATATACCCCCTCTATTTTAGCCATTGTGTAGTAGCCCGATAGCTATTGTTTTGATTTGGATTGTTCATTCTTGGAATGATTCATCTATTGGGCATGAGCAACAGTTTCTTTTGTTGTTTGAGTTCTTCATTCACTGTGGTGTGATGAATCTTGTAATGGGGCTTCAATTCAATAGTTGTTCACTGTCGTGTGATGAGAAATGGTGCTTATACTTCCTCTGTTATATAAGAATTGTTTGCTAAGCTGATGGCATAGTTGTTCGCTTGCTGCCATATGCTAGGATCTGAAAATGCTCACTGTCATGCTAGGATCAGTTGCCATTTTTTGCTGCTCGCTATCTACCATTTTTCATGTTGATATCCATGTTGTCGATCTTTTGCTTGCTTACAGTTCATGTTGATATTCATATACTTGTTGCCGTACTATAGATTTCCTATATGCCATTTCTGCCATCTATTTATTTTGCTGCCATATGCTTGCTCCATGTATATTTTTACATATTTGTTCTAATAACATGCAAATAGTGAGATTAATAGCCCTATATGCTTGTAGTACATAGTTGCTTCCTGTTGAATATGGTTGCTGCCATATACTTATTTTTCTTCCATCTAATTATTTTTCTTCCATCTAATTATTTTGCTGCCTTGATGCCATATATTTATTTTTCTGCTATACTTGCTACCATTTCTGGCTATACTATCTAACAAGGGAAGTGTAGAGAGAATGCTTGTGTGCACTAGGTGCACACAAGCTTCTCTCTAGGCTTTTTATTTAGTAAATTACATATAAAAAGTCTAGAGAGAATGCTTGTGTGTACTGGGTGCCATAGTCTCTCTATACTTATTATTTACTAGTGGCTATATATATGTCATATTACTTACTGCCCTATAGTCTCTCTATACTTATTATTTACTTCTTTTCTTCTCCTTGTCTCTCTATACTACTTATCTATTCTACATAGGCGATCGATGCTCAATGATGAAAGGGGGCTAAGTGAGGCTAGTGTGGTGACATGGACCATATCCTAGGATATTGGATACATGTTGCTGTATAGGTCAAGGATCTTAGAGAGTTGGAAGGCCGTTGATTCAACAACCTGCACTGAGAGCAAATTTTGATTTTTCTATTCTTCTCCTTGTTTCTCTGTACTACTTATCTATTATACGTAGGCAATGGACCAATGTGCAATGATGAAAGCAGGCTAAGTGAGGCTAGTCCACCGACATGGACCATATCCTAGGATATTGGATATATGTTGTTGTACGACTCAAGGATCTTAGAGTGTTGGAAGGTTGTTGATTCGGCAACCTGCACTGAGAGCAAATTTTGATTTTTCTATTATTTTCTTTTGTTTTCTTTGTCTCTATGCTCAATGATGAAAGGTGCATACTCCTTGTTTTCTAAACTAGTCATCATATCTAACATTAGCTGTCAAAGTCTTCTTGTCATGGCGGACAATATGCCCTCTCAAGAGGAAGACGCCCTCAAGGCACACTCACAAGTGAGGTCGTCTTCAGACGATGAAGGATCAAGCGAACACTGGGAAGAACTTGAAGATCCGCATCCTCCACTACCAAAGGAGCGTCGATTGGGGAAGCCGGATCCTAATTTCGTGCCTCAAGATGAGGTATCTTGTCAAAGATAATTCTCTCATTTGTTCAATCAAACTTATATCCTAGGGGCCCCGACGAAGTGCCCGTCAGCTATTTGCAGCTGAGGTTGCAACAGATGAGGCCCTTAAGCAGCAAGTGGAAGAGGGGTCTGCTCAAGTCGCCACACACAAACGCAAGCATGGTCAATGCTCCGCGAACAAGGCAAAGGGCATCTATGAGGTTACTGCACCGGGTCCCAAAGATGGAGAACCGATTGAACCCGCTGGTGTCGACGCCAAATGGCGGAACCGTTACGGCAAAGTGGTGAGGGACCATTGCAAAATCATGTGGCAAGATTGGCGCCAAGTCTCAGATGGCAGAAATGATGATATGTGGGCTGGCGTCATGGCAACCATCCAGTTTCGGCCAGCAGATATCGAGAGAGCCAAGAAGGCCACAATGTCCACTCTCAATCATATCTTTTGAGATTATAAGTCCAAGCTCAACTGCCGATACGTCAAGAAAAATCAAACCCCATTCGACAAGTATGGAAATATTAGTGAGCAGGAATGGGATGAGTTTGTTGAGTAGAAGACGAGCAGTGCTTCGAAGGAGCTCAGTGAAAAGATGGTTGAGCTGAACAAGCGGAACAAGTACAAGCCGCGGTTAGGTCCGGGCGGATACAAAAAGAAGATTCTGATTTGGAGAGAGCAAGAAGCCAAGCTCCACGCGGAAGGAAAACCTAATCCTTTGCCAAATACCAATGAGCGTACTAGGAACTGGGTGTATGGTCGCTCTGACTTAACCGAAGAAGGAGATATCATTGTGAAGGATCCCGCGACAACTGAAGTCGTGCAAGCATTGAAAGGCCCTATCGCGGCGCAGACGGAGGCTGGTCTATTTACACCAAAGTATCACAAGGATGAGCTAGCGAAGGCTATTGGGACCAAAGAATATGGTGGTCGGGTACGAGGAGTGTCATCATCGGCAACATGGAAAGAAGGTTTCTCTGAAACATACTCACACCTCTACAAGAAGCATACATTGCATAAGAAAGAGCAAGAAGATAAAGCCAAGGAGGATTGGAGGCGACAACTTCTTATGTTCGCTATCGACAAAGAAAGCCCTCGTTTGGACCCCAACCTTTTGGCTGCGGTGGATGCCTTCTTACATGTCACAACCGGTTTTAAGGACAAAACCAAGTGCTTATCATATTTGTGCCCAGGAATAAGTTTCACACATATCAACAGTATATCGAATAATAGTATAACCAATGTCATTATTACAACATACCATTATTACATAAATAATTGTCTTTAAAGACTAAGATCGATTGGGGGCACGCTCGCCTAGTAGTAGTCTTCATCAATGTAGTCCATTTCTCCATCTTCTGAGCAGCAGTTTATAGTACAATAACAAAGGGAAATAGTAAGGGTGAGCACATGCCATACTCAGCAAGTGAGGTAAAAATATGACATGTAAGCTTAATAGAAGAAAGTCTAACACAATGGTTCATTTGCATAAATGAGCACCTACACCTAGTACAAAAGCCATCCTATTTACTAGGTGAAAAGTTCCCACCAGTTATCTCATCTGTTCAACACTACAGGTTAAACCACCTATAGCCAACCATGGGTTAAACCGCCCATAGGAAACCACACTACAGGTTACACCGCTGTAGCAAACCATGGGTTAAACCACCCAAACCAAACTTGGCTACCCACCAAGTCCACCCATAGACCACCTTCCTAAATGTGTCAGGATTCAGGCCGCTCATGACTGTGAGCATGGCTGTTATAACAATTTTACACTCTATAGAGCTTGCACAACTTTACCCACAGGTTGGTGATTTTATCACTATGCAGTGACTAGAGTCTCTATGTTGCCCAAACCACACTACCGTAGGTGTGAGGCCAAGAGATCACCATAAGGTCTTTCAAAGAGCTTCCCAGCTTGCAAACAATCCACACTAAGGTTTCACCGCTGCGGAATTAAACCGTTTCTACAAAAGTCCCCTTTGGCGCTGTGGCTAGGAGTAAACCGTCCATCACCTGAGTCTGAGAGTAAACCGTCCCGTCCTCATCCCTCAACTACCCGCAAAACTGGGAAGACATATTGATACTGAACCGAGCCTACCCATATCAGCCCTATGCTTTGCGCTATTTTCCTGGGTGGCCGCTCCACAAACTACTCTTGTGATCCCAAGCAAGTACCACCACAATCCCATAGTACTATACCGAGTACACGTGCATACCCGCACCATCCTTGCCATCCTCCTACTTGGATCACCTAGGTTCCATGTTGCTATAAAGGATTACCCATCCCTCATGATGTACCCTCACCAATAAGCTACACAAGAACCCAGGTGACAAGGAATAATGTGGAACAGGATATGACACATAGGATTCAATATTAACAAGCATGCATAGAGATAGAGGGAATATAAAACATAGGTTCAAAATGCATCAAGGACACTTGTCTGGTTCCCTTTGCTGCTGCTCAAAGTCTTCAAGATGGAGGTCCCGGAAGTTCTCTAATAGTGGCTCGTCTACTCAACGTCACACCAGAAATACAAGCATACAAACAAACTAAGAAACAACACACCATACAGTAATAAACTACAATGAAAGCTATACTACGAAAAAGTACGCGTTGCTACGACCGCGTGAGCGCAAGAATCACCTCAATCCGAGTTACGAGTAAAAAGTTACAAAGGTTTAAAGGTCTAGGATTAAAATAATAAATTAGTGAAATAATATAAAACAATATGAATAATTAATAGTAAACACTACGATCGCTTTGGTGTAAGAATTTCTCATTTCTGAGCTACGGTTCAAAAGTTACGGCTATTTGAAGTTTCAGGGGTTAAAATGTAAAAATAGACAAGTTAAATGGCCTAAAAGTAATTCTGGAAAAATATTAGGGCTAAACTATACAATATACAGGTGAAATATAATTTATGAAAAATTTAGGGATCAAAATTTAATTTACAAAAAGTACAGGGACTAAATTGTAAAATATGAGGGTGAAAATATATTTTGTATAAAATTTAGGGACCAAAATGTAATTTTGGAAAAGTTTAGGGGCTTACTGTAAAATTTATAGGGCCAAAAATATATAGGTTCAGGGGCCTAGGTGTAAAATGATAGAACTAGAACATAATAATTAATAAGTCTAGGGGTGCTTTTGTAAAATTATAGGACTAAAATATTATTTAGAAAAATAGTAGGGTCTTTTTTGCAAAAGTACAGTGCTAAAAATAATGAAATATAAATGCAGGGGCCTAAATATAATTTTTTTAAGCTTCCTCAAGAAAAATAGGGGCTAAAATATACTTTTGGAAAAGGCTAAGGGCTTTTCTATAAAAATAGAGTGCCAGAAAATAATTATGTAAGAAGTCAGGATTATAAATATAATTTTATAAAGGTTTTACAAAACTTTTAGGATTAAACTATGATTAGAATAAAGAGCAGGGGCCTATTCGCAAAACTGGCATTAATCCTGAATTAATCAGATTTACTTTTAAACTAAAAACCTTAAAATTCTCGTGGACTAGGTCCATGGGGTCCATGGACCAGGGTTGACCCCACGGACCATGGTCCACGATGGACCGAGGGCGGCGGTGGCCATTGTCGGCTTGCCGAAGCTCACGGGAGCGGCGCTCCGGCGCGCGCGCGACGGCGGGAAGGGGCGCAGGCGAGGTAGGAGCGGGCAAGGGAGCTCACCGGGACGCGCGACGAGCAGAGGAGGGGCCAAGGCGGCGGCGCGAAGCGGCAGCGGTGACGGCTCGAAGGCGGCAGTTGCGGCGGCGATGCGCAGGCGGCGGCAGAGCTCGGAGCGCGGCGGAGGCAAGGGAGGCCAAGGGAGGGCGCGAGGGGCGAGTCCCAGCCTATATATGGGCACAGCGCCCTAGGATTGTCAGGAGGGCACGCATGCCAAGGCCGATGGCGGCTAGGGTTCTAGGCGGGTGGCGCGGCGGCTGGGCCAAGCGGGGGCTGGGCCGGGGTGAGCACGGGGTGGGCTACAGGGCGCACTTGGCCGAGCAGGCCGACGGGGGAAGAATGAGAGAGGTCCAAGCCAGGGGAGAGAGGGAGAGGGGAAAACTGGGCTAGAGGAGAGGGAATTTGGCTCATTGTTGTGGCAAGCCAGAAGGGGGAAGGAGAGAGGAGAGGAGCTGGGCCGCTGTGAAGGGGTTTCGGCCCAAAGGCCAGGGAATGGCTTTTGTTTTCTTTTCTTCTTCCTATACCCCTAATCTAATTTCTTTCTTCTAGATAAAATTCCCAAATCAAAAGTACAATATTTCAAAAAAAATATTTTCACTAGAATAAAACATATATGCTACTATTCAACATGAATGCAACAATCAAAGTTTTAAAATAGCCTATATGTAATCATTTTCTTTTGAAAATAATTCTTTTTCTTAATAAAATATTAACAACCTAATTATTTTTAGAAAAATTTTAAGATATTCAAAAATTTTAAAATCAGGGTGTTACATTACATGGTTCGTCCACATCCACGCAGCCATCCGTCTCCACGCAACCATCAGTCTCCGATTAACCATCAGTCTCCATGCAATAAGAAATGGTTGACATCACTAAGGATACTCCTTGCGAGTTGCATGTGCCATTTGGTTACAAGGGGAAGACGATGAAGGTTACATCAGGCATGGCTTTTCCAGGAGATACACTCCATAATAGGGATATCCCCCCAGGTTACGTGCGTGTCACCGTGTCAAAAATAGTACCTGGCTATGTTGACAACAAGATCGAATGCCAGATACCAGAGGCGGGTATAGAAACTCTCCAAGATGCCCTCAGCTCTTTCATTATTTGGAAACGCCGTGAAGTTGTCCTCTCACCACGAGTTTCTCCACCCCCGTTGTCTGGGCACGGGTCCTTTCATATGAGCCAGCCAGGCAATATAGGTGGACATCAATCTCCTATGTCTGTGGCAGTCTCGGGTAACAAGCCTCGATCTTCACATGCGGAAGCCGACTCGACTCACAGTCCTATAATCTGTAGTGACAATGAGCCTCTTCCACAGTGTGTTCAACCTTGGGAAACAATTCAAGTCGAGCCTCCATCAACAGTTGCTATGGCGGTTCAAGTTTAGGCTCCGGTAATCCAACTCCTGCCTACGCCAGTTGTCGTCAAGGCTTCGCTAAGTCCAAAGATGATTACTGGTTTTGACAAAGAGCCAAAGGACCCAAAAGCAAAAAATGATGTTGATAAGTACTTGGCTGGATTGAAAAAACATCTAGCAAGCACCGTTAAGCTCGTCCTCCAAGAACAAGATCCTCGGGATAAAGTGTCGTACGACGATCACTTTTTGGACAATCCTACGGACGATGTGGACTACCCGATATTCAAATTCGGTAAGCGCCTTATATCAAACAACATGTACAAGAACCTGCCATGGGAGATGCGGAAGTTGCATGACTGGTACATGATGGCGTCGAAGGAAGGGGTCACCGCAATCACTTGTAGGATTCCAAGTGAGGTATTCAATGAAGAGGATGATGAACAAACCTTAGGCCTTTTTTGGGAAGATGTCCACTTAATGTTTCGCCTAGGCAGGATGGATGTCACCTTCAGCACCTTGTGGTGCATGTAAGTTTTACGTTAGATCTACTTCAAATTTCAAGCACAATTCAATATATTACCTCATATCTTTTTTTTGTAGCATGAACTCTTTTTATCAAAGAAAGAGAGTTGATAGAAAAGATTGGAAGGTGGCCTACGTCAACCCGAACCGCATCAATCAAAGCAGTATAAATCCAATGGTAAATCCGGATCACTATCCGGATAAGACATCGGCAGAGATAGGTGAAATGAAGGCGGTCCTGAGGAATGGATCAAGGACTCGGGTTATAAATTATTTATGCGAGTGCTTCCTGAAGTGGCAAGATAGACAATGCATCTTAGCCCCTACAACTTCAAGTAAGTTGGACCACTACTGCCTTCGTCATCTATCATATGTTGAAGTTAAATCCAATCGTAAGTAACTTGTTATCAATATTCTTGTAGCGATCATTGGATCTATTTTATGATATGGTGAAAGTTATAGATAGGTAACAAATTAGTCTATGTGTATATGAATTGATAATGTTAATATCATCTAATGATGCTTTTGTCAACCGCTTAGTGCTTACGAGAAATATGTCATAGCGGGAGGGAAATGTCATCCAAAATGGAAAAAGAAGATATACTTCTGTCATAATTTTTGGGTAAGATTTATATGCATCACATATATGTCTTTATTGTAGTATCCATCATATAAAATGTAGCTAACTTGTGTTCTCTACTACATAGTGCTTTAAGCAACAAAAAGATAGTGTGCATTGCGGCTACTACACGTGTGTGTTCACATCTAGCTCTTCATCATACCTAGATCATATCGTTGAGGAGTCTAATGAAGAGGTAAGTTGATTTTGTTTATGTTCATTTTACTTTACTCGAATAGTGAAGTTTTAAGATCTCATATTAACATACTCATGTGAGCCGGCCAGGCAATATAGGTGGACATCAATCTCCTATGTCTGTGGCAGTCTCGGGTAACAAGCCTCGATCTTCACATGCGGAAGCCGACTCGACTCACAGTCCTATAATCTGTAGTGACAATGAGCCTCTTCCACAGAGTGTTCAACCTTGGGAAACAATTCAAGTCGAGCCTCCATCAACAGTTGCTATGGCGGTTCAAGTTTAGGCTCCGGTAATCCAACTCCTGCCTACGCCAGTTGTCGTCAAGGCTTCGCTAAGTCCAAAGATGATTACTGGTTTTGACAAAGAGCCAAAGGACCCAAAAGCAAAAAATGATGTTGATAAGTACTTGGCTGGATTGAAAAAACATCTAGCAAGCACCGTTAAGCTCGTCCTCCAAGAACAAGATCCTCGGGATAAAGTGTCGTACGACGATCACTTTTTGGACAATCCTACGGACGATGTGGACTACCCGATATTCAAATTCGGTAAGCGCCTTATATCAAACAACATGTACAAGAACCTGCCATGGGAGATGCGGAAGTTGCATGACTGGTACATGATGGCGTCGAAGGAAGGGGTCACCGCAATCACTTGTAGGATTCCAAGTGAGGTATTCAATGAAGAGGACGATGAACAAACCTTAGGCCTTTTTTGGGAAGATGTCCACTTAATGTTTCGCCTAGGCAGGATGGATGTCACCTTCAGCACCTTGTGGTGCATGTAAGTTTTACGTTAGATCTACTTCAAATTTCAAGCACAATTCAATATATTACCTCATATCTTTTTTTTGTAGCATGAACTCTTTTTATCAAAGAAAGAGAGTTGATAGAAAAGATTGGAAGGTGGCCTACGTCAACCCGAACCGCATCAATCAAAGCAGTATAAATCCAATGGTAAATCCGGATCACTATCCGGATAAGACATCGGCAGAGATAGGTGAAATGAAGGCGGTCCTGAGGAATGGATCAAGGACTCGGGTTATAAATTATTTATGCGAGTGCTTCCTGAAGTGGCAAGATAGACAATGCATCTTAGCCCCTACAACTTCAAGTAAGTTGGACCACTACTGCCTTCGTCATCTATCATATGTTGAAGTTAAATCCAATCGTAAGTAACTTGTTATCAATATTCTTGTAGCGATCATTGGATCTATTTTATGATATGGTGAGAGTTATAGATAGGTAACAAATTAGTCTATGTGTATATGAATTGATAATATTAATATCATCTAATGATGCTTTTGTCAACCGCTTAGTGCTTACGAGAAATATGTCATAGCGGGAGGGAAATGTCATCCAAAACGGAAAAAGAAGATATACTTCCGTCATAATTTTTGGGTAAGATTTATATGCATCACATATATGTCTTTATTG
The DNA here is from genome assembly GCA_032690845.1 of Eleusine coracana subsp. coracana. NCBI lineage: Eukaryota > Viridiplantae > Streptophyta > Magnoliopsida > Poales > Poaceae > Eleusine > Eleusine coracana. The sequence continues at coordinate 45,019,480 of CM064434.1, read as the reverse complement.
TAGTATCCATCATATAAAGTGTAGCTAACTTGTGTTCTCTACTACATAGTGCTTTAAGCAACAAAAAGATAGTGTGCATTGCGGCTACTACACGTGTGTGTTCACATCTAGCTCTTCATCATACCTAGATCATATCGTTGAGGAGTCTAATGAAGAGGTAAGTTGATTTTATTTATGTTCATTTTACTTTACTCGAATAGTGAAGTTTTAAGATCTCATATTAACATACTCATGTGACACAGAGGGCCATAAGGGAAAAGGCACAATGGAGTGCAAAGATGAAGAGGAACGACGAGATCAGAAAGGGTATGATTTCTCAAGAACATGTTCATTTGACTACAAATAACATGTATTGCATTGTAGTTTCTCTTTGTTGTTTTTTTTTAGAGATGTAATTAGTCTAGAAGGAAAGTGTTTTGAGTCAAATGGTGATCTAGTAACAAAACAATAGGCCCCTTTGTGAGTGGGCTGGTTCAAGAGTACCATATGAACCTAATGTGTCAAAGAAAAATGATGATTATACATTAGGGTTCATATAAGAAATTTTATAATTTTCATTGAATATTTTGATGACAATGTTGTATATATTCTGTGATGAGATGTAAATATATGTGATGAGATGTTGTAAATTCCTGTGATGAGATGTTGTAAATTTATGTGTATGCAGAATTTGTGATTTATGTATATTTGCTAAATTTTATTTTTTTTGGAAAATAACAAGTAGCGGACCGCCGCTACTAATGGTAGACAATAGCGGTGGTTGGTGTTTTCAACCGTCGCTACTAATGACAAACAATAGAGACGGTTGATATCTTCAACCGCCGCTAATAATGTCTCTGTAGCGACGGTTTATTTGAGCGTCAGACCACCCGCCGCTACAAACGCTTATTTGTAGCTGCGTTTACATAGCGGCGAGGTGGCCTGCCCGCCGCTACAGTGCCTTACCAACCGCTGCTATAGGGCCTTTTTGCTGTAATGCCTTGTACTTGACGAAGTGCTCCCAAATCATTGAAGGAGCCATCCTCCTTCCTTAGGAAAAATAAAGACATTCTCTCTGATTAGATAAAAGAATAGCTACATAAGAACGTGAATGTCAAGAAGATCAGATGCATACCTCAGACTTGACGTGGAATGCGCAGACGGATTTGGTTCCGGCGGCGTGCGTTCTATCTGTTAAATAGACACACTGCAACTGGGGTTTAGAAATTGAGCTGGGCCAATCCTAGGCCTGTATTTCGTGTACTTATTGGGCTGGGCCAATGGGTTGTATTACGTATAACATATGGTCTATATGATTGCATTATGAAATTTCTTCTTTGGCAATATTTTTACATGCACCATTGATCAGGATCAATTATTGTTTGGCAAGCATTCATTAAACTTAACCCAATAATAGTAAAGATAATACATATTAAGCAAATCATCATAGCTTGACGAAGTAAACTATAGTTAATGGCAAATCCGATACAATGTTTGCACACCACACAACATAAAAGGCTAAAAGTAAAAGCTAATAGCCAGACAGTATCAGTCCATCACATGAAACCAGCAAGCTTCCATCAGCATCAATCCATCTCTCCGTCAGTTTCAGCTCCCATGACAACAGTGTCTTACTGCTCACATTCTTTTGTCTTAAACGCTATGTCCACCTTGTCAACTAGCGAATCAATCTTCTCTCTTGAACCTGAAATTTTAGAATTGGTTGATAAAGATGAAAAATCTATGATCTATTACTTATTAGTTGGCAGTGGTATTAATAATTTACCTCTTCTTGATACCGCCGTCCAATCCTTAGTACAAATTAATGCTTCTATCACCTCAGGATCTAGTTTACTTCAAAATGGATCAACAACACGACCTCCTACACTGAAAGCTGACTCTAAAGCAACAGTTGATACTTGAACTGCTAACATATCACGAGCTAACCGTGAGAGAGTAGGATAAGTCCCCTGTTTACTCCTCCACCATGATAATATATCAAATGGTCCATCATCCTTCTCAATCCATCGAAAATTTGGCTCTTTCATGTATATATCCAATTCAGTTTTCTCACCTTGGCTACTCGCAACCACAGAAGATTCATACAAGAACTCTTCTATTTCTAGGGCACCCAGATCATCATCTAGTGGGTGAGAAACTACATTCGGTCCTGCACCATTAGATTTGTCCACTTGAGGTGTGCTTGACAAGTAAGAATCAAATAATTTCTGCACTACTCTCATAAATTTCTGAAGTTCAATGTCAGCCATATCATCATTGTAAATCTTCTTTAAGAAAAACTCCACTAACTTTTTCTTATATCTTGGATCAAGAAAACATGCCACAGCGAGTGCTATGTTGGATTTCTCCCAATATTTATTATATTTAGCTTCCATTGCTGTTGCCAAAGTATAAATAGTTATATCAGAATTCTGACACCATTCCTTGATTGCTAGCTTAATCTCACAGAACTTCCACCAGAACATATTTGCTGTGGCATACTGAGTTCCAGAGAAGAGCAATGTGGCCTCTTGAAACTTCTTCAAACACTTACATAGTGCCACGGAATTATCCCAATCCATATCTTCAAGTAACCTTTCAAAGGCCTTTCTATAGTAAACAGCTTGTGCCAACATATCAAAAGTGGAGTTCCACCTAGTTGCAATGTCCAATGGAAGACTGTGTTTGATATCCAATTCACATTCCAATGCACACTTTTGAAATAGTTCCCATTGCAGTGGAGAATTCTTCACAATTGAAATGGTTACTCCAATGTTTTTCATTACAGATCCAATTGCTTTCATGCCATCTTGAGCAACAAGGTTCAGTATGTGACATAAGCATCTCACATGAAAAAATGCACCATCACAGAGTGAAGGAGCTTTCTTATTGAGTTTGGGAATAAGCTCATCAACACACTTATCATTAGATGCTACATTATCCAAAGTTAGAGCAAATAACTTTTTTTCAAGGTTCCAGTGCATCATACACTTGACAAATTCAGTGGCTAGATTGGGTCCATTATGTCTTCCTTTAACATGAACAAATGTAGCAATTCTTTTTTGAATCTGCCAATTATCATCTATCCAATGCACAGTGATGCACATATAGCCTTTATTCTAATGTGAGGCAGTCCACATATCCATGGTTGCAGAGAAGCGACATGAAAGAGATTTCAAATGATCATACAACTTCTTTGTTTCTTCACTAAACATTTCCATAATTGCATTTCTGGTACTTACACGAGACTTAAAATGCAAAATCAGGAGGTAAAGATTTTATGAAGTGGACAAAGTACTCATGTTCAACCATCTTAAAGGGATACTCATGCATAACAATTGCTAAATACCACTTCTTAAAGCTAGTTTCTACATCAAACTTGTATGTCTGAACAGATCCATGTTAGTAGATCTCCTATTGGGCCCAACAACCCAACCCAGATCCGCGCCCTGATCGGGGGCGCCCCAACCCTTTCTGGTTGGTGGGCCCCTGTCACACTGCGCTACATAAAAAGGGGTGAAGCCGGGGCACATCTCACGAGGTTGACCACCACCACTGTTCACCCCAACAAACCCTAAGCCGATCTAAGAGCTATGGGCGCAGCCAGCGACGGGAAGACCCGCCAACATCATCGCTGATGACAACATGACAGGGACCGATGCCGTCGCCACCTCTGCCTCGACCCCGGCCCTTGCTGCGACACCTGTGGCCGCTCCGCTTCCACACAACCCTGGTATGTCACTCCCTCTCTTCCTCTTCTCCACTAGATCCCGTACACAAAGAACCTTACTACCCACGATTACCTCACTAGATGCTAGCCTAGGCAAGATTAAGTCTAACAATCCTATGTTACCTTCCTTCTTTTCTACCTTGATTGTTTGTCGTCCTGGTACAAGTGAATGCCTATTTTTCAAATGATTGATAAAGCATGATGTGCCCCTGTTTGACCCACAACGTGCTTTGTAAGTACATCTGTTGCAACTTGCCCACAATTCTGTTGTGACTACACCATTTTTATCTATTTTCGTTTCAGTCTTCTTAGTGTAGTAGTCCCATACCTTAGAGGTGCTCTTTTTATGCCTTTTGCCTTAAGGCCCATTGTTCTCTACGATGATCTCAGGTTCACTATCATCCTTTGTCCCTTCAGGAGGTCATTGTCCATCCGCGTGTACTGCTTGCAGTTCCAATACGGCAACAGTCGGTTCATCAACATGAGCAGCGAGTGGTGAGCTAGCATTTCTTGTTCCATCTCAGAGACAGAGAGGCACATAGTTTGGCTGGAAAACAAATCATGATGTAAGTATATAGGATTCATACTTCATACACGCAAACAAAACTCAATGCAAAGAAAAACCTCTAATGTACTTGCTCTTGGCAAAGTGACGCCGTGCTGCAGCGTCTTTCTCTTTCTTGAGCTAGTAAATAGATGACAGTGGTTGCCGGCAAGATGGCAAGCCACCACGCTAACGTGATCTAGATCAGAAGAGGAAACATGAATAGAAGAAATGGAGTATGGAAAGCGGCGGCTAGGGTTAAACATATACATATTTTTAGAAAGACTTATGTTATGTTATGTGGATTTAGACATGGGCTGATGCCTGATGGGCCATAATGATCGGGTATTCGATTGTCAGATATACTGAAATATCCGACAACAACAACAGTATAACCCAATCCGATGGATACCACCGTGCCAATTTTGAAGCCGTATCCGACAAAGACTATCCGATTCCGTAGCCGTAACCGAGGATTATCTGAAAGAAATAGTCGTTTTCGATCCGAACGCCATTGGTCGGTCGGACGGATGGAAAATATCCGATCCATTTTCACCCCTAATGGTTAGTATACCAATAAATAAGAAATGCAAACTTGGACCTAAAATGGTTGATTGTGTCTTTCTAGGATATGCGGACCACAACACAACATATAAATTTTTGGTGATATGGTCTGAAGCACCTGATGTCTTAGTTGATTCACTCTTAGAGTCTCGTGATGTAGCTTTCTTGAGAATATTTTTCCTATGAAAGATACATACATTGTACCTAGTTCTTCTAGTGATTTAACTCTAGGACCTTGAACTCTACTTGAACATTCACATAAGAGCGACGAGGATGATAGTAAAGTAGCTCCTCATAGGAGCAAGAGACAAAGGATTGCAAAATCCTTTGGTGATGGCTTCACTGTGTACCTTGTTGATGATACTCCCACATCTATCTCGGAGGCGTATGCATTGCCCGATGCAGGATACTGGAAGGATGCAGTCCATAGTGAGATGGACTCCATCATCTCGAATGGAACATGGGAAGTAACTGATCGACCAATTGGCTGCAAACCAGTTTGTTGTAAGTGGGTATTCAAGAAAAAGCTCAGGTCTGATGGTACCATTGAAAAGTATAAGGCAAGGCTTGTAGCTAAGGGATATATGCAAAAAGAAGGCAAGGATTATTTTGATACTTACTCGCCGTTGCCAGATTAACCACCATTCGGGTATTACTATCATTGGTTGCGTCACATGGTCTTCTAGTCCATCAGATGGATGTGAAGATAACTTTCCTTAATGGAGAGTTGGATGAGGAAATCTACATGGATCAGCCAGATGGATGTATAGTGCCTAGACAAGAGGGAAAGGTGTGTAGGTTACTTAAGTCCTTGTATGGTCTAAAGCAAGAACCCAAGCAATGGCATGAGAAGTTCAACAAAACTATAACATCTATTGGGTTCGCTGTAAATGAGGCTGACACCTACGTGTACTACCACTATGGTGGGGGTAAAGGAGTTATAATATGTTTGTATGTTAATGACATACTAACTTTTGAACTTACTATCGATGAGATAAATGATGTAAAATCATTCTTATCCCAAAATTTCGACATGAAACATTTGGGAGAAGCGGATGTGATCCTTAATATTAAACTTAAGAAGAGTGAGGATGGGATTACTCTTATGCAATACCATTATGTTGAGAAGGTCTTGAGTCGCTTCAGCTACATGGAAAGCAAACCTTCTCAAACATCGTATGATGCTAGTCTAATACATCAAAATAATAAAGGACTAGGTAAGGATCAACTACGATATTCTCTAATTATTGCCTCACTGACGTACCTAGCTAGTGCAACCAACCTTGACATATCATTTGCCATTAGCAAATTAAGCTGGTTTAACCTTAATCCAAGAGATGATCATTGGCGTGGTATTGATCATGTCTTGCGCTATCTAAAGGGCACAATGAGTTATGGAATTCACTATTCAGGGTACACTGGTGTACTTGAAGAATATAGTAATTCAAACTGGATAACAGATGCTGATGAGTTGAAGGCCACTAGTGGATACCTATTCACGCTTGGTGGCAGTGTTGTCTCATGGAGATCATGCAAGCAAACAATTTTGACTAAATCAACCATAGAGGCAAAGCTCACTACTTTGGAAACAACTGCCACTGAGGCAGAGTGGTTGAGAGAACTTTTGATGGATTTGCCGATGGTTAAAAAACCTTTCCCTACTATTTTGATGAACTGTGATAATCAAGCAGTTATCAGGAAGGTGACTAGCAGTCAGGATAATAAGAAGTCTAGCAAACATGTGAAGAGTAGACTAAAGTCTATCAGGAAACAAAGGAGCTCAGGTGTTATAGCAGTGGAATACATTGAAACAATAAAAACCTGGTAGATCCCTTTACTAAGGGATTATCGTGCATTGTGATAGATAATGCATCGAAGAAGATGGGATTGAGACCCACATGAGTTACACTATAGTGGCAACCCAATCTATGTGATCGGAGATCCAATGAATTAGGATCTGGGAAGAACAAGTTGATAGTTAACTAGAGAGTACAATCAATATCCATAACCCACTATGTTGGAAATGTAGTACTCTCATATCTGTAAGAAAGGTTGACTTTGTCTTAATATGTTCTGAGGCTCTTTCATGAGCAAGATACTGTTCTACAGAGTATCCTTGCAAGAACATACCTATGTGAGCTTGATAGTTAGTCCCGATCTATAAGAACTGGGAGTTCTTTAATAAGCTCATAAAATGAGACACGAGTATGACTTATATGCTCCACCCACGAGGTAGACTCTTGATAGCCAAGTACCAGTCAATGCTATAAGTGAAACTTGTTCATACCAAACTGTAAATTCAAGACATAGTCCATTGCATAGTTGTGGATAAGTGTAGCTTGTAGCTCTAGGTGGATGTTCAACCTTCATCGGTCTCTACCAAAACGCTAGTATATCAACAGTACCATGGTATGATGGGCAAAACAACATGAGCCTCTGGGATCTGGTGGGAGCTTGTTAGAAGTTTTGGGCTGTAGCCCAAATTAATAATTCCAATAAATCTCAAAGACCCATGTGCACATGCATGACATGGTAGGGGATATTAGTCCCACACTGCTAGTCTAGGGAGAAGAAGAACAACTTAAATCTTGAGTTGTTTCCACCTAGTTGAGCTAGTAAGAGAGAAGAGAAATAACACATACGCGCTCACCTCGCGAAGCCACGCCTCACCTCAGCGTGCCGGGCAAGGCGGGGTGGGGCGGGGCGGGGCGAAGGACGCGGGCGCATGACATGCGTGTGCCGGACCTTGCATGTGCGGGGTTGCAACTTTCTTTTGCTACTCAATTTTTTTTATTATGCAAAAGATAATTGTGTTGATCATATATGATAAGCAATTACTCTCTTTTAATGGTTATTAATGTTCCTACTTAATTGTGGATTAATTACCATAAGTTTGCAGTGCTGTGTCTAAATTAATAAAGGACGAATAACAGGACCAGTTTTGTCACCACAGACAGCCACCCACCCATCGATCTGAGGCCTCTGTTTAGTATAGGTCACCTAAATCTAACCATAGGATTAAGATGGTCCCACTACATGTAAATATTGTCTCACTCAATCTTTCACAAAAATCAATCATTTCTCCCCTCTGTTTGGTTTTTTCTCGCCCGCATGCCACCTACCTCCCGCGTACCCGCCCCGAATCATGCCACCCTCTCCTGCTTTCTTTCCCGATCACGCGTCGCCACTTTCCTCTCCACCGCCTCCAGCTCAACCCTAGGCCTCTCCCCACATCATCTTTCCCTCCTATCTACGGCTAGAGAGGCGGCTGAGCCGTGTGCCTGGAGCACCAATCCCCACACCTGCCATGCCACCTCCGCGGTGGACGTGCCCGCACCCCCGTTCTCATCCACCGCGAGCTGCTATGATCCTGTTCGGCCGGTGCTATTCGCCGCTGGAGCCGCACCTACGTCGCACGTCCTTTCCATTCCGCCCGATCGAAGGCGACCATGGCACAGGCGGACAAGGAGGCGGGCACCCTTTCCATCAGCAAGACCGGGTCCTCATGTTTTCCCCGCCCACTTCCGCACTACTCGATCTCATCTCTAACTCTATGTGCAGCCCGGTGCCGCCGTCGTCGTGCGTGCAGTCCCTTCCTTCCAGGTTAGCAATGGCGTCCACCAATGGCCGTTGGGATTTTGGGCCCTACCATGCCACTACCTCTTCCCCTCCTCTTAACTCGCCACCACCTAGGCAGCATGTCAGAAGCCCAAGCAGCGACAAGGATGGCGGCAGGACAAAACCTCTAATCTCGCCTGCGATGCCAAGTTCCATGGCGGTGGGTTCAGATCAAGGTGGTGAGGGCCGGATCCAAGTAATGATGACCATATCCTGCGCCCAGCCTCGCTGCTCCACATCGCGGACAGGACGCTTCATCACATCCATCTGCTTCCACGCCGCTGATCGCCGTCATGCCGTGCCGGCCTACTCGCCGTACGCCTGGGCGCTCGAGAAGGCATGGCCTCGCAGTCTGCAACCACATGTTGCAGAGGTAATGCCTCACCTCTCCCGGAACCCGTCCTCCACCTCAGATTCCCAAATCTCCATCGAACAGACTGCTACACCGACAGGACCAGATCATGAGAGAGTACTGGAGCTGGAAATCTTAGTCCAAAAAAACTTTGAGCTGGAATTCCATAATAGGATTATCGAAGCCCTTCTTGTTTTTTATTCTTTGTTATGGTTATTGGTTGCAGACCGTGAGCATGGGCTCCCTAAAAAATGATCCGATGCTTCTTTTAGTATGATACGAAAAAATTATTTGTGGATGTATATTTTCTGCTCGACATAGTGCAGTGTGTGTTCGTCCCGGGGGGGGGGGGGGGGGGGGGGGTTGAGCAGCCACAACAAAAGAATATTAGACATTGATAATGACCTGCACAACAGGTAGCTCTCACAATTTTACTGCCGACGTTGGTGCTTACACCTAGCGTCATTCATTTCCTACCTTTAACCTGAACGCAGTTAGATCTCCATTTGTGTGCTAGGCTGTAGTACACAGAATGCGAAGTAGGCGATGTGATGTTCATATATAAAATTAGCTAGACAATAGGCACTAATTGTTGGTATGGGTTGGAATTTTGCCATAGAAAATATTTGGAGGCATTACTCTGTGTGTTCTACTTTATGAACTTAAGATGTCTCACTATGCAATTTCAATAATGAAGTGTGGTATTCTTTGCAGGCCTTGAGTGGTCCTTAGACTCAATGGGATGTCCTTACGCAGAGATGTTCAGGTGTATGAGATAATCATTGTTTACTAGGATGACAAAGGGTAGCAGGAGCAGGATTGCTGATGGATTTAGGTTGCTACCTCCATACACGAAAAACAGGTGAAGTTTCAGACATCAAGGATTTTGTTTCTACTGGTGGGAATCTTCTATTGTGTTCACGAGCATGGGCACCACCTAGAATTTAGTCTAACCGACTAATAGCCGTCCGTGACATTCAGTTTGGTCTTCCATGAGGGTGGTTGTAACAGGACCATGCTTCGCAATACTGTTGAATTGAGGTATTTTTTAATTTGTTTCATTTCTATTTTGCACTATGAAACTAAACATAGTACGTTATCATCAATGTTTTTTTGTACTTTTGGATTTCCTCCAATGGAAATTTTTGTTTCACCAGATTCTTTTAAAAAATTAAAAAACACCCTCAATGCTGGAAATGTTAAGCTTGATCATTGGCGGAGTTAAAACATGCACCTTTCTCATGTGCTTGCAGGAACCTTTGAATGTGCAACTACACAAGTACTTAACAAAAGATGAAGGCAGTTACAGGTTGATAGATTTTTATCTGTTGCATGTGTTCCCTCCTTGCAGTAGTATTAATTCTTCATTTATTTTATTGTTAAAATTTTGTACTGTGCACAACAAATTAATCTTCATACATAATTTTTTTGATTTAGCAGTGCATGTTTTAACTCCAAACAATTTTCGTACATAAATAATTTTCACAATTCTATACAGTCGGCGACATCTTTCAATTTTTATTTTAGTAACTTGGTTACTGTTCAATGAAGATTCAAATATCTGAGAACTAAAAGTTCACATCACCTTCTTTGACAGTTATCTAAATGAATTAAAAGTAAGCTATGTCTACCAGAAGCTATAATGAAGAATCTTGGGTATTGTGTGGACCTGAAAATATGTATGGAGAGAAGCAGATGAATTTTTCAGCACCAAGAACTGAATCCACAGCAGGAATTTGCCCTAAGTAAATTCTTGGAATTACTTTTCTATGTTTCTGTTACCAATATTTTTATTTGGTTTACTGGTTTCCAGAGGGTCGTTTTGATGATGTTGAGAAACCTACTCTCTTGCCTTCTGAAGCTTCAATGGAGCATAAGGAGTTGGTATGGTTATACTTTTATAGTGGATATAAACGATCAAAATGGAACCTTGGTACATTGTTGTAATAATCTTTTTCTCTTTCTTGCTAGAGACATTTTTATAGTTCTTAATTTATAGTTACCAAACTAGAATTATTATGTACTTTACTTTCATTTCTCTCTAGATCTGCTTTTGAAAAATGAAATTCTATAGGATGAAAATTTGGATGCCATTGTTTTGGCAGCAAACTCTGAATAATATGACATGTGGAGTGGATGGGGTTCCATGTTTGTGCACTTCTGTACAGTTTTTCGTGAGCCATACTTGATTTCTTTTATTATGTTTATTTTTGTAGAAAACAATTGCAATACTTGTTTGAACTTAGATAGCAGGTCCTCCTTGTTATCTTGGTTTTTATTAAAGTTAATTAGTGTGCTGATAGTTTAAGTAGTTTATGCAAATATGCAAGGACCTTCTTGTTCTCAGAAAAAGAAAAGAAAAATAACTCTGGAAACTCGGGCTTTTACCTTGCATATTTGTTCCTGTATTAAAGCGGCGCCTACTATCAATCAATTTGTCTAGAGGTGTAATAGATTTCAGTGGAATGAGATTAACCATTTAACAATAGAGTGAGGTTCACAAGAATAGTTTTATGTGTCAATGCTACCACTAACACAGTTTAGATTATATCTAACCATTATTGGTTTCTTAAGGAAGCAATACTCTCACGACTTCAACTTATTTCAATTTTTACTTGCCAAGGCCACAGTAATATCTATAGCTTAAATACCCCTTTCTCTGCTTTGTGCACTATGAATGATTAGTGTTGGATATGGATCTTTTCTCCTGAGTTTTGTCTGTAATGAAATCTGTATCATCCAAGCTGGGAGCCGTTGCTTTATTTTCCTGATTCAGTGATGCATCATAGAATCTACTCAAGTTTGAAGATTTATTCTCTGAACTATATGCGCTTGATTCTGTGATAAAAGATGAGTTTTATTTAAACTCGGGTTTTGCAGACTCCATGTCATGCAACATAAATCCCTTATAGCCTATAACATATTCATACTGCATTAGTAGGTGGAAATTTTTAGGCGTTCACACAAGATTTTTAGGGATATCATGCTCTACTCGCTTCTTTTGTATGGATTATTTGGTTTCTCCGAATACTTTATAATTTATCCCTTTGTTCTGGAATAAATCTGTACAGAATTCACCTTGTTTATTTGAGCGCTTATGTTCTTGAAAAAAAAATTGTTGGAATGCTTGACCAATCAATGCTGAGATTTTTATTTCACTTACAATATCCTACATAGTGTGGAAAACTCTGCATGTGGATGTGATCCTTGCTGATAACACAAAGAATTAGAATTTTAGTGTGGAAAAATGAGGCATTTAGGAAAAAAAGTGTCCTTGAATTGCAATCATGAGAGGGTAAGTGCACATGTTTGTAGTATAGTATATTTTGATCGTGTTTACACAATACTTTAACAGACGGGGGTGTGTTTGTAGATCAGTGTATTTGCCCTTCTTTCATTTGCTCATGCTAATATGGTTAAAGTCATGTTCAAAATAACAGGACTCCTATAGTCACTGCTTAAAGTTTATCCTTTATTTTGCAGCGCAAACTAAGCAATAATTCTGATTAATTTAGGACATGCAGATCTACAATAAGAAGAAATACATATAGCATTTCTTGTTAATTAGAAAAGATACTATCATATATCATATTATGATTATCAGTCACTGATGACAAGTTTAGCTTGCATAATGTTTAGTTCACTTATCCTATTTTGTATAGAACAATGAGTTAATCACGAGATTTTGCTGACTAATGAAGCATGTGTGATTTAACCTTACACTTGCAGCGTTAAAAATTTATCATAACATGCGAAGCAATAGAGTCTCATGCTCTCTGCAGCACCAATAACTAGAACTTTTAGAAATCTCAATTTCTAGACTTTTGTTTTTCTTTATTTGTTGAGTTAATTTTACAAACCCACCAATAGTTTGACTTAATACTCAGAAAACCACCAAATACAATACCTATATCATATAAACCCAGCAAAACTTTGGGTTGTAGCTTCACAAAACCACAACTTTTCTTTGCTTATATATATATTGCATACTTATTGTCCCATGTGTCATTTGCAAGAGTTCAAATTGCAAGACTTAAAATTGTAGACCGTATCGGCCTGCCAACTTAGCCGAGTCTGGCCATATCTCCTTAATGCTCCCGCTCAAATTATAGACAGGGTGTGCTCCATTACACCGTAAGACATTTTTCATGAATATGATAAAAGTGATATTTGGTTACTTGTTCTTCATCCCAGGACTGATACAAAATGCTTTCATGTGTTGCAAAGGTAGACTCCTCTCAGAGCAGATCACAAGAGTGTTGAGACTGGTTCCGTATTCAGAACAGAGCAGCGCACAGAGAAGTGAAAGGTGGTTCTCTCAATTAGAAAGTGTCATTTTTCTGGTTGTAACCCATTTAGTAATATAATTGTGCTTTGGGTGCCCTGATATGAAGACCGGTCCAAAATTGTGACTAAACTTACTTGAAAAAATTAACCACTTTACATCTCAAATTCAATAAGTGATCTCTGGTGTCTGATGCTTCTTTTTCAAAAAGGAAACTAATGTAATCTTTGTTTATTCGTCACTGCTGCGGATGAGGCCGAGGAAGGGGAGTTTTTTTTGGCATCCAGAGCAGATTAGCTCCTAATATTGCTTATTGTGAATCTGACCACTAAAATTTGAATTGAGCAAGTGAAAATATATTCCATTTTGGTTGTATTGCAGAACTTACGATGGAAAAAGACGTAGTTGAATCCTCCTTTCACATAAGAATAGACATCCTGTGACCATACAGACTGTAATGCCTTTTGTATGCTTAATCTATTCTTCTGTTGTTTGATACTCTCATGATGTTGTGCTTTTGTACTAAGCATAGAAAAGAAGGATAGAGGCAGGAGGGATATTAAGAGTAAACAAGAGAGCAAGAGGAGCTTGACCTGGGAGGTACTGAACTCAATCAATCGTTTTATAATGGTTGGCATATTTATGCCTGATTACAATAATACTTCACTGAAATCCTCATATCCAGTCTTTAGATTGTTCGCTCCTACAGAATAAAATTTAGTTTCCTATGCCACTTGACAATCTATACCATCATCAGAGGCATTACTGATGTCAAGTTTTAGAATGCATCTTTTTTTATGGCAGGATTAAGCATTTGAGTATTGTTGCCACTGAAATATGCACGCGTGATTCCTGTTTTCAGGAAAATAATTAGTCTGGTTGACCTATGTGTGAACATAACACCTCCCAACATAAACATTGTTGTTATAGTAAATGAGCTTTACTGGCTTTTATTTGCAGTTTAAATATGGTGCTGAATTTTCATACTAGGACTTCCCTGCAACAAGCTTAAAATAATGCTTGACTGGCAATCAATGGTAGCTCTACATTTTCCCTAGCACGTGTTATATCTAACAGAATATCGATTTTCATCTCTGAATCTATATAGGTTTTTGGTGTCTAATTGCTGTTGTGACTGGCTGACATTGTACATGCTTATGAGATGGTAACCAATTGTAACAATTTGATTGAACAATACTAACACCAGAACGAATGAGCATTAACAACAAAGCTGAAAATACTTACTTTTGATTTCTTCATTGTCAATATATAACATTATTACTTTTTTCTTGTTAGCAGTTGTGTCTTGTAGTTGACATTACTGTATAATATTCCATAGGGATTCTTATGTATTATTGTGTCCTTAAGTGGGCAAGTAGGTAGTCTAAAGCTTTGTATCAGCAAACTTTGTTTACCAAATGGTATTATGGCACAATACATTGGATGTACAAGTATGGACCAGGGTCTGAACTTTCTTAACGTAGAAACAAAATCAGGCCCAAATGTATTAACAAAGGTGTAAAACATGATTAATTAGCATCAAAACTCTATCCATTAGGATAAAATAGTAACTAACGTATGTATAAATTTAGGCCTTTCCCCTCTGTAGTTTGTTGTTGGACTTGCAAGGAGAATTAAATATTTTATTTTACCCTTTAGCTGTGAATTGTCATGAGATATCTCAGTGCCATATAAATTAGAGCTGAGTTTTCAATATTCACTACGTACATCATCAATCTGTTGATTCGTTGTGTCTCAGTTCGCAAGAGAAGTGTAGAGAGACAAAATAGAAATTGAGGACCGATGGTGGTCTTGAATGTGGCGGTGGCAATGGCAAGTTAGAGGCAGCCAAGGATGGTGGGAAGAAAAACAAGGAGATGGTTTGCTCCTGTTGTACACTTGTCAACGACAAATGAAATAATTGAGTTGTTTCATGTGTAGCCATCTTGCTATGTTGATGGGAGAAGGCACCAGCTCACTGCCACCCTACTCTGGAGAAAATGACACCAAGGAACAAGATGAATTAATATGTGCTGGTGTGGAGTCGTCATTAAGCTTTTGCCATGTGTCAGTTTGTCTGAGATGTAAACTCAGCTATTAGTTTACGATTTTTATTTAGTCAGTCTATTTGTCTAAGATGTGAACTCAGCTATCACTTTTATTTCGATGCTATGAGACTTAACTATCACTTTAGCTGTGAATTGTTCTTCTACGACCTCATTACACTTTGAGACTTGTCAAAGTGATTTTGGTTGTCTTTGGTTTAGATTTAATGAGTGACGCTGATATTTTTTTAGTTTATTTTTTAATCAAGGAATTTTGGTTGTCATTAATTAAATGCATGTTTGAAAATTTGTATTACCCACGTGGCTAGCGCCACCTATTACCCATGATGATCTTTTAAGTCATCTAATTAGTTTTCTTCCTTAATTGTTTATTTTATTTCATGTATAACCCAGTTTTTAAAATATAATTTATTTTATAATGGGTGATTGATTTTCTGTAATGATTTCATTCAATAAAATTCTTCGGAAATTTTCTTGCCTAATCTACTTCCTTTCCCCGCTTCTGCCTTTACCACGTGCCTACCCTGATTTAGTTCGTGTTTCACGTGAATCATAACCAGTTCACAGCTGTTGATGTTCAGATATACATGAATGCAATAAGCCAAGCCTTCGCTGATCTAAGTAAGGTGCATTCTATTTATTTTTTTATTCCATAACCAGTTGGATGGCTTTTTATAAAAAAAATAATTCATTCCATAACGAAGGTGATTGATTTTCCATAATTATTTCATTTCATAACTACCTTATTTTGTTGGTTCTTGTCCCCTGTAATAAGGGTGCCCACCACTATATTTACTTTGCTTCTCTCATCTACGCCAAAATTGCTATCGTGATTCAATGTTTTCCTTTTCTTCCTTTCTACAGTCAAATGAGCCAAATGAGATTCATGTAAAAGCTTTATTTATATTATATTTACTTTATTCCTTTTATTTTTAAAGTCGCTTATGCAAAGAATGATCTTAAGTCATGCCATCACGATATATAAATTATAAAAAAGATTGTTCATATCATAATGTATAATAATTTAGATATATAACAATGCTATTTTTATGTGAATCGAGTTTTTGTTCAGCTTACGAGCTAGCTTGAGCTGGCTTGCAAGCTTAATGACCCAAGCCAAGCTTATTTCATAAACAAGCCAAGCCGAGTTAACTTGTTATGTAAACGAGCAATCAAACCAAGTCTAACCTAGCCAAGCAGGCTCCACGTCCACCCTAAGTTTAAGCCCAAAAAAAAAACTGTTTGAAATATAAACAAAGAAAGTGATTAAGGTAATCCTTGGTAATTACTAAATTCATAGTTCCAGACTTTCAAAACAAGTAAAGGTTTTCTTATCTTTTGTCGTTTGCTTATTTTGCCAAAGCAATCTCGCTTTGTTATTGCTTTGTATTTTATGGAACTAAGCTTTTTAAAATTATAGTTCATCGGGTCTTCTATTTCATATATTTTTAAGGCAGCAATGAAGTTGTGTTTGATATTATAGTAAGTTATATTTTGAATAATGATGTTCACCTACTAAAAGCACCACCTCCACCACATTGCTAACTTCCAACATATTTATAGACAATAAGGAGGTGTGATGAAGGACCAAATTATGAAAATTTAAAACACTACGATTGGTTTGACCACAACCAATGGCAAATGAAGGACCATTTGGACTAAATCTTGCAAGCATGTTAGTAGAATAAAATCTGGTGCACCTGTCATACTTACCTCTTGGACCCATTCCAATGAGGCTGATTTTAATGAAGGAAGCTTCAGTATGCATGGTTTAGCTGATAACTCCTTCATTTGCACCATTAATGGGTTTAAGCAATGATGTTAGGTTCGTGGCAAGAATGATTGGTTTGTGACACAGGACATCTATGAGAAGTTGTACCTATGGAACATCATTATTTTACAAGATATGCCCCTCCCTTGCTTGTACCCTATGAATGAGTTTGACTTTGATGTCAGGACACATATATACTAACAAAACTTTAGGCATCCATCACAACAAATATGGGTATTTTGTTATTACTATATTCTCATAGAGTCTGGTTGTGTTCACAAGTGAAAAAGAATCTTCATGGACAACATTGATTGGTGGCTTGTTTACTGGTTGTATATTCATGGATGCAATTCTACATAACATAGTACCATGAAAGTGTTGAGTGAACATGAAGATGTATTTTCATGGGACTTGCATGGTGATCTTTCACAACCGATAATGTTTCATAGACCAGTTATTGGTATTCTACACAACATGCGCAACTAGGCTATTTTCAACGTGGCATTGTCCTCTAGAGGATGGATGAGGAGCGAGGAACATATGGTGTACAAAGGTCAATCGTCTTAATTACTATATCATCATAGATTGTATTTGCATCTACGAGCTTGATTCCATAAACATCACTTGGAGTGATGTCACTGATTTTGGTGACGAAAGTTCCTTTTCGTTGGAGTTGGCCACCACTTTTTCATCAATGCTGGAGTACATGGGAAGGACATCTCGATAAGAATTGCATCTACGTGTCGGACATTCTCATTTAGTTTTTTTTATTAGAATTATGCTTTTAAGATTTGGTTTTATGTTTACCTTTGTATCAATGGTTCTTGTCAAATGATGATAATTCTATTGTGGTTCAACTTATGTAACCAGATAATTATGATTGGGTTCGGTTTAAATTCGCTTTTGAGAATTTTGATGTGCGTGCCGCACGTGCATCACTACTAGTGTATATAAATGGATGAGACATCGCCTACATATTACACAGTTCTTAGCCTCTCGTGCCATTCGCTACTGTGCTACCGCATCATCTTCCCCATCCCGCCGCCGACATGCCATTGGTGCCAGGAGAGCAGGTCTCCAAAGCCTACGTCTCCTTGTGTCCTTGCACAGGTTAGCGGACGTATCAGGTTTTTAGGAAGCGGTGACTGCTCTCATCGATCGATCCCCTAGAGCTGCATCGTCTTTTTTATCAACGGATCTGACTCTACTACGATCATCCCCGGAGCGCTTCCCTGTAAGTCATCCTTTAACATCTTTTGATGATTAAATCAAGTGATGTAGGCCTTGTTTCTAGGTTATCACTAGTTGCTATGATTAGTGTTTGTTCTTTGTTTATATCTCGTAATCTACTAGTACACGTAATTGAGATAAGGGCTTACTTGATGATTTGCATACCTAAATTACGTATAGTGTATCTAATATTTATACTTACTAGAATTAGATATATTATCACTATATTGCTGTTATTTCTAACATGGAGAAACAAAAAATCTGGCAGTGTATGCACAAAGAGCAATCATATTATTAACCAGACTGTCAGCTGTGTCATAGTTAGGCCGTCAGGTTGTCAGAATCCAACACTTGCACTGACATTAAAAGAGCGCGCGCGTACACACAACACACACAGTCTGCTTACTAGCAAGCTAACAGCATATTTGCTACATTTTGCATTGAGATCTCAGTAGAAACTAAATGAAATATAGAAACATTAAGCCGTCCGGTTTTATGTTTCACCGACAGGAGTACAGGACAACGTACAGTATTGCTATGGTGTGTTGGTTTTTTCACCAAAAACAATCTTCTGTAAATCGCAGTCGAGCAGATGTTTTGTTTACTAACGTCTTTCCGAGCTGACAGCCGACTGCCTCGCAACGTTTTGTTATAGTGGTTAGTTTGATGACGAGCATGATCTATGCATATGGGGGACACATTATATAGTGCCAATATACCCTGTTTTGGAGCATAAACACAATTGTTAATGTCAGTAATCCTTCGATATTCGAATATACCGTCTCTCTTGTTTTGTTTTGCGGAATCAAATAAAATAGATGACATTATGGATAATCCAATGAACCAAGCTTCAAGATGACAATTTGAGCAAGAAGACGTGACAAAAGCCATATCCCGGTCAGCTGAACCCTTATTCCGAGCAGCCCTGTGGTAACTTAGTCCAAATGGAGGTTAACCGAAACTAGAAAGCTTCCCTTTGAGATTAAAAAGTCATGATCAAGAAAGATTCAATCAACAAGTTTGATAGTCCTATTCTTTGTTTTGTAATGAATAACTTTGAGAGTATGTGTGTCATCCTTCATCAGCTGCTGAATTCGTGCAGCAATTAACCATATTGCTATTTTTCCGGAAGTATGAATGTGATTTGCTGGTTTCGCACGATTCAATGGTGGACTCTCGGTTTGAAGTTCTATGGTTGTACCCACCCTCACTAATGTACCTTTTTTAAGTCATACTCTATCGATTTGTTGAAATCAGTGACCATGAAGGAAAGTTGATGTCGCAAACTTACATTACGGGAAACTTTTGCATAATCAATGACATGACCATCGAGTATATTTAGCATATCCTACCCACCCCACCAATACATTTTGTTCTCCAAACTACCCTCACTTAAGTCTTTTTCAAAATACCAATATAATGTCTTATGGAATCATTGCTTATGACCAAAATTCAAGTTGCACAGGTCAATGACAGGATCGGAAACTCGCATAATCATGACGTAACCACTCGTTATATATCCACCTTCGGCAGACCACTCCAGATCCAGCTAATATTAGGACATACAGAATAATGCTGTAGGAGTCCTACGAAATAGTATGTGGTACCAGACCAATAAATTATGTCGTGCTTTAGGCGCTTCCGATGTTATTGAAAACAGAGCGATAAAAATGATATAAAATAATTTTAGAGCAAAGCTTATGGTTTCGGCAGGTGCTGGCGACTCGTGACTCCGGTCCTGAGCTATGGGGGTGGGGCTCATAGCCATTTAATTTGTTTAAGGAGTACGTGGAAGTAATTGAGTGGAGAAGAGATGATTTTGCCTGCTAGAGCCGGTGACTACCGAGTCGCCCGCTCCCATCTCTCTCCTCATTTCTCTCTCCTACCTATTGAATATCACCAACTCAAATTTCTTCATTATACTTGCTCTTAAAACAAGGCTAATGAAAATACCAGCAGCAGGTGAAATATGAATGCTATGTCACTTCGAGTCGCCCAACACCCATATACTAAACTGGCTGTTAGTTTGCCTCAAGCATTTAATATGCGGATGGTCATTGGTTGGTGACCACACCCGCCTGGTAAATCGCCTACAAACAAGCTCAAAGCGGGCGTTGGTTCTCGGGGCGGACGTTTCAGCCAGGCGGCGAAACAATCGCCGGCTCTCTTCTCACTTCTATTCTCTCTCTTCCAGCTAGAATTTTGATGATGTGAACAACCATTTAGTCTGCTAATTAAGATCCATTATACTTACTCTTACATGATATATTTTTTTTAAGACACATGCATGCCATCACACTCACCATAGGCGTTAGAATGTAGACAAAAGGATAACTTCTCACTGAAAAAAATAAAACGTTGTAATGTGATGCATCTCCTAACTGAAATCGAGCTGACCATACCGGATAACATCTAGCTTTTAATTTATTTGCTAATGACATATCTTGACTAAATAATCTCATAATTCTATGTAGTGAAAAAGGAAAAGTAAGAGCATTATCATTTCGTGCAACAGTTTAAATTAATTGTACTATTAATGAGGCATCTTTTTTTTTGACACCATTAATGAGGCATCTGGTTGACTGGTTAACCTGACCTGACGTACGCAGCCATTGGTTGAATGGTTGCCTTCAACACGACACGGGCCAGGCTCATCTATTATATATATATTTAAGCAACAAAAAGATTTATATATATTTAAGCAACAAAAAGAGTCATCATATCCGCTCTTAAGTTTTAGAAATTCTCACGTTAATCTAAAAATAAGAAGAAAAAAATTACCCATCACTATCATTATAAAAAAATAGACCAAAATACCTGAGCAACAAAAGGAGCCACCACGTTCGCTCTCAAGACTTAGAAATTCCCACGTTAATCTAAAAAATAAGAAGAAAAAATTACCCACCACTGCCACTATAAACAAAATAGACCAAAATACCTCCACTCATGTTAATTAATTACCCACCATTGCCATTACAAAAAACTAAAATAAAATAACTCTTTATATAGTCCAAATTACCTATTATATATATATTTGAGCAACAAAAGGAGCCACCACGTTCACTCTCAAGGCTTAGAAATTCCCATGTTAATCTAAAAAATAAGAAGAAAAAATTACCCACCAGTGCTATTATAAAAAAAATAGACAAAAATACCTGAGCAACAAAAGGAGCCACCACGTTCCATCTCAAGGCTTAGAAATTCCCACGTTAATCTAAAAAATAAGAAGAAAAAATTACCTACCACTGTCATTATAAAAAATGGAGCAAAATACCTCCACTCATGTTAATTAATTATCCACCATTGTCATTACAAAAAATAGAATAAAATAACCCTTTATATAGTCTAAATTACCCACCAATGCCATTAAGCAAAAATAACCCAAATACACCTATATCCACTGCCATGGTACGTATTCAAATACAAAATAACTTTTCTTTTAGCACATGGGTATGCATCCGTGAACTCCTTTTAGTTATTTTTTTTTCTTAAGCTAGCTCTCTCTCTCTCTCTCCGTATAGATTAAATCTCTCCTGCCATATACATATACACACAATTCTTTGTTACGTTTTCTCTTAATGGTCTTTAGAATTGATTGTCAGATCCTTCTCTGATAAATCTAGAGGCTTCAAAAGGATCCTTTGCACTTTATCTCTTTACAAATACCAACCACCATTACATCCAAGGAAAAGAACTAACCTAAATTTATTTCTCTCCCTTGACAATAGATAAAAGAATTTTGGATTGAAAAAGTTTATGTCAGTGAGACGTCAAAAGATTGGAAACTCATTATAAAAGATAGGTACGTGAGATATATCATAGACTTGGATGAGAGCATTACCAAAAATATCATTTCAAGTCCAATCAGGATGTGATTATTGTGAACTTATGGCCAGTTCATAGATGTGATGCATCCACGATGTAGAGCGGCAACCAAACTCCAAAGGCCATCAAGAAGAAATCATGGAACCGTTTTTTTAGGATGGAACAGATTATATTTTGTAATTACGAAGCAACAAAGACTTGGCACTACCCTTGCATCATATAGATTGTTGGCTCCCGAGGAAAAACATTTGCTACATTGTAAACAGATTATCATTGAGGCATGGCATGGTGCTTCAGTTTTTGCTCATCGACTATGTTCACATTGGCAGCAAAAACTGGAAGAACATCATCGATAATCAATGCTGTGCTATGTGATGGCCATTGGGAGATGATAGGTCTCCTTCATTTGTATCGTGATGACCAATTGTATTTGTGTAAAATTGAATAAATTAATATTTATTTACTTTAAAATTTACAATTAATGGCCAATAAAATTAATATAGGTTCTTAGGTCTAAAGAAAGTTTGTTAAAAAATGAGAGCCAACCTAAAATCTATAATAATGAACACAGAACCTAAAACCCAGCATGACACTGTATGTTTGAAAATGAAGGTTTCTGCTACAATATATTTTTTTTGGATCCAACCCACCACCCAAGGACTAAACTTTTTCAGATGTTCTACGTTAATCCAGTTAGTCATATATCTATCTTCTTTAAAAGATGACCACTTTCAGGCATACTAAAAATATGGATGTCCAGATTCAAAAAGAAAAAGAGAAGAAAATATGGTTGTCACTTTAGGCAAACATGTCAGCATCGTTGTCATCCATGTAAATATTGTACATGTATTGACAAACTATAACTCTATATAGCCCATTAAAAGATTCCCCACCTGTTTTCCACAATGTGATGTTTTCTTGGTGCGTTATCAGATTTTTTTGAAACATGAAAAATATAGCTGGTAATTGATAATACTCTAATCTTAAAGAATATTTTTTCTCAATAGTATAAAAATTGTTGGAATCTATCAAAATAAAGCTACTCTAGCCGTGCAAATGCGTGGGCCGCCATCCTAGTTGGATACACCGGAAACAAAAGCCGCTAGTTATATTTTTGCCAGGCGCGGTTCCCCTGAAGCCGTGTACACAAATTCCTGATAGTATTTGTTACTATATGAGGCTAATCCTAATGGGTAGTTTCATTTTGATGTTTTTAAGAGTGTCATGTCATCTTTTTTAGTTTGAAACCATAAACGAAACCATCCCTCCAATGCATAATTTTATCTTGATGTTTCATAACACTTACTTCTATATGATTTTATTGGTTGTCTAAAGAATGAAATGAAACTACTCATCTCCAATGCTAGTTTCATAATATTTCAATTTTAGAAAATTGTGTAGACCCAGTTTCATCTAGATGAAACTTTTCTCATCTCTCTCTTCATAAATTTCTTGCCTTCTCATTAAATTTACTTATGTGGCATCTCATTTAATGAAAATAAAACACCTGTTGGGAGTAGCCTGATAAAGTAACTTCAACATATTCAACTTTTATGGATTAAGGGGCCAACATAGTGCAACTAAAGTGTATCTAACATCACGAAAACTTCTTTTCTTACTTTTGAAGCAAACACAGCTTCGTCGAGGCTACCAAACACTTATTTTTGTCTGTCAGGCTATATACAGGAAGTCAACCAAACAAAACTTGACTACATACACTCAACCTATCTTGATCACCCTCCGAGAAGATTTTGCATGTCCACGAGACCCATGTATTGGAATAGAAGATTTTGCTTCAGGTGCCACGGGGTATACATATATGATAAAAAACAAAACTTGTGTTGGGTCTGCAGATTTGGCCACGCCGCCCATGATACACACAACATCGATAAGTTATTAAGTTATTAAAGTTCGAGTATATTTCATAGTTGAGATTATTTATCATAGATTACCATATGTATTTGGAGATTCGTCTTGAGCTTCAAGTCATATACTCTCATATATATACTAGCCAAGAAGCTCATTGCAATACAATCTATCACATTATTCCTAATATATTCTCTCATATGGTGTTGGGGCCAGAGGTCTTGAATTTTTTATGACCGCATATTCTGCTGCGCCGTTCCTATTTTCATGTTTGCGTCCTGAGGGTGTAGCATGCGAGGGATAGTGTTGATCCATAAGTGAATTGTCTACCCTTTCCTATTAACTTAGTCTTTTTAACGTAACTGGTTGGTGTATAGTAGTTTAACAATGTTGAACTATAATTAAATTATCCACTCTTTTGTGTCAGCTTAAAATTTTAGGTGTAACTACTCAGTGCATAATAACTTAAACTTTTAGGTGTAACTACTCAGTGCATAATAACTTAACATGGTATCAAAGCCAAACTGATTTTTCTGCTGCCCACCCATCCTATACCTACACTACCACATATATGGCCTATAGCGGCGGCAAGGAAAACGCCATAGTGGCGCGAGCGAACGTAGCCCACCGCTACAGAGCTCATGGGCCCTGCCCGCACTCAAATCGCCACTGACGAGCCCCAATATAGGGGCGGTTGATAATGCAACCGCCACTACAAATGACTGAACTTTACAATGGCGGTTGACATTGTCAACCGTCTTTATTATGTGCATAATAGCGGTGGTTGACAATGTCAACCGCCGCTATAAAGTGCCCAGGCTATATAAGCCGCGTTCGGACAGTTCCGGCCCTCACTCGAACAGTGGCGGCCAGAAATTTTGGGCAAATCACAAAAAACAAGGGAGGGGGAGGTTTTGAGTTCGTTTTTTTTTGTAGAAATTTGCTCTCTAAGGTAAGAGGAACTCATCCCATATATTTTTTGTGCTATTATTTTGAAATCAAGTTGAATTTTGTATTTCAAGTTTGTTAGATTTTCATCAAATTTTTGCTAAATTCGTTTGATTTGTATGGTTCTATTGGGTTGTAGTTAAAGTTTATGAAAACATATATCATCCATTTTCATCACTATATAAAAAATTACTATATCTAGCTTCTTTTATGTTAATGGGAATCTAGATCTAGTTTGGCTACTAGAAGAGAGAGAGAGAGAGAGTGTTAGTGCAAGAGAGATATTCATTTTTATCTGTGAGATACTTGCTTTACGGGTATCCTCATACAAGGCTAAGTCGGTGGCCGACCCGGTACTTCATCAACAAGGAAGCCGACCGACTCGTCTTGGAGTACAAGACAAGAAAGATTAGACTTATCATATAAAATCCTTGTAGAGTACGACTAGGACTCTGCCTGAACCCCCCTGCCGACCGGATATATAAGGCGGCAGGGTACCCCCCATCGAGGAGGAGGCAATTAGACACAACTAGAGAGACACAACATCTCGTGACAATTAATACAATACAGAACACATGACATAGGGTTTTTACTCTCATTGAGAGGGCCCGAACCTATATAATTCGGCGTCTTGTGTAATCATCGTAGTTTTTGGTCTCGACGTAGCCCTATATATTTACTGTCGGTCTTGAGCATTGATAGTTGGCGCGCCAGGAAGGGGACAAGGCTCACCGGGATTCTCTGTCGACTATGATGGCCGAACTTCCCATCATCCAATACTCGCCGGACTTCAAGATCTCCTTTGGATCGCTCGACTTTGCGGTCAGCGACAATGGAGCCCTAGGTCTGAACGACTATAGATCAGACTCGACCACAGCCAGCCCCATGGCGCGATCACCGAGTCCATCTAACATTATCCCTGCATTGATCCACTCGGATCCGAGCAGGAAGACTCTTCCTTCGGATATGACTCGCCGTCAGATCGGTCTTTTGATGAGGACACGGTCCGATCGATCTACTCATATCCCCATACAGTCAACATGGTGGATATAGTAGATCCTGCTGCTGGAAACTAGGATGAGGATCCAGATGCCAAAGAAGAAGGGAATCCAGCCGGTGGTCGCCAAAACCAGCCGGTCGAAGGAGGCCGACAGGATGATAACCCGCCAGCTGATGAATTATCGGTCGGTCACCACTGTCGACCAAGAGGGTCGCTCGGATCGCGCAACACACGCCGACTAGATCTCGGCCCTGACCTTGAAGTGGATGGTGTTAAGGTCTACCACACCTCACAGAACAACATCACTGAGGCCAAGACATTGCTTGACACTTTAATGGTTGACGCCCACTATCAGACTCCTGCTATGCAGAAGGTGGTGGCTATGCTCAAGGCCGCAGTAGCGCAAGATGCTGGAAAGTCTCAGTCGGGCGCAAGTTCCAGCCATGCATCTCCTCAGGGTCGGCGTAGGTGTGAAGACCTGAGAAATTCTCTCAGCCTCCATGATGGACGAGACACCATCAACTCTCACCACGAGGAGCACGCTTGGGACAACCGATGCTATGAGGAAGAACGACATGAACGAAGGATGGATGCCCGACGGGAAGATCGATGGGACGACCGACGAAAAGACCGACGGGACAACCAACGGGACGATCATCAGAATCCTCCTCCAAGAGACAACCGTGACGACCGATGTCGACATGATGATCGAGATCGGTGCGATAATGATGGCAATCGACGATGTCATCATGATGAGGATGTCGACCCCAGACCGGTCACCAACACCGACCGATGATGAGATCGATGGCATCAAGGCTTACGTCTCTCGGCTTCGCATTGCTCGATGGCCGAAAGGATTCAAGCCGGTTCCCATCGAAAAATATGATAGACAAACCAACCCCCGAGAGTGGCTACAACTCTATAACACGACGATCCGGTCAGCTGGAGGTGATTCCTACGTAATGGCTAATTACCTTCCGGTCTGCTTAGATCCTGCCGTTCGGATATGGCTCACATCTCTACCTGAGGAGTCAGTCGCATCTTGGGGATACCTCAACAGGAAACTCATAGAAAGTTTCCAAGCAACTTGCAACCGACCGGGCAACCACTTCGACCTCACTCGGATCAAGCAGAAGGGTGATGAGCCTCTTCGCGACTACATCAAGTGGTTTTGCGCTAAGAAGACTGAGATCCCCAACGTCCCCAATCAGCAAATCATTGCTGCCTTCCTGGGTGGAATTCGCAGTGACGATCTGGTCCGGGAAATCGGTCAGAGGAACCTTGATCTCCAGCTCACCACTCAAGAGTGCTTCGAGATTGCTGATAAGTATGCATCAGGAGAGTCTGCACTTGATGATATCCGAGAAAAGGGCAAGGAGAAGCGGTCGGATAAGCCTGAGTCCTCCAAGAAGGATAAGAAGAGAAAACATGACAATGCTGTCAACACCGTGGACCGGTTTCAGAAGAATCCCGGACGAACCAGCCGTCTACTGATGAGTTGTTGAGTGGCCTTTGCCATTGGCACCCTAAGGGAAACCACAAAGCAAAGGATTGCTATTATCTGAAGGGTTTTACAACAGCTGCGCTCAAGGTGGCCAAGGATCCCTCGAGGCACAACAACAACAACAAAGACAAGCCCAAGGAAGATGATGACAAGGATGATTCAGGAGAGTTCCAGGAGCCCCGCAAAGAAGTAAACTTCATCTTCGGAGGTCCGGATGCCTATACGTCCAAGCGTAAGCAAAAGTTAGAGCTTCGAGAGATTAACTTGGTGGAGCCAGCTACGCCTCAGTACATGAGGAGGTCTGAGATGCCAATCACCTTTGATCGGTCGGACCATCCAAAACATCTACCAAAACCAGGTCGCTATCCATTAGTGCTTGCTGCGACTATGATGGAGGTGAAGTTCAATAGAGTACTCATCGATGAAGGAAGCAGTTTGGACTTAATCTTCACCAGGACTCTTTAAGAGCTCAGTCTGTCAATCAATGACCTCCAACCAAGTTCTTCACCCTTCCATGGGATTGTGCCTGGCAAGACTTCAGTCCCAATTGGACAAATCAGTCTGCCAGTCACCTTTGGCACCCATGATAATTTTAGGATAGAGCGTATCCTCTTCTAGGTGGCAGACTTCGAGTCAGCATATCATGCTATCGTCGGTCGACCGGCGATGGCTAGGTTTATGGATGTTCCGCACTATCCGTATCTCACCCTCAAGATGCCAGGCCCGAACGGAATAATCTCCCTCCACTCTGATCTTTGGAATTCTTTTGATTGCGATATGCAGAGTTGTGAGATGGCTACCAAACAGTTGATGCTGTCAGACCAAAAGGAGATCTAGAAGGCAGTCGGTATAGAGGAGCAGACTGGAGCGGAGGTTTCGACAAAGAAACCTACCAAGGACAAGATCCAGACCGATGACATCCAAACCAAGGAGATTTCGCTCGATCCTGAGGACCCCGATAAGGTGACTTATGCTAGGGTCAACCTTGATGAAAAATAGGAACTCGCGCTCACTCTTTTCCTCCAGTAAAATAGGGATATCTTTGCATGGAAACCATCTGACATGCCAGGAGTTCCTAGGGAAAACATTGAGCACGTGTTAAGGGTACCTCTAGGGGCTACCCCCGTTCGCCAAAGGCTTAGAAGATTTGCGCAAGACCACAAGGACGCTATAAAGAAGGAGATAGTTAGATTGTTAGAAGCTAAGTTTATAAAGGAGGTGTATCATCCCAACTGGTTAGCAAATCCAGTCCTTGTACCTAAAAAGAATAAAGAGTGGAGGATGTGTGTTGATTATACCGATCTCAACAAGGTCAACCCAAAAGACCCCTTCGCTCTTCCTCATATTGATTAGATTGTAGATTCGACAGCCGGGTGTGAGCTTTTAAGCTTTCTGGATGCCTATTCAGGCTATCACCAGATCCCACTGAGAGTCAAATATCAGATCAAGACTTCCTTTATAACACCCTTCAGCGCCTATTGCTATATCACTATGTCGTTTGCTCTGAAAAATGCTGGCGCGACTTACCAACGAGGTATTCAACGCTGCCTTGCCACTCAGATCGGTCGGAACGCTGAAGCGTATGTTGACGACATCGTTGTCAAGACTCGGAAAGTCGAAGAACTTCTCTCTGACCTGGCAGAAACCTTTGACAATCTGAGACATTATTCAATAAAGCTGAATCCTAAAAAGTGTGTTTTTGGGGTTCCATCGGGAAAGTTACTCGGTTACATCATTTCGAATCGAGGTATAGAGGCTAACCCAGATAAAATCAAGACAATCCTTGATATGAAGCTGACCAGATGCATGGCATCCTTGGGTCGCTTTATTTCCCGATTGGGGGTTAGGGGGTTACCACTCTTCCGATTGCTTAAAAAGCAGGACAACTTGGTTTGGACTGAGGAAACACAGTCGGCATTGGACGAATTAAAGATTCATCTCAGCAGTATTCCAGTGTTGGTGCCTCCGGAGCCAGGAGAAAAACTTTAGCTTTACATCTCGGCCACAACCTAGGTTGTGAGTACTGTTTTGACAGTCGATCGAAAAGAAGAGGGACACGTGCAAAAAGAACAGCATCCGGTCTACTTTGTGAGTGAGGTTCTCAGCACCTCTAAGACAAGGTACCAGCAGATCTTGAAGTTGTTATATGCATTATTGATCACCTCGAGGAAGTTGAAGCACTATTTCCAAGCTCATCCAATTGAAGTTCAAACTTTTTTTGCACTCGGGACGGTGTTACATAACCGAGAAGCTGAAGGAAAAATAGCCAAGTGGGCAGTCGAACTTGGTCAGTATACTATTACGTTCACGCCTCGGACGGCTATAAAGGGACAAGCATTAGCTGAATTCATTGTCGAGTGGACAGAGATTCAAAATCCTCCTATTGCCCAAGATATCGAGTACTAGAAAATGTACTTTGATGGTTCCCTTCAATTACAAGGGGCAGGTGCGGGAGTTGTATTTATCTCGCCTACTGGAGAAAGGCTTCGATACGTCCTTCAAATCATGTTTCACGCGTCTAATAATGTTGTGGAATATGAAGCTATCCTACACAGTCTGCACATTGTTGTGTCACTCAGCATTAAGCGCATCGACATGTTTGGTGATTCGGCCTTGGTCATTAGTGAGGTCACCAAGGATTGGAATTGTGTAGATGATAACATGAGTGCTTATTGCCAAGAAGTGCGAAAACTTCAAGACAAGTTTGATGGATTGAAGTTCACACATGTTCTCCGAGATAATAACCAGGCGGCTGATGAGTTAGCCAAGATAGGATCATCTCGGTCTGCAGTACTGCCGGGTGTTTCCCTACATGTTCTGAATTCCCCAACAATTTCTCCCCGATCGGACGTGTTGATGAGTATTGTTGCTGATCTTGTTGACGATGACGTCTCCATGATCGACTGGCGCGACCCACTCATTCAGTATTTGGATGAGGGAACGCTGCCCTCGGATCCTGATGAGCAACAAAGGTTGAAGATCTGATCTCGAGGATACATGTTGGTGGGGCACCAACTTTACAAAAGGGGCAATGCATCTCAATTCCTGAAGGCTAGAAGTTAGTAGAAGAGATTCATTCGGGAATATGTGGCAATCATGCCACTTCTGGGACTTTGGTCGGCAAAGCTTTCCGGCAAGGGTTTTATTGGCCCACGGCAGTCGAAGATGCACACCAAGTTGTTCGGAAGTGTGAGGGTTGTCAATTCTTCACTCAACAAACACATGTGCCTTCACAGCAACTTCATATGATACCATTGACTTGGCCTTTTGCTGTTTGGGGGCTTGATATTATCGGTCCTTTCAAGAAAGCGCTAGGCGGGTTCACTCATTTGTTTGTTGCTACCGACAAATTCACCAAGTGGATTGAAGCGAAGCCGGTCGGCAAGATTACATCCAAGAAGGCGATCGAGTTTGTCAAAGATATATTCACTAGGTTTGGAGTTCCTCATGATATCATTACCGATAATGGCACTCAATTCACTTCAGTGGAGTTCCAGGACTTTGCCGATGAGATGGGAATAAAGATCCACTTTGCATCAGTGGCTCATCCAAAAAGCAATGGGCAGGTCAAACGGGCCAATGGTATGATTCTTCAAGGATTAACGCCGTGGATATTTGACAGACTCAAACCTTATGCCTGTTGGTGGGTCAAAGAGTTGCCTTCAGTCCTTTGGGGGCTTTGAACAAACACCAGTCGGGCTACTGGACAGTCACCTTTTTTATTGGCCTATGGCTCAGAAGCTATGTTGCCGACTGAGGTCAGTCTTTTCTCGGCACCAGTTCAAGCGTACGTTGAAAAGCTTTCTGAGGAGAACCGAGAGATTGATTTGATTGCGGCAGAGGAGTTGCGTGATCGCAGTCTGTTTTGGTCGGCACTCTATCAACAAGGCTTGTGTTGTTATTATGATAAGAACGTCCGCAGTCGCTACTTTCAAGTTGGAGACCTAGTGCTTCGCCGAGTGCAATCGACAAAGAGTCAGCATAAGCTCTCTCCGAAGTGGGAAGGACCGTACGTAGTGAAGGAAGTCACTCGCCCAGGGGCTTACCGACTGATGTATGAAGACGGCGACGATATTCCAAACTCCTAGAACATAAATCAGCTACGTCGTTTCTATACTTAGCTATTATTTTGTGTATTTATACATTATTTATGAATGAAACTTTGGTCTTTTTAATGAAAGATTTTCTGATGATTTTCATTCTATATTTATCTCAATTCCTTAATGTATACTATTAAACAATCGAGCCAGGGGGCTAGCAATAATGTCCCATCTCGGTCTAACCATATTTTGGTTTTGGCCTATTTTTTGATCGACTTATTATCATGAGATCTTGAGTTTTGGTCTTTATTATTTTGGTCTTATGCTTATACATCATGGTTAAATACTTTGTGCTGCATATCAGACTACCACTACACTAAACCCAGAGCTAAAAGTGTGAGAGGTCATGTGTCGATTGGTCGATTCTGTTTGTTACGCGGTTACGGGTTACAACCTAATATGTTATGGCAGACCGATGCAATCTTTGTTTCTTTTGATAGAAACATGTCAATGATATCTTTGTCAGACTTCTAAAGCTATAAAAGCATAAGATTAGTTTATACACAAGTATCATTACTAAAACACTACTAATGTTTTACACTATTATAGGATTATATCTCCTTTGAAGGAGAGGAAGAGTCAGCCCGAAGTTCGACCTCTGAAGTTGCTGGGGGAGTCGGCACGGTCGGATTGATTTCTATATTTTTGACCAAGGCCTGGGAAGTCTCTAGCATGAAATCCAGGAGCAGCTAACATTGGTCGTCGGTCAGGTCGGGGTTAAAGCCCTCTTTGATCTTGTTCAATGGCAGAGCAGGAGACCAGGATTGACAAATCACCAGCACTTGACTCCCGACTTCGGTCGCCACTCGCCGAGTGTTATAAGCAATGGCTTCCGATGCATGCTCCAACAAGTAGTCCAGAGAGTGACCGGTCTGCTCTACTCGGTTAGCATGAATATAGTTCATTGCTTGCCGAGCGGCATAAGATAGAGCTGCAAATAATAATTATTGGTCAGTATGATCAATAGAAGATTCAAGCAGAAGGAAGAAGCCGAAGGCTTACTGGCAAGTTTACATTTAAAGGATTTGGAGACAGTCTTAGCCTCCTCTATCTTCGATTCAGTCCCCTTGAGCTCCTCCTGCAGTTGAGTGATCTCGGTCTTCTGGTCTTCAACCAATTTGGAGAGGCTTTACTTCTCAACCTTCAAGGCGTCAACGAACCTCTGCTGGTTGGAAGTCAACTTCTCCAGATCGGTGATTTTTTTATCGCGAGCTAAAAGTAAAACTTTTAGCGTTAGAGTGGTCAGTAGATTGCCTAAATATGGATGGTAGGAAAACTTACCAGCCAGATCTGCACGAACTTGGTCTAAGACCTTGTTTATCTCTTGTCGGTCGGCCAACAACTTCTTGTTTTCCTCTAGGGCCTTGGAGAGTTGCTGACTGGTGACTAGCAAGACAATGAATAACAAGTTAGTCTAAAACATAAAGACAAGAAGATTAGGCGACCAAGGACATACCGAAAGTTTCGGCTTCAAGATATTCCACTCTAGCCTGCTTTCGCTCCACAAGAGCATACACTTTCTGATATGTAGAAGATAAATGAGCTAAAAGATGAGAGTGAAGCAAGGTAAAAGCATAATGTTGAGTTACCTTGGTGGACTCCCGGTGTTGGTGCAAAATCTCCACATCCTCCACCTCAGGCCGACCAAGCATATCTGCAGGAAGAGTCCTTTTACCTTTGTCAAGAGGCAAAGAGACATTAGTTGGAGTGGTCTGAGGCAGAAGCTCGGGAGTGGAGGCAGGAACCGTCTTTTCAAACAGTTTATCCACTTCGGTCGGCGTGTTTGAAGACTTGCTAACCAAATGGGCCACACCAGTCGGACGAGGTGGGAGCTCAGACCGAGTATCCTCAGATCCCTGAGCACTCTGAGAATCACTTGTCCAACTACCAAGGAAAAAACATAGAAGGAAGAGATCAGGAAATGTTGAGATCAGCAATAAGAGACAAGGAGTATAGGGTTTAAATATTAAACTTGGGAGCCTTCTTGAGCTTGATGCGGCATAGCCTCTTCTTTGAAGAAGTCGACTAAAAATCACTCTCCTTCCTCTTTTGAGAGGGCTGGACAGTCTTGCCAGTCTGCACCACCTCTTCCGTTGACCTCTGAGTTGGGCTCGGGGGCTCCAATCGGTCTGAAGGTCGGTTGGAGGTTGCAGGAGCAGGTTGACCAACATCTGCGGCAGTTATTTCTTCATTGTCATCCTAGTCCCCCACATATTGGCATCGGCGCCCGATAGTCCACTTCTGGAGCTTGTCAGGGGAGGCCAGAGTAACGACGGGAGTGATGCTGACTGGCCGAGCGCCTGTGGAGGAACTCGAACCTCCAGCGCCGGTCAGCGGTGTCCTTTTGACATTATCAGGTCCCTCATTATCGGTCTGAGGGAGCGGAGGATGAGATACATAAGTATCCAGCACCTACATGAAGATCAAAACATTGAGTACAACATCAAGATAGGATAACAAGGGATAGCTAAAGGCAGACTGAGGCTTACTCGGGCTCGCATTGTGCCCTTGTTATATGCCTTTTTGACCAAAGAATGGTCCTGAAGGATATCCCCTTCAAACATCTTCAACAAGCGTCTTTGGCGGAGTTCACCATTCGGTGGGTCCGGCACATCCCTGGTCTCATCCTCATCAACATAGTCCCATGCCGGGTGACATTGAAGGTTTAGGGGCTGAACTCATCAGATGATAAAACTTTTGGCGACTGTGATGCCATCGACGCCTTCAGCCTTCAGACCGGCAATTTTCTTAAGCAGAGCGACCACTTGAGGATCGGTCGAATCGGGCCTCTCTGTCCAATGTGCTTGGGGAATAGCCCTCGCACCAGTGAAGTCAGCAAGAACAGGGGAAGGATTGTCACAATAGAACCACTCATCCTTCCAATTCTTGTTTCCGGTCTTCAATAGGACATTGATGTAGGCCTCCTTCTTGCGTAACTAGACACCGACTCCTCCTATGGCCACTTGGTTATCCTTGGTTGGCAGCGGTCGGAGGACAAATAGATGGCGGAAGAGATTGAAATGGGGGAGAGTGCCAAGAAAAGCTTCGCACAAATGTACGAAGATGGCAATGTGAAGAATGGGGTTGGGATTGAGGTTGACAAGCTGAATCCCATAGAAAAAAAGGAGCTCGCGCAAAAAACTACAGCAGGGAACTCCAAAGCCATGCTCAAAGAATGAGCGAAACACTACGATCTGCTGGTGAATGGGGATGGGGCAGGATTCGCGAGGTACCTTCCAGTCGATCCGAGCCTGCCCTGAAAGGACGCCATCCACCACCATCTTGTTCATGTCAGCCTGTGAAAGGCTACTCTTCGAGAACTCCCGAAGTTGCTCCGGGATGTCGACCTCCGACGAGGACGACGCGGCGGCGACGGCAGCGGAAGAAGCTGGGATTGAAATGGAAGTCCTCTTGCGACCTATCGCGAACAGGATTGGACGCGGTGGAGGAGTTTGAGAAACTTCGCCAAAGCTCGGGGGCTAATCACGGCGGGATCTGTGGCGGCCGGAAGCGAGAAAGCTAACCCTAGCCGGAAAAATAGAGGAGTCGCGAGAGCAGAGAAGGCGCAACAAAGACGAAGAGTTCGCGTGTAAATGCGGCGTGGACTGAGGGTCAACCTGGTGCAGCCTTTTATACCCTTGCCTTTTTTGACCTAAGGGTCCCATGGGCCGGGGTGGGCTGTACTGTAGTGCGACCCTAATATTAACTTAAAGGTTAAATAAGGGCTTAAGCCCATTAGGGTTACAAACCCAGAAAAATGAGACTCGAGGGCTTCTTTGATGAGAAGCACCCGAGAATTATTTCACCATATCTATGTGATTTGATGATCATGTGGCAAAGGAGTTGATGGTCATATGGTAACAAGTTCAAAGGTTATGGTACTAACTAAACTCAAATAACCAGAATTACCAAATTTGGGCTTAAACGGGTGATTGGAATTAGGGAAAAGCTATATTATGACTAAAGTCATTTAGCTTAATACTGAATATGACTAGAGTCATAAAATTCCGACCGACCCATCACTCGGAAATAATATGTGCCACTCGACCGGTTTGATGATTGGTCGGCAAAGTGGTCACTTAGCAATAGGACCCAAGGGTTTGATGACCAAAGGTCTGAAAGATTCAAACTTGATGGTTTGAATATCTATAAACAAATTAATAAGAGCTAATACAATTAGACTCTTGCATTATTTGTTAGTCTCCAAATTATACAAGAGTCGGGGGCTACACCTGATCAGGTGCACCTGACCGGTGCACCTGATCTATCAGAAACTTCGATAACGAGATCTTCCTAATTTATGATCTTTAGATCATTCAGAGAATTAAAGCTCAAAATCAGAAAGCACTCGAGGGCTGCTGTGAGATACTTGCTTTACGGGCATCCTCATACAAGGCAAAGTCGGTGGCCGACCGGGTACTTCATCAACAAGGAAGCCGACCGACTCGGCTTGGAGTGCAAGACAAGAAGGATTAGACTTGCCATATAGAATCCTTGTAGTGTATGACTAGGACTCTACCTGAACCCCCCTGCCGACCGGATATATAAGGCGGCAGGGTACCCCCCATCAGAGGGGGACACAACATCTCATGACAATCAATACAATACAGAACACATGACGTAGGGTTTTTACTCTCATTGAGAGGGCCCGAACCTGTATAATTCGGCGTCTTGTGTAACCATCGTAGTTCTTGGTCTCGACGTAGCCCTATATATTAACTGCCGATCTTGAGCATCGACACACTTGGTTTTGGGGCCGCGATCGATGACCAATAACCATGTCATGCATGGTAAGTAGGCCGCCGGTAGCGTGCCACAGAGGGGCTTTGATCTGAAGCTCGTCTCATGAGAGAGTGGGGGAGAAGGGAGGTGTGGAGGGAATGGTGATGCCAATGGAACAGTGGTTGTGGCTTTGGGATAGCAGCGGTGGTGGGGCATCTAGGGTTATTATCACTTGCGATCGGGTGAGGCATCAAGCGGGTTTAAAGGAGACCGGGCATTTATATATGGCTAGGGTGAGCGTTTAGGGTTAAAGCCATGTGTGTCATGCCATGCGGGGCCTTAAATGGATCGTGTCCATGCGAGCCCGTGTGTCGCACCCTCTGCCCAAGCATGAAACATCATGGGTGATGCCATGCTTGGGCCAGGCCAAATTGTCCATACTTTATGCTAGCCCACTAGGAATGACCCATTTGGCTAGCACTACCTACGTATTGGGTGTGTTTGGTTTCGCTTTTAACCTGCTTTTTTTTAAGCCAAAAGTCAAACAAAACAAGGTGGCTATGGGTTGAGTGCTTTCATAAAAACCAGCTTTCATGTGTGTCATTTTTCACAGCACCCTCATATTTCACTGGCTGTGGAATGGAGAAGTTCAAAAGATTTACTCACCATGCCACTGATTATGAAGATAATGGTTGATTCTTTACTTTCTTTTCCCCTCCCCGCACGCGAGAAGAACAATGCATATCTCACCGCCAGCTGCTTGATGCTCATCTCCATGCCCCTTCCCTTTTCCATTCTCCTTCATGTCAACCTATGGGAGTTGTGAGGCATGAGTAGGGAGGTGCCAGGCGCGAGGGAGGAGGAGGCGTGGCATCGGGCTTGCGCGGGGGGAGGGGGAGAAGGAGACGCGGCGCCGGGTGCGATGGAGGATGCGCTGCACCGGGCACGAGGGAGACTGGAGAGGTAGAGGGAGTCCAACTTATAAGGTTGGTTGCTCTACCATCTCAAGTGTGTGGATGGGAGAAAGGAAGAACACACGTGCGCGCATGCTCGCTCGCCTCGCCTCGCCTCACCCGGCCGGGCGTGACGGTGCATGGGCGTGGGCGATAGGCGCGGCCGCACATCAACTGCGTGAATGGTCCGTTGAAATTTGGTCCCTTACCTTACGGGGGTGCGGCTTTCTTTTGCACTTTCATTTTGCTATGTTTTTCATATATTTGATTATGGAAACCGACGGTAACCGACTCAAATAACCAGAATTACCAAATTTGGACTTTAACGGGTGATTGGAATTAGGGAAAAGCTATATTATGACTAAAGTCATTTAGCTTAATATGGAATATGACTAGAGTCATAAAAATCCGACCGACCCATCACTCGGAAATAATATGTGCCACTCGACCGGTTTGATGATCGGTCGGCAAAGTGGTCACTTAGCAATAGGACCCAAGGGTTTGATGACAAAAGGTCTGAAAGATTCAAACTTGATGGTTTGAATATTTATAAACAAATTAATAAGAGCTAATACAATTAGACTCTTACATTATTTATTAGTCTCTAAATTATATAAGAGTCGGGGGCTACACCTGATCAGGTGCACCTGACCGGTGCACCAGATCTATCAGAAACTTCGATAACGAGTTCTTCCTAATTTATGATCTTTAGATCATTCGGAGAATTAAAACTCAAAATCAGAAAGCACTCGGGAGCTACTGTGGGATACTTGCTTTACGGGTATTCTCATACAAGGCTAAGTCGATGGCCGACCAGGTACTTCTCGGCTTGGAGTGCGAGACAAGAAATATTAGACTTGCCATATAGAATCCTTGTAGAGTACGACTAGGACTCTACCTGAACCCCCCTGCCGACCGGATATATAAGGCGGCAGGGTACCCCCATCGAGGAGGAGGCAATTAGACACAACTAGAGAGACACAACATCTCATGACAATCAATACAATACAGAACACATGACGTAGGGTTTTTACTCTCATTGAGAGGGTCGGAACCTTTATAATTCGGCGTCTTGTGTAACCATCGTAGTTCTTGGTCTCGACGTAGCCCTATATATTTACTGCCGGTCTTGAGCATCGACATTATCATCATACCTTGCATAATATTTCTCACTTTATATACTTATTATTCAATATATATATATATATATTGAATATTTTTATTATACATAATAAATTAATTATTTTTTTTAAAAAAAATTAGTTCTTGTTCAAGGTTGTTCGTGATGGATAGATCTTGGATGTACAAGGCACCAAGACCCGGTCCAATATTTTTACAACAAGTCTCTAAATTTATCGAAGGGGCTGCACAACATGCTTGACGTGAAGGGACGACTGATATATATTGTTCATGTTTTGATTGTAAGAATCAGAAGATATAGAATGATATAGAAGTAATCAACTAACATTTCATGTGGAGGGGTTTCGTTGAAGGGTACACAAGATGGACAAAACATGATGACTATGCATTAGGGTTCATATAAGACATTTTATAATGCATGAACCGTCGCTACAGGCCCTTCTTGTTGTTGTGCTAGCCGCCGCTCGCTTCTGCACTGTGTGCCAATGGGGACATCGATCTCCATGATCTCCGTCGGAGGTAGCGCCACTATTTTGCTTCATATGCTTTTGATCATGTCGTCCCTGTTGTTCTAGCGTCATCAACAACAAATAGAAGGTTCTAGCGTCATCTTTAACCGCTGCTATAAAGTGGTCTGTAGTGGCGGTTTGTTTTTTTGTAGGATCACCCACTGTTATAAATATTTATTTATAACCGCGTTTGCGTAGTGGTAGGATAACCTACCCATCACTATAGGGCTTTCCAAACCGTCGCTACAAGCCTTTTTTGCTGTTGTGCTAGTCACCGCTCGCTTCTGCACTGTGCGTCGATGGGGACATCGATCTCCATGATCTCCGCCGGAGGTAGCGCCACTGTTTTGCTTCATATCCTTTTGATCCTGCCGTCCCTGTTGTTCTAGCGTCATCAGCAACAAATAGAATGCTCTTAGTCCTCTCCAACAGCACCTTTGTGTGTCGCGATGGTTGCGGCGTATGGAGCTCACCATCGCGCCATCGGGTCGGTCTCCACCACGGCCGTACCATCCAGCTTCCCAGTCGGGTCGGCAGCTACGGATCGGGCATCATGCGTCATCAGGATCAGGATGTGACTCGTCTTCATGCTGCGCAGGGGCCTACACACACGGTCGGCCCAACGAGGTGCATGTGCATTCCACTGCAAAGGTATGATTAGGGAGGTAAGGCTACACGTATATGGTTGTTGTACAAAAAGTATCTTCCACTATTGCTGCATTTTTTTTCTCGATCACTTATTGAGATTGCATCGGCCACCACCGTCGACATCGTGAGCCTCTTCTCCGTCATCTACATCGACTACTTTGGCCTTTGCTTCATTATTGACATGTGCGGTGCAGCCAGACATTAGACACTCAAGGGAATCATGCCTCGCCGTCCAGCCATCTCGACTGCACGTCCTCGAATCGGCTTTGCTATTACCACCGTTCAGGACATCCTCGATATCGTTGCCACTACCTCCAACCTGTGCGGCATCATCATGCTTCTGTGCATATTATCGGTCTAATCAGCCGACCATGTTTGCAACGACATTTAGGCCGCGTATCTTGCCTTCGTGCTTCGAGTTGCCGTCACTATATCAGGTCAGCCTTCTAGCAACATTTTTATGTGTTACTAGAGGTAGAAAAAAATATTACTTAGATCTATAATAACATATTTAATAAGTGATCTAGATTGTACTATTATTATAGCATGTTCTATAGTAACACATTTATATGTTACAATTGTGAGAAAATATAAAACAAGTAAATTCTATTGTAACACATATTCAAGAATAATGTTACACTTATGATACCAAAAAAATAATGTGAACTGTAAAATAGTGTCTTGCATTAGGATCTCTAAATAACCTTGAGCCGGCCATTTGACCGGATCTCCAAGGCTAGGCTGGCCTATTGCCTTATTCATTGTATACAAAGTTAAAATAAAAATTCTTGTGCTCCTAATTGACCTCGTATGACAAAGCATGGTTCGTCGTAATATGTCACTGGCTTAGTTTGTGATTATTTTTGACCGGTTTTCATGATACACATCTGATGTTCACAAAAAAACTGGATCCATCGCCATAAGCACAGAGTGCCTTGTGATGTTTTGATCAATTGTAATTCCATAGTGCTTATAGAAAGTCGTATTTCTTGTATTGTCATCCATAATTACATTTTAGAAGTCAAATGTTTTATAAAGAAAGACACGATCGATCACGGGCGAGCTGTGTTTATTTTTTTTTCGATGTGGTTGTTTGTCTCGAGCAGAAAAAAAGTGGCATGGATAATAACCTAATTATTTCCTGTACGTGACAAGACCCGTTAATCTAACAAGTTATTGACTTCACTATAGCCGGGGTTGAGTGTGAAAACTCACCAGCGTAGCACACGATGACACGTTTATGGCCTAAAACAGCTGAACAAGGATGTTACATTAAATTGTATGCAATGATGCCAGACCCAGTTCGTTACAGCCAGTTTGCTTCACATGAGTTGAGTTGCATGGTAAGGTTTTACCAGCTTCACATGGTAAAGTTACACCCAGTTCGCTTCACATGACTGCCTGCAAGCAAAAAGCTCAAACTCCGGGGTTTTTTTAAACCCAGTTAATGCGTGTACAATAAATTGGCAGTCAATTAACGAATCCATATCTTCAATACTTAAAATCAGTGGTCCAGACCTAATTTTTACCTTTTCTCTTATAAGATGAAGCTATATAGGAGTTGGGACTAGAATAAAAGGGCATTATTATAAAAGAGTTGGGACTAGAATAACAGGGCATCATTATAAAAAAAAACTTTTCTACAGCCAAAAAAATATTATTTATTTTAATAGTTCATGGTACGGTCATTTTGGCTAATTCAAGTAATGAAGGTGTAGTGCGCGGCGGGTGCATATGTACCCACCCCA
Source organism: Eleusine coracana subsp. coracana (assembly GCA_032690845.1). Lineage (NCBI taxonomy): Eukaryota > Viridiplantae > Streptophyta > Magnoliopsida > Poales > Poaceae > Eleusine > Eleusine coracana. The sequence goes on along the minus strand of CM064434.1, from coordinate 44,978,378 downwards.
GCAATTGTGTTTTATTTAACAATGACGCCAGACTAGTGGTAATATACTAATGATGAAGCTATATAGGACTTGGCGTTGCGAAAGCTGAGCGGCACAGACCACAGGATGAAACACAGAGCACCTCGCAAAAAAAAAAAGGATGAAACACAGAGCAATGGTGGAACGACTGCCAGAGGCGGGGGCGGCGAATGCCCTGGACAGAATGGACGACAACAATCGTCCTGAGCGGTACATCAACCGGTTTGTGATCCTGCAGGCGGTCGTCCTAATGGCCATCAGGGGATTAGGGGTCCTCGCCTTCGCATGGTCAACGGTCGTCCTTCTTGGTGGCTTCGTCACCCTCCTCGAGAAGGAGGACTTCTGGTGCATCACGGTGCTAAGCCTCCTCCAGACTGCGAGGTGAGTTAGTATTATTAGTCCATGAGCTTTTGAAGGTTTCTTTACATACTAAGGTTAGTTTCAGTGGGAGTTTCATCACTATTAAATAAGATGCCACATAAACAAAAGAGATGACGTAACGTAGCAATTAATATGAAACTGGGCAAATAAGTTTTATAGGAATAAAACTCATTTAGCACTATTTCATATGTATGAAACTCTATTAAAACTCCCATTAAGAACATAAAGTTTCATCCGAATATATTTTGACCAATCTTAATATAACAAATATATATTAATTTAATGCTATAATTTATATGTAAAATTATGAGATGAAACTATGTATTAAGAGAGACTATTTCATATATCAAACTAAATCTTCAAATCTGATGTGACACTCTTGAAAACTGTAAAATAAAATTATGCATTGAGACTGACCTAATTAAACCACGCACTATAAAGACGTTAAAGGTTTTATATTCGTCCCTCTGTCGCTGAATTTCATATCCCTGGTCCCTGAAACCATGAGAGCTAACTAATCACCCCTTATAGCTTTTTGTAAATAAAATGATATATTCACACACTCTTCTGGTCTTGAAATATTGTCGTCGGACAGTTTATTTGTGAACTAGCTCACAGCATCAAAATAAAAATGGACGATTAGTGTTCCAGATTCAGAAAATATACACGCATATTTAACTATACCAGAAAAAACAAAACCTGTGTAATGCCTGGAAACATAGCCTTTTGCCCATTTGGTGATGCATATGACCAGCCAGTGAAGATTATTAACTTGTTTACAAAATGGAGAAAAAACCATAGTGAAACATAGATTCTAAAACTCCTACCATGTGATTAAGAGGAGTTTTATTGTCCAAGAGTTTTAACGAACTACTGATCAATAGTTTGAGGGTAATTTTATAATTGCTTAACTAATACTCCCTCGATTCTTAAATTATTGTCGCCGTTGATTTTTTTAGTCAACTTTGACTATTCATATTATTTAAAATATTATTTCAAATATGCAAAATTTAATTTAAGCTTCAATTTTCTTTGATAATAAAATAAACTATGATAACATATATGATATTACTTTAATTTTTTTAGATAAGATGAATAGTCAAAGTTAACTAAAAAAGTCACTGACCACAATAATTTAAGAATGGAGAGAGTAAATAACTAGTCAAACTACCCGCGCATTTGCGTCGTTATCCTTGATATCTTTGATACAGTACCAAATAATTATGATGATTTTTATTAAATTTTATGGTATGTCTTGTATCAATTGAACTATAACTTGTGGATATGGATTTTAAAAACATGTCTAGAACATATGACATATTTTATTGACATGTCAACTATTCTAGATATATTTTTATGATGTGCTAATAAAACAAAACTTGATTTGATTGATACATTTCTATTACGTATTTACTAACATAGACACACCTTGCATAATATTGAAAAACAATTTAGCTGTGTGAAATTAGTGAGTTATTTATCCACGTAGTGGGATTTGAACCCGTGACTTGTTTGTTTATTGTAAACTCATTTAACCATCTCATCTGACAAGCAATTTTGATTCTAGTTAAGACATTTATTCTTTTCTATTCATGTCTTCTAAGTGTTTTAATGTCTCTAGAATTCTCAATAGCATGTCAAAAATATCTCTAAATAAAAGTATACATGATTAAGATGTATCTAATACCATATCACTTTTATATGTTTTGAATAACATGACAATAAACATCTTTTATATGGGGCTAGATATGATCAAAATGTGTCTAAATATCGTATCATATTAAGACATTCTCAAACCATGTCAAGAATCGTATTTGAGCAGGCTAGTGATGGTTGAAAGCGTGTATAACATTGTTTCATTTTGAGATGCTTTCAAAAACATGTCAAAAAAATATTCCTATGATGGATTGATGGCTCCCTACAATTGAAAGCGTATCTAATAACGTGTTGTTTGGAGATGTTATAAAAAACGTATAAAAAAACATGTTTACTTATTTTACCGACAATTGTTACTGTCTCAGACTTTCCTTATTTTAGTTTCTTGCATATTTTTTGATGCAATAATGCAACTTACGAAAGTTCAGTTTTGGCGCTTAGATATATGTCCTGTTCTGGGGACTCTTAATTGTTTTTTGTTACAAATGACAGAATCTTTAACGCTCTTGCCGATGAACTGTACCGATACTTTGTTGATCTTTTGTTTGCTACCATATCGGAATTCGTGAAGAGTATTTGGAAGAAAGTTTGTGGACGAACCGAATGGCACAGAGAAACCAAGACACAGCAGAGGAAGGAAGACTCAGATGAGCTGGCCCGTCTTTGCCAAAGTGATGAAAAAAAGAAGGTTTTTCGCCGAACCTATTGTGATCCTTGGCCATGCTTTAGCAAGAAAGTTGTAGGCTACAAGATGACTTTCATGCTGTTACTGCTCCCATTAATAATCGTCGTATGTCACCCAGTGTTGGTTGTCTTTTTAAGCATCACTCTTTCAAGTATTCGCCTAAAACAAGAGGACTATGGCCAGGGGGGAGCAAACCTCATTCCTGCGATGGTGATCTTCTACTCGCTAGCCCTGGCTCAGGGTGTGCTTTACCTGTTGTGGTTAATCCTAACCATATTGGAGCATCAGATGGTGAAACTCGTTGCCAGGGAATGCGAGTTTGAGTCCGCTAGGGGCCACAATTATGTCAGCCGCTACCTCACCGATACTAGGTCAAAGTGTCTCAAGGATCTTTCTGCCAGTAGAGAAAGGAACATGATTACTCATGCGTCCGACATGATGGATTCAGATTACAAGGATGACTATATCTCTGGAGCAAGAATGTTGGTTACCTTCATTGAGAAAAAGAAGTTACCGGTGAAAACGCTGGTCCGCTTCTCCAGAAGCAGGATTCAAAAGCTAATCTTGATATTGGCCTGGATGGACCGGGATGACATGGAAATTAGACTGCTCGCAGCAAAGATTGTGGCACACATTGCCGGTGACATCAGCCTTGCTCAATTCCCTGGCACATTGGAATGTTTATCTTCCCTACTCAAAGTTTCAGAAGAAAATGCTATTTTCACATCTCCATTGAAAAACGACACAGAAGGTGGTACATCGACGGAAGAAGGTGAGGGTATAATGGAGAATGTGATCCATTCTCAAGAGAGACTACAGGGGCAGAACAGTGGCAGAATATTGAAAGATCGACAGAAAAACGTCACTGCCAACCATGATATTGACACCAAACGGTACGCAAATATTGATGGACTTTTCTCCCACACGGATGAGTGCCAACTGACCATACAAGGCTTCCTCATTCTCGAGAAGCTCTGCAGCGACGACCATAACTGCATACAGATTTGCAACGCTCAACTTGTGATCACGCATATCTTGGCATGGGTGTTTTCCAGACCATTCCTCTACCCCGGTGAAAAAGATCACTGGGTCACCATACTAACTATATCCTTCAGTGTTTTGGCCCGTCTGTCAAGTATTCGTGGCCATCCTGCTGAACAAGTCCGCGATAAAATCATCTTTGAACTTTACCCATCCTGCATATCTAGCTATGCAGCTCACCCAAAGGTATATTCAAAAGCCATATATACTTTTTCACATGCATACACCAGGGAAAAATTTCGCATCAGTGAAATACGGAAAAGAGATCGCTTGGTTACTATCCTTCTGGGACTGTTCTCCTACGAGAAGATAAAACAATTGGAATCAGAAGGATTGATGGAGATACGAGTAAAAGCTGGAGAGGCACTCTCACGGCTATCTGTATACAAGGATAATTGTGTGGCCATCATCAAGTATAAAGGGCACATCGTTACTGAACTTTCTGAGATGATTGATTGTTGTGAAATAGTAGCTCACAGAGCCATTGCTGCAAACATATTGATGCGTTTAATCAGCCATTATAAAGGGGACCGACCAGATAAAAGGCTTCAAAAGGTAAACTTTATTATCACTGCTGATTAGCAATGATGATCAAATGGTTTAAATTACTCTCGCATTATTTGTGTATAAGAGGTCATCCACCATATTCAAAGCCTGTCAATTTCAATCACAGTAGTGCAAGATACAAAGATTTGTTTATTCCCATGCCAAAATCATAATATAAGCAAAGTTTATGCATATTATTATAATTTCTAGAGTCACTGATGATAAAGTAAATGTTTCACTTGTGTAATCTATAATCGACTTGATCCTGTCTAGCATGGACTGATCAACTATGTCAATGTCAATCTTTGTTTTGATCAAAGATGAAAGGATTTAAAACTTTTCTGCCTTTTCTCTCCTTTGTATCTTTTTGTTTTGCAGGCACAACATCACTTAACTGTGTTCAAATATATTGCTTTGTGGCATTATCAAAATATCAATAATAATATATTCTAACTGTCGCAGGTTCTCCAGCAGCTGTTCAGCATCCGTGAGGAAGAAAAACAGGGCAATAATACACTAAAAAGACAGTGCTGTGTGCCAGCATATGTTCGAACTCATAACCTTTCCGACACGCATTATGATTTGAAAAAGTTGCAAGCAACATTGGTAAAAATAATTTATATCATGCTTTCGACAAAACAATTGAATAAAGCACAATTTGAGGACACGGTGCGTCAATGGGAATCTACATCAACAGATGGGAATGGGGAATCTTTTCTGCAGCTTCTCAAGATGTTGGTAGACAGGAATATATGGGTGGCCAACGCTAACACATTAGAGATAATAAAATGGGTGGCCAGGCTGGTGGAGCTAATGGTAAACTTTAAGATCATCGCGGTTCAAGAAATTGTGGGTGAAGGGATTATCGATTCACTCTCTGAGGCTTGCGACACCATGTCAAATATCGACAGTTGGATCCTCTACCTTGGCACGCATAATCGAGGTGCAGTGTCTACTACTACCCTGTCTAGTATTGTGGATGGTATACGGAAAAAACTGCAAGAACAGGGAAAGGATCAACCATGCACCATTGTTGACGAATTGGAAGGTGAGGAGTTTTGGGGTAAGGCATAAATATTTATGCATTGCTCTTTGCCTCAGCTGCTCTTCTGTGATAATCCACAAAGATTCATGCAATGCTGTCCTGCAGTAAAGAGCATCGAACTACATGTACTCGGTCCAAAACAAACTACATATATAGACGTAATTTTGTTGGTAACTATTTGTGTATTAAACTTCACCATTATATTGTTCAGAAGTATTGCAACGAGCAGTCTGTTGCCATTTGCTTCAATAGAAGTACAACTTTTACCCTTTTTTGCTATTACAGTGTAAACGAAAATTACTGGAGTAGCATAAGCATAGTTTTTCAGATGTTAAGAAACCATGATTCATGATCAGAATGTATTAAGCTTTTGCTCGATTCGACAAAGACATAAGACACGAGCATAATAGCTTGCGCACTTTTGGTCGTTTTGTGTTAAATATGTTTACCTTATTGTACACAGCTCACCAAATATATATGTAATAATAGGCATTTGAAAGTGGGATATTAATTTGTACTGCTTGCACATGTATACGAAATTAGACAAGTGGGATATTAAGAGCATCTCCAGCAGCTGCTTTAAAACACCCTCGTGCTTTATAATCTGGAAATATAAAGCACAAAATTGCTCTAGCAGATGTTATAAATTGATGTGGTGCTGTAAAAAGTTTTAGAGATCCTTTATATCCTCCCCTTCCTGCTTTATATTTGGAGCACGAGAGCTTGTGCTCTTTCCTGTGCTTTATTCCAAAATACTGTAGGCGGGAACGCCAATTCTTTCCCGCGTGACAGACCCGTGCTCATGCCCGCGATGTTTGGCCGTCGTCCCGCCGCTGGAGGTCGCCGCACGTGCCCGCCACCTCCTCTGGCCGACTTCTCAAGGCCCCGCAAGTCTCCCCTGCGCCTCCCTGGTCCACCATGTCGTGCCATGGCCACCGCCTGCGCTAGTCGTCACTTCTGGCTCCACCACGCCGCGTCGCCACCGCCATGGACGACACATTGCTTGCCGGCTCTGCGGAATGATGGCGCATGGCGGAAGGGGGAGGGGAAGGACTGGATCAGCGATGGGGACAACACTGTTAGAATTATATGGGCTTGGCCCATTAATATTCACAATAATTCGTAGAAAATCTCAAAATCCCATTCATGAGTGGTGGGAGTGCAAAGGTTTAGTCCCACATTGCTAGTGGAGGTGGAGGGAGTCCAACTTATAAGGTTGGTTGCTCTAGCATCTCTTACAAGTCTGTGGATGGGAGGAAGGAAGAACACACGCGCGCGCTCGCTCGCCTCGCCTCGCCGGGCCGGGCGGGGGCGTGGGCGTGGGCGATGGGCACGCATCACCTGCGTGAATGGTCCGCCGAAATTCGGTCCCTTACCTTGCGGGGGCGCGGCTTCCTTTTGCACTTTCTTTTTGCTGCGTATTCCATATATTTAATTATGGAAACCGACGTATTAATATGGTAACCGACTCGGTTTCGGGACGCCCAACCCTAGCGGTTCCTCCCTATAAATACGTACAGGTACCGCCGCAAATCAGATCACGCAATCACCTAGGGTTTTGCCTCTCGCTACTGTTGCGCCGCCAAGTCTTCTCCATCCCGATTGTCGACGTGCACCGGCGAACGGGAGAGCAGGTCTCCGGAACCGTCGTCCTCTGCGATCCTGCACCGGGAGAGGGCGAATAAGGTTTTTGGGAAGCGCTCTGTGTGACTGCTCGATCGCTTCCTCGTCTTCATCAAGTTCGTCGCCACGGCTCATCTTCCTCGTCGTCAAGTTGGTCTCAGCCGCCGTCGCCAATAACGTGACGGTGCTGCACGTCGTCGCCGCCTTCTCTACCCAGTCCAGAAGGAAACGTACATACTCTCATCTCAAACTATGTCTTCCATACTAGCTTTCGTAGTCTGCTTGTCTATGATGGATATTGCTAGTATGGTAGATGTTGTACTTTTGTCTGGCTTTATAGACCTGTCTAGATCTTGCGTAGACTTGTCTAGTTCATTATACAATCTGTTAATCATACTTATGATTTATGTCTGGATTAATATAAAACTAAAAGTGCTAATTTTTCCAATAATCCAAAAACCTTATTGTAGGCACTTTAGTTTTATGGCTGGATTTGTCGATGCACTGAAGCCAGAGAAATTCATTGGCGTGCACTTCAAAAGATAGCAAGTGAAAGTCACTCTATGGCTTACTGCCATGAATGTGTTCTGGGTGTCCACTGGCAAACCTGAAGGCGATCTCACTGCAGATCAGGAAAAGGCCTACAGTGAAGCCAACACAATATTCTTGGGCGCTGTTATTGGAGTTTTGGTAGATCGTCTTCAGGACGTCTATATCCATCATACAGTCGCCAAGGATATGTGGGATGCTCTGATCGCTGACTATGGTGGTTCAGATGCTGGCGCTGAACTGTATGTCATTGAGTAGTACCATGATTTTAAGATGGTAGATGACAAATCTATCATCGCACAGGCTCATGAGATACAGTGCATAGTAAAGGAACTCGAATTGCTTAAGATCGTCGTACCTGAGAAGTTTGTGACTGGGGGCATTATTGCCAAATTGCCTCCAACTTGGAGGGATTTTGCCACTACTCTTAAACACAAGAGGACGAATATATCTGTCTCAGATTTGATCGCGTCTCTTGATGTTGAGGAGAAAGCTCGTGAGAAGGATGGACGTTCTAAAGTTAACGAGGGAAACACTATAGCCAATATGGTGCATCAACCACAACAGTCTCATGGCAGTGGTGGTAAGGGCAAGGGCAAGAACAATAAGCCTAAGTATACCACTACCTTCAAGAAGAAGAACAAGGAGAAGGGAGCATGCTTTGTTTGCGGTTCGAATGAGCATTGGGCAAAGAAGTGTCCAGAACGCAAAGGAAGGAAGCCTCCACATCAGAAGTCTGCGAACATGGTGACCAGTGCTGGAGAAAATAGTGGGTATGGTAATTTACCATATATTTTTTCTATATTTCAATCTACTTATTGGTGGCTTGATACTGGTGCTAATGTTCATGTTTGTACTGATGCCTCTTTGTTTACTTCTTACCAGATCGCCTGGGATTCCTCCGTCCTAATGGGGAATGGATCACATGCTTCTGTTCATGGTGTTGGCACGGTCGAGCTGAAGTTCACTTCGGGGAAGATTGTCCAGTTGAAGAACGTACAGCATGTCCCTTCTATCAAGAAGAATCTCGTTAGTGGCTCCCTTTTGTGTAGGGATGGTTTTAAGGTAGTGCTAGAGTCGAATAAAGTTGTCGTGTCTAAGAGTGGACAATTTATTGGTAAAGGCTATGAGTGCGGAGGCTTGTTCCGCTTTTCCCTTTCAGATTATTGCAATAAGTCTATGAACTATATTTGTGATGGTGTTAATGAGAGTGATGCTAGTGTTTGGCATTCACGTTTATGTCATCTAAATTTTGGTTTTATGTCTCAACTTTCCAGCTTGAATTTAATTTCGAATTTTTCCATTGTCAAAGGTTCTAAGTGCTCAAGTTGTGTGCAATCTAAGCAACCTCGAAAGCCTCACAAGGCTGCAGAGGAGAGACTAAGGGTGAAATGAATGGTATATTGACTGAGGGTGGAAAAAGATATTTCATGACTTTGATTGATGATGCTACTAGATTTTGCTATGTTTATCTGTTAAAAACTAAAGATGAGGCTCTAAACTACTTTAGAATTTATAAGGCTGAAGTTGAAACTCAACTAGAGAAAAAGATCAAAAGAATTAGGTCCGATTGTGGTGGCGAGTATTTCTCAAATGAGTTTGACTTATTCTGTGCGGAACATGGTTTGATACATGAGAGGACGCCTCCCTATTTGCCCCAATCAAACGAGGTTGCCGAAAGAAAGAATCGCACCTTGACTGACTTGGTTAATTCCATGTTAGACACGGCTAGATTATCTAAGGCATGGTGGGGGGAGGCTTTATTGACATCATGTCATGTCCTAAATAGAGTTCCTATGAAGAATAAGGAGAAGACTCCATATGAGGAATGGATTGGTAGAAAGTCATCGCTCTCTTACTTACGCACATGGGGTTGTTTGGCCAAAGTTAACGTGCCAATTAACAAGAAGCGTAAGTTGGGACCTAAAACTGTGGATTGTATCTTTCTTGGATATGCTCATCATAGCATTGCCTATAGAATTTTAGTGTTTAAATCAGAGGTGCCTGATGTTTATGTTAATTCATTAATGGTGTCTCGTGATGTTACTTTCTTTGAGAACATATTTCCTATGAAAGATTTATATAGCATGTCTAGATTATCTTCTGATGTGATTACTGAACCTGCTCCTGAACCTAGTGCATTCTCTGATCATGCTGAACAAACACTTGAACCAATCCATGAGGAGATTGATAGTGAAGCTCCTAGGAGGAGCAAGAGACAAAGGACTGCAAAGTCTTTTGGTGATGATTTCACTGTTTATCTTGTGGATGACACTCCTAGAACTATTTCAGAGGCATATGCATCTCCTGATGCAGATGACTGGAAAGAAGTTGTTCATAGTGAGATGGACTCTATTCTTTCTAATGGAACTTAGGAAGTTGTCGACAGGCCATATGGTTACAAACCTGTGGGTTGTAAATGGGTGTTCAAGAAAAAGCTTAAGCCTGATGGTACTATTGACAAGTATAAGGCTCGGCTTGTGGCTAAGGGTTATACTCAGAAAGAAGACGAAGACTTCTTTGACACTTATTCACCTGTCTCTAGATTGACCACTTTTCATGTATTACTTGCTCTGGCTGCCTCACATGGTCTTATCGTTCATCAGATAGATGTTAAGATAGCTTTCCTTAATGGAGAGTTGGATGAGGAAATCTATATGGATCAGCCAGATGGATTTGTAATAAAGGGTCAAGAAGACAAGGTGTGTAAGTTGTTGAAGTCTTTGTATGGTCTAAAACAAGCTCCTAAGCAGTGGCATGAGAAATTTGATTCAACACTTCTATCAGCAGGCTTTTCAGTCAATGAGGCTGATAAATGTGTATACTACCGCCATGGTGGGGGTCAGGGAGTTATACTATGCTTGTATGTTGATGACATACTCATCTTTGGAACAAATCTTGACGTGATCAATGAGGTCAAGACTTTTCTGTGCCAAAGTTTGATATGAAGGATCTGGGTGAGGCTGATGTTATCTTGAACATCAAGCTAATCAAAGGAGAGAATGGGATTACTCTTACGCAATCTCATTATGTTGAGAAGCTCTTGAACCATTTTGGTTACAAGGATAGCAACTCTTCTCCAACACCTTATGATCCCAGCTTGATTCTTCGAAAGAATAAGAGAATTGGTAGAGACCAATTAAGATATTCTCAGATAATTGGATCACTTATGTACTTAGCTAGTGCTACTAGGCCTGACATTTCGTTTGCTGTGAGCAAACTGAGCCGGTTTACTTCTTGTCCGAGAGATGATCATTGGCGTGCGCTTGAGCGGGTAATGCACTATTTAGTTGGTACTATGGATTATGGGATTCATTATTCTAGATATACAGCAGTACTAGAGGGCTATAGTGATTCCAATTGGATATCTGATACTGATGAGCTATATGTCACGAGTGGATATGCATTTACTCTTGGTGGTGCTGCTGTTTCATGGAAATCATGCAAACAGACCATCTTAACGAGGTCTTCCATGGAAGCAGAGCTTACCGCACTAGATACAGCTATAGTTGAGGCCGATTGGCTACGTGAGCTCTTGATGGACTTACCTATTGTCGAGAAACCTGTGCCGGCAATCCTCATGAATTGTGACAATCAAACTGTGATAGTCAAAGTGAACAATTCTAAGGACAATATGAAGTCATCAAGACATATTAAGAGACGTCTGAAGTCTGTCAGAAAAATGAGAAACTCCGGAGTCATATCAGTAGAATATATTTCAACTGGTGAGAACCTGGCAGATCAATTCACCAAGGGGCTGTCACGTAATGTCATAGACAGTGCATCGAAGGAGATGGGTATGAGACCCATATGTACTATTCCATAGTGGTAACCCAACCTATGTGATCGGAGATCCCGTGAAGTAGGACCTGGGAAGAACAAGCTATTGGTTAGCATGAGAGTAACCTTTTATGACCCACTCGAGAAGCGATGCATTACTCTCGATATCTGTATGGCAGGATGGTTGTTGCCTTAATGTATTCAGTTGGCTTTAAATAGCGAAGATGTTGTCCTACAGAACATTCTTGAATGAATATACCTATATGAGTCCGATTGTTGTAAGGTCGCAATCTGTGAGATTTGGGTGATCTCTATTAAGCTCATGAAAGACCAAGGGAGTATGACCTATATGCTCCACCCGCGGAGAAGCCTACTGGAGGTCTAGTATCAGTTATGACAGTAAGTGAAACTTGTTTGCACAAAACTTGCAATTCAAGGCGTAGTCCATTGTTCAAGTTGTGAATGAGTGTAGCTTATTGTTCTAGGTGGAAGTTCAACTTAACAGTCTCCACTCAAAACACTGGTATATTAAACAACAGTGAGGTGAGGCAAAGTCTAGTTGTGACTTTGAGATCTGGTGGGGGATTGTTAGAATTATATGGGCTTGGCCCATTAATATTCACAATAATTCGTAGAAAATCTTAAAGGCCCATTCATGAGTGCTGGGAGTGCAAAGGTTTAGTCCCACATTGCTAGTGGAGGTGGAGGGAGTCCAACTTATAAGGTTGGTTGCTCTAGCATTTGTTGCAAGTGTGTCGTTGGGAGGAAGGAAGAACACACGCACGCGCTCGCTCGCCTCGCCGGGCCGGGCGGGGCGGGGCGTGGACGTGGGCGATGGGCGCGGCCGCGCATCACCTGCGTGAATGGTCCGCCGAAATTCGGTCCCTTGCCTTGCGGGGGCGCGGCTTCCTTTTGCACTTTCTTTTTGCTGCGTATTCCATATATTTAATTATGGAAACTGACGTATTAATATGGTAACCGACTTGGTTGCGGGACGCCCAACCCTAGCGGTTCCTCCCTATAAATACGTACGGATACTGCCGCAAATCAGATCACGCAATCACCTAGGGTTTTGTCTCTCGCTACTATTGCGCTGCCAAGTCTTCTCCATCCCGATTGTCGGCGTGCACCGGTGAACGGGAGAGTAGGTCTCCGGAACTGTCATCCTCTGCGATCCTGCACCGGGAGAGGGCGAATAAGGTTTTTGGGAAGCGCTCTGCGCGACTGCTCGATCGCTTCCTCGTCTTCATCAAGTTCGTCGCCACGGCTCGTCTTCCTCGTCGTCAAGTCGGTCTCAGCCGCCGTCGCCAACAACGTGACGGTGCTGCACGTCGTCGCCGCCTTCTCTACCCAGTCGAGAAGGAAATGTACGTACTCTCATCTCAAACTATGTCTTCCATACTAGGTTTCATAGTCTGCTTGTCTATGATGGATAGTATGGTAGATGCTGTGCTTTTGTCTGACTTTATAGACCTGTCTAGATCTTGCGTAGACTTGTCTAGTTCATTATATAATCTGTTAATCATACTTATGATTTATGTCTGGATTAATATAAAACTAAAAGTGCTAATTTTTCCATCAAATACCACCGCTAGCATAGCAGCAGAGAAGAAGCCGACTCGGCTCTGTACCGCGGTCGCGTGATGGTGTCGTGGTGGGCTGCTATGGCCGGCTCCGCCAAAGAAGAGGAAGAAGGCTCTCGACGCCCATGCTATGCAGCTCAACCAGGTGCTTGTTACCACCGTCTTCATCTCGCCATGGGCCTGTCGTGTCATCACTTCAGTAGGCTACGATTGAGGAGCCGCTTGACGAAGGGATGTGGGCTCCATCATGCCGCCCGGCCACCGGAGCGAGCTCGACGCACCATGGCGAGCTTGGACGCACTGCTCTGGTCGTTCTCCCATCATGCCCACTGTACCAACGAGGTAGGCCACCCAACTGCAGATCCACTTGCTTTTGCAAGCTTCAAGAGCCGCTTCATCTGCACAAGCTGCCCCTCCCGCAACGTGCTTGATGAAATGCTCCACAGAGAACGCGAAATATACAGCACCTGTTTTACAGTATCTGTTGCAGCATATGTCTTTGAATCTTTAAAATTAAGGTTTACAGGATCTCTAATACTAGATATAAAGCACCAGTTTTAGAGCACCTGCTGGAGATGCTCTAAGTTGGTACTTCTTACAAAGCCAACCAAGTATAATAGTCGAGTGTTTGTTCTAACCACTACTATAAAACAGGCCTACAGTGACACTGGCCTTTATTCTAGTGGCGGTGGATCTTTAAACCCGTCACTAGGAGCTTGGGATACCACTCCAAACCATCCACCATCACTGGAAATCAACCCCACGGATGGTCATTGCTAACATTAGCAAAAACCGTTACTGAGAAATCAACCCCTATGTGTAACAGAACCGGCTTACCACGGAGCCGGTTCCGTTCCAAGATCTTCTCGGGTGGCTACACGCGCTGTGATGCCCAATAGTATAACACATGACAGAGAATATCATTGCAACGAGAATATAGATAGAGTACAGAGTTTTACATAAATCCGAATTTAAAGTTTACAAACCAGAGTTTTTAAAAGTGCGGAAGCGAATAGTTCATCAGAAATAAGATGGTCCAACGGGATAAGTAAGATACATTCGCTCTCTCACGACGATTCACACAGAACATCCGGCTTGTAGTTGTTTGCCCGAACACCGTGCCAGCAATCAATGGTCCACTCCTCCTCATCATCGGTGCACTGTTCCCACTCGATGTTCCAGCAGTCAGGTCGCTGGCCTTCCCAGTAGAACCTCCCACCATAGTGGCAATGCCCACCTGGTTATCTGAAAATCACATAGAACGTCACCCTGAGTAAGTAGTTTACTCAGCAAGACTGACCCGTCAAAGTGGCCAACTACAGCCGACTCCTAGACATGCATAGGCTAAAGGTAGGTTTCATGTTACCAAAAGCCAGCCTAATAGTAAATCCCTAATTTTCAAGTTTTAGCATCAAGTTAAGTTAATAGGTGAATAATAAATTTAGTTTGCACTATATCTACAACAATCATAGTTCAATACAATTAATAATAATTTCCAAACAGTAATATTAAACCCTTTCAACAAATTAATGGCTTCCGACATTGTTCCGGAGCAGCGATCAAGTGGTACTCGTTACTGTGAGGGGCAGCGACTCGAATCGATTTACATCCTGCAGGAGAACCTGCTTGCACGATCCATACGCGCTTCATGGAAGCCGGATGGAGCAACCTTTCGCCGCGGTACCACAAGGTTTTCCGGGTCCAGACTACCCCGAGAAGGGCCCCCCAACGCGATGCGCCCCGTGCCACCATCCGTGGGTAGATTCCTCCCTCCTCTCAGCCCCAGTTCCATCAAAGAAGGGAGAAGGCTATCTTCCGACCAGGCAGTAGTCGTAGCTACGTCAGTTTACTGGGCCCATAACTTCAACATGTAAACAGTACATTCAAACTTGATCTTATAGGACCGGACGTGAGACGTAGCCTTAGGTGACTCGGACGGGGCTACCTCCTTGAAGACAAGCTATCCTTCTCTTTACACCTAGTTGCCCGCCCGGTCTTCATTTGTTATCTCATCTAAACTTTCCTTCAGTCGATATCATTCCCCGGTGATAATGTTTCCTGGTCTATGAGTGGTCTCCATACCACTCAACGAATAATCGTCCTATATTAAGCAGAGCAACTACCATCCTGAGACTATTATCAGGTAAAGGGGACCTACTGTAATGCTAGGTTTTCAAACAACTCCTATACACTTAATATACAGACAAGCCTACATCTCTTAACTAGTGAGAAGATAAAAATAGTTAAAACAGGTGGAATGCACCGGGGCTTGCCTTGAGTTGGTTCCTGGTTAGCGGGATTTCCTTCTTGCTCTTCTGGCTCCTGCTGCTGTCGGTCTCTACGTGGTTCACTTCATGATCTATATGATGCGAATGATAATGAATATGAGAGAAGATTCATGAAACTTTCTTAACAACAAAAAAAAAGAAATTTGTGTGCTTTTATGATGTATAAAAGATAAGGTGTTGTTTGTATATTAGTGTTAGCTCACTTTGCATATTTTCTTATTGCCTTCATTTTTATTAACTGTTATGTATTCACATAAAGTATGCATGTGTTGATTCGAGTAATGCAAGTGCATATGAAACATGACCAATGGATAAGTGTAACTACTAATATTCCAGTGCGCAAGAGGTATTGCTAGAATTAAAATTTATGCATGTGAAAATAAGGCTAAGTGAATGACTATAAAGTTAAGTGTAATATCAAACCTAAGAGACAAAGTAATTAATTTAGCATGATTCTTGAAGACAAATACAAGTGGACAATTTACTATAGGTAGAACATATCAATAGCGATTTATGTGGCAAGTTTCATTTACATGCAATAACATTTATTTTTAGTAATTAAAATAGCACAGAGGCCAGATAATAAATACAAGCTAAAATAATGGAAGAACGATGAAAAACAATGATTTTGCTTGCAATGCTACCAGAGAGAGGGGGTGCAAACCAAATGAAGAGATGTAAGACATGATCTCATAAGCACAATACAAAATGAATGCCATGAGAAAGGATTAAATGAGTGAAATGTGTAGTTGTTTGCAAAACTGAAAAAGAGTATTATCAGGGTCAAAGGTTAATTCAATTTTTAAAAGCTTTATTACTTGTTCAAGACTGGTAAGAATTCTCTTGATTAAGTATAAGCAAGAAAGATTTATGAAGTTAATTTCATTAAGTTAGGGTATTAGATTAATTATTTAGGAAGTAATTAAGCTTTAGCATCATTAGAAAAAAAAAATTCAGTGATGATTATTTGAATCAAAACTTTATCATGAGGTAGAGCTAACGAAATTTGTTTCATATCAATTGAACTATACTTTTTTTTATATATATATTTATAAAGTTCAGGAATGAACTAGTGCTAATTAACAAAACCCAGCTAGTTAGTTTTTCCTCTGCATCACAAACGGCCATGGCGCTCTGCAGGCAGGTGCTTCAGCGACAAAGATACTGCAGTATATAGCGACGGGAGAAATAAGCAAAGCGTGCTCGATACAGGAGAGGCTCACCAGCTTGCAAGAAAGTGAGGAGGGGCTCTGGCCGAGGTTGACGGCATCGGTTCCTCGGCGGCAACGGCTACAACTGTGCGGCGAGGAAGACAAAGGATCCGTCAGCTACTGTGAATAAAACAACACATCTTGACCGTGATTGGCTACGGCATTAAGCACTGAAGACATGCACTGGAAGGAGACAAAGGATTGCTCACGGAGAGATGCAAATCGAATCTCTGCAGTTGAGTTTCTAGTGCTGCTCAAGGTTGAACAAGACGGCAGGCACAAGGCTTCGATGGGTTGCGCCGCTTGGGGAGGCTACGACCGAGCTCGATGCAGTCTGCTTAGGCGGGTTCCTCCGATGGCGATTGACGGCACGGCGCTGCTGCTGCAAGGGCTCGATGGATGGAGATAAAGACTGGAGAAGGAGAATAGAGGGATGACGCGTGACTGGCTGAGCTTCAGTGGAGAAACAGGAGGCGGCGCAGGCACGTCGGCTCGGTGGGGCTCCGGAGAAGCTTCGGTCCACCGCCGTCAGATACAGGGAACCGGGGCGGACACGCGGCGCACAGGTAGAGGCGGGGGAGCTGGCCGGCAACGTGACGCGACGCGGAGTGGCGGACGACAGGCGGAGCCGGGGCGGACGACAGCGGCGGCGGCCGCGTTCCGACGCGACCGCAGCACACATGCGAACCGACGCTGGTCAGGCGAATGCGCGAGGGAGAAGGGGAATCGCCGGCGGCCGGAATCGAACAGGGACTCACCGGAGTAACGAGCGTGGGGCAGAGAAGGGGCGGTCGACGCCGGGGAAGAAGGACCAAATCCCAACGGTTCACTGCGGGAGAGACGGGATGGCTTCACGAGGGGCCTGAGGACGGTACTTTGCAGCTGCTGGGAGGCTTCTCGTGGTGGCGGGAGTTATGTAGCGGTGGGACGACGCGGAGCTTCGCTCGGCTCCAATGGCGGACGCGCGAGCCTGGTCGAGGGAGAAAGAGAGAGCGAGGGAGAAAAAAGATGGCGCAGGAGGGTGGAGGGGGCTCACGGAGGCACCATTTGGCGGCTTGGGTCGGCAGCAAGGTCAGCGGGGTGACGGTGGCGGAGCTCGACGGGAGGAGCGGTAGTGGCGACGCTCAGCTCGGCTGAGAGGGAAGAAAGTGAGGGACAAGAAGGGAGCAAGAGGAGGCCGGGATGGGCGAAACCGGGTGCGGTTGCGGCAGTCTTGGGTCTCCTCCCGACCATGTGGGGCGAGCGGCAGCTCGGCGCCAGCCACGCGGCGAGGTGCCGCCCATGGCGGCCAACCAGGGAAGGAGGCAGCCTGAGCGGCTGACGGGTGGGGCCGCGGGATTTTCTTTTTCTTAAACTCTCCATTTTTCCATGTCTCGTTAATTTTATATATTTATTTCTAGAAATGTGCTACGAAAACCAAAGTACGAAAATGCTCACCACGATGTGGAATTAATTTAGAAAATAAGTTTAAGGTCTAGACTGAAATATCTTTTTGCCGGGAATTTTTCGAATTGGGGTGGTTTTTGAAACTTTGACCATTTATTTGGGATAGAAAATGAAGGGATAATAACCTAAGTAATTCGAAAAAATTCTATTTAACCAGGGCCCACAACATATATTTATAGTGGGTTAAAGTTATATTGAAAATTTTGGACTTGTAGTTCAAATGCTATTGAAATTTGATTGAATTTTATTCAAATAAGGTCAACTTTCGTTTAAATTGTTGTGCTAGGTGTTCATGCTTGTGGGGATGGCTCTACTACGTTGCTCCAAAGAGTTGCATGACACCCAGGGTGTCACACTATGGCAGTTATTACTGTGTCAACATAAACCACCACCGGGAAATTAACCCCACTAGCATTTTTTTTTTCAAAAGGCGGCTTTGCTGATGTCAGCATATCTCAAAGAACCACCACCATAAACTAGCAGCCCAAAAATTTCCTTTTTACTCCCTCAGCCCAACATAGTTCAAGAGGATATATAAATTTCAGTAACATAACCCTAAGCACCCACCTTCTATGTTCTCTCTAAAGGTGCTGTTCACTCACCTGCTCTCCTCCCTTTCTCTCTGTCTCTCTCAGGCATGGCCCTGCGCGATGCCCCTCTGTCCTTGGGTGGCGGCCTCACTCTTCCTTTGGCCCTCCCTGCCTTCCCTCCCTCTCTGCTGGCCACCCTCCTCAGGCACAGTGAAATCTCGGGCGCGGCCGTCTCTCCTCCACGGCACAGCACAGCTGAAGCTGGCCTGGGCAATGGCGGCAGATCCAATGAGGTCGAGCTCGGAATTGGTTAAGGACATGGTGGTGCGTGGCTCCGCATTGAGTTTGGCTGCAGGAGGTTTGTTGGAACCAAGGATCGACGAACAATCAAGAAGAACAAGAGACTCAAGTTTTGCCGGGCGACAAAACGCCCGCAGCAATGGACGCCCCTAGCGATGAACGTCAGGACTTAACGTAAACAACAGAATACATGAGACTATATAGCCCCAGACGATGCAGCCTTAGCAACAAACTCCGCGGCTCCTACGCGCACGAACGCGTGAGCTCCTTGCAACCCGGACTGCCAACGTACGTGAGCCATTCGCTCATGCGCACGACCCGGACGTCACCTGCTTCTATCCCCTGCAGCTTGCCTGCCCATCAACTCGGACTAACCAACTAACTAATCAACATGCATCAACACACACGTTCTAATCTAGGGCATGCAACCTATGCAAACTAAAATATTACAGCAAGTCAGGATTACTGCTAACAATGTCTCCCCTAATCTTGACTTGCGTAATCCTCCTGCACTTCATCACGGAGGACGGCCCGTCTTCGTCCTTGCCGGCATGCCAGTGTCTGCAGCGTCGGAGTTGCTGCAGCTCCTGTCGTCTTCCACGCCATGGCCGCCGCTACGGCCTCTCAACATGACGCGACCATTGCTGCGTGCCTCATCTCCACACGAATGTCGCACCTCCATCTTCTTGCTCAGCGACACACGCCATTTTCGCAGCACCAGCTCAGCGTTGCTGTGAGCCACTAGCTCACCCGAACGACGCGGCCTCACGCGGATTGACACCACTGACCTCCATCTTGCCCGGCAGGACGGACACACGATCCGCTGCCGAGCATCTCCATCGGCTGACCACGCACAGGCCGACACACGGCCCCGGCGACCTTCAGCTTGCTGCCGCCGTGTACAGGCCACCGGGAGCACTTCTTCGAGCCTGCATCGCCGCCTTCTATGCGCTCCTCGCCGCTGCACGGAGCCACCACTGCCTCGCTGGCCACGCACACCGCGGGCCGACGCGCGTGCCACACCCTCGCCGAGCATCACGCACACACCATGTCGAGGCGGCGGTCCTGCAAGCCGCCTCACGTCGCTGCACACGCCATGCGCCACGCCTATGCCAGCACACACAAGCCGCCACCGGTGACGTTGCTGCATGTCGTGCCTGCGCCCTGATGCATGCCGCAGCCCGCGGCTCCGCTGGCTCAGCTGGTGCACTGCCGGCCGCCTTCCCTCTTCTCAACCTAGCTCTAATGTCAATTGTTGGAATCGAGGATCGACGAACAATCAAGAAGAACAAGAGACTCGAGTTTTGCCAGGCGACAAAACGCCCGCAGCAACGGACACCCCAAACAACAGAATATATGGGCCTATATAGCCCCAGACGATCCAGCCTTAGCAACAAACTCCGCGGCTCCTACGCGCACGAACGCGTGAGGTGAGCTCCTTGCAACCCGGACTGCCAACGTACGTGAGCCATTCGCTCATGCGCACGACCCGGACGTCACCTGCTTCTATTCCCTGCAGCTTGCCTGCCCATCAACTCGGACTAACCAACTAACTAATCAACGTGCATCAACACACACACGTTCTAATCTAGGGCATGCAACCTATGCAAACTAAAACATTACAGCAAGTGAGAATTACTGCTAACAAGGTTTACCATCGAGCATGGCCACTAGCGCTCGACATCGGGCGCAGGCATGCTGGTGGCTCGGGCATGGGTGGTGGAGGATCCTCTCGATCTGCGAGTGGCACAGGCGGTGTCAGGCCATGTGATTACGACGGGCTCACTCCGCCCCCACAGTGGCGGGCTTCGGACTGCCTCCTTAGCACGGGTGGCAACTCAAGTGCTGCATGACTAGCTGTAGGGATATGGGGAGGATACACTAGCAAAAACTTTTTCCCCATAACTAAGAACGACTGTAGTTATAGATCACGGAATTACCACAAGACGCATGGATACAGTGGAACCGTCTCAGTGTAGGAGCAGGGGCGGAGCCAGAATAGGAGTGAAGGGGGTGCTGGTCTGTTGCTGTGCATGTTGTTGGTCTTCTTTTCTTAATCCTTTACATGGAGTTGCCGTGATTTATTAAGTAACCTAAGCTATTGTTACTGAGGTAAGGTGGTGCTGCAGCACGGCCAGTACCCCATGTGGCTCCGCCACAATGTAGGAGAGCACGTCGAAGTAGCAGGCGGTACAGTTGTTTACGTCCATCAAAATTCTCTCGTGTGATCTGTCCTTGTGCTCTAATCACAGCACCTTTAAGGTATCCACACGTACGGGGATGGAACACCGAACGTCGTGCTAGCACCTCTCGAACAACGGCAATTCATAGGATGTAGATGAGAGTAGGAGCGCAGCACTATTCACCCGGGATTACTGTTCATCATGGATTACTGTTCACGCGTGGTACTGTTCATACAAGCGAGGTCACACACGATTTCTATTTAGAAAAGCAGTTTTGACATCCATCTACCATATCTCATAATCGAAATATACCGCTATTGTTAGAATGATCCGAATAGATTTAAGCATCACTACTGGTGAGAATGTCTCCTCGTAGTCAACTCCTTGAACTTGTCGAAAACCCTTTACGACAAGCCAAGCTTTATAGACGTGAACGTTTCCATCCATCTCTCTCTTCTTCTTAGAGATCCATTTGCACTTGATGGGTCTAACACCATCAGGCGGGTCAACCAAATTCCAAACTTGGTTGTCTCCCATGAAATCTATCTCGGATCTCATGGCACTCTGCCATTTTTCGGGATCCAGGCCCATCATTGCTTCTGTATAGGTCAAAGGGTCATTGTTGTCTAACACCAATATGTTGCGCTCCCCTGTGACCAGGAGATTCATCATGTTAGTAGCGCGACATGCCTTTTCCGACATTCATGGTTGCGTTGTTGCTTCTGCTACCATGGGTTCATCAACTTGTTCTACTACATTAGCATCACTCATTAACTCTTGTCCTATTGGCTCATCTCGAACCCCTTCAAGATACACCTTTTGCCTACTTTTCTCATCTTCGAGAAACTCTTTTTCTAAGAAAACACCATTCCAAGCGCCTTTGGATATCCGACGAAAATACACTTGTCCGATTTTGGTGATAGATTGTTTGACTGAAGTCGCTTGACATAAGCTTCACAACCCCAAATTTTCAGAAAAGACAAACTGGGAGTCTTGCCAGTCAACATCTCATATGGTGTCTTAATTACGTACTTAGATGGTACCCTGTTTAGTATGAAAGCTGCTGTCTCGAGAGCGTATCCCCAAAATGATAACGGTAGATCTGACTGGCTCATCATTGATCTAACCATGTCCAACAAGATTTGATTACATCACTCGGACATGCCATTCCTCTGTTATGTTCCTGGCAACATAAGTTGTGGAACAATTCCGCAACTCTTCAGATGATTGCTAAACTCATAGCCCAAATATTCTCCACTACGATCAGATCGTAAGGCCTTAATTTTCTTGCCACGTTGATTTTCCACTTCATTCTAAAACTCCTTGAACTTTTCAAAAGATTCAGACTTGTGCTTCATCAAGTAGACATAACCATATCTACTAAAATCATCAGTGAAAGTTATGAAGTATTGGAAGCCACCTCTGGCTATCGTGCTCATCGGTCCACACACATCACTATGATGAGTTCCAACAAGTCTAATGCCCTCTCAGGAAAACCTATGAAAGGTGCCTTGGTCATCTTGCCTAGAAAGCAAGCTTCGCATGTCTCGTATGATTCAAAATCAAACAAAGTTAAAAGTCCATCAGGATGGAGCTTCTTCATACGTTTCTCACTTATATGACCCAAACGATAATGCCATAAATAGGTAGGACTCAAATCATTAGGCCGAGGCCTTTTAGCACTTATATTACAGACATGTAACTCATCAAGATTTAAAATAAATAATCCATTCACAATGGATGCAAAAGACACAAACATGCCATTCTTAGAGATGACACAACCATTGTTTTCACTCATAAAAGAATAACCATCCTCCAACAAACATGAAGGAGATATAATGTTTCGACTCATACTAGGAACAAAATAACAATTATTCAACTCCATGATAAATCCTGACGGGAGGTGAAGTTGCATTGTCTCAACGGTTAACGCAGCAACTCTTGCATTATTGTTCACGCGGAAGTCAACTTCTCCCCTTTCCACACTTCTACTTCTTATCATTCCTGCATTGATTTGCAAATATGAGCAACCGATTTGGTATCGAATACCCAAGAATTTATAAGAGTTAGCGAGAAAAAATTCTGTAACATGAACATGAAGTGTACCTGATCCGGAAGTACCGTTACTTCCACCATTCTTCTTCAAAGAAGCTAAGTACAACTTGCAGTTCCTTTTCTAGTGACTGACTTGCTTACAATGAAAACACTCATTGTCTGCAGTTGGATTTGCCTTGGGCGTTGGGGGTGTTGGCTTAGAGATCGCATCTTCAGCCTTACCCTTGTTCCAAGACTTGCCCTTTCTTAAAGTTGGGTTTGTTTTGGATCGCCATCACATGGCTACCACCAGCTCCTTTCTTAATGTCAGCCCCTGCTGTCTTAAGCATGCCGCACAACTCATTTAGGCCCTTCTCTGCTCCATGCATATGATAGTTTGAGATGAAGTTCCCATAGCTAGGTGGAAGTGACGCCAAAATGAAATCATTGGCCAACTCTTGGCCGAGTGGGAAGCCCAGCTTCTCCAACCTTTGAGTGTAACCAACCATTTTGATCACATGTGGTCCAACAGCCGCGCCTTCTGCAAGCTTGTTCTCCACAAAGGCCTTAGAGACATTGAACCTTTCAGTCCTAGCCTGAGTCTGGAACATTTCCTGGAAAGCCACGATCATATCGTGGGTAGCATAGTTATCGACCTGCATTTGCAGGTCGGGTTCCATGCAAGCAAGCATGAGGCAACTCACTTCAAGATCAAGATCACATGCTTTCTTGTAAGCGTTTTTCTCAGCAGCAGGTGCATTATCAGCAGGCTCATCTGGTATTGGGGTGTCTAGAACTTCTTCCTTTTTCTCAGCCCTAAGAACAATTCTCAGGCTGCGGATCCAATCCGCATAGTTAGTTGCATTCAACTTGTCCTTCTGCAGGACCGAACGCAAAGTAGACGGTGCCATTGATCTACAACAAAATAAAATGCAAAATACTAAGACAACGCATCCATGATAGAGTAAATCAAATTAAACTCTTAACTGAATCTACTACCACTAAAATCAATATCCCTCAATTGATACGTAGTGATTTAGGACCCACAACTAACAAGTCGACTAGTGAGCTTTTGCATCACCGCTAGAAGATATGGTACATCGGTAAGCAATTCTTTGCTAATCATATCACATATGACTCCTGTTGTTGGGTGACATCTCTATGTCTCGGCACCCAACCTTTATGCCCCAAAGTCCTTAACCATTAAGATGATTTTGTCTAAGATAACCAAACCTTATGCGTGTAAATATCTGATACAAACCCATCTAGTCAAGGAAAACTAGTGGCACCCAAATTTTATAAACCCACCACTAATCATACAAGACATGACGGTGCAAGGTTTGGGAGGACATACAAGCTTAAATATTGCTGAGAGATCATTCTACTTCTATCATCGCAAGTACAAAAACAATCATAGTTGCATATAAAAGTAGAATGATAAGAACAACATTCACATAGTAGTGACATGGTATGGCCCATAATCAAATGACGATCTCAATCTCCATTGACCTGTCCATCATGTTGATCTCCATCTTCATGATCCATGTGTGCCATTCTCTAGTGATGAGTCCTCCAAGGACTATCTACAACATACTAATAAATAAAATTACACATTCGCGTCTTGGATCATCACTTGTTGGCTCACAGGCTATTACATCAAATTTGACAACACATATGGCTCTAGCCGTATTGCCTTGTTCATGACACGCAGGACATGAATTTGTTACATACATGCATCACATACACATAAGGGCCATATTGATCACATCAATTACTACAAAAACAAGTTAGGCAATCCGATGTCTAAAATTAAATTGCAGAAAACTCTATCTTCCCGGCCGAATTTGAGAAATCTAATTTTGCCAAAACTAGCAAAGCTAGTCACTGCCAAATCTAAAAGTTTCTGTAGATTAATTTTCATATAAAGAACGTCTCAATCCGAGTTCGTATGCAAAAGTTACGACTGTTTTACCGAACAGCAGGTTTTCGCATCTTTCTCGTCCCGATAGTAGATCCAATCTACTATCGCCTAGCATCACATGCGCCTGGGACTTGACCTAGATTTGATTCAACCAATCTCATTGGTCTACATCTCACTGTGACTGGGTTTGTGTGCATCACTTAACTCCGATGGCGGGGGTCCGACCGGTAGGAATAATTCGTTGCACTACCACCATAGCTAGATCACGAACCCGATCAAAATTCATCTACAACCACACATATCTCCATATGGATGCACCCCGAATCTAAAACTTAGCAACCTAGGCTCTGATACCACTGTAGGGATATGGGGAGGCTACACTAGTAAAAACTTTTTCCCCATAACCAGAAAACAACTGTAGTTATAGATCATGGAATTTCCACAAGACGCGTGGATGCAGCGGAATCGTCTCAGTGTAGGAGAGCGTATCGAAGTAGCAGGTAGTGTAGTTGATTATGTCCGTCATGATCCTCTCGTGGTTACTGTTTACATGCGGTACTGTTCATGCAAGCGAGGTCTTGTGCGATTTCCATTTAGGAAAGCAGTTTTGACATCCATCTACCATATCTCATAATTGAAATATGCAGCTATTGCTAGAATGATCCGAATAGATTTAAGCATCACTACTGGTGAGAATGTCTCCTCATAGTCAACTCCTTGAACATGTTGAAAACCCTTTGCGACAAGCCGAGCTTTATAGACGTGAACGTTTCCATCCATCTCTCTCTTCTTCTTATAGATCCATTTTTACTTGATGGGTCTAACACCATCAGGCGGGTCAACCAAATTCCAAACTTGGTTCTCCCATGGAATCTATTTTCGGATCTCATGGCACACTGCCATTTTTTGGAATCCAGGCCCATCATTGCTTCTGTATAGGTCAAAGGGTCATCGTTGTCTAACACCAATATGTCACAGTTACTGTTCACCGCGATTATTGTTCACGCGAGAGCTTACTACAGCGATGGTGGCACTGTAGCAGCAGGTTGGTTTTCTGCCCCCCTGCTTCTCTTTATATAGACATCACTAATGGGCCATCAATGTTTGCGGCCCATTAGGACTCCATAACCCTAATGGATCAACTCCATTCAAGCCCATTAGTGGATCTAATCCAATTGGTTTTAGAGCATAAATCCGACACTAGCGGGCCTGTGGTTCCTTTTTTTAATAAAACTAGTGAGGTGACCCGTGCATTTGCGCGGCTCTACGCACTGCAATATGGACTTCAATGATATAGTTTTCTCAACAAACCTGCTTTAATATTTTAGGGTTTCTTACATAACTGGATCTAAAAGAATTAGGTAAACATCACTTGTTATGGACTATTGTCCATCTTTCAAGCAACTTGGTATAAAGCATAACTGTGTTACTAATATTTCTCATCCATTGGTAAGAGTCGTGATAATGACATGGAATATGATATGGTATTTACGCAATTTTCATGCCTTGACTGCCCACCATACTATGCCCACATCTCTAGCCAATCAAGTGTGATCACAGTTGTGTCATATTATGATGTGGAAAATGATTTCTATGATACTCCTCACTTGGCATTTAGGTCCGGGCCAATGGGACATGGAACATCAAACCACCGTGACTTACTAATGCTATGATGTACCAGCTCGCTCATCCAACTTCTTGTTTCTTCACATTTTCATGTTTCTTCACTTGGCACAGTGTCAGATACTAATTTTCTGAGACTACTTCTTGTCCCTTTATTCCCATGGCGTCTTCCTAGCTGATCACGATGTTCCAATAGTCCTTTAATTTTTTAGGTTTCGCTTCCCTACCCATTTTGACATGAAATGCACACACTCATTACTTTTGGATAGTAGTGTAATTTTTTTTGTTATATAAATGGTAAATGGTAAAGTAATTTTTTTCGGATAGTAAGCTGAAAGGTAAATTCTATAGGATGGCAATTCATCCGGCAATGTTATACGGTGCTGAGTGCTGGCCTATGAAAGGACGACATGTTCAACAATTGAGTGTAGCAGAGATGCGTATGTTGCGTTGGTTTTACGGGCATACAAGAAGAGACCGAATACGGAATGAAGATATCTGGGACAGGATAGGAGTGGCACCTATCGAGGAGAAATTGGTTCAATATCGGTTGAGATGGTTCGGACATGTCCAACGGAGACCTCCAGAGGCGCCAGTGCGTAGTGGGGTTCTAAAGAGAGATGCTAATGTTAAGAGAGGTAGAGGCCGACCTAACTTGACTTGGGACGAGTCGGTTAAAAGAGACCTGAAGGTGTGGGATATCCCTAAGGAGCTAGCTATGGATAGGGGCGCTTGGAGACTAGCAGTAGATGTGCCAGAACCGTGATCTTTTTTTCCTTCCTTCTTGCTTACTCGTTTCTTCTTTCTTTTGGCTTTTGTTCCTTTTGTTTTTGTCTTTTTTTCCCTTTTCTTCTCTTTCTTTTGGCTTTTGTTCATTTGTCTCTTCTTTTTTGGGTTCTCATGGGTTTCATCTCTAGCCTACCCCAACTTGCTTGGGATAAAAAGGCTTTGTTGTTGTTGTTGTTGTTGTTGTTGTTGTATATAAATGGTAAAGTAAGAATGGTGGTGAGACATGGACATAGTGAAACTCGAGTATGAAGAGGGTAGGGGAACTATGTTACACCTATTACTCTTAAGTGCACATGCTCGAATACAGGAAGAAAGCACAAATGCGTTGGTAGGTATCTAGCAGCATGACATTTGTTTTGTAAAAAGGTTAGAGACCAAGAAGAAAAATATCAGCATAATAATGAATGATGCTTCATAATAATGTGCATAATGATTGACTACTATATGCATTCATATATTTTTATAACATATGCATTGCCATATGATACTCTATCCTGGTTTTAATTGATGATGACATCATAACACCTGATCTCAAAAATGGACTAAAAGTGAGAGTGGAATTTAATTTTCTGTTGAAGCTCTATTGTGTTAATGATCTGGAAGTTGCTTACTTCCACATGAAATAAGTGAAGAGCATTTGCATTACTAAAAGTGACTGATGGTGATAATGCCTATTTACCAGATTGGGGTCCTGTAAGCTTCATGACCACTATGGGTCATCCCAAAAGGTATGAATATTTTGGTGATTGGATGACAAGCATGAAATGCGGTTAATATCTATTGCAGTATTGTGCACGTAGGATCTATCCATGAACTCAAACATGAACATGGTAAATGTCACCTTGATTATCAATGGAGGACTCAGTGGAGTTTCATGAAGATCTTGATGGAAAGTCAAGATGATGGAGACAGATCAAGGCTAAGGACAACTAAGTCCAAGTTTGTGTGATCACATGGCTATTGTGTAGGCTTGAGTCCATAGAAAAAACATACTATCAAGAGGGCACAAGTCATTCTCTTAGGCTTCTATAGGGTTAGAGTGTTAGGATGCTCAAGTAAAGCTCTTGGATACTTAGAGTAGCAGTGAAGAAGGATTGTTCAAGGCTTGGAAGCCTGGAGATGAGTCAAGAGGACAACAAGTTTCAGCTTCGGGATAAGTCACCGTAAGGTACGATGAGGTTGTTGTAGGGTCCATCAAGAAATGCTCCTGTACACGTAGGTATGTGGGTATCACCGTATGGTGCGGAGGTTAACTCGTCGTAAGGTACAATGAATGCCAAGAAGTTGTACAGAAGGGGAAGATTATCTAGACTGGTGGTCCTCGTAAGATACGGCGAGGTCTCCATAAGATATGACAAGTCAAGAAAAAGGAAACAATTTTCCGACACTCCCTAGAGACCTTACGACGAGGTCATCATAAGGTACGGTGATCCATGGAGGAGGAGAAGTGGCCAGAACTCAAGTGGTGCCATTGATGTGGCAAGTTTCTGGTACTCTCTAGAGACCTTATAATGATGTTGCCATAAGGTACGGTGACCTAGAGGATTTGTGTGCAGAGAGGCATTAGAGATCAGAGGTTAAGGTACGGTGACCTAGAGGATTTGTGTGCAGAGAGGCACTGGAGATCAGAGGTTTCCATATGGTTTGAGCGGAGGTCACCGTATTGTACAATAATTGTACTTATAGGTCATCATACTATATAGTGGTAAATTACAACGATGGTCTCTCAGTTTTGTCAGCTTTTTTACAATGGCTAGTGGAGTAGTTGGAGACTATATATATAGCTATTGATGGGGTCTTTCAGACCCCTCTTGGCCATTTGGATATGTGGGCAAACTTGGGGAGAGTCAAGAGGAGAAGAGGAGACACTCGAGAAATGATTGGAGCTATCTTTAAGTGTCTTGGAGAGCAACACGAGAGCATTCTGAGTCTCTAGCCTAGGAGGGATTGTAGAGAGGATTGGTGTTGTTACTCTTGGTCTATGGCTAGGCCTAGGCCGGTTAGATGTTGGTGATCGAGCCTCTCGTTCGTGACGTGTTGTGAAGGCCGTCACAAGTCTGTACAAGGTTTGAGCTCACCTTTAAAAGGAGCATAATGAGAGAGTGCCCGTCCGTGCACGTTGGGAGTGCAGCAAGTCCTTGAGGGAGGCAAGGTATGAATGTTTTGGTGACTGAGTAACAACATGAAATGGTTAGTAATGCCTACATCTAGTGTCATGGATGTAGAACAAACTATCAACTCAAACATGAATATGGTGAATGTCACCCTGATGATCAACGGATGACTTGATAAGTGCCTTCAAGATCTTGATGGAGAGTTGAGGTGTTGGAGATGGATCAAGATTGAGGACAGCTAGGTCCAAGTGTGTGTGATCACTTGGCTAGTGTGTAACCTTGAGTCCATAGGAAAAACCGGACTATCGAGAGGGCATGAGTCATTCTGTTAGGCATATCTTTGATTAGAGTGATGGGATACTAAAGCATTCTAGGACACATAGAGTGGCAGTGGAGAAGGATTGATCTAGGTGTGGAAGCAAGTCGATGGATGGAAGCGCAAGTCGATGGACGAAGGCGCGGGTTGATGGACTAGGTGGATGAAGCTTTAGTGATCATCGTTGGATACGGTGAGGCCACCATAATGTACGGTGACTAGACCAGATCGACTCTGGAACAGGAACCAAGTTAATGGACAGAGTCAATGGAGCTTAGGAAGGCACTGTAAGATACGACATGGTCACCGTAAGATACAACGAGTGCTAAGAGGAGAAGAGGAGACACTAAAGCAATGATTGGAGCTATCTTTAAGTGTCTTGGAGAGCAACACAAGAGCATCCTGAGTCTCTAGCCTAGGAGGGGTGGTAGAGAGGATTGGTGTTGTTACTCTTGGTCTATGACAAGGCCTAGACCGGTTAGGTGTCGGTGATCGAGCCTATCATTCGTGGCGTGTTGTGAAGGCCGTCACAAGTCTGTACATGGTTTGAGCCCACCTTGACAGGAGCATAATGAGAGAGCATCCGTGTGTGCAATCTAGGAGTGCAACAAGTCCTTGAGGGAGGCAAGGTATGAATGTTTTGGTGATTGAGTAACAACATGAAATGGTTATTAATGCCTACATCTAGTGTTATGGATGTAGAACAAACTATCAACTCAAACATGAACATGGTGAATGTCGCCTTGATGATCAATGGAGGACTCGATGGAGTTCCTTGGAGATCTTGTTGGATATTTGTGGTGTTGGAGATGGATCAAGACTGAGGACAGCTAGGTCCAAGTGTGTGTTATCACTTGGCTCGTGTGTAAGCTTGAGTCCATAGGAAAAACCAGACTATCAAGAGGGCATGAGTCATTCTATTAGGCATCTCTTTGATTAGAGTGATGGGATACTGAAGCATTCTAGGACACATAGAGTTGCAGTGGAGAAGGATTGATCAAGGTGTGGAAGCAAGTCGATGGATGGAAAAGCAAGTCAATGGACGAAGGCGCGGGTCGATGGACCAGGTGGATGAAGCTTCAGTGATCATCGTTGGGTATGGTGGGTGTTGACATTTCTTAATGTCGCATCAAGAATATCATTATTCCTGGTATAGCGCCAGAAATGATTATTGGTGTTTGTTATGATTTAAGAATAGAGTGAATTAATCTGCCAGCATACGGAACACCATTGTAGCATTTCACCCGGGAGTATTCCAAGGTATCGTATTTATTTTCCTCAGGGAAGCTAGGCGTTAGATTATCTTGGTTTAACAAAGATATAACTACAAGAGTTATACCCACTGACCAAAGACGGGGGTAAGAATGTTCAATGATAATGCGGGGGTAGCAACACAGGAGAAATCCACACTAAGATAAATAAAGAGATCGGTTCAGCTAGCCGAGAGGACAACGAGTCTAAGTCTAAGATTCCTAAAATATATCTTCCTAATATATCTAAATCAAGCATCAAATCCTAGTTACTCGGGTTGAGTGCTTACACCAATTTCTTGGTACACCCTCGAGTCTTTCACCTGTTAATTCACTTCTTCGCACGAAAACGATCCACTAATATGGATCGGTAACTATACTAGAGGGTACGCTATCGCTAGACAACCCTGCTTGAGACTTCCTGAACATGGTGGATTACTAAAGGGATGTACAGGGCTGTCACCACCTGCCGTCTACCACACAGCCCGCGTGGGGTCGAATGCAAATCCAGCTAATGTTAACTTAGGCACCGCGCCTACGCCTTCACTAGATATTCTT
This sequence comes from Eleusine coracana subsp. coracana, assembly GCA_032690845.1. NCBI lineage: Eukaryota > Viridiplantae > Streptophyta > Magnoliopsida > Poales > Poaceae > Eleusine > Eleusine coracana. The sequence continues at coordinate 44,946,908 of CM064434.1, read as the reverse complement.
CCGTTGGCCTAGCGGAAGAATAGCCGGGATATAACCAAGTCTAAGTTTGGAAAGAACTAAACTTAATTAAATCCTTGTCAGGAAACCCGTGAACTACGCAACAAAGTTTCTTCCTGATAATTGCAACTTAAGGAAATGACTAAGTTAAGATAAACACTTGATAAGATATAAAGGGAAAGATAATTATATTGATAAAGGATAAGTCTTACAAAAGGAGAAGAGATACAAAAGAGCTCTTATCAAGACTCCGAGACAATTCCGGAATCCCGAGCGATACTCTCGACTAGACTCTAACTCCTGACTAACTAACCTACTCTACTAAGTAGCACAAATAGTGGGAAATGGACTCCTTGATATGTTTCTTGCTTGATTCTCTTTTTTTACCAAATTTCCCCTATATTTATAGATGGATATGCACAGGGGATATTTGTAGGTGAAGAAGGGTTGGTGGGCTGAAGTCAATCCGCTGGGTGGTGGGCTAGGCCGGGCGGCCACGTGAGCCGGGCAGCCCTTGGATCGTGTCGGTTCATGATCGACACCTTTTGGATGGTTCGGATCTTGTCCCGTTGTCGGTTATTTGGTTGGTTCATACCGACTCCCCGTTTTGAGACTGGTAGGCCTATTGGGCTTTATGGGCTAGCAACCCCTGGTGGCAACCTGAGGCCCGCCGATAGGTCAGGCCGTGCAGCGGCCTTGGCCGGGTGCCGACCCCTTCGGCTCGCCCCTTGACTTCTCCCGGTTAGGACACTTGTTGGCCTTATTTTCCTTAGCCATATCTTATCATTTTTAGTCCGGGAGGAGAAAATGACATCACGATGAAGTGTTTTGCAAAAACAGCCAGGTCAGATGATCAGCCAGAAAAACGACTCTGGTTAATCAGCCGGCTGGCTGATTTCAGCCGTATATGACCCTATCGGCTAATGAAAACGGCTGTTTCACAGTCGTGATTGGCCGACAGGGTGTTTCTTCATGTTTTTGCATATTTTGGCTCTCTTATACCTACAAACACATATTTCACCAAAACTTGGGAAACTTTATTAGTTTAAACAAATATTTATTAAACTTTGGTCTTTACCTTGCATTTCTTGACTGGTTGGTGGCCGATATTGGGTTTTATGGGCCACCAAAACCTCCCCAAGCTTAAACCTTTGCTCGTCCCGAGCAAATTAAAACTTAGAAGTGATGGATCAGGAGTTGCTTCAATATTAGCGCCCTGCAAGTATCAAGTGCACAAACACATACTCCAACACAATATGGGTAAGTGTAAACCAGCACAACTTGGTTACTAATTCACCGAGCAAATTAAAACTTAGAAGTGATGGATCAGGAGTTGCTTCAATATTAGCGCCCTGCAAGTATCAAGTGCACAAACACATACTCCAACACAATATGGGTAAGTGTAAACCAGCACAACTTGGTTACTAATTCATCTTATTGTACAGCGGGGCGTGTTGGCATTTTTTATCCTTGTCATAAGCGGTTGAAGTCTAGAACTGCTAGTTTGGACTTTGTCATGCAATCTCCTACTTGATCATGAGTCCAAAGTTTTTGTATTGCTGCATGGGATTGAAAATCTTCCCTCTTGGTGCAATCTTAACTATGACTTTCATCTTTCAAAAAGTGCATTTCCTTACCAAATGCTCATCCTACTTTCTAAAAGTTTGTCTTAGATATGTGGAGCTTGGTAGGATGTCGCATTTAGCATGCAGATATTATTAAGCTAATAAGAGATGATCCTAACGAAGAGACATTGCACTTCCTCATTCCAGTCATTTAAAAATAATGTCCAGGGGAGAGGGAGAGAATAGACTCACGCGAAGGATTGGGCTAGCACAATTGCAAAGGTCTTGGGTGCAGTTTTATCCCTAAGACTAGATTATTCTACTAGAGAGAAAGGATGACACTTTATTCTGGCTCAAAGAAATATTTTATTTTTGTATGAACCTTGGTGCCTTTTTGATATATCACATCCATGAGAGCTGATGAATTTTTCTGGTATCAAAACCGGTTTGATCACTAGTTGACCTTCACCGGCTTTGTGATCCAAAGGCAACATGGAAAAGCATGCTGTTAAGCTATGAATGTTCGATGGAGAGGACTTCTCCTACTAGAAGTCACAGACCAAGGCGTATCTACTGAGTCAAGCACGTGCAATTTGGGAGATTGTTGAGCAGGAGTATGCTGTACCACAGGACCTGAATACTGCATCTGCAGGTGAGTTAGTCAGGTATGAGAACAACTCCAAAGCTGTCAATATTCTGCTCTCTGCACTTGGTAGGAGTGAATATGATAGGGTTGCACACCTTGACACTGCTCATGCTATGTGGGTTAAGCTCTGTACTTACCATGAGGGTACCAACCAAGTCAAGTCTATGCGTAAGGATTCTTACAATAGACAGTACCAAACCTTTGCACAAAAACCTGGCGAGTCACTAGATGACACCTTTTGTAGGTTTGAGGCAATTGTGTGCAACTTGCGGGCTTGTGGTAACCTTGTGTACAATGACAATGATAGAGCTAAGCAACTGCTGTACTCACTTGATGAAAATGTTTGGGGGGTTAAAATTGCTGCTCTAGAAGAAACTGTTGAATTCAATACCTTGAACTGTGAGCAACTGTATAGCAAACTGAAATCTCATGAACTGTCTAGGAAATCTCGTCCTAATCTTGCTATTCCTGCTTGTAGCATGACTTTGCTTTCTAGTTCTCAGAAGGGTGATCACAGTTGTTCTTCTTATGGAACTAACCCCTCACTTGACAAGTCTTCTTTGGAGTTTGCTTTGTCTTCTCTTGTTGCAGCTTCCGATGAACAGATGGAGTGCATTCCTGATGAGGAGCTGTCCTTGCTCACAAGGAAGTTCAGAAAGTTCTACAACAACCGGAAGGAGAGAAGAGGAGGTGGTTCAAGAACCTGCTTCGAGTGCGGTGACCCGGGACACTTCATTGCTGACTGTCCCAAGAAGAAGAAGAAGGCTGGGTACCGCGACAACAACACTGAAGACTTCAAGCAGAAGAAGAACCACTTCTACAAGAAGGGCAAGAACTCCAAGAAGTTAGCCAAGGCCATTGCACGCACCTGTGTTGCCGCCTTGAGCGATGTCGACCTCACAACAAGCGAAGGCCTCACAAGCTCAGAGGAGGAGGTTGAGAAGGCACGAGTCAAGAGGAAGGATGACTTCACCGAGCTTTGCTTCATGGCAAAGAACGACCACGACACCGACTCTGGATCCGACTCCGACACAAGTGAGGTACCTCCCACTCTTGATGAGCTCTCTTCTGAACTTGATCATTTGCGCGATGTTTTGCTCTTGCAAGATGATAAGCTTCACAGTGCTGTTCGTGAGAGTAGAGAGCTTAAGTCTATGTTGGAGAGTGCTGATTTTGAAATTGCTTCGCTTAGGTCTAAGCTTGCTTGTGTTGATACTGCTGTTGAGTGTGAGTCTTGTCAAGTTGTGATGAGTGATCTTGCACAAAGGGCGAGTGTGCATGCTCAAGTTGCCAGTCAGCTTGAGAGTGCCCTCAAGGAGCTTGATGAGTTCAAAGTTAGACCAACTCTTTTGGGTGCATGTCAGAAGTGCCCCAAGATCACAGATAAGTTGGAAGCTCAGTCCCTCAAAGTCAAAGAGCTTGAGTCCAAGTTGCTTCATGAGACTCGCTCAAAAGTTCTCCCACATCCGTGTGAAGTGTGTGTCACCCTCAAGGACAAGCTAGTAATCACTAGGGAGGAAAACAATGTCCTAGTTCAGGAAAATGATTATCTTGCTTCTAGGCTCTAGAGAACCCTAGTGAGTGAGGAAAAGATTGATAATGACTTGACAAGGGTGAAGGAGAGTGCTTCTAGGTCAACCTATAACTTGGGCTTGGGATTTGACAGGTGTGAAAAGAAGAGTGAGAATGTGGGTAAGTTTGTACCTAGCTCCAACTACAAGGATGAGGAAAATACCATCAAACCCACTGACAGATACTATCCACCCAATCCCAAACCCTCCTTCAACTCAAAGCATACAGAGAAGCCAAAACCCAAACCTGCAATGCAAACCAAGCCTAATCCTAAGGGTGTCTACATTTCCATGTTTTGTGGTCGCAAGGGTCACTTGGATGAATTCTGTTATAGGCGTACTAAGAACTACGATGGTAACACAAGACGTCGAGTTATATAGGTTCGGGCCCTCTCGATGAGAGTAAAAACCCTAGGTCCTGTGTTCTGGGTGTTGTATTGATGTTGTAGAAAAACCTCTGTCTACTTGTCGTGTCCCCTCTCGATGAGGGGTACCCTGCCGCCTTATATATCCGGTCGGCAGGGGGGTACATGAAGAGTCCTAGTTGTAACCCCTTAGGATTTACATAGAAAGTCTATCTCTACATGCCTTGTGCTCCAAGTTGAGTCAGTCGGCTTCCTTGTTGATAAAGTACCCGGTCGGCTATCGACTTAGTCTTGTATGAGGATACCCGTAAGGCAAGTATCCCACAACAGCCCCCGAGTGCTTCCTGATTTTGAGCTTCAACTCTCAAAACGATCTTCAATGTGGATCATAAATTAGGAAGACCTCTTTATCAAAGTTCCTGATAGATCTGGTGCACCGGTTAGGTGCACCTGATCAGGTGTAGCCCCCGACTCTTGTATAATTTGGAGACTTAACAAATAATGTAAGAGTCTAATTATATTAGCTCTTATTATTTTATATATATTTTACTCAAACCTCTGGTCATCAAACTAGTAAGTTAACTTGCAAAGCTTCAGCCTTGCCAACCGATTATTAATTAGGCCGAGTGACATTCATCATGTCCGAGTGACTGGTCGGTCTGAATCTTATGATATCAATCATATCCGAGGTGAGGCCGATTCATCATGTCCGAGTGACTGGTCGGTCTGAATCTTATGATATCAATCATATTCAATTTATGTGGACCAATATGACATCAATCATATAATGGTACTAAGCTAAATGACATCAATAATAATACAACCCTTCCCTAATAATTAATCACTCTAATTATCCATAAGTCCAATTTTGATAATTTGGTTATTAACTTCAATCAATTCCATAATCTTTGAACTTATATCCATATGACCATCAAGACCTTTGCTACATGATGATCAAATCATATATATATGGTTAAATATTTTTCAAATCCTTCTCATCAAAGACGCCCCCGAGCTTTATTTCTCAAGGTCTTTAGACCCTAATCATATTTTAAGACCCTTAATTAATCTCTTCTTAAGCAAAACATCATCATCACTCTACAGCCCACCCCGGCCCATGGGACCCTTAGGTCAAAAAGCGGGAGTGTAAAAGGCAGCGTCGAGTTGACTCTCAGTCCACGCCGCATTTGCGCACAAACCTTTCGTCTTCCTTGCGCCTCGTCTGTTCTCAGCGACTCCTCAGCTTTCCAGCTAGGGTTAGCACCGTCACTTCCGGCCGCCGTAGATCTCGCCGCACTTAGCCCCCAAGCCTTTGCTAGGGTTCAACATTTGATCCGCCACGCCCAAAACCATCATCGCCATGGGTCGCAAGAAGGTTTCCACCTCTCTCAGGCCGACATGAATCAGATGGTGGTCGACGGCATCCTTCCAGAGCAAGTGCGGATCCACTGGAAGGTACCCCGTTAATCTTGCCCCATCCCTATTCATAAACAGATAGTTGTATTCTGCTCGTTCTTCGAGCATGGCTTTGGAGTCCCCTGCTGCAGCTTCTTGCGCGGGCTTCTTTCCTTTTATGGGATTAAGCTTGTCAACCTCAATCCCAATTCCATCCTTCACATCACCATCTTCGTGCACATGTGCGAAGCATTTATGGGAATCCTCCCCCATATCAATTTATTCCGCCATCTGTTTGTCCTCCGTCCGCTGCCGACCAAGGACAATCAAGTAGCTATAGGTGGCGTTGGTTTCCACTTGCACAAGAAGGAGGCCTACATCAACGTGCCATTAAAGACCGGGAACAAGAACTGGAAGGATGAGTGGTTTTACTGTGACAACCCTCCCCCTATCCTTGCCGATTTCACCGGTGCCAAGGCGATTCCTCTGGCGCAATGGACAGAGAAGCCCGATCGAACCGATCCTCAGGTGGTCACTCTGCTGAAAAAGATAGCCGACTTGAAGGCTGAAGGTATTGATGGAATTACTATTGCCAAGAGCTTCATGGTACGTAGAGTGCAGCCCCCGAAGCTACAAAGTCACCCGGCGTGGAACTACGTCAATAATGACGAAACCAGGGAGGTGCCTGACCCGCCGAATGGTGAACTCCGTAAGAAAGGCCTGTCAAAAATGTTTGAAGGAGATATCCTTCAGGATGACTTGCTGATCAAGAAGGTGTATAACAAGGGCACTATGCGGGCCCGAGTAAGCCTCAATCTGCTTTGAGCAATCCTTTATGTTCTTGTCTTGATGCCCTGCTTGATATTTTGATTCTTGTGCAGGTTTTGGATACTTATATTTCTCATCTGCCGCTCCCTCCGACCGATTCTGAGGGACCGGACTATGTTGAGAAGATGCAGCAGACCGGCACTGGAGGCTCGAGCTCTTCTGCAGGCGCTCGTCCTGACCCGGTCTCCACCCTGCCTCCCCCCGGTCGGGGAGTAAAGCAGACCGTTGGGCGCCATTGGCAATATATAGGGGGATCTGGATGATGATGAAGAGTTGCCGTCTGCTGACGCTGGTCATCTCACCCCCACTCCCTCCGACCGACCTTCAAGCCAGTTGGAGCCCCCGAGCCAAACTCAGAGTGATGCTGGGAAGGTGGATCAGACCGACAAGGTAGAAAAATCTGCCCAAAAGAGGACGGAGACTGATTTTCAGTCGACTTCATCGAAGAAGAGGTTATGCCGAATCAAGCTCAAGAAGGCTCCTAGGTTAATTCTTTAACCTTATGCTCCTTGTCTCTTATTGTCATCTGTAACATATCTTAATCTCTTCAATATTCATTTTGACAGTAGTCGGATGAGTGATTCTTAGAGTGCCCAAGAGTCCGGAGACACTCGGTCTGGACCTCCTCCTCGCCCTACTGATCTGCCCAAGTCGGTCGGCAAGTCATCAAACATGCCGACTGAGGTGGATAAGCAAGTTGACAAGGCAATTCCTGCCCCCATTCCGGCGCCTGTACCCCAACCTGCTCCTGCCGTCATCCCTTCACCTCTCGACAAAGGTAAGGTGACATTATCTACAGATTGACTCGGTCGGCCCAAGGTGGAGGACGTGGAAATCATGCATCAACATCGAGAAGCTAGCAAGGTACTTCAATACTCTGCCTTTGCTTTGTCTTAATCTTGCCTTTAAGTTTAACCCCTTTTTGTATACAGAAAATGTATGCTCTCGTAGAGAGAAAATAGGCGAGGGTGGAATACCTTGAAGCCGAGACTTTTGGTATGTCCTAAACTCTTTGGTCTTCAAGTCTTTAAATAAGACTAACACTTTGCTGGTGTTTTGCTAGTCACCGGTCAGCAGCTTGCCAAAGCACAGAAGGAGATTGAAAAGCTGCAGACCGAACAAAGAGAAATGACCAAGGCCTTAAACCAAGGCCGAGAAGATTTAGCTGGTAAGATCACTCACCACCTGTTTTTTAAATAACCAACCAATCACTCTAACACTAAAGATTCAAATATTTTTCTTTTAGCTCATGACCAGAAAGTTGCCGACCTAGAGAAGTTGACTTCTAATCAGCAAAGGTTTGTCAATGCCTTAATACTGAGGAGGAAAACCTTTCCATGTTGGTCGAGGACCAAAAGGCCGAGATCACTCGGCTGCAGAAGGAGTTGAAGGAGGTTGACGCCAAGATAGAGGAAGCTAAGAGCACCTCCAAATCCTTCAAATGTAAACTTTCCAGTAAGCCCTTTGTTATTTCTCACAGCTGCTTGATTCCTCTTTTGATCATACTGACCAACAAATTATCATTTGCAGCTCTATCTTACGCCGCTCGAAAGGCAATGGACTATGTTCATGCCGACCGAGTGGAGCAGTCTGGCCATTCCTTGGAGTACTTGCTAGAGCATGCGTTGGAAGATATTGCTCATAACACTCGACGAGTGGCGACCGAAGCAGGGAGTCAGGTTCTGGCTATTTGCCAATCTTGGTCTCCCGCTCTGCCATTGGACAAGATCAAGGAGGGTTTCAACCCAGACTTGACTGACGACCAATGCCAGTTGCTCTTGGATTCCATGCTGGAGACTTCCCAAGCTTTGGTCAACAATATAGAGATCAATCTGATCGTGCCTACTCCTCCAACAACTCCTGAGGTTGAGCTTCGAGCTGAATCTTCCTCTCCTTCAAAGGAGCTATAAATCCTGTAATATTAGAGATCATTAGCAATATCTATGTAATGAAACAATATTACCTGTATGTAAACTAGTTTCATGCTTATCATCTTTAAAAGATTGATAAAAATGTCATAAGTATGTTTCTGCCATTGAGAAATTCAAATTGTATCAGTCTGCCTTAACATTTTAGGTTGTGACTCGTAACCGCGTAACAAGCAGAGTCGACCAATTGACACATGACCTCTCGCACTTTGGCTCTAAGTTTAGTGTAGTGGTAGTCTGATGTGCAGTATAAAGTATATAACCATAATGTATAGACGTTAGACCAAGAAACTGAAGACCATATTCACAGAGAATAAATCGGTCAGAAAGTATTCCAAAACCAAAATACGGTTTGACTGAAGTGGGACATTATTACTAGCCCCCTGGCTCGATTGTTTAATAAAATAAATTAAGGAACCGAGACAATATAGAATGTAAATCATCAAAAAATCTTTCATCAAAAAGACCGAAGTTTCATTCATGAATAATGTATAAGTATACAAAGGAATAATTAAGTATAGAAACGACATAGCTGATTTATGTTCCAAGAATTTGGTATATCATCGCCGTCTTCATACATCAGTCGGTAAGCCCCCGGCGAGTGACTTCCTTCACAACATATGGTCCTTCCCACTTTGGAGAAAGCTTATGCTGGTTATTCGTTGACTGCACTCGACAAAGCACTAAATCTCCAACTTGGAAGTGGTGATTACATACGTTTTTATCATAATAATGACGTAAGCCTTGTTGGTAAAGTATCAACCAAAACAGAGCGTGATCACGCAACTCCTCTGCTGTAATCAAATCAATCTCTCGATTCTCCTCAGAAAACTGTTCATCATACGCCTGAACCTATGCCAAAACAAGGCCGACTTCAGTCGGCAGCATGGCCTCTGAGCCGTAGACCAATGAGAAACTTGACTGACCAGTTTCCCGACTGGTGTTTGTGCGAAGCCCCCAAAGAACTGAAGGCAATTCTTTGACCCACTGACTGGCATAAAGCTTAAGCCTGTCGAATATCCAAGGTTTCAATCCTTGGTGAATCATACCATTGGCCCGTTCGACCTGCCCATTGCTTTGAGGATGAGCCACTGATGCAAAGTGGATTTTTATTCCCATCTCATCGGCAAAGTCATGGAACTCCACTGAAGTGAATTGAGTGCCATTATCGGTAATGATATCATGGGGAACCCCAAACCTAGTGAAGCCATCTTTGACAAACTCGATAGCCTTCTTCGACGTAATCTTGCCAACCGGCTTTGCTTCAATCCACTTGGTGAATTTATCAATAGCAACAAACAGATAAGTGAACCCGCCTGGCGCCTTTTTGAAAGGACCGACAATATCGAGCCCGCAAACAACAAAGGGTCATGTCAAAGGTATCATCTGAAGTTGCTATGAAGGCACATGCGTTTGTTGAGTGAAGAATTGACAACCTTCACACGTCCGAACGACCTGGTGTGCATCTTCAACCATCGTGGGCCAATAAAACCCTTGCTCGAAAGCTGCATGATTGTCACATATCCCGGAATCAATTTCTTCTACCAACTTCTGGCCTTCTGGTATCAAGATGCATCTCATCAAGATGTTGGATCCTCCTCTTTTATAGAGTTGGTCTCCCACTAACAAATACCCTCGGCATCGGGTCTCCAACCTCCGTTGCTCATTAGGATCCGAAGGCAACGTTCCCTTATCCAAATATTGGATGAGCGGGTCGCACCAATCAGTCTCCATGTTGTCATCACCAACAAGATTAGTGACATCACTCATTAATACATCCGACCGAGGAGAAATCATGGGGGAATCCAGAGTGTGTAAGAAAACACCTGGCAGGACCACAGACTGGGATGATCCCATTTTAGCCAATTCATCAGCCACTTGGTTATTATCTCGAAGAACATACGTGAACTTCAATCCATCAAATTTGTCTTCAAGCTTCCTTACTTCTTGACAGTAAGCACTCATATTGTCATCCACACAGTTCCAATCCTTAGTGACCTGATTAATAACCAAAGCTGAGTCACCAAAGACATCGAGGCGCTTGATGCCGAGTGACGCGGCAATGCGCAGACCGTGTAGAAGGGCTTTATACTCTGCAGCGTTGTTACACGCGTGAAACATCAACTGAAGGACATATCAAAGCCTCTCTCCAGTAGGTGAGATAAACACGACTCTCGCACCCACTCCTTGTAATTGAAGATACCCATCAAAGTACATTTTCCAATACTTGATGTCTTGTGCAGTAGATGGGTTTTGAATCTCTGTCCACTCAGCAAGGAAATCAGCTAGCGCATGTCCCTTTATAGCCGACTGTGGCGCGAACATGATGGTATATTGACCAAGTTCGACTGCCCACTTGGCGATTTTGCCTTCGGGTTCTCGGTTGTGTAGCACTGTGCCGAGTGCAAAGGAGGTCTGGACTTCGATCGGATGAGCTTGAAAGTAATGCTTTAACTTCCTGGAGGTGACCAACAATACATACAACAACTTCAAGATTTGTTGGTATTTTACCTTAGAGGCACCCAGGACCTCACTCACAAAATAGACCGGGTGTTGAACTTTTTGTATATGCCCCTCTTCTTCTTGATCGACCATTAAAACAGTACTCACAACCTGAGTTGTGGCCGATATGTAAAGCTGAAGTTTTTCTCCTGGCTACGGAGGCACCAATACTGGAATGCTGCTGAGGTAAACCTTCAACTTGTCCAATGCCGACTGCGCCTCTTTGGTCCAAACGAAGTCTTCCTGCTTTTTAAGCAATCGGAAAAGTGGTAACCCTCTAACCCCTAGTTGGGAAATAAAGCGACTCAATGACGCCATGCATCCGGTCAGCTTCTGTACATCCCTTTGAGAATTAGGTGGCTCCATACCAAGTATCGCCTTGATTTTATCCGGATTGGCTTCTATACCTCGTTTTGAAACGATGTAACCGAGTAGCTTTCCCGAAGGAACCCCAAAAACACACTTCTTAGGATTCAACTTTATTGAATAATGGATCATATTGTCAAAGGTTTCTGCCAGGTCAGAAATAAGCTCTTTGACGTTCCGAGTCTTGACAACGATGCCATCAACATACGCTTCTGCATTCTGACCGATCTGAGTAGCAAGGCAGCGTTGAATACCTCATTGGTAAGTCGCGCCAGCGTTCTTCAGACCAAAAGGCATAGTGATATAGCAGTAGGCGCCGAAAGGTGTTATAAAGGAAGTTTTAATCTGATCTTTGACCTTCAGTGGGATCTAGTGATAGCCTGAATAGGCATCCAGAAAGCTCAAGAGCTCACACCCGGCTGTCAAGTCTACAATCTGATCAATATGAGGAAGAGCGAAGGGGTCTTTAGGACAGACCTTATTGAGATCAGTATAATCAACACACATCCTCTATTCTTTATTCTTCTTGGGTACAAGGACTGGATTTGCTAACCAGTCGGGATGATACACCTCCTTTATAAACTTAGCATCTAATAGTCTAACTATCTCCTTCTTCATGGCGTCCTTGCGATCTTGCGCAAATCTTCTAAGCCTCTGCCGAATGGGGGTAGCTCTAGGAGGTACCCTTAACTTGTGCTCAATTTTTCCCTTGGAACTCCCGGCATGTCAGATGGTTTCCATGCAAAGATGTCCCTATTTTCCTGGAGGAAAAGAGTGAGCGCGAGTTCCTATTTCTCGTCGAGGTTGGCCCCAGCATAAGTTACCTTATCGGGGTCCTCAGGATCGAGCAGGATTTCCTTGGTTTGGATGTCATCGGTCTGAATCTTGTCTTTGGTAGGCTTCTTTGTTGGAACCTCTGCTCCGGTCTGCTCCTCCGTGCCAACTGCCTGCTGGATATCCTTTTGGTCGGACAGCATCAACTGTTTATTGGCTATCTCACAACTCTGTACATCGTAATCAAAAGAATTCCAAAGATCAGAGTGGAGGGAGATTATTCTGTTTGGGCCTGGCATCTTGAGGGTGAGATATGGATAATGCAGGATAGCCATGAATTTAGCCATAGCTGGTTGACCGATGATAGCATGATATGCTGAGTCGAAATCCACCACCTGGAAGAGAATGCGATCGGTCCTAAAATTCTCACGGCTCCCGAAGGTGACCAGCCGACTGATCTATCCAATAGGAACTGAAGTCTTGCCAGGTATAATCCCGTGGAAAGGTGAAGAACTCAGTTGGAGATCACTGATTGACAGACCGAGCTCTTTGAGAGTCTTGGTGAAGATTAAGTCCAAACTGCTTCCTCCATCAATGAGTACTTTGTTGAACTTCACCTCCTTCATTGTAGCAGCAAGCACCAGCGGGTATCGACCCGGCTTCGGGATGTGCTTGGGGTGATCCGACCGATCAAAGGTGATTGGCATCTCAGACCACCTCATGAATTGAGGTGCAGCCGGTTCCACCGAGTTGATCTCCCGAAGTTCCAGCTTCTACTTGCACTTGGACACAGAGGCATCCGGGCCACCGAAGATGAAGTTGACTTCCTTGCGGGGCTCCTGGAACTCTCCTGAGTCGTCCTTGTCGCCATCATCATGGGTCTTGTCTTTGCTATTGCGCCTCGGGGGATCTTTGGCCACCTTGAGCGCAGCCGTTGCAAAAACTCTTGAGTCGATAGCAATCCTTTGCTTTGTGGTTTCCCGTTGGGTTCCAAAGGCATGGGCTACTCAGCAGCTCGTCCGTGGATGGTTGGCTTGTTTGAGGGTTCTTCTGAAGTCGGTCCACTGTGTGAACCACGTTATCAGGCTTCCTCTTCTTGTCCTTCTTGGAGGACTCGGGCTTGTCCGACCGCTTCTCTTTGCCTTTTCCCCGGATGTCATCCAACACCGACTCACTAGACGCGAACTTGTCAGCAATCTCAAAGCTCTCTTGAGCGGTCAGCTTGAGGTCATGATTCCTCCGACCAATCTCACGAACCAAATCATCAGTACGGATACCTCCTTGGAAGGCGGCAATGATTTGTTGGTCCGGGACATTGGGATCTCAGTCTTCTTAGCGCAAAATCACTTGATGTAGTCACGAAGAGGTTTGTCGGTCTTCTGCTTGATCCGAGTGAGGTCGAAGTGGTTGCCCGGTCGATTGCAGGTAGCTTGGAAACTTTCTATGAGCTTCCTGTTGAGGTCTCCCCAAGATGTGATTGACTCCTCTGGAAGAGATGTGAGCCATATCCGAACAGCCGAATCCAGGCAGACCGGGAGGTAATTAGCTATTACATAGGAGTCACCTCCAGCCGACTGAATCTCTGTGCTGTAAAGCTGCAGCCACTCTCAGGGATTGGTCTGACCATCATATTTTTTGATGGGAACAGCTTGAATCCTTTTGGTCATCGAGCTATGCAAAGCCTAGGGATGTAAGCCTTGATGCCATCGATCTCATCGTCGGTCGGCGTCATCGACCGCCTATGCCAGTCTAGAGACGGAGTTGCACGGCGGCCGTGTCGCAGTCCAACATCATCATCCTGACGATGACGCCGATGGTCGTTATCATCATTATCGCGCCGGTCCCGATCATCTCGTCGATGTTGGTCATTGCGGTTGTGCCTTAGAGGAGGATCTTGATGGTCCTCTCATCGGTCGTCCCGTCGGTCGTCCCGTCGGCCGTCCGTTCTCCAATCACGACGTTCTTCCTCATAGCGTCGGTTGTCCCGAGCATGTTCTTCATAATGAGAGTTGATGGTATCTCGTCCATCATGGAGGCTGAGAGAATTTCTCAGATCTTCACGCCTTTGCCGACCTCGCGAAGATACGTGACTAGAGCTTGTGATCGACTGAGATTTTGCGGTGTTAAGCATAGCCACCGCCTTCTGCATCACAGGGGTGTGATAATTCACGTCGACCATTAGAGTGTCGAGCAAAGTTTTGGCCCCTGTGATGTTATTCTAAGGAGTGTGTAGACCTTGACGCCATCCACTTCGAGTTCTGGACCGAGATTCAGTTGGCGTGCATTGCGTGAACCGCATGACCCTCTTGGTCAACGGCGGTGTCTGATCGATAAGTCATCAGCTGGAGGGTCCTCCTCCTGTTGACCTCCTTTGGCTAGTTGATTTAGGTGGCCATCAACGGGGTTATCTTCATGTTCACCATTTTGGTCACCATCCTAGTCTCCATCCATAGGATCTGCTATATCCACCATGTTGACAGTATGGGGATATGGGTAAGCAGATCCGACTGAGTCCTCATCAAAAGACCGATCCAATTTTGAATCGTTCTTGAAGGAAGGATCTTCTTCCTCATATCCGAGTGGAACCAACACGGGGATCATGCCAGACGAACTCGGTGATCACGCCATGGAAACAGCTGCGGCCGAGTCGGATCTGTGGTTTTCCAGACCTAGGGCTTCGTTGTCGCCGACTGTGAAGTTGAGTGATCCAAAGGAGATCTTGAAGTCTGTTGAGTACTGGATGATGGGAATTTCGACCATCGTAGTTGACGAAGAATCCTGGCGAGCCTTGTCCCCTACCTGGCGCGCCAACTGTTGAAGCTTGAGATTGGCAGTAAAATATATAGGGCTACTTCGAGACTAAGAACTACGATGGTAACACAAGACACCGAGTTATACAGGCTCGGGCCCTCTCGATGAGAGTAAAAACCCTACGTCCTGTGTTCTATGTGTTGTATTGATGTTGTAGGAAAACCTCTGTCTACTTGTCGTGTCCCCTCTCAATGAGGGATACCCTGCCACCTTATATATTCGGTCGGCAGGGGGGTACATGAAGAGTCCTAGCCGTAACCCCTTAGGATTTACATAGAAAGTCTCTCTAGATGCCTTGTGCTCCAAGTTGAGTCAGTCGGCTTCCTTGTTGATGAAGTACCTGGTCGGCTATCGACTTAGTCTTGTACGAGGATACCCGTAAGGCAAGTTTCCCACAGAGAGGAAGCAAGCTGAGTTCACTAGGGATGCCTTTTATGATGATTTTGATGGTTTTTAGCCTCGCTCTTTTTAGTCTTTGCACAACAACGTTTTGGCGCCCCATGTTTTCCCCATTGTGGTGAGCGTCATTCGTGTGGATTTGGCTTTCACACTGATGACTTCTATCCTCACAACCCAAGGTTTGAGTCGAGACGCTTTGACAGGCCATGTTTTCCCCATCGTGGTTCACGTCCTATGCGTTCGAATGATAATGTGCAAAGAACTATGATGACTACTACCGGCCGTATGGTTAAGTGCTGGATTCCTAAATCTCTTTTGACTAACCCCAGCACTAAGCCATCGACTTGTTCTTCTTATTCTTTGTAGGCAGCAGGTGGAGGCTTGGAGAACAAATGGTTGATGGACTCCGGGTGTTCGCGCCACATGACCGGAGATGCAAAGTGGTTCTCCAGCCTCACTCCCTTGAAGCGGCGGGAGTATGTGACATTTGGAGATGACAAGAGAGGGAGAGTGAAGGCAAGAGGCGCGGTAAAGGTAAATGAAAAATTCACTCTTAAGGATGTTGGGTTGGTTGAGTATCTCAAGTACAATCTCCTCTCTGTTTCTCAGCTTCTTGATGTTGGTTTGGAAGTGCGCTTTAAGTCAAATGCATTTTGTGTTCTTGATTCGAGTGGTTCCTTTGTTTGTGGGATTTCTCGCATTGGCAGAGTTTTTCAGGCTGATTTTGCTGGTTCTCCTGTGTCTCACAAGTGCTTGTTTGCTCAATCTTCTTCTGAGCTCTGGAAATGGCATAGGAGACTAGGTCACATGAGCTTTGACTTGTTATGTCACTTGAGTGGCCTAGGTCTGATCCGAGGATTGCCTAAGCTCAAATTTGATGAGGATTTGGTTTGTGCTCCTTGTCGTCATGGGAAAATGATTGCCGCTTCTCATCCACCAATCAATTTGGTGATGGCTGAACGCCCTGGAGAGTTGCTTCACATGGACACTGTTGGTCCTTCTCGGGTTTGTTCGGCAGGTGGGAAGTGGTATGTTCTTCTGATTGTTGATGATTATTCTCGCTACTCTTGGGTATACTTTCTTGAGAGCAAGGATGAAGTGTTTCATCACTTTCAGAGCTTAGCTTTGAGGTTATTCAAGGAACTCCCTGGTGCATTATGAGTAATCTGCAGTGATAATGGCACTAAGTTCAAGAACTCCTCCTTTGATGCTTTCTGTCTTGAGCATGGTATTGAGCATCAGTTTTCAGCACCTCCTATTCCCCAGCAGAATGGAGTGGTCGAAAGAAAGAATAGAACCCTGGTGAAGATGGCCCAGACAATGCTCGATGAGCATAGGACTTCGAGGTGGTTCTGGGCTGAGGCTATTAGCACTGCTTGCTATGTTTCAAATCGGATTTTCTTGTGCTCAATTCTTAATGTGACTTCTTATGAGCTGCGTTTTGGGAGAAAGCCCTCGGTTTCTTATTTGTGTGCTTTTGTATGCAAGTGCTTTATTCTCAAGCGTGGCAATCTTAATAAGTTTGAGTTGAGATCTTCTGATGGCATCTTTCTTGGTTACTCTCTTCATGGTCATTCCAACAGAGTTTTGAATTTGGAGATTAACACCATCGCTGAATCTTGCGATGTAACCCTTGATGAATCAAACTCTTGTGCAAGGAATGTGATTGAGTCTGCAGGTGACAAGTAGATGAAGGAGAACATCTTTCTAGAAGAGGACCTACAGGGCTTTGATGATGAGGACGATGATTCACTTCATCTCTCATCTGAGCTTGTTCCTGCTACCACTACTCCAGCAGAGGATACAGAAGCTTCTACATTGACTTCAGCAGCTATCGAGTGAGCTCTATCTATGGGTGAGGGGGAGGTACACTCTGAGAGAGAGGCTTCTCACCACATTCAGCGTCAACATCCACCTCAACAGATGATCGGTAATCTCTATGAGAGGACAACAAGGTCAAGGTCTATACATCTTGTTTGCTTTACCGATTCTCTCGTTGTTGCAACCTTTGAACCCCGGGATGTTGGACACACACTATCTAATGAACATTGGGTTAATGCCATGCATGAGGAGTTGGAAAACTTTGAGAGAAACAAAGTCTGGACCCTTGTAGAGCCTTCCAAAAATGTCAATGTCATAGGAACCAAGTGGGTGTTCAAAAACTAACATGGGGAGGATGGTGAGGTTGTGAGAAACAAGGCTAGGCTAGTTGCTCAAGGTTTTAGCCAAGTGGAGGGCTTAGATTATGGTGAAACCTTTGCTCCTGTTGCTCGCATAGAAGCCATTAGGATCTTGCTTGCATTCGCTGCCTCCAAGGGCATTAGACTTTATCAAATAGATGTCAAGAGTGCTTTCCTAAATGGTTTCATAGAGGAAGAAGTGTATGTGCGGCAACCCCCTGGCTTTGAGCACCACAAATACCCAAACCGTGTGTACAAGCTTCAGAAGTCTTTGTACGGGCTAAAGCAAGCACCTAGGGCATAGTATGCTAGGCTTAAGACCTTCTTGCTAGAGCGTGGGTATGTCATGGGGTGTGTTGATAAAACCTTGTTCACTCTAAAGCATGGCAATGACTTTCTAATGGTTCAGATTTACATGGATGATATCATCTTTTGTGGTTCCTCTCATGCTCTTGTGTCTAGATTTCAGGAAGCTATGGAAAGTGAATTTCAGATGTCGATGATGGGAGAGCTCACCTTCTTTCTTGGGCTTCAAATCAAGCAGTGCAAGCAAGGCATTTTCATACATCAAGCCAAGTACACGAAGTATCTCCTGAAGAAGTTCAACATGGTCAATGTGAAGCCGTTGTCTACACCAATGTCCACTACAACGGCTCTTGACTCTGATGAAGACTGTGAAGCATTGTGTCAAAGGGAGTACAGGAGCATGATTGGATCCCTCTTGTACCTGACAGCGACAAGACCTGACATACACTTTACGGTTTGTCTTTGTGCTCGTTTTCAAGCTTCCCCAAGGGTGATTCTTCGCAAGGCTGTCAAGCGCATCTTCAGGTATCTCAAATACACCCTTGAGTTCGGTCTTTGGTACTCTGCATCTTCATCTCTTGATCTCATTACGTATTCGGATGCGGACTTTGCTGGGAGTAGAATTGATAGGAAGAGCACTTCTGGTACTTGCCATTTCTTGGGTACTTCTTTGATCTTTTGGTCTTCTCGTAAGTAGTCGAGTGTTGCCCAATCAACCACAGAGGCTGAGTGTGTTGCTGCTGCTAGCTGCTGCTCACAAATCCTATGGATTGTATCTACCATGAGAGACTATGGGTTAACATTTAAGAGTGTTCCACTCATATGTGATAACTCCAGTGCCATATGCTTAGCCAAAAACCCAATCCAACATGGTAAGGTCAAACACATCAATGTGATATTCCACTTTCTGAGAGACAATGTTGAGAAGGAGGATGTTGAGCTCAAATACATTGATACCAAAAACCAACTAGCTGATATCCTCACCAAGCCCCTAGATGCTTCTAGACATGCTTTTCTTTTGGGGGAACTTGGTGTGTGTCATCCTTATGGCATCATTTGAGGGGGAGTTGGTGTTCACTTGTATATATGTATCTTACCATTTTCGCATTGCATCTCATATGTAATATATGCATTGGTAGATGGGCTTTGATTCTTATGCTTTCTTGCATTTCTCTTTGCTATGATTGAGCTTGAGCTAAGTTATGTTAATGTGATGGTAATTTCTCATGCTTAGGTTTTCTAGATGGCCTGTTATAAACTCATGTGAGCAACTTGCTAATCTTAAAGGTAAACTGAGCTTCTTGTGAACCTTATGATCTAATCTTGCTAAAACTTGCTCACCATGTGTATAATTGCTTTCATCCTTGTGGTAACTTGCATTGAGGCTAGTCTAGAGGATGTCTTGGCTTTGGCACCTTGTGTTTGCGAAATGGAAGGCTTTGCAAATGTTTAGCTCATGATGAAACATTATGGGAACATGTGTTCCTTTTGCCGCAAAGGCATGCTTCTTTTGTCTTGTGCGTAAGCTTGAATAATCTGCTAAGTGCTTTGATCAAGAATAATTCTAAAATACTAAATCCAAACATTGTGACTTGAAGCCTCGGGGTGTTTGCCGTACCTAGTCATGCAACCCTTCGCATGGATAAGAGGACACATGAGGATAAAAAATAATCACTCGATCAACTGAGTTTCTATTTCATATGTGAGCGTTTGTAGAGCTTATTTTCTGTGAATGCTTGTTGCCCTAGTTGAGATTGAGACTGGCTAGTATCCTTTTGATTCACTTGGTGCTTGTTTTGCCTTGTATGGGAGTACTTATACATGTGGTGGCAATTTTGTTCATGATAAGCAACTTTGATTCTATCTAAGCTAGTCAATCTTTCTGCTTAGCTTGTATAGCTCATGGTGTTTATGCCTTGCTATCTATTTTTGATCTTTGCATGATTGGGAGCTATTGCTTTTACACTTCATGGCACTATGGTTATGGTTAGCAAAGTTAAATGCTTGTTTGCATAATTGTTGAAGCTCCTTAGGTTTGCATTTTCATGCATTGCATGTTTGCTTGTTCTTTTGCCTCTTTGTTGAGTTCATTGCCAAAGGGGGAGAAAATTTGGGGGTCATGCACAAATAATGCTAAGAAAGTTATATGATCCATTTTGCACTACATGAGACCTACCACAACTTGAGGGGGAGCAGTTCATGATCTTGAGCATTTTCTTGCGCTCTTCACATTCTTTGCATCTCAAGTCGCTCTCTTTGCTAACTCTTGGTTTTGTGATCCCTACTTGCTAGATGGCTTGTTTTCACCTTTTCTTTGGGCTTGGCCATTTGGATGTGCTTATTTGGCTTCGCATTTCAATCTCTAGTATTTGTGCATTTGGTGTTGTCAATGTACTCATCAAGGGGGAGATTAAGAAACCATGTGGATATGTGCCATGGTTTGCTATATTTGTGATGAGTAATTGACTGGAGCGGATTTGATGTTTGAGTTGAAATGCGGGAATCCAGGGATTGTATGAGTTTGCATATCATGGTTATGACTAACTGGCATTGGTGGAGATAATGGTGATATTGTAGGAGATGGAAAATGTGTTTGCTTGTCTCATGATGTGTAGGTCACTGGAGTCGACTTGGTGGTCAACGACGAGAGGATCAGACACAAGTAGGGTACTTGGGGCCAGACGATCAGGATGCCGGGTGAAGTCAAGGGTGATCCACACTGTATACGTGGAGAGGCAAGAAGAACGTACGGTTTCGTGGTTGAGCCTCAAAACCATGGTGATGATGAAGACGGCGTGGTGACCAAGTCAAGGCGAATGAGATGCCGGTGCAAGTGACAAGGTGTCGAGATTTAATCTCGGCAATAGACATAGGGTAGTTCATCTAAGATGATTTATATGTAGGACAGGGGTATGCGCGATATCGAGAGACGATGGTAACACAAGACGGCGATTTAGACAGGTTTGGGCCTCCCGGAGGATAATAACCCTACGTCCTGTGTTCTGTGGTATTTGTATTCATATGTCTAGATCTAAAGATCTAGACGAGGAGGGTAGACCTAGACGATGATGTCTAGTTATGTCTAATCTATGTCCCGTGCGGGATCTCTAGTTGAGCTTGTCTATTGCTTGTCCCTTGAGGAGGACCCTTGCCCCTCCTTATATATCCAGGGGACAGGGTTACATGGCAGAGTCCTAGTCGGTTTACTGCTCTTATCCTAGTAGAAGTCTACCTTCACTTTTCTTCTATGTGAGGTACCCCGATGGTATGTATCATTGACAAGCCCCCGAGAGTCTTGCAAGCTGGATATAATCTTCAGTAGCTTCCCAATTGGTTCGTGCCATATATATTGCTTCAGCTTTATATCAGCGAGCTTGTAAGAATCTCAAAGATCTAAAAATGTCCTCGAGAAATCAACTGGTGCACCGACTAGGTGCACCTAATTAGATGTAGCCCCCTACTCTTGTATCATTTGGAAACTGCAAATAATGCAAGAGTCCAAGACACGAATAGTCGTGTTGGCTCTCTTAAGGAAAAATCTCTCAAATCATCAAATCCGAGTGATAAATAACTCTGTAGAATGACATCAATCATTACCGAGTGATAAATGACTTAGTCGAGTGACTTCAATCACCGCTGAGTGGTAGATGACTCAAACCAATGACTTCAATCATTGTCGAGTGCTATATGATATACTCGAGCGACATCAATCACATCCGAGTGAACATAAGCTTATGACATTAATCATAGCCAAATGACATAGTTTTTGGCCGAGTGGCCTATGAGTGATTTATGAATCAAAGGGGTGACTTCAATCACAGCCGAATGATTATGTTCTAAACGGGTGACTTCAATCACAACCGAATGAACGAGGCTTTATGACATCAATCGTAGCCAAGTACTAAGTTACCATGACTTCAATCATGATTAAGTAACCATTCCTTAAGAATTGTAATCACTCATATCTTTGAGCTTTATTTTCATTATTATAGACTGACTTCAATCAACCGAGTGATGCTCAATATTTCGCATATGACCATCAAGTCATAGTGACATGATCATTAAATCATGCTTTAAATGATTATGTCATCAACCTCTTATGATAATGCACTTCTCATCGAAGAAGCACATTTGATAGAGTGACCATCAAGCCACTGTTATATGATCATCAAATCATATATATTTATATATTATGGCATCAACCATAAAGTGCCTCTCTTCAAAGAAGCCCCTGAGACAATCACCCTTATGAGTGTCGGTCGCGCTCAACTCAGAATATCACGTCTGAGTGGCAGCGGTACTTAACTCATGACGATAAGGTCGAGTGAAGAAGACAGTCAAGCTTGTTGTAGCTGCCAACTGCTGATGAAGTAGGAATCACTCAAAGTCGTGATGACTGAGTGAAGCTGATAGTCTGACATGTGGCCGATCCATGGTGGCAGTCGGAGCTGGTGTAGCCGACCGATGAAAGCGGTCAGAGTTGTAAACCGACCGATGAAGGCGATCGGAGCTGGCATGGCCGACCGATGAGAGTGGTCAGAGTTGTAGGCCGACCGATGAGAACGGTCAAAGCTGTAAGCTGACTAATGAAGGCGAGGAAAATCATTCTGTGCCGAGTGGTGTATTCGCCTATTCGTCATAAATGTTCCTAACAATAAAGAAAATTAAAATGATTAGTTATAATTAATATTGTTTGTTCGGAAACTTATTTTTATAAGCCCAACAAATCAGTCGACTAAAACATCAAGTGTGTATCTATTTTTCTCCTGTAGGTAGACCGACTGGCGCATAGCAGCGTATTCACGCGTTAGCAACCAGCCTGACCCACCGTAGGATACATGGGAAAAAATATAAAGAGCTCGGAGCTCGGTCTGTCGAAACAATATCAGTCATAATTATTCTTGCGTAGCAGTTAGAACCAATCGACACATGACCTCTCGCAACTTTGGCTCTGGATTTAGTGTAGTGGTAATCTATCGCGTAGCAAAGAAGTTTTATGCCTTAGTCGCTAAACAACATAAGACCAAATCGCAAATAAAATGCAATAGATCTGTCGAGGCTGAAGCCAAAAAAAAAGTGAAACTAGAATAGACGACATGGGTCATATGGTGTCAGGGCTGATGCACTACTGAAAGGTTACCGATCGACATGTGTACTACTAGACTCACAAAAAAGTGGGAGAACACGTGCATAGATACACAAATAGCCCCCTGGCTCCATTGTTTAATGTGAAACATTAAAGAACCGAGGCAATGAAAAGATGAATAAAGTCACAAATAAGAGCACTGATTATAAAGCCCAACTTTACTCATAAAAAATCTATGACCTTCTGTTTAGAAAACAGAGATGAATGGCCTTGGAAAAAATACTATGAGGGACATCGAAGATGAGCCCCCGAGCGTGTCGATGTGGTTGGCGAGTGGTCGAACATCGAAGTCGAGCCATCATGTTGCCAGATCATCGAACCTTGGAGTGGTTGACCGAGACATCGAATCGTGGAAGGTGTGGCCGAGTGGTCGAGTGACCAAAGCGCCATGTCATTGCAGGCGTCATCGAGTATCCGAGTGGATGAAAACCTAAAGCATCAAGTAATTGGCAGCGTTGCTGAGTACCTGAGTAGCCGTCGAGTCGTAGTGTTGCAGCAATGTCGCCGAGTGACCGAGTCGAGGCGATGTCGTCGAATGACCGCGTCGCGGCAATGTCGCCGAAGACATCTTCGAGCGGGCGAGTAGCCCCCGGACATATACATGTGGCAGTGAGCGGTCAAACCATCAAGTCGCGGTGATGTCGCCGAGTCGTCGGAATCCACCGAAGCATCAAGTTGTCGGAAGCATCGTCGTAATGGATGATGTCGCTGAATAGCGGTCGTCCTTGTTGAAGGTGTCGTCGTTAGTTTGTTGGGCGCCGTCTTGATGAAAACGTGATGATTTATGCGATGACATGATGCTTCAACATCGGTGTGCTCACGATTAGATCTTGAAGAAGGAATCTTTTGAAAACACGGCGACTCGTGCGCTTCAACGCCGGTCTGCTCGTGATGAAATCTTGAAGTAGTAGATTGAAACCACCGATCT
The DNA here is from genome assembly GCA_032690845.1 of Eleusine coracana subsp. coracana. Classification (NCBI taxonomy): domain Eukaryota; kingdom Viridiplantae; phylum Streptophyta; class Magnoliopsida; order Poales; family Poaceae; genus Eleusine; species Eleusine coracana. The sequence continues at coordinate 44,923,201 of CM064434.1, read as the reverse complement.
CGGCAAGCCAACCATCGCGCTTCCCCTACCTGGCGCGCCAACTGTTGAGACTTAATCTCGGCAATAGACATAGGGTAGTTCATCTATGATGATTTATATGTAGGACAGGGGTATGCGTGAGATCGAGAGACGATGGTAACACAAGACGTGGATTTAGACAGGTTCGGGCCTCCCGAAGGATAATAACCCTACGTCCTGTGTTCTGTGGTATTTGTATTTGTATGTCTAGATCTAAAGATCTAGACGAGGAGGGTAGACCTAGATGATGATGTCTAGTTTTGTCTAATCTATGTCCTGTGCGAGATCTCTAGTTGAGCTTGTCTATTGCTTGTCCCTTGAGGAGGACACTTGCCCCTCCTTATATATCCGGGGGGATAGGGTTACATGGCGGAGTCCTAGTTGGTCTACTGCTCTTATCCTAGTAGGAGTCTACCTTCACTTTCCTTCTATGTGAGGTACCCCGATGGTATGTATCATCGACACAAGGGGGCCCGATGGACAGGGACTGGGAGAGACTTGCCGGTGGTCAGGATCGCGGAACAAGGTGACAGCGTCGACATCGAGGAGTTGTGCTTTGAGAAGCGTGCAAGGCGGTTCCCCGGTTTGGGCCTCAAAACTGTTGGCGGTGATTGGTGGTGCACGTGGCACCATCACGGAGCTTGCTTCGAGATGAAGCAAAGACGTGAAGCGTCCGATGGCATTCAGGCGATAAGGAAAAAGATGGACGGTTATGCCCCTGGTGGTAAGTAGGTGTGTTATGTAGGTCAAGGGTAGAGTGGTCATGTGGACAATAGACTCTAGGCCTATATAAGGAGAGGTGTGGCTAGTGGGAGAGGTGCCTCTCTTTCCATTAGCCTTGTGTTAGGACTCTATTCAAAGTACTAGGAGAGGACTTCATGTTTTAGAGGAGAGGAAAGGGTGTGTGACAGACATCTCTTGCTCTTTCCAAATAGTGAGAGGAAGAGGGTGGCTTCCTAGCCTTATACCTATGGATCTTGTAAGCACCTTTCTATGATATGAGAAGTATTTTCATGCTCAAGATTTCCCTCTTCACTTGAATCCCAAAATTCCCTTTGTCCTATTTTCGGAGCTATTTTCGTGGTGATTTTCGATCTCAATTTTGGACGAGTTTTTGGCTCAGATTTCTTGAGAAACATGTTGCTAGGATGATATAGAACAATACTCTATGGATCCTTGACCAAATCAATAGCTCTAGCACCTTCGATCTGAAGGATTACTCAAGTTTCTCCTTTTTGGTGTTCTTGGCACAAGATCTGAAATTCGTGATGATTCCTTGAGCCAATTGAGATGATTTTCTAGGATTAGGGTCGTGATATGATGAGGATTCACTGGTCCAAAAATCGCATCATTTGGAGTTTGTTTAGTTAGTTTTGGAGAAGATTTTCCAAATTCCCGAAAGTTTCTGCTGTTCTATCAGGGTCGATCGGCACTACCGACGACCAGGACCGGCACTGCTGGTGAGTCTCTGAACCCCACACCGGCACTGCCGATGGGGCCAACCGTCACTGCCGATGGTCCTGATCGGCACTGCCGATGGTCCTTCAGTAAGGTGCAGTTTGTAAGGTTTTTGACTATCTTGAGTCTCTGCTGTTTCCTGTTGTTTCCGTTGTGTTTCTTTGCTGTAGTTGATGACTCCTAAGACTAGTACACCACGAGTTGGTGTGTGTAGTCTTGGTGATTGGTTCAGAGGTTGGCTTGGGTTGTTTTTGAGAAATAGGCTAAGTTCTCTCAGAGAATTATTTATTGACTCCCATTCACCCCCCCCCCCTCTGGTCGCCTTCTCGGTCCTTCATTTTCCTTTCGTTTCTTTCTTTCTTTCTTTGCTTCTTTCTTCCAGCTCTCGTGGTGTAAAGAGGCTAATTCAATGGTTCAAATGTTTTTGCATCTTTTTTTGAGAAATTATCTGGGAGAACCGTAATCCTTTAATAGGATCAAGGGCTCGCAAAAAGAAAGGTTTTTGTTAACATGCTTGGTGGAGTTGATGCATGATTCCGATGTGGAAGCCCCATAATCAAGCATGATTAATTTGAGAACTCAATGATAACGCGAAGGAAATAATTGGCTCTGGAAGTGCATGTCCCTCATAAGGATCAAATCCTAACTAAACTCAATGCATGCATAAATGGCATAGACAAGGTTTTGCTAATTAATATATGCCCATGGTAGGGAATTATCTTTCATAGGGAAGATGTGCACCAAGTAGGGAGTTTTGTTGCAATAAGGTTTTGATAGAAATCATTGGACTCTAATCATAAGGAAATCACAGATTCATCCAAAACATGCAATATCATAAACTCCAACAACTAGACTTGGTGTTTATTAGCCATTTTGCATGCACTAAAACATAGAGGGACTAGGTTTAACATCATGCTGGTCTACCACTACCCAGAAAAAATAAGGAGTAGAGGTTGTATACTTGAGACTCAAAGGGAGCTAATAGAGCAACTATTCATCATTTCCATAGGCAAGGTGAAGACCAAGTTCTCAAATTTTATTTGTAAAAGTTGTAAGGATCATGACCATTGAGGTCACCCCAAGGTATGATATTTTAGTGATGCATGACAAACATGAAATGTGACTAATATCTACACGAGTGTTGCCCGTGTAGGAAATCTCTTCTCTCTTATGATGATTGTTCATGGCGACCTTCGCGATTGATGATGATGACCACAAGCATGGAGGCTTGATGAGCTTGATGGAGTCCAAGGGTTGATGGACATGGATCAAATTGGAGAACAAGCTATGGAGCAAGTGTTTGGTACACTTGTTTAGTTGTTAGGCTTTGAGTCTATAGGAAAAAACCGGACTATCAAGGGGGTCTAGGCCATTCTCTTAGGTCAAGTCTAGTTGGTGATGTGCAAGGTTACTTGGTGAAATTACAGATACTAGTTGACAGTGGAGAAGCCAAGGAGCTATTCGGAGAAGCCGAGAAACCAACTCAAGCGAGGACGATGAGTTTCAGCTTCAGGACGTAGAGACCGGACAGAGGGGTCAGCGGAGATCGGACTGTCCGGTCACTATGTGGAGTATGTCTGGGACTTCCAGCGAGGAGCAAGGTTTCTGTCTGTGCGAGGGACCATAGAGACCGGATGGTCCGGTCTACAGACCAGACAGTCCGGTCTGTGTGGGTGAAGCATAGGATAGAGAGGATGCAGTTTGTGGACCTTCCTGGAATGGAGAGAGAAAGTGGACCGAACGGTCCGGTCCAGTGACACGACAGTCCGGTCAGCAGGAGTTCAGCCGTGGGCAGAGCCGTTGGGCATGGGATTGAAGTGACCGGACGGTCTGGTCAAGAAAGCTGATTTCATGGAGCAACGGCTAGTTTGAGGTTGGGAGCCTATATAACTTTGTTGCTGGGGTATTTGTGACCTCTCTTGGCCACTGGAATACCTGAGAGCATTTGGTAAGGTCCAAGAGGAAAAGAGGAGAGTACTAGGAGAGGATATTGGATATCTTGAGAGTGCTAGTGAGAGTAACAAGGAGCTACCTTGCACATCTAAGGCTAGGGTGTCCTTGAGGGTGTGATCTAGGTTGTTACTCTTGGTCTATGGTGAGACCTAGACCGGTTAGGTGTCGGTGATCGAGCCTATCATGATTGGTTGTGAAGGCCGTCACAAGTTTGTACACGGTTTGAGCCCGCCGTTGGAAGGGGCATCAATAGTGAGCGTTCGTGCCGGCTCGGGGAGTACGACAAGTTCTCGAGAGAGGCAAGCTTGTGCTTTGTGCAGCGGTGATGCACACCGTGTCTTCACTCGAGGAGTGATTGTGGGCTCGTGGGCGAGAACTCCACTTGGTGGTAGGAGGGACCAGGACTCCGGCGGGAGTGGTTCAACGAGGAGTAGGGGAAGGCGCCATTCTTCCGAGACCTCGGGAAAAATCATGAGCCATCTCTTACTCTACTCCTTACTTTGATGCATTACCTTCTGCATTTACATAACGTGCTATTCATGCTTGTGTGCTTATCTTGCTCTAGTTGACTACCTTGTAGAATTGCATGAATAGGCTTCTTTACTTGCTAGTAGTGCTTAGCCTTCATACTTGATCACTAGCATGTCTAGGAGTTGCTTGGCTTGATTGATCACCCTAGTATGTATTGTGCTACTCATGCATGTATGCTTTCTATATGCTTGTTGATCAAGTAGCTTTGCTTGAGTAGAACTCCTTGCTAGCTAGTTGTTTGCTTTCGCGTATCTTTGGTAACTAGCTTGCATAGGAGTTGTATTGCGTTTGTGTGATCCACTAGTATGCTTAGGTTGTTGTTCCTTTCATAGGTTCATTATCTTGCTAGTGTGATCACCACTAGGATTGCGTAGGAGTTGTTTTAGGTGGTCGGTTTTAGGAATTGGCGAATTTGGTACATAGTGGGAGTTCCCGATTCATCCCCCCCCCCCTCTCGGTCACTCGGTTCTTTCAAGTGGTATCAGAGCCAAGTGCTCATCATAAGGCTTAACCATCTTGAGTAGGGACCATATTGAGTTGGGATGTCATCCCATTTGGGGTCGGGTCATGGCTCATGGAAGGATCGCTTTAAAAGCTACCTTGTGGACTTTACCAATACCTTTACAGATGATCATGTATATGACGATTGTGATGATTGCGTGGATGTGCCTTGTACTAGTGAGTGCCTAGACTCTTCTAGCAATGACTTGATAGGTTGCTCTACTAGTATGCCTATCATGATGATTGATAATGATGTGTCTCTTGATCTTGCTTGCTCTACTAGCATTGATGATGTTTGTGAGTCTCCTATTGATCATGCTAGTAGTTCTATTGTTGAGAAGTTCTTTTCTTTTCATGCTAATGATAATGAGGACTTACTTGACTCTCTTATTCGCATGCGAGGTATTGTGTATAGGATTGGGGCAACTTCTTTCGAGCTTCTCAAGATCATGATAGTGGAGAAGATCCTCTCCTTGCTTCCGAGTAGCAAGCTCTTCTACATCACTTTTGACCTTCTCATGGAGAAGGGTCTCTCCGTTGAGGACGTGATTGAGCTACTCTTCAAGGATGAGGAGATCACCGCGAGCATGGTGTGGAAAAAGACATCCAAGACACACCATGAAGCATCCTCAAGCAAAGGAAAAGAAGTAGCTTCGAGCTCAAACTTCTTTGATCCCTCCACAAGATTGCCTTGCAACAACCTCTACAACCCCTTCGGGGCAAGACACTCATCGGGTGCTTCGTCAAGCTCTACCTCAAGTGTCATTCCTAGTACTACTCCAAGCACATTGGGTGGACCAAGCATTGGCGTAGGGGGAGCACCAACTACAATGCTCGCTCGATCATTTGAGATGATCAATCTTGCGGCTTCGGCTCCGACGCCTCCACCTCCTCCGCCTTCTCCACCACAAGATCATCTTTGGCATCTTCGTCGAGCTCACCGACAGGACCTTCTCTTTGAACTCGGTGAATTTGTGAGAAATCCTAATGTTGACCTTTGTGAGGATGGTCTTATTGCTCGACACTATGAGTTTGGTACTAGTCAATCAAGTAATACTTTGGATACTAATTACTCTTCCTCTAGTGCTTGTCTTATGGCTACTACGAGGGTCAACTACAAGAGTGGAGGCACTCATTGGATTCTTGATAGTGGGTGCACTCAACATATGACCGGGAAGCCAACCATGTTCACCACCATTGATGAAGACGAAGATAGTGAGAAGGTGACTTTTGGGGATAACTCAAATAAGAGAGTTAGAGGCTCGGGCAAGGTGGCCATCACAAATGACCTGCATCTCTCCAAGGTCTTTCTAGTGGAAACCCTCAACTTCAACCTCCTATCTGTTGGTCAACTTTGTGACATGGGTTTCAAATGCATGTTTGATGAGGATGGTGCAACTATTGAAAATGTCAAGAGAGGGCTAGTATTTCATGGAGTGAGACATGGGAACTTATATGTCATGGACTTCAAGTCAAGCAATATGCCACCAAGCACTTGCCTATTCACTAAGGCATCCAAGGGATGATTGTGGCATAGAAGACTAGCACATGTTGGAATAAATCAGCTCAAGAAGATTGTCAAGAGAAACCTAGTTGAAGGAATCAAGGATGTGGCCTTTGAGAAGGATAGATTGTGCAGCGCTTGTCAGGCGGAGAAACAAGTTGCATCCTCACACCCCACCAAGTCATTCATGTCTACATCTCGTCCTCTAGAGCTCTTGCACATGGACTTGTTTGGGCCAACATATTACAAGAGTCTAGGAGGCAATCTATATTGCTTGGTGATTGTTGATGACTTCACGAGATACACATGGACCTTCATTCTTGTGGACAAATCTCAAGCTAGTGGTATCTTCAGAAAGTTTGCCAAGAGAGCAAAGAATGAGTTCAATGCTAGCATTGTGAAGATTAGAAGTGACAATGGGACGGAATTCAAAAACACCACAGTGGAGGAATATTGTGACAAGAAGGGGATCAAACACGAATTCTCTGCTACATATACTCCCGAGCAAAATGGAGTAGTGGAGAGGAAGAACAAGACGCTCATCACTCTTGCTCGTGCCATGTTGGATGAGTATGGAACTCATGAGTGGTTTTGGGCGGAGGCAATCAACACGGCCTGCTACACCTCCAACCGTGTCTATCTCCACTATTTGTTGAAGAAGACACCATATGAGCTATTGGTGGGACGAAAACCCAATGTTTCCTATTTCCGAGTCTTTGGATGCGAGTGTTACATTCTCAACAAGAGTAGAAAGCTCGGGCAGTTTGAGAGCAGAATTTATGAAGGCATTCTTGTTGGGTACTCTAGGACTTCTAAAGCATATAGGGTCTACAACTCCACCACCGGATATGTGGAGGAATCCTATAATGTGCAATTCGATGAGTCAAATGGGTCTCAAAAAGAAGGATGAATTTCATGAAGTGGACATTGGAGATGAGCCTATGAGGGAAGCTTTGAGAAACATGCCCGTGGGCAAGGTTTTACCCCACGAGGCCAATGATGGTGATGTTGATGAGCCCTCTACTCCACCACCTCAACCTACCTCCTCCTCCGAGGCACAACAGACAAACCAAGATGCCACAAATACTCCCACAAGCTCCTCCCAAGATTCATTGAGAGTACACCCACCAAATGATGAGGAATCTCAAGTGCAAAGTGAGCCACAAACCTCCCCACATACTTCATCGCAAACCACTTCTCCTAGTTCTTCACAAGATAACCTCCCATCCACCTCAAGCCCAAAGTCCAAAACAAGAAAGCATAAGAGTGACTCCTCAACCTCTCTTAGGATACACGAAACTTGTTGTGGTTACGAGTCTAGAACAAACAAGTGATGGGCTAGCCGAGGGCTGGACTGGCTGAAGGTCCCTCGGACAAGCTACGACAGGAAGGAACAATGCCAAGCTACGACACTTATGCCAAAGGGCTCATACTGGTGCCCTTCGGCTAACGAACTCTGCATTATCTGGTTAGAATCGTACTAGAAGGTTCTGGTGGCAGGGGCACGTCCCCTCTCGCTCAGAGGTGCAGGTGAACATTTATAGATCTACGCTCACTACCCTCCGAGCATGTTTATAGATTTGCTCCGGACCTTACAATACACATCTTACTACTTGACCTAAGGGTATTCTAGTACTTCAATCTTCATCTGGTACACGCCCCCCGACTGTCATTCTCTAGCGCCTGCGCCCGGGGCCCGCCACGCCGTATGGCCTTCGGCCGTACCGGCCTTCGGACGCCTGCTGGGCTGAAGGCCTTCTGGACCGCCAGTCCAGCTGGACCTTGCTTCTTGTTGCTGGGCTGTCTTCTGAGCTTGGGGAGACTAAGGGGTGGGCATTCCCCCAACAGTAGCCCCTCATGATTGAGATCCGCCTTTGGCAGGACCGAAACCGTGATCATGCGAAATGACCACCCCTAGTATCCCCCCCCTTTTTGGGCCTGTCCAGAGGCCATCCTTTCCTTCGGTTACCTGCAGTTGGCACACGCAATCATATTCAAAAAACTTAGTGAGTTGTCAAAAGCAAAGCATGCTACCGTAGGCAACACGTTATTTTGTCCCGAACCCAAACTGCCTTCGGGCTCCCAGCCCTTAGCCACTGGACCGTGTAACATTCCTGAAGATGCAACAAACGTGTTGTCATAAATGCAATCCACGCGTCGCTCTGCTTATAAATGCGCCCAACACGGTTACTCAGCGCAGTTCCCGGGCGAGTGCGCTGTCATAAATTCGGCCCCTGCACCACACATCGGCCATCGAATCGGCGAGTGCACGATCAGGCCGGGAGTCCTTACCTAGGGCCAAGTGCAGTCACCAAAGCGCGACTGGACATATGGGCTGCCGAACCAAAATGATGGTTTGAGAGGTCCCGTGCGTCGGCGCCGAAGGACGGTGAAACCGTGCCCCAACCTCGCCCTGGCACAATAGTGGTCTTTGAGCGATTCTTCGAGGCTGGGCTCCGGTTCCCCTACTCCCAGTTTGTCGGTGACGTTCTGGCCTTCTACGGGCTCGAAATACAGCAGGTGTTGCCGAACACCATTGCCCGGCTGGCCTGCTTCGAATGGGCTTTCCGAATGGAGGGCACCGAGCCACACGCCGGTGCCTTCGCTGCAATGCACCTGGCGTCTCAACGAGAGCACCCTTGCCCCAGAGACCCCACGCTGCTGTCTAACTACCTAACCATCACCCTTTGGCCGCGTCGTGAACGCGAAGTGCCCGCGAAGGGGTCAAGGCAGGACTGGGGCAAGCAGATCGCCGCCAGCTGGTTCTACTATTATGTGGGCCCTGATAGTAATCTTCGCAGTCGAAATGCTGAGATCATATACACGTCGAAGCCTGAGGTCCCGGAGGATAGCCTTCTCACCAGCCGTGTCCGGCTATTATCCCGAATGGCCAAGCGACTAAGCATGCGGGATTTGGTGGAAGAATTCTGCGCCACCGGCATCGACCCCCTTCGGGGCGACTGGCACGTGCAATTCATCACCCAGGACCCCGTAAGTGGGGCTCTGCAATTTGACCGAGAGCGGCTCTCGAAGATCAACTTCACCGAGATAGAGCAGCGAGCCATCCACTATCTCGGCCCTCTGATCCAGAAGGAATGGGAGTTGCTTGGGGAGATGGGATGCCGTGGGCGGACCAACAGCATTGTGCAGCTACACAATGCGGAAGCTGTTCTACCCCCACGGGAGCCACACCTGGCCGAAGCTCGATAGACCAGAGGCAAGGCGGCTAAAGTCCCCGACGACGAGGAGGAGGAAGAAGAGATAGAGGAGGAAGGAGAGGAGGAAGCTACCCCTACTGTGCCGCAAAGTCAAGTAAAGGTGGTTATCAAGCGCCCTGCAACTCAGAAGGGTGACACTGAAGGCGCGGCCTCCACTCTGCGGTGCACGAAGCAAGTGGCGCAGCGTGCCAGGGGTATGAGGGGCAGCATTTGGCTTGACAAGGATACCTCTGGCCGAGAGAAGTAGAAGAAGAAGCGTTCTGGGGCCGCCGAAGGTGCATCCTCGCCCGCACCGCAGCCATCCGTGTGCCGATGCCTCCGCAAAAAATACAGGGGGACCGTTGTGAGACCAGCAACCTCGAGCGAAGTGACGGCCGATGAGGACGTGGTGGCCACCCCTCCTAACCAAACACTACCGACGTTGCCGCACCTGAGAACTACGAACTCTGATAATCTGCTGAATGTGTTGGTAGGCGTCGTTCCTAATAGATCCAGGGAGCAGCCAGAGGGGGGTTACGAAGGCTTTGCGTCACCTCTACCCCGGTCCCCCGGCATTCTGATGCCGTCTCTGGATTTTGGCACCGATAGTCCTTCGGCCTGCACAGGTATCCAAGGCTACCAAATTATTTGTTGTCCTTTTATGCACTATGAACTAACGTTCTAACAACCCGCTTTGCTATCTTCGACAGAACAACACGAGGGTGGCGCCAAGGACGCCACCGACCCTCGCTAGATCGAAGAAGCGATGGTCAGCGCCCGCTCTAGCTCTGAACTCGGTGGCAAGAGCTCTAGACCGGCTAGTTCGAGCAGCAGCTCGACTGAAGGCAGCAGGGCCTTTAGGGAGGAAGAAGAGGTGGAAGGGGAGGAGCATCAAGTTGAAGACATCCGCAATGATGAGGAGGAAGAAGAAGAGCTCGCCCAGATGCACACGCGGAAAAGGTTTCATGGGCGTCCTTCCTTCGAGTGTGCAGCTGAGTGACGTCGGAACATCTCTGCGCGCAAGCGACTTCAGCAGTCGTCCTGAAGCCGCCACAACACTAGGGTACGCGTCACAGATCCTGGACCTTTGCGATAGCGGAAAGGTGCTCAAGGACGTTGACATGACAACTGCTATCAGCTACTTGTCTCGCTTAACCGCACAGGTATGCGACATTCTAAGGCTTAACGTGTTCGGTGAAAAATACTACTATCGGCTTGTAACTCTTCGAGTATTGGCGCAGACCGCATTGCTGTCCTAGCATCTCAAGGCCAAACTGTCCCCGGAGGCCACCCTTGCGGAGCTGAAGAAACAACTGGCCGAGAGCCAAACACAAGCCCAGTCAGCTGCCAGTGACTTGAAAAAAGCCCAAGACGCGATCATAGAGGCTAAAACGAAAGTGCACCAGGTCACCGAGGAGGCAAAGAAGAGTGCCGAGGACCTAGGGAAGTGGCTGGAGGTTCAATAGAAAGACAACCAGGCACTGGGAGCCGAGAATGTGGATCTGCATAACGACAATCAGAAGCTATCCAGAGCTCTAGAACAGGCCTCCGTGTATATCGATGAATCTGAGCAAATGAGCCGAGGCCTGTTTGGCTTAATCTCACAGCTGCACCTCTTCTTCGCTGGAATGGGACTCGCCTCCCGGGAGCCAGGGCATGCCGAGGGGGAGGGTATGAAAAGCATCACTTGGCTGAGCAAGGGCCTTGAACGTGCTAGAGATGGTCTTCGGTCCTACGGCACCATCTGTGCCCGGATAGGCTAGACAATGGCTTACTCTACGATGGAATCACTGGCCGCGCCTCGACGCTCGGAGATTCGCGAGGCTGCGCGCCAGCTGCTATCCCAGTGCCGGGGTGACCGCGCCGTGTACAGCCAACTGCAAGAACGGCTAAGCCCCCTTGGTAACATCTTGGGGCGGGAGTTCTGGCAACCCCTCGAAGATGACCTCGCCGAAGCCCTTGCTCGCAAGGCAGCTGCTCACCTGGCTGCATCCACCCCCACCGGTAACACCCCAGTTTCCGGTGGACGAAGGAAAACCGGCCCGCCGACTGGTGGTGCGGACGACATCACCAACACAGCCCCTGGCACTTCAGGCCATGACACCAGTTCTCCCGCTGCTGCCACCATCTCTGCTGTTCGGGCTCCGGCCCCTAAGAGCCCCACGACCCCGAGGCACCTTCCACGACCGCTCTGGAGACCCATGTGTGAGCTTGCCCTTATCTAAGGCCACTGCACCTTCTAGGTTAGCTAGCACTCCATGGATTGTGATTTTTGTACGGCGGTCGTAAGCGTCTAGCGCTCCGATGGCTCTCTCCTTGTAACTTAGGCATCTTTTGGAATGTAACTCTGTTCATTATTTATCTAAATTGCCTATTGCATTTTCCCTAAGATTATCCTTGTTACTTTTCTCTAGAACATACCTCCCGAGGATGCCTCCTCGGTTCCGCCGGACGCCATGATACTAGACATAGCTCCAGTATCTATCAAAGTGCCGGGGGTTGGGGAAGCCCCTGACGATTACTTGATTCGTGGTGTGCACTGGTGGCGTTGGAAGCGTGAGCACCCTGAAGGGAATTTTACAGAATTCCTGTCTTTCATCGATGAGGAGAATGAGCGCATTAAAGCGGCATGCCTGCGCGTTTCCCCAGAAGTGCTACTTCATCGACGCATAAGCCGCAACACCCGAAGGGCGAGCGGCGGCACTGTGGCCGAATCCCTTATTCTGTTGCCAGCACCGAAGGCAGAGCCAATCGAGATTTCCAGTGGCAGCCCTTGTCCATCTCATGGCGATGCTTCATCTAGCAGTTTGTCTGGCCTGGACCTGGAGGCTCTCCGGCCAGCGGCGCAGACACCCTTCGGCCGCTTGCAAATTATTGCCGACTTGGAACGGTGCCGACGGAGCATAGCGCAAGGCCATCGCCGGATAGAAGAATCGAGCACCACACTTAGTGATTTGGCCGAGCAGCACCGCGAGTTATCAGAAATGGTCAACGAACTGAAGCGGTTGTCATGAAGAGATGTACCTAGTTCAGCCTTAGTGTGTTGGGCCCTCGGGCCATTGTATATTTAATGCCCTCGGGCTCCAGTAAACCTCACACCTTCGGGCAGATTCTGTATCCCCCTGCCCTCGGGCTTGCGTTGTATTAAAGAAAATGGCATATCAGTTAGAATTCAAACTTACGCTGAAATGTGCAGCAATGGCAAATTATATACTAGTTGCTACTCTATGTGCCAAGTGCCTCGTCAGGCCTTGGCAAGCTTCGAACCATAGTTGTTCGGCATCGGGCCTGTGTGGCGCCCGGCTTTCCGAACTTGCCCTTCCGGAGCATCGGACCGTAGTTGTCCGGCATCGAACCGTAGTTGTTCGGTTAGTGGCTGTAGTTGCCGTTTAAAAGGACAAGAATTAATTAAAGTAGCATCATCTTACCTCATTGGGCATGTAATATTTTTATATGCTTGCTCTACTGACCTGTCGAACATTGAACCGAACTGTGCGCCCCCACCGGGCAGCTGCGGACACAGAGCAGAGCAATCGGGATGCAGCCTGATGGACTCCACGGGACGTAACCCGGCATGAATTTTTAAGACGCAGCCCGAATGGCTCCTCGGGACATATCCTTGAATGACTTTTTAAGACGCAGCCCGAATGGCTCCACGGGACATATCCTGGAACGACTTTTTAAGACGCAGCCCGAACGGCTCCTCGGGACATATCCCGGAACGACTTTTTAAGACGCAGCCTGAACGGCTCCTCGGGACATATCCCGGAACACACTAACAAGGTGAAGCATGACACCAGGAACTTATATGCTCTATTCCAGCTTTAGATACACCAAAACAGGTATGACGACTATGGGAACGACCAGCTGCTCCTCACACATAGAAACGCTTCAAAGCATCGGCATTGTAGGTGTGTTGCATTAGGGAGCCGTCCAATTCCAACAAATGAGGCCCCTGGCCTGTTCGATCGGTCTACAATGAAGGGACCCAGCCACTTGCTACACAGTTTGTAGACACTGATTGGGTTAGGTTTGCGTCGAAGGACTAGATCACCTGGTGCAAATTCCCTTGCGTGAACCTTGCGATTGTATGTCTTCTCAAAGGATGCAATGTATTTGTGAAGGTTGGCGACTGCTTGCATGCGTACTTCTTTCAACATGTCCTTTGCCACATCATCTTCATTGGCATGAGGCCTGATTGTGTGCAGTGATCCAGCCCGAATCTCCTCCAGCATGACCGCTTCGGCACCATACAATAGCCGAAAGGGAGAGAAACCAGTGGACCTTGTAACAGTTGTTCTGATGGACTAGGGAACATTCGGCATCACTTTGACCCACTTTCCCTTTGGCAAGCCGATCAGAGAACGAGAAATCCCGGAGAACAAGTTACCATTCATTCGTTCCACCACTCCATTGGCCCTCGGATTAATGATGGAAACTTCACACTTCTTTACTCCCAGGCTAAGGCAGTATTCTTTGAACTCAAGCCCCTCTAACTGCTTACCATTGTCCACAGTGAGCTCCAACGGAACCCCAAAGCAACAGACCACCTTCTTCCAGAAAAATTTCCTGACGTTTCCAGCTGTTATCTGAACCAGTGGCTCGGCCTCTACCCATTTGGAAAAATAATCTATAGCTACCACGACAAACCGATAGCCCCCCGGAGCAGTAGGTAATGGTCCAACAATATCTATCCCCCAACAGGCGAGGGGCCAAATCGGAGGAATTGGTTGCAAGGCTGTGGCCAGTAGGTGAGATTGTCGGCCCATCCGCTAATACCCCGCACACACCCGAACTAGGTCTTTGGCATTGCAAACAGCTGTAGGCCAATAGAACCCCTGGCAAAATGCTTTAGCCACCAAGGCCCTTGGAGTCAGATGTGACGAACACAGCCCCTCATGAATTTCTCATAATAACTTCTGTCCCTCCGGCCGGCTGAGACAACGAAGCAGAGGAGCGCAAACACCCCCCTTGTATAGAATGTTATCAACAATAGTGTATCTCCGACACCAATGTAATATTCCCTGCCCCTCCTCCTTATCATCCGTAACATATCGTCCTTCAAGACATGCTCGAATGGGAGCCCTCCAATCTTTGGTCGTGATGGCCAACACCCTTCGACCTTTCACCTCCGGCACAGTTGCTGATTCACTCATAACCTCATGAAGCACATCACCAGCCACCGGACGCTGTCCGGCCGCAGCCTTAGCCAATGCATCTGCTTCTCTATTTTCAGTGCGGCGGATATTGCGAACCACGAAGCCCAAGAAGTACTTATCCATCTCTCTTACTTTACTGATGTACTGAGCCATCTCTGGATCCCTAGCCTGATACATTTTTGCCAGCTGGGCTGAGGCCAACTGAGAATCGCAGTAGATGACCAACCTCCTAGCCCCCAAGGCTCGAGCTTGCCGAAGGCCTAGCAATATGGCTTCGTATTCCGCGACATTGTTTGTTGTTTGGAAAGCCAACGTGGCAGAGAACCGCATGGTTTGCCCCCCGGGAGATGTTATGACTGCGGCACACCCTGCTCCGGAGGCCCCCCAAGCACCATCAGTGTGAACTGTCCAAACTGGATCCTCCGGAACATCCTGAGCTAGGTCTTCAGCTTCACCGTGAGGGGTCCATTCGGCCACAAATTCCGCCAACACTCCAGATTTCATGGCCTTGCGAGCAACAAAGGTGATGTTATATTGAGCCAACTTAGCCACCCATTTCAACACAGCGCTAGAGGTCTTGTTATTTGTTAACACATCTCGTAGTGGATATCTGGTAGGTATGGTGATAAGGTGATCATCAAAGTACTATCGCAATTTACATGAAGCCATGACCACAGCATACAATATCTTGTCCACCACAGTGTAGTTACATCATGATGCCGTTAGTGTTTCTGATACATAGTACACTGGCAACTGCTGAAAAGTATCACTGCCCTTTGGTGCTTCGTAGACCAAAACCGCACTCACTGCCTTCGGTGCCACAGCAATAAATACCAACAGAGGAGCCTTCGATGGGGGCGGTTTGATAGTGGTGAGTTCAACAAGGTACTTTTTGAGCGCCTCGAATGCCAACTGTTGCTCCTCGACCCATGTGAATGCCCGGGGACCGCGAAGCGCTTCAAAAAAGGTAAGCTCTTTTCAGCCAATCGAGAGATAAACCTGCTCAATGCTATAACACGACCAGTGAATTTCTGCAACTCCCAAATAAATGCCGGAGGCTGCATATCCATGATTGCCTTGATTTTGACCGGGTTCGGATTAATTCCCTCCTTCGACACCAGATACCCTAGTAACTTTTCCGAACAGACCCCGAACATGTACTTCGCTGGGTTTAGTCGCATCCCTACCCTCCGCAGGTTGGCAAATGTCTCTGCCAGGTCTTTCACATGGTCCACCTCTTCGACACTCTTGACAACAATATCATCAATATAAGCTGCCGCATTGCAGCCCAACTGTGTCCCCAACGTAGCTTTAACAGTATGCGAGAAAGTAGCCCCGACATTCTTCAACCTGAAAGGCATTCGGTTGTAACAGTAAGTCCCCCCTGGTATCTGAAATGTTGTCAAAGGTTGATCCTCTGTAGCCAACCAGACTTGATGAAACCCCGAGTAACCATCCAGGAAACTCATCAATGCACAACCTGCCGTTTCATCCACCAACTGGTCTATGCGAGCTAGCGGGAAGTCATCCTTCGGGCAATGTTTGTTCAACATTGTGAAGTCAATGCACATGCACCACTGGCCATTCGGTTTCTTGACCAACACAGGGTTCGCGAGCCAGGTAGTTCTATCAATGGGCCAAATGACATTTGAATCCAGCAATTTCTGCACCTTGGCCCTCAAGATGCTGGCCTTCTCCTCTATCCAAACTCTGATTTGCTGCTTGATCGGATGCACCTTCAGATCGACGTCCAACCGATGCTCAGCAATTGGCCTATCGATACCAGGGAGATCTTTTGGCGACCATGCGAAGACATCCGTATGGTTTCTTAAGAATTGCATCAGCTATGCCTCCACATCCTGTGATAACTCCCTGCCAATCAGAAACATTTTATCCGGTCGATTGGCACACAACACAACTTCTTTGGTGCCTTCAACCGGTGTGACCTTGGGTACCGACTTGGGTGCTGCCGGTGGTTCGTCTACAAGACTCTTGTCCTCACACTCTTCGGGTATAACATGGATGTGATGCTGTCCCGGCGATGACCCAAACTCCAGCCTCCGGGCCTCAACTTGATCCCCATACACTGTGATGACACCCTCTGGTCCGGGCATCTTCATACACAGGTATCCATGATGAAGTACTGCCAGGAATTTGTTGATAACCCTCCGGCCCAACAGAGCATTATAAGGATAGTTCATCAATACCACGTCAAACTGAATGTCCTCCGTCCGGTGCCCCCCTAGGCCAGAGAACGACACTTTAAGCACAATACTTCCTATCGCATGAATGGGTTCTCCTCCAAACCCTTATAGCAGAACTGAAGAAGACTGTAGGTCAGACCTGCCATACCCCATTTTTTCAAGAGTACTCTAGAGAATGACATCGGCCGAACTCCCTCCATCAAGCAAGACTTTGCGTACATCGAACCCATTGATATTGACCGCCATTACGAAGGCATCGTCATGTGGAAATATCATCGGCCTCAAATCAGCCACTGAGAAAGAAATCGACGTGTCCATCCAACGAGTAACCCCAACTGGAGGGTATGCAGCCACATGATTCACTTGCCGCAAGTACTCTCGACGCTGCCTCTTAGAGGGGAACTCATGCCCCGAACCACCAGTGATAGCAAAGATCATGCCACGAGATGCCCCCGGATTCTGAATGTGTTGTATGGGTTGCGCTCTTTCGGGATGGTCATCCGACTTCAGCTGTGGTGGAAGCGGTAATTGTTCCGTCAGAGGAGCCGGAAGCGCGAGCTAGGGCGGAGGGGGTGGTAACGCAACTACTTGCGGCGGTGGGGCGGGATGGTGGTACTGCAGAAATGGTGCCTGGTGAAAATGTAGAGGAGGTGGGTAGAAGGCAGCGGCATGTGTGTATTGAGTATGCATCACCGGCTTAGTTTGCTCAGCCTCTCGCCGCACTCTAGCATCGGACAGTGCTTTGATATCAGGGTAGTAATTGGAGCTGTGGGTGCACCGTGGGCCATCAAATGCGTAGTAGAAAAGTTGTCCCGGCCAGGGCTGCCTCGGTCCCGGACGTGGTAGTGGCGGCCGAGGGCATTTGGGTGCTGACCCCGAGGCGCCCCCTTGCTAGACATTAAAGACCTCGCGCCGTGTAAAGTTGCGGCCTACTCCACCTTGATTCGGATGCCAACCTCCAGTGTTCAGATTTTGCCCCTGCCCCATCATCACACCCAAGCGCACCTTTCGATGCTCTTCCTCTTCATCCTCCTCTACCCGTACCTGCCCTTCCAAGATGCTCAGCAACTAATCCAGGGTCTGGGGTTGCTTTACCCGGATAGCACTTCTGGCCGCTCCCATCCAGAGCCCCTTTGCAACAGACTCGATCATCGTGGCGTCATGTATGTCGGATACCTGGCATTTCAAATGTATGAACATCCGAGTAAAGTTGGCCAGCGTTTCACCATCTCTCTGCACACAAGCAGCCAGATCTCGAGCTCCCACAGGCTTGGCATGATTTCCCCTGAAGTGCACCGAGACTCCCTCTTTAAGTTATGCCCATGACCGAATGCTCCCCGGCGACAGCTTAGCATACCAGGTACCTGCTATTCCTTCCAATGTTAACGTAAAAGCCTTGGCCTTTACTGCGTCATTCCCTCCGGCCGACTCCACAGCCATCTCATACCTCATGAAAAACTCTTTAGCATCTGAAGTCCCTACAAATGTTGGAAGCTTGACTGAAGCCAATCTCGCAGGCCACTGCACCGCCTATAATTCGGCAGCCAAGGGAGAGTTAGGATCCGCTGGCTGCACCGGATGAAGGCTTCCTGTGGAATGTGCCCTTACCCCTTCTTCACAAAATTCCTCATACCTCGGAGCCTGCTTCATAGGTATCCCACCTCTCCGAAAGATCTCCAACTGTCTGATCAGCTGCTCCTGCCGCCTCTTGGCGGCTTCAATTCTCTGGTTATAACCAGCCTCCTGCTGCGCTAGATTTTGCAGAGCCTGTGCCCGTAGCATCTGCTCTTCGGCTACCCTTTTCTGCCTCTCAACTTCCTGTTCCATCAACCTTATATTCTCCTCCTCCCATAGTGCATCCTCTTGCTGCTTTCTGATACGCTCCTCCGCTATCCGACTAGCATATTCTGCCTCCTCCTACGTGAGCCCACCGGTAGTCTCTCCCTCGGCCACATCCTCTTGCCCACCTTTTTTGACCTCATCGGATGCCTCTTCAACAAGGCCCTCAACTCCTTCCCGAAGCGGGCGCGCCCCAGCCGCGGCTGACGTTTCCGGGCGGGCGATCTCCACCGCCGCCCTACTCTGGGTTGTTACCTATTGCGACAGGCCTGAAGCGGGTGGTCTCATTCCCCCTGCCATGCCTACGTGCTTTGTTGTTCAAGGATCCCCACGGTCGGCGTGAGCTGTTGTGGTTACGAGTCCAGAACCAACAAGTGATGGGCTAGCCGAGGTCTGGACTGACCGAAGGTCCCTCGGAGAAGCTATGATAGGAAGGAACAATGCCAAGCTTCAACACTTTTGCCGAAGGGCTCATACTGGTGCCCTTCGGCTAACGAACTCTA
This sequence comes from Eleusine coracana subsp. coracana, assembly GCA_032690845.1. NCBI lineage: Eukaryota > Viridiplantae > Streptophyta > Magnoliopsida > Poales > Poaceae > Eleusine > Eleusine coracana. The sequence continues at coordinate 44,904,334 of CM064434.1, read as the reverse complement.
TATTATCCGGTCAGAATCGTACTAGAAGGTTTTGGTGGCAGGGGCACGTCCCCTCTTGCTCAGAGGTGCAGGTGAGCATTTATAAATCTACGCTCACCTACCCTCCGGGCATGTTTATAGATTTGCCCTGGACCTTACATTACACATCTTACTACTTGACCTAACGGTATTCTAGTACTTCAATCTTCATCTGGTACACGCCCCCCCCCCCCCCCCCGCTGTCATTCTCTAGCACCTGCGCCCGGCCCCCGCCACACCGTACGGCCTTTGGCCGTACCGGCCTTTGGACGCCTGCTGGGCCGAAGGCCTTCTGGGTCGCCAGTCCAGCTGGACCTTCTTGTTGCTGGGCTGTCTTCTGGGCTTGGGGGGACTAAGGGGTGGGCATTCCCCTAACAACACTCATATATCAAGAGAGCAAAAAATTCATGATGGAGACATTTCACCTAGAGCCTCTCCCACTCAAAGAAAACACCTTCCTAGACCCAAGGGCATCAACAAAGATCATTCACAAGACTTGATCATTGGGAATCCATCTCGAGGAATAAAGACAAGGAGAAATCAATATAAGCCCAACTATATGAGTGAAGAGAATGATGATAAGGCCAATGTTGAGGTTGAGAACTTCTCTTTCGTCTCTATGATTGAACCCACTACCATTGACGAAGCTATGGATGATCACAAGTGGATAATTGCCATGCAAGAAGAGTTGAACAATATCAAGAGGTGCAAAGTATGGAAATTGGTTGAGAGACCCAAGTATCATAATGTGGTTGGCACCAAGTGGGTCTTCAAGAACAAGCAAGATGAGAAAGGAGCAATTGTCAAGAACAAGGCTCGCCTAGTGGCTAAGGGATATTTTCAAGTGGCGGGGATTGACTTTGAAGAGACCTTTGCTCCCGTGGCCCGTCTTGAAGCTATTTGGATCTTACTTGCCTATGCATCACATAACGGCTTCAAGCTCTTTCAAATGGATGTCAAGAGTGTTTTCTTGAATGGAGAAATCAATGAGAAAGTCTATGTGGAACAACCTCCGGGGTTTGAGGACCCAAAACATCTAAGACATGTATACAAATTGAAGAAAGCTCTTTATGGTCTCAAGCAAGCACCAAGAGCATGGTATGAACAATTGAAGAATGGATTCACCATTGGAAGCATTAATAGCACCTTGTTCACAAGGCATGTTGGGAAGGATCTCTTTGTGTGCCAAATCTATGTGGATGATATCATCTATGGGTCAACCAATAAGAAGTTCAATGAAGAGTTTCGGGAGATGATGGCTAGGGAATTCCAAATGTCAATGATTGGAGAGTTGCACATGTTCCTTGGATTTCAAGTTAAGCAATTGAGAGAGGGAAACTTCATCTATCAAGAGAAATATACTAAGGACCTTCTCAAGAGATTCAACATGGAGAATTGCAAGCCTTTGCACACACCTATGGCTACTAGCAAACCCTTGGATGATGATGTGAAAGGGAAACCACTGAACCCCAGGCTATATAGATCAATCATTAGATCCTTGCTCTATCTCACCGCATTGAGACCGGACATCATGTTTAGTGTATGCTTGTGTGCTCCCTATCAAGCAAATCCAATTGATTCACACTTGAAGACCGTGAAGAGAATAATGAGATACCTCAAGTACACACCTACCATGGGCTTATGGTATCCTAGAGGATCAAACATTGAGTTACTTGGGTATTCGGATTCCAACTTCGCGGGTTAAAAAGTGAATAGAAAGAGTACATCAGGTGGCTTTCAATTTCTTGGAAGATCTCTAGTTTCTTGGAGCTCAAAGAAGCAAAACTCGGTGGCTCTATCTACCGCCAAAGCGGAATATATGGCGGCGGGAGCTTGTTGTGCACAACTCCTTTACATGAGGCAAACACTCTCGGACTATGGCCTCAACTACACCCAAATACCACCATATTGTGATAGTGAGGCGGCAATCAAGATGGCCCTCAAGACGGGAGATCATGGTCATGCAAAGCATATTCAAGTGAGGTATCACTTCATAAGGGACCATGTTGAGAAGAAGGGTATCGAGTTGGTGAGCGTATGAACTCATGAACAATTAGCGGATATCTTCACCAAGCCACTTGATGAGAAGACCTTCAACAAGCTAAGGGGAGAACTTAATGTTCTCGACCTCTCCAACTTCACATGAGTAACCCTTGAGCTTGTCCTTTGTACATATGTATAGTTCTTTGGTTGTTCTTGTTTGTGTCTTTGTTTGTGCTTGTTTCTCTTCTTTTGTAGGTTGACTTCAGACCTTCTTGAGATAGCAATGGACATGGGTTAACCTTGGGAAGGTGGTTCATGGTGTACCCAAGGCTTTGAAGAATGCTCCATTGTGAGCAAGCTTGAGAAGGAAACAACTCGTTGTTGACACTTTGGTTTGTAGCGGTTCTCTCTCTTTTCTTTAGCATTGCATCATGCATTGTATACTTGTTGCATTTGCATTTGTTGCATTTGTGTATCCTTTGCATTGTGATACCATACATGCTCCCAAGCATGTGTCTAGGGGGAGTTGCTCATTTACAATGTGAGTACATGACTCTCTAGATGATCAAATAGTGATATTTGTGCTTCATGTTCATTGAGCCATGTTCGATCGAGCTCCGAGGTTAAGTCTACTCACGCGGTTTAAAAACAAGTGGCCCATACATTACCACCTCCCTAATGACTAACCCTTGCACATTTGAGAAAATCTTTTGTTGAGTCATAACTGTAGGGGGAGCTATGATGGAATATCACTACAACCAAGGAGGAGCATCGTGAAAGGGGGAGTTATCCTAACTCTTACCAATTATTTTATGCCTCTTGGTTTCGTTATGTTTTTGTGTGGTTTTTGGTGATAGGTGAAAAAGGGGGAGAGAAAACATGAAGATCCAAAAGCCAAGTCGTCTAAGATCAAAGTGGGAGAAGAAGCATGAAAAGATGGACGATAACTGATGAGGACATCACTCCTAAGGATACATGCAACACTCCTCCAATTTTGGACTTGCATGGTCTAATGACTAGAGCTCGTGCACGACGACAAAATTTAGAGGTGAGCTCGTTCCTACGTTCTTCATTATATGTCACTTTTAAGAATGGTTTGCTACCTAATGATTATATTGTAATTAGGAACCATGGAGAGGACCAGGAGATGATGGGAGAAGGACTTGGAGACGTGGAGGACCAGCAAGGACGTGGAAGCCAAGGTGGAGGCCAACCAAAACCGACTTCGAGTCTGTTTCGGGGCTCAGGACCAGTCTGCACTAAAACGGATGCCCAAGACGCATACGGACTCGGATTTGGACGTTCTATATATGCACGGAAAGATAAGAAGAAGACCTTTCCAATGCTGCCGGTCTCATATTAAAATTCATACGGAGTCATCAGGAATCGTTGAAACAAGAGAGAGTCCAGAATCTATTTCGGTGCTGTGTCGCCTATTTTTGGCCTTTGGGCTTTGTATCTAGTTGAGCCCAAGTGTGGGTGCGTCCAGAGGGTCTTGCACGACCCTAGGGTCTTCATATACAGCAGTCACCGTACTATTAGGGTTCGGGTTTTGCTTAGATTATTCTGTTCATAACAGTTTCGCCATCATCACGATTTGTGAGACCCCAACTTCGTGAGATTCATAATACATCTGCAATTGTGTTGCTTTCTTCTTTGTTCTTGCTTGTGTTCTTGATTCGCAGGCAGGGATTAGCCTTCTCGGCAAGGTCAATCATTTTAGGATGGTTGATAACCAGAGGAGACGTCGTGCTACGATTGCGGGGTTTAGAACGTGCTGTTCTGAAGCCGGATCGATTTGTGTGTCGCCTCCGACCAAATCAACGTATCCAGAACCTTTTGGAAGATCGGGAACCCTTGTCCACATCAAGTGGTAATCAGAGCTTCAGGTGCACCGTCAGGTTCATACCACCCTTAGTTAATTTTGTTTTGTGTTCATCCTATCGTCCACAGAAAAGCCCAAAAAATTTTTTCCCTCCGCCCATAACCACGTGTTTAGCCTTTGCATATTTCAATTTCAGAGTCCATAGTGTTGAGTTTGTGCCCTAGTTCTCGTTTAGTCGCTGGTTTAGTTTGTGTTTTTGTCGTCAGTAGTGTTTCCCTTGCAACCCTAGCCGCCATCCCCTTCACCATCCTCTGCTTTGTTGGCTTTTTGTGCTAGGGTTGATTGATCGACACACCTAGCCTAGTTCCACCCTAATCCCACCCTGAACACACCATCAACACCCGGACCAATCCCCATAAATTCCACTTTCCGCTGGATCCACGCCGTAAAAAAAAAAAACTTACCCGATCCCTAACCTGACTCGGGAAGATAAAGAAAAAATTGATTTAAGTTTAAACCCCGACGTTTTCTGTAACTTCAAGATTTTCTGTAGGCCACATCCTACCTCTGTTTGAGCTAAAATTTTTTGTGGATTCTCCTCCGTTGTTAGTGAGTTGGAGAAAAATATCAAAAAAATAAAATCAAAAAAAAGAAATTTAGGATTTCTACTAGTGCTACATCTAGCCCCCTGAAATTTCTGGATTTGGCTGTTTTGCACTTAGCCCCCTGTTATCGCCTGTTGTGGCTTTGTCTCCTTGTTTCTACTTTGCTATCACTACTGTTCTAGGACATACTTAGACCAGCAACTAGGGACAAGTTACTTGGGCACTTATTCAGCTTTACTATCTATTTTTGATTTGTGTACCACTTACATATATATATTTGGCCTTCCTACCTCTACATATTTCTTCTGGACAGCACACAGGTTATTTTGTGACCCTTGCAATCGTGGAACATATCTCTCTGGTATCCTTTGCTTTGCTTTTCAGAACTTTATAAGAGCTTTGTAAGGAGTCTCCTTTTGTTGTGTTGAGAGGCACCACTGCTTAGCTGTTTTGTAGGGATAACCTTCACTGTTTGTTTCCTGTTTTGGTGTTTGTGATGGTAGGAAGTGACGACGGAGAGATGGCTTCACCCTCACAATTTACTGAGTGCGTGAGCCAAGAGCAGCTCCAGAAGGCTTTACAAGCTGCTCAGAGTGATTTGGCAGAGACGATCACCAGAGCCGTTACTAATGCGGTCAGCAAGCTTCACATTGGAGAAAGCATCGAGCAGTTAGAGAAGCGGGTCTCTAAGTTAACTAATCAGGTTGTCGCGTTGCAGACCGCTCCTAAAACCAACAATACGAACACCAATAACAAATACAACGATGTTGAAGACATCCATGATGAAGACACGGTGTATAAGGCTGATGGCACCGTGCATAGGTCAGCTACAAGGACTGCATGATTACGACGTCGTTTGCAACATAATACTCAAGGTATGGGTGGTTTCCATAACTACAACCATCGTCCACACGGTAACTATGCTCCAGATGACCCGTATGCTAAAATTAAGTTTTCAATTCCTTCATTTTCGGGTCAGTATGATGGTGATGTTTATCTTGATTGGGAGATGACTGTAGAACAAAAATTTAATGCCCACCTTGTTCCTGAACTACATAGAGTTAGACAAGCTACTAGTGAGTTTAAGGACTTTGCTATTGTTTGGTGGAGTGGTCTAGCTGCTGAAACTGATTTGCCTACTACTTGGGAAGAACTTAAGGTAGCAATGCGTGATCGTTTTGTTCCCCCCTCTTTTTATAGAGAGATTCGTAATAAACTACAACGATTAGACCAAGGAGATAAAACTGTTCAGGAGTATTTTAGTGAGCTTCAGAAGGGTTTGATTCGTTGTGCTGTAGTTGAAAAAGTAGAGGATCAGATTTGTCGCTTTTATTCTGGATTAAGAAAAGAAATTCTGGACATACTTGATTATAAAGAATATTATACCCTCACCCAGTGTTTCCAGTATGCTATGCTTGCAGAGAAAGAATCACAAGGACTTTTCCAGACTTTTGAGGAGTACAACAAGTCAAGGAACTCCTACCCCCCACGCTCGACGGGACCTTCGGGGCTGCCCAGGCCATCTTTCCGGCCGCCCCCACCAGCAGCTACCAAGGGAACCAGTGTTGTTTCTGCAGCCCCAAGATCAGCCCCTGCACCTTCTACACGCTCAGGTAAACTTTCTGTGCAGGTACCAGCTAGTAGTGCCTCCTCTGTTGCTTCGACAGGGCGCACTACAGGGATTCAGTGCCACCGCTGCCATGGACTTGGTCATGTGCAGAAAGATTGTCCAAGTAGGCGGGCATATGTGGCGACAGACGATGGCGATTACATGAGCACCTCCGATGTGGAGGATGAGGAGGAGGACATCACTGCCACTGGCAGTGACCTCGTCCTTGGAGGCGGAGACACCACAGGATACATGAACATTATTGTTCAACGTGTCCTTAGCACACAAGTTCATCAGCCCGAGACGATGCAGCGCCACAACTTGTTCCAGATTTTCTTCATCATCAAGAACTGCCGAGCACGTGTCATCATTGATGGAGGGAGCTGCAATAACTTGGTGAGTTCTGATGTGGTCAACAAGCTTGCTTTGACCACACGTCCACATCCACATCCGTACTACATTCAGTGGTTAAACGACTCTGGCAAAGCTAAGGTAATACAAACTTGTAGAGTTCCTTTTTCCATTGGTTCTTATGTGGATTCTGTTGATTGTGATGTCGTACCCATGCAAGCATGTTCACTTTTATTGGGTAGACCTTGGGAATTTGATAATGATGTTGTACACCATGATAGAAGTAATAAGTACACTTTTATGCATAAAGGAACTAAAATTACTTTGTTACCAATGACCCCTGCTGAAATTGTACAAGCTGATTTAGAAAGAGCTGCTAGTTTGAAAAATAAAGGTCCTGAAATTCAGCAACCTGTTAATTCTAATTCTACACCTAGTAATGTTAATGATTCTTCAAGTTCTAAGGGTGCTGGAATTAAATTACAAGGTCGTTCATGTCTTGCAACAAAATCTGAGCTGGCTGAAATTTCTGATAATGATGATATTTGCTATGCTTTGATATGCAAAGAAGCTTTGTTTTCGCTTGATGATATTGCTTCTAGTGCTGTGTCTCCTGTTGTCACTAACCTTTTCCAGGAGTATGAGGATGTTTTTCCAGCTGAGATACCCCCGGGATTGCCACCTTTGAGAGGGATTGAGCATCAAATTGATTTAATTCCGGGTGCTACTTTGCCAAACCGTGCTGCTTATAGGACCAACCCTGAGGAGACTAAGGAGATACAACGACAAGTTCAAGTCCTTTTGGATCGTGGGTATGTTCATCAATCACTTAGTCCTTGTGCTGTCCCTGTACTTTTGGTTCCTAAGAAAGATGGTACTTGGTGTATGTGTGTAGATTATAGAGCCATTAATAATATTACTATTAGGTATCGTCATCCTATTCCTAGGCTAGACGACATGCTTGATGAGTTACGTGGTGCTATAATTTTCACTAAAATTGATTTGCGTAGTGGCTACCATCAAATTAGAATGAAACTTGGAGACGAATGGAAAACAGCTTTTAAAACCAAATTTGGATTATATGAGTGGTTAGTAATGCCTTTTGGGTTAACTAATGCACCTAGTACTTTTATGCGCTTGATGAATGAGGTTTTAAGAGCTTTCATTGGCAAATTTGTAGTAGTTTACTTTGATGATATCTTGATTTATAGCAAATCTATAGATGAACATATGAATCATTTGCGTGCTGTTTTTGATGCTTTATGAGATGTACGTTTATTTGGTAACCTTGAGAAGTGCATCTTTTGCATGGATCGAGTCTCTTTTCTTGGCTATGTTGTGACTCCACAGGGAATTGAGATGGATGAGGCGAAGATTGAAGCCATAAAGAGCTGGCCTGTACCAAAAACTATGACACAGGTGAGGAGTTTTCTTGGTCTTGCAGGTTTCTACTGCCGCTTTGTCAAAGATTTCAGCACCATTGCTGCACCTTTGCATGAGTTGAGAAAGAAGGGCATTGATTTCCATTGGGGTAAGGTACATCATGAGTCTTTTGATGCTTTGAAGGATAAACTTACACATGCACCATTGCTGCAATTACCTAATTTTGATAAGATTTTTGAGCTTGAATGTGATGCTAGTGGTATAGGCATTGGTGGTGTTTTGATGCAAGATAGTAAACCTATTGCATACTTTAGTGAGAAAATTATTGGGCCTGTTTTGAATTACTCCATGTATGATAAGGAATTGTATGCACTTGTACGTTATTTAGAGACGTGGCGTCATTATTTGTTGCCCAAAGAATTTGTTATTCATTCTGATCATGAATCACTTAAGTATATTCGTTTTCAATATAATTTGAACCGTAGACATGCTAAATGGATTGAGTTTATTGAGTCTTTTCCTTACATTATTAAACATAAGAAAGGGAAGAATAATGTGATCGCTGATGCTTTATCTAGGCGCTATACTTTATTGTCTCAACTTGATTGTAGAATTTTTGGACTTGAGGCAATTAAAGAACAATATGCTGCTGATGTTGATTTTAAGGATGTATTGCTGCATTATAAAGAGGGTCGTGCATGGAATAAATTTGTGTTGAATGATGGATTCTTGTTTAGAGCTAACCGCCTATGCATTCCAGTTGGTTCCGTTCGTCTTTTGTTGTTACAGGAGGCGCATGGAGGTGGATTGATGGGTCATTTTGGTGCCAAGAAGACGGAGGATATTTTGGCCACACACTTCTTTTGGCCAAGGATGAGGAAAGATGTTGAGCGCTTTGTTGCTCGCTGCACTACATGTCAAAAAGCTAAGTCTCGCTTGAATCCACATGGTTTATACATGCCACTTCCTGTTCCTTCTATTCCTTGGGCGGATATTTCTATGGACTTTGTTTTAGGACTGCCTAGGACTAAGAGGGGGAGTGATATTATTTTTGTTGTTGTGGATAGATTTTCTAAGATGGCACACTTTATACCGTGTCATAAGACTGATGATGCTAGTTATATTACTGATCTCTTTTTCAAAGAAATTGTTCGTTTGCATGGTATGCCTTCTACTATTGTTTCAAATCGTGATGCAAAATTCTTGAGTTACTTTTGGCGCACGCTTAGGAATAAGTTGGGTACAAAGTTGTTGTTTTCTACAACTTGTCACCCACAAACTGATGGACAAACTGAGGTGGTGAACCGCACTTTGGGTACTATGTTGAGAGCTATTTTGAAGAAAAATTTGAAGCAATGGGAAGAATGTTTGCCTCATGTTGAGTTTGCATATAATCGGGCAACACATTCTACTACCAAGGTAAGTCCTTTCAAAGTAGTGTATGGTTTTGATACCCGTACTCCACTTGATATACTTCCTCTACCTATTCATGAGAGAGTTCATATTGATGCTAAGGAACGTGCTGAAGTTATTTTAAAAATGCATGAGACCACTAGACTTAGCATTGAAAAGATGAATGACAAGTATAAAATTGCTGGTAGTAAAGGTAGAAAAGAAGTAAAACTTGATGTAGGAGATTTAGTATGGTTACACTTGAGAAAAGATAGATTTCCAGATTTGAGAAAGTCTAAATTAATGAGTAGAGCTGATGGTCCTTTCAAAATAATTGAGAAGATTAATGATAATGCATACAAACTTGAGTTGCCTCCCGAGTTCGGGGTTAGTCCTACTTTTAACATTTCAGATTTGAAACCATACTTGGGAGAAGAGAATGAGCTTGAGTCGAGGACGACTCTACTTCAAGAGGGGGAGGATGATGAGGACATCACTCCTAAGGATACATGCAACACTCCTCCAATTTTGGACTTGCAAGGTCCAATGACTAGAGCTCGTGCACGACGACTCAATTTAGAGGTGAGCTCGTTCCTACGTTCTTCATTATATGTCACTTTTAAGAATGGTTTGCTACCTAATGATTATATTGTAATTAGGAACTATGGAGAGGACCAGGAGATGATGGGAGAAGGACTTGGAGACGTGGAGGACCAGCAAGGACGTAGAAGCCTAGGTGGAGGCCCAACCAAAATCGACTTTGAGTCTGTTTCGGGGCTCAGGACCAGTCTGCACTAAAACGGATGCCCAATACGCATACAGACTCAGATTTGGACGTTCTACATATGCATGGAAAGATAAGAAGAAGACCTTTGCAATTCCGCTGGTCTCATATCAAAATTCATCCGGAGTCATCGGAAATCTTCGAAACAAGAGAGAGTCCAGAATCTGTTTTGGTGCTGTGTCGCCTGTTTTTGGCCTTTGGGCTTTGTATCTAGTTGAGCCCAAGTAGGGGTGCGTCCAGAGGGTCTTGCACGACCCTAGGGTCTTCATATACAGCCGCCGCCGCACCATTAGGGTTCGGGTTTTGCTTAGATTATTCTGTTCATAACAGTTTCGCCGTCATCACGGTTTGTGAGACCCTAACTTCGTGAGATTCATAATACATCTGCAATTGTGTTGCTTTCTTCTTTGTTCTTGCTTGTGTTCTTGATTCGCAGGCAGGGATTAGCCTTCTCGGCAAGGTCAATCGTTTTAGGACGGTTGATAACCAGAGGAGACATCGTGCTGCGATTGCGGGGTTTAGAACGTGCTGTTCTGAAGCCGGATCGATTTGTGTGTCGCCTCCGACCAAATCAACATATCCAGAACCTTTCGGAAGATCGGGAACCCTTGTCCACATCAATAACACAAAGGGAGAGGAGAACATGAAGATCCAAAAGCCAAGTCGTCTAAGATCAAAGTGGGAGAAGAAGCATGAAAAGATGGACGATAACACAAAGGGAGGGGAGAACATGAAGATTCAAAAGCGAAATCCATGAAGAGATGGAACATGAAGATCACATCAAGATGAACATCTACACCAACATGAAGAAGAACAATGATGATGCATGTCTATGGCAACAATGAACATCTTCACCGACATGAGCATCTACGTCCTTGGTACGGGTCTACATAACAAGATCAACTACCACGACACCAAGGCGAGCGCAAATTCGACTCGAGCTCAATATCTAGTACGCTATATAAGTGGGCAGTTCTCCTTCAATACCTAGCACATCTCAAGGGGGAGACTACTTCCAAGGTAAGGACCAAGGTATGCCTTTCAATCTTTTCTTTTCCTTTGGTTCTTTCTTGCTTGTCCGTTTTTGGATCATCATAAGTAGTGGTTGTCATCCATCACCAAAAAGGGGGAGATTGTAAGGATCATGACCATTGAGGTCACCCCAAGGTATGATATTTTGGTGATGCATGACAAACATGAAATATGACTAATATCTATACGAGTGTTGCCCGTGTAGGAAATCTATTCTATATTATGATGATTGTTCACGGCGGCCTTGGCGATTGATGATGATGACCACAAGCATGGAGGCTTGATGAGCTTGATGGAGTCCAAGGGTTGATGGAGATGGATCAAAGTGGAGAACAAGCTATGGAGCAAGTGTTTTGTACACTTGTCTAGTTGTTAGGCTTTGAGTCCATAGGAAAAAATTGGACTATCAAGGGGGTCTAGGTCATTCTCTTAGGTCATGTCTAGTCGGTGATGTGCAAGGTTACTCGGTGAAATCACAGGCACAAGTTGGCAGTGGAGAAGCCAAGCAGCTGTTCGGAGAAGCTGGGAAACCAAGTCAAGCGAGGACGATGAGTTTTAGCTTCGGGACGTAGAGACCGAACAGAGGGGTCAGTGGAGACCAGAGTGTCCGATCACTATGTGGAGTATGTCTGGGACTTCCAGCGAGGAGCAAGGTTTCAGTCTGTGCGAGGGACCATAGAGACCGGATGGTCCGGTCTATAGACCGGACAGTCCGGTCTGTGTGGGTGAAGCATAGGACAGAGAGGATGCAGTTTGTGGACCTTCCTGGAATAGAGAGAGAAAGTGGACCGGACGGTCCGGTCCAGTGATCGGACAGTCCGATCAGCAGGAGTTCAGCAGTGGACAGAGCCGTTAGGCTTGGGATTGAAGTGACCGAATGGTCCGGTCAGGTACTGACCAGACTATACGGTCAGTAGGCCCAGAAAGCTGATTTCTTGGAGCAACGACTAGTTTGAGGTTGGGAGCCTATATAACTTTGTTGTTGGGGTCTTTGTGACCTCTCTTGGCCAGTGGAATACCTGAGAGTATTTGGTAAGGTCCAAGAGGAAAAGAGGAGAGCACTAGGAGAGGATATTGGATATCTTGAGAGTGCTAGTGAGAGTAACAAGGAGTTACCTTGCACATCTAAGGCTAGGGTGTCCTTGAGGGTGTGATCTAGGTTGTTACCCTTGGTCTATGGTGAGACCTTGACCGGTTAGGTGTCGGTGATCGAGCCAATTGTGATTGGTTGTGAAAGCCGTCACAAGTTTGTACACGGTTTGAGCCCGCCGTTGGAAGGGGCATCAATAGTGAGCACCCGTCCCGGCTCGGGGAGTACGGCAAGTTCTCAAGGGAGGCGAGCTTGTGCTTTATGCAGCGGTGACGCACACCGTGTCTTCACTCGAGGCGTGATTGCGGGCTCGTGGGCGAGAACTCCACTTGGTGGCGTGAGGGACCGGGATTTCGATGGGAGTGGTCCAACGAGGAGTAGGGGAAGGCGCCATCCTTCCGAGACCTCGGGAAAAATCATGAGCCATCTCTTACTCTACTCCTTACTTTGATTCATTACCTTCCGCATTTACATACTGTGCTATTCATGCTTGTGTGTTTATCTTGCTCTAGTTGACTACCTTGTAGAATTGCATGAATAGGCTTCTTTACTTGCTAGTAGTGCTTAGCCTTCATACTTGATCACTAGCATGTCTAGGAGTTGCTTGGCTTGATTGATCACCCTAGTATGTATTGTGCTACTCATGCATGTATGCTTTCTATATGCTTGTTGATCTAGTAGCTTTGCTTGAGTAGAACTTTTGCTAGCTAGTTGTTTGCTTCCGCGTATCTTTGGTAACTAGCTTGCATAGGAGTTGTATTGCGTTTGTGTGATCCACTAGTATGCTTAGGTTGTTGTTCCTTTCATAGGTTCATTATCTTGCTAGTGTGATCACCACTAGGATTGCGTAGGAGTTGTTTTGGGTGGTCGGTTTTAGGAATTGGTGAATTTGGTACATAGTGGGAGTTCCCGATTCAAACCCCCCCCCCCTCTTGGTCACTCAGTCCTTTCAAAAGTGAAATCTTTTTGTTCTTTTTTTGCTTTGCAAATTTTTATGGTTTTTGAAAGCTAAAATCTTTTTGGGTCTTCTTAAATTTGCTAAAAAAGAAATGACTCAACTAGAGAAAGAGGGAGAGAGGATAGAACAATTGGCGCACCCTGATTTGGGTACCTCCCCAAGCTTAGGTCTTTGTAAGACTTAAGCTTAGATGGCATTCACTGCAGCGGTTGATACTGAATGTTGAAATGGCTGAACAATTGGTATATCATGGAGATGTTTGTCTGAAGTTGTTCTGACGTCTGTTGTTGCCATGCTTGTTCTCTCCTTATGGCTACTTGTATTTCTTGAGTTCGCATGTTGGTCTCATATGAATTGGCAGCCAAGTATTGCATATCTTCTTGCAACTCCAAAAAATTATATGACATGAATCGGGTGGAACGAGAAGTGCCTATGCCTCCATGAGGTTGATGGTAACTTCCCATCCCATAGGGGTTGGAAGGTTCATACTCTTCATTGGAGGAGGTACTGTAGTTTGTTGATGAACTAGCAACTCCGAGAAACTGTGGTTGCTCCCAATGGTATTGGGGGTTTCCCGAAATACCCAGTTGAGGTGTGTTCATGGCTGTTTCATGCTGCTGTTCTGCTCATTGGAGTTGTGCTCTTGTTCTTGGTTTATCCCCTGAAACACTATGTCTTACGCGCTGCAAGGGAGCTTGCAATTTGTACACAAAGTTCTTTTTACCGATAATAGTGAGCTGGGTTAGGCAACTCAATTTTTGTGTCATACCCTAGATAAAGCATGAAGTACTTATTGTTCTCCTCTTTCAACAAATGACTTGCAAGAAATGGTCTTTTCCTAGCAAAGGAGTGCTAGGGAGATGATCTATTCTCGCTCTGTGAAGTGCGCCAACCTTCCTAGCAATTCTAGTGACAAAAGGGGTAAAAGTAATGGCTCCTTGTTGCCTGAGTGCTAAGATGAGGCAATGATTGATGAGGAAAAACGTGGGGTTTGTTTTAATCTTCTTGATTACAGCATGGAGATAGGCTTTATCCAAACTATTCACCGAACATAGATCACCCCGAGGTGTTAAGTAGTGAATGATAAAATGGTGAATTATACGGAGCGATGGGTTGTGAATGTCACTAGTGCATTCTTGCCCCATAATGGGATTTCCTATCTTTGCCCAAAGTCCTTGTGGTGTGAAACCATGAAGTTTATCAATGTCTAAGGCTGCCTTACGGTCAAAACCAAGATAAGTACTAATTTCTTTTAAGGACCGTTCATATGTTTCACCAAAAAGATGAAATTCATAGAGAGTGCCTGCTTTATTTGATTCATGGGCATGAACTTTCAAAGTGCAAAGAAATTCGATAGTGAGCCATTTGAACCATATTCATTGAGGTGATAGAAATCATACCAATCTGTCGTGTTGAGCGCATACTCAAAATCTGCAAGGATGCCAATTCGCTCGATGAAGTCGTAGTCGAACTTGCGCATAGGCGTGAACTTCCGGTCTTGTATGGCGGTGAACTTGCTTTGCTCGTCGAAGTCGTTGAGCACCATGTTCTCTTGACTCTCCATATACTTCTCGAATTCTCTATCTCCTCCTCCTTGTTCACTTGCTACCGTTGCAGCCTCAGATATGGACATTGATTTCGAGCGGTAGCTTGGACCTTGTCCATAGGCAGCCTCCGAGTGTTCAGCTTCTGAGCGCCCACTTGGGGTGCGTCTCCCACGACTTGAGCTGCTGCTGAATTTAGTGTAGAGGCCCCTCCAAATGTTTGCCATTCCTGCAAAAAGGTTACTTGAACACAATACCTGAAGGACAATATGACAATAATGGTTAGTGATTAGTTGTTCGGTTAGCAGTCCAAGTGTTAGTCATTCAAACGTGCAAGGGTGGCAGCAAACTTGCTCTAGTTGGTTTTATTGTAGCACACTTTTATTCCTACGTTCAAAGTGTACTTACTAAAAAGACTAGTGAAAGGAAAGAGAGGGTGCAAAGGAAGGGAGATGTGAAGGAGAAGAGTGTTTTCAGCTGAAAATTGAGAGGTGAAGAATGTGGAGGGTAAGCCTCGGTATGTATAGGCTCGAGGGGAAGCCTTGGAGCAAGATTTTCAGGCCGGGTAGCGGTACACTGCCATCCGGCATAGCATTTTCCTCCACTTGCTCCACTATTTCCTTGTTGGTGATGGGAGAGGGTGGTGGGCAAGGATGGATTGAGTGTGGCCATGTGATCCTCTTGCTCTTTTTGGCCAAAACTGCATGTTGAGTGTGGTGAGCAAGGATGGATTGATGGGATGGCCAAAGTTGGATGCTTGCAATGAGTGCCCTGCCACTCATGGGGTCGAGGGGAGTAGGATGGTAGGTGAGAGTGGGTGATTGGAGTGTGAGGTGACTTGAGTGGCTCTCCATCACTTGCTTTTCACTCATGGCGGGGTCTTTTGGTGAGCATTTTGCATAATGGAAAAGCTGGCCACACACCCTCCACTCTGGCCATCAACTCTACTGCAAAAGTGCAAAGAATCCAAGAAAAACTATGGCCAGGTGGCATGGTTTGCCGGGAGGCAGATTCTGCCCAGGCGGCACAAAAATCACCCAGTCGGGTGCTTATTTTTTTTAGGAAAAATGACCTCCTGGGTGCTAAAAAAACTGACTGGGTTTCTCAGTCCTAGTGGCTTGAAAATTACTTAGCCGGGTGGTCATTTTTCATGAAAAATAACCTTCCGGGTACTGAAGACTGACTGACCAGGTTAGAGTCTAGGCGACTTAAAAGTTACCCAGCTGGGTGGTCATTTTAGGTGAAAAATAACCTCCTAGGTGCTGAAATTCGACTGGCCGAGTAAGATTCTGAGCGACTTAAAAGTTACCCAGCCGGTTGGTCATTTTTGGTGAAAAATGACCTCTCGGGTGCTGAAATTTGACTGGCCAGGTTAGAGTCCCGGGTCATCATCCGCATAGTCATTTTTGATGAAATTTGACCTCTCGACCGAGAAATTTTGCCAAGATATCATTTTTTTATTTTTTAAGGGAAAAGATAATCATTCAAAGAAGGAAATGAAAAGAAGAAAGGAATCTAATTTAGTGGTATGTAAAAAAGAAGGGGCGATAAACATCAGTTACCTTCCGATGAGGGTCCAGATTTTTCGTCTTGAACAAGATGTTCTCTGTGTTCAGTTTTGCACGGTGCCTTCCATGGATGGAGAATTTTCCACGGTTGGTGCAACTTCTTTCTTCCGCCATACTTGTTTTATTTTCTTGGGCTTGGTGGCGACCTTTTTCTTTGTTTCTTGTGGCTCGTTCTTTTTTTTGGGCGGCGATTGTGTGTTCTTGAATTTTACCACCAGTACGCCTGATTTTTGTGCCATTGGGTATACCTCAATTTTTTGCACCGTGTTAGGATTGTTACCATAAAAGATACGTACCTGATTACATTGTTCCACTCAGGGCTTGAAGGCAAACTTCTCTTCGCTCCCATTGATGTTAAGATGGATTTCTCTAGCCCCAACGTCAATGTTGGCATTTGCGGTGCTAAGGAATAGCCTTCCTAGTATAAGAGGTGTCTTTACATCGGCCTTCATATCTAGCACCACAAAGTCGACAGTAATAAGATAGTTCCTTATCTTCACGGGTGCGTCCTCCACGATGCCCGTCGGGTAGCAAACTGATTGGTCGACAAGCTGCAAGCACATTGCCATAGGGGATAATGAGTTGACATTAAGTTTGTCATACACCACATTGGGCATGACGCTCACGCTTTCCCCCAAATCACAAAGGGCGTTGATGAATTGCTGCATCCCGATGGAACATGGGATGGTTGGGCATCCCGGGTCTCGCTTCTTTTCTGGTAGGGAGTTAAAGATGGCGGCGCTGCCTTCCTCCATTAATTTGACAATCTCAATTGATGGCATTGGGCATTTGTTGTTGAGGATGTCCTTTAGGTACTTGCAGTAGGTAGGGACCTGCATGACATTAAGCAGCGGTATATTAACATATAATTTCTTTATTACCTCTACAAATTTCCCTAATTACTCGTCCACTGATGGCTTGCATTGGCGAGAGGGAAATGGCAACAGCGACGTATCATAGAACTCATGTGGCACCTTCTTGAGGGGCACCTTTGCCTCATTGGCTTCAATTTCTTCTTCATCCTCTTACTCTTGTGGTATATATATACCAGGGATGATGTAGATATGGCCCGATCTTCCGAGAGGTGAGGGGATAAACTCGAATTTGGACAACTCGGCGTCGATGACCCGGCTTGAATCAGACACGATCCAACCCCACAACCGTTACACCAAGCACAACTTGATTGTTCCTGCAAGCGAAATCGAGAACACAAGCAAGAGAGGATAAACACGCAATCTGAAATTGCAAATATGGATGAAGCGAATCATAAGAAAAGGTTTAAGCTCTGAACACAAAAGGACTAATCACCACAGTGGTGTAGAACGAGAACAGGGGCCCTGGATTACTGTAAAAGGACTTGTCGCCACAGTTACAATAATTCGACCAAGTTTCTCTCTGGAAACTGAACTAAACAAAACCCAAAACTAAAAGACGGCGGCTACCGAGTTTATGTAGGAAACAAAGACGTCCTAGGGTTGGGGGCGACCAGGGGGGGTGACCACAACATGGGCTTAAGGCCCGACACGATACATGGCCAAGTTGGCCCAAAATAGGTGGCATAGCACCTTGTCATGGTCACATATTATGACTCACGACCCTTCTGAAGCAAGGACTAGAACCAAAACGACGGCGTCGTCGTCCCCTTTCCAACGCATCAAAGAACGCCTCATTTGGACGTCGGATGTGGGAGATATCATCAAAACCGTGAAGGGGTGTCGGCTGAATCCGAGACAAATGTGGCGACCGAGTTGGTGACGACTTGTAATTTGGGGAAGGCCATGATATGCGCGTATCCAGCATGGTGATGTCCTCATCAAGGGATACCTCGCCACTTGGATATATTGCCTAGTGGGCCAGGGTCTAATAAAGATAAAGACCCATGAAGATAACTACTCGGATTGTTACTTGGAGTACACGACAAGCCAATACTAGAGATAGAAAGTTAGAGATAGAGTCCTAGTCGGAAATCATGTTGTAACTGACTAAGACACTACAGAACACAGGACGTAGGGTTGTTTCATAATGAGGGGCAGGGGCTCTTTCATGGGCATCCCGCATAATACACTACAGAACACAGGACGTAGGGTTGTTATCCTCCGGGAGGCCCGAACCTATCTAAACCTTGCGTCTTGTGTGTCCATCGATCTTTCATACTCATACACATACCTAGATCTACTATCGAGAATATCTCTCGACAGTTGGCGCGCCAGGAAGGGGCATCATTGAGTGTAGATTTGTCAAAATTGATGGCTTTCATCGACATCAAGTTTCGCCCGGGAGACAAGATCTGCTTTGGCACTGTCAGCCTCTTCGCCGATCAGCACGAGAACCTCGTCAAGCATGAATGCATGGCCCACTCGGACGCTGCCACAGCCGACCAGAGCAATCCGGCCGGCCGATTCCTGCTTGGCCTCAACAATGCGGCGACAGCTTTCCAGGCGGAAACCCTCTCGGGCGGCAACTCAACGTTGTCCGCAACACCCCGATTGGCAACCTTGGTCGATTCAGGTTACACTACGGTTGATCTCCCGGCTCATCACATGGACCAGTCAGTCGAAGATCCCAAATTTTTCGACGAACCAAGATTTGTTGCAGCAATCGGCCTTGAAAGCGAGTCACTCCTGGACTTGATTGAAGAGCCGAGTGATTCAGAGAGTTGTTCCTCGGATTTCCACGAGGTATTCACGATAGCACCTGTTGCTCAGGGGCAAGAAGACGGCAAAACATTGGCGGATGCTGCCACGCGCGGTACCGTGCCGCGTGTAGACGGACATGAAACCGACCTTGAAGACGGTGATCCAAACGCCACCACTCCTCCGCTTCGAAGATCGGATGCTCAGCAGAGACCCCGAGTCGTGCAAAACTTAGATATGGGAGACCTCACCTTAAATCAGTCTCTAGGGCCGCTAGTTCGATGCCCAGGAAGGATAGAAGAGACTGACAGCGCTCCAATCGGGAGGCAACCCCGCCTACTATCCCTAGGCGTAGGCCCATTGCAGAGTACCATGATCGACATCCAAGCGCCAACCTACGCAACAGCATACCGCCACGTGATGCGCGGGTCCGATTGGACAACAGATACCGGGAGCGCGACAATGCGGCCCACCGAGAGTATGAAGATGAATGGCGCCGGCGTGGTTACGTCGACTATGAGTGTGACAATAGGCAGCAGCCACATATAGACGATCATTACCGTGATCGACGGGACGAGGGCCACCGTGATGATAGATATTACCGAGAAGCCGGCCGCGAACGAGAACGTACTCGGGCCATCGACGATTATGACGAGGAGGCTGGCATCCGAGCCTTCACTTGGGAACTTTGAACCATCAGATGGCCAGTCGGCTTCAAGCCAGTCGGCATTGACAAGTATGATGGCAAGACGGACCCGCGCGATTGGCTTCACGTCTATTCGACAGCCATACGAGCTCTCGGCGGTGATAGCTTTGTCATGGCCAACTATTTGCATGTTTGCTTACCTCCGGCAGCAAGAACTTGGCTCACTAATCTACCCGACAACTCTATCACCTCCTGGGCAGATCTCTGTCAGCAGTTCGTGGCCAATTTTCAAGCCACCTTCGATAGACCAGGGAATCACTAGGAACTCGGCCGGATCAAGTAGCGAGACCGCGAGCCATTTCAAGAGTACATCCAACACTTCGGCCGAGTGAAAAATACCATTCCTAATATCTCGGATGCTTAGTTGTCGTCGCCTTCCAGGGAGGACTCCGCGACGACGACCTAATAAATAAGATTGGAAGGTTGGACGCTGCCGGCAGACTGTCAGCCAAAGAATTATTCACTATGGCCGACAAATATGCTGCTGGCAATTCGGCACTATTTCAAGTTTGCCAGTACATGGAGGCGAGCCCAAGGAACCAATCGGGTCCACCCGATTATAGCAAGGACAACGATAGGAAGCGCAAGCAAGACCGAACGGTGGCCAACACCGAGCGCCCGACCAGGAGGAAACCAGTCACTCAGGATGACTTCGATAAGATGCTCGATGGCCCTTGCCTGCTACATGATGGAGCTCACAAAGCTAGGGAATGTTTCAAGATGAAAAATTTCGCCCATCACGCCTTGAATGTCTACAAAGAACGCCCCTGGATCCCCAAGGGTGGCAAAAAGGATTCAAATAAGGATAACCAAGACGAGGACAAGGAGACTTCCAAGACCCCGAACGTGAGGTCAATTACATCTATGGCCGGTCTATGGCTGACTTGAAGCGCCAGCAGAAGATCCTCTACAAAGAGGTACACTCGGTCTCACCAGCGGTACCTCAATATCTGTGATGGTTAGAGGTTCCAATTACTTTTGATCGGTCCGACCATCCGAATCACATCCACATGGCCTGGGGAATATCCCTTAGTGCTAACACCGACTATTAACTGAGTCCGGCTAAATCGGGTACTGATAGATGGTGGTAGCAGTCTAGACATCCTTTTCATGAAAACCTTCAAGGAGCTTGGCATACCCTTGACGGACCTCAAGCCAAGTCGGTCGCCGTTTCGTGGTGTGATCTCGGGCATGCAAACAGTCCCTCTAGGACAAATCACTCTGGCCGTGACTACAGGATGGAGCGAATTACCTTCGAAGTCGCCGACCTCGACTCTACGTATCACGCCATTATAGGACAGCCAGCCATCGCTAAATTCATGGCGGTACCTCATTATCCTTATATGATGATAAAGCTGCTAGGGCCAAACGACGTCATATCAATCCACCCGGATGTTCGGACCTCATACGACTGCCACAATGGCAGTTGTGAGTTGGCCGAGAAGATAGTAGCAGCATCGGAGCTGGCCGAGCTGAAGGAAGCGGTTGCAACAGCGGACGAGGCCATGCTTGACCCTGCTCCAAAGAAAACGATGAAGACTGCGGTACAGGCGGACGTCGTGGAGTCCAAGAAGATTAGCCTAGATGACAATGATGTATCCAAGACCACCAATATTAGGGTCAATTTAGGAGATAAATAGGAAAGCACGCTCATCCTTTTTCTTAGAAATAATAAAGATATATTTGCATGGAAACCTTCTAACATGCCAGGTGTTCCAAGGGAAAAGGATGAGCACAAACTTCACGTTCGTGAAAACACCAAGCCAGTAAGGCAACGGCTTAAACGATTCTCGCAAGACCGAAAGGATGCGATTAGGAAAGAAATCGGCCGACTGCTGGCAGCTGGTTTTATCAAAGAAGTTTTCCACCCTGACTGGTTGGCTAACCCAGTTCTAGTGCGGAAGAAGAATAAGGAGTGGCGGATGTGCATGGATTACACTGGCCTTAACCAAGCATGTCTGAAAGATCCGTTCACTCTCCCACGTATTAATCAAGTGGTCGATTTGACGGCTGGATGCGCTCTGTTGTGCTTCTTAGATGCCTATTCAGGGTACCATCAGATTCCCTTAAACCAATCTGACCAGCTCAAAACCTCGTTCATCACGCTGGTCGGAGCCTTTTGTTACACAACAATGCCCTTTGGCCTGAAAAACGCTGGCGCCACCTACCAGCGGACTATGCATTGATGTTTGGACAACAGGATAGAAAGGAATGTCGAGGCTTACATCGATGATGTGGTAGTCAAGACTCGGCTCTCCACCGACTTAATATCCGACCTAGATGAAACATTCGGCAACCTTCGTAAATACAACATAAAGCTAAATCCAGAAAAATGCGTCTTTGAGGTCCCATCAGGAAAAGTACTTGGGTTTTTGGTATCACACAGAGGGATTGAAGCTAATCCAGAAAAGGTAAATGCCATATTACGAATGGGACCTCCACACTCGCAAAAAGACATTCAAAAGCTCACTGGTTGTATGGCTGCGCTCGGTCGGTTTGTATCGCGACTCGACGCCCGAGGGTTACCCTTTTTTCGATTACTCAAGAAGCAAGAATCATTCACCTGGAATGACGATGCACAGAAAGCCTTGGATGATTTTAAGGCTTATATTAGTGGTCCTCTAGTCTTAACTCCCCCAAAGCCAAAGGAACCTTTGCAGTTGTACATTTCCGCAACCAAACACGTTGTCAGTACTGTGCTGGCGGTGGAACGGGCGGAAGATGGCAAGGCTCAATAGGTGCAATGACCAGTATATTTTGTCAGTGAAGTCTTATCGGAATCCAAGGTACGATACTTCCAGCTTTAGAAATTAATTTATGCATTATTGATGACACCTAGGAAGTTGAAGCATTACTTTGAGGATCATCCAATTGAGGTCCACACATCGTTCGGCCTGGGCGAATTGCTTCACAACAAATGGGCCATCGGGCTCGGATCATATGATATCACCTTTAAGTCATGCGACTCGATCAAAGGTCAAGCTTTGTCAGACTTCATCGCCGAGTGGACAGAATGTGAGTTACCTCCCGACTCACAAGAATTATGCTATTGGAAGATGGCGTTTGATGGCTCCTTACAACTGGAAGGCGCTGGAGCAGGAGTCATACTGGTATCTCCTGATGGAGCCAAGTTGTGGTACGTTCTTCGAATGCACTTCCGTGCCTCTAACAACGCTGCAGAGTATGAGGCGCTGCTACACGGACTTCGGACAGCTATCTCACTCGGCGTCCAAAGGATAAGCGTCTCTGGCGACTCGGTGCTAGTTATAAATCAAGTAACGAAGGAGTGGTGTTTTTCCCATGAAAGCATGACAGCCTACTGCACCAAAGTTCGGAAGCTCAAAGACAAGTTTGATGGCATTGAGTATAAACACGTCCTGTGCAAGTATAATGAAGAGGCGGACGAGCTGGCCAAACTTGGGTCTAGTGGATCTAAAATACCCGATGGAGTATTCCTTGATGATCTACATAAGCCATCTGTACTCATCTGTACTAACCCAGCAAACTATAGAACAGTCGACACTAAAGGCAGGGGTAGCATCGCATGTAGCTGTCATTAAGGTAGATTGGCGCACTCCCTTCATTGAGTATCTAGATCGTGATACACTACCGACCAATAAAGACGAAGCCCTCCGAATTATTCGCAAGTCGTGTTCATATCATATAGTTGACCATCACCTGTACAACCAAACCCCACATGGAGTAATGATGAAATGCTTGTCTCAAGATAAAGGCATAGCTATATTAGGAAACATCCACGCTGGCATTTGTGGGAATCACGCAGGCCCATCCACAATTGCGGCCAAAGCAATGAGGCAAGGGTTTTATTGGCCGACCGCCGGTGCTGATGCCAAGGAAATTGTCCGAAAGTGTGAAGGTTGTCAGTTCTTCGCCCGCCAGATGCGCGTACCTCCTACAGAGCTTCAAAATATACCAATAACTTGGTCGTTTTCAGTATGGGGTTTAGACATTGTCGGACCTTTCATGAAAGCTCATGGGGGTTTTACTCACCTTTTTGTAGCAGTGGACAAGTTTTATAAATGGATCGGAGCAAAGCCAGTCGGTAAGATTTCAGCAAAGAAGGCCATCGAGTTTATGACCGAAATAGTCACTCGTTTCGGTGCCCCACACAAGATAATCACTGACAATGGTACTCAATTCACAGCAGAGGAGATTAAAGAGTTTGCGTGCCGAGTCGGTTTTAAGATTGGTTATGCCTCAGCCGCCCATCCACAGAGCAATGGCCAGGTTGAGAGGGCAAACGGCCTCCTGCTTTCTGGAATTATGCCTCGTATATTTCATCGGTTGGAAAAGCATGCTCGATGATGGGTTTGAGAATTACCATCTGTGTTGTGGGGACTTAGAACCAACATAAGTCATGCCATCGGGCACTCCCCTTTTTCTCTGGTTTATGGCTCGGAAGCCATGTTACCAATCGAGATTCTTTTTGCCTCCCCTCGTGTGGCAGCGTATGAAGAAAAAACCTCCAACGACAATAGGTGTGACGACTTGTTATTGTTGGAGGAGCAGCGAGATGCCACTGTAATTTGGTCGGCAAAGTACCAGCAAAGTTTGCGATGATATCACAATAAAAATGTTCGAACATGGGGTTTTCCGTCGGTGACCTGGTTTTGAAGCAAGTTCAGTCTAAGGTCGGCAAGCACAAGTTGTCGCCTCTAAGGGAAGGATCTTTTATTATAAAGGAAATCACTCGGCCAGGCGCCTATCGATTGATGAATGAGGACGGATCGGACCTTCAAAGTTCCTGGAATGTTTCACAGCTACGTCGTTTTTATACTTAGTAATTATAGTTTATTGTATTTCTATTATTAAATATATATACATAGTGGTCATGATATTTGATTTCACAATTTATGATTTCTGTGAATAATTGTTATTATTGTTTACATCATGACTCAAATTCTGATACTTGGTATCACTCTAACTCGCGCATGTCGACCAAGTGGGTTACTTAGTCCCCAGGGTTCTTGCTGTCTGTTAGTGACCAAGGCAATTCTCCTAATTCGCATATGCTTGACCAAGTGAGTTATTAGTCTCCATGGTTCATATCGGTTATTGGGGGCATTGTTTAGAGGGCTGACATGAGTTGTGTATTGGTTGTGAGTGTTTAACAAAAGTTCATACAATACATATACAAATCAGCGCGACCTAAGAATTCATTACAATACTGGTAATGAATCTAGACCTTAGCGGTCTATCGAACATTGGTTATATTACAGTATCAGAGTTGTAAGACAGTATTTTAAGCTTTACAATTCCTTACAATTTAGGTAAGGGATCTAGCTCTATCTGGTCGGCTAATACATGAGCTATTTTTTGCACCTCAGCCACGAGAGTTTCACATTGCTCATCAGAGAAATCTTCATAGAAACCCTCGGCTACCACATCTAACTCTATGCTGGGGATGTGGGACTTTGCAATTGCCAGGACTTGTGCGCCGGCTAGCTCTGCAACATGTCTAACATGATCTTTCAGTCGGCCGAGTGCCCCTTGTAGCCTCGTCATCAGGTCTCGACATCGAGGTGGTTTTTCTTCAGGATATATGTAATGGGCGACCACCTCTGCATCCTTCTGAAGAGCTGCAAGAGACCATCGAAGGTTTTCATCACCCTCTATAAATTTCTTCTGCAATAGCTCATAGGACCACTTTGATCCTACAGGAGTATAATAACCAATATGTCCAGCACAATGAACTTCAATATCAAGGTATTAGTTGCATAAACACTTACCTCTTTGGCGTTTCTCGGCTTCTACCTTATCAGCCTCAAGGGTGGCAACTTTTTCCTTATACTCTTCTTTTTTGCTTTTCAATTTCTTTGAATGCTTTTTGGAATTGGTTTAGCTCATCCACAGCCTTTTTGAAGATCTTTTCAGCTTTGATTACTTCGGTTTCCAGCTTTATGTTTCTTTCTTTCTGGATTTTTATTATTTCGTCAGCGCCTGTCAGTAACGAACATTTTAGTACATATATATATATATTCCTATATGTATAAGTATATTCATTTTTACCTTCAGCCCTTCTCTTCCATGAATTTTGTTTTTCTTGCATTGTCTTGAGGTCGTCTTTTAGCTTTTCAAAATTTTTCTTGATCTCTGTCGAGTCCTAGATCTACTTCTTTAATCCTTGATTCTCAGACTTCAAAGTTTCAAGAGCTTGGGCAGATGACTCTAGTTATTTTATACGGCCTTCAAGACTTGCAATTTGAGCGGTCGCCTGGGCATCTTGTTTTTGTTTAAAGCGGTCTATCGAACATTGGTTATATTACAGTATCAGAGTTGTAAGACAATATTTTAAGCTTTACAATTCCTTACAATTTAGGTAAGGGATCTAGCTTTATCTGGTCGGCTAATATATGAGTTGTTTTTGCGCCTCAGCCACGAGAGCTTCACATTGCTCAACAGAGAAATCGTCATAGAAACCCTCGGCTACCACATCTAACTCTATGCTGGGGATGTGGGACTTTGCAATTGCCAGGACTTGTGCGCCGGCTAGCTCTGCAACATGTCGAGCATGTTCTTTCAGTCGGTCGGGTGCCCCTTGTAGCCTCGTCATCAGGTCTCGACATCGAGGTGGTTTTTCTTCAAGATATATGTATTGGGCGACCACCACTGTATCCTTCTGAAGAGCTGCAAGAGACCATCGAAGGTTTTCATCACCCTCTATAAATTTCTTCTGCAATAGCTCATAGGACCTCTTTGATCCTACAGGAGTACAAAAATCATATATGTCCAGCATGATGAACTTCAATATCATGGTATTAGTTGCATAAACACTTACCTCTTAGGTGTTTCTCGGCTTCTACCTTCTCAGCCTCAAGGGT
Organism: Eleusine coracana subsp. coracana; assembly: GCA_032690845.1. Classification (NCBI taxonomy): domain Eukaryota; kingdom Viridiplantae; phylum Streptophyta; class Magnoliopsida; order Poales; family Poaceae; genus Eleusine; species Eleusine coracana. The sequence goes on along the minus strand of CM064434.1, from coordinate 44,878,011 downwards.
GGCAACTTTGTCCTTATACTCTTCTTTTTGCTTTTCAATTTCTTTGAATGCTTTTTGGAATTGGTTTAGCTCATCCACAACCTTTTTGAAGATCTTTTCAGCTTTGATTACTTCGGTTTCCAGCTTTATGTTTCTTTCTTTCTGGCCTTTTATTGTTTCCTCAGCGCCTGTCAGTAACAAACATTTTAGTACATATATATATTCCTATATGTATAAGTATATTCATTTTTACCTTCAGCCCTTTTCTTCCATGAATTTTGTTTTTCTTGCATTGTCTTGAGGTCGTCTTTTAGCTTTTCAAAAATTTTCTTGATCTCTACCGAGTCCTGGATCTCCTTCTTTAATCCTTGATTCTCGGACTTCAAAGTTTCAAGAGCTTGGGCAGATGACTCTAGTTCTTTTATACGGCCTTCAAGACTTGCAATTTTAGCGGTCGCCTGGGCATCTTGTTTTTGTTTCAAGCGGTCTATCGAACATTGGTTATATTACAGTATCAGAGTTGTAATACAGTATTTTAAGCTTTACAATTCCTTACAATTTAGGTAAGGGATCTAGCTCTATCTGGTCGGCTAATATATGAGCTGTTTTTGCGCCTCAGCCACGAGAGCTTCACATTGCTCATCAGAGAAATCGTCATAGAAACCCTCGGCTACCACATCTAACTCTATGCTGGGGATGTAGGACTTTGCAATTGCCAGGACTTGTGCGCCGGCTAGCTCTGCAACATGTCGAGCATGTTCTTTCAGTCGGCCGGGTGCCCGTTGTAGCCTCGTCATCAGGTCTCGACATGGAGGTGGTTTTTCTTCAAGATATATGTATTGGGCGACCACCTCTGCATCCTTCTGAAGAGCTGCAAGAGACCATCGAAGGTTTTCATCACCCTCTATAAATTTCTTCTGCAATAGCTCATAGGACCTCTTTGATCCTACAGGAGTATAATAATCATATATGTCCAGCATGATGAACTTCAATATCATGGTATTAGTTGCATAAACACTTACCTCTTAGGTGTTTCTCGGCTTCTACCTTCTTAGCCTCAAGGGTGGAAACTTTGTCCTTATACTCTTCTTTTTGCTTTTCAATTTCTTTGAATGCTTTTTGGAATTGGTTTAGCTCATCCACAACCTTTTTGAAGATCTTTTCAGCTTTGATTACTTCGGTTTCCAGCTTTATGTTTCTTCCTTTCTGGCTTTTTATTGTTTCCTCAGTGCCTGTCAGTAACGAACATTTTAGTATATATATATATTCCTATATGTATAAGTATATTCATTTTTACCTTCAGCCCTTTTCTTCCATGAATTTTGTTTTTCTTGCATTGTCTTGAGGTCGTCTTTTAGCTTTTCAAAAATTTTCTTGATCTCTACCGAGTCCTGGATCTGCTTCTTTAATCCTTGATTCTCGGACTTCAAAGTTTCAAGAGCTTGGGCAGATGACTCTAGTTCTTTTATACGACCTTCAAGACTTGCAATTTGAGCGGTCGCCTGGGCATCTTGTTTTTGTTTCAAGCGGTCTATCGAACATTGGTTATATTACAGTATCAGAGTTGTAATATAGTATTTTAAGCTTTACAATTCCTTACAATTTAGCTAAGGGATCTAGCTCTATCTGGTCGGCTAATATATGAGCTGTTTTTTGCGCCTCAGCCACGAGAGCTTCACATTGCTCATCAGAGAAATCTTCATAGAAACCCTCGGCTACCACATCTAACTCTATGTTGGGGATGTGGGACTTTGCAATTGCCAGGACTTGTGCGCCGGCTAGCTCTACAACATGTCGAGCATGTTCTTTCAGTCGGCCGGGTGCCCCTTGTAGCCTCGTCATCAGGTCTCGACATCGAGGTGGTTTTTCTTCAGGATATGTGTATTGGGCGACCACCTCTGCATCCTTCTGAAGAGCTGCAAGAGACCATCGAAGGTTTTCATCACCCTCTATAAATTTCTTCTGCAATAGCTCATAGGACCTCTTTGATCCTACATGAGTATAATAATCATATATGTCCAGCACAAAGAACTTCAATATCAAGGTATTAGTTGCATAAACACTTACCTCTTAAGCGTTTCTCGGCTTCTACCTTATCAGCCTCAAGGGTGGCAACTTTTTCCTTATACTCTTCTTTTTTTCTTTTCAATTTCTTTGAATGCTTTTTGGAATTGGTTTAGCTCATCCACAGCCTTTTTGAAGATCTTTTCAGCTTTGATTACTTTGGTTTCAAGGAAAATAGACATAGATCTACAATATATTGTAAAATCAAGAAGTAATTCTTATTGGATTTGTCGAGACTTATCGGAAGAACGTTGTTGGAATTGAATACATAAGGAAGAGACTCACACCTTTAGATAAGTAGACATGTGCAACGGCATAAATTGATCTCGAGAATTTTCTGAATTTTTCCATTATCATAATGCACATGGTTGGAAAATGTAAATTCTTGGCTAAGAGTAGCAATACTTTCTTGATTTTGACGGAACTTACGCTCTCCCACACTTAAAATTCTACTAGTCCCGAGCAAACCTTCTGCAATATTTTGTTTTGGCACCCCTATATATCTTTTGCTTCTCCTCTTTTATATCCTTTTCTTTTCTCCACTTTTTTTTGAGTGCCGACCGACACAGTTTAGTGTCGATCGGCACGGGGCTTCCTTTGCTGGCTCACCCTCTACTCTCATCTAAATTTCTTAGTCAAGAACTTAGTGGGATGTGGTCAAGGATTGAAACGACTTTACCAAGACATTAGGCTTACTTCAAGTCTTATACCAAAAGAATTAAATCTTAATCCAACTGAATCATAAACCATAATCAACATAAATCAAAAGGTTCTGTTGAATTGATCATTCATATGGCATTGGTAGGTGTAATCAATTGACGAGGAAAAATTTTAGTACTCATGCTTTTAGTATTTCTTATGATCACAGATAAATTTGCAAGCGCTTGGATACTGATGTAGCACGTCACCAGGAGTATTCCAGGTTATCGAAACACAAGGAATGTGTGTGCTCTAATCTTCTTATCTAATCCATCCAAGGACAATAAGGATATTGTAGGTAGAGGATAGAGAGGATTCCTAATGGTCTCAAATCCTATAATATTGTAGGTTTGGTCTATAATTGCTTACTTCGGGCACCGACTTAACCCTACATCCACAGGCGACTCCGGCCAAGTGGAGGATTACTAAGGTCGGATAGGGCTGTCACCAACTACCGACTACCTCTACAAACCATGGGGAACGTGACAAACAAAGGTAACCTCTAGCCTAGAATAAGATAGTCTAACAAGATAGAGCGATGAGGCCAAAGAGAAAATATGAACACTTGCTTGAAAAGGAAAGCATCCGTCGAGAGAAAAGCATGGGGAGGATCGTGGACAAGCACGACACTTCCCCGAACTCTCCCTCACACTCTCCATATTTTCTAAGCACTTTAATAGCGCTAAAGCCTTTGGAGTGGAGCTCTAAACTCTCTTCTTGTGTGTGGAAAATAAGAGGGAGAGGGGCTCTAGTTATAGTGGGAGGTGACTTGTGAGAGTGGAGAAGCCTTCCTAAGAATAAAGAATTATTCCTTGGACTATTCCTTATCCTTAGGGGCCAAGTAATGGGTTTCGCCACTCAGCAAAGCAACCGGAACCGCCATTCTCTTCTCCTCCCACACGTGCTGACATCAGCATTGGTTCAGCCCAGCACCTGATATTTTGTGCTTCATAACTCTCACATCCGAAGTTGATTTAGGCAATTTATATATGCATTTCGATTGGCTCAATGAGAGCTTTGACATGGTGAGGTCTAATATATAATTTGACTAATACTCACTTCATGTTCATGGTCTTCTATTATTTCTCCTCTTGTAACTCAGATATTTCCTTGAATTTGATTATAAATCACCTGCATACAAATATTCACCAACACTTATGAAAACTGATAGTCATAAACTCCTACCACTATGTTCGTTATTTATTTTATATGTTTTATGCTGACATTTGATGGTCTGATCTAGCATTTAAGGACTGTTAATAATGATGCAAACATTTGAATTTTATATAAAAAGGTTTGGTACTAAGTTTTTCTTCAATGAGATGAATCTATCGTTTGCAAGCACATGGGTATTTCGGAATACACCACATGAGAACATTTGCTGAATAAATTAGAATGTTATGTTAAAAAATTAACTTGTGATCAACATGATCAATTATCATTAATACTCCTCAAGACATTCATACATACAAACATCATATTTCAAAATAGAGCATAGAAATCACCATTATATTAATCATGAAGCTCAACTCACTTGGTGATGAAATTGAAACTAACTATTGATTAAAAACAAACAACTACTAGCACACTTGCATAGTTAAAACATATACGGAAATGAAACACACCCGATACATGCTTTCCACACCTGCTCATGTACACATAATTAAATAAATGAAAAAAGGCATACAAAAGTGAAAAGAAAAGGCAATCCGGGAAACCGATACAAGTGTTGCTTGTACACAACACACTACTCGAACGGAGGTGGCAGTGGGTAGTCAAAGCCATAGTACCCCGCCTTCAGCCACTCGAACTCCTCCACCATCAGGTCAAAGTTGTCAATGCAGTTAACGTATTGCATGTTGTCGTTGATGTACTAACGCATGGGGGTGAAGTTGAATCCATCTGGAGCTGCAAGAGCAAAGTCGGGTGCCTCCCTAGTGTAATGAGGATAAGCAAGAGACATCCCCGCGTACCTGCTGTCTGTGCCAATCGGCATGCTGGCCTAGTGCGCCTTCCCTTGGAGCCCCAACTTCCCCAACCCTTTGCTACTGCACTTGTTATCGCTCGACCAAGGATCACCTTCTTCCCGTGCTTGCTCTTCCTAATCATGTGGTTCTCATGGAGATCGACCTCAAGCCAATTGCCCCTATGAAGCTTGTGTGGGAGGAATAGGCCGAGGTCAGCATAGGATAGACGAATGTTAGTGCCGCACACGGTGTAGCCATGCCTTGCGCTACCCGTGATGGTCTTGCCTCTCGTCATGGAGGCATTGAAGATGACTGGTTTCAACCATTGTGCTGGATCCATGACAAGGTTGCCGTTGGTTGCGTTGAATACTATTGTTTGGAGGTAGCCTCCAAAGACTAACCTTGTCGTCGAGTTGTTCCTCTAGCGGAACCAACTCGGCACCATCACCAGGACTGTGTTGCATAGGCACGAACCCACAATAGCGTTGTGTGGCCACTGCAAGTCCATGTTGGAGATCTTAGTGGAGTCAACCCGTTTTGTTGTGTGGGCGGCCATCCATCACTACAGGATCTAGATCATGGGGTTCATGATATGCGCCCTCTTGCACTCCTCTTAGTCGGTGATGTGGCTCTAGAACACATCGAGCTCCTCCTCCATCGCATTGCTATGCACGGGGGCCTCTCCATTGAAGCCAATGAGCGTTGTAAGCCCTGCGAATCCTATATAGTAGGGCATGTCCAGTACATGAAAGTTGATCACCTCGCTCCCCTCATCATATGTGTCGAGTTGCATCATGGTGGCACACTCGATGACGAGGGCAAGGAGAAGCCGGTGCTCTGTTCATGGAAAAGTACCCACCCTAATTTGGTGAGGCACTACTGAATGTTGGGCTAGAGTACGATCTGGCCCAGGATGTCTTCATCCATGTTGAAGTTGGGGACAAAAGATCATAGCATGAGAATGTGCGTGCACTCCTCCTCTGTGTTCATGAGGGAGAACCCGTCCGCAACCGTGCACGACACATATGCCAGCGACTACGAGAAGGCTTCCTCTGTTGATCCTCCCGCCCTTCCTGTAGCTGCGGTTGCACTCCTTGTGCGTGGCCTTGGCAAGTTGGGAGGCTGGCGTCATGGTGGGCGATGTAGAAGTTGTCATTTCCCCACACGGTGGTGTCATCTCCATTGACATCTCTTGACTCCCATCACCGACAGAAGTCTCCCTTGTGTCAGTAAATGAGTCGGAGTTGTTGGAGCTGCTAGAGTCTGAACTCCGGTACACCCTCTTGCCGAGCTTCCTTGCAGCTGTCATGATCTTGTCCATCATCTGCGAAAGGGAAGGAAGGTCGTGTGAGTGGGGAAACTGTAGTAGTGGGAGGAATTACCAGGGAGTCATCACGAAAATGATGGATTATACCCTGCTTTTATAACCATCCAAGACTTCTAGGGGACAGAACCCAATGCAATTCAAATCCTCTCTGTTCTGATTGGCACAGCAGTCGTGTCGATCGATGCAATTCAAATTTGCACCGAATCTGTTGTACCATGGCTTCCACGCCTCCTTTTTATCTTCCCCATGTCTTACTACTGCCATCTGTGTCAGTGGGCAAGGATACAACACCAAGTTTGTAGGTTCCAGCTATACGCACGTTCTCTTTTTCCCTAATTCTGATTAATTCAGTTCCTCCCTCTTTGCCTGACAACTGCATCATTTTTGATGACTTGCTCTCTTCCCCATGCCTCTGTGCTGATTCCTCCCGCTAACACATCATCGCCCATGTCGATCGGCATAGAAGGGTGCTGATCAGCATGGTCATCCATGGTGGTTCTTGTAGAATATGGGGTCGGGTGGTGTCAGATGATTTCAAGTTTCCTATCTTGGCAACGCATCTGACCTCTAGAGGTGTCCTATTATGACCGTGTCGATCCACATTATGTATCGTCTCGTCGAGTCCTTCCAAAGTTTCCTCATCCTCGAGTCCTAGGAAATTAATTTTTCTTACCTTACATAATTTCCTCCCTCGAAACTTTTGTGTTGCTTCCATAATTGGCTCCTTTCCATATCTTTTATCAGCTATGGGTTACCAATTGCAATGTCCACGTGGGTGGACATATGTGCCGATCGGTGCACTTGTGTGCCAATCGACACACATAGTGTTCCTTCATTTTCTCCTTTTCTTTTTAATCCTTGCGTTATTAGTAATAACAAAGACAAAAGAAAAACTAACAGACAACGCAAGTAGTACACAACTTTAATCAAAAACTTGGACTAAACAAATGTTATTCCGGGAGCATTATTGTTATTACAAGCAAATAAATTAAACACCAGATTGCCCTCCCGACCAGCTCTACTTTTACAAAAAATGGGTTGCCATCCCGAAAGAGCCATGCACTTCGAAAATACTCACACTAATTACTCCACTCCCGGATTTTGGGTTGCCGCCCAAAAAGCTCTCTCAAAGCTCTGTGACTTCCCCATTTAATCACTCCTTAGCATCATCGTATGGGGAACATGACCACGGCACTACAAGTTAAAGCTCTCTCAAAGCTCTATGAATAAGAAACCATGTGGATATGTGCCATGGTTTGTAGTAGGTGATGAGTAATTGACATTGGCTGAGTTTCGTGTTTGAGTTGAAATGCGGGAATTTGGGGATTGCATGAGTTTGTGCATGCCATGATTATGACTAACCGGAGTTGGTAAAGTTATGGAGAGTTTGCAGGAGATGGAAAATGTATTTGCTTGTCTCCTGATGTGTAGGTCATTGGTGTCAACTTGGCGGTCAACGGCGAGAGGATCATGCATAAGTAGGAGACTTGGGGCCGGATGATCGGGAGGTCTGGTGAAGTCAAGGGTGGTCTCTCGGAGTAAGGAGAAGGCGGCAGCTGAAACACTGAGTGAGGAAGGTGAAAGGTTATAAGTGTAGTCGAGGACACTATATACACTGATGAGTTTAATCTCATAGGTGGAAGTGGTTAATCGATTATCGACCCAATATGCGAGAATTATGGTACTATCTGCAGCATTTATTGTGTATTGCAAGTAGTTTTTTGGTGATTCAGTATTATAATCACTTGGATAGCGGTTAATCCAATAATCGGGGGCTATAGTCCCTTCATTTTTTGTGATTTATTATTGAAATCACTCGAATAACAAAAGACCCCATGCCTGGGGCTGCGATACACTTATTTTAGTGATTTATTAGTAAAATCACTCGAAGGGAGTGGTAGTACTAATCTTGGGGCTACAATTTTGTTGTATGTATCATTCTCTTATAGTCTTTAGCTCACAAGCTATTTTCTAAAATAACTTCTGATCTAGGGGCTATGATTGGTTTGGGATATTTTGATGATTTCAAAATTTAAGATTGTTAACCTTTTTAAACTCACAAGGCATTTCAAGAGAAGACTCAACGCCTTCTGAGTTGGGGCTATACTCATAGAGTACTCTTTTTTTAGGCATTCATAAAGGAAGGAAATACTTATGCGTGACAAGAGAAGCACTTTACAATTTTGAGAAGTATCAAGATAGATTACAGATTTATGTCCAAAATTGGAAAGTTCTTGGGGCCTACTATGGGACATGCATATCCAGGATACCTAAGCACTCGGTTATGCGGCCGAGTGGGCCGGGGGCTTAGTTATGAGGCATTGGAGGATAAAGGCCCCGAAGTTAACTACTCGGATATTTGTTTAAAGTAGGCGACAAGCTAGGTTAACAGACATGATGTATAGATAGAATTCGATATAACTGAATGATAGATTACCATGTAAACCGCTGCCCTTCGGCTATATAAGGAGCACAGGGGGACCTGGACATCATCAGAACTTGCATTGGAAAACCCTAGCCCAAGCGCAAACCCTAGCAATACAGAAACACCAAATAGGACGTAGGGTTGTTATCCTTTGGGAGGCCCAAACCTGTCGAAACCTTGTGTCCTGTGTCCATCACCTTTATACTCATATGCACACCAAGAATTACTATCGAGATTATCTTTCAACAGATCCATACCGTACACATGGAGAGGCAAGAAGCACGAACGGTTTCACAGTTGAGCCTCAAAACCGTGTGTGGTGATCAAGACAGCACGGTTGACGAAGTCAAAGGTGATCGGATGTTGATGCAAGTAGAGGTTTCCAATGGACCGGAGGTGGAAGAGACTTTCCCACGAGGAGGATCAAGGGACCAGGTGACACGCATCAAAATTAAGAAGTCACACTTTGAGAAGCGTGCAAGGCGGATTCCCGATTTGGGCCTCAAAACTGGTGGCAGTGGTTAGAGGTGCACGTGGCACCATCGCGGAGCTTATGTCGAGGCGAAACAAAGTTGTGAAGGGCTCGATGGCGTTCAGGCGACAAGGAAAAAGATGGATGGTTGTACCCCTGGTGGTAGGTTGCAGTGTATTCTAGGTGAGGGGTAGTATGGTCATTAGGACAACCCCTAACCCTATATAAGGAGAGGTAGGGCTAGTGGAAGAGGTTCCTCTCTTTCCCTTAGCCTTACTAGGTCTTCATTTAAATGTGCTAGGAGAGGTCTTCATATAATAGTGGAGAGGAGAGGGAGTGGGAGAGAGATCTCTTTCTCTTCCAAATAGTGCGAGGAAGAGGGTGGCTTCCTAGCCATATATCCATGGATCTTGTATGCAAGGATCAATGATATGAGATTCAATAACATGCTCAAGATCTTCTCTTCTTCCTAAATCCTGAATTTATTGTTTTCTCTATTTTTGGAGCTGTTTTCATGAGAATTTTTTATCTCACTTTTGGTTGAGTCTTTGGGGCGGATTTCTAGGGGACCTTAGTGCTATGATGAGCTAGAACAATCCTATATGGGTCCTTGATCAAATCAAGAGCTCTAGCACCTTCGATTTGAAAGATTTCTCAAGTTTCACCTTTTTGGTAGTCTTGGCACATATCTGAAATTCATGATGATTCCTTGGGCTACTTGAGTGGATCTTGTTGGAGTAGGGTCGTGATGTGTTTGATGCCATCCTTATGACATCATTTGAGGGGGAGTTGGTGTTCTCTTGTATATATGTATCTTATCTTTTTGCATTGCATCTCATATGTAATATATGCATTGGTAGATGAGCTTTGATTCTTATGCTTGCTTGAATTTCTCTTTCTATGATTGATCTTGAGCTAAGTTGTGTGGATGTGATGGTAATCTCTCATGCTTAGATTTTCTAGATGGCTTGTTATAGACTCATTTGAGCAACTTGCTAATCTTAAAGGTGAACTTAGCTTTTTGTGAAACTTATGAACTAATCCTGCTAAAAATTGCTCACCATGTGTATAATTGCTTGTATCCTTGTTCAAACTTGTATTGAGGCTAGTTTAGAGGATATCTTGGCTTTGACACCTTGTGTTTGCAAATTGTTGCTTTGTGAATGTTTAGTTCATGACGGAACATTGAGGGAACATGAGTTCCTTTTGCCGCAAAGGCATGCTCAACTTTTTGCTTTTAATTTGCAAAATAAGTTGATTGTGCTTTGAAGCGTCGGGGTGTTTGTCGTACCTAGTCGTGCGACCCTTTGCATGGATTAGAAGTAACATAAAAATGCTAAATCTAAAAATTGTACTTCAAAGCCTCTAGGTGTTTGCCGTACCCAGTCGTGCGACCCTCTACACGGATTAGAAGTTATATGAGGATCACATAAAAATGATGTTGATTTCTTATGAGTCTCTATTCCATATATTAGCATTTGTAAAACTTCTTTTCTATGAATGGTTGTTGCCCTGGTTGTGATTGAAACTGGCTAGTGTTTTTTATTCACTTTATGCTTGTTTTGTCTTGGATGGGATTACTTATACATATGGTGGCAGCTTTTCTCATGATAAGCAAATTTGATTCTATCCAAGCTAGTCAATCATTTTGCTTAGCCTGTATAGTTCTTGGTGTTTATGCCTTGCTATCTATTTTTTATCTTTGTTTGATTGTGAGCTATTGATTTTACACCTCATAGCTCCATACTTGTGATTAGCAAGGTTAAATGCTTGTTTGCATAATTGTTAAAGCTCCTTAGTTTTGCATTTTCATGCACTGCATACTTGTTCCTTTGCTTCTTTGATGAGTTCATTGCCAAAGGGGGAGAAAATATTGGGTCATGCATAAATAATGCTAAGGAACTTAAAATGATCAGTTTTGCATTACCTGAGACATACCACAAGTTGAGGGGGAGCATATTGATACATCCGGCCCAGGTGGGGTGGAACGAAGCCCGACACACTGATCCGGATTCACTGAATCCCACAATCTTAGCACCACAACTCCTGCCGAAAGCCCGACACACCGATCCGATTCTAGGTCCATGACCTGAATCCGTAGTCTTAGCAAGGTGGGATAGGGGAAGGGTGGCTCTCCCTTTTAAGGTGGCTTCCACCTCCCAAGCTAAGCAAGGTGGGATTATTCAGAGGCTCACACGGTCACCGCCTAATTACAACTGGGCCACACCTGGGCCCTTTTTGTTGTGTCTTTGCCAGCGGGTAATAGTGGAGAATGTCCTCCTCACATATCATGTCCTTGAGCATTTTTTCATGAGCTTTTCACAATCTTTGCGTTCTCGAGTGGCTTTCTTTGTCAACTCTTGGTTTTCTGATCCTTCTTATGCTAGATGGCTACTTTTCACCTTTTCTTTGGGTTTGGCCATTTGGATGTGCTTATTTGGTTCTCATTTCAAATCTCTAATCTTTGTGTATTTGATATTGTCAATGTACTCCTCAAGGGGGAGATTGAGAAACCATGTGTATATGTGCCATGGTTTGCAATAGGTGATGAGTAATTTACATTGGTTGAGTTTGGTGTTTGAGTTGAAATGCGGGAATTTGGGGATCACGAGAGTTTGTGCATGCCATGATTATGACTAACCAGAGATGGTAAAGATATTGGAGAGTTTGCAGGAGATGGGAAACGTGTTTGCTTGTCTCATGATGTGTAGGTCACTGTTGTCAACTTGGCGGTCAAGTACGAGAGGATCAGGCACAAGGAGGAGACTTGGGGCCGGACGATCGGGAGGTCGGGTGAAGTCTAGGATGATCCATACTGTACACATGGACAGGTAAGAAGCACTGACGGTTTCATGGTTGAGCCTCAAAACTATGGGTGGTGACCAAGACGATGGGGTATACCAAGTCAAAGGTGATCGGGCGTCAGTGCAACTAGAAGCTTCCAATGGACCAGAGGCGGGAGAGACTTGCCGACGAGGAGGATCACGGGACCAGGTGACACGTATCAAGATCAAGAAGTTGTGCTTTGAGAAGTGTGCAAAGCGGTTTTCCCGATTTGGGCCTCAAAATCGGTAGCGGCGATTGGAGGTGTACATGGCACCATCACGAAGCTTATGTCAAGACGAAGCAAAGTCGTGAAGGGCTTGATGGCATTCGGGCGATGAGGACAAAGATGGACGGTTGTGTCCCTGGTGGTAGGTGGTAGTGTATTGTAGGTGAGGGGTAGGATGGTCTTTAGAACAACCCCTAGGCCTATATAAGGAGAGGTTGGGCTGGTGGAAGAGGTGCCTCTCTTTCCCTTAGCCTTGCTAGGTCTTCATTTCAAAGTGCTAGAAGTGGTCTTCATTAATAGTGGAGAGGAGAGGGTGTGTGAGAGACATCCCTTTCTCTTCCAAATAGTGGGAGGAAGAGGGTGGCTTCCTAACCTTGTATCCATGAATCTTGTATGAAAGGATCAATGATATGAGATTCAATTTCGTGCTCAAGATCTTCTATTCTCCCTAGATCCTGAATTTCTCTTTTTCTCTATTTTTGGAGCTATTTTCATGGGAATTTTTTACCTCAGTTTTGGTTGAGTCTTTGGGGCGGATTTCTTGGGGATCTTAGTGCTATGATGAGCAAGAACAATCCTATATGGGTCCTTGACCAAATCAAGAGCTCTAGCACCTTCGATTTGAAAGTTTTCTCAAGTTTGAGTGGATCTTGTTGGAGTAGGGTAATGATGTGTTGAGGATTACCTGGCCCAAAAGTCATATGATTTGGAGTTCGTCTGGTTAGGTTTTGGTCAAGTTCTTGGCTATTCCCGAACTAATTTCTGTTCGATTGAGGGTCGATCGGCATTGTCGATCTTTCTATTGGCACTGCCGGTGCGGGAAGAAAAACCTGGATCGACACTGTCGATGTCCTGATCAGGAATTTTGTCTTCTTACTGTTGTCAGTCAGCACCACCAACGATTCGATTGGCACTGCGAGTGCTCTCTCTAAATTGCCGATCGGCACTACTGATGCACTAATTGGTGCTGCCTATCTTTGTCTCGGCACAGCATGTGCGTGTGTAAAATTCCAGATCAGCACTACCGATGTCCTAACTAGGAATTTTTTTTCTTTCTGATGTCAAGCGGCACTATCGACGATATGATTGGCACTGCCGATGCTCTGTCTTAAATGCGGATACTCTGACATAACTACCGGTTTTGTGTGAGTTCTTCCATCAGCTTGAGTTTAATTGTTCTCCTTTGTTTCTATTTTGTTCCACTGTTGTTGTTGATCACTCTTAGGATTAGCACGTCACAAGTTGAAGTGTATAATCTTGGTGCTGTTTTGAGGTTGGCTCGGGATGAAATTAGGACATAGGCCAAGTTCTTGAGAAGATTTTTTATTGGCTCCCATTCACCCCCCCCCCTCTCTAGTCCTTGAGTGACCCAATCAAACAATGAATGCTAGCGGATCCTTGGTTAGCTTTCTTTCCTAGTAGTTGTCATCACTAATAGTTGTTGTCATCTCTTATGTCATCTTCACTACTCCCTTAGATGCCAGTGACTTCTTACTTTGCATAATATCCTTGATATATATAGCATAGGTGGGTACCTGAAGAGCGTTAAGTAACGGTACATTGATGTACAACTTCTTCATGATGTCTATGAACCAAGAGAATTGCTCATCATAAAGGTCGAGTTCTCTCTGTTTTGATCAGTAGCTGCGTGTCCTAAAAGGTAATAGTCAGTAGATATCATCAGACCTGTCAGATCAATATCCTTTATGTCCCGGTTGGCACCAGCACTGTGCTGATCGGCATCCTCTATGTGTTGGCTGTGTCATCCAGTCCTGGAGAAGTGGATGCGGACGGCTTCACTTCCTTTACTCGCCACACCTTCTTCGTCTTTGGTGTGGTTGGCAACTTATTGGACTTTATGGGCGGTGGCTTTGCCCATAGTCCCGGCCGCATTGTAGGTGGGTTCTTCTTTTTGAAATGGCACGACATCTCCTTAGCCATGATCCACTTCATGTAGAGAAGACGCTATCCTTATTTGGGGGTGTGACTTTGACCTCTTGAATATTCTTTGGGTTCCGCACATACTTTTGATCATCAAACATTGCTCCCTCCTTGGCCGGAAGTCAAACCTCTCTTCCCTACTGTTGATGAGGAAATAGATTTGTTCAGCCCATGCATCAATGCGTGCATCTGCGGTGGCTAGGAATGGGCACAACATGATGAGGACATCACCATGCTGGATACGCGCATATCATGGCCTTCCCCAAGTTACAAGTCGTCACCAACTCGGTCGCCGTGTTCATCTCGGATTCAGCCGACACACCTTTACAATTTTGATGATATCTCCCACATCCGACGTCCAAACGAGGCGTTCTTTGATGCGTTGGAAAGGGGACGACGACGCCGTCGTTTTGGTTCTGGTCCTAGCTCCAGAAGGGTCATGAGTCATAATATGTTACCATGACAAGGTGTTGTGCCACCTATTTTGGGCCAACTTGGCCATGTATCGTGTCGGGCCTTAAGCCCATGTTGTGGGCGCCCCCCCCTGGTCGCCCCCAACCCTAGGATGTCTTTGTTTCCTACATAAACTCAGTAGCTGCTGTCTTTTAGTTTTGGGTTTTGTTTAGTTCAGTTTTCCAGAGAGAAACTTGATCGAATTATTGTAACTGTGACGACAAGTCCTTTTACAGTAATCCAGGGCCCCTGTTCTTATTCTACACCACTGTGGCGATTAGTCCTTTTGTGTTCATAGCTTGAACCTTTTCTTGTGATTCGCTTCATCCATATTTGCAAATTCAGATTGCGTGTTTATCCTCTCTTGGTTGTGTTATCGATTTCGCTTGCAGGAACAATCAAGTTGTGCTTGGTGTAACGGTTGCGGGTTTGGATCGTGTCTGATTCAAGCCGGGTCGTCGACGCCTAGTTCCCCAAATTTGAGTTTATCCCCTTACCTCTCCGAAGATCGGGCCATATCTACATCACAACAAATATTAACGGTGTTTCCTTCTCAATATCCATATCAAGCACCACAAAATTCATGGAGACGAAGCAATCCTAGATTTTCACCAAAACATCTTCTATAATTCCCGTCGGATAGCGGACTGAAGAGTCTGCCAGCTGAAGCTCCAATGACGTGGGAGATAGAGCTTTGTAGTTCAAATTGTCAAAGACCTCCTTGGGCATTATGCTCATGCTTGCACCAAGGTCCCAAAAGGCTTGGTCAAATTTCTGCGCCCTGGTCGAGCAAGTAATCATGGGGCACCTCGGATCTTTCTTCTTTTCAGGAAGCTAGTTGAGTATAGCTGTGCAACACTCTTTCATCAACTTCACAACTTTGATGGTGAGCATCAGATGCTTGTTGCTCAGAATGTCCTTGAGGCAGCGAGCATAGGTTAGGACTTGCATCATGTCGAACAAGGGCACATTGATGTGAATCTTCTGGATGACTTCAACAAAGTTGGCCAATTGCTCATCCATAGTTGTCTTCCAGTTTCAGCAGGGAATAGGCATGACAGTTGTGTCAAAGATCTTATGTGGGCCTGTCTTCCTATTGTGTATAACTTCATCCTTGTTGGAAGGTTCTTCCTTTTCAACTTCCTTGTCCTTCCTTGCAGTGTTGG